>LR990649.1:29272082-31755211 GCA_905147715.2 Xestia xanthographa
GCATTAAATATTGAGATCACTTGAATAACAAAAATAATTTAAGAACTACATGTAATTTCCTGTAGCTTCGCCGTCGATAGTTATTATGCAGTTGCTACCGGTACACAATGCCCAAACCAAGTTCATGGTCTACTTGCTAAAACATCGTAATCTGCAGTGCAAGTACGTAGCACTCGATTCGATACGATTCGATAAATCTGACAGTTATTCTCGATAAAATGAGTTTTTAACCAATCGAAAAGTCGGATTTATCGAATCGTATCGATTCGATCGTTATCGATTGCTACGTACTTGCAGTGCTGTTTAGACGTTTCAGCGGGAAAAGGTAAAAGAAAGTCAAGCACACTGAAAAACTAAGGGACATGGTTGATTTTTGCGTCAATGGGGTAGATGACACATTAATCAATTGAGATACTTTTTAAGAGCTGTCAAAACGCAGTTCTATCATAGATTTTGTATGGCAATAGCAAACTGTGACGTCACTGTTTCGTCAACTCAATGAGTCAACTATTTATTGATTTCAAAGCAACAAAAAATCGAATTTGGCAATTTATTGAAAACTAGCTGACGTCACGCGGTTTCACCCGCGTAGTTCCCGTTCCCGTGGGAGTACGGGAATAAAATATAGCCTATAGCACTCACGAATAATGTAGCTTTCTACCAGTGAAACAATTTTTAAAATTGGTTCATTACTTCCGGAGATTACCCCCTACATACAAACTTACAAACATACAAACTTACAAACAAAAAAATATGTTACCTCTTTATAATATTAGTATAGATAAATCGGGTGTTCAGGCCCAAAATAAAGTGGTTTTTTTTTAGAGATTGGTGTCTTGGAATTATTGTTTTATAGTGTCACCTACCCTATTGTCGATGCAGATGGCTAGCTAAAGGATATTATATTATATCAGCCACTACGGCATTATCAAAAATGAATTGCATTGTCTTAAGGGCTCATTTACGGAGACGCGGCGAGTTGCGCGGCGCGTCGTGCGGCGCGGCCCGCTTAAAATTCAAACATATGGCAATGTATGAGAACGTTTACGGAAAAGCGATTTTACGCGCGCTTGCTGACTATGCAGCGTTGCCTGCTGCATGCACAGCCGCGTGCTCCGCCGCGGTCAACGCGGCAAAGCGCGCGCAAATACAAATATATGACAGATGACACCGCCGCTGCACACGCCGCCTCTCCAAAAAACGCGCAACGCGCCGCACAACGCGCCGCCCGACGCACTGCCTGACGCGCCGCTCAACGCGCCGCCCGACGCACCACGCGGCGCACCGCGCGACGCCCCGCGTTTCCAGAAATGAGCACCGAACGAGTAGATTGGTACAAGAAAAGGGAGACGTATACCCAGCAATGGATTAATTAGGCTGTGGGTGGAAAATGATGATGAAGCTACCAAAAGGTATTTGTACATCCTGTTGAAACCCGTAAAAGTAACAGGAAACGCCTTCAAAGCGATTTCCTCTCGTGTGTTTCTGGGGTTTACAACAGGAGAGCTTAGATTATATTCAGATTGAACTCATCTCAGTCCTAACTCAAAGCTATCGTTCTAAAACATTCGTACCTGTTCAAATACCTGCTAATAATATGTGAGTTATTTCGAGTGCTGGACATGCATCTGTTGATAGTCTACTGTTTGAAGTTCCATTCAATTGAACTGCATTCGTTCCAGCTATGCAAACACTTGGAGCTTCGAGTACTAGGCGAATATGATGAATGAAGAGGTTTGAATAGGTTTATAGATGTATTAGTGACCCTGGTATCGAAAAGAGAATATGTCTAATATTAAAGGAAAACAAAATAAATTGTGGAGAAACGAATTTTTGTTTCAGGAATAAAATAACTGTTTTAGGTTAGTACCTAAGGCCCTCCATTATCTCATACATGAAGTTTTCTTTGCGACAAACACAAGCTTATTACATTTTTTGAGCCACTTGCGGGGAGAAGCGGGGGGCTCGCGGGACTCCACGCTCGACACCACGTCCCCGCCGAGTGAGTGTTCTACTTACTCACATTCCACTTAACCACAACGAATTATTCTTTTAGTAATTCTTACCTCCTTCCCTATCTTCAAGCCTTTGAGTCACTCGATAATCGCACAATAAACAGATGATGCAGTATGCACGGAGTATAAATACCGCTGGAGACTTGGTTTGGAGCGGTTCCAGTCCTTAACCATTCATGAACAACCTTGGCCATCGAACAGTAAACATGTTGTGTCAATCGTGTATTTTGGGTGAGAAAGGTATATGCACAGATCGTTTGGGAGTCTCAGAAAGGTAAAATATTTTTTATCGTGCATTAAAATTGATGCATACTTTTTACACTACGAAGCTTTTTTTTTTTGTCATACGTAACTGTTCCAACACTGTTTAAAGCTTTCACGGTTCATAACTATATATCGGGAGCTCAATAATGATCAATAATCACGGAAGATATCTTGTAAGTGACATTTTAAGTATAACTGTTCTATTTTATAAAAGGCTTACAAAAGGAACTTAGGTCGCTTCTACAAATGTACACTGATGCAAGGAGTTTTTTCCTATTGCTGGGAAACATGGACAGTGAAGGAGTTGCATGACAATGATTAGTATTGGCATATTTTTGTATCTGTTTAAAAACCGATATTTTATGTAATTTCAGTTAAAAAAAAGTGTAAACAGCTAAGAATTCTGTCAATCATGTTATGTGTTTATCACGGCCGGCAGGCATGATGACATATATTTTTAGACTGCGACTCTTACTATACTTTTTACGATAGCTATGGTGCAGTAAAACTGAGTAAACAAATTTATCACTGCTCTTACAACGATACTTAGTTAATATATCTTCTTGATAACAGAAAATAATAAAAAACAACCCAAGCCAAGAATTGCAAAACAGGAATGACTTGTTAAGGATATTCATTTATAAAAAGTGAGCACAGTCGGCAAGGTAGGTATTTAAGTAAAATTGGTCAAAGAAGATATTCCTAACCCATCCAAAAAAATAACGTTTAGAATCTAAAGTAAGTGACGGTCTATAATTAATTTCTACCCTTGAGTTGCATAAACTCTAAACCGAATTTAGAATGAACTAGCAGCTGACTCACCCTGTGACCGTCAACCCCGCCACGATAGCAAACAAATTAATTGAAACCGAATCGATTTTGAAATCGCCACAAACTGTCGCCAATAGATCTAATGGTACAGTCGGGCTCTTGTCCTACTGTCAACGAGGAAACGACCTGATATCGGCTATCTTTCCTGACAAGAACTGTACAATAAATAGACGTTCGTGAAAAGAGAAACAAATATAATGAATACTTGATCGCTGACTGTGCACACACTCTTTCCACTAGTTTGTCGTAGCGGCAACGACAAGAGCTATCAAAGGAGAAACTCTCACTGGAGAAACTGCTCACTTGAAGCGCAGAACACTCGCTGAGAGACTCGCTTGGAACATACGAACATACTAGCAAGTGATCGGTCACACTCGCGCACTCGCTTGTGACCCTGTGACAAATGGGTTTGTCTCCACCGATCACAGTATCAGATCACGTTAGCCACGGATCACGGCGAGTCAAGTATCAACTGATACAATAAATAATAATAAAATTGTTTATTACCACAAAGTTCAAGTACATTGCACTGTTTACAGATTAAGTTCACAATTTAGCATTCCAAAAAAAGGACAATAGGTTCAATACAACTATCCAAATTGCACACTCGCTGCTCATGACTCGACAAATCATTTCCAGTTGCTAACTGGACTCAATCACTCGACGGAGCTTATCTCAATGTACTGCTGGGCAGATGTCTCTAACTCTATTCGCTTAACGCTTATCGTTGACGATGGGACAGATCCTCAGGTATGCCAAAAGTAGTCGGTAGATAGCGCCACTCATCATGTCAGACGCAGAGCTCTTGCGCCACAAAACTGTCGCGAGCCAAGCATTCTATCCACTGACGATAGCGATTCATCAATTTTACTTACCACATACATTTAACAAAGTGTCGTCCCTAGAAGTTTAATCACAATGTTTCGATCCATATAGCAATGTTCGGGAGAAATTAATATAAAATAGGCCAGTTTCCAAATTCCATACTTCTCTATCTGCAGTCGGCATTATGTGTAGTCACCTCCTTTCTTGTCATGTCATCTTAACCCAGTTCATCTATAGTATATTTGCTCTTTCCCTACACAAGGTTAAATATTCATAAATACCAATATGATTGAAATCTGGAAATGATCAACTCACAGCCTTTTTAAGGAATTTTTTTGACGCTTCCCGTGACCCTAGGGCTTTTTACCTTGGCCAGATGCTAAGCGTTGCCATACAACGTGGCAACGCCGCCAGTCTCTTGGGCATATTACCATCTAACAGCGTTGAGGAGGAGTTTTTTTGGTGCCCTTTTATAGTTTGTTGTTAGTTTCGTTAAGTTATTTTAGTTTATTAAATCATTTTTAATTCTTAAAATGAATATTCATAAATAATATTGGTTTAGTCAAAGCGATTCGCGATGTGTAGGAACACTTTGACAGAGGTAAAGAACTTTGGCAAATATGTACTATTCAACGCGTTGATTCAAGCGCAAATGATACATGAACATCTTCTAATTAATCTGTAATTATAATGTGCGTTATACTCATTAGTACAGAAACTAGTAAATACTCCTGGAATATTAATGCCTGGTTTAACCTTAGGGTGGGTATTTAGATTGGTTTTGAAGGTCTACCGTAAGATGAAATATATGTCTAGACGCCAGATATAGATGAAAGCGTCATGCACTTTATATTAGTGAGTTTGAGATGTATCATTTTAATATTTGTCCTCATGCTCTTAAACAACATTCAATTATTTTCGACAGTTCATTAGTTTGAAATGGTGTGAACATTGGGAGTAGACGGTTCTACAAATTGGTAAGCGGAGAAGTAGACGATCATGATGATATTATATATCATCTGAGGACAAATAAGTAATTATCTTGTTTACGACTGTTCTACAACAAAGTTCCAGTCTTGTCCCTGAGGAAACCTTGCTAAATATTAGTTCTAGCAACTCATCACCTCATTCAATCAAACCCTGCTGAGTGCTGAACTACTTCCAATACTGCGTAGTGACACGTTTACCGTCCTGACGTAGTAACGTTCTATCGACGGCGTACAGCTTGCGTTTATTTAAATAGCAAGATCGAGTTCCCCGTCACCTCGCCGCGCTATTTCAGGACCGATTATGATATAACCTTCATTGTTTTTGTGGCGAATTATTACAACACAATATAGAACATTCCAGACATGTTCGATTACGTCTGATATACTTTATAATATGACGTTTGGCGATACGTGATTAGATCGAAACTATGCAGAAGACAACTGCAACGTAAACTCGACTCTCTTTTTCTAAACTCAGATCCCAAATTCTTAAAGCAGAAAATTTTGGGGATCATGCCAAGACAAAATAAGTTTTAGCTTCTTCAATTTGAAGTTTAATTTCGTCTGGTAATTTCGTTACCTGTTATTAAGAATAGAATTGGCAGGGAACAGGTTGTGAGGTGGTTATAGGATCTCTGACGTTGGCTGGCTCTGAGTCACCGTTTGACAAGTCGGCTAACTAGACCTGTCTTCTGAAAGTGGATCTTCATTCTTATTCTCTTCAGAAAGTTATTTATTGTCATTGAGAGAGATTTTATGAATTGATATGAATAGAGATGAAAAGTGTTCACAATTCGTAATTACTACGATGTAGTTTTTCAAATTATGTTTTTAACTAAAATAAAGGGTGTTGGTAAAAAAGAAAACTACGTCTTCAATTAATTTTGCTAGTTATATTCTAACTTTTGTTGACGAGTGTGATCACAATTTTTTTAACATTCCCTTGCAGTACAAGAAACGATGTTTAGTTATGTTCAAAAAAATAGTATTAGTAACATTTGATTATGGTAATGTTTTCTTTTTCTACTTACTATTTATAAAAACCAACCAATACCGTATTGGGACACGCACAATAAATGATTTCCGTAGTTAAGATGAATCATAAATAATTTATCCAAAATATTTAAAAGTAGGGTTCCAATTTTTTTATTCCGGACGTATACGAAACCTTAAAAACAGTGAATAGAAAACCTTAAACCAAAAATATTCCAAATTCGTAAAACGTATTAGTGCAGAAAAGAATCAGCTGATTTAAAACAAACAGATATTGTTGGCAAGCGGGGAATCGTCTTCCCAAAATATATTACTTTGTTTTTGCATGTAGCAACGGTAAAAAGTGGACCAATAATCGAAGCCAATATAAGATATATAGATAGGGATTTACTCAGTATTAATGTAGAACAGTCATCATCGACATATACGAAAATGTATCTTAAAAGTCCAAAAAACATAATAGATGTCTGAAAATAGATTTTCCATAAAAGTTTCAACTCATCTTTTGCTATCGAATTTAGGTCATTAATTTCCCAATGTATTTCTTCGTTTTAATTTTTAGTTTTTTTTTAATTTTAAATCAAAATAAAAGAAAAGAAAATCATCAGCTGCTAGTTCCTCGGTGGCTGCCAACATTCTCAGTAAATGTGTTATTGTGGTACTAACATTGGTGTACCTCGTTGTCTTGTCTTTGATATACATACCTACTTACATATTACTAATATCTGTATGACTGTATGTTTGCCGGTGTGCCCATAATCGGGCAAGATGAAGTGCATCTAATGGCAGTTTGATACTTCTGTTGGCTTTTGAGCCAACAATATAATAATAATTTAATAATTTTATAAGTTGTTCGAACCGTCAACCTACTCTACTAATAATTATCTACTAGCATAATGAGATGTTTGACAGCACGGTTAGCGCAGTGGCTGAGCGATTAGCTGCTGCCTTGCATATCGCGGGTTTGATTCCCGCACGGAATAAATATTTGTATGACAGGTAATTGTTTCGGGTCTGGCTCAAAATCAAAATCAAAATATTTTATTTCACATAGGCCTTGATGAAACGTCGAAAAAGGTGCACGGTTCGCGTGTCGTTTCCATGGAGAAGAACCGGCAAGAAACTCCATGGTTACTCTTTTCAAATCATTTAGTATTAAGTGCAATATCTAATCTGCCTGTTTTTGTGTGTGACTTTAAATGTTTATGAACGATACAGGATAGTTCCTAGTGTGGAGCAACGCTCTC
This sequence comes from Xestia xanthographa, assembly GCA_905147715.2. Lineage (NCBI taxonomy): Eukaryota > Metazoa > Arthropoda > Insecta > Lepidoptera > Noctuidae > Xestia > Xestia xanthographa. The sequence goes on from LR990649.1 coordinate 29,279,247, forward strand.
AAAGAAAAAAAACAATGACTGATGAATTATTTTTTAACCTATAGCCTTTAAACATGTAATATGTATTGCCATTTCCACTGCTCAACCTAATCTTCTCTGGTGTGGATGCTTTCACCAGTACGAACGAGTTGGTACCGCATAAGTGCCGATTGATGCTGTTAAATAGCCAAATATAAACAGGAAAAGAATGGCATGGCTAGAAAGGAGGTGACTGCTGAAATGACGAGTACTAGAGAAGAGAAGAATGGAAGAAGAAGATATCCAGCGCCGACCACAAATAAAGGGCAGGAGAGTGATGAATGATGACCTGGTACCAGTACCGATATACCTGTTTCTTTATGTGTAAGTGAATAGGTACAGAAAGTATAGGGGTACCTACCTTTATCTCTAAGCAAGCACCCTATCGTTGAAGCTAGTTAGTAATGTTGAAGTCTCACAATTCAATCGTATAATATTTTCCACAATTTAATGCTAGGAGCATTAAATTATGAATTAAATTTCATGACGAATTTAAATAAAAAATAAAAAAAATATCGCTGGACATTACACACAGCGGCATCTAGTGACACATTAAGCAACGAAGCTTGTGTCGTGGACACCAGATAGTATACTACATACATACTTTTTGTTTGTAAATACATACTTATTAAACATATAAACATCCATGACTTGGAAACAAATGTCCATGTTCATCACACAAACATTTTGCTCCAACCGGGATTCGAACCCGGGACTCTAAGAACGCAAGGCAGCCTCTCTACCGCTGCGCCATTGAGGTCGTCGAACGTACTTACACAGGGGAAAAGCTAATATCTTATATTATTATATCTTATATTATTATATAATATCTTACAGGGGAAAAGCTAATATCTATCAACTGGCCAATATGTAATTGACCCATTTACTACTCGTGTCTGTATACTTGAATTTACTTACGTACATCAGAGAGGCGATTCACAATTCAAGATCGCCAAGAAATTGTGACGTCACCGACAGGTATGGGAATGGCATTGCACCGACAACCTTTCAACAGGTTTTCCCATTAACTGCATTGACATGTCAATAACTTTGCAAATTCTTGAAGACTACTTTGTACGAGAATTTTCTATCATGCAAAGAAAAGATGGTGATGTGATGGCCTCTATATTAATTCGGTGTAGTACTGTCTTACAGTACAGAAAAGCCGATTGAAAGTTTATATTGATGCGATTAACCTCAGACCATTACTATCTGTACCCTGAGTCGGCTAGAAGGGGTTGCGGCAGATCAAGGAGAAGATGATGGAACGCCTTGGATGGCCATCTCGTTAATTTGCGAGCTGAAGCGCAACACCGAGAAAAGTGAAAGGAATGGGGGAGGCCTTTACCCACGAGAGGGGCTGTGCTGTGGAGGTCAGATAGGCAGTCGCTCCACGTTCAATATTGGTATTCAGCTGCATCCGGTTAGACTAGAAGCCGACACCAACCTAGTTGGGAAAAGGCTAGGCAGATGATGTAATCTTTTTAACGATCAATTATTGTTTTGTTTTCTATTCGTTCCTCATTTATCACCTTCGACAGAAGCTTTCAAAAACAAGACGTTTTACCTATATTTTTAGAGCGATAACCTCAACAAGAACTATTGACGTGTATCCCACGTACTTGCGTTGTAATGTAGTACCTATACGTATACATACTTCTTTTAAACATGTGTTTCTTCTAAGTGTCAACATGTATACCTATTTTAGTGCCAAATATTTTTTCTACGGAAACGTATGGACATATTATTTGATTTAGAGAGATTTGAGGGTTCAAGCAACCGCAGGGAGCAGCCGCATTGATAAATAGTAGGATGTAGGAAGTAACCGCGTTAACCAGTACATTTATGTAAATATCTAGATTTCCTTACCGATTTCGGTATCAAAATCAAAACAAAGCATTTATTTCAAGTAAGCCAGTTACAGGGACTTTTCAACTGTCGAAACAAAGATGAAAATTAAATGTAGCTACAGTCCCAGTCACAAGACATAAATCTGTGAAAGTACTGTAGTTGCCCATTCCCTAGCGTAGATCTCTATGGAGAAAAACGGGCAAAAAACTCCATGGACACTCTTTTAAATCAGAATATTGTTACAAAATCCTGGTTACATCATTCATGTTGAGATGGTATATTATGTGAAAACAATGTAGCACGATGTGCACGTTAAAATTAGTGTCCACAGTAAAAACACACAAAAAAAAATACAATTCAAAATAATTCATTCAAATAAGCCATGGCAACTAAGAGATGACCAGTCACAACTGACAGCGCCCGTTCACGGACATGACGCATGGATCAGCACCATTCAACTCAACCATTTTGAAGGGAACTAAATGATTCGACACATGCGCCACCATCAGCGAGACATATGAGTGAGCATGACATACTCTCAACCGCCAGGGCACATTCAAGTCAAGAAAAGACGTAGGTTTCCAGTGAATGATAGCTTTCTAGTACATAGTACTCACACAATGTGCAATTACATAATACTAAAGAGATTTAATCTATACAATGCAAAGATAGTTGTACAATCTTCAGCAGCTCCAACAATACAATTTGTGCGCCCCTGTCCTTGTGGAGCAGGACCAGAATTGAGCCAAGCATTTTTATCAGCGTTATAATCGCTCAACTTGTTATATGCTTGCTTACATAGTGTGCGTTTAATGCATGTTTTAAATTTCGTCTCATTCAGTTCAAGAATACTTTGTGGAATTTTATTATAGCATCTCAAACAGTACCCCATGAAAGATGAGTCTACTTTAGCGAGTCTGACGTATATCGGCAGCCCTTTGAAGCTATTTCCTTGCGCCCTTATATGACTAAGGAGAACACACACACCACTAAAGAAGTACAGTTGGGCAGCAGAGTTATAACTCAAAAAGCGCAAATGTACTAAGGCCTCCTATACCTCCACCTATAGGTGTAGGTATCCGTCCGTCTGTCTCATGACGACAGGCCGTGTCGACGGCGCGTTCGTGTTCCACGTGCGCCTCAAAGAGTCAGCAAAAAGGAAGGGGTCCGCAAGGACCGATGCCTGCCGGGGTTGCGGGACTGTTCGAAAGAGATACCGTGGCCCCCGAACAAAAAGGGCGATGAAGGAACATGGATTAGTCAGTAAAAGTCTGACACTTTCTCCTGCTCCGCCCAGAGCGGGAGGAGTCATTTAATGATTTCAAATCCGAAAAAAAAAAAAAAGGTATAGGAGGGCTTAGTACTCAGTTCACGCTTTTGGCGCTTTTTGTTGAATGTATTGAGTCGCGTTTTTACGTAGGTAGTAAATAGATCGCCAAGACGACTTAGGCAAAGCGAGTCTCTCCCAGTCTGTTGGATCAATAGCACATCTTTATTCAAAATTTTCCAATTCCAAGTTTACAGGGGCCAGGTGATAATCTTTCCATGTAAAATACTAAAAAATATTGAAACAATCCTGGCTAGACTTGAAACCGACCACAACATAGGTGCCCCTTCTTTAACTCTTTTAATTTCAAGAAGAATCGTAGAAAATGGAGCAGGAACAGGATGAACAGTGTACCGCCCACTTTCATCTAATATTGCCCAAACTATCAATTTATGCAGTGTAGATATTTTTATTATTATTTGATGGCGTTTAGTAGACGTCAAAAAGGTAGCCAAATTGCATGAATGTCTATCATCCTGGTTTGCACACGGAAATATGACGCAGACATATTGAATATCGTCACGTCACGCGTCAGTTATAGTCGCTGATAGCTAGTTTATGACGAGCAGAGGGTAGAGGTATAATGCATGCTACCCTCTGCTCGTCATAAACTAGCTATCACCACATAGCGTAGGTACATAGCGTGCTACTAACGTTGTTTTTTAAGTTGCTTATACTAACAAAAATGTTATTAGTATGTATTTTTTGTTACCTGAAATAAATGGTTTATTTATATTTATTTATTTATAATCACTAGAATATACCAATGATTGCTAACAACGTCATAGTTTGTGCTCAGTGTTTGCTACCATTTTTCTATGACGTGGTATAAAGCAAGCAGGTAGCAATGCTGTCTTCTTAAATACATACCTGTTACCTCTGAAACTGAAGTTGATTTACATGGATTAAGATTAGCAATCTTGCAACGGGCTTTTTCGGGTGTAAACGCACACTTCACGAAGCTGTCAACCAAGCATTCGGTAGATCAAACTAAGTACGCTAAAAATATTACTGGGAAACCACTTTTTTTTTGGGGATGGGGATGAAAAATCACGTTTTACGGTAAAACGTGTATTGATTCGCACTCAAGACATTGTGCTGATGGATGCACCGAATAGTAAACGGGTCATGAAGGTATATAAAGTTATAACTATTATATTAAAAAAAAAACTTTTAAAAACTTGGAACTTTGACGTCCAATATCTCCGTAACTAGAAGGTTAAAATGAAGAAAAAAATTATCGCAATGACGGGAATAAATGCTCTTCGTCTTCGTTAAGAGTCTATTTACACCCTTTATAGTCAGACTCACCAACTGTTGGACCATAACCGATGCAATAAGAGATGCACAGATTGTTTATACTTTAAAAAAGTTTCTAAGCTGGAAGATATTCTGCACAGTGTATGTATATTAATGATCTTTTTGGAGCCACGCTAAGAAATAAATAATCTCTTGTAGAATTGCACATATACCCTTTATTACTTGTTACCAAGCTACTAAAAAACAAGCTTAATTTTGTGTAAAACACCATTAATACGGTTATTAAAGGTTATTGGTCTCTAGGTTGTTGGCATAGCCTACTGACAAACAGTCCAGCTGTCCAGGTGGTACAACTAATATGTGGAGTAAAGCTCTAAATAGACTTACAGGAAATCACTCGCATGATTTGTGAATCTATTTCTAAATGTATCGCCTGTGTAGCGGGATTTCAGTGACTTATTTCTATCTAAATTTGTATAAAGGGTGTAAAACACCTCTTAACGAAGCTGAAAGGCACTTGTTCTCCTCGTCATTGCGATCATTTTTTTGTTCTACACCATATCTGGGAACCTTTAGTTACGGAGATATTGGGGGTCAAAGTTCCAACTTTTTCACAAGTTTTTTTTTTTTTAAATACAAGTTTTTAATGTAAGATTTTTAATTTAAACACCTCAGACCCGCGCACTATTCAATCCATCCATCAGCACAATGTTTTGAGTGCGTTACATTGAGTTCTACCACAAAACATGATTTTTCACCCCAAAAAAAAAAGTCGTTTCCCAGCAATAACTTTTGCGTAAAGTTACTTAGTTTGATGTACAGAATGCTTGTTTGACGGCTTCGTGATGAGGTCTTTTACACCCGTATATATTTTTGTGGAAACAAAGAAGTTTTAGGCCTTAGATACTCATTCCGTCGTCTAGGCTCTTTGGTGTAGGGGTAGCGGGCGGTTCTACTGAGCATGAGTTTTGGATTCGATTCTCAGGTGGGCAAAGTGTTATTGGGATTTTCCATGTGAAATTTTTAGTAACATATAGTAGTCTGAATTTATGTCTGGTTGATGGCAATAGGCTCACACCTATTACACGAGATTTAAACATAGGTATCTGGAATTTGAGGGTGTACATCATACATCAGCATTTTTGAGGATAGCAGTTGATGTTATGTTAATTTCCTTTTAACAAATCAAATTTAATGTCTTAAGAATTGTCAATCTCTTAAAGGTGCTTGTAAAAGTTATTATAATACCTATCAATGTAATTTACAAACTCATTTGGCTTGTCTTAACTACTGTTTTGGCAAATTATGGAGTGAGGAATGATAATTGTGTGTTCCTATATTCAGACAATTTAGCCAGTCTCTTAAACTCAAACTCAAAGCATTTATTACAATTAGACCATTACGGCACTTTTGAATGTCAAAAATACAAAAAAAAAACAAAGCTACAGTCCCAGTCACAAGGCATAATAACTTGAGGAAGTGTACTGTAGTTGCCCATTCCCTAGCATTATCTATGGAGAAGAACGAATGGAGAAGAACTTACAATTATGGAAACATATTTTTTTGCTGGGCTTGCCATATTTCTATAAACTATTATAAATATCGATGAATACACGTTATTTGGTAATTTACCTAATTTAGCTCAAAGAAATGACATAGCAAATTGACCATTATTTCGACCAACGACTTCCTAGGAATCTCAACTGTACTTCTTCCACATTTTGTCGATTTCTAATAAAAGGGGACATAAAAATGTGTGATTCTGCTTGCTCCCAAACGCGGACAGTGCGACCTCAATCGTCTGTAGTCTGTGGGAGCTTCCGCGTATGCGCTGCCAACCGCTCACAAAAACGAACTCGCTCGGAAAAATATGGAAATAGATTGATGATTTATCAATGTATGTATGTAGGTATAGGTGGAGATTTTAGGAATTATTCTTAGTTGAATGAGAATCTTTGCTTCGACTAGTTACTAAGACGGTTCCAGCATAGAGAAAGATTATCTATCGAAGTTTAAAATACAATTAACACTTCAACCATAGACTAATATAAAGTGAGAATTCCAACTATACTCGTAACAAAAGCTCGCTTTAAATTGCAAACTAAACTAATACTATAATAACTAATTTCAGTCGTTGTGATGCCATGTTCTCATTATCTCTATAGCTATATTTCCTAACACCAACTAATAATAAAATCAGTAAAAAGTCGATACGATCGGATATAAATCTGAAAGTTTCTTGACGGTGTTCATAGGTATTTTGTGGCGGCACAGTGTTATAAGGGGCGTTATATCAGCTGTCCGCAAAGTATTTACAAAATATTCTGTATTTGTTTTGTTTAAAGAAACTTCCACATGAATTCACTGTTACACCTTAATTTTGTAATACGAACTTTATTGTTGAGGAAAACAACCGGTATTTTTAATGTATTACTGGTATTACTAGAACAAATACAAAGTGATGATAAATAAGCTCTTGGTTAAGAAAAAAAACCTACGTTTTGACTTTCATTTTCATTTTTTTTTGCACTATTTTACTTACTTAATTGTTTTATGCATCCAGTCGTTAAACTATTAACCAAGTAACCTAAAAACCTAAATCTTAGTAACACAAACGCAAAACATTACATAAATTTTTGCAACACGTATCCGATTCAGTTGTAACATCGTAGCAACGACAAGGCGCCTCCGTTAGTGACAATCGCAGAACAAACGAAACGGTATCTAAATCGGTCGTGTGCCCTGACGGCTATTTCAGCTAGGCTAAAAATAGTGCGACAAAGATCGCGCGGCTATGTGGGTCGACATACATTTTTCTTCGATCTACAATCAGCATGTGTGCACCTTGCATAATTCAAGCGCAGACTGATTTTTTTAAATTATAATTTAAAAAAAAACAAATGACATTTGCAATTTTGAATTCAGAAGTTCTGTTTTTATTTTAGAAGTTACATTCCATTTTTTTTGTGAGGTGTGGAAACAGTGACGGTTGATTTTTAATCTGTGTTCGTATGTGTTTGTGTTAGAAAATAGCTGAACGTATAAATAAAATGAATAATTGCGTTGATATTTAGGTTTCCTGGAAGTTCTGAGTGCGAAGACTGAGAAAATGCATGTGTTTTAGTGAGGGAGATGAAAGGAGTGTGTGGTATGAAGAATGAGTGAAAATCTGATAAATGCAATTCAATATTTAGCTTGTTTCTGAAAGTGCTGATTATCCAAAAACTTTTTCATAATTTTAATGAAAAATAACAAACGAAAATGACAGGAATGTAAGTTTAAAATGTTTCATATTTCGATACTACTTCAAAAACGTAAAGTTCTATATTTATCAGTATTTCTGTAAACATGCAGTGACAAGGCCGCCTCTAGACTAAGGTTGCTGATATAAAGATTAAACTGTGACAGACAGACGAACCGGCAGACGAATATAGCGATTATAATCTTACGAAATCTCTTTTAAAACATCGTCTAAGCCCCATCATTCATTAGTTTGTTTTTAGTTTTCTGAAATAAAAGCCTGTTTTGAGTTGTAAAACCAATGATCTTTAAATTTTATGCACATAGAGAACATTTTACTAATCAGTAAATATAAAAAGGGATTTTTTTAAACCTAGACTCATGCCTTAAATTGATTGTTAAAACTGTAAACCAAGTTTCGGTATTCAGCATAAAATAAGGTGCTTCAATAGCATTACGCAAATGAAACAATATCACAAGAAACGAGACTTTGAAACGATGCAGAGGTGTTGGTTGCTCAATCCTCCTTGCCTTTGATGCAGTCTAAGAACTCATTGCCATATTTAGTCAACATAGATGGATAGGTCAACAAAAAAGTAGTATGTTACTAGCAAACCCATCTTCCAACTATGTAGATTCCCGTTACGTCGACTCGTGATTTTTCTTGGTTTTGAAGCATTGTCTTTTGTTTCGCCTCGTCACATAGTACAGTCACATTAAAAACGAAATACGGCTGTGCTTTTTATTTAATACTTCTGCTCATCCAGTGATACCGTATTTTTAATAATACATTGATAACCCACCAAAAAGTACTAGGCTAGCGTTAGGTCAAGGTGTTACGTATTTTTATATTTTGGGTATTTGATAGGGTAATTTTACTGTTTCATTGTTTCATATTATCACTTAATAAACTTATAATTATTAATGATTGAACACACATACACATCTCAACCTCATCCCGAACTCACCAGCCACATTATAATGTAACATTCAGCCATCTTTCAACAAACACCACGTAACTACGGTTTCCTCAACAGCTTACCACGGATTGATGTCTTCCTATGCGTTGCCCTGAGTGATGGCTTCCCGTTATCTGGCCACGAACATGTGTGGAACATTCTCTATATAACATTCCATACAACTAACTATAGTAATTAACAAGCTTGAGATCCAAATCTGGGCAGCTAGAACGTAAATACATACATTGCCGATAAAGGAGAATGGCGAGGTTAGACCCACGTAATTTAAAAATCAACGGAGCGCCGTTCACGGTCTAGTTTATATTAATTATAGTAAAAAGTTTATCAGAGTTCTATATAAAAAATATTGAGCTGATGGGAATTAAAAGTTACGAATGATTTTAATTTATATAAAAATAAGTCGTGCAGTTTCTGAACGCAACGTTTGACATTTACGGCTACGTGGAATACGGATAAAAGCTATTTTATGCCATTTTGCTACTAAATAATAACCAATAAGTCCGTGCCTTAAGTTAGGTTATAATCTTCTACCTTTCATATCTTTTTTCTCCCAACTTCTATAACCTACTTTCCATTTGCTTTTTTGTTAGTCTTAAGTTGTTCTTTAACTAATCATAAGTTACCACAGTCAAGTGTACGCTACTAAAAAAAAAACTACTACTACAAAGTACTACTAGTACTACTATAAAGGGTGTAAAACACCTCTTAACGAAGCCGAAAAGCACTTGTTTTCCACGTCATTGCGATAATTTTTTTGTTCTACACCATACCTGGGAACCATCTAGTTATGGAGATTTTGCGGGTCAAAGTTCCACCTTTTTGACAAGTTTTTTTTTTAATACTAGTTTTTAATGTAAGGGTTTTACTTTATACACATCCACGACCCCCGTACTATTCAATCCATCCACCAGCACAATGTTTTGAGTGTATTACATTGAGTTCTACCACAAAACATGATTTGTCACCCCACAAAAAAAAAGGCGTTTCCCAGCAATAATTTTTGCGTTAAGTTACTTAGTTTGATGTACAGAATGCTTGGTTAACGGTTTCGTGATGAGGTCTACACCCTGTTTATATCACTGGGTCCCGAATTACATGCAATCTCGCCATTCTCCTTTGGGTTTCTTGCCGGGATTGTAAATAGAATTGTTTATATTAATTTTGTAAATGAGTTTTATTTAGAGTAACAAGATCATTAATATTATCTCCATAGTATATTAGTAAGTCTATTCTTATTCTGATTTTTTATTGCACACAAAATAAAAAATATAGGTGCATATAAATTGCAATAATATAGCTTATGTACAATGGCGAGCTCAACCCAGAATTGAGTTTTCTTACAGCAAACCTAGTTTTTTAATATGATCTAAAGTTACTAATCAGATAATATCGAACAACAGCCTGTTTTATCGACATGATGACAGTCTATGATTTACTTAAGACACTAATTACATTTATACTTAAACTAGGTGGTGCTCGTCCGCGTGAAATTATTATAAAAATATTACTTCCCGATTTGAAACGGATTGTGTTAACAATTTCAAGGATTTTATTTGTTTGCGCGGAACCCTACCCATTTTTCTTACTCCTTGTAATAGCATTAGCTATCGTTCAGCCGTATCGGTCCAGCCGTTTCGGAGATTAACCAGAACAAACAGACAGACAAACAAAAATTAAAGTTTTTTTGTAAATAACTATTGATTTCCAAGTATATAGGAACTATGGAACAAAACTAAAGACTTCTTACCAAATTTGGCAAAAGGAAGTAAACAATGGTACACAGGGCCTGGTTACCACCTCATCGAGCTACCAAAATAGCAGTATTAGCCTCGTTCTTCAGTCAGGTTTTATGGCCAACGTCAGATAAACAGCTGATGCTTTATATATTATAGAATGCAAAGTATCTATGTAGATACCATAGATATAAGAAAGAGGTACCTATTTGTCTACATAGTTACAAACGTTTGCGTTCGAATTTTTGATTTGACGGTGAATAAATTAGATTTTAGATTGTTTCTATTTTTTTTTAATTCTAATGTTATATAATCAATTCAAGCGTATATGGTTTCTCCAAAATAAATTATTTATTCATTACGGAGATAATTAATTATTAAATACACATGAAAATGCATTATAATAAAATCATAAAACTTTAATACATAGTACAAAACTGAGTAGGTGTATAGTCATCAACAAAACACATTTCTGTTTTCAGTGTAGGTACCCAGGTCACCTTGTTGCTCAAAAATAATATATCTAGGTATAATTTAACGACGATTTAATGCTTAAAAATAAAGTTATTAACCCAATAAAAGTCCGGTGAGGACAAAATAACGATTAGTGACGACTCAGCAACAATAAAATCGCTGGCAACAAACAATTTTATTTTTCCGTTAAACAGAAATAACATGGAGTCGACTATCGTACATTCTTGGCAGCGGATGGTACACAATTCAATACACGACCAATGTTCGTACGTCAATCATAGGAACATAGGAACTGTGAGTTTTGTTGCTGACTGTATTATTTACAGGTATGAGTTCGAACCGAAGACACGCACTTCTTTTTCGATTTTTCGGATTCTATAATTATCAGTTGCTTCGGTGAAGGAAAACATCGTGAGGAGACCAGCATGCCTGAGAGATATTTCTCGACATGCCGTCGTAAAGCCAGATCAGAGGCCCATGAGTACCCGGGTTGCGGGACTGTTTGAAAGAGATACCGTGGCCCCGGAACACAAAGGGCGATGAAGGAACATGGATGGGTTTTAGTCAGTAAAAGTCAGACACTCCCTCCTGCTTCGCCCAGAGCGGGAGGAATTATTTGATAATTTCCCATTCGAAAAAAAAAGGCCTATGAGTAGCATAAAACTCTGACACCAGGTTAGGCACTAACCACACGATAATGAAAGACATATAATACGAAAGACACACATCTAATGGAGCCACATAGAAGTTGAAGCAAAAAAAGTAGCTCACTACAAGATGAAACCTTTAGTTCAACGCACACGTATAAGCTCTGCACCAGATCTACATCAGCCCATAACATCCACTGCCGGACATAAGCCTCTCCCATGATGGGAGGAATTTGCCGTAATCTCCACGCTTGGCAGGCGGATTGGAGATCGCAGTGATGCCAGACTAACAATAAACGCTGCTGCCCGTTATCAGGTCTACGGAGGGGCAAGGTCCTCAGACATTAGTCGCCTTATACGACACCTGTGAGTGTAATGGGTTGGTTCTATTCTACTCTGTCGGATACCACACGGCTTAGCACCAGATCAGCATCCCCTAAACTCGAGCCGTTTGCACACTTATAACAATTGTAAGTAATAGCATCGTCTTGATCGGGATCAGTTAGCATAAATGAGGCTAGGTGGACTCATACGTGGTGGTTCCTTTTAAGAACGAAGGCAATTTTCAAAATGATCAAGTACATACGTACTTACTGATATGTTGTAGTAAGATGATCTCTAGAATATGGCACAAATGTGGCATAATGTATTTTTGGTACCTCTGCCAAAACGCAAAACAATAATATAAAACTGATGATGTGTCTGAGATTTCTGTTTTTCTGTCACATGCATTTTACAAAACGAGTCGGTCGTTTGTTATAACGTTTGGTGTTTATAGCTAAATAATATCTATATAGACTGTACAATCTAAGGGTTATAAAATAAATATCATAATAGTTAAAGCTAAACTACTCACTTGGTTGTGGAGGTCAGATGAGCAGTAGCACTTTGTAAAATACTGGTATTCAGCTGCACCCGGTTAGACTGGAAGCTGACCTCAACATAGTTGAGAAAAAGCTAGGCAGATGATGAGTTAAAGCAAAACTACGACAGAAGAAGAGAGTAAGACAAAGTGACATTGAATTATATTGATTTGGCATAAGCTATCGCAAAGCTTACTTAAATCTTGTTGAAAGTAGTTGTACGAAGACGACACGCTTTGTATGCGATTGCCACATTCCTAAAATAATTCAATGTACATTTATTTAAATATGCATAATGCATGCATTTCACTCGTCCAAATCTGGCTCAAAAGCTGTTCTTTTACGACCAACATGAAGTCACAAAGTAAATCTTTACTGTGAACAATTCAATTATCGTAAAACGTTTCACCTTTTAATAAAACGTGCTTGTACATTAATCAAGTAAAGTGGTCAAACCAGGTGTGACACAAACTGTCATTGGTCTGTATCTACATTTATTATCTCCTCCTCTCATCTTCTTCTTCAACCCTTGGCCACCTAATGCTGAGTATATGTCTCTTCTAAATTTATCCACTTTTGGTGGTTTTATGTCATGGATATCCTTCCGGCCACTTTAATCTGGTCGTCTGTCCACCTCTAGGTGGACAACAAAACGTTCATTTATTAGACAACTAACAGTCAACTATCAATTAGCAGATGACTATAACACTGTTTCACTGTGGCCTCGTCACATTCCACAGGTCCACTTGGTTCAATCACTAAATCTAACTCCGGGGAATCTAGCTTTGTACATGGTTTAATGGTAATAAAATCTTAAGGTTTGACATAAGCCACATACGGTTTAACACTCATATTAACTACCGACCTATTACATTCATCATCTCCTAGCCTTTTCCCAATGTTGGGTTCGGCTTCCAGTCTAACAGGATGCAGCTGAATACCTGTATTTTACATGGAGCGACTGCCTATCTGACCTCCACAACCCAGTTAATACTGGGTATACGATAGCCCTTGGTAAGACTGGTTGTCAGACTTTTTGGGTCACTGACTACCTGTAACGACTGTCAAAGATCTGCAAATGACAGCCGGGACCAACAACTTAACATGCTTTGCCGTGCCTCGGGGCACGGAGGAAACCCGATATGTAATGGGTGGTCACCTTATCCACAGAACGACCTAGGCAAGCACGGCTTCACCTAAAGATCGACCCGAGCGACTGTTATTATTTAGCCACGTGCACCTCACGGGCAACTACCGACCTATTACATTAGTGAAACAATTTATAATTGAATTGTTTTACCATGTAAAAGATGTTTGTGTATCTCTTGTCACATTTTTTTTTAGAAATATTGGCAGTTTGAATCAAAACATAAATGGAATGAGAATTCGACAAACAGCTTTGGCAAATTTCAGCTCATCACTTCCACATATTTAGTGACAAACCCTGGACAGTGCACAAAGTAGCTTGCTACTCGACAGCAGCACTAAACTACAATGTAAATGGTACTCGAGTGTCATGCATTTTGCAATGCGGTCAATAAAACGGGCATTGTATGTTTAAACGATGCAGTGGAAGGGAGTTAAGTGTTTTGGGAATGTGTTTATTGCATTTAAATGTTGATGTTGTATTGAAAGAGCTTTTACCAATGAAGATACTTGTTTAGATCCAGAAATCCTGTACTGTCAGTGTATGAGAAGCTTACAAATTAAGTCAACAAATACATATTCATATCCTTTTAAACGGTTTATTGTTTGATTGTGTGTAAGGCACACACATGCAACTTATTATTATACGAGTATGTGTGGTAATATTTTACTGCAACAATTCTATAATAATATTAGAAAACTTTCACTAATTTTCTTCTATTCCATACTATATTATTTCACGCGCTTTGGACGCGAAGTTACGGACACCAGTCACATATACAACACAATATACCTACAACCCAATACCATATTTTATGCGTTCATTACAGAGAGCATTACAGTCGCTAAAAATCTTAAATTGTGATAGCCCGAGGCAGCAACATATTCAGCAACGATTAAAAACAGCACCCATCACCGTCATGATACATCCGTGTCTTTATTTGCGTTCCTTATGTTACCAAGATGAGGAGGGATGAGGAGATGAAGAGCTCGTGGCTAAATAATAACAGCCGCTCGGGTCGATCGTTAGGTTAAGCCGTGCTTGCCTAGGTTGGTCTGTGGATGGGTGACCACCCATTACATACCGAGTTTCCTCCGTGCCTCGGAAAGCACGTTAAGCCGTTGGTCCGGGCTGTCATTTGTAGATCTTTGACAGTCGTTAGGTAGTCAGAGGCCCAAAAAGTCTGACAACCAGTCTTACCAAGAGGTATCGTATTACCCGGTACTAACTGGGTTGTGGATGTCAGATAGGCAGTCGCTCCATGTAAAATACTGGTATTCAGCTGCATCCGGTAAAACTGGAAGCCGACCCCAACATAGTTGGGAAAAGGCTAGGCAGATGATGATGATGTTACCAAGACCTTACAATGTCTCACTAAGGCACTACTTACAAATACCAATAACTTTCATTTCATACACCTGGAAGAGCTCGCTATTTGCAGCACAAACGGTTTGCGTTCGAGTGGCCAAATGGCCGATTAAAGGCGAATACCGAGTGAGCCTTAGCTGAGGAGTGGAGACTGCCTGGCGGCTCGCCAGTAACTCTGATGTGTCATGCAGCACGCATAGATTAGGGAGACGGCAGATGTGATTGGTGATAGTAGGATATGCGATGATGTTGTGGCACTGCGACTGATGATATTTGTATGTCAACTGTACGAAGTTGGGTAGCTTTGAAGAACCTACAAACTGAAGCTCTGTAGTAACCATTTTAGCGACGGTGACACTGCCACCTTTTAGAGTCTTTAAAATCTATATAGAGTATCTTTTCTCTGTTGCTTATTAATCATAGTTTTTCATAGCCTAACTCAACAAAAGGCTGGTGTGCTGAACTGAACTCATTTCCAAATTGTCTTTATAATCGTGTATTAGAAAAAAAAAACGGGCCAAGTGCGAGTCGGACTCGCGCACGAAGGGTTCCGTACCATTATTATCAAAAAAAGGGCAAAAAATCACGTTTGTTGTATGGGAGCCCCCCTTAAATATTAATTTTATTCTGTTTTTAGTATTTGTTGTTATAGCGGCAACAGAAATACATCATCTGTGAAAATTTCAACTGTCTAGCTGTCACGGTTCATGAGATACAGCCTGGTGACAGACAGACGGACAGACGGACAGACGGACAGATGGACAGACAGACAGACGGACAGACAGCGAAGTCTTAGTAATAGGGTTCCGTTTTTATCCTTTGGGTACGGAACCCTAAAAACAATGTCATAAAAGTTTAGGGTGCTAATTGCAGGTTGAAAAATCATGTGCTACGCCGTAGCGTAGAGGCCCCAACCAATACGCTCGTACCACGTCTACGAGTTCCCATTGGTATGACATTTTACGACAATGTTTCTTTAATATCAGTCTTATCACATAATCTATGTCCATACTTATAAAAACAGTGCATAAATTATTATATAATGAGAAGTATTCTCATGAGCCAGTGACGTGTTTTATCGGATGCCGTGAGGATGAGCAACTAAATGATGTTTAATTTCAGCATTTCCAGCCAAGTTGCACCTTAATGACAGGACGCGACTCGATTGAGTAAGATTTAATGGGCTATCTCATTAATTGCATTAGATGTCTGCTCATTTTATTAGAGATTTTATGTTTCAATTAAAATTGCTAATCGATGTGTTTATCTTTATTATTGGCGAGATGGGAATTAGTTTTATTGGTCGGTTGATTTGACTTAATCAATATTGAAATTAGTTATAATTTTTGTTGATGTGACTCAATTATTTTAATTTAGTTATTTCATAAAATACGATTATTAAACAAATTGATTACCGGTTCGTACATTCAAATCGCAATCATTCTTTGACAAATATTCACAGCAAACTTACGTTAGGTGTCAAGTCTAAGCAATTAATTTGCTTGATGTTTCAGGAGTGCAAACCTGAAAATATTGGAAAATAGAAAGGTCTGCCTGCTCCCTTTCTCCTGCAGTGAAACAACGAAGACTAAAAATAAATACCTCGGACTACAAGAACCTTTACCAATCTTTTTAAATCTAGATCAATCTCCAAGATATGAACACTATTTCCTTGATGCCCGATTTAGAACGGATATGAATAATCCTATTTATCCTCACCCAGTTTCGATTGAATCACCTCATTCAACCAAACAGATGCATAGGAAAACTGAATTTTAATAATAACGTAACATCCTGCTTCTATTTTTTGGAGGAAAAGGTAGAGGGATATTTCGTCAGAAATATTTATAGGGGAAACCCTGTTGCTGTCAACGTGGCATCAGAATACCAGCGCTGTAACATTTTTTTATTGTTACAGCACCATGCTGAGATCCTTTAGAGGCCTCGTACAGAACCAATTTAGTTTAATAATAATAATGACATTACTAATCCGTATGACGAGAACCTCGTGAAAGCTGAGAAAGAGAAACAAATAAAATATCTCGACTTGGCACACGAGGTTCGCGACATGTGGAATATGAACTCGGTTATCATTGTGCCGATTGTCGTGACGGCCAATGGCCTTATAACCAAGAGCTTCGATGTCCATCTATCGAAGCTCTCTTTAGGCGGTTGGATCAAGGGCCTGATTCAGAAGGCAGTACTCCTCGATACGGCTCGCATTGTGAGTAGGTTCCTGTCTCTGCAGCCCTAACCACCGGTGGCTTGGACCCTGCTCCCGACACCGGCGGACCACTATTTTTTATATTTTCACCTTTTTATTTTCAGTAATATTTACATTATTTACATACTAACTCTATAATAGAAATAAAAATATTTACAAGTATCAAAAAGGGTTACAGGGCGTCGAAAAATTCGTCCACATCGCTGTCAACAGGAAAAGTGCCCAGAAGGCTGGCAGCATTGCCACGTTGGATGGCAATGCTGCCATATTTTTTATAGTTTTGAATGTATTTTTTAATATATATATTTTTTAAGATACATTTAAAAATATGTAAAGTAAGTAGATAAAATGAATAAAGGAGATAATAATAAACTACATTTTTTTTTTGTTTATAATGTTCTTTTAGGAAATATTTAAAAATGTAAATAATAAGATGTTAGATGAATAAAGGAGATAATAATAAAACGTTTTATTTCAGATAAAATCCATATAGCATCATCATCAGCCTATTAATGTTCCCACTGCTGGGACACAGGCCTCCTCTCTATGACAGGGAATGGGCTAATAATCCACCACGCGGGCTCAGGGCGGATTGGTAGATATCACATGTCTCCGAATGTTGTGGTTCTAGGACATGCCGGTTTCCTCACGATGTTTTCCTTCACCGTTTTGAGAGCAGTGGTGACGAAATAACTTACACAAAGTAATGCGCCTGTCTGGGTTCGAACCCACGACTTACTTACTGTTCGTAAGTCGGGGCCGCCACCACTCGGCCACCGCTGCTCTCGCCATCCATATAGCTTAGTAGTACTGGTAGTACTAAAATAGTCAGCGCACAAATATTAAAAAAAATAAGCAAAATAAAAATAATAAAAAATGCAGGTAAAAAAAGCAATGTTAATGTAATGTGTTAATGTTAATGTAGGTATGTCTAATTTTTTATTTTATTGTTTGGTCCTGTGCTAGTCAAATAAATACTTTTTAATTCTACCCGACTACGGCGAAGCCAAAAAGGGAGGGTTATTATTTTTAAGCAGTCTATGCAGTTATGTATGTTTGTATTTACGTATGTTCCTCCGTAGCGCCTAAACTATTCATCAGATTTTGATGAATAAGGTGTCAATCGATTCGATATTATAGCCCGAGTAACATGGGCTATATTTTAACCGACTTGATCAATAGTAGGAGTCAATTTTACCTTGAAGACCCCGAATTTAATTAGGTCGTGACTTCTCTTTAGTCGAGTTTTTTAGTTGTTATACCACACAAATTCTTGTTTTCTATCTTTCTTTAACCAGGCATAAATCCAGACTCCAGGTTGCTATTTACAAGTTATAACTATTGCATCTATGGCCTGGAAAACCAGCTGGGTTTTGTATTTCTACAACTTTAAAATGGATTAAGATGGGGTTCTTCGTAGCTGATGTCAATCCAATACACTTTTGTCTTTTCTTTATCATTGCCGCTTGTAGGAGATCACATTGCCTTATCCCTGTGGTAATTGAGCCCAGTACCACACATCTAGAATGTTTCAAACTAATTTATTTCTCGCTCCAGTGTAATGTAAAACGTAATTTTAGCTTTTTACTGTAAACGAATGTCTTTAAAATGTTACGATTCGTGCCATATTACGGTATTCATAATAGTTACCGATTTAGGTTTATGCTTTTTCGTACAAAGTTAGCTCTATAAATACTCCTTTGGATACTATATGAATTTACTTTCTGTTTATGGTCGTTGACACACGACACTTTTTACTTTGTGTGTTTCAAATAAACTTAAAAAAAAAACGACAGCTTTTATTTTGTTTAAGATCCCAGTAACTAAAGAATCCACATCTATGTTGTTACCTTTATATCGAGTGGTTTGCAAACAAACAAACTAGCAACCATTAATTGGCATCACCAGTTATGGACATATATCTGCAACGTTTAGGCGCAGAATGTCCAATTCGCAAAATGTCCAGCGGTTGAAAAATGTCCAATTCGCAAATTGCGTCGCAGGTGCGTTTATACTCGATATAAAGCAGAAATGCGTCGCGTGTAAATAAAAGAAGTAGCAAAGTGACTCAGTGGCACAAATATCTTCGTACAGATAAGTTCGTCCATAAATCCCGTCTTTATACTACTAAGTACTGGCTAAAGCAGTGTCAAATACAGTAATACCTCAAGGGAATACTTTCGTAGGTAGGGTGAAGTACCCAATTATCAGCACTTTAAGAGTTGGTCCTAATTTAAGCCTATTTATTATTGTGAAAAATTGTTCTTTACCCGTTAAGGCAAATTTTATAGTTCTAATATTTAATATGGAAGACGATATTAAAAGAAAAACATGGTTGACCTCTATCCAAGATTTTTTAGACAAGTAAGAATAAATACGGAACACTAAAAATGGGTCTCGCACCATTTACTGGCACTATTCGCCCCAATTAATAGCATAAAGCGAGCCAATTATCAGCACATAACTATCACTGTTAGGAATTGCATTAAAAAATATATTTCCATTCTTAAAATCTGTTTTTTATTTATATTTTTATATAGTTAGTAGGTAGGTACCCTGTAATACAAAACAATCACTTATAATCTAATAATACTTTTATAAAATTGACAAAGTTTAACATTAATAAAGTTATCTTAGGTAGGAATTTAAATAATTTGTTCAGACTTACGAAAATCTCTTTTTTAAGATTTTCGTTTGTGTAAATGTTTCGTTTATTTGGTTTATTTTCTTCCTTTGGCTTCATGGTAGGTGGATAAGTGGTTCTGAAAAAGAAAAGAGATGATGAAATTCTAGGAAAATCAATTTATCAACATGCTTCTGATCCAATTATCAGCACCATGCTGAAAAATGGTAAATAAAGTTTCAGCACCATGCTAAGATTTGGATTTTGATAGTTTATACAACTTTTACAAAACAAAATGAATTCTATGCATAAAATAAACACAGATTACATTAAGAAGTATGAAATTAGTATTTAGGTACTTTTTTCCATTTATCAGCACCAGTGCTGATAATTTTGGAATTTACAAAATATTTGATCCGTTTATCAGCACCACGTATTTTACTAATTTATCACTATAACCTCAAATTCTACTCTTCAGATTATCCTCATAAAGTATCTCAAATATCAGAGAAATCGTTAGTTTCAATATAAAATATGTAAAAGATCTGATATATCATAAAATGTAAACACGTGAACTTACGGCGATCACAAGAAACAGGCATAAACAGAAGAACCTGCAGGACACAAATGTTTTTTTACACAATTTCCGCCATTTTGTAGTCTCAAAGTATGGTGTTGGCAATAGTAGGATTCCAAAAACATACATTTATTTATTTATTAGTTTGGTAACCCAAATTAGTAAGTGAAAACCTTAGAATTTGACAATTTATTCGGAGTGCTGATAATTTGGTGCAGTGCTAGCGTTTGGGTTATTGCCCCTATACTCAAAACCTTTCACTTGAACAAACTAATCAGCACATAACACAAACATCACGCCCGTAATTCCCGAAGGTTTAGGTAGAGGTGTATCTAATAGTACAGCAGTTACAAGTTTCGCAAGTTATGTTTTAATTCCCAAGTAATAAGGCTCAAGCCTATTGATAAACTATATCACTATCTACTAATATTGCTAACCAGATTTTGGTAATTGGGAACCTGATTCATATTCGGGATTCAAGCCATCAAAGACGAATTGTGGGATTGCTATTAAGGCTGATGACGTAAGAGAGACGTAATTTTAGCCCGTCCTCGCATACCTTGGTATTTTGTCTACATTCATTGATCTTTTTCGTGTGTTATTTTAGTCGACTTTCAAAAGTTTTTTTGTTTTCCAAATTGATCATAACCATGACTAGGTCTCAACTGAGTTCACGAATAAATTCCAAGTACCTAGTCCATAACGAACCTACCTCTACTGGTGTCTATTCTTGCTAGAGTAATTTTTAACCTGAGTGTCGATGAGTAACCGAGTATTGAGTAAATCGCACGTGATTAAAATTGTGGATTGTGAAAATTCCAATAACACTTTACTCGTCCAGGAAATCGAACCCAGGACCGCCCCAGATACTCACCATATTAGCATCATAACAAAGCATCATAACAAAGCACCATATCAGCTTCTTATCTTAGTCTGTGAACATGAAAACAATATCACTCCTATGAAGAATTTTATGTTTTATTAATTTGAAAATACATATTAATTAACTGACGACGACCGGACTAGATTTGGTAAATACTGATAAGACTATTTTTTATTAAAAAAAAAAAATTGATCCCTAGACACTTACGCTGTACTGTGTGTACATGTGTAAGCAAACGCCAGCATCGCTCATGTCAATGTGGTAGTCAAGGTCACTGGCGTATTTTAAAGCCTTAAATCTCTGTAACTCGAATTAGAGCAAGCCTAAGTAATTAACTGTATATTAATAGCTGGAATAAAACAAGCATGACTCAGACGGACAAGCATAACAGAAGCGAAGGGGACAAGGGGGGTGTTTGTTATTGTAACTGTATAGGAGGGGTGGGGTGTGCGGTGTATCGCGTGAACAGATTTAGTCTGAGATGTACTTTATCCTTATTAAGAAATACCAGGAGTGCAGACGTCAAAGACGATGGAATTTGTTCGTTGTGATGACGTGGGAAATTAGCATTAGTATTTATTTTAGCCGTGTGGTATCCGGCAGAGTAGAATAGAACCAACCCATTACACTCACGGGTGTCGTATAAGGCGACTAATGTCTGAGGCAGAACACCTTGCGCCTCCGTAGACCTGAGAATGGGCAGCAGCGTTTTCTGTTAGTCTTTCATCACTGCGATCTCCAATCCGCCTGCCAAGCGTGGAGATTACGGCAAATTCCTCCCCTCATGGGAGAGGCTTATGTCCAGCAGTGGACGTTATCGGCTGTTGTGGTGGTGTGGTGTGGATGACGTGGGAGACTCTCTGGTCTGTGGAAGAGATTTGGATGTTTGTTAGTTCGTTTCATATCAGTAAACACAAGATTTCTTCTCATTAATGTGAATTGATCGTGGGGTTAAACTACACTCTTGCACAAACTACAAGAAATATTGACGAGAAAAGGCCTTTACAAATCAGTGGAATGTTTAAGCTTGAATAAAACAGCTACTGTAGCAGAGAAGCAAATAGAAACTTATAAAAACTGAAGCTGCATCGATTTATGGATGAAAAATCAACCATTTTACATTGAATACCTCAAATTCGAATCTTCCGTTGGTTTTAGAAAAGAATAGCATCAACGTAGGCAAGTACTACAACCTGCGCACTGAGACACAGACCTCGACCTCTCCTCTATGAAAGGAAGTGGTCCGAAATCCAAGACTCGTAATCAATCAACCAGTTTAGGTTGGTGGCTGTCCCATGTCTACGAATTTTAAATTGCTAAGAATATCTATCCCAGCCAAGATCTCAAAAACACCACATCCTACAAAAATAGCAAGGAAAAAATTCAACAAAAACAATACAAAAATAAAGTGCATTGCATCAAAACAAACAGTGTTGTGCAAGACTGCAGCTCGCACTGTGGTGAAAAATAAAGTATGTGTCATTCGCATAACATTCGCCCAAGTTATTTATGTGAAGTGGTCTGGACTGGACTGGATGCAGCTGGAATTTTTGGATAAGAAATGGTATACATAGGTCTTATCTAAGGCACTGTTACTACGAACGACGTGTTGATGTTTCATTCATTCATTCAATCGTTCATAGGTCTTTTAGCTTGTACTATCCCACCGCACCCAATTCCTTCGATGAGCTTTTTTCCGGCGCCTCCTCGAACCAGCCCTTGCGGTACGCGTCCAGTCGTTCGTCTGGCCACCTCTTTCTAGGCCGGCCTCGGTAGCCCACCCATCTTGTGGAGACTTTAGCTCAGCGGTCATTGTGCATACGGCTGTCGTGATCAGCCTAATCCCATCATTTCCGAAAATTTACCATCATTCGTGTAATCATTATTGTTTTCGCCCGGGCTGGAGTTGCACACAATAGCATTCTATAGGGGTAGTGTATTTATCTTAAGATTTTTTTTGCTACAAAATATAGGATATCATTAAAATGAATCATTCTCTTATTATACCCGGCATGCAAAGTAAATTAGCTGTTGTCTTTTAGAGTTCTATAGATTAGAGACGATATGTATTTGGTGCCAGAACTCGCCCAATATGTGTCGACACCTAATTAATCAGATTAGTACGGACTAATATTGTTTATTGTATCCAATTAGTGAATCAATGTAACTAATGAGTATCATTGGAACGTTAGGTAGAGCTTTCATTTTATCAGTGAAACTATATACTTATTATTTCTGGATAATGGCGGAATAGTAAATGGATTGATTGCTTCAAGGTATTTTGATAAGAAATTGTCTCAATAATAACAGCCGTACGGGTCGCTCTACAGGGTTAAGCCGGGTTTGCCAAGGCCGGTCTGTGGATACGTGACAATCAATTACATACCGAGTTTCCTCCGTGCCTCAGAAAGCACGTTAGGCCACTGGTCCCTGCTGTTATTTGTAGATTTTTTAAGTCTGACACCAAGTCTCACCAGAGGGGTATAGTATTTATCCAGTACTAACTGGGTTGTGAAGGACAGTTAGGCGACCGCCCCAAGTAAAATACTAATATTCAGTTGCATCCGGTCACACAAGAAGCGACTCTAACATGGAAAGTCTTTCAAAGGTTGTCATGGGTCAGGATTTTGAAAGCCTATCAGCACTTCCACGGCACAATGATATTGGGTGTGATGTTTGTGATGATCAACAGATGTTATTTTTATCATGTATTGTTTTGCAACTAAAAGAACAAAAGAAACCTAACTTATAGTAGGTGCTTGGATATGTAAATGGGTAGTCGCCATTCAGGAAAGGCTCCAGCAGTCTTTGCGTACGATACTCTCGTCTCCCACCTCCAAAGTATGACATAATTTAGTCACAGTTTACTACTGGAAGCATCAAAACTAAATTATCTGACGTATTATGACAGGACGGCTCTTAATGAAAATATTGCTCGCACGTGGTATGCCATGCGATAACAACTGTGATTTTATGAGGTTGTCTAGCGATGTTGGATAAGATTTTGTTTAGGCAGGTAAATACTCCTATGTACAATAAGTACAAATGAGTATTTACCTGCCTAGTAGCGTAGTACTACTAGTAACTAGCTGCAGGTAATTATAGAATCAATAAACGTCTATTTTATTCTAAATTAAGCTTGTATGAGTTATTTTTTCAGTTTGCATGCTTAAAATCAGTAATATTGTCGATGTGTAAAACCTTCGTAAGGGCCTGTACTATGGCGTTCGTTTTTATTTCCAGAAGATTTTTTGACTGATATAAAATTTTAGATATACATATAGTAGAATCGTAGTAACACAGGTCCTGTATTGTGATACGCGTGGGAAATTATGTTTAGCGACAGTTAGTAGATACGGGTAGCAATAAAATACCGTTTACAATAATTGCGTTAGTGCATGTGAGTTTAAATGTTTGTAAACGCACCCACGATACAGGAGAAATTCCTAAGGGGGGAAAGAAAGAAAGAAAGAAAAAATATTTATTTGAAGTCAGCACACACACAATAATATAAAAAGATACAAATTAAGGAGGAAAACATAACGAACTTTTTTTTTTAAACTCCGATTGATGGAGTTTGAACTCACAACCTTTCACTAGCCAGCTCATCGATTTATCCACTAAGCGTCTTCAACTAGCTATTTAGACTAGACTGGAGAGGTGTCTGGTGGGCGGAGATTTACTAATTGTCATTAGTTTTAATCAAGCGTTACCTTCAAACCGCCGTATGACATTATATTAGGGTAGTACAACCATGATTAGATTCACATGATTCGCACAGCTGGGTGGCAAAATCAAATACCAATAATTATGTAGACGTTCGGAAAAAAAGACTGCTCGGTTTAGCACATATTGTGCCGAGGCAACCCGAATATGATTTAGAGATGATACAAGTATATGTATATCGAAAAAGAGGAGAATTAGATTGCCGATCGGCGCGAGCCAAAAATGCTGATGTATTTTTAATTGCTTCTGGTTGACTTTGTTGCTCATCAAATACCGACTAATGTCGATACTAATGTGACGAGCCGTACTAGTGTCTAGCACCCCTATGTATGTTTTATTTTTAATTGGCAACGAATAACGATTTACGAACACTTTTCTTTTGTTTTTCTAATCTTAACTCGCTCGGGAATCTGATATATCAGCTGATTGTCTCGTTGAATGGTCATTTGTAGAATTTCAAGCAAGTTTTACAATATTATTGACTCTTATCTTCAGGAACAAACTGAGTGTCACTCTATGTGAAATGTCTTCTTTTATGTAAATAGAAATTTGTACGGTGTATATAATAAGGAATATTCTATGTACTTATCTGACTACTTTGTGAGGATGGATGGATGGATGTTTGTTACTCTATCACGCAAAAACTATCGAACGCATTTGTATGAAATTTCGCTCACAGGTAGTTTATAATCTGGATTAACACATAGGGTACTTATCTCGGTTGTATGATTCCGTAGGACAATTTCCGAACTCGATGCAGACGAAGCCGCGCGAATAAGGGAGTATCCCACCAAGCCAAGGTAGAATTGTGCTTGATTAACATTCACAGTTCCACGCATACACTGTTTGTTAACTTGCAAACCCGTTTATAATCGTCACTTCATAAGAAAATCGCAACACGATTGCTTAATCCCATAAACTATTAGTGCATCAATTAATTTCCCGATTAAGAACAAATTGAGCATAACACTCGTATATTCAAAGCGTCGACGTACATTAACAGGGCGAGAAAGAACAGTTATTACCGAACAAGCAAGGCTGGATGAATAATACTAGCTTACACTTATTACCGATCAACCTGCACTCAAGCTGCGTGATGGATATTCATACGTATTAGGTACACGATGGTATAATTTATTAAAAATAAACTAATAATATTTACATAATTTACACACTGACTCTATAATAGAAATAAAAATATTTACAAGTATCAAAAAGGGCGTTGAAAAATTTGTCCACATCGCTGTCAACAGGAAAAGTACCCAGAAGGCTGGCAGCATTGCCACGTTGGATGGTAATGCTGATTCTTTGGCCAAAAAATAGGCCCGCCCTCCGCGGGCCTAAAAAGGCCACTTTAGCAGAATCATAAAGTATTTCACTTTAAAAAAATTAAATCTTTAAAACGGACTTTATAGTCATTACCATAAAGTCCATTTTAAGAATTAACATTTAGCAGAATAATAATTTAATTCACTAAAAAATTAAATCCCTAAAACGGACTTTATAGGCATGACTATAAAGTCCATTTTAAGAATTTACATTTCTTAACGTGATTCATATTTGGATTCTGATAAAGCGGCCATTTTAGACCCCCTGGTCACGTGAAGAGTCGACCAACCGTTTGGCGATTTCCTGAAATACTAGGTGGGCACTCGGACCCCATGGCCCTAGTGTTTCAACCCCAAAACGGCTCAAACACATAATTACCAATTAAATTATTGTATTTGCGCCGTTTGAGGTTTTCAGCACCTTCAGCAGCCGCCCCAGCGCAGCACACTGTGCTAGGAAGATGGGATGGCGCAAGGGTGTCGACGCAAGTTGCGTCCCACACCAAAGGCCTACCCAACTTCCATGGTACACGATTATGTTAATAACATAACATCACGCCTGTAATCCTCCAAGGGTTAGGCAGAGGTGTATCTAACGGTACACTCACATTTCGCCAGTTATGTTTCATCATCATCATCATCATTTCAGCCGAAAGACGGCCACTGCTGGACATAGGCCTCCCCCAAGTGTCGCCACATTGAACGGTCCCGTGCGACTCGCATCCAGCGGATTCCCGCAACCTTCACCAGGTCATCGGTCCACCTAGTGGGAGGCCTTCCAACGCAACGTCTTCCGGTTCGCGGTCGCCACTCCAGAACTTTTCGGCGCCATCGGCCATCTGTTCTGCGAGCAATGTGCCCTGCCCACTGCCACTTAAGTTTGGCAATTCTTCAGGCTACGTCGGTAACCTTGGTTCTCTTGCGGATGTCTTCATTTCTGATTCGATCGCGCAAGGATACTCCGAGCATAACCCATAGTTATGTTTAAGTCCCATGTATTAGGGGGCGAGCCTATTGCCATCTCCTCCTCCTCAGTCGTACATTCTTGACAGAATGGTCGTGGTTGAAGATGATGCACTTTTCTCTTTGGATGATGTACCCCTTGCGATGCGCCTCCACTTGTTGCGGTCTTCAGCGTCTCGGGAGCTTTGGACTATGGACGTTTGTGTTGCAGCTTTTATAAGGTCGGTCCAACGCGTAGGGGATCGACCGCGTGACCTCTTGCCTTCTACTTGCCTCAATCGGGCACAAATCCAGACTCTGTGGCTGCTGCTGAGAAATTCCTGATGAAAAACTCAATAACACTTTGTCCGACATGGGAATTGAACCGAGGACCAACCAGCACAGCAAGCAGGCAGCACTATAAAGGAACCTACCCTATTCAATCTATACTTTTTCAAAAGTATAGGTACATAGATTGCCTAATGTATTATAATATAATATAATAATTTTTATTTCTCAAAAAACTTAGTAATATTTTACAGAAAAATAGTTTGGCAGTATTAATTTCTTATAAGTGGATGTAGCCACTGCAACCGAACTAGGCAATGCCTGTATTTCGGTTTTCAGCGCCTTTTCCCTCGATATTTAAACAATAAAATGCCAACAAAGAAATATGGTTGGTTGTACTAATAATTACATTTTGAATGACTTAAAACTAACTTAAATGCTACATTGTTTAAAATTTAAATTACCCACAATATAAAAAGCAAATGGTCTGTATGTGAGTGCGAAGTGTTTACGAGTGTGTGTGAACTAGTAGGTGATTTTTGTGGAGTTTGAGTGATGTGGGTGCGTGCGTGTGTAGGTGGTTGTGAGTATGTGAAGGTGAATGTGTATGAGTGTGTGTGACTGAAGTGCATGAGCATGACTATTATCTAAGATTATTTAAACTAATTCGATCCTAACATTCCAATTACTGTTCAACGCTTAGCAATAACTCCGTTTCTTCATAATTTAGTTGTTGCAAATATTCACTTACTATTTGTTTACATTTAGATTTAGTAAGCGGGTAAATATTTAATTCTTTATTAATTTTGCTATATAGGAACGGACCAAGAAATTCAATAAATCTTTCACTAAATTTGGTTTTACAAGTGATCCGTTCCATATATACTTTTTTATTTCTTCGGTTTTGCGCGAGTGGGTCATAAGGTAGTTTTGTATGTTGTTTAAGGATAATGTTGAGGATGACAAGTTGTCTTACGGTCAGAACCCCACAAATCTGATATAGAGAAACAGTAGGAAAAAGGATAGGTTTAAAAATACACACCTTTAGAATTGCGCGCTGAGCGATTTCAATGGACTTCATAGTGGTTTTAAAAGTACCCCCCCAACCGCTGAAAACTGAAAGACTGGTTAACATAACACTCTCACTCTCAACTCTCAGAAATACTTCAGTATTTCTTATAAAAATCTGTTTATAAGGTGAATACAATGTGTAGACTAAACCATGGAGAATGCACGTTGGTTGGTTGCAGGTAACAGAAACTGGGATAGACAAACAAACTCGATTGATCCTAAACACTTTATTTTCTCAAGTTTATTTAGCAAACAGGCCAGTTTATATTTTCATTACTTCTGTCAAAATATCTCCATGTGTTCTAACATACGGATTAGTGTTACAAACTCGTGAAATGTAATTTGTTTCATGATTTCCTTTCATTAGATAGACATAGACATATGCGATTACTAAATATTAACAGCCGCTCGGGTTGGGAGCCCGTGGCTAAATAATAACAGCCACTCGGGTCGATCTTTAGGTTAAGCCGTGCTTGCCTAGGTTGGTATGTGGATGGGTGACCACCCATTACATACCGCGTTTCCTCCGTGCCTCGGAAAGCACGTTAAGCCGTTGGTCCCGGCTGTCATTTGCAGATCTTTGACAATCTTTACAGGTAGTCAGTGACCCAAAAAGTCTGACAACCAGTGTTACCAAGGGGTATTGTATTACCCAGTACTAACCGCGTTGTGGAGGTCAGATAGGCAGTCGCTCCATGTAAAATACTGGTATTCAGCTGCATCCGGTAAAACTGGAAGCCGACCCCAACATAGTTGGGAAAAGGCTAGGCAGATGATGAGATACATATAGGATTAGGCAGAGGTGTACTATCGTGGTCTTTTCCGCCTGACCACTTTATTTTTTTTTCGCTTAAATCATGCGGAGGCGCCGAGCCACGCCGCCTTAAAGTTTGGGCCTATTAGGAAAGCGTCAACTTTGGCGCGCAAAATAACAATAACTCTCGTTTGGCGTGCGTCGTCAATACGCTTGGCCGATTCGGTATCTTTTCATTCATTTTTTCTACACAAAGTCAACAGGGCGGGGCTAGAGAGTGTTTTTATGTTGCGAGTGCAAGCAAAAATGAGCTTAGTGGTGGGCAGGCGGGAGTGTCCTCGATAGTACCTAAATAGTACACTGACAATTCGCCAGTTATGTTGTAAAGTCCCTTTTTAGGTTTCCGTACCTCAAAAGGTAAAAAAGGAACCCTTATAAGATCACTATCACGATTGAATCAAGGTCCTGAGACAACATGATAAAAAGATATGGGCAAATTTATATTTTCGCGAAACCTTGGAAGTGCCAAAATTTACCTTAATTTTCAACTTTTTTTTGTTTTTCGGAATTTACCCTTTACTTGTGCTGTAAGACCTTGCTTTTAACCAAAATTGACAATTCTAGGTCAACCGGAAGTACCCTATAGGGTCGAAAACCTATATGGTAGTTCCCGTTGACCTAGAATCACGAAATTTGGCAAAAAGCAAGGTCTTACAGCACATGTAAAGAAAAAATTTGAAAACGGTAAATATGTAGTAATAACAAAAAAAAGCGATTTTACTATTAAAAACTTATTATTTGCGGTTGGTGCAATAGCCGTTTCTAGGGATCGAACATCAAAGTTAAGTTTGTCCTTTAAAAAGTTTGTATGGAACCCTCGGTGCGCCCGTCCGACTCGCTCTTGGCCGGTTTTTTCATATTATTACTGGTAGAAAAAGTGCTGTGAAGGTGTTTACCTGTCATAGATGATTCTCAATTGATTAAAACACAATTTATTATGTTTATGGCCTCTTCGTACCCCATTTAATTTTTCCCAATATACACACCACTATAAATAGCAAAACATTACATATTCCATGCTAATTTAACGCCACATCAAAGAAAAATATAATTTATCGTACAATATTTATAACACATAACGCAGACATACATATTTATTTATTACATAAACAAGTTCGTATATACTTTGATATACGTGACGTATCACATGAGCCGATCAACGTTACTAGTACTGAGGGTTTTATACAGTTTCCGTTTTGGCGAAGACATACAAACATCTAACACTAGCTGATGAAGAGATTACAGCACATCCTGTATCATGAATTGTAGCCGTGTGGTATCCGGCAGAGTAGAATAGAACCAACCCATTACACTCACGGGTGTCGTATAAGGCGACTAATGTCTGAGGCAGAACACCTTGCGCCTCGGTAGACCAGAGAATGGGCAGCAGCGTTTTCTGTTAGTCTGTCATCACTGCGATCTCCATCCGCCTGCCAAGCGTGGAGATTACGGCAAATTCCTCCTATCATGGGAGAGGCTTATGTCCAGCAGTGGACGATATGGGCTGTTGTTGTTGTATCATGAATGTATGTGATAGATCAGCAGATCAAAATTCTTTGTGATACAATAACTCATCATCATCTTTGCCCTTATTCCATTCATTTGGGATCGGCGCAAAATGTCTTTTCCCATACTTCTTCGTCATCTCATCACACTGATCCATTATTGCCATATATATCATCCTTTACGCTGTCCATCATCGTTTCTTTGGTCTGCTTCTACTTTTATACTCATCCACATTCATACTCAATACTTTCCTCACGACATTTTCCTCAACTATAACAGTCCATTTAGCTAGGAAGAATTCGAGATGTTGTTTTCAAAATGAACTGTCATCGACCCGATTGGCGCAGCGGTAGTGAGGCTGCCTTACGTTCTTAGGGTCCCGGGTTCGAATCCCGGTCGGTGCAAATGTTTGTGTGATGAGCATGGACATTTTGTTTCCGAGTCATGGATGTTTATATAAATAAAATAAATAAATAATAATAATAAATATTGCTGGACATTACACACAGCGCCATCTAGTGTCACACTAAGCAATGAGGCTTGTGTCGTGGACACCAGATAGTTGATATACTACATAGATAGTTTTTTGTTTGTAAATACATACTTATTATACATATAAACATCCATGACTCGGAAACAAACGTCTATGCTCATCACACAAACATTTGCTCCGACCGGGATTCGAACCCAGGACCCTACGAACGTAAGGCAGCCTCACTACCGCTGTGCCATTCGGGTAAATAAGTATAATAAGTATGTATTTACAAACAAAAAGTATCTATGTAGTATATCAACTATCTGGTGTCCACGACACAAGCCTCGTTGCTTAGTGTGGCAATAGATGGCGCTGTGTGTAATGTCCAGCAATATTTATTTATTTATTTATCGAAAAATCGTCTAATCGAACTATCTAATTCATGAGGTGATATTTGTATAAAAAGTTCATTATACCATATCCTACCTTGACAAGTGTTCAAAATAAATCGTACACTCATTCGTGTAACTGTCTACAGTAGAAAAAAAATCGGCCAAGTGCGAGTTGGACTCGTACACGGAGGTTTCCGAATAAACTTGTAGGTATTCTGTTATTAACATTGCTTCTTGCCAAATTTTCTAGGTTAACGAGAATTACCGTATAGGTTTTGATTCCCTTGTGAAATCGCAAAATATTCGACATAAACGGTCATATCTGTTGATCGCGTTGACTTACAAGTTTGATTTTTCCACTGCTCTAAGGAGTAACAGAGTATTTTATATTAATTTCAGCCTGATACCTCCACGCGTTCCTGAAAAAAAGGTTCTTGACAGACGAACAACAAAGTGATCTTAAACGGTTCTGTTTTTGCCGACTGAGGTACGGAACCCTAAAAATTGAATGGTAACTGTCCCACCATATTATTACAACCTACAAACTTTCGTTGCTGGCACCTCAGGCTAAAGAACCAAGAAACACAAACGCCACACTACGGACAAAGATGAAACGAAACCCCTGGGTGCATTGACTGTTGATATGTAACCCACTAGTTTCTTAATAATTAGATATTGAAAGCAAAAGAATAACACATCTTAAGAAAGCTCTTTTTTTCTCGTTTCAACATGAGTTAAAAGAATAGTTCTGTGGTGAAAAGCCGTTCAGCTACACTAGTGATCAAATTGACTGGCCAAATTGCGCTTAACGTACCTCACCTACTTAAGTGTTATTAGTTTCATCCAAATAGATCATATAATTAATTCAGAAATACATATGACTAACTAATAGTAACACCAGCCTATTACTGTCCCACTGCTGGGGAAAGGCCTCTTCTCAAACAAAGAAGGCACGAGCATTGATCACCACGCTTGCTCAAGACGGGTTGGTGATGTCAGACTTATATTAATTATACATAGAAGTCTAGGTTTCCACGCGATATTTTCCTCAGCCGTTTTGAAAAAGTCACATTGGTACTTGCCTGGATTTGAACTCACAACCTCATGCATGAAAAGCTATCACGACATAAGTGACTACTCAACTATAAATATTAGGTTTTGTGTGGCGACAAATTCGGTTTAAATACATTATCGTTAAATATTGTGCGAAACACCGACTTAATTGTTAAACGATTGCTTAGTAAATATAGAATCATCATCTGCCTAGCCCACTATGTTGGGGTCGGCTTCCAGTCTAACCGAATGCAGCTAAATACCAGTATTATTAGATAAATATACTTCATAAAAGATAGCTTAATGAAGCTATCATTTATTAAGGATCTAAGAATATTAAATTAAAATAACTAATGAGGTGGAATGTTTGGCGACCATATAGACTTGCACCTTAAGGCGCTGTCAACACCAAAATCGCGCACACTGACTATTTGTATGGGAGTAAATGAGACGTCACTATACTGGGCGGCCAGGTTTTAGAAGAAAATAATGAATAAATATTGAAATAAACAAAAGTGATAAATAAAAAGAATACATAAAAACAACAGTTCCTTTTATTATTATATATTACATCACTGTTATTAATATTATCAAGATTTGTTTATAAATAATACAGTTACAATTGTTACAATTTCAATTTATATGGTTATTTTATGTTTTTTTTTATCGAGAAAATTTACCGAAAACGTGTTTTGAAGACAATGGTCCACCCATAAATATGATCAAGATTAACATATATTTTTGTAGCTGCTCTAAAATGCTCTATACATTTGGCTAAAAAACTTTTGTGAAGCCTATTTTGACTAAGTACAGCGCCTTAAGTCTAAGTCAGAACTTTCCTTTACATTAATCGACATTTGTATTACCTTTCCCAAGGTTACATCCACCATTACTAAGTCCAGCTAGTATAGTATTCAGATTGAATTTAGTTATAAGCAAACTATCTTCATAATCCTTATCTTCACCGTCAGGTCCAGAATGTAATTCGTCAATCCAAATGAAGAAAGAAGATGAAATCTTGCCCTCTAAATCATGATTGTTAAAAAGGAACTTGATTTGTCATGGACACTGCACTCATAACTGATGATTTCCTTCATAATGTATCCGTCTGTTGCACAACTAACGGATAAAACAATTTGTCAAATTCCAGATATGAAAACGAAGTACGATATCACTAAGCTCATACAGCATAGCTGTCGCTGAAATAGTTTTGAACTGAAATATGTGCTTTAGTATGACTAATAAACAATAATTATGATGAGATATAACCAAAATAACTGCAAGAAAAACTGCAGAATCCACCCAAAAGTCAACGACACAGTAATGAGAGCTATATTATTTTATTATGGAATCTAATTAAATTAACGACGATCCATTGAACCCGATCATCAATACGTTACCTTCCCTATCAAACGTGTAAACGCTCCAATGTTTATATTCAGCGGTACTTAAACGCCGTATAAACTATAGGTCTGTTTTCAATTACCTCTCCATCCACCGGTGATCTGATGTAACGCTGTTCAATAAACATAAAAACATTCATTAACAAGAATCAATATTTTATTTTATTTGAATATTTTTCAGCCGGCAGCGGGAAGCACGTCGGCGCGTTGCCGCCCAAGTGAAAGCTAAGCTCGTCTGAAAGTGTAGCTGAAGCCCAGCCTGGCATCCGCCTAAAATGGGGTGATCGCGCGCGATGGTATCGTATTGCGCGTATAAAAAGCAGCGGAGCACCCCGCCGCCGGTCAGAACGGCTTCTAACGTGAGTAACGACGCACGCGCCGCGTTGTGCGACTATAGTGAGTGCAATCCGAGTGGCCGCGAGTGCCTCAGTGCAAGGAGCAGTGACGTAGCGTGGTGGAGGACGACAGCTGATCTATCTCGTGCATTGGATTGATTGTGTTCAGTGGTCGCCGTGCTTTTGTGCTGGTCGGTTTGTGTTCACTCCACACCTTTGGATTATTGAGGGGTATATTGAAATTCAGTGCATTTATTTACTATTTGAAATGAATTTTATGATACCGATTCGATTTGTTGTTAATTGTAATAGCAAATGAGTTTGAAAAGCTTTTTGAAATTATTGGCGAAATAAATCAAACATTTCTTAGTTTGCATGAAGTGGTTAATTGAATTTGACAAACAGTTTGTTGTCCTAAATGAAATATATTGAATGGATAAACAGTGTTTTGATGTTAAAGTTTGAAAAGAATGCAATTAATTGATGTTGTATGTAGCATTCATTAATATATTAATAACGTATTATACGTAAATCAGGATCAATGAGATTGACTGAAGTAATTAACTGAAAACAGAAATCAATCAATCGATTGAAAGTCCGAATCGATAAAAACAACCCAATCGACATCAATGATCTACCAGGTGTTGTGAACAGTGACCCATTAGCCATCACCATAAAAGACAATAAACAATCCAGTGTCGGATATATCGGTTGGCGTGCCTCCAGGCTCGCATACCTCTGTGACGTAATATCCGCGAAGGGCCGA
Source organism: Xestia xanthographa (assembly GCA_905147715.2). Taxonomy (NCBI): domain Eukaryota; kingdom Metazoa; phylum Arthropoda; class Insecta; order Lepidoptera; family Noctuidae; genus Xestia; species Xestia xanthographa. The sequence goes on from LR990649.1 coordinate 29,314,561, forward strand.
GCGGTGTAAGCTAATAAAAAACGCGAGCATAAAAGTCGGCGTTACGCAAACTCGCGAGCTGGCACCGTTCCCGCGCGGCCACTACTCGGGTTACAGCCACAAATAGCCGCACGCGCCTCTCGCCCGCTTTATCTCCGTCGATAAAGTCGGCTCGGTTCACTAACGTGCCGCGTGTGTTACAGGAAGGCTCCAGGGCAACGTTCTCGTGTCTCGACTAGCCCAAAAGTCTTGTTAGCCCTCCGAAAATGCCGAAGCCAGTAGTCCAAGAGGGCGATGACCCCGATCCGACTCCGTACCTGTTCCTTTCTCTGGAACAGAAGCGTATCGACCAAAGCAAGCCGTACGATGGCAAAAAGGCATGCTGGGTGCCTGACGAAAAGGAAGGCTTCTTGCAGGGCGAGATCAAGGCCACCAAGGGTGAGCTGGTGACCGTCAACCTGCCTGGTGGCGAGGTAATTATACAGTTTTGCATATCCTAGTAGTTGCAATTTAGTTGCAGTTTAGTTGGAACTGATGCATCCTAAGTGGAAGCCAATTCAACGAAATCAATGATTTCGGAATATGGGTTAGGTTCGCAGAATGATGAATAAGATATACTACTTAATAGTTATCAAAACTCGACTCTAAGTAAACATGACGATTGATGATCTTCATAAAAAATATTTTTTTGTTGGAGAGTTAGAAACATTAGTGCAGAAAAACATGGTTTCTTAACTTTCCGGCAAAGGCCCTCAAAATAAACAAACATCGATCGTTAACGAAGAGGAAGGCTTTAATCTTGTCTTATGTTCTAATGATTAACTAAACAATACATTAAATGAGCAGGAAAAGACGTTAAAAAAGGAACTCCTCTCACAAGTAAACCCGCCGAAATTCGAGAAAGTTGAGGACATGGCTGACTTGACTTATCTCAACGAGGCTGCAGTACTCCACAATCTGCGACAACGATACTATGCGAAACTGATCTATGTAAGTAGGCGCTCCAAGCGCATCCATCATTACTTTATACTAATGTAATTATTTCTCCACAGACCAAAGACTTCAAGAAAGATCTTGTTGGTCAAGTCAACCCACCTAAGTACGAGAAATGCGAGGACATGTCAAACTTGACATACCTCAACGACGCTTCTGTTTTGTATAACTTGAAGCAGAGATATTACCATAAGCTCATTTACGTAAGTCGAGGGAGCAGTCTAGAGTTCCGGCCTTGCAGTGTGCATGCACCTTACCTCTCCTATCTTTCATCACAGTAGACACATTTCTCGATAGTATTGGATTGATACCAAGTTTTAAAGTGCGACAGATGTCCATGAACGGCGCAATTAATCTTGGATTGATGTCTCAATTTGGTATATAAATAGCAGTAGAGACATGCCAGCTGATGCTATTTCAGTACATTTTATTCAGCATCTCGATATTTCTGTCCCTATTGAAAAGTTTCTCTCTCGTTCGATGCTATTATTTTGGCGTCCGTCTGTAGCTGCTAATTTTTGCACGGGCGATTAGTAAATGATTTCTGATATAATTACAAGACATCAAAATAGGTAATAAGATTACCAAAAATCACTTCAGAATGTGCTAACTGTAAAATTATTCCACATGCGACTACAGCATTAAGAAAACAAACTGCCGAAGATACCCAAAATAGATTGTTTTGAAATTAATTTCGGCAGCATCCGCTATAGCTTTATGAACTTTATTCCTATCTGCAATAGGGTTCTTTATCGCAGTAAATGTGTCTACAGAGCCAAATCTTGACCCATTTTGTAACTAAACACTTCCTGGGCCGCATTTGTTTACAAGTCGGTGCAAACGGACTCGACAGCGTCCGGAGGATCTTCTTGTGGTTGTTTTTCTACATTTTTTGCATCTCTTTTCATAGAAGAGAGAGCATTGTTGTCTAGAATAGTTTTGTGTTGTGTTTGATCCCTCACGCCGCTGGCGTCGGGGGTGGTTCTATCTATCTCTACGTGGAGCGGAAAGGTATCGTTACTGTACCCTCGCTCCGCACTTTTTCCGTTATTTGTTTTACAGGACTTGACGTCCCTTTAACGAAACGTGTTAGCTTTAGAATCAGCAGGATTCTCTATAAAAAACATCTGTGACGTACGGATAAAAAATAACTGTATCTATTTGCAGTAGGTGCCTTAAAATACTTATATTACCTTTTACATAAATTTTACTTACAAATATTGTCAATATGAAATCTATGGAGATCTTTTAGAGAATCCTGCATCTTTCAAGGTTTTTTTTTCAAGAACTAAGACGTAAAGTACTTGGACAGTACCCGTCTCTGTTTTGGTGTTTTCTTTAGATTTAGCTTTATTTTACTGTTTATAACATTTGTGTCATGAACTGTCCATTCCTAATTGTTTATTCTGAACCTTTATTTTCCTTAACTTGTATACCTACTTCCTCTTACATTTAATACATTTTCGTTCTGACCGTAACGTCAGAACATTATTTCTCTTTACTTCTGCCAGAATTTTCTTGGTATAATTGGTAAAAAACTTTTAAATTTTTCCCCGTTACGCTGTTTTTAAACCCTTTTTAAAACGTATTGCTTGGAGTAATATTTCCATTGAAATTACTGTGAAAAATTGCAAAAATATATTTTTACACTATTCCCCAAAAAATCCATCTGGAGACGTATTCTTTGGAGTAATCCTCCGTACCTCTTGAAACTATCCATTTTTCCAACTTATCCTTCCCAATGCTCCTTATCACCAAATTCAGTCTCATCACCATCACCTCCTTTACCATCAGCAAATCTAATTTTCTCACAATCACCACAGACGTACTCGGGTCTCTTCTGTGTGGCTATCAACCCCTACAAGAGATACCCCGTGTACACCACACGATGCGCCAGGCTGTACCGTGGCAAGCGTCGTTCCGAGGTACCCCCTCACATCTTCGCCATTTCCGATGGTGCCTACGTCAACATGTTGACCAACCACGAAAATCAATCTATGTTGATTACGTAAGTTATCTTTTTATATTTTTCTGAAATAAAGCCCCCATACATAAGTCAAAAAAAAAGTAAAAAAAAAAGATTAGCTTAAAAATTAAAAGTAAAATTATTGAAAAACTTAACCCTAAAACCGAGAGTATTTGTCACTGGCGTAGTTTTTTTTTCAAACAAATCCTTCTAAGAGAAACTGTCTCTCACCACGGTCACTAAGAAAAAATCCCTTTACACCACCAGCGGAGAGTCTGGTGCCGGAAAGACTGAGAACACGAAGAAGGTAATTGCGTACTTCGCCACCGTTGGTGCCTCCCAGAAGAAGGATCCTAATCAAGAGAAGAAGGGCTCCCTTGAAGACCAGGTCGTACAAACTAACCCTGTGCTTGAGGCCTTCGGTAACGCCAAGACCGTCCGTAACGACAACTCGTCTCGTTTCGTAAGTATTTATAAAACAACACTTATCATCTTATTTCTATACAATAATTTACAAATCTTTTAATTTAACAATTGTTTCTTTAAATTTCTTATGCAGAAAGCATAAAATGATTCCCCTGCACTTAATTTTTTCGACTTTTTTTTGTGACCACTAAACCCAACCTCTTCCTCACCCAGGGTAAATTCATCCGTATCCACTTCGGACCCTCCGGTAAACTGGCTGGAGCTGATATCGAGACTTGTAAGTATTTCTCAGACTTTGCCACTTCGAACAACTTTGGATTTTGGTCCTTAGTCCTTGGTCCTGATATTCTTGTTTTTTCCAGATCTGCTCGAGAAGGCCCGTGTCATCTCCCAGCAGACCCTTGAGCGTTCTTACCACATCTTCTACCAGATGATGTCTGGCTCCGTGCCTGGACTCAAGGGTGCGTATGGGCTCTGGTCTGAGTCAAACTTATCAGACGTTAGGGTCACGGGACTTTTCTATTGGCATCAAAACTTTGATACTTGACAACAAAGTTTTGGTTCCGTTGAATTACATTACCGATGTTAATTTCTTTACAAATTTTGTTATTATTCCAATGGTTAATAGTTACTACGAAGTAAAAGTCCCATGACACTACAATTTACAACATGTTATTATGAATAGGAACAAAAACAGATATAATTTCTTAATTAATTTAATTTTTACTATAATAGATTTTTTATTTGTAATTTTTTATTATTCCCTGACTTTCAATATGTGAATTAATTACAATTCTAGAGTAAATTATCATTCTAGTTTCGTTGTTAGGATGTTTAACTTTATTCCCCAATTCCATTTAGCAAAGCCTGGGACAGCAACAAACACAATTACACATTTCGACAAAACACCATTGGAGAACTTGAGAACATAATGTTCATGTTATCATTAATTTGTTTGTTTATTTCAAAATTTAGACATATGTTTGCTGTCAAACGACGTATATGACTATAACATCATCTCGCAAGGAAAAACTACAATCCCAGGTGTAGATGATGGCGAGGAGTGTACGTTGACTGACGTAAGTCTGGCCTCTGTATAGCAGAAGGACGTTAGAGCGTGCCCTGTGTGACGCCGGTCGCCAGATCGCATATAACCGACTGGTAACCGGCATATCTCGCCTGTATACGGCCACGAGATACCTACCTATAGATTAGTTTAAGTTCCAGCCAAACTCTGATACTGTGGAGTACCCTTCCTACCTTTAGTTTAGACACCTTTCACTTATGACTATGATTGGTATCATTTTTAGCCCAATGTTTACTATCCAACGACGTCAATGACTACAACATCATTGCGCAAGGCAAGACTAGTATTCCTGGCGTTGACGACGGCGAAGAAGGGATGCTTACCGATGTGAGTCCAGAACTTGACTACTGGCTCAACTCAGTCTTTCCTTACTATCGTCTTATCTATCGCAGTGCTGCTTGCTTCGCTTACTTCTGAGTCGGCGCTCGGTTTTCGCATGTGTATGTCAGGTATTTTGGTGTTTACAGAAATAACGATGCTAAGCAACCGCATCTCGGACTATCCCCTCATAAGTCAAGGGAAGACACGAATACCTGGGATCAACGACGCGGAAGAGTGCGATCTTACGATCGTAAGTCTTGAACCTGCGCATGGAGCGTGCGTCTTGATGCAGATATCCGTGGATTGAGTCCGATTTCGGATGACTGTATCGATTCCACAACGAAAGGCATAATACAGTTACAGCATACTGTCTGACTATGTATGTTCATCCCTGTCTGAAACACTACAGATGGATGATCATTACTGTCACATAGAAATTGCATGTTGAAAAAACTATGGTCTTGTAGTGTCTTACGTTGCGTAGTCGACTGCCGGTCATCGTCACAAAATTTCTGACATACACATGCTGCCCGCTCCCTGCAAGAGTTCAAAGGGCTTTATGCACAGGTTTTTATTGTTCACGGTGACACACCAAACCCGATCCAGCACAAGCACAACCACACGAACTAATATGTTTAAAGACACGACAGGGACGGTTATTAGGGTTTTAAAAAGCATTTTCAGGCAAAGATTCATCGTTTTGATGGTGACGACCGGTTTTTTAATAGTTATTTTATGATGTAATCTACAGATATGTGTCACTTGTCTGCCGACATATACGATTACAATACCGTCTCCCAGGGTAAAGTTACTATCCCTAACGTCGATGACGGAGAAGAATGCATGTTGACCGACGTAAGTGGATTGAGAGTGGAAAAAAGTGAATCCCATTGATGTAGCAACGAGTCGCACAACAAATCTGTATAAGATTATACAGAGTCGATCGAGAATGAGACAAAAACACCATTAACATTGACGCTAATGGAAAATCCGTAGTTCCATAGTTGTGTAGTTCCAGTAAAACATACGAATTGTTATACCAGTCCGGTGTCCTATTAAAATTTGTATTGTATATCCGTCCCTTTACACCTATGAAAAATATAAATTGATAATCTGTGTATAATTGGTATCCTGTGCACCAACTCCTATATTACGAACTATTACCACAAATGCCTAATGATGCTAACGCTTCCCTTTTACTGTACTAACTTGTCTAATACGGTAAGTACTTCCTAGAAATTAAGCTGTTTTGTTCTTTTGACTATTTTCTAATGTTATTTGGCCCCTTTATTTGCAAATTAAACCTAACTTAATGAGTAACTAGCTTCACAGTAAAAGTATAATTAACGTAACTATAAATTCTATCACAAAATTGAATTTCATATAACATTTTCTTTTTCAAATCACAAAGTTTTATCTTCCCATCAGCCCGCAAACATTCTTATGGACAAGGGCAATCCCTTATTGCATACTAATGTGTATTTTGTAATATAGCAAGCCATGGACGTTCTTGGTTTCACCCAAGAGGAGAAGGACAACGTATACAAGATCACCGCCGCTGTCATGCACATGGGTCGCATGCAGTTCAAGCAGAGGGGTCGCGAGGAACAGGCTGAGGCCGACGGCACTGAGGTCAGTATCATATTTATGGTTCCTTTATTGAGAATCTCGTGATTTGAGACGTTGGTGACAAACATTAACCACGTTACGATCCGTAGGGAGATCAAAACACCCATTTCTAACGTTATTGTGTATCTCTCTTTACAGGATGGTGACAAGGTTGCCAAGCTTCTCGGTGTTGAGATGATGGACCTGTACAAGAACTTGTTGAAGCCCCGCATCAAGGTCGGAAACGAGTTCGTCACACAGGGTCGTAACAAGGACCAGGTTACCAACTCCGTCGGTGCCCTCTGCAAGGGTGTCTTCGATCGTCTCTTCAAGTGGCTCGTCAAGAAGTGTAACGAGACCCTAGACACCAAGCAGAAGAGGCAGCACTTCATCGGTGTGCTGGATATCGCTGGTTTCGAGATCTTCGACGTGAGTATCATTACTTGAGCCGGCCTCAAAGGCTAAGGCTATTAGGATGAAAACAATCTGAAAAATGATTAGCATTAGTATGTAGATTTCATAGATTAGTAGTGAAGAAATAAAAGGAAATCAATAATTTCGTAAGATATTAATGCAGATTTATTTCTTAGTACAATGGGTTTGAACAACTTTGCATTAACTTCACAAATGAGAAACTCCAACAATTCTTCAACCATCACATGTTTGTATTGGAGCAAGAGGAGTATACTAAGGAAGGCATTCACTGGGAGTTCATTGACTTTGGAATGGACTTGCTTGCCTGCATAGATCTTATTGAAAAGGTACACCGAGTGCGCAGCATCCTCGGTTGGGCTCGATTTTTATCCAATTTGTGTTTAGTTTTCAGCTATAAGACCCCCTGCTCGCTCATATATTATATAGCGATCTAGAATAGTCATAATTATGCTTAAAGTGTGTGTGTGTAATTCCCCCTTCATAATGTTATCAAAGTTCAACGGTTTCGAGCAACTCTGCATTAACTTCACCAATGAGAAGCTGCAGCAGTTCTTTAACCACCACATGTTCGTACTCGAACAAGAAGAGTACAAGAAGGAGGGTATCAACTGGGCCTTCATCGATTTCGGAATGGACTTGCTCGCTTGTATCGATCTTATCGAAAAGGTAATAGTCGTTAAGGCTCGTCGTAACCCGTCGGCGCAGGAAGCAACTTGACGGGATAACGTGTAACATTAACCTGCCAAGCCACGTGAGACTGGCTTGGCCGTACGGTACTTCTCTCCACTCAGGTCAACATCATGTCATACAACAACTGCGGAATGAGATCCGTAGCGTTTTACCTAAACCCCCAAACTTAACCCTCCACATTACTTATCTCCCTGCAGTTCAACGGTTTTGAACAACTCTGCATTAACTTCACCAACGAGAAACTTCAGCAGTTCTTTAACCATCACATGTTCGTTCTCGAGCAAGAAGAGTACCAGCGCGAAGGCATCGAATGGACATTCATTGACTTTGGCATGGATCTGCAAAATTGCATTGACCTTATTGAAAAGGTAGTTGGCGTCAACGCAACGATGAAAAGCTTGCTCACGCCACAGGGGTCCTCGAGTAGCGCCATAGCATCATAGCTTGCTGCTACTCGAGACCTCATCAATGCTGTTTGCTCTTGTGTTTTTCTGTGTGATTTCTTCTGTGTGTCTTTTTCTTTTTAGTATTTAATGTTACATTCCTAATCTTCAGGAACACGCAACACACTACTCTTACAAGTATTCAGTAAACTAATTACAGTATTTCGACCGTTTTTTCCATGTCACGCCGCGATCCAGATGAACGGGTTTAATCAGCTCTGTGTTAACTTTACCAACGAAAAATTGCAACAGTACTTTAACCATTTCATGTTCGTCCTAGAACAAGAGGAATATGAAAGAGAAGGGATCATATGGAGCTTCATAGATTTTGGTATGGATCTCCAAGCGACAATAGACTTAATAGAGAAGGTATTAGTGGTTATAAGTGCATAGCTTGAGGAAGTAGGGCCGCGAGAGCTTCAGACTGAGCCATCGCCTGCAAGTGCAAACTGCTGGCTATTTCCCCGTGACACGGTATAACTAGGCAGAGATTTGACAGTACCCGCTTGTACCATACACGCAAACAAATTTGCAAGCGAAGCTACTGCAAAACTTATGAAATATTTTTGTTGCATCTGGCTACCGCGTCCCAAGTAAAATAAATACACCAATCTCAGGATTGCACGCGAAACGTAGTTAATTTTATAGTGTTTTTAATAGCAATTTTAATCAAAATAATGCACAGCTCGAACAATCTAATTTATTTAGATTTTTTTACAAAATTAATTTGCCTGTGTAGTATTAGAGTAATTATTTAATCAGCACATTTTTTTTTCCAAAAAATTGAGGTAGAGCTTTTTACCACAATACACTATATCACACGATATAATACTTCACTATCATAACTTTCTTTTTATTATGTCTGACCTGCATGCTGCTTACTAAACAACTCTTAGTTTTAAGCTATGTCTCATTTAAAATGTTCCTTTTGTTTAAAGAGTAAAAAAATATTTAAAAAAACATCGATCTTTTAAGTATTCAGAAAGTTGGCTAAACACACCTATTACACCCCTTCTTACCCGTAAAGTTACAGATATGAGACATTACTTCGCATCACCCTCGCCGCCTTCTTGTTCTTATCTCCTTGGTATGTTTACAGCCCATGGGTATCCTCTCCATCCTTGAGGAAGAGTCTATGTTCCCCAAAGCCACCGATCTAACCTTCGTTGAGAAGTTGAACAACAACCACTTGGGCAAGTCTCCTCCATACCTGAAGCCGAAGCCCCCGAAGCCTGGTTGCCAGGCCGCTCACTTCGCCATTGGACATTATGCCGGTAACGTAAGTATCTAACACACATACTACCTCATCATCATCATCTTTGGGACTTTCATCATTCCTTGAATCCCGAGTTAACTTCTTCAAATTATTATCATTAAACAGGTCGGCTACAACATCAGTGGATGGCTTGAGAAGAACAAGGACCCCCTCAACGACACTGTCGTTGACCAGTTCAAGAAGGGACAGAACAAACTTCTTCAAGAGATCTTTGCTGACCATCCTGGTCAGTCTGGTACTGCCGATGCTGGTGGTGGCAAGGGTACGTATCATTTCAGCACTTGACATTAATGAAATATTTTAATCAGATATACTATAATGATGAATACTTTAGATCACAATTATCGTCGATATACTACAGTGCTACCATGAGCGATCATACATCACTATCACAAGTCTTCACTTCAAAGCCATCATAAATCACACGAATACCAACACCAAGATGTATACTTCAATACTTGGTCCATTTCATTCCTTCTATACAGCACCTATCTAGAGCTAACACTGACTACAAACGTCAGGGGTTAGTTCTGCAGCTTGTACTTTATCCTGACACATGTTTTCACTAAACTAGGCGCTGGTGGCAAACGCACTAAGGGTTCTGCCTTCCAGACCGTATCATCACTCTACAGGGTAAATCGGAACATAAATTCACCGCGATTTGCTTCTGTGACTCCTACGTGGCTTTACTGTCTTCGTCTATCTACACGCTTGAGGCTGGCTCCCGTCCTATGGAATCGTTCACGAAATTATTCAAGTTCATTTTAATGTTTTATGGATTCCAGGGCGATAGGGCCAGTCCTGCACGCTTTCACTATAATCATGTCTGTCCATGTCTATATAAACACAGCTCATGTCGTCGCGTCCCGCAGATGTCTTGTCTACGAGTATTGTAGTGTCCTAAGTGGCGTCACTGTGATTGTCCTGGTACTAATAGTTGCTTGTTAATGTACGTCCATAGGCGGTCGCGGTAAGAAGGGCGGTGGTTTCGCTACTGTCTCCTCCGCTTACAAGGTGTTTAAATGTTTCAAATTATTTAGTTGAATTTGTTTTTTTTTTATCATCACCGATGCAGAAGCAACTACTTGGGTGTAGATCTGCTTTGGGTTTTGAGTTTATTGTAGTTCGATACCTGAATTGACTGAAAGGTAATTTAGAAGCACCTCATTATCAAACCTACATGTATTGTATTGTATGATACATGTACGGTATGTATAATTCACCATCATCCATTGTAGACGCACTACATACTAAAGTGTGTCTTAAGTGTATTTTTAGCTGCAAAGTAGTTACCTACCTAAAAAACGTTACTACGCTACATTTGCTGCTGAATGTAAAACTAATAATTTTGATGTGTTTTTTCATGTTTTAACCTAAATGTGTGATTCAATGTTTACGCACTTTTCCACCAAAGTTTACTTCGGAGGGACTAGACAAAGTATCATTTTATCGGCGACAATGATGATAAAAAGGGAAAAATGCATTGGATTGACATTAGCTGCACAAAAGCTTATCTCAGTCTTGTAGAAACTTGGTATAGGAATACAAACCGCTATTAAAGCGATTGCCATTTGTCTAAGCTCTCTGGTTGCGTTATATTTGAGTGTCGCTTCTCTACGTTTTAAAGATAATTTCTGCACTCTGACTACAGAAATGATCTTCACCAAGCTTTCAAGATTTTTTTTCTTGCAATCTGTCTGCATAATCGTTTTCGTGAAAATCTAAGCAGCAGTAGAATGAATTCTAATAAGTGTTGCATCTACAGGAACAACTTAACAACCTGATGGCCACCTTGAGGTCTACCCAGCCTCACTTCGTACGTTGTATCATCCCCAACGAGTTGAAGCAGGCCGGTGAGTACTTCACTTCATTAATTACATTTTTACATCTGTTGAACATTTTTCTCCGAAAATATGTAGCCCGATAAAATGTTGGGTATAATTTTTATACTCTGTCATCGTACTTGTCATTTTCTCCATGTTCGTAAGGTTTATCTTGAGTGGTATGTATCTTTGTCACGCAGGTCTCATCGACTCTCACCTTGTGATGCACCAGCTGACCTGTAACGGTGTGCTTGAAGGCATCCGTATTTGCCGTAAAGGTTTCCCCAACAGGATGGTGTACCCTGACTTCAAGCTCCGGTAAGATTTCGACCTCGCGGATTCCAACCAAATCTATTTCAGTCCTAAGTGCCCATTCGGAAAATATTTATGGTATCTCCAGTCATCAAATAACTTTATTTTATTTACACATATGAGATTAAATTTATGAAGATACGCACATTTTGGGTTGGCGAGTCTAAACAAATTCTTTGGGCTCTAGTATATTCGACACGATTTTATTCTGGTACTGCAGCTGACTGGCAGTTGACGTCATCAGACATTCGTGCAGCCGTGACTAATAACATCTATAATTATTTTGATGCCTCCCCACCAGCTTCACACTCACTCGCACCTGATATGTTAGATCAAGGTGCGAAGTGATATAAATACTGAAGCCACTCATGTTTTACGATGATGAACTACATTAACATGTTATTTAATGAACAGTTACATGATTCTTGCGCCAGCAACCATGACAGCAGAAAAAGAACCTAAAGAGGCCGCTAGGAAGTGTTTGGAGGAAGTGGGTCTCGACCCTGAAAGCTATCGTATTGGCCACACAAAGGCAAGGAAGAGATTGATACCATCCTAGAATGGAGATAGCATGTTATAGTTTTGAAAATCTACAAGAAACTAGATTTTGTTTTTAGATCCTACCATATATGGTTTGCCTCCTACTGAGTATGTATCATACCTAGTAGTCATGATTGGTATGCACCTGTAGAACTCATACGTAATCTAGATGTTGCCATCTAGTCATACAGTCCTTTTTACCCTGACTTTAAGAAATTTCCAGAACGTTAACGCTGTTTTGGAAACTTCTGGTTTACCCCTTGTTCCGCCCCCATTGCCCCCGAAGATACCAAGGACATTGTATCTATGTATTGGTACCCTCATGAACATATTATCAGTACATTCCCTCATTGTGTGTCCATATATTTTGGTAATGTAGCTACAAGATCCTGGCCCCTCAAGCTGTGGAAAAGGAAACCGATCCTAAGAAAATCGCTCAAATCATCCTGGAGGCGACCGCCTTAGACGTCGAGTCCTACCGTCTGGGTCACACCAAGGCATGTCTTTATACCCCTGAAGTAGTTAGCTATTTGAGACGAGCGGTCCTAAACCCCCAAACACCCGGATCGCGAGGCTTTAATGTGCTTTGTCGAATTCAGCACCTCATGAGAGTGGTGTCATAATTTGACCTTAAACCTATTTATAGATGCTCACCCCGGAGTCCAAGCTACTCAGGCTCCTGTTTGTGTTCCCCTATCCTTACCCCACACGTACATAATAAACACTGTTATCATATTGTATGTACTCCTATATAACGCAGATACAAAATTCTGTGCCCGAACCTGATCAAAGAACCCATTACACCTGAGGGTGCTACTAAGAAAATCCTCGAGCATACCGGATTGGATTCTGAGTCTTTCAGGCTCGGAAAGACGAAGGTAGAACATGCATGCCACACAGCCTACATGAAACTAATTTTCCCTCTATATCCTCATTGCATGACGCAGTAACTAAAATAACCCTATCTTTCTGTTCTATCGGTCTGTTTTGTGCCACTTTACTGTTTTTGTGAATTCTTCGTTGATGACTCATATGAGAAAATGACTAACACGAGATTTAATCTCTTTTCTTTTTAGTTACAACTATACTTAACTTCACATTTTTTTAAAGGTTTTAAGCACCAAAAGAGGTAAACTCAATATTGTAATAATCAATTCAATCAATGTATATTGCTTACCTCCACCCCATGACGAGCTCCCCCCTTAACACTTGCCATGTACGAGCAGGTATTCTTCCGCGCCGGTGTCCTGGGTCAGATGGAAGAGTTGCGTGACGACAGGCTGTCCAAGATCGTCTCCTGGCTCCAGGCCTACATCCGCGGTTACCTGTCCCGTAAGGAGTACAAGAAGCTGCAGGAACAGAGGTAAGCATACTGACTTTGACACTCGGACATAGCGCTATATTTAGAAGTGCATGACATTTTATAATGCTTATTTTTTACAAAGGGTGGCTCTGCAAGTTGTCCAGCGCAACTTGCGCAAGTACCTTCAACTCCGCACCTGGCCCTGGTGGAAGCTGTGGCAGAAGGTCAAGCCCCTCCTCAACGTCACCCGCGTCGAGGATGAGCTCGCGGTAAGCATCCATCATCATTATTAATTAGATCGTACATCGAACACTCTGACCCACTATACACGGATATAGGTAGCGTGAATCAAGGTACCGCAAATAGCGCGGACCGCGCCCACCTGTCGGTTACGCGACACCGCAGCAGGTGCTGCGGCCATTTCTGGATCCGCGCTCCCTCCGCGCCCCCGCCGCGCACCTTTACTCCGTACTGACGATGTAGGAGCGCGTGGGCGCCATGTTCCACCCGCTGGAGAACTCCAGCGCCGCTCAGTAGCGGAGTGGTCGGCAGCGCGCGCACCTACCCTACCCTATACTTACGAACGACCCGAATACATTTGCATTCCTATTTATTTTTTTATTGATGTTTTAATAAATTAATTAATAAACAATGGCGGCCGCGGTTCACTTAACGGAATGGAACGGGGAGACTAAAAGTGTCGGCGATTTACAGAAACTTGAGGAGAAGGCCCAGAAGGCCCAGGAGGCTTTCGAGAAGGAAGAGAAGCTCCGCAAGGAGCTGGAGGGCCTCAACGCCAAGCTGCTCGAGGAGAAGACCGCTCTGCTCGCCTCCATCGAGGGCAAGGAGGGCAACCTCTCGGAGATCCAGGAGCGCGCCGCCAAACTCAACGCGCAGAAGGCTGACATCGAGCTGCAGCTCAGGGTGAGTACTACACACGTATATAATTGGTAATAGACAAGTGCACTTATCGTTCATTAAAATCAGATAGTGATTTATAAGCTAGTGGATATTTAAAATTTTGTAACTAAATCTGAAATAGCAACTAGAATTTAGGTCGGAAGAGTTGACGTGATGAAAGTCTACAGCTAATTAATCTAATTAAAATTAGTGAAGTTTCCTGCGGTCGATAAACATCAGTCAGTGTTGCAAGCCAAATATGTGGAGTTATACAGTGTAGGGAGTTAACTCACTGCTAGTATACTTGACGGGATTCTTTAAATAAACTCCAGGTTTGTTTACACGGGAAATAGTTCGATCGTGTTTAAAATAACTGCACGTCTGCAACCAACAGGATTTTATTGCGAAACTTTAATTGCCTTATTCTTAGAAGTGTTAATTGAAAAGAAGCAGATGCGTGCGCTAATACTTATTTTAAACAAAGCTGATTCACAGAACTGACTCGAACATTTTATATTGTAGGACACCCAGGACCGCCTTACCCAGGAGGAGGATGCCCGCAACCAGCTCTTCCAGGCTAAGAAGAAGTTGGAACAGGAAGTCTCCGGCCTGAAGAAGGATGTTGAGGACTTGGAGCTGTCCGTCCAGAAGTCCGAGCAGGACAAGGCCACCAAGGACCACCAGATCCGCAACTTGAACGATGAGATCGCCCACCAGGACGAGCTCATCAACAAGTTGAACAAGGAGAAGAAGCTCCAGGGAGAGTCCACCCAGAAGACCTCCGAGGAGCTCCAGGCCGCCGAAGACAAGGTCAACCACCTCAACAAGGTCAAGCAGAAGCTCGAGCAGACCCTCGACGAGCTCGAGGACTCTCTGGAGCGCGAGAAGAAGTTGCGCGGCGACGTCGAGAAGCAGAGGAGGAAGGTGGAGGGCGACCTCAAGCTTACGCAGGAGGCCGTGGCCGACCTCGAGCGCAACAAGAAGGAGCTCGAGCAGACCATCCAGCGCAAGGACAAGGAGATCTCGTCCCTCACCGCCAAGCTCGAGGACGAGCAGTCTCTGGTCAGCAAGAACCAGAAACAGATCAAGGAACTGCAAGCCCGCATCGAAGAGCTCGAGGAGGAGGTCGAATCCGAACGCCAGGCTCGCGCTAAGGCCGAGAAGCAGCGTGCCGACCTCGCCCGCGAGCTTGAAGAGCTGGGTGAGCGCCTCGAGGAAGCCGGTGGCGCCACCTCCGCTCAGATCGAGCTCAACAAGAAGCGTGAGGCCGAGCTCAGCAAGCTGCGCCGTGACCTCGAGGAGGCTAACATCCAGCACGAGTCTACCCTCGCCAACCTCCGCAAGAAGCACAACGATGCCGTCTCGGAGATGGGTGAGCAGCTCGACCAGCTCAACAAACTCAAGGCCAAGTGAGTATATTTTTACACTACTTTAAAAATAGCAAATCAAATAAATGTGATGTATCAACGCCTACGCGTGAATCATCAAAATCGGTCGACGGATATGATGTGGGATTGATGGATTTGTGTCCGAATTAAATATAGAGATTACATTTACTGAACTATAATGAACCATCCAGGGCTGAGCATGACCGCGCGTCTTGCTACAACGAGCTTAACAACACTCGCGCGGCTGTCGATCAAGTAGCGAGAGAGAAGGTAACATGTCATCCGTAGAGGCATGTGTACCGCCTGGGGTGAACCTTGCATGGAACCTTACGACCCACCTTACACATCACATGCCATTGTGATACGATCGATATTTCTCTGTTCATTCCTCGACCGTGTTAGACGGCTGTTGACATTGTACTAAAATTGTTTTGTCATTATTTATCTATCCAGGGCTGAGAAAGAGCGCTCTCAGTACTTTAGCGAAGTCAATGACCTTCGTGCCGGACTCGACCATGTGTCCAACGAAAAGGTACAAAGGATGAAAAGAAAATTTTGTTGGCCTTTGCCATTACAGGGCTTCGCTTTGCAGCTTATTAAATCTAAGGAGAATAAAATGTCGAAACACCACACATGAGAACACATAATCCATCCCATGACAATGATACTCATCATAATAAACTAATACTTTCATTTGATTAGGTGTAGCATGGAAGCTAAAACCGCCGACGTTTGAGTGAACTCCCTTGTAATACGATAACATCCCAAAAGAGAAATAATAATAATGCATGGATTTATTAAGATTTGAATGAAAAAAAACATAGCTGAATTACTACAAGAAAAAAATAATTTTACTAATTGTAATATAGAATTGTTTTTTACAGTTGGACAAATACTAATACTAATCAACAGAAATTTATACTGATATTGATAAAAAAAAAGAAGAACCATTTAAAGTTTACTTTACTTTTACAAAAGAACTAACATGCAACATCATCAATACTTGCATTCTAAAACACACTTATTCTCCAGGCTGCCCAAGAGAAGATCGTCAAGCAGCTGCAGCACCAGCTCAACGAGTCCCAGGGTAAGGCTGATGAGGCCAACCGCACCCTTAACGACCTGGATGCCGCCAAGAAGAAGCTGTCCATCGAGAACTCTGACCTGCTCCGCCAACTGGAGGAGGCCGAGTCCCAGGTGTCTCAGCTGTCCAAGATCAAGGTGTCCCTCACCACCCAGCTCGAGGACACCAAGAGGCTCGCCGACGAGGAGGCCAGGGTATGTATTCATTCTAAAGAATCTTTCACTCATTCAAAATTTAATATATCGCTGGACATTACACATAGCGCCATCTAGTGCCACACTAAGCAACGTGGCTTGTGTCGTTGACACTAGATAGTTGATATACTACATAGATACTTTTTGTTTGTAAATACATACTTATTATACATAATTATAAACATCCATGACTCGGAAACAAATGTCCATCCATGTCATCACACAAACATTTGCTCTTACCGGGATTTGAACCCGGGACCCTAAGAACGTATGGCAGCCGCTGCTCACTACCGCTGCCATTCGGGTCGTCAATATGAGCAATGACTAATCGTATCTTTCTGTCCACAGGAACGCGCCACCCTTCTCGGCAAGTTCCGTAACCTCGAGCATGACCTGGACAACATCCGCGAACAGGTCGAGGAGGAGGCCGAAGGCAAGGCTGATCTTCAACGCCAGCTTTCCAAGGCCAACGCCGAATCTCAGCTCTGGCGCTCCAAGTACGAGTCCGAGGGTGTTGCCCGCTCCGAGGAACTCGAGGAGGCCAAGCGCAAGCTCCAGGCCCGCCTCGCCGAGGCAGAGGAGACCATTGAGTCCCTCAACCAGAAGGTTGTCGCTCTTGAAAAGACCAAGCAACGCCTCTCGACCGAGGTCGAGGACCTGCAGCTCGAGGTCGACCGTGCCACAGCCATCGCCAACGCTGCCGAGAAGAAACAGAAGGCCTTCGACAAGATCATCGGAGAATGGAAGCTCAAGGTCGACGACCTCGCCGCCGAGCTCGACGCCAGCCAGAAGGAATGCCGCAACTACTCCACCGAACTGTTCCGCCTCAAGGGTGCCTACGAGGAAGGCCAGGAACAACTCGAGGCTGTCCGCCGCGAGAACAAGAACCTCGCCGACGAAGTCAAGGATCTGCTTGACCAGATCGGCGAAGGTGGCCGCAACATCCACGAGATCGAGAAGGCAAGAAAGCGCCTCGAGGCCGAGAAGGACGAGCTTCAGGCCGCCCTCGAGGAGGCTGAATCTGCCCTCGAACAGGAGGAGAACAAGGTCCTCCGCGCTCAGCTTGAGCTATCCCAGGTCAGGCAGGAGATCGACAGGCGCATCCAAGAGAAGGAAGAGGAGTTCGAGAACACTCGCAAGAACCACCAGCGTGCCCTCGACTCCATGCAGGCTTCCCTCGAAGCCGAGGCTAAGGGCAAGGCTGAGGCCCTGCGCATGAAGAAGAAGCTTGAGGCTGACATCAACGAGCTCGAGATCGCTCTTGACCACGCTAACAAGGCTAACGCCGAGGCCCAGAAGAACATCAAGCGCTACCAGGCCCAGATCAAGGACCTCCAGACCGCCCTGGAAGAGGAACAGCGTGCCCGCGACGATGCCCGCGAACAGTGTGGCATTGCCGAGCGTCGCGCCAACGCCCTCCAGAACGAGCTCGAGGAGTCCCGCACCCTGCTGGAACAGGCCGACCGTGCCCGCCGCCAGGCTGAGCAGGAACTCGGCGACGCTCACGAACAGCTCAACGAGCTGTCCGCCCAGAGCGCTTCCCTGTCCGCTGCCAAGAGGAAACTCGAGTCCGAGCTGCAGACCCTGCACTCCGACCTGGACGAGCTCCTCAACGAGGCTAAGAACTCCGAGGAGAAGGCCAAGAAGGCCATGGTTGACGCTGCCCGTCTCGCCGACGAGCTGCGCGCCGAACAGGACCACGCTCAGACCCAAGAGAAACTCCGTAAGGCTCTCGAACAACAGATCAAGGAACTGCAAGTCAGGCTGGATGAGGCTGAAGCCAACGCCCTTAAGGGAGGCAAGAAGGCCATCCAGAAGCTGGAACAGAGGGTCAGGGAGCTCGAGAACGAGCTTGACGGTGAACAGAGGAGACACGCCGACGCCCAGAAGAACCTGCGCAAGTCCGAGAGGCGCATCAAGGAGCTCACCTTCCAGGGCGAAGAGGACCGCAAGAACCACGAGCGCATGCAGGACCTGGTCGACAAACTGCAACAGAAGATCAAGACCTACAAGAGGCAGATCGAGGAAGCCGAAGAAATCGCCGCCCTCAACTTGGCTAAGTTCCGCAAGGCACAGCAAGAGTTGGAGGAGGCCGAAGAGAGGGCAGACCTTGCCGAGCAGGCCATCAGCAAATTCCGTGGCAAGGGACGTGCGGGTTCCGCCGCGAGAGGAGTCAGTCCGGCGGTGAGTTTCCTTCACTAAGTCTTTACCAAACCGTCAATACTAATTCGAGATACTCAGCACCATTCTCTGATTCAGGCGTCCGTTAAAGGGCGTCCCTAAATCAGCACTGGAGAATAATATGTAAGTTGGCAATATATTGCACGCCACATAGAGCACTATGAGCAGTGCAGCCCTTTGATGTAGACCTAGCACCTGTGACAGTTGTCCCCATTATATTATTATGTTATTATCTTGCATCTGTGACTCCCGGGCATGTACGAGTATCCAGGTCCTGCATGTCGTTTATCTTTGCTTGTGATGTTGAGTAAGATATTAATGTATGGTTTTCTCCGCAGCCCCAGCGCACGCGTCCCGGCTTCGCTGACGGTTTCGGCACCTTCCCACCTAGGTTCGACCTGGCGCCCGAAGATTTCTAAACGTTCCACTACAGAAAAAAAACGGACTGTACAGATTTTTCGTTGAAATGTAACTAATTTTTTTTATACATAGCAGTTGAAAGTTACGAATGCGTGAAACGAAAAACTGTAAAAAAAAAAATTTGTAAGCCAAACAAAAAAAATATACACTTTAGTGATCTAATCTTTTTACCAAAGGCTATTTTGTAACTTGTTGATATTTATTTATATTATTTATTACCGTGGAGTATGTATCGAGAGTGCGAGGCCCCGGGAGAAGCGCGCGAGCTGTGCGTGCGCATGATCGTTCGAGACACGCCCCCCACCCCCTCACCGCCGCCTGCGCGCGCGCCTCTCTCGCCTGCCTCATTTTGACATCTAATAAAGCGATATCGTTGTCATAAAATACTATTACTGGACTTTTATTTTTATCTATTCCCAATCTTTGATTACCACTGGACCTATCAATATAATCTAAACCCTGACACACAAAGAATTAGTGGTGACTCACATCACACTTTATGGAATTAATCAAACAACACAGAACTTTAAACAAAAATGTTAATGAAATTAAACATTATTTTCATAACAAACGTCGAAGGAAGGGATAACTTTGAAAACCACAATAACAGTCAGAGTGGTAGAAAGTGACATAGGATAAAAGCTAGTATGAAAAAGGAACATTTATACATGTAGTTATCGGCTGCACTTGCTCTACCTGGGGATCGAACGCTGAAAGAAGCCCACTTGAGGGCCCAGTCCTAATGAAACCAGATACTCTTTGTAACAGAAATGAAACACAACGAACGTTAAAACCTACACAGGGAATGCCAAGAAAATCCTTCAGGATATAAAAAGATACCCATAAATTAAAACAAATATTTTGCAAAAATAAATCTCGTTGTTTTCTTGAAACAACAGTATCTTAGATTTATTTTTACTACTCCCAAGAACAGGGTTTTGTCAGTTATTTTCAGAACTAACTGCGTAAGAGGTGCTACACAATATACATGTCCGGGTCATCATGATTCAGCACATATCGGACGGCTATATTGGCTTAGCTGGAATTTGATCGATTTTAGATCCGATTCAACGATGATAGATGCTGTAAATTGTTTGCCAAACAACAAACAAACAACGGTACAAACCGAATATACTGAAACGAATGTGCTGACCGGGCTAGTGTGTAGCATCCCACAACATTAATTATTGTGAAATTAACAGATGAGTAAGATCACACGTCGTGACTTCATCTTCAAGATTTATAAAATAATGTATTGCCTATGTAATTAATGGAACATCGTAAAGTACATACTGAATGAGAAAAATGTATATAAAGAGATTCCTGGCTTTTTTTTATAAAGTGACATATTTTGGGAACGCGTGAAAATTTTCGCTTATATTCATTCGGTATTAGACAATAAACTTTCCCAATTCAATTTTCCACTGTGCCTGTCCATTGCTAAACATGTATTATCACCAGAACCAAAGCTGTGTGCAAAATTTCCATCACGGCCGTTAGAACAATGATTGACACTCAAAATAATATATAGTTAGCAGATAACAAGACATCACGGATATTTACATAGGAAGGTGATACTATTAGTCTTTGATAGGTATGTACTCGTATAACGGGGGTTTATATAGGTGGACAGGATAAGGAAAGACACTTTGACAATAAATATCAAGAGTGTCAGCTCGTGCGTATTACATAACGGAAATCAATAGACACAGATATAAAATAATGTAACTAATAAAGTACTCGAAATTAATTTAATACATTGTATCAATAAATATGACATAGTAAAGACAAATATATAGTTCAGCCAGGTTTCAGGCTTGCTAAGGTAGATTCACCTTTCATGGGGTACCGTTTAAAATGTTACAATAAAATACCTCCCCACATTCTACAACTAAATGAGCCGAAATTTAAATCTTGTATAAAATGCACACTATGTAGTCAAGCATATTATAAGTTAGGGGATTACATTAATGATAAAAATGCTTGACTCAATGGGTTCCCTATCCATTTGCATAAAATTTTAAGATCTAATATAACTTGGCATACTTTTGTTACTACTAATTATATTTTCGCATAACATTATTTACGCATAACAGCTTACGCATATTTTTTTTAAGCATAATTTATCTAATCATAATAATGATTAAGCATAACATTGTTAGGCATAAATTGATTTACGCATAATGATACTAAAACATATTTTTTATAGGCATAACAAAGAAGCATAATCCTAAAATGTTAGACATACCCTAATTGGATATACCAATTTATTTTGACGATTGGAATAAAACCATCTCTCCGAAGCAGGTAATACATAACATATTTGTTTTGAACATAGTTGTTTGTGAACATATGTGAGTTTTTTCCCTGTAAGAAGCATGCAAACAAGCATACACCATGCATGCAGTAAACATGCAGCTTGCAAACATTTAAACAAGCATACACCATGCATGCAGTAAACATGCAGCTTGCAAACATTTAAACAAGCATACACCATGCATCATGCAACAAGCATGCAGCAAGCATGCATTCAGCAATCATGCAGCATGCAAGCAAGCATGCAGTATGCAACATGCAGCAGGCAAGGTTTCTGTCACGGCTCCGGCGCTGCGGGACTCCGGCGGTCCCACGCGAGCTTATCGTCGCAGATGTGTTTAACGCAGAAGTGTTACAACCACCTGCTCCTCAACTCGCGGGCCACCTCGCCCCTCCGCGCCTACGCGATTTTAAATTACACTCTAGGGGTAGGGCAGACAAGACTACGTGGAGTCGGTTTTGCAGCGATTCGTTTCTGTCACTAACTTTTGTAGTACAACTTAATGAATTTTTAATTCAAAATAAATACGTAAAAATAACTCAAATTTTATTCTGGTATTTATATTATTTGTATGCCTAAATACTATTATGCTAATAGTCATTATGCCTAGTAACATTATGCAAAATTCAATTTATGCCAAAACAAATTAGCCTTCAAGATGATTATGCCAACATAAACAGTATGCCAAAAAAAAAATTGGCAAAGTATTATTATGGCAAAACAAATTATGCCAAAACAGTTATGCCAAAGTATATTAGGAAAAAGAAGATTATGCAAAAAAAAGGGATCCCGACTCAATGCTGGTCCTGCTCCACAACCATAGGGGAAAACTAATTGGGCAAATTGTTGTGGTAGCTGCAGAAGATTGTAAAAATATCCTTGCTTTGTATAGACTCCATCTCTTAGTATTGTATAATTGCATAGCTCATGTGTGAGTACGATGTACTGTAAAGCATTTGCATATATCTTTCATTGACTTGAATATGCCTTGGTGGCTGAGAGAATGTCATGCTCACTCAAATGTCTCGCTGATGGTGGCGGGTGTGTCGGGTCATTTAGTTCCCTGCGATCTGGTTGAGTTGAATGGCGCCGATACATCCGTCATGTTCGTGTACGGGCGCTGTCAGTTGGGACTGGTCATCTCTTAACTGCCACGGTTCATTTTAATTACCTACTTTATTTATAAATTTTTGATTTAATATTTTGCTCTGGACGCTCTTAATGTGCACGGCTTTCTACATCGTTCTCACATATATGTATAATCTCAACATGAATGTAACCAAGATTTTGTAACAATATTTTGATTTAAAAGAGTGTCCATGGAGTTTCTTGCCCGTTCTTCTCCATAGAGATCTACGCTAGGGAAGCAACTACAGTACTTTCTCAAGTTATTATGTCTTGTGAGTGGGACTGTAGGTTTTTTTTTTATATTTTTGACATTCAAAAGTGCCGTAATGGTTTAATTGAAATAAATGCTTTGAGTTTGAGTTTGAGTTTATTATCCTCTCAATAGTCTTATGCTTTAATAATAATTAATCGGAGATAATTTGCATTATAATGCCACTTACTCATATTTCTGTAGTTACTGAAAATAAAGTAATAAATAAATTATTCTAATGATGATGTTTTTGGCGGTAACCTACAACAACACACCACAGCCTATAACATCCACTGCTGGACATAAGCCTCTCCCATGATGGGAGGAATTTGCCGTAATCTCCACGCTTGGCAGGCGGATTGGAGATCGCAGTGATGAAAGACTAACAGAAAACGCTGCTGCCCATTCTCTGGTCTACGGAAGCGCAAGGTGTTCTGCCTCAGACATTAGTCGCCTTATACGACACCCGTGAGTGTAAAGGGTTGGTTCTATTCTACTCTGCCGGATACCACACGGCTAACTCTGCTGGAAACCTAATAATAAGGTAATTATGGAAAACAAATGGACAATGACCTGACCACCCGCTTACAGAGGTAAATGTGCGAGTGATAATATCTAATATATAAAAAAACTAAATAAAACAAAATTTCTCAGTAAATTTACAGGAAAATTTTGTTGCCAAGATTTCGAAGTTAATATTCATTTGAAATAACATAACAAACATATAAACAGAGTCAGTCTCTCTTTTTGTCATGGCTAAGTAGGCTTTTAGACTCCTATGGCTACAATCCTTACATACTCTTTTTGTTTCGTCCACATTATCATTTCTCCTTAGAAATAAGCATTTCTGGCATCATCATCATCATTTCAGCCGGAAGACGTCCACTGCTGGACATAGACCTCCCCAAATGTCGTCACATTGACCGATCCCTTGCGTCTCGCATCCAGCGGATTTTAGCATACTCATTTGTAATTTGGTTTTTGGTTGGCTAACAACTAACGGGAAGTATACACCGCCTTAGAACAGAAGCTGTGCATCATCACATACCGAATAATAGTTAAAACGAGTACACGCAAAATGTTTGGCACCTCTCCCAGTTCAATGTCCTATTCTAAAAAACAGTTTTGATGAATTAAGATATGAATCTGAAGTTTCTCTAGATGGTATCGGGCTAATTTATGCCAATTTTCAGCAGCGTTACATGACAAGGAAATTGAACCCAAACTTAGCTACTATTTTTACAGCGTTAACTAAATTATTACAACAAATTAAAAGTTTAAAAAAAAAAATGTGTGCTGAGACACATACTGGAAGTAAAACTTCAACAGACAAGTGGAAAAACGAGTGGCAACGGACAAGTGGCAAAACGAATCGCAACGGACAAGTGGAAAAACGAATCGTAACGGACAAGTGGAAAAACGAATGGCAACAGACAAGTGGAAAAACGAATCGTAACGGACAAGTGGAAAAACGAATGGCAACAGACAAGTGGAAAAACGAATCGTAACGGACAAGTGGAAAAACGAATGGCAACAGACAAGTGGAAAACGAATCGTAACGGACAAGTGGAAAAACGAATGGCAACAGACAAGTGGAAAAACGAATCAGAACGGACAATTGGAAAAACGAATTACAACAAAATTTTAACTTGAAGTTTTACGGGCAGATAGTTAATGTACCTACTTGTCCAGTTTGAAAACCGGCCCGTAAAATTTAAAAAAAAAAAAAAAAAATTCCCTCTACCCTAAACCCTTCCCCATCACTTTCGCCCCCTCCTCCCTTCCCCTCCTATCCCCGTTCCCAACTCTCCCCCTCCTCTCCATCTCATCTCCCCTCCTCTCCCCCTACTCTCCCCCTCCTCGACCCTTCCTATCGTCCCGTCTATGAAGAAGTTTGACTTCAAAAACAAGCTTTTATAAAAGAAAATGGTTTATCTATTAAAATTTAAGGCGTACACTAAGTTCGAGCCCCTACCGTAAGGCACCGGAACTAACCTAACCGTTGAGGAGTTCTCTTGTGAGGCGGCGCTCCTGGCTGCAATTTCAAATCATGTCTGTCATGAAAATGTATTGTCACCAGAACCAAAGGTGTGTGCAAAATTTCAGCTCAATCAGTTGGGGGGAACTGGATTGAAATTCAGTTGCTAGATTTGACCATTACATACTAACAAACAAGGCAAGTTTAAATAAAAGTTTATAATTGTAATTACTTCGAAAAAGGGATTGGGAATTTGGGATAAGGGTTGGTACAATTATTTTGGCAGAACTACGCTTTATTGAGGTAGACGGGAAGCTTAAAATCAAAAGAACAGTTGATCAGAGCAGCCAGTGCCCTGTGCATCCTGGACGCTTCATTGTTCACTTCCTGTCCTCTACTTGTTTCAGCACCGTGAAGAAGGTATACGAAGCTTTTATGATCTGGAACGAGAAACAAAGCTAATTAGATTCGCCAATCAATGCAGTCAAAGGAGTGAATTGAATTATTCTTGAGTAGCAAAATTAATATATTTGGTTACGTATATCAGGTAAGTGGTAAAGCCGGGAGAGGACGTTTTACGTTGGTAATATTCTTGAGAAAGATCAGGTGTATAGTACTCGCAACCGGCGTGCGTTTAGAACCAGATAAATGATAGTGCTGGAAACAATAGGAGAATTTCCAATGTGAATGTGGGTAGTGTTCTTTAGTTTATTAATGGGAAAAGAGTAAGTTTAAGTTTGTAGGATCTTAGGACTCACAGATGTAAAGCAAGCAAGTGAGAGAGTGGTGAACCCGCCAGCAGTGAGTCTGAGTGCGCGTCGCGTGCGCACCATGACAATTAGAAGCGCGCGGCGCACGCGCAGCGAGCACTTGTACCACGGACACTCATACGCAGCACCCGCTATCTCTGAACTCTGTGGGAGAAAATCACGTGTTTTGATATATTATTTTGTTAGAATATCTCTATAACATTTTTTTTTAAACTTCGAGTTACAATACAAAGGTACCGACTCCAAACCATGCAGCCACTTATGGTCCCACTGCAAGACAATCAAACAATCTTTATCGAAAGGTTAATAAGGAGGAGCTCATGAGCTGCATACGGTGAGACTGGAAGCCAACCCCAACATAATATAGAAAATGCTAGGCAGATGATGATGATCGGAAGATAATTTATTTGTAAAAAAAATGTCACCAAGTACAATAATTGTCACGATGATCTCACCTGTCATGCTCACAAAAACTTCTCCTTTATAAATGTTTTACATACATACGTACATAAACATTAAATTGTTACCTCTTCTGAGAGCTGGTTTCCCTGGTAGCAGTAGAGGAACACCTGCAACATCATGCACAAGAGGTAGGATACCATTGGAATGCTGCGGTCCCATTTCCTGTTGTTTAATTCCTGAAAATGAAATGAAAAAAAAAAATACTCCATATATAAATCGACAAAAAACTTTCAATAGAAAGTCACGGGTAGAATCAAAAAACAGGAATCTATTAATTTAACGTGGGCTGTAGTTCAGGACTTTTTGAACTTAGATATTACTGACAGATCCTTAGAACGGCCCTTTCTAAACTTCTCAGAGTTTTAACTGGGGAGAAGAAGTTTGATTCCAGGTCGGGCCAAGTGTTATTGTAACAGACTCCGAGCTCCATTGTATTTGTAACAAACGCCGAGCTCCATTGTATGATAATTAACTTAATTAAGGTCTTAATCTATTTCTTTAATCTGAGGTCTTAATAAAGAAAAGAATAGGCCCGCACAAGGCGGAAAAGGGTATAATCTTTATTAGAACAACATATTGTGACCTACAATTACCTTATATGGTAGCGAAAATGATAGTTCCATGTTGAACCAAAACGTTACCATATATGGTTATGAAGCATCACATCGCGTGTTGTGGGCGGAGCCTCCGACAAGTCGAAACTTGACCGACCCACGAAACGATGGGAAAGTCCATTACAAGGGCAACAAATGGCTAGAGGGTCCTGAGTACAGCGAGGCCCCGCCACGACTTGCGATATGATGTTTTCATATAAGTATAGGCGATTAAATCATTTCGATACAGTTCTACAGTTTTTACAGTTCTTCCTATTTACAAGTGTTTAGTTTTAAGTGTTTATTGTGAGTCCCACGTGCCCTATGTATATTTGAGTTATTATGTTCTTGTATTGTTATGTTCTTGTGATTATTGTGTTCTTGTGATAAATCAGTTTGTGTTAAAGTAAATGTGCCCGCTCTATTGTAACAAGTAATTAAACAGTGTGAAATCATCGAAGAGTTTTGATTGAAAGTAAATCCCTTAGCCACCTGAGCTATCGAAGAAGGGAATAAATAAATAAATACAGTCCACCCATAACAGTTATTGAGTTTTTCTATCAAGCTTTACTCCATAGCAGGTACGCAGTCAGGGTTTGCCGGATTGATGGCAATAAGCTCCTTTTACATGGGACGTAAACGTGGGCGTATCTTTACTTTCTATTAGATACACCGCTGCCTTATCTGTCGGGGATTACAAGCGCGATGTTACGTTTTATACATACCATAGCCAGCTGATAAGCGGTGACACAGATGATAACAACAGACACAGTGAACTGCGCGAGGATGGGGTAGGAGAAACACGCCTGGATGAGCCTGGCCGTCTTCAGCGCGGCTTCGTGCTTGACCACACACTGGCGCAAGCGTGAGTGTACTGTCTTCTCCTGCTCATGGGTGAGGAGGTGCTCTGGGAACTGAAATTTACTTCATAGTACAATGGGATTTTAATTCGTTAGCTGTGTTAAGTTTGTACTTCACTGATGAACTACAAACTTAACCATTCATTAAATACGAGCTAGCTAAAAGCATTATTGATAGTTGTGTTATTTGACTCCTTTCTAATTTTTTCTAGTTCACTTCTTGAAGTACAATTCCGAACGACAGATAGCGAAATTCTTGATTTTTATGTGCACTTCGACCAACTTATCTGTGCAGGTGGAAAAACACAGAAACAAAATAAATGTACGAAGTTTGACACATCGATACATGTTTGCTTGACAAGAATCGCCACCTTGAACTACCCACTTTAAGTGGTCACACTGTAAGTCTATGGAAACGCTTTCGAAGATGGCATAATGAGGAATTTTCCACTGACGTTTGTCACAACGCTTCAGTATATATCAATAGATGACGCTGATCAGCCTTGGAAATATTTTTTGAAGCGGCGTTCTAGTAAAATCCAATGAAAAATTAATTTACTAAGTATTAATTATAGGTCAATAATAAAATCTTTTGGCAGGGCAAAAAAAACTCTATGTCAAACTCATTGTATAGTAAAATTTCTTTATTATTCATTGCTGTAAATAAAGTGAGAACTGCTAAGATCCTTTTTTTTGTCAAACATTTTTAACTTAAAAAGTCTACTGTTCTTTTGCATCACTGAACTGAACTACAAGTTTTTGCATGGTTTTTTTTTTTGCTATTCTTCTGAGTGTTTTTGCGTTACGTCTAAACTCCTGGTGCGTCGAGTCGAGCTTAGGTTCCTCCGTACTTCAGTTAAGGCTTTGTGGACACAAAAACGAGCCATTTTATTATTCCCAAGGTAATAATAACAATAACAATAATAACAATAACAATAATAACAATAAGCGCCATCTAGTTCGTGCATAAAAAGCACTGGAAAATTCCCCAATCCCGCCTGTTTCGGTTTGGCAAGTCGTTACACTCGTTACGGTCTGATGTTATATTTGTCTTTAACCGCTGCGGTTTGCGGTCGTGATAGCATTCGGAATTCTACCTTCTTACTTTATCAATCAATGGGGTTGTTTCCCGGAAATTTCGCCGCAAGATGACGCTGATAGTTTGTTACCTGTCAAAAGTTTTTGATATAAACGTGTGCATTGTGTGGACGATTTTTTAAGTATTTGCGTGTTTTTTTTACTCAATTTGTGTTGCTGCACAATGTATGCTACCTAGCGTATCACCCAGTTGAAGGAGAAATTGAAGAAAATAAAGAGCAAAGCAACAAGGACAGAGAGCGGTGCTTGTCGAAAAGTACATAATATTTAACATTTTATCGAATTTTAGCTGTTTTCTAGGCAATATTAAGGTTCTATAAGTTGTAAAATAAACTTCACTCACTAACTTTTGGCTTTTTAATGATCTAATGATAAATAAACTACGGTACGATACATCATTAGTTACACATAACAAAATGTAAGATTATTTGAAAAGAACCCATTTTTTATTCACAGGTTGGAAGCGTACGACAGAAATTTCAACTTCGACAGTGTTTGTAACAGTCTTGAAGCGGTCTCGTAGTCTGTTTCGTTGAAATGTTTCCCACATAACCTCGAAAAATTACTTGATTTGTTTTTTTTTAGTTTCAGTGCCTTTTCCCGTTTTCTCTTCATGCGCAAATTTCTTGGAAATGTGACAACGCCTATTTCTTTGCATCCAAAGGCTACACAACGACCCATAATATTGAAAAAAGTCACAAAATAATAAGATATTCTTAAATTTCTATGGAGTTTGACAGTTTGTTTGTAACAAACACTCAGCGCCATCTACGTGGAACTATTTGACACTTTTCTTCCCCATTGCTTCAATCAATTTTGAAAAGCTTCTGTCTAAATTAATTTATTTTGCAAGTTTACCTCTTCAGGCAGTGTGATTCCTTCGCATAGGTTCCTGAGGGAGAGCCCTACGAGCCTCAGTCTGCAGCGACATACGGCTATCAGTGACGTCACCAAGGTGTCCAGGCAAATGTTCACCAGTGCAGCTATGGTCACTGCGGAGCTCTGCAACAAATAACATTACCAATGTCCACAGGACCTTATAAAGCAGTATTGTTTCTCTTCAGTGTCGGAAAGAGACGGGCCTATACAGAACGTCTAGATCCATCTCTCTCATTTTAAACCACCAGGGGATACAGAAAAGGGACTTTACTATCAGTGGTAAGCAATGACGGAAAACTTGAAAAGTACGGTCGAATAAGCTATTTGGTTTACATTTTACAATGTAATTTGTGGGTTAAACTGTAAACCAAATAGCTTGTTCGACCGTACTCGATTGACATAAGCTCCCGAAGAGCTTATACCAATCCTGTTGATAGTCGTTTAGACCTTAAGGGGTCGTCCTTTAATCACGTGAGGTTAGAAAAGGGGGGAGGGTCAGAAAAAAACGATTAATCTGTGGGTGGTAGACCTTTACAATTACATATATTTTTTCGTAGGACAAAAAAATATATTAATGTGTGACATGTAAAATGTTTATTTTAATGAATTGAAAACCCGAGCAAGCGAATTTGTTTCTAAACAATCTTTTTTTTTTCCTTCAACATTTTCTAATAATACACGTGATCATCGAAGGAGGGAGGAGATGGTTGTCTAAAATCTCACGACGTATCACCAAGAGCCTCCTCTTGGGCTATTATAATGGTCTAAAAAACCTCACGCGATTAAAGGATAGCCCCTAAAGAGGACGAAAAAGAAGTATTAATAAAATCCATAATGACAGCACAAACCTGATTCGCATACGTCAGTTCATAAGCGGGTGACTTGGTAGCATCATATGGATACCTGTGAATTTTGAATTACATCGGTGATTGTAAGGAAAAGAATGAGAATCTAACGAAGAGCAACTAACCAGAACATTGGAAAAGATTGTTGCAACACTGCTACAGGACAAGAGGTAGTAACGTATATCAAGTTAACAAAAAGACCGAGTTAACTGGACCGAGTAGACGACCGAGTTAACTCAACGGTTGTTCAGTTGTGGCTAAATAATAACAGCCACACGGGTTGATCTTCAGGTTAAGCTGCGCTTGGCAAGGTCGGTCCGTGGATGGGTGACCATGGAAAGAAGTAGAAGTCACCGCTGTCATTTGTAGATCTTTGACAGTCGTTACATATAAATGGCCCGGTCTGACAACCAATCTGGCCAAGGGGTATCGTAAGACCCAGTACAAGTTGGGTTGTGGAGGTCAGATAGGCAGTCACCCCATGTAAAATACTGGTGTTCTGCTGCATCCGGTTGGGCTGGAAGCCGATCCAAACATAGTTGGGAAAAGGCTTGGGAGATGATGAGACAGAGTACAGATTCGGTTCAATCAATACACTAATAGATGGTACTGACCGGTAATCTGTCAGTATCCAGTGTTGGCCGAATAACTAACTAACATTAACTTTCGAATTTTTGTGTGTTAATATATGGACTATTGATAGCATACTACTCACCAAGCCATGAGAGGCAGTTGGTTCTTCTCCGCGCTGGCTGCCCAACCAAACACAGTAACCCCTGACAGCAGTGCGTATAAGCATATACTCCAGGTGGTTTCACGGTCGCAGCTAAGAGAATAAGGATCAGATTTCAATATATGTTAATATGAAATTGAAAAAAAGCTTCTCCAAGCAATCGTAAACAATAATTTGCTGTTGCAAAAAATCCACGCATCGTCCGCACGTCGCACCATCGCAGCAGAAAGCGTCGCCTCGCTTTCTTCCAGTGGATTCACAATGACATGAAATATTTTACAAGTTATCATTTCTACTGTTAATGCCTACAAATACTCATAAATTTGTTTCTTATCTTCGAGTGATGAGGATACATTTCTTTTTGTCCACCTGTAACATCAGCTACATAGAATACGGAGTTTTTGTAGCAAGTCTTGGTGCATCAGTTAATCCTTTAAAGATTGCTCTGACCCAAGAAAAAAATAAAAAATTGGAACAAACAACACCTATATGTTCGACTTAATATTCGTCAAACCTCTTAATCATTTCGATTCCCTTCTCCCTATCCTCAGCCATCAGCTCATCATCAGCTTCATCAATGATCGCCTGGATCTGCTGGTTCCTCAAAACCACATTGATGATCTTCATCGCAAAGGCCAGGTTGGTGAACAGAAGAAATGATGCACTGATCATGAGGGTGAGATCACCCCATATTTGAAAGATGGCGCCCGTTTGTGCGATTATAAAACCACCTGGAACGGAAAGCACAACGTTGACGCCGCGTCCACGTCCTCAGGCTGTCATACTTCGGTCAGCAATTTGTTTCCACCGCCGTCACTTTCACAACAAGCCTGTAGCTTGTAGCCAATAGGCTACGGTCTTTCGTCACCGTTACAGGAACACATAGGATTCCCAGTACTTCAATCCTAAGAATTGTATTTATTATATAACCTTTCAATGCCATGCTGAAGGACGTTTTAGCAAGATCGACCACAAAGAAAAATATATCCATATGGATATATTTTCTCTACTCTCTAGTCTACTTTTCCATTTCGCATAGTATTTTTTTAAGCCCCAACTTACCAACTAAGAACATGAAAGTAGAAAAACAATACACCCATAAAAAGAAAGCAGAACATTGTCCTGACGGACGCGGCGTCAGGAAACCAACAACTTTGAGTACGGTCAGACAGAACCGCAGTGAACTGTTGACGTTCTTGACCAAGATGCCCATGGTTACAGTACGAGCCAGTGTTTGCTGTCGTATTGTTTGTTGAATTGATCCGGTACGGCAAAATTGTGGGGTTTCTGTTGATGGTACTTAAAAGTTTGAAAGGCAGGGTTTGATAACATTTTGAGTTGTCATATGTGCTGCGGATATTCGTTCTTAGGATTTTTGTAAATCTTGTCAAATTACTTGGGCCGGGTAGGTAACGTGAAAAGAAAGGAATGGTAATAGGGTACACAGCATTTTCGTGCAAATATAAGTATCTGTTTTATAGCAGTAACGTAATTAAGATTTAACTTTCCTAATTTGTTTTTCAGACTTAAGATATTGATTTTATTTATTTAATATTAATAATCACTTTATTATCATAGATAAAATATACAAAATAATATTTAACAAGAATAATATAACCTTATGAGACTATTTAACTATACATGCAACGTTGTCGGCGTCGTGTTTTGCTGCGTGGTGTCGCGTAACCGCGCACGGAAACGTCGATATACGACACCCTTCGGCCAAAAGTCCTCCTTCATGCAGGTCTGTAGATGGTGGGTTGGAACTTGAACCACGAATGACTAAGTTGATGTTGTGGCGCGATTCCAACCATTCGACCCTCAGAGTCCAGTTGGTCTTCACTTTCATATACTCCACCACTTCCTCAGTTGTAGTGGAGAAAGTTCATATTGGTGTCAAAATTACTTTTCCAAGGTCAAAATCATTCTTGCACCATTATGAACTTGGAGGGTTGTATTGATGATTTTGATGATTATAATTGTGTTACTACATACGTCTTACAGTCGCAAACAATATTTTAATCAACATACAACCTAGCACTGGCCTGCAAATTGCAAAAAACGTAAGAAAATTTGAATTTCGCGGGCTACCCTTGAGCATCCACCTTAAAGACTAAAAAGTAATGAGACTACTAGTTTATTATTAATGATTGAAAACGTGTTCAAATTGGTGAATTCTGTCATTATTTAATAGTAACACAATTATTGTAAAGTGTTTCATTATTATTTGTGAGGCTGATTGAATTTACTATTGTAATAAGTTGCTGAACGGATATTGTGGTACTTCCCCCACTCAGAACAGACAGGGAGCAACGATCCGTCACGTTAGCTTACGATTAGCAAAAACAATTGAAATACTAAAAAGTTAATCAGTTTCTGTACCTAAATGGTTTAATAGACATAAACGTTTGGAATTTGAGCCAAGTGCTGTGTGTGATTTCAAATACCCACCTACCTATCTATCAACAATGAAGAATCGTATCGCAAGGCGATGTGATAGATGACTGAAAGACAATATGGTTACTCTAGGCTTTCCCTGCCGTGATATATATATAGTACATACAAATAGTCCAAAATACGATAAACCACATAATAATTACTATGACTAGCTTGTGAGCAATTTAGTGTGACTTAAAATAGTGCTTCCGAACTGTTCGTCTGAAAGCCATTTTTATTTCAGCTTTTTTAATGCCAAGGGGTAGCGCGTTCCAGAGCTTTATATTTGAGACAGCGTAAGAAGAGGACATAAAACCAGTACGATGTGAGGGAATTTTAAAGAGTAGGTTTTTGGGAGCTCAAACGTTACGACTGTGTGAACTGCCCAACACTTTGAAATATTCTTTTAAGTAATCGGAAGCACATGGATCGGTCAAACTAGTATAATAATATTAGTATAGTACGCGCGTTATCATCTGAATCTAAGGGCCATAAATCATTTCTCTATATCTATCTCGCTTGCACTTATGGGTCTTATGGAGCCATATAGTGAAGGGCGTAACAATAAAAGACATATTATCGATAAGTAACGTTTATTATCGCATCCTGTTCACAAAATTTAAAAAAAAAAAAATTTTTTTCACGTAAATGTATTTATTTCATTGCAGTAAACACATTTATACCAAAAAACGGTTTTTTTATATCACATTCAAAATGTTTGCTGCACCTGCCAATGGGCGTAAATAGGCGTAAGACTTTCAATTCCAGTGAAAAATATAGTGTAATCTGTGATATTACGTTGATGTTTCAATTGAGTTGTTACATTTAATAAACACTTACAAAACATTGGTGTATAATGATTTAGTATTTTGTCCGTAAATGGTCTGCAATTAAATGAACAGCATTTATCGTAAAAAATGAAATTAAAACTAGACCAACTAAAATACTGTCTATGCTATTATTTTACAAATCCGTATTTTTTTTTAATGAGACAAGCCCGCCATACTATTCCCTCCTAAACCTCCACTATTCCCGAAACCACTGTAACTCCTGAAAGCCAGAATCAACAGTGGCGACCACCAGAAAAGCGCCGAGACAATGAAGCTCGACGAAGTCCTAGAGAATGAATTTAACTGTCTTGGATCCCGCAACGAAATTAAATAGGCACAAAGGGACGTTTACATCTGGGATAGACCCAGTTGCCTAGCACTACGGATAAATATTAACATTAATGGCTCCTAAGTTGTGAGCTGCTATATATATATATTCCAATTATAGGTATGACAAAAATGCTTGAACGCACGGAAATTTGTTCTAGTTTCTACAAGGTCTGTATGGTAAATAACTCTGGATGAAACCCTTACACTATCCAACATAATATTGCGTTCATTCTGCCAAAGACTGCACTCCCGTAAAATGTCATGTGCTGATTGTTCATATCCGCAGTCAGATGTGGAACATTGACAAAAAGGCGAGTCAACAAGCTTGAAGGAAAATAATTTACTCTTAAAGTTATCATGACCGGTGAGAAAATACTAAAACATATTTTTTATAGGCATAACAAAGAAGCATAATCCTAAAATGTTAGACATACCCTAATTGGATATACCAATTTATTTTGACGATTGGAATAAAACCATCTCTCCGAAGCAGGTAATACATAACATATTTGTTTTGAACATAGTTGATTGTGAACATATGTGAGTTTTTTCCCTGTAAGAAGCATGCAAACAAGCATACACCAGTCATGCAGCAAACATGCAGCTTGCAAACATTTAAACAAGCATACACCATGCATGCAGCAAGCATAAAGCAAGCATGCGTGCAGCAAGCATGCAGCAATCATGCAGCAAGCATGCATTCAGCAATCATGCAGCATGCAAGCAAGCATTCAGTATGCAACATGCAGCAGGCAAGGTTTCTGTCACGGCTCCGGCGCTGCGGGGCTCCGGCGGTCCCACGCGAGCTTATCGTCGCAGATGTGTCTAACGCTCACCACCGCAGCTTCGGCTTGCTGGCCGGCAAAGCCGGCCAGCCTCAGCAGCGGCGGCGAGTGTTACAACCACCTGCTCCTCAACTCGCGGGCCGCCTCGCCCCTCCGCGCCTACGCGATTTTAAATTACACTCTAGGGGTAGGGCAGACAAGACTACGTGGAGTCGGTATTGCAGCGATTCGTTTCTGTCACTAACTTTTGTAGTACAACTTAATGAATTTTTAATTCAAAATAAATACGTAAAAATAACTCAAATTTTATTCTGGTATTTATATTATTTGTATGCCTAAATACTATTATGCTAATAGTCATTATGCCTAGTAAAATTATGCAAAATTCAATTTATGCCAAAACAAATTAGCCTTCAAGATGATTATGCCAACATAAACAGTATGCCAAAAAAAAAAAATTGGTTGCCTGTAAAGTCGGTATACGGGCGAAAGTTTTACGTGACAACGACTTTGAGTGGTAAAATAAACTTTTTATGTCTGTCTCTCTCGCTCTTAGGCGGGTTCTCACTCGCTCTCATTGTGAGCGCATAACGTGAGCGGAGCGTAACGCAGTTTCTTGAAGTGTCACCCGGCAAACCAATTTATAAGACGTTGTCACGTCAAAAATTGGCAAAGTATTATTATGGCAAAACAAATTATGCCAAAACAGTTATGCCAAAGTATATTAGGAAAAAGAAGATTATGCAAAAAAAAGGGATCCCCGGTCTGTGGTTTGAATAATCTAGCAATCTTATCACGGTCACGTAAGGTTAAAAAGTCTGCGTCCGTGGTCTGACGCGCGTTATACTACATTGCAGCCCGTCGCTGCACTTCAAGATTGACTGGAAGTACACCTGCAAGTACCAGTAAGGCTTCAGTACTAACCGTTCTATACGCTTTGCATAAGAATATCAAAGACAAACGCTGGCTTTTGCAAATCCGTATTACGAACAGTAACAATATTTTCAATGTCACTTTACATAGTAAGGGTGTTCTCCCCGTCATTGCGATTATTGTTTTGTTCTACACCATACCTGGGAACCTTCTAGTTACGGAGATATTGGGGGTCAAAGTTCCAACTTTTTGACAAGTTTTTAAGAGACCGATGCGTACAAACATATTCTTAAGGTATCCGATTGGAATACAAAATATCTTGGTTCCCAAATATACATTTCGTACGGACACTGATTTAAACCAGAGTTATGAGAAAAGAAAAATAAGTTTTCCATAGA
The DNA here is from genome assembly GCA_905147715.2 of Xestia xanthographa. Classification (NCBI taxonomy): domain Eukaryota; kingdom Metazoa; phylum Arthropoda; class Insecta; order Lepidoptera; family Noctuidae; genus Xestia; species Xestia xanthographa. The sequence continues at coordinate 29,351,495 of LR990649.1, forward strand.
AATTTTAAATTTCTCATATCTCGTCTTTATATCGCTGTTCTTTAAAATATATATTTGGGAACATAGATATTCTGTAATCCAAACGAAATAAATACACATTTCCTTAAGAATATGTTTGATTTACAAATTATTTTGGCATTACGTTTGTATGAACTACGCATCGTTCGCCAGCCTCTTAAGGGCTATATATCCCTCAAATGGCTTAGCATGATCCTCCGTTACGCCTAAAGTACTGCAGCATTATTTTTGAAATAAATATATGGTAAAGTTAGGGATTAATGCTAAGTCCAATGTGTGACGAAAACACGATTCCATAAACTTTTCTTTACAAAAAAAAATCCAAACTTAACTCCAAATCGCACAATAAACCGCTGGTATTCAACAAGTACTTTAAATTAGATCATGAAACTTTGCATACTAACTGATCCAACTATAAGGCAGGTCTTATAAATGTGTTTTATTTTTTTAGTCCAATTAATAGATTTTTTGTAAATCGCAAAAAAAACACTCATTTCGCACTATTCGGCCGCAGTGACTGACGTAACAACCGCTTTGTAGTGGAAGCTGATTAGAACTTTATTCAACAGTATTTCAAACGAAGTTAGAACCACCACAAATAGAGTTGCTAATTTTAGGGTTAGAAGGGCCTTAATGTAAGATTTTTACTTTAAACACCTCCACGACCCCCGTACTATTCAAACCATCCATCAGCACAATGTGTTGAGTGAGATGTTTTGTGGTATAAGTACTCAATGTAACGTACCTAACGTCACATTGAGTACTTATACCACAAAACATGATTTTTCACCCCCAAAAAAAGTTGTATAATTTTTGCGTACATTTACTTAGTTTGATGAACAGAATGCTTGGTTGACGGCTTCGTGATACGGTTGTTTACACCCTGTATACTCGTAACAATACTAGCTGTTACCCGCGACTTCGTTCGGGTGGAAATTTTGATGTGTATATGTGAGAAAAATAAAAATACTAACCGAACCCTAATTCTTGCCTGTGTTAAGACAGGTTCTCCCCTTATAAATAGGAGTTTAAGCAAACTTGCACAACACATGGTATGAACCATAAAATACTTCTGCCTAACCCCTCGAAGAAGCCCCAGTCCGTGTGCGCGTGCTCAACGCACGGTTGTGTGTATCGATTTAAGTGCGTAAACAGTGACCAATTACCAATTTCGCATATAAAGAACTACATAAGTGAAAGTAAAAATGGTGCAATGTAAAAACTGCAAACTGTTTCTATCTTTGGCTAAAGATGAAATAGTCGATGTAAGGGAGAATGTGAAAGTGTTTACCATAAAAAATGTGCAACTAGAAAGTTATTAATCAGTACACTCTGCGACGACTGCCAGACAAATAAAAGCAGCCCTCAACAATGCGCAGATGTTACGAAAATACAATTAAACCCTAGAGAAGAGTCTGGAGAGAACGTTCTGGCTGAGGTAAATAAAAAGTTAGCGGTGATTTATAACCTGGAGAAAAAAATAGAAGACCTTACCAACAGCGTTGAGTTTTATGGTGACATGTATCAGACATTAATTGATTTTAAAGAAGAAGCTCAGAAGAAAATAAAGGCAATAGAACAAAAAAATGTATATTTGGAGAAATGTAACAAGGCACTAGAAGAACGGGTACAGGAGTTGGAAATAAAAGACAAAGAGAAAAACATTGAAATTCACGGATTAGAGAAGCAGGAGAACGAAAATACTATATTAGTAGTCCAAAAATTAGCACAGAAACTAAATCTAGACCCAAATTAAATTCAAGATGCACAGAGGGTAGGCCTGGAAAAACCAGAGGACAAAAAGCCCAAAACTGTGTTGGTCACCCTTCGGTCTAAATATGCTCGCAACAGCTGGATGCTTACAAAGAAGGAAACAAAAATAACAAATAATAAAGTGTATGATAATGGCAGCGGAAATCGAATATACATCAACGAAGATTTACCAAAGTACAAACGACAGCTTCTTTGGTCTGTAAGAAATAAACTTAAGCCGAAAGGTTTCCAATATATTTGGGTGCAGAATTGTAGTATCCTGGTAAAAAAGAATAGTGATGAAAAAAAGATCTATAACATTAGATCGGAGGAAGACTTGAATAAGCTCGATGAATGTAAATAAACACGCGTACATGACGCGGCGAGTACACACGAGGTGATATCTAACAGCAACATTCGATCGTGCAGATAGCTATTACGACAATTTTAATTTTAAAAGATACCATGATATAATAGCTCTAAATAACGACCTATCCCAAAATAAATGGAATACCCACATATTACATTTGAACATAAGATCACTTCGTAAACATTTTAACGAGTTATTAATATTACTTGATAAAAATAAATATAACATAGACATCTTAATATTAAGCGAAATAAATATAAAGAAGGAAGAACTTCCTTTATATCAATTAGTCGGATATAATACATTTATACATACTAGAGAAACAAGTAGAGGAGGAGGAATATTAATATACGTCAAGAATGGATTGAATTTCGAAGTTAAAACGGTAAACTCAGAAGCAGTAGAAACACTTTATGGCCAATTGAAGCACTGGGAAAATAAAACACATGTAATTGCGATTTACAGACCACCTGCCAAAAACAAATTGATATTTATTCAGCAATTACAGACGCTAGTGAAAACCGTACCAGCATCTGAAAATGTTATAGTTATTGGCGATACTAATATAAACATATTAAACGTCATGGTTAATCCTACTGTAAAAACGCCCTGTGTGAATGCGGCCTGATGTGTGTAATACCAAGCGAAGAGGTAACGCGCGAGGCGATCGCCGAAGGCCGGCTTGAGGTATCGTGCTTGGATCACATCTGGGTGCGAGCGGGACGGAGCGAGCATGACGCGTGCGCCTATGTGCTTGAATCACGAATCGCCGATCATCATGGCATCGGATTAATGTTGAACCTATGTGTGTGAGACTGCACAAACAGACTCACGATGTCCGCGATTACGCGGAGCCCTAATCAAAATAATATTTGTTCAATCGACAAAGTGAAAACACCTATTAGATACACTTACCCTCACGTTGGTACCGGTGATGTGACGTAGTCCCTGGTAACGTCGTATCTGAGTGGGGTGTAAGTATAACTGTGGTTGTGTGGTGTATGTATAGTTATGTAAGATTCGACAGCAACCAAGGGACGCGCGCGGCTCGTACCGTCGACTCCCGGACAAACCTTCCAAGATCCCACACGTGGCACCTTTCCCCAATGTCCAACTGAATTTTATCCCGGTTGCTAACCCAATCGGGGATGTAAATTAGTCCAGCACTGAATTTAGGAATTTACGGCGTTCAAAGACACAAAAGGCCGTCTACATAACCAACAAATTACTCGCGGTCAAGACCCAAAATGGCGAGATTTCTCAATTTTCACTCAATTATCAACAAAATATCAAACACCGAACAGGATTGCATCGGATTAACAATAACTCAAAGTTTTCAAACAATAAATACGCGACAGCCGCGTGCATCAAAATTACAAGCACGGAGCGACCATTATTTAATAATCAAACGAACTTACCTGAAGTGAAGTTCGATTTTAATTATCCTGTCTTCGTCGAAGAGATTTAAATGTTCACCTGTAGTAGCCCCGCTACGCTTCGACTCACTCGCACATAGTTTAGCGCCATAGGAAAGAAAGAGATAGCACTATCTCCATATGCGCTTGATCACCCTACTAAAACATTCCTCATTCAGTTCAGAGTAGGTACCGGTCTACTGGACGAACTATAACATTGCTTAGGGAAATGAAAGGTCCACCTGAATGTCAGGGTCGGGAGGGACCTTAAATCTCTTCGACGAAGACAGGATAATTAAAATCGAACTTCACTTCAGGTAAGTTCGTTTGATTATTAAATTATCCTGTCTTCGTCTTTCGAGATTTAAATGTTCACCTGTAGATGTTTAGAGATAGACATTTGCAATGTTATAGGTAGGACTAAAATGAAAAAATGAATTCTTTAAGTAAATAATTCTTGTTTCAATTAATAAACACACCAAAAATAAAATAACTTAAAAGATTATAACCAAAGAAATAAACAAAACTTCCTTACTTATTACTGAGAACAGCGTTTGCAAATTCACAATTTGTTTGAGCGATTGGCCGATTGTAAAAATTAGCAAAGGTGGCAGATTGATCTAACCACCCAGCGGTTCTCCAAATGACATCAACACTGATTCCTGCTTGATGTGCAGCAGAAGATGATGCATGTCGAGTGCTATGGGCACTAAATATTTCAGTGTCGATGCCACTAGCAGTCAAACCCTGCTTTATCCATCGCCCTATAGTTTGCGAAGAGGCGGCGTGATGAGGTTTTTTTTAAAAGTTATAATTAATTTATTATCTAAAGTACTTCTTTTGGTGGATGTAACATTCATCTAAGCTATTAAAGTTTCTGCAGGACAGATTGCAGGACGCTGTCGGAAAAGGGGAAGGTCAAGAATTGGTTGGGATTTACCTAAACCAGATATGTCTTAATCAAATCAGTAATAGTGATTAAAATTTTGTCTTGATTGATCATAATATTGGGTAACTTAGTCAACGAGAGCGTCTGACATCTTTGGCCTGTTGACAAAGCCAATAATACAACCAATTTTTTGCTCAACTGCTCCAAACTTAAATTATCGCTGGGGTATAAATCACCAAAATAATTAAGGACGATATTGGGGTTCCATGTACACTTATACTTAGGGAAGGAAGGCTTCAACTTAAATACTCCCCTAAAGAACCTTTTGACACGTTCGTCTTGTCCCACATTATTTCCGGAAATAAGTGATAAAGTCGAACGGTGATTGTTTAATGTTCCATATGTGGAAACATTAGTAAAACATTCAGGTAAAAGTCTAGCAAATCATGTACTCCGATCTGGAACGGATCTAATCCCTTATCGTGACAGTATAACCACCATCGTTTAAAGCTAGAAGTATATTGCGTTTTAGTGCTCCCAGATACAGATGACGTCATTATAATCAGTGCTGATTGAAGGATCTGCAATCGCGTGAAGGCTTCCCGGATAATATAGTCGCCGCCAGGGAAAGGTGGCGATGCATAGGATAAGTTTCCCTGAAATTAGATGATAACAGAAATTTATCCGGAGGAAATATCAATATTTCACTTACAGCAAGGGATCTGAATGCTGGGAACCATGCTTGAGATGGCCAACGAGGCACTACAAATACTACAATTATGCCGGTTGCCTCATCATTAACAATCTTTTGCAGAACCTTTAAAATTTGTTAAAATGGTGGAAACGCATAAAATAACATATTCCATTTAATAGTAAAAGCGTCCACGTTGTATGCATAGGAATCGCGCTTCCATGATATATATTTTTTACATTTAGCGTTCGTTTTCGATGCAAAAATGTCCATCTCAGGTTTACCAAATTTTGAAATAATAGTATTAAATGCTGTAGAGTGCAATTCCCACTCAATATCAATGTTTCTTGACTCTGTCTGCTTCAATATTCTGGGATGACGCTATGTAGGAAGCAAAAAGGAATATCTGCCGTTCTTCACACCACGTCCATATTCTACGGGCAATTTCATTGAGATGTGGGTATTGCACTCCACCCATTCTATTTATGTAAGCGATCGCCGTAGTATTGTCAATGCGTAGGAGTATGTAACAATTAGTGATCTTGTTCGCGAAAGATTTAAGTTCAAAATAGGCTGCAAGGAGTTCCAAATAGTTAATATGACGAGAACGCTCGTCTTCCGTCCACGAACCGCCTATATTTTCTCCCCCAGAGGCTGCACCCCAGCCGATACTAGATGCGTTACTAAAGATCTCTAATGCAAACCACATTGGTCTGATGGGGTTACTCGTGTTTAAAATTGAAGACTTCCACCAAGTCAAATCAACGAGTAAACTATTTGGAACAGTCATCATCGTGTCATAATCGTCATTATCCAATAACACCAGATATTTGGCCCGCTCTAAAGATTTTGTATACAACCATCCGTACTCGACTGCCGGGCAAGCAGCTGTCAGGGTACCTAAGTAGCGAGCAAAGGCACGAATAGTGATTCTCTTCGTAATCAGCATATTTTCGGTACGTGACAAGATGTCGCGTCTTTTCTTTAAAGGCTCTAGGGTCATGTTTTTAGAGTTTAAAATAAAACCTAAAAACTGACAACTTTGACTTGGTACCAGTGAACTCTTCTCATAGTTTTACAAATCCTAAGTTCACTAGACACTTATGCTTTTATTAATGTTTCTTAAGCATTCTTCATAACTGTCTCCTAAATAACAACTGTCTTCTTGGTAGAATACCGATTTAAAACCTCGAGATCGTAAAAAAAGTAGAAACTGGTTTCATAAGTTTTGTAAAAGCATGTGGAGCTGAGCTCAATCCAAAAGGTAAAACCAAAAATTCGTACAGAATATTATCAAAATAAAATCTCAAAAACTTTACATGATCATTGTGGATAGTTATCAAAAAGTATGCTTCTTTCAAGTCCAAGTTAACCATAAAGTAGTTATGTGTCATTTATTTGACAGCAGTCCTAACATCTTCCATCTTAGAATGGCTAACATCGACAAATTTATTTAGCTTCTTTAAATCTAGAAATTAATCTATCTATTACTCTTAGGAATGATAAAAATACTAGAAACAAAATGATCGCGGGTAGTATTACATTTACGTATGAAATTCGCTTGCAACAAACGATTCAATTCTTGTTTAATAGAAAACCTGTCATCTTTCCAGAAAGATGATTTTGGAATCATACCCGGATGTTGTACAGGATGCTTAAGAAAGGGAATTCTATAACCAGAAATGGTCTCAAGAATCGTTTTGTCATTAGTAACCTTTTTCCAAGCTTCAATGTAATGCCTTAAGCGACCTGCATGAGAGTTATACCTGAGAAGTTACTGCTTCGCGTTCGTTGTGGGGGCCGCTCCCGCTGGCTTGCGGCGTGATGCAGGGTGCTGGTGAGGGGCTGGTGCCTGCATTAACCCGCGGTGGCGGTAGTTCGATCCTGGCTTGGTCCCACCGCCGCGTCTCGTCTGCCCACGAACGTAGCGGTGATAAGGCTGGCGTGACGGCGGGACTTTGTAGTTTAAAGTGCTCGTTTGAGCTGCAGACTGGATCAGCTTGCCTGTCTTCTGTATGCCACGCGAAGATTTAATAAACTAATTTCTCACCAAAAAGATGACTGTCGCTCTTTCTATTGGAGTGACAAGAGATCTTCTAGTCTCAGTTTCCGAGTAATGGGAATCCGACAACTGTAACAGTTTTGTCGCGTCTGTAAGAAGACGAAGGATATCAGCAATGTCACTGGATTTAGTCAATATACCTGACATCGAGGACGATGTCAGGTATATCTAAGGAAGGATCCTTAGATAGCCAGGACGCATCCCATCTGTGATTGCTTCTTCTGAATCCTTGAGTCACGATTTTTCGCGGACTCATTTAGCATTGCAGCTAATTCAGGATTAAGTGCTGGAGCTTTAATTAAGGGACAGTTTCTTAGAGGTAGGTACCTTTTCATTCGTTCCTCTCGTGTTTCTTTTTTAAGGCCATCTTTAAGGATAAGATCCCATCGTTTCGATAAATCAGCTACAATATCAGGACCCCAATCGGCGGTTTCAGCTTCGAAATCCCCGAGAGCCCTTAGGAGCTCGGGATCTGCGATAGGAGGAACATTATCGCCATTCGAATTAGCGTCATTGGCCAGGGCTGTCACACCCTGGGGGTCAGCTGGCTGTGATGTACTTCCCCCCGTTGTAGAAAGTTCGGGTGGCACGGGTGACGCAGACCGCGCAGAGGTGCCTGGCTCATCCACGGGCCTCGCTGAGTCAGCAGGTATAGCATCCGCCGCCACAGCCATTGGCGTAGGCGAGCGGTCAGGTGACGAAGGCCTAGACGCACCGCTGTCCGATTCCAGATATTATGGAACGATATTTTTGGTTAATATCTCGTATTAACTCTAATAAAACACAATAGGTCAATATCTCGTATTGACTCAAAAAAAATAATACAGTAGGTCAATATCTCGTATTGACTCGAATGTTTGATGTACCGTCTAACATCTCGTGTTAGATCTAAGGTACGATTGTACAAATAATTACAATATATTAGGCCTTTTATTTTGCACCATAACAATTACCACTAAAAAAAATATATTATGTGGGTAATAGGTACATACCTTCGATTGACTCGCGTCTATGACGACGTTTTTTCCTGGATAATTTTTGTTCATATTTCTTTAATTTTCTTCGCCATTTATCCTCTTTAGTGTCTTCGTACTTCCTTTTTGGCATTTCTTAAGTTTTTTAGAACTCAACACACCAATAATATCCAAAAATTCGAAAAACTTCTTTTACTATGTGCGGTAGCCGCGCGCGCACGGAAACGAATGAGGAATGTTTTAGTAGGGTGATCAAGCGCATATGGAGATAGTGCTATCTCTTTCTTTCCTATGGCGCTAAACTATGTGCGAGTGAGTCGAAGCGTAGCGGGGCTACTACAGGTGAACATTTAAATCTCGAAAGACGAAGACAGGATAATTCAACCAAAATTGCACTGACAAGCAAAACGTCATCGCACCGATTCGCAGACAACGAAACGTAATCTGTCAAACGTCAAAAGGTGCGTTCAGAGTCTTGGTGGATGAAACACTATGTGTGAGTGGAAGCGAGAATCAAGGTGTGAGTAGCAATATCAAGAACAACAGTGTGCATGAAGTGTTAAGTGATAAAATCGTTAAGCAAAAGCTAGATGAATATGATTGGGCCCATTTACTAACAATAAAGTGTCCAGTATTATTGTATAGGACGATGTGTAGCGTATTTGATCGTATTTACAAGGAGAGTACAATTAAGATTAGCACATATAATAAGAAAGTAATAAGACAGCCATGGATAGATAGGGATTTATATACAATGTTATTGCGAAGAGATTATTTATTTAATGTTTGGAAAGCGGATCCAAAGAATATGAACAAGCGATTAGACTATACAAAATTTAGAAATAAAGTAAATAAATTAACAAATAATGCAAGAAATAAATATAGACAGGAACAAATTTTAAAATGTAATGGAGATTTTAGGAAAATATGGACAAATATAAACATATGGTTGGGTCGAAACAAGACTAGCTTGGACGATGTAATCTTAAAACATCTAGGTAAAACAGATTGTATAGAACAGATTTGTACAAACTTTTCTAAAACGTTTACGGAGGAAATAAAGGGAATTAAACATGTGTGTAACTTAAAATTTTTAGATAGAAATGAATATGTAAAACCGAGCGAGGTAAGCTATAGATACAATAAGGTGACCTCGTCAGAGGTAGAAAAGATCATAAGAACATTGTCCTATGAAAAAGCACCCGGTTCAGATGGCATACGGGTGCAAGATATTATATATTTATGTAAGCAAATAAGTCCTGTTATAGCTGCATTCGTTAATATGTCTTTATCTAGCGGTATTTATCCAGACCAGCTAAAAAATGCAATTATACGTCCCATATACAAATCCGGAAATCATTTAGAATATGTTAATTACAGGCCTATTGCAATATTATCGGTTATAGATAAAATAACTGAAAAAATTATAGTAGGACAGATTAGCGCGTTCTTAGAACAACACAACATATTGTGTGACACTCAGCACGGTTTCCGAAGAGGGCGTAACACTGTCTCTGCCTTATTAGGATTTTCAGATTATATTAATGACTGCTTAGACTCTGGCAAGCAAGTTATAGCACTATTCATAGACTATAAAAAAGCGTTTGACACTTTAGACCATGACATCCTATTACAGGCAATGGACGAATGTGGAATACGCGGACCTACTAATAATTGGTTCAAAAACTACCTCACTAATAGAAAAATAAGCACAGTTATTAGCCCAGTCAAATTAGACAGGCAAGGTTACAATAATTCGCATAGAGCTAAAAATTGGTACGAATGTTGGGAACACCATTACAAATGAAATGTCAAAAGTCCCCATCGATCCGACCTTTGCAAAAAGAAATATTCAAGGTCAAAGGTCTTGTAAATGAGTTTTTTGCATTTTTCAGCCAAACGGTAAGTTGTATCATAAAAATTTGTTCAACAAAATTGTAGATCGTGCAATTATCTATAAAAATTGATTTTATGCTTTTTCCTGTGAATCACCATTTCTGAGATATAGCTGTTCAAAATTATGAAAAAGTTGTGTTTTTGAAAATAATCTATACGTTTCCACGCCACCGGTGAAGTAGTGTACCTGGCGTGTTTTTTTTAAACGTGGTTACCCCGGTAAGCGTATTCCACGATCTGTTGTGGCCCTGTTTCGTTAAAAACCCGGCCAAGTTAGAATCGGACTCGTGCATGAAGGGTTCCGTACCATCGTAGTAGGTGAGCCTTTAACTTTTAAATTATTTATTGTTGTTTTAGGACGAGGAGCTCATGGCTAAATAATAACAGCCACTCGGGTCGATCTTTAGGTTAAGCCGTGCTTGCCTAGGTTTGTCTGTGGATGGGTGACCACCCATTACATATTGAGTTTCCTACGCGCCTCAGAAAGCACGTTAAGCAGTTGGTCCCGGCTGTCATTTGTAGATCTTTGACAGTCGTTACAGGTAGTCGGTGGGCCAAAAAGACTGACAACCAGTCTTACCAAGGGTCGAATCGTATTACCCAGTACTAACTGGGCTGTGGAAGCCAGATAGGCAGTCACTCCATGTAAAATACTGTTATTCAGCTGCATCCGGTTAGGCTGGAAGCCGATCCTAGCATAGCTGTTACAGCACGATCATGAGATACACCCGCTGACAGACAGTGGACGGATGGACAGCGGACGGATGGACAGCGGAGGCTTAGTAATAAGGTCCCGTTGGATACCTTTTAGAAACGGAACCATAAAGATATTGTATCAAATAAAAAATGGTACAATTGGAAAAGCTGAAAGCGGTGTAAACTATGAGCACCTAACTAAAGAATATCATTCGTCTGATTGATAAAATTATCGAATGGAACTTCAAATGCAATGTATGCTTCTTCTTTTCTTCATCTTCTTCCTGCTGAGTACAAGTAAATTTTTCTATGACCGATACATGAGATATCTCCTCGCTGATATCGTAAGAATACTTTTCTAAAGGCGATTCAACATTGGAGCACGGCTGTTCCTAACAACCGGCACATGCTAATATACTAAACAACCCAACTTTGTTGCAGCTGCATTGAGCATGACACCCCTTAATGAAATTGCAAAAAATTGAAATTGTATTACTTACGGAGTTTTTCTGGTGCCACCCGCACCGGAAAAACTCCTTAATCGTGCGTTTTGAAGTAATGTCTGTATTGGTTCCAATGTATTGTTAATTAATTTCCAAGCAGAAGCAGAGGTTATGGGAATACAAGCTGATTGCACTCGTTTTTAGTTCCACTAAATAATTCTTTTTCAATTAGACGAATCGTTTTCTACAATCACACTTCACACTCTTAGTATAAAGGCGAAAGTTTGTATGTGTGTAATTGCGTATGTTTGTTACTCTTTCATGCAAAAACTACTAAACGGATTTGGATGAAATTTAGCACACAGATAGCTTATGACTGGATTAACACATAGCATATTTTATCCCTGTAGTATGATCCCGTGGGACAATTATTGACCTCCACGCGGGCGAAGCCGCGGGTATAAGCTCCTTACTCATAATTTTCACCGCAATTCCCAATAGTTAATTTTTTTATCAATACAATATTTTTTTATTAAACATGACCTCAATAGATCATGGAATAGGCTCATCACGTTAAAAAAAAACCCGCCAGGTACACCACTACAGCGGTGCCGTGGAAACATTTGATTTTTATGAAGAACACGACTTGTTCATCTTTTTGAACAGCTATATCTCAGAAATGGTGATTCTCAGGAAAAAGCAAAAAATCTTTTTTTATAGATAATTGCACGATTTACAATTTTGTCGAACACATTTTTATGATGAAACTTACCGTTCCGCTGAAAAATGCAAAAAACCTATTTGCACGACCTTTGACCTTGAATATTTATTTTTGCAAAGGTCGGATCGATGGGGACTTTTGACATTTCATTTGTAATGATATTCCCAACATTCGTAATAATTTTTAGCTCTATGCGAATTATTGTAACCTTACCCCTATTATTTTAGCTAATTTGACTGGACTATATCTCCAGTCTGGCTGGGAAAGAAGCGAATGTCGACTTGGGTGTGCCTACTGGATCGGTGTACGGCCCTGTAGGATATATTATGCATGTGAATAGTGTGTCAAATGTCGTACGTAAATGTAAGGTGTTCATGTACGCTGACGATATGTGTCTTGTTTATGCCTCCAAAGATTTAGCTGAGGTCCAAAAGTGTATTCAAGGTGACTTTGAAAATATTAGTAAATGGGCACACGACAATGGCATAATATTAAATCTGTCAAAAACCAAATGTATGTATGTACACTCGCCATATAATCGAAATGCTAAATATGTAAATAATGAACATCTTACAGTGATAGGACATACATACGAATGTTTGCATAGAAATAAATGTAACTGTAACTGTGCAAAATTGGATTGTGTTGATAAATTTAAATATTTAGGTCTAACGATCGATAAGAACATTAATTGGAGATTACATGTAAATGATATTTGTAATAGGCTAAGATCGGTGCTAGGTAAGTTTTACCACTTAAAACATGTATTAAACAAACAGACGTTAAGAATTGTGTATTTCGCACTTGCCAATTCGCTAATAAGCTATGGACTCCTTGTGTACGGGCGAACCTTTATTACATATTTAAGAGATATTAAAGATATACAAAAACAAGACTGATAAAGTTTCTAGTTAGTAAAAATGTTAAAGATAAGTGCAACAAAGAGTATGATAAGTTATTTCCCATCTGTAAAATTATTCCCATAGATAAAAAAGTAGATTATTTGGTAGGATTAGAATATTATTATAAGGATGAATATAAAGTTAATGTTAAAAACAAGTACAACACACGTAGGGTTAGAGAGAACAGACTGGTTCAACCACAGATAACAAATTATTATGGTAAGAGAACATCTAAGTATTTGGTACCTAAAGTGTTTAACAAAATAGATTTATTAAGAGAAAAAGTAAAAGTTAGTAAAGGATCACTTAAGACAAAATTAAAAAACTTTATACAGGATAGCAAACAGAACTAAATACCTACATAAACTACATTGTACAAGATTTAAACATAACAGTATTATAGATATTAAAAGTATTAGTTAAGTAAGTAAGGTGGTTAATTATGATGTAAAAGAGCGCCTCTCGCCATCAAACGTAAAAGTTTGGCGAGTTTAGAATTAAGCAACACCTCTGTATTAAAATTTCTTTAAATAAATAAAAAAATAAAATAAAAAAAAAAGATAACAGGAATGGTGTTGTTATTTTATTATTATTATCATTCGCCTGCCCTCATTCCAATTGATTTGTTTCATACTTCTCGATTACTAGTCACCTCATCAGTCACCTCCTATCCATATCATCCTTTAGGCCTCATTCAAGTCAGCGGCGGCGGCGGCGGCGGCGCGGGCGTGGGCGTCGAGCGGCGTACGAGCGGCGAGTGGCAAGCGAGCGGTGCCCTCGAGACTGCATTGACGTAGTGTTGTGCAAAATAAATTTTATTATCGACCAAAATTTCAAAATGCCCACCGACGACGTGTTGAAGCAATTAATATGTAGGTCAGTACCCCTTATGGAACAGTAAGGACAGGAACCACAAAAATAGGAGGGTTATCAACCGGCTATGGGAGGAAATTAAAACCCAAATGAATACAGAAGGTATAACTTTAGGATGGAATTAGAATCAAAACGATGTTGTCGTCGCTGTTTAGACATTTCGTTCACGAATAAAGATATCAATTTCTCGTAACACAACACTACGCCTTTCTAGCGCCGCGCGATCTGCCCGCTGACTTCGTGAACACTACAGCGCCGCGCCACCGCAGCCGCGCCGCCGCCGCCACCGCTTACTTCGTGAATGAGGCCTTACACATTCCATCCATCGTTTCTTTGATGTTGTGTTATATTGTCTGTAATAGTACATTACTGCAGAATCCAGTAAGTAAGCCTTCCTGGCCAAGTATGAGATAACCGGACCGAACCGCAGGTGAGGTCCGGTTATATACGAGGCCAGGATTTGTTTTTAATTTAATAACTATCGTAGACTTTTTTGCCGTTGTTGTTATTATCATGTCTTCCTTTTAATAATTATGTTAGGTATGTATCCTAAAGAAAGGGAACTTTCAAATAAAACTAATAATTATATTGTCTTCTAAATTCTACTATTTTCATTTATTTAAATCTTCATCAACTTAATATTCTGAAAAAGTGAAAACTGCGACCGTTTATTAATTTTCATCAACTTGTTGCAAAAGAGTGAATAGAGAGTATGACGCTTTGATGATCTGAAAACAAAAGAAAAATAATATCAATGATAAGTCATATGGGTCATATGGGGCAAGATAATATGGGCCTGCCTGTAAATATATGCCTTATTTTGAAATAGTTATTGGCTGGTTAAAGACTACCCTTCTATTCCGAGATTAATAAAAACTGTGCTTAGTCAAATTATACTTTCCTGTATGTTACTCGATTCACTGAGATAAATCAGGGATTTCCCATCCGTCTAAAACGTATCCCAATGCAGCATAATAAGCTGTTCGTTTTTATTCTAAGCGCTTATACAGACGATATAAGAGTAAAATAGGCCCATATTATACAGCTTGTAGTTGTAATATTAATTAATTTATTATGTTATGTTATAATATTTAATCAAAATCGTTATCATCTCTTATAAAGCCAAAAGCTGCTTTTCACACTCTTATAAGTATATCAAATTATTAAGTTCTAAACGAGCTGCTTTATTGATGCTTGCGTGTTGTTTTGGCCCGCCTATAACATTCATTAATAGACAAAGACCTTGACACAGGCTATCATCCGTACAATTAGTTCCATCTGCAACTTACAGCCATGAACGATGCTAGGGACAGAGTAGTGAACCCTCCAGCAGTGAGCCTGAGTGCGCGTCGCGTGCGCACCATGACGATGAGCAGTGCGCGGCGCACGCGCAGCGAGCACTTGTACCACGGACACTCGTACGCGGCGCCTAATATCTCTGAGCTCTACAAAAATCAAGGAGTATCAATATTATCCAGTAATGGAAAAGCTCTGGGCCTAGGGGCTGGGTTACCCAGTAATCCCTGGGCTTCGGAAGTCAGTCAGGCAGTTGGTCCATTTATAATACTGACATTTAGCTGCAAACGGATCTGGATTGGAGAGCAGCGATGGCCCAGTGGTGGCGGCTCCGACTTACGAACAGTAAGACGTGGGTTCGAAACCAGACAGGCGCATTACTTTGTGTAATTTATTTCATCACCACTGCTCTCAAAACGGTGAAAGAAAACATCGTGAGGAAACCGGCATGTTCCTAGAACCAAAAAATTCGAAGTCATGTGACATCTACCAACCCGCACTGGGCCCGCGTGGTGGATTATAGCCCATTCCCTCTCATAGAGAGGAGACCTGTGTCCCAGCAGTGGGAACATTAATAGGCTGATGATGATGATGGATCTGGATTCACCTAATAGAAAAAGTAACAAATAAAACAGATGCACTCACATCACATCTGCCTAGCCTTTTCCCAACTATGTTGGGGTCGGCTTCCAGTTTTACCGGATGCAGCTGAATACCAGTATTTTACATGGAGCGACTGCCTATCTGACCTCCACAACCCAGTTAGTACCGGGTAATACGATACCCCTTGGTAATACAGATGCACTATTGGCCACAAATTTTACAGCAAACTCTCTTCTGACACTTTTTCAACTACATACAAAGCTCAGCAGACTTTCAAAAGCAAGCGAATAAATTATAACTCACTTCTTCCGATAGCTGGTTGCCCTGGTAACAGTAGATGAAGACTTGGAAACACATGTTCAGGAGATAGGTGCCCATCGACAGCAGACGCACTATGTTGTCAGGCTGCGCCATCTAATTGGAAAAGACTTCATGAGCTTCTCACTGAAATTACTTATTAAAATCTTAATATCACTTATCATTTGATAGGTGTGGTTACCAGATTTTATATTCATTCGATTACTCTGTCAAGACAATAACTGGTAAACGAAAGAAGGGTATTTTCGTTCCGGAAAAATACTTAAAATTCCCTATTCTACTAAAAGCGAATTCACTAGAAAAAATGTTCAGCTAGATTGCTAGAAGCTTGTTCTAGTCAGTCACAGTCAAGAAGAACATCAGGTGCAACCAGGTTGGAAAACTGAGAAGTTTTTCAACTTTTATAGAGTAAGTTCTATCTCTAGGAGTCAGTTAATTGATAGTCTGGTATAGCTTGAAAGCCTGATGAGATTCACATAACTCACCGATAGCTGAAAAGCAGTGACACAGATTATGATGAGTGAGACAGTAAGCTGCGCGAAGGTGGGCTCAGAAAAACACTCCTGCAGCTCTTTGGCAGCCTCCAGGGTCTCCTGATGGCTCCTCACGCATGAACCTAGGCGAAGCCGCACCGTCGTTTCTTGGTCAGGAGTTAGCATGTACTGGAGAGCATATAATGCACAATAGGAATAATTGGACAAGAAATAAATAAAAATTCCGACAGCTACTGTATTAAATTCCAAAAATGCGGAGTGAAATCACTACCATTATATATAGAAGTAACACCCGTACCTATAAACAAGTAAAAGTGTTTACCTGAGTAAAATTAATTATTTAAGATACGATTTTTATTCTATAGTTTAGTAATTTTTAAATTAAAACTGTCAAAAGTTGGAATTCTTAGCTTTGCTTTCTTTGACCATTCGAAAAAAGTAATTACTTTAACTTGACTATAGATACGGATGAACTTTGCTCTGCTTTTGTAAATAAGGGGGAAAAAGGTTTAAAGTACAAACTATAACAAGCGCCATCTCTTAATGAACCTCGAAACTAGTAGCCACCCATACGTAAGTATAACCGTAGCCCTCGTAGACGCTCTACGAAAATGCCGCTACGAGAGGCTACGTTTTTCAGTTTTGCTGGAGGAATTTCGTGTAAGAAACAGAGATGACTCTGATACGGTGTTAGATAGTACCCGTACTATCCGTCAGATTTTTGTATATGCTTAAATTAATAGTTGTCTCTATTTCGATCAAACAGAATAATCTTGTTTGCAGACTACGACTAAACAATGTTCAATGTCGATTGGATAGTTAAGACATCATTTGATATTTGTGTGTTATTATTCCATTCTGTTTTCTATTGTTCTGTATGGTGTCGGACGTAAAGAATAGCACCATCCCATATCTTCCCGTGGGTGTCGTAAGAGGCGACTAAGGGACTTACCAGAGAATGGGCAGCAGCGTTCTCTGTGCTTTGTAACAACCACACTGCGATCGCCAACCCGCCTGCCAAGCGTGGCGATTATGGCAAAAACCCCCCTTTGGGGGAGGCCCATGTCCAGCAGTGGACGTCTTGCGGCTGAAATGATGATGATGATGATGATTATTATATGGCAGACCTATTATTCAATTTACTTATCCGACTATAAAATCTATAAATCGAATAGAACATTCTAAAATATGGGGCATCTGTTTTTAACGAAATGCAACTAATGCCTGACCTTTCAACAAAAAAACTCACAGATGCGTTACTTCCATTCATGGTTTTCCGTTGCTCTCATATTAAACCTTCCTACCACGTCCAGAAACTTAATGATCCCATTATTCAAGTAAATATAAACTTACCTCGTCTTCGGTGTCCAGTCCCTTGTCCAAAGTCCTCAAAGCATGTCCCAACAGCTTAAGCCGACACCTGCACTGCGCTATCAGGCCTGCCACCAGCGTATCCTTGGCCACATTCAGGTAAGCAGCTATCAGGAGTGCCCCTACTTGGTGGACGTATGTGAGCTCGTAAGCTGGAGACTTTGTCGTATCGTATGGGTACCTGATATAAGGCAAAACTGTATGACTTCTACATAATAACGTATTGAAAACAATAAAGGTTAAAGTACGATATTCCATGATACAGGAGAAATTCCTAATGCAGGGCAAGGTTTAAAAAAAAAACCGGCCAAGTGCGAGTCGGACTCGCGCACAAAGGGTTCCGTACCTACCATTATTATCAAAAAATCACGTTTGTTGTATGGGAGCCCCCCTTAAATATTAATTTTATTCTGTTTTTAGTATTTGTTGTTATAGCGGCAACAGAAATACATCATCTGTGAAAATTTCAACTGTCTAGCTGTCACGGTTCATGAGATACAGCCTGGTGACAGACAGACGGACAGACGGACAGACGGACGGACGGACAGACGGACAGACAGCGAAGTCTTAGTAATAGGGTTCCGTTTTTACCCTTTGGGTACGGAACCCTAAAAACCAAGGCAACCGCATATACACAACTTATTTCCATGTAAACGGCAACATTAGCAGTAATTTTGCTATCTACGGTATGACGTTGCTTATTGACGGCTTTGCGCTGCGGTTTCTGGTTACCCGCAGGGTGGAAGGTGGGTGGGGGGTGGAAGACCCACTTCAAGATAAAAGGCTCTTTTCTTCAAGGCCAATTTACTTTGATTTAATTTGTATAAGTAACTAGCTGACCCGGCGAACTTCGTACCGCCTAACAGTCGATTCTTTATTAGTTTTTTTTTCAGGCAATTTTTTAAATTTTTCGCTCGGTAAGAACCATCCTCGTACTTCCAGGAAAATTATAAAAAAAAAGAATTAGCGAAATCGGTTCAGCTGATCTCGAGATTTGCGCTTAGCAACACATAAATAAACAAAAAAAAACAAATATACAAAAAAACAAATGCAAATATACTGAAATGGATCAAACCACTTACTTATAATGAAACCGAAGAGCTCTTGAAACCCACGACATAAACCTATATTCTCACACAGGCACACAAAACACACACATACACGCGCACACTCACACACTCGCACTCACAAAACTATACAAAAGCCATTTTTTTCTAATTACTTAAGATAAAATAATGTTATTAATATTTTTCTTTTTCTTTTTTAGGGTTCCGTACCCAAAGGGTAAAAACGGAACCCTATTACTAAGACTTCGCTGTCTGTCCGTCTGTCCATCTGTCCGTCTGTCCGTCTGTCCGTCTGTCCGTCTGTCCGTCTGTCTGTCACCAGGCTGTATCTCATGAACCGTGACAGCTAGACAGTTGAAATTTTCACAGATGATGTATTTCTGTTGCCGCTATAACAACAAATACTAAAAACAGAATAAAATTAATATTTAAGGGGGGCTCCCATACAACAAACGTGATTTTTTTGCCCTTTTTTGATAATAATGGTACGGAACCCTTCGTGCGCGAGTCCGACTCGCACTTGACCGGTTTTTTTTTTGTTATGGAAGAGCGGAGTCTTCTAATACAGGCATTTTATGCTTAAAAGAAGGCTCCAATCACAAACTAAGTGTGTTTCTTGTTAAAGAAATAAACTATTTTGTTTTTTTTTTGATTCAGCCATTCATTTTTATATTACAGAAGATTCCCTGAAAGAGGCGGCACGACAACCTAGGCGAGTACTGCGAGTTGCGACAGCTGCTGCGAGGAAGCACAGGGAAAGAGCTAGAAAGAATTTGGGGAGGCCTTTGACCAACAGAGGGACAGTATATAAGTTAATAAAAAATAGTTATATTCTAAAAGTATTCAATAAGTATTCAAAAATACAGTCAGGAATGATGAAAAATTAAAGTTTTTTGTTTGTATCATGAGCTAAACGGCTTTTTGAGTATGTAACTCGTTAAGTTTTTTTGAGAAGCGTAGTGCACAACAAGCCCTTTGTAATTTTAACATTAAGAAATAATGATAATTGAAGACCCAAATTGTGTTGTATCCAAAGAGAGAAACCGAGGTACGAATTAGTGTTGCAACTAAAATGAGAACATTCTACTGACCAGGCTCTCAGAGGTAGCTGGTGCTGCTCAGCGCTGGTGGCCCAACCAAGACCTGTTATCAGTGTGAGTGCGAAGTATGACACCTGCAGTACTATCATCTCTCGATTACAGCTAAAACAAAACATAAACTAAATTAGTATAGGAAAAAAGCAAAGTATGTAAAACAAAAATAATCAATCAATCATTTATTTTGTGAAACATAGGTATGGTTACAGATAGTATATCGTCTAAAATGTGTGCACTATGTTTTGCCAGTTAAATGTTTTGCAAATTAAAACAAAAGAATTAATTTTTGAAGTAATTAGAAAACGTAACATTAGTTATTATCGGGTTATTATATATACTTGAGTATTATTCAGTTTCCTAAAAATATAGTCCGATCACAGCCCACACGATCACATGCCGACGGCACAGCAGCGACGGCAATACGCAAAACCAGAGAAAAAACTTTTTAATCGAAACACCATTGATGAAGTACAATATCAAAGTTTTTAGTTTTCTTTTATTTCTACTCGAATAAAACCGTCCGTCTGTCGATTATCTTTTTCGGAATGAAATGACTGACGTCCTTTGATATAATTATGGCATAAAATCCCAAACCAAGTACCTCTTAATAATCTCTTGTTCCTCCCCAGTCCTCGCTTCGGAAAGCACTTTATCACTGTCATTGACAATATTCTGGATCCTCTGCTTTCTTCCCAGGATGTTCACGATCTTGGCTGCTTGGGCCATGTTCGTGAACAGCAGGAACGCTGTGCCGGTCATCAGGGCGAGGTCGCCCCAGATCAGCATTAGATCTACCACTTGGATGATTAGGTAGGTTCCTGCAATGATTAAAATAATTAGATTCCGTCTAAACGTGATTGTACGCACTGTCCACATTGTCAAATACAGAAACTTTTCTCTTTGACAATGCCATTTGAATAGCTCGCTCATTTATACTGAACACCGTATTTATCAATGTACGGTAAGAGGACATCTAACTAATTATATCTTTGGTTTTCTGCGAGAAATTAACTTTTGCCATCGTTATCGTCATGCATTGCTGGAAATGGGCTGTAAACTTTACTTCAGTCAAAGTGGAACTAACTGTGGTCGAAAGGTAAATCGATGGATTGATTTGCAAACGCCTGTTTTCCCTCAGAAAATTATTTTGGTTCTATTTCTTGTAACTTTTATCCTACATAAGTTACAAGAAGGGCTTAAGTTTACAATTATGGGTGCAAACATTCCCTTAACAAACCCGAAAGGCACTTGTTTTTCCCCTTCATAGTGATATTTTTTTGTTCTGAACCATTACCTATGGCGATATTGAGTGTCAAAGTTCCAACTTTTTCTCATGTTTTATTTTTATTCAAGTTTTTAATTATATAACTTTAAACACCTCCATGACCCCCGTACTATTCAATGCATCCACTAGCACAATGTTTTGAGTGCGTTACATTGAGTCCTACCGATACAGATTTATCACACCCAAAAAAATGTTGTTTCCCCGTAACAATTTTTGCTTAGAGTTACGTAATTTAGATGTAAAGAATGTGATGTGATGTGTTGTTGACGGCTTCGTGAAGAATTTGTTTACGCCTTGTATAATTATATTAAGTATCTCATATGACCACAACGCTGCTTTAAAAATGTTACCAACCTAACAGAAACATAAAAGAGAACACAGAGTAGAAACTATACAATTGTTTCTGTGTGTCTGTCAGATATTCTGGTGCCCAAAACCCCACCATTTGTAGAACAGTGAGCGATATGCTCACTGACAATGTCGAATTTTTCACTAAAATACCCATTTTAGGGAATAATTTATCAATGTACAACTTTCAATCCCAAGACTTGAATGCCGAATGAAGAAAACTGAAGCTCAAATAAAAATAATTACGGGATTGCTTTAAATTCTTAATTGCAGGTGTCAGAGGCTCATAACATTATGAAGTATTGTATAAATAGTATTAATTTTGCCATGACAGATGTGAGCTAAAACGTGCAAAATTAAAAGATGTGTCATAATTTTAAATGATTTGTTTAAAACCAATGAAAAAGCTTTGTGGTTGTTTTATTATGTATTATGGTGTCGGACGTAAAGAATAGCACCATCCCATATCTTCCCGTGGGTGTCGTAAGAGGCGACAAAGGGACTTACCAGAGAATGGGCAGCAGTGTTCTCTGTGCATTTGTAACAACCATACTGCGATCGCCAACCCGCCTGCCAAGCGTGGCGATTATGGAAAAAAAAACCCCTTTGGGGGAGGCCCATGTCCAGCAGTGGACGTCTTTCGGCTGAAATGATGTGCTTGTTTTTACCCGTTGTTTATTTAATAGATGATAAATGAATAGTTTGTACACAATAATTTCAGATGAGAATATTTCCTTGTTTCATACTTTTTAGAGAGTAATTTTTAGACTCTCTGCCTAAGTTTTCTTATCAAATGAGACCAACTTGAATAGGAACTCCGGGTTTCCTATAACAATCGTTAACATAATGATTGACATTTAAAATTGTTATTTAAAATTATATTGATTTGATTATGATTTGCATGCCCATGCGACGGCAGAATATGGAGAACTAACTTCTATGACAACATCTATGTACCAATTTGTATACCCATATTTGCGAAGAAATAAATGATTTGATTTGATTTGATTTGACGGCATGCAAATCACAACTGGAGTCAAGCCAGTAGTCAAGTCAAGCAAGTAACTTTACGAAGAGGCACTGGTTCTTCATGTAATTGTGATTTATTTTTTAAATAAAAGTAACTAATTTAATTTTACAACTTTAAATACCTCCATGCCCCCTGTAATTCAATGCACCCATCAGCACAATGTTTTGAGTCCGTTACATTGAGTCCAACATGTAAAACGTGATTTTTTACCACAAAAAAGTAGATTCCCAACAATATTTTTTGCGTAGAGTCACTTAGTTTCATGGTGCACGGCTTCGTGAAGTATTTTTACACCAAGTATTGTTTCACAGGTATACCTACTACTACTACAACAGCCCGTAACGTCCACTGCTGGACATAAGCCTCCCCCATGATGGGAGGAAATTGCCGTAATCTCCACGCTTGGCAGGCGGATTAGAGATCGCAGTGATGAAAGACTAACAGAAAACGCTGCTGCCCATTCTCTGGTCTACGGAGGCGCAAGGTGTTCTGCCTCAGACATTAGTCGCCTTATTTGACACCCGTGAGTGTAATGGGTTGGTCCTATTCTACTCTGCCGGATACCACACGGCAGGTATGGGGGTATATATATACCTAAGGGTGCGTACAGACTATATAACATATTATATAACTTGTGTTTTATAACACGTCCACATTATGAAATTGACATTGACCTTTATAACATTCAGTGTCCACATTATCTGAAACATGTTATATAGCAATGTTATG
Organism: Xestia xanthographa; assembly: GCA_905147715.2. Taxonomy (NCBI): domain Eukaryota; kingdom Metazoa; phylum Arthropoda; class Insecta; order Lepidoptera; family Noctuidae; genus Xestia; species Xestia xanthographa. Next base: position 29,374,835 of record LR990649.1, read on the forward strand.
TTATATAGTCTGTACGCACCATAACCATCTTAAAATAATAGAAAACTGTTATTCACCACTGGCACCTTTGCGATAATTGTCGGTTCGCCTGGTGTTGAAACAACGCAAATATAATTATGTCATTAAGTTCACGTCACCCTGTGGTTTAACAAACGATTACATACATGTGTATCACAGCTAACCTGTAATCATACCATGTTTAACAACGTTTTAGTTCGAAACTGGTAATTGATTTGATTTCAGTGTTTTGGTTTTTAAGTGTGGTTTTCATTTGTTATTTAGGTATCTGACAAATCGGATGACCTTGATAATGATTGGTTTAGATATTCTAGTTTTCAACCAACTACGAGCGAGAGAGAGAGAGAGAACTAAAAGCATTACTTGTGGGGAAGGGCCTACAAAAAAATCCAAAGTGATGGAACCAGTCAGGTCGCAATTTTTTCCATAAAATTTAGTGTTTCATATTTTTACGTCATTCCTATTCTTATTTAATGTAGTTTTGTTCTAATGAAAATTTTCTTACTGACGCTACCGACAGACAATCCCCTTGATAAATTTAATGTAATATAAAAAAAATGCAAAATTTTAGATAAAAATACCCTGCCTCCTAGGTATTCTAGAAGACAGTTTTTCAAAGGCTTGCCTATTTAACTAAAGAATCAGCCATTTTAGTATTCAGCTGCATCCGGTTAGACTGGAAGCCGACCCCAACATAGTTGGGAAAAGGCTAGGTAGATGATGAATCAGCATTGCCATCCAACGTGTCAATGTCGATTGTCTGAAAGTCTGTTCTGAATAGTTTGTAAACAATGTACGATTTTCTCTCGAATTTTTTCATAAAACGAGCCCATTACTGTCTAAACATTTGAGTTTTAGAACCCTTTATACTTACGTCTATTAAATTAATATAATATTTTGTCATGCGTCGTCAGGTCATGGTTTGTGACATGTTATCAGATAACAGCGGTCGCGCAGATGCGGGCAGCTGGGCGATTATCTTCTGTGTCTAGTTCATACTACTAGCGAATGTTAAATATCCTCTAAATTTTGATAGTATTTCATACGTATTTAAATTCATACACACATCATGCCTTTAATTCCTGGATGGTTAGGCAGAGGCGGATCTTATTGTAACTGGAGAAACTTATTGCATAAAGTTTTCTGATCTTTTGAAAGATTTTTTGAAGATCTTTCATCTTTATGTCTGTTTGATTACAAGTGTATGAAGCATCTTAGCTTCCACCATAAAAAGTGTTTTTAAATTACGTCTCACACTTCTCTACCGTGTTTCGCAAGGTTTTGAAAAAAATTGTAATAGTAAAGAGGTAAAATTTGTTTGTTCGTTTGTAAGTTTCTAACTTTCTAGGTAGAGTTTACCCTCCCCTACATAGGGGGTAACCTCCGTAACTAATGATCCAATTTTAAAAATTATTTCACTGGTTGAAAGCTATCTATACATATAATAAAATTGCTTAATAATTATGTTAGAAAAATTCGTCCGGTCAACAGTTGAGTTTTCAAAATGCAAAAGTTTTCAATAGCATTGTGAATGCGAGTGTGTTACTCAATTACCCCGCTGGTTTCAGAAGATTTTTTTCTAGTTTGGTAAATTTATGTGATGCATGTGTTTATATTATAGTGGGTAGGATAGGAGTACAAAATATAATAAAAGATGTAGACTCTTAACGAAGCCGAAAGGCATTTGTTCTCCCCGTCATCCTTGCGATATATTTTTTGTTCTGGACCATAACTAGTTACGGAGATATTGGGGGTCAAAGTTCCAACTTTTTTGCAAGTTTTTTTCCAAATACTAGTTTTATAAGGCATAACTTTACTTTAAACATCTCCATAACCCTTTTAACATTAAATGCGTCCATCAACACAATGTTTTGAGTGCGATACATTGAGTTTTACCGTAAAAAAATAAAACCGACTTCAAAAACAAAAAAGTGAAAAATAACTCTAGCTTCAGAAGTCGGTGACCTTTGTTTGATTAATTTAGTTTTTTTGTCACCGACTTCTAAAGCTAAAGTTATTTTTCAGTTTTTTGTGTTTTTTGAAGTCGGTTTTATTTTTTGCCTAAAAAGTTTTTTATTTTTCCATTTTTAGTTTATCCCAAACAAATATTTGCCATGAATTCATTTGACATTGTTAACAATAGATGTCATGATAATAGGCGTATCCCCAATATATGGAACTTAACACACCTTTTTATTGTTTCGGATGGGAAATCATCAAATTACCCCCCGTCCCGCTCTGGGCGGAGTGGAAGGGAGTGTCAGACTTTTACTGACTAAAACCCATCCATGTTCCTTCTTAGCCCTTTGTGTTACGGCCGCAGTATCTCTTTAGAACAGTCCCTTTTGCTGCCATCTCTTTGAGGCGCGCGCGGAACATGAACGCGCTAACTTAACATACCTAACTGTCGAAATCTGGGTGTATTGTACACATCTGCGTACCCCCTCAGAGCATACAGGCGTGATGTTACGTCATGATGTTGTATAAACAATAAACATTCAAGCGATTGCAACATTCACGGCAGATTTGCCGTCTATTTTTGAAGAGTTCCATTGTATATCTCCGAAAATCAGCATCAGATGTTTACAAAATTAAAAAGAATCATCAAAATCGGTTCACCCAGCACCAGTCGAAAGTTCTGAGGTAACAAACACAAAAAAACCGGCCAAGTGCGAGTCGGACTCGCGCACGAAGGGTTCCGTACAATTATTATAAAAAAATCACGTTTGTTGTATGGGAGCCCCCCTTAAATATTAATTTTATTCGGTTTTTAGTATTTGTTGTTATAGCGGCAACAGAAATACATCATCTGTGAAAATTTCAACAGTCTAGCTGTCACGGTTCATGAGATACAGCCTGGTGACAGACAGACGGACAGACGGACAGACGGACAGACGGACAGACGGACAGACAGTGAAGTCTTAGTAATAGGGTTCCGTTTTTACCCTTTGGGTACGGAACCTTAAAAAAAAAAAAATACAGTCGAATTGTGAACCTCCTCTTTTTGGAAGTCGGTTGAAAAGTGAATAATCAAAAAAAAATAAAGTCGTTTCCCAGCAATAATTTCTGCGTAAAATTACTTTGTTTGATGTACAGAATGTTTGGTTGACGGCTTCGTGAAGAGTTTGTTTACATCCTGTATAATTTCATGATATTCTTCACTAATTTAAAATAGCTTTGAACTTCTCATAAAATACAAAGCATAATTATATTCTTTTTCTTGCCTAGGTTGGTCTGTGGATGGGTGACCACCCGTTACATACCGGGTTTCCTCCGTGTCTCGGAAAACTGGGTTGTGGAGGTCAGATAGGCAGTCGCTTCATGTAAAATACTGGTATTCAGCTGCATCCAGTTAGACTGGAAGCCGACCCCAACATAGTTGGGAAAAGGCTAGGCAGATGATATTCTTTTATTATTTTCTTTTTCCAAGTGCTACTGACGTTTTTCGTTCATTACAACGTTTTTCGTTCATTACAATGTCCTGTTATTTACTTTATAATAGTTATTTATGCAACTGTTGTATAATGAGGGGTATTGTGTGATAATAGTATCACATGAGTGTTTTAATACCTAATTATGTACAGTTTCATACAAGACTTTATCTACATCCATGATATGAATCCTCCATAAAAGGTTCTGAAACCATAGGGTGTTGCAGTGTTGTAAGAAGCCTATGTAAATTCATGGAAAGTTTAATTGCTGAGAATTTAATACAAACAAACATTCAGGATATTTTTAGATCTACGACGCTGGGGCAGCGGTGGCCCAGTGGTGGCGGCCCCGACTTACGAACAGTTTTATTTCATCACCGCTGCTCTCAAAACGGTGAAGGAAAACATCGTGAGGAATAATAACATAATTATTTACATTTTGATTGTACAATTATTAAAATGCACAAAGCTTGTATCACTAATTTTTATAAACAACCAAGTACATAATGCAATACTAATATCGAACAAAAATGGCGGGATACGACGTGAATTCGAATTAACCTATAAGTTTTTTTTTTTTTTATTACGGCGCTGTGGTAGTGTATCGCACGTGCTAGACAATGTTCTTTTTTTAAAACGAGTTGCATAATGAAATTTAGTACAACATTATAACACCCGTTTGGGTGTTATAATGGTTATAATGACACTGGCTGTTTTAATGTTGGCCATAAGCTAACTGTTTCAGATGCTTTTATAGAGGATTTATAGCATGGGCGTAGATAAACATGTTTTGTAGGCACATGGTCATTGACTACGTGGTAACATAGTATATGTTTGAGTAAATAACAATACTCTACTAAGTGAACTAACCCAATCCCTAACCATTCCCGCCAGCTAAGCACCATCCATTACAAAGCAAATCAGTTACACAATCCTTCGACACAATTCTTTTCTTTTCCGATCAGCATAGAGAGAAGAAAAACCGTACTTATCCGTAAGTTCGCGCTAGAGATGAGCCCGACTTATAGACCGTATCGGTTGATTGGTCAAATCTGCGAAGAGCACAGAGGGGCGGGCCCGTCATGTTTATTTATCTATTGTGAGATGTTAGGATGAGGAGAGGATAGTGGACTTGGGAACGGAATAGTTTTTATAGTTGGTTTACTGAAGGCCTGTAAAGTTTCAGTAATTTCTGCACTTTAGGCACTGTAGTTCATCTTAAAGCTCTACACACACACGCATACCACCCAATCATCCCCCCCCCCACCCCACCCCTGCCCTCCCTGCACCCCTGTTCGTCCTCCTACATTCCTGTTTGAAAAATGACATTGCTTAATTTCCTACAAAATGAAAGATCCAATTACCAAGATAAAAACTATTCGTAAAAAAATACAGCTGGATTGAGAACCTCCTCCTACCTGCTTTTTATTAAAAGTCAGTTAATAGTGGACAACCCACTGTTTTACAGAACCTTACCTCATAAAGCAGATCTCTCTACATAAACTCTCTCTGAAACAGAACTTTAAACACAGAAAAACAAAGCAGATGGTGACCGGCCCCGGTTTTCAGTCACATCAATGGGTATATGTTTGTATATACTAGAGAATGATGATTATCTAGGTCTAAATACAAACATAATATCTCAGTAATTACAACATTAACCCTTTAAAAGTAATAACTAACACTTACACATGTTAAAGACTAGTTTCGTAACATATAACTTCATAAAAGTTACTCAAGTTGCAATGCAAACTTTACTTAAGTTTTAGTTGAAAACCTGCGTATTTCAGTGGCTGTATTTAGAAACACGTGTGTTAGAAGGATTTCTAACTAAACTAAGGTAAGCAGGATTTCAAATCAGTTGCTCACAGCTCTCATCTTTCAGCATTGATTCCTAGCTGGATTTTGATTTTTAAGATGGGTTTCTGGGTCAAGATGACCCTTTTCGTCACAATAACTATCTCAGAATACCACTGTCTCGATCACCATAGGTAAGTCCCATGGTAATAATAATTCTATAGTTTCTGCCCACCATAAGAATCTATATATCTGTACTATAATAATATAATATTATAAAGAGGAAAGATTTGTATTGTTGTGTGTGTGTATGTTTGTAATGAATAAACTCAAAAACTACTGCGCCGATTTTAAAAATTCTTTCACCATTAGAAAGCTACATTCACCTTGAGTAACATAAGCTATATTTTATCTTCGTACTCCCACGGGAACGGGAACTACGCGGGTGAAACCGCGTGATGTCCGCTAGTGTTAAATAAAATGGTTACTACTCATTACTAAACGTCGACATGAGCTTGATGATTCCTCTACAAATTCTGCAGGTCATTTTAATTCTAGTATACAAGCGGATTAAGGTTTCTGAAGTCATCATCATTTTAAGCTTAACCTTTTGCTAACTATGCTGGCTCAGCTTCCAATCTAATCGGATGCGTTAACCACCAGAATTTTACATGGAGCGGCTGCCTATCTCCAAAACCTAGCTGAGACCTATTGCTTAATGTGGTTAAAGTACTTGTAGGTACCATTCTGCCGGAAACGTGTTAAAAAGTAGTTACATGTCCATAAAACAATCAAAAATACTATTCTCCTAACAAATCCTTACATCCCATGTACACCAACCTCATCTTAAAAAAACAGTCGGCATCGTTGATTCTTCGCACTGGCAGTTGGCGGCAACTTGTTGCAGGGGGCGTGTCCTGCCCCGCCCACCGTGCCATCGTGGCTGGCACTGCTGGCTTCCTCAGTGGTACCGGAGACGTCAAGCACAGCACACGTCATGGCAACCTTACGGAAGTTCGACATGAGGGTTCTCTCGCCGGAGCGCTGACGTCTACTGAAACCTAAGGTAAGTGCTTCTGAAACTTTAAAGTTTGACTTTTTTTGCAGTTTTCTGAAAGTTTTAAAGGATATGTTTGGAAGGATAGGTAGTGTAAGTTTTTGTAGTTTTGAAAACTTAAACTTTTATCTTAATAATTTTCGCAAGCAAGGGAAGAGATTACGACCAATAAATAGGCTATAAAGTCTTGTTTCACAAGTTCTGAATGGGCACTGTGCACCAGATACTTCAATTATAAAAACTGGAACATTCTTGGTTTAATATTCTGTCATAGGAATACCTAACTTAACTAGAACCTGTCCAGAAATGAACAAAGGGGCCTATAACACGTAGATATTTAGGTACTTGTTGCAAATTATTACGCATCTTAATCCCATTGACCAGCAGGTTTTAATAGCAAGTTTTTCCTAATCAGTTGTATTAAAACTCACCGTTTCTGAAATAAACCTTTAAACTGATCGTTCATTAACTCAACGGAAAGTTCAATTATACTTTTAATTAGACAACTCTTACTCGTTACTCTTAGGTCATCTCATTTTAAACCAACTCTGCAAACAGCTCTTCCCTCATAACAATGAATTTATAATTTCCCGAAACGTCAACAAAACAATATCTTTCAGAGCAAGACATTTTAATTTGATGTTTAGTTTAAAAACCGTTTTCTATAACTTACTTACGTATAACTATCAGTTAATATGCCTACGTCTCGTAGCTATCGGTGTCTCTATAAACAAAGTTAGCTTGAAATATCCTATCCGCGTCACCTACCTGTCACTTGATTCATAGAAAAATCAAAGAAAGCTTTTCTGTGACGGACGTTTTGTTTCTAACCGACCGTAAGCTAAATGTCAAACAGGCAGAGATAGCAACCTACCGATACCTGTTAGTAAGTTATTAAAAATAGTCGTTAGTCGCAGATAATTCAACACTGCGATTCAGAATTGTGACGTAAATGTAAAGTGCCATCTATGATTCAAAAAACCTAACTACACACATCAATCAAAATTTAAAAATAGAAACAAACACTTTCCTGATTAACCCCCCCCCTCCTTTTCAGAAGTAAATATTAAGTAGTATTTACTTTCACTTCTATCTGTTACACATACACGTTTCCTCTAAAGCAATGTAAGGAAAAAGACTTGTTGACTATCAACTTGTAGCAACCACTAACTACTTAGTACTGCACAGTTGAGTGTCAACACTCGTTTAGTCTCGCAATCTTTAGAATCAACACATTTCCGAGGAGCAGTACAAACTGCAAACACAACATACATTGACCGCAAACGTAGTAAAAGAAACTCCTTAGTATTGCACAAACTCTAGTGTGATTAAAAAGTTAATCTTTGCACTTTCAAAGTATGTAATCCTCAGCTTTCATGAATTAAGATTTATAAATGTTGACTTTTGTACTAAAATGTCCGCTAGATATAATTCAACAGTTGCAAATATATACTTGAAACGTAATATTATAAATGAGTATGTAGCTGTTTGTCAATTAACTTTTCACGGCTGAACGGGTTTCGATAACATTGAAACACACGGATAGACTATACCTGGGTTAGTAGTTAGGCTACATTTTATCGCGGTAGTACGCGTAGGTACCAGGTGATTACTAAGCTCCATGCGGGCTAAGACGCGAGCAAAACTTAGGTAGTAGATTTATTAAACGTAAAACGAATCGGTGTGTATGAATGAAACCTGACGCGGTCACTATTGTACATGACATAACATCCTGTCTGTAATCCCCGAAGAGTTAGTATAGACAAAGGTGTAAGTTCACCCACCTTTCGTCAGTTATGCTGTCCCATGTAAAAGCCGGCAAGCTTATTGCCATCAATCAACCGGGCGCAAATCCAGACTCCGCGGTGCTACTGAGAAATTTCTAGTGGGTAAGAACTCAATAACACTTTGCCCGACCCGGGAATCGAACCCGGGACCTCATGCTTAGCAGTAGTGATGGCGACCACTGGACCAACGAGGCAGTCAAAAAGAAGTACTACAGTTGTAAGTTTATAATTTGACATAGTCACTAACACAAAATAACCATGGTAAATATCCCATTTATGGGACTAATGATAGTATTACCGTTGTAGGTACATTACATCGCAATATTGGAGCTAAATATCAGACATTTCATTAGCATTTCGCTCGCTCGCGCTTCCGGAAACCGTCGCACTTGTTGCGTTTGTAGAACCGTAAACCATCGAATGCTCAAGTACAAATCATTTACTCGTAAACAAGACTTATCTCCGAAGATTGTCTTAAATGTCGATATATTTCTTCAATTACGTCATCTTGTCCCGTGACAGAAACAGCGATGAAAATGGTTATTTTCATAACATTCGTTTGGCAGTGTTTTTCCAATCACTTGAAACTTGTGAGCAATAGTGGCTCAGTTGTAACGGTTTTACTTGGGTCTTGGGTTTGAACCTAAGCTCTAAACTTTGCATAATTTATTTCACGACACTCCTTTAAAAACGGTTAAAGAAATCATGGTAATGAAACTGGTACGTCCTAGAACCAGAAATTCGAAGGAATATGATATTCACCAACCCGCACTGTGCTCGCGTAATGGGTAATCACTGAGAAGACAGGCTAGGCTCATAGGCTGTTCATGATTAAATTCTACGACATGTAAGAGAAAGAAATAAGGACAAATGTTTATTTGAAGTCAGTTATAAGCACACACACATAAAAAAAGATACAAATTATGGAGGAAAACAGTGCTGTGTGCCTCACGGCTGCGCCAAAAAGGTCCATTTCAGCATTCATGCCAGACAGGCGATGGTGATTCTGTCTGCCACTGGTCTTCCAATGAACCTTGAGGGGGTATATAAGTAACGGAAAACAGTGTCAAACTAAATGTATAAATAAATGGTTACAAATAAATTTGTAACGAGTAAATTAACTTAATGTGTATTTGTGAGTTCAGTTATGGAAGAATAGTATAATTAGTATTTTATTGTGTTAGAAAGACATGTCTCATCGATATGCCAGAATAACCTGTAAAGTTCACCCCCGATATGCCAGAATAACCTGTAGAGTTCACCCCCGGCCTACCAGCAACCCCTTGGCAACAGCAAGCATATAAAAATAATAAAAAAGTTCCGAGCACCGAGTTCAACTTGACACAGTGGCTCTACAAACAGACGCTTGCAGCCGCTTTCACTTTACTTGTCAATTTCAACTGAAATTCTTTATTTTTCACGTTGTTTGACTTGTGGCTGATTTTAAAGTATAATTTTGAAACAGTACGGTTCACGGATAAATGGTGGATGTAAAAGTTGGAATAGTTCAGAGTTGCTGCTTGGCAGTAATCATTGTTTCAAGATGTGTTTTAACCGACTTTCAAAACGAGGAGTTTATCAATTCGTCAGATTTTTATTTACTTACATTTGTTTTGTCTCGTTCCTGCTAGTTTTTATGCTGTCCATGAACCTCTGACTTGGCTTTACATGCCGTCGAGAAATATCTCTGAGGCATGCTGGTTTCCTCACGATGTTTTCCTTCACCGAGGCGAGTTATAATTATAAATCCGAAAATTCAGAGGTGAGTGTCTAGGGTTCGAACTTGAGACCTTTGACTTCACAGTCCAACGACGGTCACACCACTAAGCTATCACTACTTGTATAAAGCACTGCAACCTGTAGACTAGAAGTTATAACTTCGAAGACACATTTTTTGCTGAGGAGATTATGCGTCACTTTCTTTTTTCAGTTAAAAGTTTAAGATGTGGTGAACGGGGGTCGTGTTTATTCACAGCCTGATTTGAACAAATAGTCTCGCATTTCGAAGCTAGGAAATATTGATAGGATAGCTCAATTGTTATTGAAACTAAACTTCTTCTTTCTTTCTTTTCTATACCCGACTCCTTACACACTTAATTTATGACCAGATGATTTAAAATACTTAGGCAAAACCCGCAAAAGTACGTGGGCTAGCAATGAGAGCGTACACCAAACTTTAATTCTCGCGTGTCGCAAAATCTCGTCTGAATGTTAAATACATGTTTGATTACAGAGATATTTGTCTGATCTCTGTTGAAAAGAGATTCGTGTCCAAAAACACGTTCTAAAACACACACAGCCTTAAAAATGGAGAAGAGTGAAGAATTTTTTATTCTAACAAAAGTGGAAAATCCCATGCAACATATTCGTTTCATTTTTTTTTTTTTTCCTATTATTATTTGCAATCGGTCGTCAGACCATAAGCGAATTTGTTGCAGTTTGCATGGCGTTGTGGTGGAGCAGCCTGTGCTGCGCCTCCCACTTATAGAAGGTGGTTCCTCTTCAGCCTTTTTACCACCGCTGTCGGGTTTTACAGTTCAGTCACTAGGGGGTTTGGGTGCATGGCTAGGCGTGCCTTGTGTTGATCTTTGTACCGCTCGATTTTAGAGCTTACGAGCGGTACCTGCAGGAAGTCGTGGATTTCGCTATTTCGAGCAAACCAAGGTGCATTTACTATGGCTCTTAGTATGCCATTTTGAACCCTTTGCAGGCAGAGAATGTTACTTTTGCTGGCTACGCCCCACAATTGGATTCCATACGTCCATATTGGTTTAAGGACCGAGTTGTAAATTAGTAGCTTGTTGTCTACAGAGAGTACCGAGTTTCTTCCCATGAGCCAATACAGGTTGCGGAACTTATGGTTTATCTCCTCACTTTTTTGTTTAATGTGATGCTTCCATGTTAGATTGGCGTTTCATATATAAACATAAAATATTCACAATATAGCCATAGGCTTATTAATAATCACATCATACCAGGAACAAATGTGTGACTTTAACTCCTTTTTTCAGACTAACGTATTTCTTTTATAAAGATTTCACTACGTTGCGATAAAACAATTTGAAACTCAACATCTTTGCAAATTATTGTACGAAGTAGTTCTCAATGCCAACTAGAATAAGGTACCTACTAAGAATCTTGTCTATGGCGAAGGTTAGCCAAGTAGGTCCTAAAACTCTAAAGATTTGCAAGAAATGAAAACTTTCCACTCTGCGCCTCTGGCTAAGCGCGAATGGAAACTTACGTCATCGGCCCATTTAACTATCGGTCAGCTACAACAGAGATGTTTCATATTATACTTAACTCAGCTACTACAGTAACAGCCACACGGCTCGATCTTCGAGATTAAGCAACGTTTGCCAAGGTCGATCCGTGGATGGGATGTGTGCCCCGTGCTTCAGAAAGAACTGGGGTTCTAAAATGGCTGCTTACTATAATATGAATTACATTAACTGTGACCATTTTAAAAATGTCAACGCAATTCATATTATTATCCTACTATGATTCTGCTAATGCGGCCCTTGTAGACCCCCCGGTCGTAGACTTTTGACAGTCGTTATGGGTAATCAGAACCCTGAAAGTCTGTCACCAATGGACACACGTCAGAAGGTTAGGATGCATGGTCGTTTCATTTTTACAATGTGTTCATTTAACAGTAATATAGTTACGCAAGACCTCAGGTTCTGGCATTCAGTCTGTCCTAACCACCATTTTTGTGAGGTCACGCCACAACAAAATAACATAATTCAAACAGCCAGACATTTAACATTTAAACCACAAAGCTGTGACAAAAAACGCTGAAAAAACCAGAAAAATAAAAATAATTATGAAAGTATTTGTTCAAAAGTGGGAATGTCGGAATAGGCGGCATTCTTTTGTTCACTTTGTTCTTTTGTTAAGCAAGTTATTTTACCTTAATTTCACTAAACTGTGTACTTCAGGCCGCGTTTCATTGCCCTTTACTGTTCGATTTTCCACTGGATTTGTTCAGGTTTCAAGTGTACAAGGTCAATTGAGAGGAAAGAGTCACTTTGATTTGTTGACGACGTAGTAAACATGTTTCGTCTACCTGTAGCAGACTGGTATGTTTCCATTATAACCACGCTTTGTGTACAGCAATGTCTACCTTAACATAGTCTGAAAACTTTTGTAAACAATCTCGTAAGTCTAGAGTAAGTAGGCTTCATATCTAAGAACTTTAATAACAGCATTATTTAGCAGCAAAGGGTAGCATCAATAAGAGCACACAAAGCATCGCGACCCCTTACCTTATCCCGTAGCGGTTTCGTAGCAATTTCGTAGCGTCTCTGTAGCACATCCGTAGCGTTTCCGTAGCGTAGCTTAATATACAAAATTTCCATATGTTTTATAAAATACGTAAGTCATGAAAATGTTTGTGACCTGTAAACGAACACTTAGAATTGTGTTCCTAACTTGGTGTCAGAGTTTTATCCCGCACATGACTTGGCTTTAAATGCCGTCAAGAAATATCAGAATCTATCAGTCATGCTGGTTTCCTCACGATGCGATGTTTTCTTTTACCGGAGCATGTAATACAATACGCACAAGAATCCAAAAAAAACAGGCCAAGTGCGAGTCGGACTCGCGCACGAAGGGTTCCGTACCACTATTTAAAAACATTAGACAAAACTGCAAAAAAATCACGTTTGTTGATTTAATTCTGTTTTTAGTATTTGTTGTTATAGCGGCAACAGAAATACATCATCTTTGAAAATTTCAACTGTCTAGCTGTCACGGTTCATGAGATACAGCCTGGTGACAGACAGACGGACAGACAGCGAAGTCTTAGTAATAGGGTTCCGTTTTTACCCTTAGGGTACGGAACCTTAAAAACAGAGGTGCGTGTCTTGGGTTCGAACTTAAGACCTATGACTTGGCAGTCCTACGGTCACGCCACCAGGCTATCCAGTGATAGCCTGGTGGCGTGACCGTAGGACTGCTATAGCAGTCTATAGCATAGCGGTATAATTCATGACGTAGACTAACACACAGAACCTCTTATATATCCTTATACCAGAACTTAGTAGGCTGCGAATAAAACCCCCGGAAACAGCTAGAACTATTCAAAATCAGAACATTTCCATATCTATCATGGATGAAGGCGCACTGTGCGCTTGACCAGCTCCTTTCATCACTGACCAGTCGGCCCTTGTGTCTTTATGAACATACGTCTTGATCTCAATGCTATTGACTATTGAATGGGTCAATTAAAGATAGCTTTGATGTCTATTGATATCAGATAAGAGATAATTTTGAGGAAGTAATTGCATTGGAATTGGAAAGTGTAAAGGTGTTAAAATATTTCAGAAGAAAACTTGGTATAAATAAAATAACTTTTATTTCGGACAAGCAATATCCATATGAAAGTAAGTAAAAGAAACTTATAAACTATGTTAGTTACAACTTATTATTTATTAGCTGATGCAGCGTCGCCCGCCTGCAAATTATATACTAAAAGCTTCCTCTTGAATCAATATATCTATTAAAAAAACCCGCATCAAAATCCGTTGCGTAGTTTTAAAGATCTAAGCATACATAGGGACAGACAGACGCGGCGGGGAACTTTGTTTTTTTTATAATATGTTGCTTAGCGTAGCTTGTTGTTCAAGATGCATCTACGAACAATAGCCCCAAATAGCAGGGAGTCGAACCTCCTTCGTATTGTGTGAATAATAATGAAAATAAAAAAGTTACCGAATGGCGTAACGTTTTATAGAGGAAAGTAAAAGAGAAACCCGTTTAGGATAGTTTATTAAAGAATCATATAGAAAGTTTGTATGACAAATATCATTTTGTTTGCCACACACGATGTCGGTGAAATAATCACAGAAACACTGAATTCTGTAAATGTGTAATTCATCACAAGTTTTATTCACACACAAACGTCAAAAACATCTAATTTTGCTTGACAACATGTAATCTGCTTACATCGTGCGCACAGTCGCACACCTATAACGAGTATATTGAGTGGGATTATCTTGTTATCGTTGTCATATTTTGCAAGCGATTTCATTTCTCGAACACTGCCGTTCTTTTTTCTTTATTACAGGTTTGTTATTTTTATCCTTTTAAACGCGCCAAACATTTCAGTTTGATACAATGAGTTGTATATAGCAGTTGAAAAATATTGCATCGAATATGGTGTCTCCATATTCGATGCTATCTTAAATTTTAGTTTATCTTTATCTTACCCCAATCCCAAACATTGGTCCTTCGAGCCGGATCAATGTTTGGGATTGGGGTGAGATAAAAATAAACTAAGATTGAAGATAATCAACATAACTATATTTTAGTACTTAATACAAATGGGATAATTATTCAAATTAATGAGGAGATGAGATTGAGTCGCGCCCGATATGCTGTCCGAGACGTACTGACTGTTTTACATAAAATATTGAAGGCATAGAGCGCGGTGTCGCGATTACGCTGACATGTTCATTATTGTTCGGTGATTGACCCGAACATCAGACTAAATTCCCATAAAAAGTTGATTGATCGTCAATTACTTAGGTATATACTTAATTATAATTCCTCAAACACATGTTTTCATAATTATAATCCTTTGGAAGGAACACGCGAAACTATAAACACGACATGCAAAGCTGAAGTATTCGCATCAACATGGCTAACTTACTAGACTCTGCACAACATTCATAATTAAGTTTATTAAACTTTGTTACTAAGGTATCCATCGCTGGTCAGATGGTCTTGTGTAGTTTCTGTCTAAAGGCCAGCGCGAATTGTATCTTTACCCAACGTAAATTCATACTTAGCTTAACGTAACAAGATTCGGATTCCAATGTTCAATACCGCGAAGGGAAATCTTCTTTGATGCCTTAAGGTCGATCACTAACTAAACATTGGAATTTGTATCGTTTTACCACTACCTACGTATGAATTAACGTTGGGTAAAGATAAAATGCCCTGCTGTATTGTCCCATGTGTACGCTGGCCTTAAAACAGAATTCTTTTATTTTTTATTAGGCTTACAAGAGGGCCTAGACAGTGACATTCGATCAGCCACAACGGTATACGACATTAACTACCAAGAAGGTTATGTCAATTATGACAATTCTTACGGGCGATGAAAATCTTTGAAAAGTAATTGCCACTTATACAGGGTGGTGCCGACAATACGACAATGAATGAAAACAATTAATACTACTTCATAGAAATAACATTAAACTAAATAAAATAAATAATATTGGTTCAGTAACCTTAGGCAAAATTTGCATTAATTCACATCATTCAATTAAATTAAAGGAACGAATTTAGCAAAGGTTTTTGAAGTAGCGAGTTATAATCTATTACTCTACATTATGTAGAAACTACAGGATATTAAAAATCATGTCCTGTGGCTAAACTTCTTGATAATATTCGATTGAATTAGCGTGTGCAGAATGGGAACTCATGAGGTATGCTCAGTTTATATACCTACCAGATGACTTTTTTAACACTTTCCAAAAAAAATGGGTATATTAGGAGAACGGAGTAAAAGCTTATGGCATACCCAGCTTTTTTTTTCTTTTTACTACAGCTCAGAAAAAAAAGTTCTATCATCAAAATAACGCTACAAATTCCAAGTAAACTTTTCATATTATAACAAAGAAAGAGAAATTTTGAAAAAAAAAACATTAAAAACATTGAATTTTAAATTATACGCAATACACGTATGATTTGAATTTCGAATCTTTTAAAAAAAAACGCAAAAAGAAATACTAAGTCTGCCATTTGCTTCTACTCCGTTCACCTATTATACCCTTTTTTTTTGGAAAGTGATAAAAAAGTCATTCTGTATGTATTGTCGTATTGTCGTTGGCACTCTGTATGGGCACGCAAGTCCACATATTTGTCTATGTGACGTTCGGTTGTTTTCTTGTGAAACTTCCTGCGAATTGTTGTCAAAAGTGCTTTAGTTTCCATCACTACCCCTCAAAGTACCCTACACGAAGGTCAAGGTGAATGCCCCCTGTAGCGCAGATAGGCAGCGAGGGTGACCGCGCCGCACAGACTCATCGCAACTTGGATACAGTTCGCAACCTCGTTAGATAACAACTTGCGCATAGATCCTCGTAGATCGCTCTCCGGTAAGTTTGGCGAATTGGCTTCAAACTGTGGAGATGCAGGTATCGCTATGCGCTTGGAGAGTGTAATACTGTCCCGCTAGCTAGACATTCAATAGTACTAGTAGGAGAAGTTCTTTGTAAAATTCATAAATAGTTCCTCAGCCGACTTTTTTCTGGTCTCTTCAACGCCATCTATACTAATCTATACTAATATTATAAAGAGGTAACATTTGTTTGTATGTTTGTAAGTTTGTATGTAGGGGGTAATCTCCGGAAGTAATGAACCGATTTCAAAAATTATTTCACAATTAGAAAGCTACATTCACCCTGAGTAACATAATAATATATTTTATCCCCGTACTCCCACGGGAACGGGAACTACGCGGGTGAAACCGCGTGACGTCCTCTAGTAGTTCATAAAGGCGTCAAATTCAGTAGACACTTCCTTAAAATAAAAACTAAAATATCTAACTCATAATTTTTAACTGGTGTAGCATTTAAAAAGTAGAAATACATGTATCAAAGTTTTCCTGAAACGTTCCGAACGGAAGCTTTATCCTCCCAACGTTCACGTTCTGTAAGACGCGACCTCAAAAAGAGGCACATAATAGAATTTCTTCAAAAGGAACATAATTGTTTGTTATTTTATTTTTGTATAAAAGGTGTCCTTGGTCCAATGTAGATATTATAAGTAAATTGTATGATTTGCAACATATTCATCATCATCATCATCATATCAGCCCGGATCACTCACTGCTGGGTATAGGCCTCCTCTTTTTTCTGCCACAGTTACCGGTTCTGCGCGACCCTTATCCAGTTGTTTCCTGCAACATATTAGTTGGTGTTAATGGGCTTTTCCACCAGAAATGTAACAGTCACAGCCAGGAATCTGAATTAAGACATAGGAACGTCCCTTAATACAGTGCGTATCAGTAATGTGTGGTTGTATTTAAGGGTGTGGTCCAACCATCAAACTAAACAAATTCCTCCAAACAGCTTATCAACACAAATCAATCCTACATTATTATTTCTGATGTAAAGCCCTACGCTCAATGATTCATCACGTACTTTAAAATAACTGGAATTTCTTCATCATCATCATCATCAGCTTATTAATGTTCCCACTGCTGGGACACAGGCCTCCTCTCTATGAGAGGGAATGGGCTATAATCCAACACGCGGGCCCAGTGCGGATTGGTAGATGTCACATGTCTTCGAATTTTTTGGTTCTAGGACATGCCGGTTTCCTCACGACGAAGTATTATATTATCTGTGCTCACGATGTTTTCCTTCACCGTTTTGAGAGCAGTGGTGATGAAATAAATTACACAAAGTAATGCGCCTGCATGGGTTCGAACCAACGACTCGGCGTTCGTAAGTCGGGGCCACCACCACTGCGCCACCGTTGCTCTCTGGAATTTCTTACTTTTCTTAAAGTTATCAGAGAAACCCAAAAACTGAAATGTGAACAAAATCTCTTATAAGCAAGTGCCTTTTTCAAGGACATGCTCCTGTCCTTGACAAAGAACGTAAAAACTAGTTAGCAGCATACCTGTGTTGATTAGGGCTGTGTGATGTGTCACAAAGCGACATAGTCCGCCCGGTATGTCGCATGCCGTGCCCGCGCTTCGCATTGTTGGCAACGATATGTTCGGGACAAGGTATGAACGGAACGCGGACATCGAAATCGAAGTTCTACATAATTATGTCTTATCAAATTGCAAAATCTATCGTAGAAAAGGTTCCGCTATTCTCATCTTAACTGGCACCAACTATAGGTGTTATTCGTAACTTTGTCTGCGTGTTTTATAATTCTTTAATACGATTATCCAGGATGAAATGTACTTTTTCATTACTCATACTCGGAAAATAGGTCTGAAGTTGCCTGAAGAGCGGGTTGAAAGTAATACTTTTCAGCCCTAGGGAGAATCGTTTTCAACTGACAACTGTCAAATTATTAAAAAAAAATAGTTAATTTTTCTATTGAACCATGTTCCAACTTTCTATACAGCCACGATGTAAAATTGAAATAACATAAAGTTAAGTATTAATTAAAGAATATGTATTTTTTAAATAACTTTATTTTATTTAAGTTTCAACTATTTCTTTAAAATAACATAGATTTGGGCAAATTATTTACCATTTTTTCGATGATGAAAATGAAAAATAGGTACCTAATGGCTGAATAGCTGGCCGGCCACAGAAAAAAAAGGAAAATAGGCGGTAAACCGGCAATCCGATCTTCATTTATTTTTTCGAGTTGATTCATGTTTTTATGTTTTCTTTCCTTGTATTCGTAATGAAAAGCACAGTGTTTACCTCGGGTTAAATACTTATTTAGTCCCTCGAACTATTAGCGCCCTCGCTTGCGCTCGGGCACCAAACCCCGTCTCGGGACTAAATAAGTTACTTTCACCCCTAGGGTAACAATGTACTATTCAAAACACTTCCTCGAAAACTACAAATAATAATAATAAAAATTGCCACAGATAACTATACCTATACTTAGTCCAAATTGGTTCAATGCCTATAGTCTGAGGTGATAGTTTTTTTTTAATTTCAGCAAAGCACTACGCGTCTTTAAGACATAAATATTTTTTGAATTTAAAATTGTGTTTATAAATAGAATATCATAGACAAACATGATTATTAAAAACTAATAGTTATTTTTATACACAAATTAACATTTATTTGTGTTCTGAATTCAAAAATATAAAATATAGTACATTGTTACCCTAGGGGTGAAAGTAACTTATTTAGTCCCGAGACGGGGTTTGGTGCCCGAGCGAAGCGAGGGCGCTAATAGTTCGAGGGACTAAATAAGTCTTTAACCCGAGGTAAACACTGTGCTTTTCATTACGAATACAAGGAAAGTAAAAAAAAAACATACAACTCAAAAAAACTAATGAAGATCGGAATTCGAATGGGGTAGATGACACACCAATCAATTGATATACTTTTTAAGAGCTGTCAAAACACGGTTATCTAATAGACTTTGTATGGCAATAGCCTACTGTGACGTCACTGTTTATTCAACTCAATGACTCGACTATTTAATTGATTTCAAAGCAACTAAAAATCGAATTTGGCAATTAATTGAAAATAAATCGGGTTTTCAGGCCCAAAATAAAGTGTTTTTTTAGAGAAAGGTGTCTTGGAATTATTGTTTTATGGTGTCATCTACCCGCCGCTTTCCCACCTATTTTACTTTTTTTTTCTGTGGCCGGCCAGCTATTCAGCCAATACCTATTTTTCATTTTCATCATCGAAAAATGGTAAATATTTTTCCCAAATCTATGTTATTTTAAAGAAATAGTTGAAACTTAATTAAAATAAAGATATTTAAAATATATATACTCTTTAATTAATACTTAACTTTATGTTATTTCAATTTTACATCGTGGCTGTATAGAAAGTTGGAACATGGTTCAATAGAAAAATGAACCATTTTTTTTTAATAATTTGACAGCTGTCAGTTGAAAACGATTCTCCCTAGGGCTGAAAAGTATTACTTTCAACCCGCTCCTCAGGCAACTTCAGACCTACTTTCAGAGTATGAGTAATGAAAAATCTATTTTTTATATTAGGCTGTTTAACGGCTTCATACCTTTGCCTCTCCGTCAACCTGGCGAAAGCAGAGCGCGAAAAAAAAAAAGAAAATAAAAATCATAGTTTCTTAGTTCTTGACTAATTTTTTTTCGTTATATTTTATTTTATTTCTTCAAAAGTGTATTGAAAAACGTCGTTTGATACACGTGGGCATTTGTTATTGCACTTGTATCAAAATGTACTATTTCTACTAGAACCAGGCTATATTAAATTTGCCAATTTTATTTCGATCGCAGTGGCCAAACAGTCAGCTAGAGAATTAACTTTCAGAAATTAGTCTATCTCACCCTGTATAAGAATGACCGAGGTAATATGAACACGTAATAGCAGAAATTATACCGACAATAACAATTACACGGACATCAAACGAGAAATGTTTCATTTGACATATTTACTCGTATATAAGACATCCTCATCATCCACAGCCTGAATTTACCCACTGCTGGGTATAGGCCTGTGTTTTCTTGTGCCAATCTCCACGTTACTGTGTTGTTTAAGTGACTGGCTTAAATCTTGTAACTTTTAACACACATGATCCGTTTTACGTAACTAGGATTTGCTAGTAAAGCATAGAGGACTAGGAAGTTTCGGTAGAGCAAGTCGAATAAAACAAATCTTAAGAGGAAAGAAGTCGAGATAATCTATGTGGGAGGACTTCGTAATAGGAATCATAATCATGATCATAATTCTGCTGCCCTTATCTTAATTTATTCGGGGTCGGCGCAGCATGTCGTCTTCTTCCATACTTCTCTATTACTGCTCATCTCAACAGACACAGGAAGCGAGAGCGTTACTTTGGTCTTTCTCTACTGTTATAGCCATCCAAATTCACACCAGAACTTATATCTAATCTACACTAATCTATACTTAATATTATAAAGCTGAAGAGTTTGTTTGTTTGTTTGTTTGTTTGAACGCGCTAATCTCAGGGACTACTGGTTGGAATTGGAAAATTCTTTTAGTGTTGGATAGTCCATTTCTTGAGAAAGGCTATAGGCTATATAACATCACGCTACGACCAACAGGTGCTGAGCAGCGAGGGTGAAACCGCGGGGAACAGCTATAAGCTATATTATGTGACGCAGACGAAGTTGCGCGGGTCAGCTAGTAATATTATAGAGAGGAAAATTTTGTATTTTTGTGTGTGTGTATGTTTGTAATGAATAAACTCAAAAACTACTGCGCCGATTTCAAAAATTCTTTCACCATTAGAAAGCTACATTCACCCTGAGTAACATAGGCTATATTTTATTCCCGTACTCCCACGAGAACGGGAACTACGCGGGTGAAACCGCGTGACGTCCGCTAGTAATAAATAAATTGGATTTTTTTGGCGCCAACAATAGTGGTCGAGTGAAAACTGTATTGGAAAAGCAAGTCGCGGTAGAAATACTAAACCCTTTGAAAGCGATTGCCAATTGCCGCTTTTCTAAGCTGTCATGTCTTTTCATAAATGTAACAAGAATTAAAAATCGCTTAAGTCAATGACATACACAAAACCAACCAATACGATTCTATCAGCAAAACCATCCAACCCTAACGTTTGGCAGTAAAAACATTAACTAACATTTAGTCGCAGTGGGAAAGCAATTACCTCTAAATTCCAGAGAGTGGAGACCAGCGCAGACAGAGTAGAACCCTCTGAGCCCGTGTGTTTGGACACGATAGGGGGTGGTGCAAGGGAGGAACTGACAGAGAAAACGATGAAAAATATACAAAAGATAAAAAAATGCAAGGCATATAAAATACTTTTTTGAAGTGAAAACTTCTTTAGGCGCGTTGAGCACTTTTTGGGTGAAGGAAAAACATTGAACTCATCGTCACGTAACGTAACGTGCGGTCACGTCTCGTAGCCGTTCGTAGCACTCGTAGCATCAGCTACGGCGTAGCACCACATAGGCATGCGTGGGGCATAACCAGTGCTACGACTGGGGCGGGGCATGTGTACTTTTTGTTTTCACTTCTATCGGCAGTCACCAAAGACTGCTCCGATTTTTTTTTAGCCTCTTCTGTTGCCCGCGGTTTCGCTCGCGTTAATTTAGAATTTGACAAAACATTCGGATTGTTCTCTGCTTGTAATAATACGAGTATAATTCAACTATGATCCGAAAGACACGTAGCGCCATCTACATATAATCATAAGAACGTTATTGTTGTTTTCATCGGGACCAGTACTTATTTTCGGGATTAAAGGTACTATGTCCGTTTCTGTAGAACTAACAGCGTTTTTGAAAAATTTCAGGATGATCGGTTCAGTGGTTTAGGCGTGCAAAAGATAACAAACTTGCTTTCACATTTATAATATTATAGTAAGGAAAGGATATATGCTGTCGCCAATGTGAGATATAATCAAAGTAAATGCGGCCTAATCTTTGATTGAAGTGTCTCATGTTAATGGTTTTACCGAGACGAATAAAATGTAGAGTAACTAGCTTCTACTAGTTTTCTTGTTAACATATTATTATCTTACCTGCCTTTTATTGACTGCCTCGTTGGATGAGTGGTCGTAAGCGCGACTACTGAGCTTAAGGTCCTGGGTTCGATTCCCGGGTCGGACAAAGTGTTATTGGGTTTTTTCATCAGGAATTTGTCAGTAGCCACGGTGTCTGGATTTGTGCCAGGTGGAAGGCAATAGGCTCGCTCCTATTACAATAGGACTTAAACAAAACACCTCTGCTCAACCATTCTGAGATTATTGACGTGATGTTATATTATGTTTTATTATTATTCTTCTTCGACACATCTCTGATCATCTCACCTCATGTCTTACACACAGCCAACCCATCATTTGCTTCATATTCTGTTTATGATTGATAAATCGTATGATGACCGAACCGCTTTTAAGCCACCCAGTAACCTTATTCCCTCATTTCGATCATCCCCACAGTATAAATTCCCGTAACAATCCTAAATGTTTCATTCATCACACAAAACAAATTTGTTCTATCTCGAAAGTGATTGCAAATCTCGTAAAGTGACTAAATTCAAACGAAACTCGATTTGAATAAAGTACCTCAAGTCAACAGAAGGCGTTTTGTTTTATTAATTAAAATACTATTCATACATATTCAAATTGATTTATTCATTGACTTGACTTTTAAAATGGGCATGTTTCTTGTAATCTGGATCAAATTCTAGATTTTTTGGTTTCTGATGTACTCATAATTTTGTTTTTTTATTTCGAGTGCTATATAACATTAAAATCATCATCATCATCATCTCAGCTGTTCCCACTGCTGGGACACAGGCTTCTCTATGAGAGGGAATGGGCTATAATCCACCACGCGGGCCCAGTGAGGATTGGTAGATGTCATATGTCTTCGAATTGTTTAGTTCTAGGACATGCCGGTTTCCTCACGATGTTTTCTTTTACCGTTTTGAGAGAACAAAAAAGAGACATTAAAATAAACCTCTTTAATTAGAATTTAAGTACTTCAATAATTAAATACTCAAATCAGATACTGGGTATTTGACAGCATTGGTAATCTCCTAATTGATTTTCCGATAGCGTGCCACTCCATTGGAAAAAAATATCATTTTGGTAATCCCGCCATAATCTCGCATATCTTTTGAAAACTGACAGAGTTTATGAGCTTACATACTTTGGGCGCGATAATATGTCTCTTTTTAATTCAGTTGCAATAAGTTTCCGTCACTTTCATCTTGCGCATGCCTTAATTGCGCTCTTCACTCATACATACTGAAGAATTTCAGCAGAATCGGAGTTTTGCTTCACTCAATGAACTAAGATTATCAAAAAGGCCGTGTGGTTGTTTGCTACTTCGTGTGACGGAAGTCCGGCCCGCTGTGTCTGTGTAAATCATAAAAGTTGACAACAAGTCTTTACCAGATGAATGAACTACGTACATTTTACATTACCCACAGACAGATATGAAGTGCAATGAGAGAAATACTGAAAGAAAGAACAAAAACTATTTGTCACAGAGGGACATGACGTGGATACAAAAAAAATAAAAAATATATATATAAAGCGCATACCAAATATACACAACATTATTTTTAGTATATGCGAAACATGAATATAGCTTGTTTAGAATAAGCAACTGAATCGATTCCAATATTTTTTACACCATGTTATAGGTATGTTGTCCAACAATATTTAAAAAGGATACAAGTTGGACACCGAGTGACACTACAGTACCTATCCGCTATCATACGCGCACAAGCACAACTGACAGGTCATAGCGGCACTAGGCGCGGTAAGGGGGCGCAGAGACAACCAGGTAACAGAACAAACCTATAACTTTGTGATTCTTCATGATACAGTTTTGAAATTTTGTACATAGATTCTTTACATAAAAATACTAGACACGTGTTTTGGGTTTCGCATAATATACTAAAACTAATGTTGTATACAAAAGTACGGGACAAAAAAAGAGTTGACAGCTTGCACATCGTGACTGCGAAAACCTGGTTCAAACTCAGCATGATGCTGTGCTCTGGGAGCCCACAGCACAGTGCTGGTTTTCAGTGGTCACGCGTAAAAAAACGTACGGAAGCCAAGACAGCAGAAATATTTGTTTACATTAATAAGAAAATAAAATAAACAGTACTGTTACTGTTACTGTGCTGCTGTACTGCTTGGTTAAACATTACAATTTTGTTTTCGGGTTTCTCTTTCGTTTTGAACTTTTTTTTTCTTTAATTCTAACACAGACAATTGACTTGATTGGCACAGAAACATCATATACTGGATGTGTGAGTTCACTCGTATCAGTATAGACTGTTTTCTCTCGACATAAGTGCTATGAGGGCAAATCTAACGTATTCAATCTTTAGTTTGGCTGAAAACAAACAAAGAGAAAGTCGAGTAGTTGTCTCTCAAACATATTTAAATATAGTCAAGTGAGACGGGACAACGCGAACAGTTTATTTAAATGCAAGTCAGAAAATCTTAAGAACAAATCACACAAATACCCCAAAATTTTTAGCACTCTTTTAAAATCGTATTACCAATAAAACGAAGCGTATTCACATGCGAAGCACCCAAATTACACATTAATCTGTTAATGTGTATATTTTTGCTCGTTCACAATGAATGATGGTGACTACCGTCCGTTTTATCGCCGATAAACTTAGAATACCTCATAAAGTACGCGTTTGAGGACCCTTTGTGTAAGCTTTGCATTTTATTTTTAAGTACGAGCCCTTTTACATGTATTAGTTTTTGATGCTGACGGTCTTGCTTGCGGAATGTTACAAATTCTTATTATTTGCACACAAAATAAAAATATACATACAAATTACAATAGTATAGCTTATGTACAAGGGCGAACCCAGAATTAGGTTGACAAATACGTCATAAACCACAAACTCTGGGAACAATTTTCAATGCTGAACATTTCGTAGCACAATTCGTCGTAAAATTTATGATAAATTAACCATATAATAATAACTTCATCTCATCTAGAAATCAAACCCAAAACACCATATCAAATACATAATAGTGATGTCATACCACTTGTGACTATTAATAAGTTTAGGTAATACAAATAAAAATAGGTAAAATTAAACCTCACCTCAAAACGCACATCTCAACAAATTCATTTTTAAACACAAACTAAGTCCATCTTCATTACAGTCCCATCTTCAGTACCTTTAAACATCTAACAAACACATTAAACAGTTTCTTCAAAACCCAGTAACGCGTAAACAGTTAACATTTTACACATCGGATTACTTTGACGAGCAAGGAAGTGGCTCTTAATTAGTTCAGACAATTATCCGCCATCTGATTGAGGGCGCCACTTGTTCTGCTTATGGTGGAGTAATGAAAATGGACAGATTGAGAGTTGATCCTGATGAGGAAAAGAACTGTTGATTTAATCAATTGTATCTGTGGTTTATATTGGCTCTTCATTAAGTTGGTTTTCTCCAGGGCAGACGGAAAGTGGGAGAGGATTAGTTTGATAGAGATAAAAGGTTGAAGTTAGTAGATTTAGGGGAATGCCATTTCTACAGTTTATAGATAAGTACTGTATCTAAAGGATAAAATATCAGTAGGCGGTGGTAGTGGTCAACCCTTATATAAAGGTTTACAATTACAAAGACAGCTTGAAAAATTACAGCGCATAGGCATCATTTCTTGCAACTTATTTATATTCCAACTCGAAGCATTAATTTCAATTAAACAATTCAAAAAGATGAAGCTAGTACAGTTTCTCAATAACACAAATATTTCATTTAAAAAAAATCGACAAAACATTTAAGCTAACTTCAGGCCGGCTGTTTACCGAACGTAATCTTCTATTTCGTCGTCAATAATGAGGTCTTAGAGACCGCGCGGCCTCTACCAACAAGGGTCACTTTTCATTATTTTTATTTGCCCAGCAATCTGGCTGGCATCGTGTTTGCGGACGCCTGTTCAGCAAATACGACAAATTGTTCGTACACACATAAATACTGGTACTTTACAACTCTCATGTACTGAGAAAGGCCTTGATGCTCGTTAAACAAAAAAAATCAGAGAAACTCTGATGGTAAACAATTTGGCTTACGTTTTTAAATTGGGAAATGTTTTTAAAGTGTTTTTCGTCGGTTTGTTTGTAAGAAAGGAGAACGGTTTCATATTTTTGATGAATCAGTGAAATATTAAAAAATATCGCGTAACCACCATGCACCAGGATTTAGCTTTGCGCTGAATTCTTTGGAAAAGATAGTAAAATCTATCTAACGCATACTAAGACTGTATCAGGCCACATCACAACCTATTCCAAGACGGATCGCTGCCTAACACCACTTGGCCTGTCCGAATTTGCGCCAGCTGTTACTGATGTTTGCAGACACAACTTGTATCATCATATTCCTGTTCTGTCAGACACAACTTGTATAATCTCTTAAAAATATTAAAAATTACTTTTTGCCAGTATCTAAGGACCACTTTGAAACCCGATACTGTTTCAGGGCGAAAGCCCCGGGCCGGAGCGGCGCAACGGCGAGTGCGAGCCGTCAGAGATGCCGCCCTCGGACGCGCCGCCCGCGCCCACCGCGCCCCCGCCTGATCCACCTGCCATCACCAACAATGTAAGTACATCGCCAACATCAACCACAAATACCAAGATGTCAGATACGCCGCCGTCGGCGGCGCCACCCGCCCTAGGCCTACCCACCTGCCACCACGAACAATATAAAGACGTCCTGGCAACTCTGAATCGACGCAACGCACTGAATAGTGGAGCTTGACTGACATGAAAGGAAGCCCACTTACCCAGCTACCGCGGTAGCTAATGACAGGTGATAAGAGGCCAAAGATTTTACAAAATGATTTACAAAGTGATATCCTCACACGAAAAAAGGAGTTCAGGCTGCTTATTGATTATATCAGTTGTTAGTAATAGTCATTTTCCAGCAGCTACCGAAAAGCCGATCCCTAGTGGTATCCCTGACGCCGCCTAGGGAACGGGAGACCTGGGCCAAGAAGGCAGAGTTCCTGCTGGCTGTGGTGGGGTTCGCGGTGGACCTGGGCAATGTGTGGCGCTTCCCTTACATCTGCTATCAAAATGGCGGCGGTAAGTACCTTTGATACACATACAGATGGAAAAGCCTGTATGATGGCAATTAAAACTGTAGATGTAACTACGCACATACTAATAAACCAATGATTTAACACCACGAGTTCATTCATTTATTTCTAAGATTTTATTTCCGATAAAAAGCTTCAACATGTCTGTTAACATAATATCCATAACTGGCCTGAAACGAGTAGTTCGTATTGTCATTACCAAGTAATAACAATGGGACATCTCCTTGCAAAAGCTTCGCCGGAACCCAGGAAGACCTCATACTTAGGTGGGTCGCGCAGACGGCAAACCCTTTAGCGAAAAACATGAGTTCCTAATGTTCCAACAAGCTGAAAGCCATCTTTGCCACCAGGTGCGTTCCTGATCCCGTACTGCGTGATGCTGCTGTTCGGCGGGTTGCCACTGTTCTTCATGGAGCTGGCGTTGGGGCAATACCATCGCTGCGGCTGCCTCACGCTGTGGAAGAGGATCTGTCCGGCGCTCAAGGGTGAGTGGTGTTTGTCCCTGATCCCGTAGGTACCGCAGGATGGTGCTGCTCTTCATGGAGGTGGCTCTGGAGCCTCAAGCTGTAGAGGAAGATCTGTCCGGCGTCCAAGGGTCTGTTATCATACAATCATAAATCTCTTGGTGACGATCATCTTCGCCCAAAGTGACACGCTTCTTGCGACAGCGACTACTTTAGTCGCAAGAGAACAAATTAAATAAGTTGTTATGTCCGTGAATGGGGCCTAATGCTGGAGATTTAAATGCAGTTTTCTGTTCAAGAGATACGTTTCAACTAAAGATTAACTTAACGTTATCTTATATAACAGGTAAAAAAATGACTGTTTTTCTGATAATGAATTTTGAAATCGTTATAAAACTGGCACTTTGTCTCAATCAGATCAGTCGATAGAAATTCAGTTAATATAGATTGCCACAATTTGAAAAACATGACAATATTCTATTCTCACCAAAACTTCCATAAAATATCTCCTTTTTGACAAAAAACTGATGCTAATGGATACCGCACCAATCAAAGATATTACCACTGAACAATACTCTTTAGGAGTACAGAGAGTTGTCGAGGTGTCCCCAGAGGGCAGCAACGATCTACAATCAGTATCAACAATAAGTATTGTTGTTTGGAGATGAAAACCGCTTTCATGTCTCGTTTATTTAGTTTTCCGGAATAAGTAATTACTTTTTATGCACGTTTCAGAGAAACGAGCGAGCAAATTATATAGTCTTAAAGACAATAATTAATATTTGATTCTGTCTAGTGTCGAGCTAGAAGAGCGTGGAAAATAACTTTAAATACTTAAATCTGTGTAATGTAATGTACTTACATTTTATAACTTGTGAAATACATTTCTTTAACTTAGTAAATAAAGAAAATACTGTGCAAGTTTTGAGAGTGCACTTTTCGATACACGATGTGCAAAATAATTCTTGTAAACTTCTTACACTGTACTGATGTCAATTCGTTTCCTCACATAACCCGTTCTTAATATGTATGCTACAGAATTACAGAATAAAAGCCTCCATGCCCACCACTTATCTATATTGTTTCCCAAACTCAATATAAACGAAAATCTGGCATTCATGTGTAAACGTGGACTCACCGAGTGTCTGTGAGTGTCTGGGAGTGTCCGGGTGTCCGTGCACTATCGGACATTACTTACGACTTATAAATATACAGGAGGCAATGCTTTTAACACCGGACAAATGGTCGGGCTGAGTGGATGGCTAGTTAAAATGTATGAAACGGATGTGTGCTGTGGTGGCCTCTGTTTGTAGGATTGACTTCTGATCGAGTGCCTGTTGATAGCTTATCAGTTTACGAGGGTTTAGAAGATTCATGAAGCAATAGTCTTGTGTCGGATACACTAAGACCAGTTTAATTTCTAGTAAATTTTTCACCTTCTAAAAACTTATTTTTAAACAACTACAATAAAATTGTGTTACCCTGAAAATGTATTATAAAAACTTTAGTTTTAGAAGTACTACACTACAAAGTTGTATTTTTTTTCAAGGTGAAATATTTTACTTGACTTTCATTGAACTTAGCTAACATATCGATGCATACAGGTTAGTAATGTCCCGCTGACATTGATATAAGTTGATATAGAAGACGAGTCGATGAAGAGCAGCGCAAATGTTTGCCGAGCGGATCACGCAGCTTTCAGACCTGCGTCTAGTCGGCCTAGGTACCTAGCAGTAGGCTAGGCTGTTGTCGAGTCAAAACATACGACTAATTTTTACTATATGATGAGAGATTCTGCAGTATTACACTTTAACAAATCATGCAAATGTCATTATCAACGGCTACGAAAATATTGCTACGCGTCTACGAAGCTACGCTCATAGCATCGTACAACGAAACATCGAGTCAAAAAGAAGGAAGTAGTTTTTAGAATGATTAATTTCTAAAATAATTCGTAATCAAAGATGCAAGAGATGTTTCGATTAACAAAAGAAAACATACAACAACACACATAAATCTTGCTACGCGCCTACGAGTGTAGCATAGAGCTACGAAACAACAAGGCAATAGGATAGAGTTGTTTCGAGAATGATTAGTAATTTACTTTACGTTGAGTGTATCTTTAATCAAAGACTTGAAAAAGATTTTTGATGCGCATCACTCTAAGGCCACAGAAATTTTGCTACGCATTTACGAGGCTGCGCTCGTATCCTAATATTAAGGGAAAAAAACTAGCTTCTAGAATGAAAACAAATGTTCTACATTTTGAGTTTTTCTTCAATTAACACTTCAATACCCGCAATTACAGACACAATTAAAATAACAATGCACTGTGCCTCTGGAGGCACGGCCGGGAGCATACGGGTTAAAGTCAATTCCAAACAGTTTTTGAATCGTGTTTGGGGCTACGAAAATGTTGCTACGTTGCTACGCTCGTAGCATGATGCTACGAAACTAGGCTCGTAGCACGGTGCTACGATACTACCCTCGTAGTACGGTGCTACGAAACAATAGAGGATACACACTCCATGTAGGGATTAGTAATTAGTATGATAACATTCTCATAGGATTTCGTCGCAGTAGGTACACGGCACCCAATCTAGATTGTGATCTTAATACGTAGACTTTGAATATCGTGTATGAATAAAACGAACCCCATAAATTGTATGAAGTGGCATTGGAGAGTAAAACAATAGGGTATTACACCCATTTTTGAAAAGTGTCTCAATTAGATGCTATAGTGCTAATGAACTACTAAAAAAACACAAAAATTTTATTCAATCGATAAGTGCCCTAAAAATGCATTTAAATTTTGCATTTTCAAATTTCGCGCGTAATTTGACGAAAACGCGGGACACAGTGGACGCCATATTGGTCTGTGGTCATGACGTCAGTTGGCTGTGTAAACAAATGCAGTGATACTTGAAGTTGACAGTTGACACTTCTATGTTTTCATAGCCGTATGACGTAATAACATGGCGACTACTATAATGGTGTTATGAAACAGATTAAAAAAGCTGAAACCTTTGAATTGAATTTTAAAATTTAGTTTACTATTTTATGAACTAAAACTAACGTTTTCGGACTGCTTTTAGCTTATGCTATCTAAATAATATATTTTTAGATTTTTCTCGTAGAGAGTAAAATACTCTATTGTCAAAATGTGTTTTGGTTTTTTTCTATGTACTAGGCGTCTTTCACACTTGTTTAGGTACCAGACATTGGATTTCAAATTTTTTGTTTAATTAATAGTTAAAAGTAATTTTTTGTTGGTTTATCAAAACCAACCAGAAACAAACAACTACCTCTGTATATTGGATTTTGTCGGCCGCCTAGCTGTAAGAAGGAGTACCTGTGATCTTTCTGTAAGACCTTATTATTATCTTGAATTCAAGTTGAAAGGTTTTTCACTTTTAAAAGATTTTAATAGAAATAAGATTTTTTTAGTTGATTCTAAAATAAATCTGCGATCCCAACTAACTAAGTTTCTTCTCCTTAAAGAATATTCCGAAGTATTTTTCCGTCCGTGTCGTATTGGCCGCATCAAGTTCGAGTCCCGGCAGATGCTCACTACCGATAATTTGACCAATCACATCACTTCTTCAGACTTCGCACTTTCTTTTGCAAAATTTACCGAAGTCTATCTTTGAAAATTAAATAAGTTTTTGTTTTAATTATAAAATGTCTTCGGGCCGTTTTTAACTTTGAATTTTTGGCTATGGGAGTTTCACTAGAATATACCATTAAAAAGTATGTTTTGGAAACTTTTAAATCCATATTATAGGTGATTACAGGTATGACGTTCTGTTAGTTTGTTTATTTTCTGTTGGCCAGAGAGGCCATGATTATCGATCACCGTCGTTTTTTGCTTCTAGGCCAAATATTTCAAGACATTCACCAACTCGCACCGGGACTGCGTGGTGGGTAATGGCTCACTCCCTCTCGCAGACAGGAGGCCTGTGGCCTAGTTCTGGAAACTTCATAGTTAGGCTGTTTTGTTTACACTGTAAACATTATGTCTTGTCTGCATTCTTTGACCAACTAACACTCACTATTAACCCATCCAATTAAGGCTTGGTATATGTAATAATTACGACGCGATGCCTTTGAAATTGATACTTTACACTTTAGTATAAATTCAAACTCTTCATCTTTGAATAACAAAGACGGACATAACAGACTTCAGATGGTTGTCGCACAGTTTTTGAAGTTTGTTAAAAAAATAATTACCAGTATATTTAACTCGATATTCTTTTAGACAAATTAAGCGTTTATAATGCACTCATATAATACCGACTTTTTGGTTTATGGGATACGCTCTTCGTCGCAGAATTTAGAGCATTATTATTTAAATACCTTAGACCAGAAAACTTAATAATCCAAGTTATCTCTACGTAATTATGTTTGGTACGAATTAAAACACTACGGGCACATATTATAGTATATACATTCTACCACTAACACAGCCTTCTTTGAAATCTCAACAAAAGTTGACCTAATATTTAAAAGATTCACAAATCACGCCAGTTTACGACGTTTTTATCACATGCGGCCGTAGATCACGGTTATCAGCCCGAGGGCCATCCCTCCGAACTCCCGATATCAGAGGGATGCCCTCCACCCTCCCGACGACGTTTATGGCAATTGATTGCGTGTCAAAATATGGAGCAACTCGGCTCGCGAATTGGGAAATGGCGATTATTATTTTTGTGGGAAGTTGTTACAGTGAGAAATGGTTATGTGTGTGAGTTTTGTGTTTATGTAAGAGTTTAATGGTTTTATGTACCTCACTTATTTGTTGAAATTTGTGTAATGTTAAGTAGGAGTAAAACCGTAGCAGTAATTAGGTATTGAAAAAAAATATTTAGTCTGTTGCAAAATTTCTTTTTGCAAAATGTTTTCTAAAATTGCCTCTTGGATAGGGCTTGCAAAATCCGTTCATTTTGACTATCCGGATAATACGGATATTAATATTTTACTATCTGGATAATGCGAATAATGCGGATATTTTTTAGTTTTTATTCTAAATAAAACTAATAAACATTTGTAATACGTTTTAATCAGTCTCAAGCAAAATGAAAAAGAAATAATAAAGTAGACCAATATTTCAAGTAACAATCACATAAGAAAACTAGTTCACTTTCTAAAATTATACAATAAAAACCCGATACCGCACAAATAATTTGTATCTATTCTTCTCATACTTAAAACAATTCCAATTAAATAAAAATATCACTTTAGAACAAGAACTAGTTTTAAGTGAGAAGCGACCGTGCGTGCGATACAATACAATTCAATTTTGAAAATACGTGCAGTATGGATGTAAGTTTAACTTTAACAAGTGGTCAATAATAATAAAACCCTTATTTTCAGGCAACTTTGGCCCATAGATAAATACAGACTAACATACATAATATGATAAAATACAAAGTGTGTTAATATAAAGGACCTTAGAACTACGTTAGTTACACTTCACTTTAGCACTACGTCACCGTGCGTTCATGTGGCACTTGCCCGTGGAAGCGACGGAACACCACTCCCTGCGGCCAAAAGACCTCCTCCAAGACGAGGTGCAGATAACACGTTGTCATTCGCACCACGAACGCCTTAAAGTTGACGTTGCGGCGTGACTCCAACAGCTGCACTCTCGCCACGTACTTGGTCTTCTGACGCACGTACTCCACGATGTTCTCCGCTGTAGTGGTGTAGTGTAGGCGGGAGATGTACACCGGTGTGTTCGGCTTCGCGGCACGAATAGGCACGTTGGGCTCCGATGAAGCCGTGCCGCAGCGGTTCTTGTTCGTACGTTGGCGGCGCTTCCTCCTCACCACCGTCACAAAACCGTCATCGGCCCGAATTGGCACCTTTTCAGGCACGGGCAAAAACGAAAATTAATACGCGTTAGCAACCCGTCTGCATCGAAACGCAGCTACTGCAAGACTGTTGATCTGTTGTTATGATCTCTTTCTCTAAACTGACTTATTGTGTTGTGAAGTGAATAAACAATTGCAAGAGTGATTATTTCTATATTAAAATAATAAATTACGTAATAACAGTTATGTACTTTGCAGATGACAGCTTTTTATTTAATATTTAAAATAGTAATACAACTATCCGTTTTATCCGAAAAATCCGGATAATGATACAAGTAAAAACCGGATTTGAAAATAAATCGGCGGATATCCGGATAATACGGATATCCGGATTGCAAGCCCTACTCTTGGAGTGGACAGAGTCTATTTCAACTTGATAATAATCTTGTTAAAGTTCTGTACTGTCAGTATATCACACTAACGGAGACTCAATACTCAAATTGGATCTTCGCTAACAATATTGCCCGATTTCTGTGCCGTATAACAAACCGATTCAACAGTTGCAGTAGATCCCAGCTATGATTGAGAATAATGCCATCTCGTATCGGGTAAACTAATTAGCGGAGGCGATGCGATATCATTTGATTACCCGCGACGACAGATGGCGCTGATTTGATTTCTACAACTTGAACTAACTTTGCGACGCGAAAATTGACGCTCGCTGCACTGATTAATTTGATTTCGAATGTTTGAAGATTTATTATGAGATGATGAATGGATGAATGCTGTTTTATTGCCAGTTTGCGAAGATGCGGGGAAATTCGTTTAGGAGATATCAAACTTAATTAAGTAGGTTGATGAAGGCTGTAACTTGTTGAAAAACAAAGATGGTAGAGTATTTGACTGAACTTTGTGTGCTCTCTTTGTAGCATCGTTATAAATGTCATGTCTTTTATATTAATAGGAATCCTAGCTAAACTATAATGAGTAATAAGCCTGGAAGTTATTTAGACTTGTAAAAGATTTCAAGCCATTCAAAACCAAGCAATCTCGTCCAAATTATTTGAACACTCTCGGTACTAGGTTTAGGTAGCTATAGAAATCACAAAATTGTTATAATGATGCTTCATTCTCCTGCCCTTATCCAAATTCATTTGGGGGTTATATGGAGGGACCAGAATATTCTAGAACCTTTCTATCTCCAGGCGTGGGCTACGCGATATGCATGATCGACATCTACATGGGCATGTACTACAACACCATCATCGGCTGGGCGGTGTACTACCTGATCGCATCCATCTCCTCCATCAACTCCGTGCTGCCCTGGACCAGCTGCAACAACGAGTGGAACACACCGCTCTGCTCGCCCGTCACCGCGCCGCAGACCAATCCTAACGCTTCCACGCCTGCTAAGGAGTTCTTTGAGTAAGACTAGTACCTAATGATTTTTTTTCTGAATTGAGTTATTCAAGTTTAGGATCTTTGATCAACAATTTTAGGATTAAAACTTAAAAGTTTTGAATTTCGAGTAGGTACAGTCGAAGACTTTAATTTCTTGATGAGCCACTTGCCACTATTCGTGTTTTAGCCGTGTAATACAAATCGGGTTTAGTCGGTAATATTCGTACTCGTGAATGTTTAAAAGTGCAAAATTGGAAAGTAGTGAAAATAGCTTATCAATTAAAGTCCTCGACTCTACATTACAATTATGGAATCACGTTAAATAGAGTTTCTAGTTTTTCATAAAAAATACTCAATCAGAAAGTAGCAGTAATTCACTTTAGTTACTAACTTTTAAGTACCTAACTATGATAGGAACTCAAGTGTGTAATTGTGTATGTGTTAGTTCACATCATTAACAAAAAATATGAAAGTTATTTCTGTCTCACAAGCCAAGTATCAACCTTGTTCATCAATGGTTTATAATTTATCAATAGGTAATTTAATTTAGCTCAGGATGGCCACGCCCTCCGTTTACGCTGTCAGTTACTTAGTTGTGGATTTCTGTGACGCAGACACAAGGGCGGTTAGAGAGAGACATTCTATTACACATATGCACAAGTATCCAGAATTACAACCAGAAATAAGCTTGCATAACATCATTCCCATTTCTGTACCTAGACGCAACGTGCTGGAACAGCAGAGGTCCAATGGTCTGGACTACATGGGCCCCATTAAGCCGTCACTAGCACTTTGCGTGTTCGGAGTGTTCGTGCTGGTCTACTTCTCACTCTGGAAGGGAGTCAGGAGTGCGGGCAAGGTAAGTTGATAGATGAAAATGTTGCATTTAATAGGTTTTAAGCAAATTCTTGGTTAAAAGTCATATTTCTTGTAAACAACCGTGCCGAGACGAGGAATTTAATTTTTGCATAAAGCATTCGTTCATTCCTTGAGAAACGTTATCAGGTTTATTAATACTAGTGTTATAATCTTAATCAGTTAAATCAGGTAGATTGTACCCGCTCTTGAAATTAGTCTCAGGGTACATACCGAATCAACTCTGCTCTTGAATTTGTTTTTCGAATTTTAAATTAGAAGTTTCAACCACAAAAAGTGTTGATGTCAAAGTAAGTAGATAAAAAGTATTAAAGTTGGAAAAGTTTTAAAATTGATACTAACACTTTCCCAAGTCTGTCGTTTCTCATTTATCATAACCGTAATCTTTTCTTTGGAATGCGCAAAAAGATGACGAATTTCTACGACAGTGTTGGCACCCACAGCGTTAATAGCCTGCTTAAGTTCAACGACCCCTAAATTAACGCTAGAAAAAGGCTCATTTACGCCTTCAGTTTTGGTTTAGATCCCCCAAATATTTTATTAAACTGAAATTGCTATTTTGCAATAGGGTATATGCATGATTTTTATCACTCTAAACAAAGCGTAATAACATCAAAAATAGCAACGTAAAATTATTTTTTTTATATCTATAAAAATACTAAGTTATAAGCATTTGAAACTGCTGATTAAACCGAGAGATCCGATACAGCGAATGACGTCATTCGCTGCATCGACGTACAAAATCCATACTAAATTCCGTTTCTACACACATCAAAAGTATCTAGGGATCAACATATATTTTTGCAATAACTTTTCTCCTGATTGATATTAATTAAAATTTTCTTTAAGGATTCATCAAATAAAGTGTTTTCGTTTGTCACAGTAACGATAAACCAAGTCACCTTTGCATTAATAAAGAAATTTGCCATTTTCCTAATAAAGGGATTTTTGACATTTGAACCACTAACATTAAAGTTCGAAAAAATGACTGAAAACACAGTTTTCTTTAAAATTTTATTGGGTAACTTAAACAATTAATAATCCGTGTTTCTACCGCGAACACTAACAACACAAGAACATCGGTTTGGCATACTCAAAATGAGTTCATCCAAATCACGCTGTGGAATGGCCGCCCATGTTCGTTGCAACAACAAAAAAAGGTCTTCTTGCGACTGGATACCCTCCATATTCGGCAGAGCTCTTCTCTGTAGCATATTCCATGCATGCTCAATCGGGTTCAAGTCTGGCGACTGAGCAGGCCAGGGCAGGACATTGATGTTAGCTGCGGCGAGAGTCTGTCTTACAACTCTTGCGGTGTGCGGTCGTGCATTATCATGCATTAACTGAAATAAGGGACCGATTTGCACTTGTAGAGGAACGATGACGTCTGATACAATCGTCTCAGCATAAATTTGAGCGTTGAGGTTGCCTCTGATCCAAATCAACTCAGTTCTTCCGCCGATCCAAATACCCGCCCATACCATGATGGTTCCACCACTATAAGGATGGACTTCCTGGCAGGATTTTAATCGCTGTTGGCGTCCAGGGGTTCTCCAGTGTCGTATACGTCTTGTATCCGGTCTCATACCAAAACGAGACTCATCAGAAAAGCACACGAAACGCCATTGTTCTTCTGCCCAATTTCTGTGTTCAAGAGCCCATTGATATCGAATCCTACGATTGTGCATTGCTATAGGTGGTACCCGTAGCGGTCTTCGGGAATGAAGGTTCACTTCATGCAAGCGGTTTCTGACTGTTTGGTC
The DNA here is from genome assembly GCA_905147715.2 of Xestia xanthographa. Classification (NCBI taxonomy): domain Eukaryota; kingdom Metazoa; phylum Arthropoda; class Insecta; order Lepidoptera; family Noctuidae; genus Xestia; species Xestia xanthographa. The sequence goes on from LR990649.1 coordinate 29,412,481, forward strand.
GCTAATTAAGTTCCCTGAAGAGTGATGAAGCCTCACGGCTAACATCATGGCGGTTATTGTTGGAGCTCTTCGAGTTAAGATTTGAATGTATCGGTCTTGTCTCCGTGTGGTGCAGCGATACCGTCCTCCATGGCGCTCAGCCACGGTACCAGTGCTTCGGTAACGTGTCCAAAGTCGACTGATAACACTCTGACTTGTATTCAGAGCTAAAGCTACAGTACGTTGCCGGGAACCAGCTTCTATCATTCCCACGGCTCTGAGCATTTCTTCCCTGCTTAAATGACGTCGCCGCTCCATAATAACGTTGGTTTTAATCAGTAGTAGGGAAACAGTAGCACTAATAATGTCTTCAATGCGTTGTATGTTTTTATAGGGAAAATATTGACAGCTTATTTTCATCTTTTACTCGAATTTGATTGAGAGTTCCTGATTCAAATTATGAAATGCACCAAAAAGGATCCATATAAATTTATAAAATCATAAATTTATTACAAAGCCACATCTCAATCTCAAGAAATCCGCATAAAAATGCTTGATCCCTAGACACTTTTGATGTGTATCTAGAGATAGAAACAAAAGTTTAAATGGTTATAACTTTTGTGTTGTTGGGCCGATTTATGTCTTGTTTTCGCTTTTTGTCATTATTTTTATAGTACTTTAACATTCGGTATCGAAATAAAAAAAAGAAAATTTATGCATATTCCCTATTGTTTAGGTGGTGTGGGTAACAGCATTGGCACCTTATGCTGTTCTGCTAATCCTATTAGCTCGAGGAGTAACTCTGCCAGGTGCCACTGAAGGCATCCGATACTACCTGACGCCTGAATGGCATAAACTGCAGAATTCTAAGGTAAGCTTTTTATAGGAAGTCACAGTTTGTTACTAAGTTGATTGAAATAATCGTATTGACGGATTTAACGGATCAATGAAAGTCGAAAACACATTTATAAACTACTAGCGGACGTCCCGCGGTTTCGCCCGCGTAGTTCCCGTTCCCGTGGGAGTACGGGGATAAAATATAGCCTATGTTACTCGTGGATAATGTAGCTTTAGAATGTTGAAAGAATTTTTTAAATCGGTTCAGTAGTTTTTGAGCCTATTCATTACAAACAAACAAACAAAGTTTTCCTCTTTATAATATTAGTATAGAAGTATAGAAAACACCTAATCTTTTAATCATTCCTGAATGATTGACTAGTTACGCCTCCGATTGTTCTAACCTTGAGACATGCCATTACGATCAAACAATACTAAGCACTTAGGTAAGTAATAGTATACCAATTGAATCTTTTAATAATCGTTTTATGAGTACCGGTATTACGATTAACAGAGATAAATTGTTTGATATACTTTCATATTCCCAAAGAATTGTTAATTAGTATACAGGGTTAGTTTTCAATGACATGCCAAATTTTCAGAAATGGTTTAGAATCGATCATATTTTCGATATAATTAAAAAAAAAACAACATTTTTTAAATAAAATTTCATTCCTGTCCACCACTAAAAACAAAAGTGTGGATATTACAACAGCACAATTCAGTTTAACAACCTAGATAGGTAGCTGTTAGCACACACATATTCATTTGGCGGTGTATGCACGCACACAAGTGCATTGATTCCCTCCCACTTATAGGTTTATGATTTAGGAAATTTTTAGAACACGAATGTATGTACCTATGCTATTATTTTATTTTATATTTTTTGACAATAATATTTAAAATGCACTTTTGGTTTGATATCTAGATCTTAATTTTAAATTTTGGCTGATCATTGAAAACTAACTGATACCCGCTAGTTATTTCTCCACCATACTCACCACTTCCCCTCACAGGTGTGGATCGACGCAGCCTCTCAGATCTTCTTCTCGCTGGGTCCTGGGTTCGGCACCCTTCTGGCACTATCGAGCTACAACAAGTTCAACAACAACTGCTACCGAGATGCCCTCATCACATCCTCCATCAACTGCCTCACCAGTTTCCTCGCTGGTTTTGTGATATTCTCCGTTTTGGGGTAAGTTGTAGTATGAATTTTAGCTGTAAGAATAATTAGTTTTGTTTACACCCTATTGAAAACAAAACTAATTAGATGACTAAAAACATCTAATTAGTCCGTCAGATAGATTTTCAAAAAACATTGGACACGTATTTTTTCTTTTGTTACGTAAACAAAAATTAACGAAGATACGATGCTTTTAAAATTCTCAATACGTCACGCCATGGTAAAAATTTTAGTGCGTTATGACGTCACAAGCTCCCACTCCCGAGTTTTGAAGCGTTTTAACTTTGTCAATATTCATTGATTTACAAAAACAAAAAATACGTGTCCATTACTTTCCAATACTCTAACTGACGGACTAAATAGATTTGCAATTTATTGATGGTGGAAACTAGCCTATTCTAAAAGGACTATGTGTGTAACAGTCTTCACATTATAATGGCCACAGACATGACGATCTTCAAAATTAAAGTTAAGTGAGAGACAAAACAAACAACACACCAGCAACTACAAAATTGTTAGATGTATGTATTTTTTCTGGTTTCTGCTGCTCTAAAAAAATGACACACAGTCATCAACTCTTGTGTCATCGTGCACGTGCATCAGCACGGTCGTTATGCGTGGAAGCGACGCATATATTTCCAAGACTTAGTATTTTTATCTTTACTGTGCTTTATATTTTATGCGTCACATTTAGTGTTTTCTATGTTTCTTTTCTTTCACAAAACTCCTCTTTCCTGTAGCTACATGGCGCACGTTCAGAACAAGAGCATCGAGGAGGTGGGTCTGGAAGGGCCGGGGCTGGTGTTCATCGTGTACCCCGAGGCCATCGCCACCATGACGGGCTCTGTCTTCTGGGCTATCATCTTCTTCCTCATGCTCATCACGCTGGGACTTGACAGCACTTTTGGAGGTAGGCGTTTCGTACTCGATAAACAGGGTACGGACAAATGACGGTCGCGACTCTGAACATTGACAGATACGTCAGCAAATAATAAAAGGTGTAAACGGACCTTACACTTTCTTTACATCAAACCAAGTTAATTTACGCAAATAATATTGCTAGGAAATGCCTCTTTTTCGGTTAAAAAACACGGTAGGACTAAAAAGCACTCGATAGATGCAAGTGCTGATGGATGCAAGGATTAATACAGAGTCATGGAGATATAGAGATGACGTATAGAGATGGAGGTATAGGTATAGAGTCATATTTAAAGTACGTAAGAGTACCTTTCGGCTTCGTGAAAGATCTTTTTAGTAGCCGCTATATCTCCGTACGTAGCAGTATCTTAGCGGATCTTCAATTTTAGCCTCAGGTTAAATACGGATCGATAACTTTATTGCGTGAGAAATTCCATTATGTTCATAAATTATAAATTACAGTGAGAACTTTGACCAGCATTAGCCACCTTGTGGACGAAATGCATATGCTACTATTGTACCTGCATTCTTTGCAAACTTAATATAAATTGCAAACACCCACTCGACTATAGAGCTATTGGTAAACATTTTTGAAATTGTCTGTGGAAGTTCTATTGAACAAACAAAATGTTCACGCGCCACTAGAAGCATGCAGCGTTATCTTATAACCCATCAGCTACTTCAACGGAATATAAAAAATGGGATTTTCTTTAGGCCTCGAGGCAGTGACCACAGCTCTATGTGACGAGTACCCAAGGGCGCTGGGGCGACATCGCGAACTGTTCGTCGCCGGGTTACTGCTGTTCATCTACATCTGTGCTTTGCCGACCACTACCTATGTAAGTAATTCGTATTATTGTATTAGTATTAAGAACATAATGTGTTCATATAGCCTTGATCTCAGTACTAGCACAGATCCTGTACAGACTTCTCTTTTCAAATTCATTCTATGCATTTCTATTTGACCGACTGCAAACTGTTGTGTTACGGCTCATTGAACAAAACATTGAAGATTTCTACACCATTGCTTCCTATTATTTCAGATATGTGTATGTATCTGAGAATTTCCTTGAAACCAATGTACTCGTGTCAATAAATTGAACGTTTCATGTTGCTTCCTGTGGTTCAGTTTAAAGTGCCGTCGAGTAACAGAAAATAAGTTTTAGAAAAGGAACTTTTATCGTTCACATTCGTTCTAAACAAGGTATTTTTCATAATATGCAAAAGGCTGATGAGCCTTTTTTTTACGTGTGGAATGTGGTGTCCTCAATGGATGTCCTCCACCGTGGGGCCAGAGGAGGGGTCTGTCAGACTCCTATTGACTAAAACTACACGGTGTTCCCCCTCGTCACTTCTGGCTGGGGTGTGAGACACAATTATATTATCCACAATCACCCCAGCATTGATTATGTCTGAGCCTGAGACAACGTCGTCGCCCTGTGTTACAGACCATGGCATTGTCTTACAAAAGCTTAACATGCTATCAGCGACCTATCTAGTAACTTGGCTGCTCGATAACCATAAAATTCGGTAAAATGATTGTTCAGTTAGGTACGACAGCGTTTAGCGAGGTATGTAAGTGAAAGATTACGAACGGCTGGGGCGAGTCAGCACAAAAAGTTATTGCTTCATCATACGGCGCCCGGTTACCCGTTACTCATGACCGGACCGAAACGGATAATGTAGGACCATGTGTACCAGGGTGAGCTTACACAAATAAATTTTTATTTCTTGGGAAAATTGAGACAATTGTTTAGGGCGAAATTTTTTGTAAGTAGCGGTTTCTGAGCCATCATATTGCGAATTATTTTTATTTGTTTTCTTATTTATCCACAGGCATTGCTTTTTTTATACATATTTTTGTATTTTTTGACATAAGTAGTCGTCCAATCGTCAGCTAGAATTTTTATTAGGCTGTTGGCAGATTCAGTGTAATTTTCAATTCAGACCAAAAAGTGGGGGTTCCATTTTAGGATTCTGGGTAATATCCTTCAAACGACAAGTTTTCATCTTAAATTCAATCCTAGACTAGAGCCATGAAATTTGCGTAAAAGTTAAATAAAGCCATAACCATCACCAACCATAAAGAAGGTAAGAATTCATCGATCATCCCATGCAAATAGTGAATGAAATGTATAGAAGATCTTCAATTTAGTTAGGGGTATTCCATCAGGCATTCAGGCACAAGGTTTGTTTGGAAGAATAGTAGATTGTATCACAAGGGAGCAAAATAATATTTTTACGGCGAGGGCGCTTTTTTGAATCCAGAGCGAAGTGAGGGATTCTAGAGTAGAATCCCGAGCGTAGCGAGGGATTCTTTAATAGAATCCTGAACGTAGCGAGGGATTCAAAGTACGTCGCCCGAGCCAAAAATATATTTTGCGCCCGAGTGATACACTCTACTTTTCATCACCCACTATGAGAAAATAAAAGGCGCCACATAATTTTAACCGACTTCAAAAAGGAGGAGGTAATTCGACTGTTTTTTTTATGTATTTACACCGATTACGCTGATATTTATGAGCCGATTGGCGTGATTATTCTTTAGTTTGATGCGGAATAGTTGCCATTTGGTCCTATAAAAATGTAACATAGTTTGGCCCAGTAGTTTTCATTTTATGAACATTTTTACTTCAGTCGTGTGGTCTAATTTCAACATGTAAAATAAATGCATATCTAATATTTGGATAGGATATTACAACTAAAAATGGAAAAATAAAAAAACTTTTTTGCAAAAAATAAAACCGACTTCACAAAAAACTTTAGCTTCAGAAGTCGGTAAAAAAAAAACTAAATGAATCAAACAAAGGTCACCGACTTCTGAAGATCTAAAGTTATTTTTCATTACTCATACTCTGAAAGTAGGTCTGAAGTTGCCTGAGGAGCGGGTTGAAAGTAATACTTTTCAGCCCTAGGGAGAATCGTTTTCAACTGACAGCTGTCAAATTATTAAAAAAAAATGGTTCATTTTCTATTGAACCATGTTCCAACTTTCTATACAGCCACGATGTAAAATTGAAATAACATTAAGTTAAGTATTAATTAAAGAATATACATATTTTAAATATCTTTATTATAATTAAGTTTCAACTATTTCTTTAAAATAACATAGATTTGGGAAAAATATTTACCATTTTTCGATGATGAAAATGAAAAATAGGTATTGGCTGAATAGCTGGCCGGCCACAGAAAAAAAAGCAAAAAAAATAGGTGGGAAAGCGGCAATAGGGTAGATGACACCATAAAACAATAATTCCAAGACACCTTTCTCTAAAAAACACTTTATTTTGGGCCTGAAAACCCGATTTATTTTCAATTAATTGCCAAATTCGATTTTTAGTTGCTTTGAAATCAATAAATAGTCGAGTCATTGAGTTGAATAAACAGTGACGTCACAGTAGGCCATACAAAGTCTATTAGAGAACCGCGTTTTGACAGCTCTTAAAAAGTATCTCAATTGATTGGTGTGTCATCTACCCCATTCGAATTCCGATCTTCATTAGTTTTTTCGAGTTGTATGTTTTTTTTTACTTTCCTTGTATTCGTAATGAAAAGCACAGTGTTTACCTCGGGTTAAAGACTTATTTAGTCCCTCGAACTATTAGCGCCCTCGCTTCGCTCGGGCACCAAACCCCGTCTCGGGACTAAATAAGTTACTTTCACCCCTAGGGTAACAATGTGCTATTTCACTTTATTGTGTTTTTTATTCACTGTCGCTTGAAGAACTCATTTTTCAAAACAAAACCATGAATTTCTAACAATTCATGAAAATTGACGAAAACGCGGTCTGTAGTTCGCGCGTTTTTAATTTGATTTGTTTTTTTTAATCAGTCAGCGCGGCGACCGGCGCGGCGCGACTGGGCCGTCGTACCAGCCAGTCTTTATTCAAACAATATTTGCGTTCGATTTCTTTCGGCGCTGAACACTAAGATGTTCCAAATTCAAAAAGTGCGCCGCAATTATCTTTGCGGCGCACTTTTTGAATTTGGTACATCTATAAAGAGGATTAAAAACTCATTACTGCCCGCTAAATGTTTCTTATAGAAAACACCACCTTTGGGTGCACTTAAAGGCGAACCAAGTCGTCCTTTTCGAATAGATGGGATGAAAATTCCTATTAAGATCATCTGTAACTCTTCATCAACATCACTACTATTACTTTTAAGAAAGAACCCTAGCAACACAACACAGGTATCACTAATAAATTACGGTTCCGTTATCTGCGCGAATGTATTCCGTTGCATAATTCATGGTCATCACTCAGCGGGATGACCTGGCACTACACTCGCTCACTGTGGTGTTAGGATGCTTTGTTTACTTCTATTTCGCCCCTGTTTTCATTACTGAGGTGTGGAGTGAGAGGAATTGGTTTGTAGTGAAGTGACGACTATAAAATTACTGGAGTTGTCCCAAATAGGTAACATAATGTAAAATATATGCCTACCTACTAGGACCTAACTTGCCAGTTTTATGTTGGTACCTACTGTGTAATAGACGGACTTATAGCCGCTTTGTTAAACAGAAATTACAGCTAGTACTGAGAATTTCCTAATGCAAAAATGCAGTAGTCGTGCTTGCGAGCGTAACCGCACTCAAAAGTCGGTTGTTCTAACTTCACGACGTCAGTGACTAGGTACTATCGTGGTCTTTTCCGCCTGACCAGTTTAATTTTTTTTTCGCTTAAATCATGCGGAGAGGCCGAGCCACACCCTCTTAAAGTTTGGGCCTATTAGGAAAGCGTCAACTTTGTCGCGCAAAATAACAATAACTCTCGTTTGGCGTGCGTCGTCAGTGCGCTCGGCCGATTCGATATCTTTTCATTCATTATTTCTATACAAAGTCAACGGGGCGGGGCTAGAGAGCGTTCCTATGTTGCGAATGCAAGCAAAAATTAGCTTAGGGGTGGTCAGGCGGGAGTGTCGTCGATAGTGCCTTAATGGCGATTTAAATGCACACTTAAAAAATTATACATAACATCGTGTCTTGCGGTGTACTACACTTCAACCAACTATCTGTACAGGCGGGAAAACAGAACTAAAATAAATGTACCTACCAAGTTTGAAATATCGATGAGCACTTTCATGACTAGCAACGCCACCTCAAACTGCACACTATAAGTGGTCATAGTACACGCTAAGCAGTGAGCATAACAACGGCAACAGGGGGGGAGGGGAGGGGGGAAGGGGTAATATCACCTTCTGCAGGAACTTTTTGTCACAGTTATACCTTCCTAAATAATAACTATTGCAACAGCGGTCTGGAATTGTACCTTAAATCAGTTGAATGATTATGGCAACTCCCTTCTAGGGCGGAGTATACCTGGTGGATCTCCTCAACGTGTACGGCCCGGGTCTGGCCATCCTGTTCGTGGTGTTCGCGGAGGCCGCCGGGGTTTGTTGGGTGTACGGCGTGGACCGGTTCTCGGAGGACGTCAGGACTATGCTCGGGCACACTCCTGGCTGGTTCTGGAGGGCTTGCTGGTCTTATATCAGGTGAGTTGGATGGACTGACTGGTAGGCTATGGGGTGCGATGATGCAACAGGCGAAATAATAAATAATTCAAAGTTATATACAGTAATACAGTTTCTTGTCGGTATGGATCGAGATCACAACTATCTAACAATCATGGTCGTTCTGGTTTTACGATTCAAAAGATAACGTAAGTCTTTCTTCACCACTCGGCCACTCAGTGATAGAATTTAGTGAAAATCGGTAATACACAAATCTTTTGCATCTTGTAAATTACAACAATATAACCACGTTTATAAAATCTTCTTGGGAAAAGGGCAAGAGATTGTTGATAACTACGTTTACAAAATTACGACTCACGATTCACGAAGTAGACACTTCATTCGATGGAGACTTGTATCAAAGCAACAAACTACTAAACCATGTCGCTAGTCTTTTATTCGCTTTCTCCCACAGTCCAGTATTCCTGCTAGTACTCTTCATCGTCTCAGTGCTGGCCCACCAGGAGATGCTGGGCGGCGAGTACGCGTATCCGCCCTGGTCCATCACGGTGGGCTGGGTGATGACAGGCACCACCGTCTCCTGCATTCCGCTCTACATCATCTACAAGTTTTTGATCACGCCTGGCAGCTTTATGCACGTGAGTGGGCCATGTTTTGTTATTGGTTTTATTTTTTTGGTTTTACAGTCTATAAAAACTGAATAGATAATATCCCTTTTGATACTTGTACATATTTGTATAAATGTTATAGAGTTGTAGTGTGTAAAAAATGTGAATGATACTGTTATCTTGTAAATAAACTTGGAACAATAGATAATATGGATTTATTGTGTCAGGAAAGAATTTAATGAAAGAGGAGTCAATGATAGCGTGCCAGTTGACACAGGAATGGCAGGAAAATACGTGTTGCGCCGAAGTCTCAAGTAACGTGGGTCAAGGGCTGATACTCTACAAAATTAATTGATAATTTTGTGAGAACACACATGTATGATATAAAGTCTATGTCAACAGGATTAACTACCGCGTGTGATTGATATTCAATTTCACAACTGAATAAAATAGAAAAGATATTTTAGTGGACTCAACAAAATTCATACCAAGTACAGGTCGCGGCACGTAAGTCTAGCGCTGAACGAAACTTGGAACCAGTCGTATCACATGCGCAGATATCCCCGCGCATGTTATACGACTGGAGAGCCAAACGGCGCAACGCACGCCCCAAGACATTCTTATTTTTTACTTCTGCGCAATAACGGTCACCGCTAGACTTTCGTGCCGCGACGGTGGAACCTTCTTCGAAATCTACGTTTACCTCCTCCTGCGGCTTGCCGAAGGGATTTTTGAAGTAAAAACTTCTTTAGGCGCGTTGAGCACTTTTTGGTGAAGGAAAAACATTGAACTCATTCACGTAACGTAACGTGCGGTCACTCTTCGTAGCCGTTCGTAGCACTCGTAGTATCCCCTACGGCGTAGCACCACATAGGCATGCGCGGGGCATAACCAGTGCTACGACTGGGCTGTAGAGCTAGCGCTGGGTCCCATACCTTTGTATTGTCATTGAAATAATGTTTTGTTTTAAGTAATGTCAACGCTTACCTAACTTTTTAATTTCCTTCAGCGCATCAAAACGATAAAGGAACCAGAAGTGATCACGGTACCGCCAACGGACCCGACACACTGCAGCCTGTGACCTGACCAGACCTACACCTCAGCAACTATAAACACTAAGCCAGCCATCGAGTGGCTTGTCTAAATTCATCACCGACCCCTGCAAAACCTAAACTCTGCAATATCAACCATGCTCTGTATAATAAAGATTTTTGCGTCTTTGCAGACGAAAAGTGTATTAAAGCTATTTGTATTATTAGAATTGAAGAGAAACTCCGGTATATTATGCTATATGAATTTAAATATAATAATCAATATAATGTTGTAGATTATAGGCAGGCATTATCTGCTATCGGTAGCTTGTAAGAATTTTGGATAAATTGAATTTTTAACTTGTAAGTTATAGGCATGTAATCGTCTCGTATATATAAATATATTTATATGTATAAAGATTTTGTCAGAATTCAGAAGAGACAGAATTAAACGAATACTTACCTGCTTTTAAGCACTAATTGATTAAACCTGTTAATTGGTATAGGTATATTATCAATAACCATTTATAAACCTGTATTTTGAACTAGTATTTATTAAAATAACGTTTCGAATGTAGTGTTTTTATCCGACTGATAATCGGGTAATGTGTGTTTTATCATCGTGTTTTAATATCTACAACGAATACTATTAAGTGTATAATAGATAAACTATATTTAATAAGGATTTTGTATATTACCTTAAAAAGGTTTGCTGGACAGACTATAAAACATTTGCGGGAATGTAAGAAATATTTATACCGTCTGAAAACTTCGCAAAGTGTTCACGAGAAATATGCCTGGTCACTTATTCGGTTACAGACGGTATATTTAATCTCATTGTGAATAAATGCTTGAATAATTTTAAATACTTTTTTAAATAGTTTTAAGCGAACCCCATTGTAAATATGCTTGTATTTAGAGGTAACCAAATATATTCAATTTCCGTACTCCTGGGCAATGAGTGCAGAAATTAATATATTTACTAATAAGTATATTTTAATATTAAACATGTGTAAATAATATTAGAAATGTGAAATGAAGTTAATGGGATCATATGCATAGGTTTTCATTCTAGTCGTTTTTTGAAATAATACATTTCACTTCGTAGGTATATTCCATGTAAAATGTAGATATACCGGTACATACATATTTAGATCTTTATAAATGATTGTAGTGAAGTTATTTCTAGTCATTATCTTCCATTCGGGTTTTCTTGTAATAAACTCAAAACAACTAGTAATATTAGTGCAAGCTGTTGCCTGAGAAGTAGGTTTGTATTTAATCAAATAGATAAACAATTTCTTAGTAGATACTATGGAAATAGAACAATGAGGAGTTTAGTATTAATTGAGATAGGTACTATTTAAATATATATGCAAAGCAATTTTCAGAGCTTGTGTTCCAGGAATTAATATCCATTTTCATAGCTTAACAAAAATAAACGTAGGAAATATATCTTTTAATCATTGTCATGTTAGTAAATAGAATAGTTAGGGTGTAATATATTCACCCAAGTTAGCAATGTTATGACATTTTAGATACTCCGCTAAAATATGAAAATTATATAGTATCGGTAAAAATACTTAAATCTGTAGTTGAATTATCGAAAACGCATACCCATATAAAATAATCTCCTTCCAGTTTATACTAGCTATTATACCAATAAAATATTAAGTGTTTTTATAAAAAATATATTTAAAAAGTAGTTCATATACCCACAGAGCTATATTTACGTGATTTTAGGATATTTGTTGATTTATTTTTATACGTTTGTTCTCTATTTATTGAAGATATACTCAAGTTGATGTGTAGTGAATGTTGTATGTACTTGTATCCTTGTAATCGTTGGTTGTATGTGTTAGAATAAACTACAGATGTGTAGACTGGGCCTGTACCAGCCATTACAGGTCCATCTAGCCATTTGTTTTACCAATACAACGTTGTTTCTTTGTTTACCTTTTTACACAGACAGGGAGGTCGATTGCCCATCAGTGGGAATATTATAGGCTGAATAGGTACCTATAATGTTGTGCTTGCAGGCGTTGTGCTACCGTTTCGTCGTTTATCATTGTCATACGTAGCAATAGAAGGTGACCAGAGAATCTGTTCAGAATCAACAAACACACACAACAAAATTGATCATTAAATACTGACAAACTGCTGAAAGTACAATATCTAATCGCAATCCTCGCTCTTTGTTACGGCAACACGAAAAGAACACAGTTGGTACCTTAGCAGCCCTTGTTTTATCCTCATTAGCAGTTACTTAAAACCTCCTTAAAAGATCCTACATGGTACCATGAAGCCTATGGTGACACGGTGACACATACGCTCTGGGTTGTCTCTGGCGCATGCCATCTGGATTTTGACACATTTTGAATCCATCAAAGGGTCGGCTCAGTAAATCTAACCAAAAAAATATTTAAAGTATGAAACAAAAGTGTGATAAATAAAATTAATGAATTCGCATAGTGAAGATGTTTTGTAAAGCGGCTTGTTGCAAAAACGTCCCTACGTTTGGATGGCGACCAAAACTGTAAACTTTAATACAAACTGCGTAAGTACAAATGTGAGGTGGTCTTCTAGCCAGCCAAACATGACCAACATCCTGTCTGGTTTTCATCTAGAAATACGCATACTCGTACCGAGGGATATGTGAAACTAACCAACAATATAATGTGTTTTCCAGTTCACGGGTTTTATAAGCGTTTAAAACCAAGATGAATACAGGTATTGATGTGACCCTATTCTCTGGATCGCGAGGAACTCAACACATACACATTATACCTAATTTTCAGAATCCGAAAATATGTAGGACATTTTAGAATTCCCAACTATTCCTAATCAACGTGAAAGGCATAAAAGTGAAGGTTTAAATGTAATCAAAGGGCATCTACGCAATATTGGTAATTTAAAGTTCTACTTTAAATCGTATGGTATAAAAAAGTGTGATTTGTATTGCATTCCAAAGGACATATTTCTTTGCCTTGCTTTGCCTGATACTGGATTTTCCTATCCATCATTGTTCGTTTATTTTCACGGCTATAACCATGCATTTAAAGTGATCCTTAAATTAAAATGTTGTCTTCCAATATTTAACTCCTTTGTAAGCAATACAATCGCCGTTTGCCTCAAACATACTACATTTTTCGAATTTTCCATTGTTATTCATTGTTACAAAGTTCTAGAATACCTACACCCATGCCTGTAATTCTTGAAAGGATATTTCAGTAATTAAAAAACGTATTAAATGTGCCCTTACTCGTCACGGATGCTACACAAATTCGTGTCGGCACAGGCACAGCCGAGCCGTTGGCAAAATCGTCATCGATGAAATCTAATGCATAAATGAGTAGTTTGAGCGACTGATTTACCAAACACTTGCGCAGGATCTCTGCGAGTCCCACGTGGCGATAGTAGCGAAATGGTTAAGCTGCAACGGAGAGGTATGGGGCGTGGGGCCCACGCTGGTGTTCGCCAGTGCCGCCGCACTCTTCCTCTACAACGAACTGAAGTCCACCGTGTTCATCACCGGAGACCATGCCCACGTCTACATGCTGGAGAAAACCTTGGTTGTGAGTGTCGTTTTTTAAAGTAGGAAAATCGACAGAACAAGAAATAATGTCTCTTAATTCTCCATAAATAGGTACTTCAGCATTTTACATAATAGAATACTAGATTAAAGACATCATCTCATCATCATCATCTGTCGAGCTTTACTTAGCTATGTTACCCGGCTTAAAGCCGGCTTAAACACCACGGCTTTGCACCTATGCAACAGCATACCAGTATTTTATATGGATGGAGTGACTGCCTATCTACGGTTTAAGACATTTTATCTGACGTCGACAACCCACTTAGTGTTAGGTAATACGATACCACTTGGTAAGACTGGTGGTCAGACTTTTGAGCCACTGATTGCTCTAGATTAAAGTAGGTATAAGAATGTCACAATTCCATTGATTTTTTTCCTCATTTGCCATTCTGCTCGCTCGCATAGTTTAGTAGAAAAACACGAACAAAAGTGATGTTTTTTTTTACTTATACATTTATGTAATATATAGTTTAAAATTCCTCAGTCTACAATGGTTGTCGGTATGCTGGCCCTGATGGTCCATCTGTGGGTCTGCTCCATGCGCTTCTTCCAATACTACCTTGACCAGATTATTAGAGAGGTGAGTACAAAAACAATCAAATACTTCCCATCCTTACTTAACCTTAACAGCAGACGATTATCTCGAGAGAGCTACTTCGTTCCGAGAAGAAAAACATCACTATCACCACTGTGTTTCAAAAAGGTAGAGCTGATGATGATGGCGCCAATTCATGGTTGTCTCGTTGTCACGGCCGTCTTGCTTTCAAAAGACTCTTCATCATAAGCAGCTATATAACGTTCCTTCTGCCGGGACACAGGCTTCATCTCTGCAAGAGGGGATGAGCCGAAATACACTACGACTGCCCGGTAAAAAGTGATTAAAGACTACCTTTAAGTCGGCTATCACATATTTTCTTGTATTTGAGTGTGTATTTGTTATGTACATTTTGACACTGGGGCATTCCAACCGTTGAACATTTTAAAAAGTTGGCTACCCAGTCCCTAAATGGTACCTACTCATAAACAAGAAAAATTGTAATAGTTTGGGAGTATGAAGAACAGGGTGTAAAGCTCTTCATCCTCCTTAGATAAGGGAGGATCCTCCGACCAGACGGGTCTGGTGGGCTACTGCCCGACAGTTGTTGTCGGGTTCTCGTATATAGTCTTATGTCGCGGATAACTCTGCTTGCGCGATGTAGGAATTGTCAGTTTTTAGTTCATCGTTCGTGTCATAGATGGCGCTGTAGTACTTTTTTTTGTTGATGCTGATTTGTAGTGCCCCTGCAATAGCCCTCTTAACAATTCCTTTTCCAGAGTCCAAGCATGCTCCTAGAGTTAACGACTGCTGGTCTTCTGGGGGGAAAGGCGGAGGTGGTGGCGCTCGGACCCCTGACGAGGTTCCTGCGCACGCAACAGCCGCAGATCCACATGACGGTGTGCTGGTTCCTGTCACTGTGCTACGCAGACTACATCCGCAAAAACTACTGCAGCAGCTTCAACCTGCCGTACTTGGAACAGTGGTTGGTATGGTTGATGATTGTAATTTTTTTTCGGTGTACTTTAAAGCAATGCTCGATTATTTGATAGACACTAGATTTTGGCCGCGACTTCGCTCGCGTCATGGTCGTAACGCAGGAACATTTTAAACTTGATCTCTTTATATAATATGCCTAGATATTAAGTAGATTTTATAGATTTGCATAGACTTTTTTCTCACTCATCTTGTGCACGTAACGAATACCTACCTATTTGTCAGTCTAATAACTATTTCGTATTTATAATTTGGTCCCAATAATAACAAACTTTATTTCAACGCTACTTGCAATTAGCGGCAGATATTAAGAATTGCATAATAGGTACCTGTATTCTGACGGTTATATTCGTAATCTAATCAGAATCCTACCGACATCACATTTTACGAAATATTATACGTAATTCTTGTATATTTGCCTGCCCCGGTGCAAGCAGGCAAACCGAGCTACATCAACGGGCAGTGCGATCGGTCAACGTGACCATGCAGAAGGTCAGCAGCTTCGTGGGGACACTGCACCACCGGCTGAGGGGGTTTGCGCCCGAGACTGCCGCACAGCCGTGTCCAGCATGCACAAGGACAAGCCCGGCCTACACTACGTAATGATTTTAGTTCAATATAACTTACACAAAAAAAAACACTAGGTGGCGCCCTGATACAGCCAGAAGGTGACACGGCAGAACTCGCAGAAGATGGCGGGACGAGCCGGACAAAACCAACGACTAGTGGGCCGTACTAAGCCCTGGATCGAAAGAACTGGAAGTTATGGGGAGAGGACTTTGCCCAACGGTGGAATGACATAGGCTAACAGGAAGTCGAGACTTCTTGCCATAGACACTATGACACAAGTCCTGTAAGCTTTGTCGGATAGAATACATCACCGAGAAAAATTACTAATATCCTAACTAACTTCCCGTATATATAATGAATCATTCCCTCTACGTCGATTCCCTTTACGTCGACTCGTGAAACAAATGACATCTGTTTTAAAAAGTTTACGCTTGACCTCGAGGTTGCAAAAGTACACTAGCGACTGAGTGAACTGCAGCCGGCCGACTGCAGTTGAACGGAGCACAGATTTTGTTCGCGCTGTCTTCTCTATACGTAGTAGTAATAGCTCAATGTTTTTAATTCACTTTCTTTTCATATTCAAAGACCTCTTGTGTAAAATTTCATGCTTTTATACCTAGTCTCATTTTCAGAGAATTGAATGAAGAACATTGTCGTTGTTGTTCTTGTTGTCGAAGAGGAGTTCGTGGCGCTTGCCTAGGTTGGTCCGTGGATGAGTGACCACCAATTACATACTCAGTGTACATACACGAGTTTCCTCCGTGCTTCGAAAAGCACATTAAGCTTTTATTCCTGGCTGTTATTTGTGGATTTTTGACAGTCATTACAGGTAGTCAATATTCCGAAAGTCTGACAACCAGTCTTGCCAAGGGGTATCGTATTACCAGTCCGTACTAGGTTGTGGAGGTCATATACGCAGTCGGTCCATATAAATACTGGTATTCAGCTGCAACCGGTTAGAGTAGAAGACCACCCTAAATTAGTTAGGAAAAGGCTAGGCACATGATAAGTCGGAATAAACTATAGCAAAAGTTATTCCTTATTTTGGCTGAACCAGCCCATTTTAAAGAGTGGCCCATTTTTTATTTGGTTGTGAGTATTCCGTATATTTAGACATAGCGTTGTTCACTAGAGTCAGAGCTTACCGTCTAAAAAAGCGTCGGTCGAGGTCAGTGCCACCTGTAGCGAAATCCTCTGTGGCGGTGGGCGTGCAAGCGGCGTGCTGGACATATCCCCCGCACGGCCTATCAGTCAATCGGACAAGGAATTCAACGTGCGGCTCGTTAGCCAAGCGAGCGAAACTACTGCGGAAGCCATCGCGAAACTCAGAAATGACCTTAAAGTAAGTGATTAGATATGTTGGACGAGGATTGTCCATGCAATCATCATCATAAAATCTCCTTCGCAAACAGGGCGTAGCGCAGGTGACTTGACCGTGAGCTAGGCGACATTTGCGGTCTTCGAAAGAAATTAAATCTTCAAGGCAACAATGACCTACTTCGTCAAGAATGCCGTCAATCGAACGACACACTATCATTAGCCGACTTACCTGAACCAAACTCGCATTTAAAAGAAAAAGTGCTTTCCAATTATTATGATGGCTGCTCTTATGTACACTCTGACCCTGAACCCGTAAAAAGATTCAAAATATTTTGATAATAATACATTACCTATTCAAGGCACAGCTTAGTTTTATGGGACCTAAAAATGTCATCATATTTTGGGCAACGCGTTAAAATGGCTCCATCATCAGTAAGACTAGATTTTTCGGCATCTCATGCTGAACTGCTGTAATGCTAAACGTTAGCATCCCACAATGACAGGACAGCTTGGTCGACAAATTGAGGTCTGTTGCCCATGCCTTAGTGGCAGTAGCGGCGTTAGGGGGGGGGGGGCGAGGTTGGGCGACCGCCCAGGGCGCCGGATATGAAAGGCATTTTGCTCGTGACTGTACCCACCACACTAGTGCTTTACTGAAGTGTTTTTGTTTCCCTGCAGGCTGCGCAATGTACATGCAAAGGTACACCCGTCACCAGCATCCATAGTTCTTTGCGGAAGGAAAACCAGCTTTGAAGACTGTCCCTGGAGGAACATCCGTCAGCTTCCATTCGACTCACTTTTTCAATAAGACATCTTGGTACTTTCACAATAATAAAATATTTGTCATATTAGTGGTGTTTTTATGAATTATCTATGCAAAAAATTATGATAAATCTCAGGAGAGATAGAAATCCAGCTAAGTGCGATTTGGTCTCACGCACTAACGGTTCCATACCACCAAAACTATGTAAATTTTCTTACCTACTTTTATTATAGAACTATAACCTTTACATGACAGAGTTAGTTAACACCCTTTTATACCTTTTCACTAAATATTTCGGTTAAAATATACACAAAGACAGCGTAAGCTTTGTAAGGCACTTTTGGCAGATTTATAATCAGACACAACGATACATAATCACTACAGATCGACTTTAAGTATGTAGGTAATGTTGAGATCAGCAGCAAATATACAGGTAGGATTTTTTGCATGCCACCTGGAGGAAAAGACCTCTAAATATCGGAGATAGCAAAATTTACTCAAAGGAAACATTCCTTTACTTTTAAAAAGTAATAAATCTGCATTCAAAGATTTTGAAAATTCGCTTGCCACACTTGGGAAGGTTAAGCAAATGAAAGTGTCAGTCAACGAGAGTATGTGACGTGACACAATGTTTTTTTTTCCAAGCGCTTTGGCTTTGGCACCAACTATCATAGTAAGTTCAACGCCATCTATAGAGTTCTTGGTAACTAAGTTTTTTTTTAATACCTCAAAAAGAAAACCTCTCATTGAAAAAAGACGATTGCAATTTGCACGTGTTTGTTTGTGCAAATTGCAATCTTCTTATCTAAATAGTTCTTCGTCATTTGAATGAATAAATGTCGTCAAAAGATAATTAATTATTAGGTTTTCATTCTTACATAAGTAATTAGATGGACCTTTCAGTAAAAGGGCTTTATGTTGTCCCATTGAATTTATAAGTTAAAATTGTATGGTTTTCCTTTCGTTAAATTAATCATGTTTGTTAGAGGGATTTGATTTTTATGATTGCCCCTATCGATCGGTGCCATAAAAGTTCATGGTATTATTATTTTTTTAATTTAGCCGGTTCGATTCCCGAGTATGACACGCGAATTTTCAAAATTTGATTAATTTCTTTTAAAAAATAAAGGAATGTTTTCTTTTAGTAAAATTTTCTATCTCCGGTATTTCGAGTACTTTCCCTCCAGGTGGCATGCAGAAATTCCACCCTGTATTTGTTTGTCATTAAAATGATTACTTATATTAAAATTATTAACCTTTTGATTGGAAGTCACTGGTGCCGATTCCCTTGTTCACAAACTAAACCAAATTTAAGTTCAGTGCATCTTTTTCTTTCTATTTCATTAAGAAAAGGACAGAAGATAAATTTTAGTTATGTTCTGTCAAATTAATCAGCGCCATACAAGTTTTAGACGCGATTAAAAAGTTGACTACTAAAATTACATCAAATTACGTCAGGCGCTGACTAATTTGACAGGATTAAACTAATATTTATCTTCTGTCCTTTTCATAATGAAATAGAAAGAAAAAGATGCATTCAACTTAAATTTAGTTTAGTTTGTGAACAAGGGAATCGGCACCAAATATCTAACAAATTCCCTTAGGTACCCGAATCTGCTCAATCATTTAGGTACAAATTTAGCCACTAATAAACTAATTAATAGAGAGGTAAAAGAGGTCCACCACAAACCCACAAACCCAGAGTCAGTCAGTCTTATTACAAAAAACTAAATAAACCTTGGTTTAAACCTAGACTATCAAGTCCAGGCTTATCTGCAAAACCATGGTCTAAATTTGTTCGTATTACAAAACTTAAAAAAACCGTGGTCTTCTTAGTACCGTGATTTGAACCATTGTCTAAATATCAACCACAGATTAATACAAATATCATTCGTTCTTCATGATGTCATTCTATTGCAACGTTCCGTTTGCCCAGAAAAGAAAACGTTTTGATAATACGCTAATGATTAGATGATGTTTAGGAGTGTTTAAAATATTGAGACCTGGTTATTTTACATGGATACAAACATTATTTAGTTATTTCATCCTTTGTAGTTTTGTTTAGGTTTAAGCACATTACTTTTATCGTATTCATTTCTAAACGTACATATAGGTACGTGTATCGAAACGTAACATTCTTACGTGCGCGTTATATGAAACCATAACATTAAACAAAACCATCGCAAGGTGAACAAAGTTAATTTAGCTTTGCCATTTATACGTATGTCTTAATAAAACAATAAAATATTGCCTGTTTGTTTACCTCCTTTAATAATTTAATGTGATGAACCAACAAAAAAAAAAACGATCTGAGAATTGGAATGCCGACGAAAAGTAAGTAAACGTAAATTACTTAGACTTAGATTAACTTGAAATACGTCTCTGATTTATTGATTTTAAGCTAAAACAACACAACACAATGCAAAAGATGATAATTAACCTAAAAGAGAAACTGGCAGATCCGATTTAGTGATTTAGACCATCGTTAAACTAGGGGTCGCCGAGGTTTAGCGTTAGACCATGGTTTAGTCCATGGTTTATCGCAAAACTACGATTTGTAATACCATTTTTGTGTAAACCGTGGTTTATAGAAGTTTAAACCAGGTTTATTAGTTAAACCGCTTTTTGTAATAAGACTGATAAAGTTTACTCCAGCCCTGTCAAAAAAATCATTGTCAAATATAGTTTCTACTGACGCAAATAATGAGTGGTAAAATGTCAAAACGATCATGGTGACATAGAAATTAATATTTCTGTGTAAATTAAAAATCAAGTCTAATAAATCATAAGCCCAATGTTAAAATTCGTTAGCAACTAAGTATTTGGATTTAAAAAATTGTAATGTGGGAGACCTCAATATGGAGTTTCATGCAAAATGAAGGAATTGAGGTAAGCACCCCGTTACGATCGAAGGCCTAAATTTATGTATGAATTCTGCTTAGTGCAAATGCGATGCAATGGACATACCTACTGACGATACAAAGGCAATGGTGGCATCAATTCTGAATGATTAAAGGTACAGTGTGTGATCTAGTCAACAGGCGATTTGGCGGCGCATCAACGAGATACAAGACGCATACTTAAGCAGAAGGAGATCACCCGGCACCCCTAGCAATTAAACTCCACACTGCACTTTTGTCGGTTCGGACTACGCAACTCACGTAACGTGTCGGTCCTACGATATCCGACTCAAAAATTAGAGAAAATATGATACAGACCAAAACATTACGCTTGTAATGTCCGAAGGTTTAGGCAGAGGTTCCTCAACGATATGGTACACCTACATTTCGCCAACCAGACTGCCTCTTGGGTCCAATGGTTGCAAGCACTTCTGCCAAGCATGGGGACCTGGGTTCGATTCCCAGGTCGGGCGGGTCATTGGGTCTTTCTATCAGGGATTTCTCAGTAGCAGCCCAAGTTTGAACTTGTGCCAAAAACCACATTGATTAAGCTGTCATCAATCAAGAGACAACAGCGCGGCTGGAATGTTGCATGCAGCGATTGATGGTGGATTTGATGGTTATTCTTATCGCAGTTGTTCGAGTGGGCAAAATGCGGAGAGGGCGCGATATCCGTGGTGCCGACAGTGCTGTGGGCGGCGGGCGCGGGGGCGCTTGCGCAGCGCATGCTCGCCGCGCTCTTCAGACGCTTTTTGTTCCGACGGGTGCCGCTCTGGGAACTCATTCTACAGGTATTCTTTGAAACCTAAATACATAACATCACCTATTTCTCCAAAAGATTAGGCAGAGTTTATAATACACTCACATTTCACTAATGTAATAGGAGGCGGGCCTATTGCCATCAACCGGGGCTAACCGGGCACAGTTTCAAACACTCCGGGCTGCAACTCAGACAATCACTCAAGCATTTAAAAATGGACATTCTATGATCCAGTGTCTCGTAGCACGAAGTCACTCTACGCCGATGGTATGCCAACGCTAGCAAAATATTGCAGCAGATTTACAGATGTTATGGGAAAAGCCTACTTTACGTCCTCCAATCTTCAAATTCCAACACCGAAGATCAATTAAGATTCTCAACTAAAAACCAATGTGTTTCTTGCAGCTTTATTAAAAAGAGTGTCCATGGAGTTTCTTGTCCGTCTTTCTCCATAGAGATCTACGCTAGGGAATGGGCAACTACAGTACTTCCAGTTTTTTTGTCTTGTGACTGGGACTGTAGCTACTTTTAATTTTCATCTTTTAATCTATGAGTGCCTGTAACTGGCCTACTTGAATAAATGCTTTGATTTTGATTTTGCAGCACCTATTATTCATATGGATGGTGATATACAGTCTGTACTTCTGGATCATGGTCGTCCAGGTCATAAAAACCGTCGTGCAATATTGTTTTGATGTGAGTAGAACATAAATTATTTTCATAACACTCTTAAGGGCCTATACTACCTCAAATGGCTTAGCATGATACTCCGTTACGCCTAAAATACTGCAGCATTAATTTTGAAATAAATATATGGTAAAGTTGAGGATTAATGTTAGGTCTTATGTTTGGCGAAACCACGATTTCATAAAATTTTACGATAGAAAAAAAACCCAAAGTTACGTCCAAATCGAACAATACACCGCTGGTATTCAAAAAGTACTTCAAAGTTCAAATTAGATCGTGAAACTTCGCATACTAACTGAACTAACTATAAAGCAGGTCTTATGTGTTTTATTTTTTCCAAAAGACGAAAATTTGATTTTATAAAGAATAAAAACCACTCATTTCGCACTATTCGGCCGCGGTGACTGACGTAACAAGTAACAACCGCTTTGTAGTGCAAGCTGATTAGAACTTTATTCTAACAGACGAATTTTGAACCACCACAAATAGAGTTGCTAATCTGAGGTATAATAGTATAGGCTCTTAAAGCGCAGGCGACAACGCCAGCTAGCGAGCGAGCGAGCGAGTATTAATAGATACTAACTAGCTCTTGAATCTAATTAGGATCGAAGTAAACTTCTTGCAATGCCTTAAAAAGTTAGCTTTCGTTACAAGAGCACTTTTCATGGTCACCTACTTAGCCTAATTCTCAGCTGTAATTGGGATCAATTTCAATCAGGAACAGGATAACAGGATTAAATTGTAGTTATTTATTTAACACTAGCGGACGTCCCGCGGTTTCACCCGCGTAGTTCCCGTTCCCGTGGGAGTACGGGGATAAAATATAGCCTATGTTACTCGTGGATAATGTAGCTTTCGAATGGTGAAAGAATTTTTTAAATCGGTCCAGTAGTTTTTGAGCCTATTCATTACAAACAAACAAACAACCAAACAAACAAACAAACAAACAAAGTTTTCCTCTTTATAATATTAGTATAGACTAAGCAAAGAGTAGGTACAAGAGCGAACTGAATACCATAGGCACTTTCTACCAGTCTACCTTTACCTGCTGTAGGTACACCAGTTCTGTTTACACGGAGCGACTGGCCAATCTGACTTCCACAACCCAATTACTGGGCAATACGATACCATTTGGCAAGACTGGTACAACAGCTCTATTGTATTGCACACTGTCTTAAACATGCTATCGACTAAGCCTCAAACAAGCATAGTTACAGCTTTTTTCGAGTTCCCCACCCAAAGAATGCCAACGGGATGAACTAAAATGCATTATAATTACAACCTAACTCCCCATGAAGGTCATACTTTTTCAGGATAATGCGCTGGTAATGACAGAGGATGACATAGAGAGCTGTAAACTGATGCAGCAGTGGATGATATGGATGTGCGGGGCGGCGCCATTGGCTCTGTACATACAAACGAGGCCGCGTCCTGAAATGCCGCCGCTCATGATATGGTACCTTAGGACTTCATTTCTTAATTGTTTTTACTACCCTTTCGGACTAGGATCAAAGCTCACTCCCTCTTACATAGAGAAGGCCTGTGTCCCAGCAGTGGGAACATTACCTACGCTGATCATGGTATAAAGCTCATAGACATCATATTTTTTAATGAATCCGATTCTTACTTCGACATTGTAAAGTACCCGCATTATGACGAAACTTCTGGTCATTCAGTCAGACAGGATGAGAATAGAGCTACGGTCGGAGAAATTACCAACAATCTTCTTGCCAGCTAACTAAAATCTTTTTGATATTACAGCGGGACCCACAGCCATCCTCTATGGCTATTACGTATCTTTTTGATCTCCAGTGACTATCAAGCTTCGGTTGTACACCGAACTTTGATGACAACCGAGAATGTCAAAATATTGGTATTACCACAGGTATTACACAGAGTGGATATCACTTTACAGTGACTAACAGCCCGGGTACGGTGTAACGTCTTTCACGATAAGCCACTTCAAACTCAGTTGTCATCAATTTGATGTCCATTAGGCTTACATAATCGCAATATTAGAAGAATCGATACGAAAGCGTCTGTCAAAATGAGTTACGGTGACTATCAGCCACGATGGGCACCGATGACGTCATATTTGATTGCGACTGGTCATACATAAGAAACTAACCTTTTGACAGTTATTTGATGGACACTGAGCCCAGTTACTATCATTTCCAGCTGTCAACAGAGATACGTACCTAATAGGTCTGCTGGACAGAGTATAAGCGATCAATGGGGATGGCAACTGTGGAACTAATGGCGCTAGCATCGCTTGAATCAAACATCGTCATTGGTTGAAAATCTGTCAATGTCATTTTATATTTCAAAATAGTTTGACCTCATTGGTCAGATTGGGTCTAAGCTATGGACGCGCCATCTACAATCAGCTTTGACCAGCCTTCCCCATTGAAAATAATACCCATTTTCATTCCGCAGGATCACAACCAGCCCGTGGCAACGTCGCGAGATGGGTCCCTACGGCTACTACCTCAACAGACCCCTGTCCTCCTCCCTAGAGTCCTCCACCAACTTGTCCACACGGCAGCAAGCCCTCACCCTCCGGAGAGCCTTCAGCGACTCCAAGATCATCATCAAAGAACCGCCCAAGAAAAAGAGATATTCTAAATCTGTATAACGTAGAATTTCTTACTAGTCTTGTCTAAATAATGTAGTAGTCCTTATCGTTTAATTAGTAATAAAATTTAGAGGTTTATGAGATGTTGTTTCTATGTGCGTTAAAAAGGATATAATTTACAGCAAATTGTATGGGAGAAACTGTTCGAAGAAATGGAATTTAAAATAGGGACGGGACGCTCGTCATAAAAAAAATCATGGGCATTGGCAAAATAACCTCACAAGACACAAATGAAACTCCAAGGAGTATAAATTACATCATCGACAAATTGTATGACAGTCATATTATGACAAGTCCATCCTCGATGCAATGCAATAACGCAGATGGTGCCATGAATAAAAATGTTATGAATTTATTAGCACGCTATCAAACAGATCTTTATAAAGAGTACTAAAATAAATTCGATCTCTAACAGAATTAAATATTTTTGAAAAAATTGGAAAATCTATCGATAAAAAAATCGAATTTTCACCAAGGGTAACACAAAAATGATTCCTAAAAGAGATAACAGATGTCCCATACCTAAACATAATTAGAAGTCGGTGTTAAGATTCTCCGGCGCGGGTATAAAAGGGGGTGCATGGTTGTCACTGGCATACTAACCTTGCGTAGGGTGTACCGTGATCACGCAGGCGGTTGCCCCGGGCGGACGCCGCGCCATTGCACTGCGGCCGGGAGGAGTCCGCCTGTGACTATCCCAAATAGGGGTACGTCGTACGTGTAATTTTTGGTAGTTGGACTAGCGTTCTGCGCGGTCCTTATTAAAGCAAGCAATCTATTAAAATATTTTAGGTTATGTTTGGAATTACATTTTTATAGGCAAAGATGGTATTTTCATGGAATGACATTCGCAGATAATTATGGTATTTGAGGTATTTGCATGTTGATTGCAATAGCGACTGAATGATTTTTTAATTTTGGAACAAACTATCATAGAGTCCAGGTATCTACAAGATCATTCCCAAGTAACACAGGAAGCATTATAACAAACGAATAGTAAACTTATTTAGAACTTAAGGTCCGTATAAACTCTTATTTGTGTTCACCGAGCATCTTGACGCTTTATATTGGTATTTCAAAAGCATTATGATGCTTTACGATGCATAACGGTTGCATAACGGCATATGAAAATGCTTTTGTAAAGCCTTTAGTTTGAGTGCAGCAAACCACAAGGCAGCTGTATAGCTTTTAGCTGTTTTTAGTGCGTTTGGATCTACAATAGCATTTTTAAGTAGTACGATAATGCCTATTGCCGCTTAATAGCATAAACTTGTACCATTATAATGCACCGTAAATCCGTTATACAGCTTTGAGCTGTTTTTAGTGCCCTTTGTTGTGTAATAGCACTATTAAGCGGTAAGTAAAAGCCTAGTACCGCTGAACAGCATCAACGTGAATCAATGTAATGCTTGCATTTATAGAGTTCAACTGAGTTCTGTTGTACAGCTATCAGGTATTTAATCAAATACACGTGAGATATTGTAATGCGTAAAGCTGTATATACATTCATTTCACTATATTCGTAAAACCATTTGTCGGCCATATTGGGGAAAAGCACATATTATATGATCAACAAAACAACAGCCATTTTTAGGGTGGATTATTTTATTTTCTTCTTGATTTTGAACTACGGTCGTCCGGGGTCCAACCATGCCTATGTCATTCGAATCTGTGTCTGAGTATTCTCCATTATGGATAATTCACGTCTACTGGTATATCGGTGAACCCATATAGAGCTACTTTATTGACAATGGTATTACAGTGGCACATCACAAGTCTTTTCTCTGGCCTCTAGCTTAATAATTGTTCACGTGTGAGTATTGATACTACCGGTGGCATTCATTAGCCTTTTTAAGGGCTCACCTGGCTGCTATAGATCGACACCATTTTGTAAATTTTATAACCAAAAAAATATTATCATTTGGACCTATTTATAAAAGCAATAGACCTATATCATAATAATATAACTTTATTTAATACTGCTCAACCAGCTATTATGTTAATTATGTAAAATTCGTTCTATACTAGGAATACATAATTGTTTTGGGCATTTCACACATATTTTTATGTCACATTTTATATGAAAACCACAAAATAACGAAGGCGCGTGAAAATTTTTAATGAAACTTATATAGACATTTACAGTAAACTACATTGCGAATAATATTTACAGGCATAAAATAAGAAAAGAGTCAAAAACGTATCCAGAATTATAATTTTTGTTTTGATGCTAACAAATATGGTGTCATTCACTCAGTTTTGACCGTCTTCGTCCATAATATATTGCTTGACATAGTTAATTGTATTATAACATTTGTACCGTAGTATTAGAGATGTTTTTGCAATGATGTAGGGTGTATTTAAGTTCTAACTGTGAACACTTAGATAGCTTCAATCATTCTTTTAGAACAATCTAATGCTAGTCTAATGCTTTTGTAATGCAATTAACATCTTCATTATCAATAATATTGCTAATATAATGTTTCTGTAATGCGATTGGCAACTTCATTGTCCGTAATAATGTTTCTGTAATGCGATTGGCAACTTCATTGACCGTAATAATGTTTCTATAATGCGATTCGCAACTTATTTGGTCACACTAATGCTAATGTAATGCGCCTGTAATGCAATTAAACAACTAATTGTGAACTTATTTATGATCTAAAGCCGTATAATTTGTGCCCAAATAAGCATTACAGTAGCCGTATAAACGTTTGTAATGCTATCATAGAACTAATTCAAAATGCGAAAACGATACAGAAATGCTGTAAGTCGGCCGATATACTGCTTTGATGTGTTACTTGGGTTGAAACGAGTAGATGATGAAGTGGTAATGAAATTACCCATATTGTGAACTCGTTAAAAACAACAAGCAAGCCAAACAAAATCACACAACTTTTTAAAAGAAAATAACTTAGCAAGTACATTGGTATCGTTTTAAGAAAACACTAAAAGCCGAAAGACCTGGTTAGAATAGGTACAGGTGTAAACCCACAGGTGTGGCAGTACTTATGGTTAAACCACATCTAGTACCACGGAATCGCACTTCTCCATGCTCTTATCATTTTCCGTCGCTCAGTACCTACCGTCATTTGCTAGAGCGAGAAACAGAGCGGGAATGCTATCGCACGCGGCAGCATCGACGATGTGTTCAACAGCACGAGCGGTTTCTCGGTCTAGCAATGACGGTTCTGAGTAAAAGCTGGACCTTAGTTCGTATCATGTCTCTAGCTCATCAACGGTATCAGGACACTTGCGCGAAAGACATTTGCACGAAAGACACTTGCGCAAAGACATGCGCGCATGGACTTTTGCGCGAACGGACATTTGAGCGCTTGGACATTTGCGCGAATGGACTTCTGCGCGATTTGACTTTTACGCGAACGGACTTTTGCGTGCCAGGACACTTGCGCGACTGGACTTTTGAGTGACTTTTTCATCATGGGTGTCGTCTTCAAGGTTTTCGGGGTCACTGATAACGAAAATGAGGTCAATGAGAGGTGTGAAATTACACGATGGCGCCGGGGAAAATTTTGGTTTTTCCATCATGGTTAACGAAAATGAGGTCTGTCTTGAACGAAAACGAAAATAGAGGCTTTATTGGAATTTGTATGTTTATTTTTAACTAGCGGACGTCACGCGGGTGAATCCGCGTGACGTCCGCTAGACCTAATATATTTTCACGGTTCGTTATACTCTATTCCACCAACCCGCGCTTATTCGTTCAATAACAAGATGTGAGCGCCGAGCCTACTTTTCGAGCTTGCCACAAGACGACAACAAACGAACTACTTTGACACACATAATTACGTTTTTCAAACAGAAGCGTCTGTTAGCAGTGGCGAACAACTGCAAGCAATGATATATACATTTCAAACTCATATAAATAAAGGAGAAAATAACCACGTATGAAAATAATTCATTATTTATTTTCATCAATGCTACACTGTAACACTGACTGTACTAACCGAACCGATGGTAAAGACTAAATATCTCGTGAAGATCACCAACGTGAACTGTGTGGAAGAAAAATACAACAATGAGACATGCTTTAGTAAATCAGTTAGATGTAGGCTGTAACTACGATTTGGTACGAAATTATCGTTTTCAAAATACACCTCATGAGGCAATAGAACACATGGGCAGTTTAACTTTTGCTTAGTCTATACTAATATTATAAAGAGGAAACCTTTGTATTTTTGTATGTTTGTATTGAATAGGCTCAAAAACTACTGGACCGATTTCAAAATTTCTTTTACCATTACTTAGACGGATTCTTCCGAATCCGTATAGGCTATATTTTATTCCCGTAATCCCTCGGGAACGGGAACTACGCGGGTGAAACCGCGTGACGTCCGCTAGTAAACAATAATATGTTTACATTGCTACCAACAGCGCAAGGTTTAGAACAGCATTTTTGCAATTCCGACAGCCAATTCGACAAAAGCCGGTATTGAGATTTCAGAAACGTACAGCCAAAATAATTCTTATCATCAAAGTAGATACCAAGCTCAAATCTTGAATTTACAAAATAGTTACTATCAAAAATAAAATAACTGTTAATAAAATAATAACGTTTACTTTAATTAAATCGACGTTGTTTACTATACACTCTCCTACTTCCAACCTTAACACGGCAGGTATAAAATCATTGTATAAAAACATGAATCGTATATGATTGTCATTATACTATATTATAAAGATCTATCCGTTCGGATACTAACAAGGTTTCTGCTACGTGTCGGTGCTGGTCGTAGCTTTCGTCTTCACGTCCAAACTCTTCAGGGGATCGCTTTGACGAGCCTGAAACACACACAAGTTGAACAGAGATTAGTATATGGCAACCTGGTGGTAAGTTTTTGTAAACAGACAGTACTAAAACAGCAGTGGTAACCCCGTGAGAGCAATGGTGACCCCGCGAGAGAAGTGGTAACCCCGTGAGAGTAGTGGTGACCCCGCGAGAGAAATGGTAACCCCGTAAGAGCAGTGTTGACCCCGCAAGAGAAGTGGTAACCCCATGAGAGTAGTGGTAACCCAGTGAGAGCAGTGGTAACCCCGTGAGAGCAGTAGTAACCCCGTGAGAGCAGTGGTGACCCCGCGAGAGAAGGGTAACACCATCAGAGCCAGTAGTAGCCGTGTGAGCAGTGGTCGACCAGTGTTAATGGCCCCAACAGGTCGTGGGGGGTTTGAACACAAGCAGGTATAACTCTCAAAACAGTGAAGGAAAATATCGTGACAAACAGACAATAAATGTCCAAGACCTATAAATTCGAAGGCATGCTATTCACTAACTAGCTATATTCACAGCATAATGAATAATATTATGCTCACTCTCCAACACTAAAGTAAGCGCAAAGCAGACATAACGTGATCTTCAAGTTATGTCTAATAACGGACACTAGCTGCCAATTTTAAATGGTATCCACAATGAAAACCGCATCTTTAGGTCTGGAAAAATATCTACAAAAATGACTATGAAATAGTGCACAAAACCTCACCTGATATTTATGTCTTTTCGCACTGCCATACTGCCCATGCTGTTTCCTCTTCTTCTGCGGCGCGGGCGCCGGTGCTGCCGCGCCGTCCTGCTCATCTTCCACTGACTCCTCACTCCTCAACGCAGCAGGTAGCAAGTACTCCGGTAC
This sequence comes from Xestia xanthographa, assembly GCA_905147715.2. Taxonomy (NCBI): domain Eukaryota; kingdom Metazoa; phylum Arthropoda; class Insecta; order Lepidoptera; family Noctuidae; genus Xestia; species Xestia xanthographa. Next base: position 29,442,914 of record LR990649.1, read on the forward strand.
ATGAGCTAGATGGTGCTGTACTTTGACTGTGTGTAGTGCTTTGTCCCTTCGAAGTGCTGCTAAGTCTGTCGGGTTTTCTTCGAAGTAGCCCTAGAAATAAGGTAGAGTTAGTTTTTGAAGAGTTTTTAGGGTGGTAGGGATGTTGATGTGAGGTATTGTCAGAGAGAAGATTAGTCGTTCATCAATGTGATATGTCAAGAGTTGTTCATCATGTGGAATAAATACTAGCTATCGAAGCAGGATAGTATTCGCAGGTACACTTTCTCATTATAGTATGTAGTCTTTCTTACGACAGTAACTGCCTTTTCAGATTCGAACAGTCGATAACTCGATATTCTTACCTGTAACTTCTTACAGTTGAGCAGTTCCTGTTTGATCTCCTTGAGTCGAGCCTCCCTGACCGCTATCCTGGTGACGGCTCGCCACGCATCTCGCGACCGGTAGCGGAAACCTTCAACCTCCTCCAGGGCGAACTCGTACTTCCTAGAGGGTAAAACGAACCAATAAGACACGAGTTTTTTTAGGATTCAATTTATTTATTTTTGAGGTAAGAAGCACATGAGCGCGATAAGTCAGAGAATGAAATGTCCTGACCAAGAAATGGAATAAAAAATACGAAAAAAGGTTCTCTTATGCTCACAGTTCTTTTTTTCTTTAGGATCTTGTTCTCCTGCCGCTATACACTAACTTTAATTGTGCTAGTATTGAAATCATACATTAAAATGGTCTCTTTTGCACACAAAATAGTATCAGGTAGATATAATGGGCAGAAGAGCTCATGAAATATTTGAATGCTAGAAAATATGACTAGATAAGTTGTCACTTACTGTATAACTTTCTGTGTCTTGAAACCTTTCGATAAATGTGCTTCCACTGCATCCATCAATGGCTTTTCTTTTATTGACACAAATGATAACACTGATCCCTGTAAACAATAAAAAATATTAGAAACGGCTTTGAGAAAATAATTTCTTGCAATCAACTGCTTGGTTACTGCAGCTATCACACATTATTGGCACTCATAGAAAGTAAGAATCTATTCTAAAGCCTTATGGCTGAAAAGGATCTACCCAATAAATAGTCATCATCAGCCGCCCTCGTCATCCTGGAAAGCGATGCTGTGGCTACCCAACGCAAACAAATCCTCGGAACGGTGAGGTCGCTCTGCGAAGCCTCTGAAGCTCCCAGGAAAGTTCTGTGCTTCTGGACGGAGCTAGGCTGGCTAACTTAGCTAGGACACCTATGCACAACGGACTGAATGAGAGTCTTAAGTGCGGAAAATGGAGTCCCTACTCTACTCTACCAGCCTATCCCAATGTAATGTAATTAAATACCAGCAGTTAACATGGTGCAACAGCCTAAACTGGGTTTGAAATCCATTAATATCCAAGTACTAAAGAACATTTTAGTTGTTACCTGATTCTTCCCCCTAGCTGTCCGTCCCGCTCTATGCACATAAGAGTTCACATCTAATGGAAAATCGAAGTTGATCACATTGGACACATGCTGGAAATCTATTCCACGAGAAACACCAGATTCTTTATCCTTTTTGCGTTTAGAAGTCTGTTTCTTCCTCTTTCTTTCTTCTATAGGTACTATGCCACCATCTGGTTTCTCTAGCGCCATCTCATCTGATGCTACGATGATCTGGTACCTTCCTCGGTTGAACTGGTCTACAGATAAACATCGGACTGCAGCGGGGAGCTCAGAGTTTAGAACACATGAACCTATTTTGAACTGTTCTAGGTATAGTTTTAACCTGAAACAAGAGTGTGAAGAATTAAGTTATCTGAACACTGTAGCAGTCCAAACTGTACAGTTGGGACTATGAGTTGATGAAAATTATTTAATGATAGAGGCAAACTGGAGAATCATAAAGGGACAATACACTATATTCATTTTTTCTCCGGGTAACTTTGGCCCATCTAGATAAAAATACAATTTGTGTTTGTAAATATAGAACACCACTCCCTGTGGCCAAAAGTCCTCTTCCAAAACAAGGTGCAAAAACAATAGACTTATGACCCTATTATTGAATCTTCTTTATTATTGAACTGTGGTCTATTTGCCAGGTAAGCCATCATCATGACTATAAATCAGGTCTAGAAACACATGAAAGCATATTATGTAAGTAATATGCTGACAGAAGAAAAGTAGCTGGAGTTATTTTATGCACTAATGGTGTCATTGCTGTATATTGCATTCCAGTGGGGAGATAAATAAGTATGGAATTGAACTCTTTTTCTACGCTTACTAAAATATTAATAACCAAAATACTCACTTATAACACCTGTCGACGGTCCTCACAAAGATGATACTCTTTCCCCTGATGAGGTTCAGCTTCAGCAGAGCATACAAAATGGCGGCCTTGTCATCCTCCTCTGCAAACAGATGGTAGTGCTGTAGCTGTGTTGAAGGGGCTAGCTCTGGTTCCTCCAGCTTCAGTGTGACTGGGTTACGGAGGACTATCTTCTTGAGGCTCAGGACATCATCTGAGAGAGTGGCTGAAGCTAGCACTGCTTGATAGATTTTTGGTAAATGCCTGTAAAAATTGAATAGTTAATTTTCTGTTAAAAGTGGCAATGGGTAAAAAAATAGAGAGGATGTTACAAGCATTCATAAACACTCAACAAAAACAATCAAAGAGTTGAGGAAAAACAAAATATTGTTTGATAAAGATCCTTTTATAAGTACGGACTAGGAATACATAAAGTGATAAGGATGGAAAAACAAGCAGTGATTATAATGTTAGAAGCTTACCCCAACAACTCTTTAATTTCATCTTCATATCCAAAAGAAAATACCAAATCAGCTTCATCAACAACCAGAACTGCCAGATCTTCCTTCAACCTCACATTATTAGCCTTCAAGTGAGCCAGTGCTCTTGATGGTGTGGCCACAACAATATCTGGCTTGTCAGATAGTAGCGCCTTCTGCGTCGGTGTGTCTCCGCTGGAGGATATGTCTATGCATTTCACTTCTCTCGCACATTTACTTGTTAGGTCACCTATTACAGAGGTTATCTGAAATGTTAGACTAGAAAATAATATTGTATTGATAAGTATAAATTATATTTACTTATAAGAGAAATTCTCAACTTTATGTGGGGTTTTGGAATATAAGTACAAGAGCAGTAAACAGAAATATCATGGTGTAACATATTATGCATAACTCACCTGTCCGCACAGCTCCTTGCTTGGTGACAATATTAAAGCCCTGATACACTGATGTGTACTTGTGTTTTTCAAATTCAATATCTTCTGAATTACAGGTATTGTGAAGGCGGCAGTTTTGCCAGACCCAGTCCTAGCCCTCATCAAGACATCTTTTCCTTCTAGTAATAGTGGTATTGCAGTCTCCTGGATTAACGTGGGCTCTGGCCATGCTAGCTGTGATATTGCCTGCGGAAAGAATGCTGTTAACGAACCAACAAATGCACGTTTGCAAAAAAAATACCACCCGTGTTTAGCTTATCGAGTTTATAGCTTCTAAAAGGTTAATTAACAGAAATGATAGTCAAGTATTTATCAGTATAGCAATAAAACACTTATTTATGTGTATTTACCTTTAAAATCCGATCGTCGAGTTCCATCTCATGGAACATAACCTTTTTTTCTTCGCCCATTTTGATGCAACAAGAACTTAAGCAGTAGCGGAGCAAGCAAGCCAGTTAAAACTTATTTTAATTTATGTCATGAATAGTTATTCGCTTTTCAAAGCAAGGCAATGAACGCACGTTTATTAAATTCTTTAGAAGAAAACAACATTATCAAAATCCACGTGTTAAAATGACACGCCGCCATTTGTATCAGAGTTGCCAACTCAACTACTCCAAAATAAGCTAGATTTGTGTAAAAAATATGCCAAAAAATGTGCTAATCTTCTCTAAAAAATGCCAACTTAGATAAATGTCAGTATTTATTAAGAAATTAAATCAGAGGAATAGAATATCAATGTTTTGATATTCATCAACATTAGCTGATGTGGAAGGCTGAGAGCTAGAGTCGTAACTCTCTTTGATACCGATACAAAGTAGTAGTCTGGAACAGTGTAAGACTACCAGCACTTTCCTGCTCTTTTTAGACTAAAGCTGACGTACAAAATAGCATACAGGGTTCTCACCGCCAAACTGCCGCGGGGTCGAGTATTGATTTCAAGAAAGATTTACATTCTTTTCATGTTTTACAAAATATGTCAAAAAAATATGCAAGTTCATAAAGGTCTAGCAATGACTTTGACCTTGAAAAAATCGTTTCTCGACCTTTATGAACTTGGAGGGTTGTATTGAAGGTTTTGATGATTATAATTCTGTAATGACATACGTCTTACAATCGCGTCCAAAATTTTAATCAACATACAACCTAGCACTAGCCTGCAATATGCCAAAAACGTAAGAAAATTTGAATTTCGCGGGCTACCTTGGAGCATCAGCCTCTAAATCAATTTTATAAATAACGTGTTATATATCAATTTTCATAAACAGCGCTTTAATACTAGTCAAATATAAAGTAGGACTGGACATTTGTGGCTTTTTAGGGTTCCGTACCCAAAGGGTAAAAACGGAACCCTATTATTAAGACTTCGCTGTCTGTCCGTCTGTCTGTCCGTCTGTCCGTCTGTCTGTCACCAGGCTGTATCTCATTAACCGTGACAGCTAGACAGTTGAAATTTTCACAGATGATGTATTTCTGTTGCCGCTATAACAACAAGTACTAAATATAGTCAATGGTACGGAACCCTTCGTGTGCGAGTCCGACTCGCACTTGGCCGGTTTTTTTATTTTACATTGTAATCGTTTAGTTTTTAACCGACTATAAAAAGGAGGAGGTTCTCAATTCGATTGGTATTTTTTTTATGGATGTACACCGACTACGCTGAGATTTATGATCCAATTTACGTGATTCTTCTTTAGTTTGATGCGGAATAGTTCCCATAAAAATTTAAGATAGTTTGGCCCAGTAGTTTTCATTTTATGAACATTTTTACTCCAGTCGTGTGGTATAATTTCATGTATGTTCACCGATTTCTCCTCCATTTGTGGAGCCATTCTCAATATCATTTTTTAATCAAAATCAAAATCAAAGCATTTATTTCAAGTAAGCCAGTTACAGGCACTTTTGAATTGTCGAAACAAAGATGAAAATTAAATGTAGCTACAGTCCCAGTCACAAGACATAAAAACTGTGAAAGTACTGTAGTTGCCCATTCCCTAGCGTAGATCTCTATGGAGAAGAACGGGCAAGAAACTCCATGGACACTCTTTTAAATCAGAATATGGTTACAAAATCTTGGTTACATCATTCACGTTGAGATGGTATATTATGTGAGAACAATGTAGCAAGATGTGCACGGTAAAAGTGTCCACAGCAAAAACACACAAACAAAAAAAAAAAAAAAATACAATTCAAAATAATTCATTCAAATAAGCCATGGCAACCAAGAGATGACCAGTCACAACTGACAGCGCCCGTTCACGGACATGACGCATGGATCAGCACCATTCAACTCAACCATTTTGAAGGGAACAAAATGATCCGACACATGCGCCACCATCAGCGAGACAATTGAGTGAGCATGACATACTCCAAACCGCCAGGGCACATTCAAGTCAAGAAAAGACGTAGGTTTCCAGTGAATGATAGCTTTCTAGTACATAGTACTCACACAATATGGGCTATGCATTTATATAATACTAAAGGGATTGATTCTATACAATGCAAAGATAGTTGTACAATCTTCAGCAGCTCCAACAATACAATTTAGTGCTATCAATTTATGCGCCCCTGTCCATGCGGAGCAGGACCAGCATTAAGCCAAGCATTGTTATCAGCGATATAATCGCTCAACTTGTAATATGCTTGCTTACATAGTGTGCGTTTAATGCATGTTTTAAATTTTGTCTCATTCAGTTCAAGAATACTTTGTGGAATTTTTTATAGCATCTCAAACAGTACCCCATGAAAGATGAGTCTACTTTAGCGAGTCTGAAACCTGGCTGAACTAGTTGGTTCCTATTTCTAGTACTGTAATTATGTCTGTCACCCCTTTTACCAAAAAGGTGCAGATTTTTTCTGACGTACATTATATTTTCGTAGATGTATTGACAATGTACCGTCATGATGCCAATATCCTTAAACAGTTCCCTTAGAGAATCGCGCCTACGAAGATTATATACGGCTCTGATGGCTCTTTTCTGCAGAATAAATATAGACTCAATATCTGCAGCCCGTCCCCACAGCAAAATGCCATAAGACATTATACTATGAAAGTAACTAAAATAAACCAGTCTAGCGGTATCTACATCAGTATACTGACGGATTTTTCTAATGGCATAGGCTGCTGAACTTAGCCGCCCCGCAAGAGATGTCAAATGAGAACCCCATTGTAGCCTTGAATCAAGCGTTATCCCCAGGAAAACCGTTTTATCTACGAATTCAAGTTTCTCTTTATTTAATATTATATCACAATCACTACTTTTAACATTCGGTAAAGCAAATCTTATGCATTTGGTTTTTTTTTTCATTTAATACCAAATTGTTTGCTGTGAACCAATTTTGAACCTGAAGTAGGGCATTATTCACGTCATCTAGATTTTGGGCCCGCCTATTTATCTTAAAAATTAGGGAAGTGTCATCAGCAAATAACACCATATTTTGAGGTTGGTTTTTCAGTAAATAGGGTAGATCATTTATATATACTAGAAAGAGGAAAGGACCCAATATGGAACCCCCATTTTTACTTTTAACCCCTGTGAATTAACACCATTTATTTGAACATGTTGTTGTCTATCATTCAAATAAGATTTTACCAAACTAAGTGCAAGTTTACCCAGTCCGTAATGCTCAAGTTTCAAAAGTAATGTGTCATGATTTACGCAATCAAACGCTTTGGAGAGGTCACAAAAAATTCCTATGGCGTCTTGAGACTCTTCCCACGCAGTAAATATATGCTTTAATAACGTTACACCGGCGTCAGTTGTACAACGTCCCTTGGTGAAGCCATACTGTTGATCATGTAAGATTCTGTTGGTGTTAAAATGATAGAGCATTTGATTAAGCATTACCTTTTCAAAAACCTTGCTATAAACTGGTAACACGGATACAGGTCTATAATTATTAGTATCTTTACTGTCCCCGGATTTGAAAAGAGGTATGACTTTACTGTATTTCATTAAATCAGGGAAGACTCCTTGGTCTACACATAAATTAAAAATTAAAGCTAAGTAAGGGGCTATAGTCTCAAGTATGGATGTGATACAAACTTTGACAGACATTCCCCATAGATCTTCGGTTAGTTTGATTTTTATTTGCCGGAAAGTTTTAATAACAATCATTAATGTGTTTAAATTTAAATTCAACCAGGCAGCCAGACACATTCGCCTTTAATAAACCAATTGAGAGTTCAGGTGAGGAAATAAGAGCCTCCGTTGTTTTTTGTGGTATATCGGTAAAGAACTTTACAAATTCTTGAGCTACTTCCTGATTAGAGCTTTTAGGACCACATGCTGTATCTAATGTGTAGCTAGTGTTACGTATTTTCTTCCTGTTAGTCTCGTTATTTATAACTTTCCAAACTGTTTTTATTTTATTTTCTGCTGTTTTGATCTTGTTGCTAATGTGCAGTGCTTTAGCAACCTTGCATGTATTTCTAAAAATGTTTGAATAATTTGAAAGAGTATACTCCTGAGATAGTCGCATTCAAATTTGGTGAAGATCTGATGCTGATCTTCCGAGATATACAATGGAACTCTTCAAAACTAGACGGTAAATCGGTCGTGATTGTTGCAATTGCTTGGATGTGTATTGTTTATACAACATCATGACGTAACATCATACCTGTATGCTCTGAGGGGTACGCAGAATGTGTACAATACACCCAAATTTCGACAGTTTAGGTATGTTAAGTTCCATTTATTGGGGACTAGTGTCCGACCGAAGCTTCGGCTTCGGCTTTGGCTTCGGCCACCTTTGGCCAAAAAAGCACCTTCGGCCAAATCTTCGGCTTCGGCCAAAAATTTGCCGAAGGTTTGGCCGAAGCCGAAGGTTTGCTAGTTGTCAAAATTTGAAATTTACTGAACGATGCTAGAGCGAGACGGAGAGTGTGCAGAGCAGCAGAGTTTCGCCGCGCCGCCGCACCGGCCCAAACGAATCGCAGTTAGTAAACTAAACGAGTCAAAACAAGTTTGAGAGCAGACTCTTCTACTACCTAAGGTTTTTTCCAAATAGTGAACAAAAATGTTCATATTTTCTTTTAATTGTAAGTTTTTATTATAGTTTAGTTTTCCCAAATAGGTATATTATTGATAATTTTGATAAATGACTGCTTCGCCATATAATTAAGTAGAGCTATTTTTAATTAAGACTAGTCGAAAAAAGTGAGTTTATTTTTTAATAAGGTGCCTCAAATTGTTACCAAAACTTGTTAAGTTTTTATTTTCTCCAATTGTTAACAAAAATGTTTAACTTAATTATCCTAAGAAATTACTTATAAGTATTTAATTTTCTCAAAAATTCCAAAAAATTATATGTAAAAAATAGATATTGAAAAAGAGTTAAACTTTGCTCAATTATTTTATAGAAATATTTTGTGTTCGTCTGATAATAAAAAAATGTGACTGATTATTTGATTATTTTTGTTAAAATTACTTTAAGTAAATAAATATTTAATTAACATTGTTTATTTGAAACTTTTATTTTAGACAATATTTTATTACCTACTTGTATATGTTGGTCACTCGGCCCGTTACTGGGCTAAATCTCTAAAGCTCTCACAATATGTATCTAGTATATTCTGAGATCAAAGTAACTATCGTATTTCTCAAGGTCAATGACACCTTCGGCTTCGGCTTCGGCTTTGGCCGAAGGTTTTGGTGAATATCGATTAATCGGCTTCGGCTTCGGCTTCGGCCAGAATTGCACCTTCGGTCGGACACTATTGGGGATAAGCCTATTACCATGACATGTATTATTTATTAACAATGTAAAATAAACGCATAGCAAATATTTGTATAGGATATTACAACTAACGATGAAAAAATAAAAAAACTTTTTGCAAAAAAAATAAAACCGACTTCAAAAAACACAAAAAAGTGAAAAATAACTTTAGCTTCAGAAGTCGGTGACAAAAAACAACTAAATGAATCAAACAAAAATGTCACCGACTTCTGAAGCTAAAGTTATTTTTCACTTTTTGTGTTGTGTTTTTTGGAGTTGGTTTTATTTTTTTTGCATAAAGTTTTTTAAATTATCGTTTTAAGTATTTTATTTTAAAACTAGTCAAATGTAAAAAAGTACTGGACATTTAGGGCATTTTTTTTACAATTGGGACTATATGGTTGTCGTTTTGTTGGGATGCTCATCATTTCATTTTTATCATAATAAAACGTTTAATGGTACTGAAAATTTGTATCAATAATGATATTTGGTTTCCGTAGTCCATAAAGCTTTGATTTTCAGGTTTGTTTATATTCATATCTTTTTTTTAGGGTTCCGTACCCAAAGGGTAAAAACGGAACCCTATTACTAAGACTTCTCTGTCTGTCCGTCTGTCCGTCTGTCTGTCACCAGGCTGTATCTCATGAACCGTGACAGCTAGACAGTTGAAATTTTCACAGATGATGTATTTCTGTTGCCGCTATAACAACAAATACTAAAAACAGAATTAAATCAATATTTAAGGGGGGCTCCACAATTGTGGCGATAAGTCCCCTCTTTGAGGAGTGGCTTGAGAGACGCCACGGCGTCCTCACCTTCCGCCTGACGCAGGTCCTCACCGGACACGGTGTTTTCGGGAGGTTCCTGCACCGAATCGGGCGGGAGGAAACGCCCGGGTGTTTCCATTGCGAGGATCGACCGGAGGACACGGTGGAGGTGTGCCCCGCGTGGGCGGAGCACCGCCGTGTCCTCGAAGCGGCGATTGGCGGCGGCGACCTCTCGCGTCCGGCCCTGTTGCAAGCCATGTTCCGGAGCGAGACGGAATGGGACGCCGTCACCTCCTTCTGCGAAGCAGTAATGCTAGAGAAGGAGGTGGCGGAACGTAAGAGGGAGAGAACCTCTCAACGTCCCGGCCGCCGCGGGAGACGCCCCGGGCGTCGGGGGCCACCACCACGTGGCCCCCGGCCACCGTAGGCGCGGGCCTGTGGACGGTGGGCTATGGGCTAGCTCGCCGTCCGTCCGTCTCATGACGACAGGCCGTGTTGACGGCGCGTTCGTGTTCCACGCGCGCCTCAAAGAGAGTCAGCAAAAAGGAAGGGGTCCGTTAGGACCGATGCCTGCCGGGGTTGCGGGACAGTTCGAAAGAGATACCGCGGCCCCGGAAAACAAAGGGCGATGAAGGAACATGGATGGGTTTTAGTCAGTAAAAGTCTGACACTCCCTCCTGCTCCGCCCAGAGCGGGAGGAGTTATTTGATGATTTCCCATCCGAAAAAAAAAAAAAAGGGTGGCTCCCATACAACAAAAGTGTTTTTTTTGCAGTTTTGTCTAATGATTTTAAATAATGGTACGGAACCCTTCGTGCGCGAGTGCGACTCGCACTTGGCCGGTTTTTTATTTTTAATCTGATAATTTGTGGTTTGTTTTTGTGTTTGTGGTAATATGAAAAGCATGTAGATTTATAAATAATATAAAAAATCGTTTTTTTCGCAGAAATCGATTATTTATTTTAATTAAAATCGATTATTAATAAATTTATTAATATAAAATAACGAAGTTTTTATTACATCGATTCTTTTCCATTGATCTAACATCCCTACTATTTTGTAAATGATTTTTTTATTTCTAAATTTCTATTTGGAATTGCCAGCTATGATAGGCCACACAATCCGCTGAAATTCTTATTGTAAAAGTAGTCGAGTGCAATAAGGTGGAACGAAGTTTATAAGTAGTGGTCGGATTTTCATGGGACTTTTTTTATTGAGTTCCTAGAGGAGTGGAGAAGAAAGTTAAAAAAAAAATTTGCCGCTCGCGACTTTTTTTTATTTTCTTTGGAATTTTTTTCTTTTCGTTTATAACTGACTTTAAATTCCATGAATTCATAATGTAGCGTAATAGTGTGACCTGCGTGCATCCATAAACACTAATTTGGTCTGTTTCTTTGTTCATTGTTGTCGATGTAATGAATATAGTAATAGTATATATAGTTATAGTAAATATATATAATAATAATATATATAGTAATAGTATTTTAGAAAATTTCCTATTTTCTGCAATTATTTCTAAAATATCGAATTTTAAGGCTAAGATTGCTTTTGGAATTGGTAACTAATGCTTTTTCACAGATAACTGGACCAGAAAGTATTAATGAAAACCACTTTCATGAGTGTAGTGGTGACTTAAAATTAATTCGGAAATGTTAGACAATCATTTATGTTAATGAAACCATTTTTTTTACAAATACTGAAACTTTACAAACTTTACAAAATGAAACTCAATGTGTAAATTATTGTCTTAATTCTCATTTTATTAGCTATCTAACGAGGTATAATAAGTAGAAAAATATTTAAGGATACCTACTTGTTAAATATTGGTTAATGCTGAAAAAGTAAAACATGACAAAAGGCCTCTATCGCTAAGAAGTGGGAGTGGTATCGGTATCGGTATTGATTTTAAATTGCGCGCAGAGACCCAGGCTTGCAACTTATCTTAGATAGAAATCGTGAGAAACGTTACGTTATAATTACGATATTTTTTTTAAATTTACCAGCGGCCCCATTCCACCTTCATCAGCACTAATCAACATTTATCGAGTACCACCATTTTTTTTTAGTGTTTGATATCTGTGAATAGCAGATATAATAAGGATATTTTAAGAGTAATATTTACGTTGGCCTTCATAGAAATATTTTGAGAAAAATGGCCTTCCTTAACTTTTATATCTTAAATATTTTTACATCCAATTATCTGTAAAAACGTATCAGTTACCAATTTCAAAAGAAATATTGATCTAAAAATTCAAAATTTTAAAAATAATTGCAGAAAATAGGAAATTTTCAAAAAATACTTGAAGTATTACATCGACAACAATGAGCAAAGAAACAGACCAAATTAGCATTCAATGGATGCACGCAGGTCACACTATTACGCTACAATATGAATTCGTCGACTTTGAAGTTAGTCATAAACGAAAAAAAAAATATTCCAAAGAAAATTAAAAAAAAAGAAAATGTCGCCAGCGGCGAAATTTTTTTTTTAACTTTCTTCTCCACTCCTCTAGGAACTCAATAAAAAAGTCCCATGAAAATCCAACCACTATAAACTTCGTTCCACCTTTTGAGTATTTTTTGTCGAATTGCACTCGGCTATAGACATTTGTGTAGGTAAATGTGCAGGTATTTTTTCGGGTTCCGTACCTCGATAGGTAAAAAAGGAACCCTTTTAGGATCACTTTCTTGTCAGTCTGTCCGTCCGTCTGTCACCACCACTTTTCTCAAAAACGGGTGGACCTAGCAAGTTGATATTTATACCAGATGCTGAGGTATCTATTTCCTATTAAGTGTTTAAAAATCAAGGTCAGTCAACATGTTAGAAAGATATGGGCAAATTTACATTTTAGCGAAAACTTGTAAATGCCAACATTTACCTTACTTTTCATCATTTTTATTTTACGGAATCTTCCCTTTACTTGTGCTCTTGACCTTGCTCTTAAGGCCGATGCTCCAGGGTGGCCCGTGAAATTCAAATTTTCTTACGTTTTTTGCAATTCGCAGGCCAGTGCTAGGTCGTATGTTGATTAAAATATTATTCGCGGCTGTAAGACGTATGTAGTTACAGAATTATAATCATCAAAATCATCAATACAACCCTCCAAGTTCATGTAACTCGATTGAATGACTATTTCATGAAAAAGTCATTCAATACGCGCCGCGAATAATATTTTAATCAACATACAACTTATCACTGGCCTGCAAATTGCAAAAAACGTAAGAAAATTTGAATTTCGCGGGCTGGTTGGAGCATTCGACAATATTCTAGGTCAACCGGAAGTACCCCATAGGTTTTGGGTCAAAAACCTAATGGTAGTTCCCGTTGACCTAGAATCACGAAATTTGGCGAGAAGCAATGTCTTACAGCACACTTAAAGGGAAAAAAAATCTAAGAACCGTGAATAAAAAGCGATTTGCGAAAACTTTATTATTTTCGGTGGGTGCAATAGTTGTTTCATGGGATCTAACAGCAAAGTTAAGTTTGTCCTTTAGAACGTTTGTGTGGACCCCAAACCCTCGGTGCGCGAGTCTGACTCGGTCTTACTTGACCGGTTTTTTTTTATTAGTTTAGTGTTATATTATCTGTGGTATTTTCTATTTTCACATCGACGATGTTGGTTAAAGAGGTCTCAAGCAGAGATGTAATCTTTTTTCAAAATAAAAGTCTTTGTAAATTTATATTATGTGTGAAATAAAATTTGTTTTTTTTTTTTTCATTCTGGCAAACAAATTGCGAGCGAGCACGACACAGAGAAATATTTTTACGTTGAGAACACTAAACGAATGGCCGAGTTGTTTCTGCATTGCATATTTTCAATAAAACGGTGTTATTTTTATCTATTTTCAATATATGGTGATTGTTTCAATCTCAACGTTTTCGTGTTAGTGTAATTTCTACTAAAATTGTGTTCGTGGCTTAGAAACATGTTATACCGCAACGTCGTTACGGAACGCAGTTCATTGCCTTATGTAAAACTTGAAATAGTGTTTCTTCCGTGAGTGACCGAAATATACGGTGACTTATGTGTTTAGTGTATACAATTGTTTAGATTTTGTGGTGATCAAAGTGTCAAAATGTCGAATTCTACTGCACAAGTGCTTATGAAGAAGGGTAAAAGGGGTGCAGCCGCATACATACACGCGGACTGTGAGAACGGTTCTCCACAGCATTTGGGTCCTCTGCTGGACGTCCTGCTGAACCCCAGCAAGGCCATCGACGAGTGGGAGACCATAGACTGGTGCCGGTGGCTGTTGGCCGGCGGGAGAACGCCGGACGAGTTCGCTACAATAGGTGGGTTCTAGCATCTAACTGTACTCTTCAAAATACGTCTATGATAGTTTGTAGGTTATGAACAAAGTTATAACAGTTCTATTGCACCAATTGCGTAGTTTTTATAAGTAATTGAAGCTGTAGCCCCGCATGACCTTCCATTGTTTGTAGTATCAACTCTTGACTATTTGTTGATGGATGCTGCCAATTTATTAAATAAAATAAATTCTTGCCTGTATTTGAATAATTAAGTACAGTTACGGAATGAAAACAATGAAATTAACATCTCTTGGATGCGGAACTTTTGATAAAAATATCAATTGAGTAAATGTAAATAACGGCTGACATTGACATGATTACATTATGCATGCATGTTCCACTAGTGCTCATTAATTAAGGTTCTATCTAGTTTCAGTTGTTGTACATAACGTCAACTATTGTATGCAATGTAGTATTTAACATTATTTGTTACAATGTTATCTGAATAGAATTTTTTATTTCTAGATTTCCTCGTGAGTTAATTAGCCCTGTTAATATAAAATTACCAGAAATTACCATCATCATAATCATCCTATTAATGTTCCCACTACTGGGACTCAGGCCTCCCCTCTATGAGATGGAATGGGCTTTAATCCACCACGTGGCAAAATACCATTTGACTCGTAATATCTGAGCATTAATAATGTTTATTTCTGGTTAACCTGTAATGGTGACTGTGTAAGTCCTAGACTGTAAAACCTATGTATACCTAAATGCTGTACCCAGAAGCTGTTGGTGTACATAAATAAATTTCATGCTATAACAAAAGCTGTGGTCTTCCAAAAATAAAACTATCCAAATGTTGATTGATTGCACACTTCTATTCTATTCTATTTTTTGTTGATGGCAAGCAAAGCCGATGTCGACCATTCTGCCAATGTCGAAAGTGAATTGGAACGGCAAGTGTGTATTTAAAATAATATAAATCTAGAGGTGGTATGTTGTTGGAGCATTCGAAAAATATGTGATCCAGGGAGCCCTCCCCCGATTGCACACTTATTTCTGCTAATATGTTGTTATCCAATAGACGTTTTCTGTCTTTATGACCAGCTTCTGGTGACACTCGAGGGAGGCTCTTTTGCGGCAATATGTATATCTTTCAGCTAATGTGTTTGTAGCGATAACAACACCTCAGTACTCAGCTCACTTAGGCCCTAGCACACTCCATTTATTTTGAATGCAAGGCTAGGTACTACAAAATTGCCGCAGTGTGTAGTTCAAATTACTGCTGACTAGACCGTCAGTTGTCTATTTCAGTGCAGTTTTTATTTAGCTCACAAAACCTCATCCAAGCTACAATATTTCACCTAGATTGCAGTTCAAACGTAAACCAACTCCACGAGCCCTGAAGTATTAGTATTCATGGTAAAAACCGTACTTCCGTACAGAGACATCAATCGGATATAGGTAAATAGTCCTACAAAGGTACATAAAAGGAAGATAATATGATGTGTATGTTACCTCGGTAAACAGGTAGGTATGTTTACCTGCATTGGTCGCCATCTTTTACCATTTTGGCGTTTCCAATGTCACATAGATGTTGTAAAACCTTGTGATAAATGAATCATAATTGCCTACATATGAAGGTGTATCAATTATTGTAAACAATCTTGAGATGATTATTATTGTTAAAGGTAACTTAGTTTGGTGTTTCCCATTATGCTGGATGTTTCTAATAAACCACAGTATGAGGTAATAGATCTACCTATGAGGTCAGGTCTGAATACAGTTTTGTTTTAGTCTAGAGAAAACGTCTCTTCTGGCCTCTTTTTGCCTTTCTTTAAAGATTACAATTCTGAAGCACCCTCGCCAATGACTACGGCAGGGGCAGCATCCCTCCCGCGGCACTGACCTGGTGGCAACCAATTTTTTTTTTACCGAATGCCTTGTGGTCTCGATTGGATTCGGTAAATCTAATCCTAAGATAACCTTTACCGTCAAAAGTATCGATCGCCACTCTTATCTAAAATTAGAATATCGGTAATTCCTTCCAGTTGCGTATTGGAGGTCAGATAACAGTCGCGCGCGTATGTAATATTTGGTTTTCCGACGCACCTGGAGGCACAGTGTGTTGGCCGACCTTCTCTCGTATCGAAACAACGAGCTATGATTAAGAATGGCTCATCATTCATCATCATCATTTCAGCCGAAAGACGTCCACTGCTGGACATAGACCTCCCCCAAGTGTCGCCACATGGACCAGTCCCGAGCGTCTCGCATCCAGCGGATGCGAGCGGATTCCGGCAACCTTCACCAGGTCATCGGTCCACCTAGTAGGAGGTCTTCCAACGCAACGTCTTCCGGTTCGCGGTCGCCACTCCAGAACTTTTCGGCCCCACGGCCATCCGTTCTGCGAGCAATGTGCCCTGCCCACTTCCACCTAAGTTTGGCAATTCTTCGGGCTACGTCGGTAACCTTTATTCTCTTGCGGATGTCTTCATTTCTGATACTCCGAGCATAGCCCACTCCATTGCCTTTTGGGTGACTTTAAGCCTTCTGATGAGGCCCATTGTGAGCGCTCACGTTTCGGTCCCGTATGTTATCATGACTGGCAACACACACTGGTCATTTGGACTTTCGTCTTGAGACACTGCGGTAAGTTGGACGAGAAGATACCGCGCAACCACAGCGCAACTTCCAGAACGCGCTCATGCGCGGCTAATGTTGTGGTAAAGATGTTAGCAAGGCCGTAGCCTAGCGGGGTTGACTGCCGCGAATGCGCTGAGCTTCTTAATGTTTTGCGTGTTTCCCTACTGGTGGATACGTCAAACGATGTCTAAATCACCTAGAGTATTTCATAGAACTTGAAGTATAGGTTAAGAGCCTATACTACCTCAAATTAGCAACTCTATTTGTGGTGGTTCAAATTTCGTTTGAAGTAGGTACTGTTAGAATAACGTTCTAATCAGCTTGCACTACAAAGTGGTTGTTACGTCAGTCACTGCAGGCCGAATAGTGCGAAATGAGTGGTTTTTATTCTTTAAATCAAATTTTCGTCTTTTCGAAAAAATTAAAAACATAAGACCTGCTTTGTAGTTAGTTCAGTTAGTATGCAAAGTTTCATGGTCTAATTTGAAGTACTTTTTGAATACCAGCGGTTTATTGTTTGATTTGGAGGTAACTTTAGATTTTTTTTCTATAGAGAAATTTTTTTGTGGAATCGTGTTTTCGCCAAACATAGGACCTGACATTAATCCTCAACTTTACCATATTATATTTATTTCAAGATTAATGCTGCAGTATTTTAGGCGTAACGGAGGATCATGCTAAGCTATTTGAGGTAGTATAGGCCCTTAATGAGGGTGCTTAATTATGTTAGTAGATTTGACTTCAGGTTGCGTGATCAAAAATAGTCTTCCGCACAACTGAACCTCGCACGTTAGCCTCGAGGCATTTTGGACGCACCGAAGCAATTCTGTTCTTAGGAAAAAAACCTAATATGTTGTAACATTTCATTATGATACTTATTCGAAATTATTAAAATGCGGATTCTAGATGTTATTTATATTTTGAACTCTATGTAATGCGCCGGTAGGTATAAAGCATGTAGCTTAATTTGGCCTCTAGCTGTGCCTCTAGTTAGGATAGAAAACTGACGCGGCCATATCCTGCTCTATTCTTAAAAATGCTAAAGAAACTGTCGAGTGCACAGGCGCATGCGTCTGATTACGTCATTAATTCATGATTAAGTATGCTAAGTCTCTGTTACTACGCAGAATCTGCTGATTAGTATGATCTGCAGCTGCGTGGTGAGGTTTTTACTGTGTGACATCACTGGAGACAATCTTGCTTCCACGACAATTGACAAACTAAGGGATGACGAATGAAAGATTTTTAGGGAAGTTCTAGTTTCCCTTCTCATGTCATGCCTTGTCAAGTTCTCAAAGAAATTTCGTCATACTCGCTCGAAAAACAAGCGTGTTTAATCCACTAGTTGGAATCATCAGTTCGCCAGCTCATATTTAATATCAGAAGGCTCAGGTCTCAGGGCATCCGGCTTAGCTCGTTGCTTCTCGACTATCGAATTTGCATGCCAGGGTAGCCGTATCCGTCTGTGCCTAAAAAGTAGACAATAAATGCATCTCATCTCTTCAAGTCGGTAACAGCTAATCGCTCAAAAATAACGAAAAACAAACTAATCTTTTCCACGAATAAATAAATAAACAGCTGATGCAAGCAGTTATTTTTGTTTTTCTTCGCACATAGCGAGGTGGAGTTGCTTTGTCCGTAAATATAACCCGATGAATTCGCATTTAAATGAAAATACATAAATAGTTTTGTATACATTGGGGGCTTACAATACCGAAAGGCAAGACTCTCGATTATTGACTTATGCAAGTAGATGCCACAGGTCCTGGATAGGTGGACATTTCGGCTCATGGGTTTTTGAGCATAAATAGAAGACCACATGTTATTGGTAAGAAAACCAGTCTTTTCTTCTTCTATTTAAACTGGCCTAGCGTAGTACAGCGACGCTATACCAGCTCAAGGTCAAAGTGTAACCACCGACGACGCGCGTCGTGTGCTAGATTATACCACAGTAAAAAGATTTGTACTGTGATTATACCAGGGTAAGCATTTCCATTTCAGAAGCTTCTCATCTGTATGGTATTTCCAAATGTTGCATCCTCACATCCTAATGCTTTTATTTTTCATCGACTCTTGGGTTTCCACATGACGCTCTTCCACGATAAATAATGTTTGTTTAGGCGTAATATTCTTCGTCAACAAAACTGAAGCTATGGGCAGTTTCTTTGGATGACGTCCATGAAACTACTCCAAATTAAAAACAATCCACTACCATCGTCTTGCGATGAAAGTCACTTGGCACTAGTCCTGAATATAATGGATAGTTCGTTATTAATTCCACTTGTCTGTGTCACGGAGATTAATACTTTAATCTCTATAAATATTCTCTACTCCAGGTAAACATTCATATTTCTTACAATGCCAGTATCTCACCCAGATTCTTTAAAACATAATAGACCTGATAATATTATTTATTATCCATAAATATCACAAAGCTGACCGTATAATGCTAACTTTACATACATAATACAAAATCAAACAAGTATAATAGCAAAAAATACGTTTTCGGGAACTAGTTAGCATAATCTTGGACGCGGGAACCTTGACCTTGGCTCAGACCTCGGCCGGGTCAAGTCTCAGGTCCGTGAAGGCCGGAATCAGACGGCGGTCCTCGCGGCAATTATTATTGTGCGGTAGATTTTAAGGGCCTATACTCCCTCAAATGGCTTAGCATGATCCTCCGTTACGCCTAAAATACTGCAGCAACAATTTTTAAATAAATATATGCTAAAGTTCCGAGTGGGAGTGCGGTGCGGTGCGGGTGCGGCAACGCGCGCGGTTTGCCTGGCCAGACTGGCCGCGCGGTGCGGCGAGCGGTGCGGGTTCGGAGATACCCGCTCCCGCCAGGGTTACCAACATAAGGGTTTTCCCCCCAAATTTAGGGGTAAATAAGAGGGATGTGATTTTTTTAGGGGACTTTTAGTGCTGGGCTAGACTGAAAACGCGGGTGCGGAGCGGACGCGGGGCGGCATACTCAAACATAATATGAACTTGAACTCGCAAAGACGCCATAGCTGCATAGCTCGTTCATACAAGTGGCCGCAGTGAGTACGTGGGCGGCAAGCGACAACCGCGCGTGACCACCGGGGTTCTCAAACTACATAGTTCGAGCCGTGCTATGGCAACTAGGAGTAAAACAAAAATTCACGTTTTTAATTGAAAAAAGCGCTATCTTTAAAAAAAATATTGTTGCTATGGCTAAATATATTATTGTTGTGAATTAAAATATATAACAAAAAAAGGATTTTCAAGTAATTGTGGGAATTTTGACTTAGCTTGAGGGGTAAATATTTTTGGGAGTTGGTAACCCTGGCGCCCGCACTTGCCGCCCGCGCCCGCACGCGATTCGCGTGCGGCCCGCGCCAACTAGCCCGCACCGCAGCCCGCACCCGCGTGCCCACTGTGGACACTCCAATGAAGTTCATATGTTTGAGCTCGTCGCACCGCGCCCGCACCGCACCCGCGTTTCCACTCTGGCCGAGCACTAAGTAATATATCAATGTGTGACGAAAACACGGTTCCATAAACTTTTCTTTATAGAAAAAAAATCCAAAGTTACCTCCAAATCGAACAATAAACCGCTGGTATTCAAAAAGTACTTAAATTAGATCATGAAACTTTGCATAAGTACCTACTAACTGAACTAACTACAAAGCAGGTGTTATGTTTTTTTTTTTCGAGAAGACGAAAATTTGGATTAAAGAATAAAAACCACTCATTTCGCACTATTCAGCCTGCAGTGACTGACGTAACAACTAGGGCATCAGAACCGGTTTTTCCCGGTTCCAAAAGAACCGGGAATTCCCGGTTCTGAGAGACCCTGATAGAACCGGTTCTGTAAAACGAGGAACCGGTTTTTTCGGTTCTTACGGCTCTCTCTTAAAATAAATTTAGAAATAATATTATCTCTATAATACTCTTTATGCTACTCGTAAATATCAAGTTATTATCCAAATTTATTATTCAAACAGAATATATACTGTTATTTCACTGTTAAATTAATAAATAACGTTATAATTTATTATTAATGATGAATCTTTAAGAAACTAACAATGTTTTTAAGGGACATTAAGGTAAATGCTCCAGGATACCCCGCGAAATTCAAATTTTTGACAGTTGTTTTGCAATTTGCAGCTCAGTCTCGGATAGTATGATAATAAAAGTTGTTTTCGCGGTAATGACACATACTATCCGATATTGAGCTGGCAAATGTAAAAAACGTACGACTATTTGAATTTGCAATAAAAAAATTGCTTGAAATGAACACTCATGTGAGCAATAAAATGGCGGCTGCATTGCGTAAACAATATGCAAAACGACGACTAGTCCAAGCAGCAATATTGCAATATTTGACCAACCCAGAGAAGTATTTTGATAACATTGAAAAAGAAGATAAAACTGTTTATTTACGGCCTACGAGTGATGAGATGCTGCGGGAAATCGTAAACCTCATTCAACGCACAAAACAAAGTGTACCTCTTGATTGTACGCCTGATTGCAGGACACATGATGATGATGACTTACAAGTATCTTCTTTAACAAATGAAGAAGAACTTAATATATATATAAATAAGTCAAGCTGCTGCTTCGTGCTACGTAATCCTCAATTTAATCATTAATTTTCGTTATTTGGTTTTTGTTATAATTTTTTGGAATTTTTATCATTTATTTACAACTTTTATGTGCTTGTTGATTTGTTTTGAGTGGATTTGTAAAAGTTCATATAACTAGCTTGTAAGATGGTTAATTTTTTTAAGTTTAATTTTTATTATTTCACTTTTTGATCTCTGTAGTGCATGTAGTGAATTATAAAGAACTGATTGTAACTGATTGTGAAAATACTGAATTTTAAAGAACTGATTGTTGCCAAAAATAGTTAAAAACGATGTTGTTATTTGAGTATAATTAAAAAAATATATAAATATGCTTACCAATAAAGTGTGTTTTATTTAGACTCTTTTCAACTAGAATTTATGAAAAAAAAAACCGAAAGAACCGGGTACCCGGTTCCGTCTAGAATTTAGAACCGAAAGAACCGGTTCCTCAAATAGGGCCGGTTCTCGATGCCCTAGTAACAACCACTTTGCAGTTTATGCTGATTAGAACGTTATTCTAACAGTATTTCAAACGAAGTTTGAACCACCACAAATAGAGTTGCTAATTTGAGGTAGTAAAGGCTCTTAAGCGCTCAATTTCTGTCAATGCTCAATTTGTGTATGCATCATTTGTGTCGTAGTGCGAGACGCGACACAAGTGTTGACAATGTCGCCTCTAGCAGCAACCGCATCTCCGATCTCTGTGGCTCGGAGGTTCAGGTCTTCTAATACCCTGTTATTCAATATTTTTATGTATCCGCAGATTTATCGGAACGTTGGGTGGTCTTAAAAGTAAGAATGTTTGTCTATTGAAGTAAGTGCTAAATAACCAGGAAATGGGAAATGTTATAAAATACCTGTGATGCCACTGTGGTCAAAATAAAGTTTAAAACGTTTAAAGTTAACCAAAAAAAGTACCTACATGTAAAAACTAACCATTAATATACCAAACGAAGCCTAGACTATTAAAAATAAAACACATTTTAATCCAATACAGCTAGCGATATATTATCATCATAGCAAGTTATTATTAGAAACAATGAGGGCGCCACTAAACTGTTTTTTTCCACCTGTCTCACAATGTCATCGCACCTGACTTGCTTGACCTAAATGCCAGCTTAACATAAACGATAATATCATTTGTAAGGCGCTCTCTTCGCGCACTAGCGCAACAATCTTTATACAGTGTAAAATGAAGTCGCACCCGCCGTTTGTAAGCTTAGATCTTGGAAACTGCGCAACGGATTTTAATACAGTTTTCAGCAGTAGATAGAGAGATTAAAGAGGAAGGTTTATATGTATAAATAACATACATTGCAACCATACGAAGCCTGTGCGGGTCGCTAGTAATATATAAAGCCTGAATGCTACGACATGGTAAAACAAAAGTGAGAATAATAATATGTGTGGTGTTCGGAATTATTAGTGTTTAACTTAGACTATTTAAGTATGGCTGTATTTGATCAGCAGTGTTGAAAACCAGAAATGAATGTAGGTACCTATGGCGTGCAATTTTACAAATGAAGGCTATAATAAATGGTAATATAGGTACATAATATACGTTTTTGTAAGACGATCGAAACTAACATAATAGAAGTTTATTAGGCCTTGCATATCATGTTTTATGATATGATAGCAACTAATGCTAAATAAGATGACGTCAAGCGTGACTGGCAACAAAAACTTGGTGCCGTCATCATTTATCTCACGTCATAAATGATCAAGCCTAAAATAAAAGTGGATTAGCTACCTACGGTTTGATAGGACAGTCTATTGGAGCAACAGCCCGTGGACCGGGAAATTTTAAAACATGCTTAAAAAAGTTTGGTTCTGATTGTGGATCGAATGTGCAAACCACCTTCGGAATTCGACTTTCAGATGGTATTGCATTCTTAATCGCTGTATGTGTGGTAGAATAAATAAGAGCTCTATGCAGTCGTTATCAGTCAATAGGCACGTTGACTTGCGTTTAAACTTTCCGTAGTTGTTCTGCAAAATAAATTATTTTATGAAATACTAGCTGACGTCCCGCGGTTTCACCCGCGTAGTTCCCGTTCCCGTGGGAGTACGGGAATAAAATATAGCCTATAGCACTCACGAATAATGTAGCTTTCTACCAGTGAAACAATTTTTAAAATTGGTTCATTACTTCCGGAGATTACCCCCTACATACAAACTTACAAACAAATGTTACCTCTTTATAATATTAGTATAGAAAAGACAGTTTCAGAATCTGGACACTATTTGTTCAAAAATCCTAAAACTTTTTTGCTGTTGCAGTATATCCGAAGTCAACCAAATTTTCCGCACTATGTCAACACAATTAGACATAGGGACCATAAATTTAACTTTCGACGGCACGTAGGCAACAAAGATTTTTTATTTATAAACGAAGAAGCAACTTAGGATCGCGTTCGGACCAATAAATTCAATCACCGACTCCCACGCGTGTGATTAAGTGATCGGACGATCCCTAAATAACTTATACCATGAAAATATCGGATCAAACTGTGAGTAATCGCAGCTTCTTGTTTTGCCTTAGCCTCCATATGATTCAGCATCTTTATGACAAAGATCTTTAGGCATTTGGTTATTTTTTTATTAACTGCCGAAGGTTCTTAGAACGCATACCTATGTGCGTTTGACCACATAGTGACGTGTCCTCAAGTCATAAATATTCGGAAAATTATATCGGCATTGATCAAACAAAATAAGCTATCCTTATATCTTATTTTGTTGTTATCTTGACTGTCTTGGTATGGGCATGTGATGAGGAGGGAAGAATCGCATGTGACTAAAAGAGTGATGAATATAAATGTGGATGGATGGAGAGCGAGAGGAAGGCCAAGGAAAAGATGGATGGATTGTGTGAGGAATGATATGAGGGAAAAAGGTGTAAATGATTGCGTGACGGTTGACAGAGGAGAATGGAAGAAGAAAACGTGTTGCGCCGACCACAAGTAACATGGGATAAGGGCAGGAAGATGATGATGATATCGGTATCAATATGCAAATACACAGACTTTGTTAAACCACCCATTACTGAGACCAAAACAGGGTTGTTTTGGTCTCAGTAATGGTTGGTCAGTAATGGTTTGTTGCTTTTTCCACAAAGTGGCTATGAAAAGCAAATAGGTAGGTATTCACTTTCAATGTCAAGGTAAATCGGGGCCCGAGCTAAACAATTTTTGACAAATCCCCCAGTTAGCTTTAGGTTCTAGAAGTTCCTGAAGCCTTCATTCATCTTCGTCGTGCCGATATTTTTTTTTACAAAAATAAAACCGACTTCATAAAACACGAAAAAGTGGAAAATAACTTTAGCTTCAGAAGTCGGTGACTTTTGTCAGCGGTGGCCCAGTGGTGGCGGCCTTACGAACAGTAACTGGTGGGTTCGAACCCTGGCAGGCGTATTACTTTGTGTAATTTATTTCATCACCACTGCTCTCAAAACGGTGAAGGAAAACATCGTGAGGAACCCAGCATGTCCTAGTACCAAAACATTCGAAGACATGTGACATAAACCCGCACTGGGCACGCGTGATGGCCATTCCCTCTCATAGAGAGGAGGCCTATGTCCCAGCAGTGGGAACATTAATAGGCTGATGATGAATAGGCGTATCCCTAATATATGGAACGCGGAGCGGGAGGGAGTGTCAGACTTTTACTGACTGAAACCCATCCATGTTCCTTCTTAGCCCTTTGTATTCCAGAGTCGCAGTATCTCTTTAGAACCGTCCCTTTTGCTGACATCTCTTTGAGGCGCGCGCGGAACACGAACGAACTGTTGAAATCTGGGTGTGTACATATCTGCGTACCCCCTCAGAGCATACAGGCGTGATGTTACGTCATTTGAGGCGCACGCGGAACACGACCGCGCCAACTTAATATACCTAACTTTCGAAATCTGGGTGTATTGTACACATCTGCGTACCCCCTCAGAGTATACAAGCGTGATGTTACGTCATGATTTTGTATAAACAATAAATATCCAAGCGATTGCAACATTCACGGCACATTTGCCGTCTATTTTTGAAGAGTTCCATTGTATATCTCCGAAGATCAGCATCAGATGTTCACAACATTTAAATGGGACCACACGGGAAGCACTAGCTTTCAAATAAAAAAAAATCATCAAAATCGGTTCACTCAGTCGAAAGTTCTGAGGTAACAAACACAACAAAAAAAAAAAAAAAAAATACAGTCGAATTGAGAACCTCCTGGACTCTTTTTGGAAGTCGGTTGAAAAGTAAAGTGAAGCAAATGAAAATTTACTAAGACCTTTCCCGTTGTTGCCTACCTGATTAATCAGAACATTATTTTTCAGTACTAGTACAAGTAGATACAGAGCTATTGTTTTCATTCAACTAACGAATAAACAATTAATCGTACTCATGAAGAGCAGAATAGCCTATAATGATGTTTTACGACCTACCTCATGATTATGGCACAGATCCACTTTGCTGATTCAATAATTGCACTTAAACTGCTACTACTAAGTATTAGTAGGTACCTATTCAAAATAGGATGCATTATTCTAAAGACAACACTTGGCAAAACACGGATTGCAATAGGATCCTTATGTAATGCGCCTGTTGTGGTTTACTAACCATGTAATCTTCCGGTACCGTCCTCAATTTATTTCGCGTACCTACTTACTTACTGAGGAAAATTGTCAATTTCTTACTTCACTTTATTGCACCTCACCGTATTATCTCAGTCACGAATGTCATGATTACGTGGCCAGAGATCTCATATCTGCTCGTACATACGCATGTCTTTTTTTATTCGCAAATGGTCCTCTGGTTCACACGACGGAGGAAGGAGATAAATTCCTTTATAAAAAGTACGAGTTGTTACATTTTTGTTCTTACTAAAGCCTTATGAACAAGTTTCTTTGAAATTGTGGCTGATGTCAAGCAGTTTTCCTTGTTGTGCCTTCAGAAATTATGTTCTGGGATTTGCGGCGGAGATGAACAGATCTATTCTACAAGGCAATTGAAGTTTTCGTTTGATATGAGATTTTAAACATTTATTTAACGACCTAAAATATATGTAATTTATGGAATTTGAGTTAATGTTAACCTGGCAGACTTATTTGCGAAGTAAACTCAAACGATTAGCAAGTCAAACATGAATATCCAAAAATGCCAAAAGTTTTATGCCCGAGTAGAATTTTCGCATTTGTTCGCAAATTGTCAGGCGAACGCCAAAGGCAAATAATGGTAAAATAATACTGCTTTCAGACCCAAGAGGTGGAAACGCCGCTCATAAACTTTATGGCCACAATTGAAACAATTACTCGATCCCAGTGTTCAATTTATTTCGTCCGATCTCAAGTAGAAACTACGTAGTAGGTACTGCATTGATATATACGTTCATGCACGCTATCGGGTGACTCACGTAGCAATTTGACAACCATTTTGGTACTCGCGTATGCAAGTTTGATTTACCCGCACATTTAGAGACGACCCCAGTTTTCTTAGCCAGTGCATTGACACCGGTGCGTTTCGTATCGGACGGTGTTATTCACCGGCCGTGGCGGGCGTCGACCCCGTCTAACAGCTGATCGCGGTCCAACAGCCACGTGCCGTGTTCCTCCCTGCACAGAGATAAGCACCCGCTTTGTTTCTGTTATATACGAGATATGGACGTTAAAGAAACAATGCCTAGATTAACTTCTTTATTCCTGGATTAAACTTGGGAATTTCAGCATTTAAAATTAAATTCAGACTTACTAGACTAGAGGTACTAGACTGACCTCTTTTGAGTTCTTGCAAATTATTATTTTTGGTTTACTCTGTCTCCTTTGGCTCGATGGTATTATTTTATCAATCTAACGAAGGAAATACTCATCTCTGCTGCAGTAATGCTGTGGAATCGTAGACAAGAGACACTAGATTTGAAATTCCACATTTACGATGGAGTCATTGCAAATACATTGGTATTTGGATAAACCCAACTTCGATGCCTTTACTTTTATTTTTATCAATAATATTGTTACATTAATTAGTTTGATCTAGTGCCTACTGTTTTGGGATTTCCCCAATACTTGACAACCTTGTTACTTATAGATAGAACCTTCTAGATTTCCCACACAACTAATTTTTTTAAATAACCAAGAGATTGCTACGCCATTTTTTCTGTATCTGTGAATAACCGGTTGTCAAGGATAACAAATTCCATTGTAATTATTATCCTTTCAAAATTACTTCTTCTACAATACATGATGAAATGATGTCAACCCATCACTGGTTGCCCAAAGCGTCAGCAGCGTCACGGTCAGGGCAATAACCACCTATACGTGTACCTGTACAACGAACGTTGATACGACCGTCCGTCTGCGCGCGCGCATGCTGCCCGTAGTTATCGATGCGACGCCTTGTTGCGGGCGCTAATGTTGCGTTATGTTTCATATTGGCGCATTAATTGCTTTAATGTGTTTACTATGTTTGTTCTTTTTTTCTAATTATTTTACGGTTGATTATTCTGGTTCTAAGTTATCTCGTCATCGATGTTTAAATGCTAACGGCGTTCGTTTACAAGTGTAAATGTTCGTCCGTTTGAATATTTTACATTATTCACTTCGAGACGTTCTTGACATCGTGAACTGGGAAAAATGGGATTAAACTCAAAGTAAAATTTATTTGCATAGATTGCAGGTACATAAAATAAGTTGTTACAGTAAAATGGGTGAGCCTTGTACAATCTACCATTATGCATGCAAACATTAATTAAATTGTTATGTAATGAATATTAAAATTAAATTATGGTTTACAGTCAAAAACAATAGATTCATATTATACAAAAAATAAAATTGGATTGGTATTTTTCATTCCAAGAAAGTCAGTCGTTGCACATGAGGCGATGTCTGTCTGGTACCAAATAAATGTTGTTTACATATTCCTTGAAAGCTCATTAAAAAATCTGATATTTTTGGTATCAAACACCAACCGAACCGTCCAAACCATCGAATACGTTCAATGCCCTGAAAAAAAGCGAGTGTCAACTAAGCTGAGGGCCATTAACAAAGTGACATTCTATCAATCGATAACGGTGATGTAAAACTCGCGTGAAGAGGGTTCCGTACAATGCCAAAGTCTTATATTGAGTACGAGTTTACCACTATTTTTAATTGATAGAATTCTTATAGGTTTTCCTGGTTTTTTTTTAATTTTAGGCTCGCTAGTTTCGGAGATCAGGGGAGGAGATGGTCAATTTTCGTCTTTTTCATGAATAAAATCAAAACCATATTTATTTTACAATAATAACAAAAGTATTTGAGATCCTCACATAACGAGCCCTTTCATTTGATATACATATGACACAATAAGGTTAATTTCCTAATTTGTTCCCCGATAATGACCCTTATTAAAAAATAAATATTTACTTTGCATATATCTGTGTTTGGGTCATAGGATTACGCCATCCGACCAAATTTCACCTGATTTGGTCCAGTAGATTCGAAGCAAATTAGCTGTGACAGACGGACGGACAGACAGACAGACGCACGACACGAGTGATCCTAGGGTTCCGTTTTTTTTTTTTTGTACCAAACCCAAAAATATATGAAATATAAGCTACTGAAATGCGATCTTATTAAACGTCGTAGTTGTCGTTGTGGAAATGTGAAATGCAACCCCCTTCGGTTCCCTAAATTAGTCGCTCTCAACTCCACTGACATTAAAAATGCAAGCGCTGGCTAGACAGCCAATATTGCCGGAAAATTGGCAGCGTTTGAAACTAGGTCCGAAGATTGAGGTCACCTAAATGTTAGGAACGCTTAGCATTTGTCTTTTGAACCTTAGAGACAAAAGAAGGAAAGCCATTCCATTTTATATGGTGCACATCGAATGCCAAAAAAATGATGCAAGGAATTTTCTTTTTTTGTCAACCAGTACTTGTCTCATTACTAGGCGATAGTCCATAGTTTTCCACTTCTCCTAACCTCTCCAGTCACACTCGTCTCTCCCACACTCGGAGATATGTCATCACGCCAGCTTTTTCTGGGTTTCCCTCGGCAAAGCAAGGTATATAAATCATACAAAGGGTATATCCTTCACGAACGGGGAATTCTTCTGAACTGCGTGTTAAAAAAAATGGTTGTCTGTAAAGTCGGTTTACGGACGATAATTTTACGTGATGATGTCATTGTTCATGATATTAGTGATTTCAACATAAAAAATAAAATTTCATTCCCCTATTCACCCTTTTAATGATTTTCTAACAACACCGTTGCGTTAGCTGCCAACCATACGCGTAGATAATAAATTTTGTAATTTTTATTTCGAAAATTAAGGACTTTCCATACACAACTTCATCTCCTTTTTTAACCCTTTGGGGATGAAATTATCGAAAACGCTAAGACACGTATAAATTAGTTTTCAATCGTCAGCCTAAACACAACATTTTAAGATCCTAACTTTAAAACTAACGGACTTTCATACAAACTTTCATCCCCTAACTCCATTGGGGGGTGAATTTAAAAAAATCCTTCCTTATTCCTTATCTACATTATAAAGGGAACCACTGTGCAAAATTTCAATTTTCTAGGTCCAAGGGTTTGGGCTGGGCGTTGATCGCCAAATCGGAACGGTGTGACACTTTTTCGTACGTGCAGCCGGTGTTCAACGTTTTATAAGACGTTATCACGTCAAAAAAACAACATAGATGTGGCGCAATCGCAACAGATTCAAATAGATTGTAATGATGAAGAGTGTGTTTATTGTACTAGAGCGCCTCTTTAAATAGCCTGGGTTCATAATCATACCCATCAAACCTAGCAATCGTTGGAGTCATTTCTTTTTGATCTTTTGCCAAACGTTCAGAATAGTCGTCCACTTCTCGTGCATTTCTCGATTGAATGATACGTTGAGATTATTTCTGCTACGGCGCCCGACGATGCTAACGCACTGTGTTGACCTTCAGACATTAGGGCCATTAGCTGGAGATCAAAGATCCATTCAGTCAGGAAGTTGACCCTGACAAGCGAAACATGTCATCTATCATTTGGACGTATCGTATAGGAGACAGGTCCGAAGCGTTTAGAACCTTGATAGCATTTCGCTATCTAATTAGTTCACGTTTAATGATGGTATGTTTATTGGAAATGCTGCATTCTTTATAGCAAAATGTCAGCAAAAATCATGTTATTTTGGTAATGGCTTAACTATAGCATGAATTTTAGACTATTGTTATCGATAAATGAATAATCATTGAGAAATAATCGTGACATATTCGATTCACCTTGAAAATAGCAGCTGTTATACGCTCCAGGCTCCAGTCAAGTTTTGAGACATCATAATCTTCATAGACTTGTAGTACCAAACTCCAAATCTTTCCACACATACCAATAACTCAGAATTCCATTAGATATGGTCTTAAAAACGTTAATGACTCCATTGTAATGAGACATGACATGACTCGGCTGTTTAGCCAGGGTGGGACCAGCTATTGTTGGTTGAGGTTTTTTGGCAGATGGTAATAAAACAATTATTAACGAAATCGTTTAAATAAGATTCAAACTGGAGTCGACAGTGATTAATATTGTAGACGTTTAATCATTTTGACCGTGGAAATACCAGTGAGTACGGTTTGGTCAGCGTAAATTCTGTTTCTGGTTCTGTTTGTCTCTAATTGACAATTTGGAACCATCTGCATAGAGCATAGACCGCACTGCAGTATTTCTAAGTTTATTGCCTAAACTAGACTACTGCGGGTTTAGAATGCAGCAATTGAAAAGTTCGACCTAAAAAGTCTTTTATGTCAACCCCGAGTTCTGATGCTACGCGAGACCTGGTCTATACTTAGAAAGACTAAAGCACACCTATTGATTTACCACTTCTTAGTCAAGTTTGCAGTTAAGCTTACAATGGCTGAAGATAAGTTCCCCGAAATGATTTTTCTAAGAAATTGTATCGGCCCTTGCTAATTACTTACCCATACGTAGGCAACCGAAAAGACGACTTGGTTTGTCTGTTAACTACTGTGTAAACTGAAGAGGGGCGGCGACCTTCCAAATCTTCAACTACTTGGCCGTGAATGAGATCGGCTACAGTCTACCTCACGGCCCGTAAGGTAGACTGTAGCCGATCCCCCCGACGTCACTTGGACATTCCAAACTGGTCGTTAACTTTATTGGTTTTTGCAGTTTTAATTGCAAATGCAAAATTATAAATATCATAGTTTTGTTTGGTTTACTACAGATTAGGAGTTCAAAAACCGAATGTCATCTCTCATGTCATCATTGGACATGAATCATGCATGGCCTGTGGTTTTGCAATATTTTAAAGATAGCCTGTCAGATAAAATTGGTATAGGTAGTGATTTAATTTGGCTACAGCTTGTCAACAGGATATTTTTAACGTACCTACATTGAATTTGCCTTTATTGATTTCATTGGTTAAATATCAACGGATTTTCCTTATCAACTGTTGTGTTTTGTAATCAACTTTATTACGGAAACACGTGTTTACGAATTTGCGTAATGTTTAATATTCAGAAGGTTTAGCTAGATACTGATTTAACCGGGACTTTCTGAACATTTTGGGACACATACTGTTCAGGTCAGCTTGATTCTACATAGACCAAGTGGCAGTAGTGGTGTATTTTGACGCCCGCTTCCGCCTTCGACTGTTAGACCGCAATCTTGGACTGTAAGTACTTCAAATTCATCAAAATAAATGATATACTAACTGCTGTTCTCCTTTGTCCACAGTCCGGAGTTACGACAAACACGACAAATGCGGCCTAGTCTGGATCCCGCGCGTTGTCGCGTACAGATGTCGCACGTGCGGCATTTCGCCTTGCATGTCGATATGTCGCGAGTGCTTCCACCGCGGCGACCACTCCACGCACGACTTCAATATGTTCCTGTCGCAGGCTGGCGGCGCTTGCGACTGTGGGGACAAGTCTGTTATGAAGGAAGATGGGTAAGAACATAAAATAACACTTAGGATGCCTGATATTCTTTTATACTCCTAAGAAGCGACTAGGCAATGGCACAATATCATGCTTCCAGCTGTAGACTTCTGCTTAGTGCTTATCACATCTCGCAAATAGGCAAAATCTAACATGATGAGCATAATCAGACTGCAACGTACCCACCGACACGACACAGGTGTCCTTTCTGTGACAGAAACATCTCAGTATAATGTTTAAGCTATAATATTATACAAGAAGTCGATTGTTGAAGCTTCGTTGAATCGTAAAAAGTAGTCTTGACGCAATAACCGCTTATGGTAGTTAACTATAGCATTGTATGTTGTACACGTTTTAAGGCTGCAATTTGGGATGTGAACCGAGAACCCATCAGGGTCAAGGCTGTCTTGTCTCAAGCGGGTTGTAAATGGCCTTTTGGCGTTCTCCTGGCGCCAAATATCTTCAGACTGTGCATGGTTATATCAGTTGCAGTTCCAAGTTATTCCGAGACAGATGATATAACTTTTCTCGGTAGAGAAATGATAGTTTTCAATCATAACTTTATGTATATAATTTCCGAAGTTTCCTGTTCCTTGTCCGTATATGGGTGTCCACAAAATAAATTACGTACAATTCGCAGTCCATCTAAACCAATAGCTGTACCTTGCAGTAATCGTTGTCTTTATCAGACCGATTTCTCTTAATGAATATGCTCATGTTAGGTCAAGACTACTCAAGACGCTCCATTTTCATAGCCCCGGTCCTTACCTAGGCGATATCCAATAAGCAATATGGATGTAATTATAATAAAGTGGTCCTAACTGCTTAGTTTAAGTCTAAGACGTATCTAGGCTCCCGTAAAATGCGCGGGCGGCTTTCTGTGTGACGTCAGGGCCCCTAACGATCTGTGTTGTACAAAGCTGCGAAATGTTTCAACGGCTATCTAGCAGTAAATGGAACAAAGTAATGGCGTTTATCATCCCACACAAGTTGCATAAGTTGACAGAGAAAGGGACATAGAGATAACGGAATGGGAGGAACTGCAACGTACAATTTGTTATCAATTTTATTGGTCGTTTACAATACAATGGTATCCATTATGGTGTTAATGATACACGTGTTTAATTAAATTATCTGCCAAATTGTCTGCCAATGATTTATTTGCTTCATGAAAAATGGTTTTGTTTTCGTCCCAAAAACTTTATTTTTGCGTGTTTTATGGTTATTTTGAAAGCAGCATACTTTTTATGACCCAAAACTACACTTGGTAAAACAAGTTTCGATATCGCACTAAAAATGTTGATACGCTACAAAATAAAGTCAACAAGCTAACATTGTGGTAAACTGGTATCATAATACATTGAGGACACCACGTTCGTGCATAAGTATCAAATGGAGTGCCCATGCTCTCAACATCAACCCCTGACCTATCCGTCAAAACAGGCCAACGAAGGATTGTGATATTCAACTCAGTTCTTAGTTCTAAAAGATGGTTGACAATATAATGCTGGACATGGACCTCTTCCAAGCTGCACCACAACAGCCTGTCCTCTTCCGCCTTCAGCCACAGACGACCGTTCACCGTGCCTACATTCTCTAGCAAGTTATCACTCCGTTAGCCTTCGTGTTTGCAAAGCAGACGTAGTGTTTATTAAACAGGTTATTTTCTATCTACGTTATTAGTGAAATTATCCGCCGCCATGTCCCATGTTTGCTCGCGAGTCGTGAGCGCGAATCTGCTAAGTGGTGATTTTATTTACGCCGTAAACCGTCCAGCTTGTTTATGCTCGTGATTATTTTTATTTTTTAAGTCGTTTTCAGTAAATTACGACGGTGTTAATGTGATTGTTAGTTCTTTTATCGATTGTAGCTTGTTGTTTCTGTATTTTCTATTTTTGTAGTGTTCATTCAGAAGCACCTTAGATTGTAGTCTTCTTTGGAATGGTATACTGGAAAATACTGTTAGGTTGTGTCGTAATTCCGGAATCAATATAGTCTTCCCACAGTACGACAATACGACACCGGAACTGCCCGGTGTCGTATTGTCGTACTGCAGTTTCAGTTCAGTATCTTTGCAGTCAATGCGACAAATCAATACTTTCTGGTTTGCAAGTCCATCTGTGTTCTTGCAACTATTTATTCCGATATTCAATTACGTTTGGGTGAAAAGCTAATCCGTTGTAGTCGAGCTGTTCCAAAATTCTGCTTTACATAATGAATACCAATCTAGTTCAACCTTGACTATGTCATAAACTGTTTATTTAAATGGCTAAAGTTTCCATTAGTTAATTAATGGGTATTTAATCAGGTTCCACTATGATGCGGTTTATTGCTTTCAGAATGTTTGTTGATATAGGCGTGAATTTTAGCTTGTATGATTAAATAACGAATCTAAAGGATGAATTTCAACATAATAAATGATTTTGAACACACGACATTTAATGGTCGTATCTAATCTACTTAAATTCATTCAAGTTCTGAAATTCATTAATTCACTGACAGACAACAAAAGCCACTAGAAGCATTAATGCTGCTTATGAATGATGGTGAGGATTGAAGATTCTTCTCCAAAAGAGGTATGCAAGTTCGTTAGTTTTTTTGTTTTCTTTTCGATGATAAAACGGCTTGCTGTATTATATGTATTAATTCCCTTACACACCGACCCTCCGTCAGGATATCATCATCTAATTCTCGATTTCTCGAGAGTAAAATATAGGGCAGTCGATCAAAGTCAAAATTAAATCAGAAATAAGTAGGCACTAGAGCTATAATGAGGTGAGGTGTCTAGCGTATTGAACGTGTACAGTCATTCAATTTGATTGTTATCGCAAACACGTGCTTCTTACGATGTTTGCCTTGCAGTTGGAAGCTATAGGTACATTATGTTGTGTACATTTTGTTATGGAGTTATGACTTTATGAGAAACACGACTTGATATCGGTGCTGGCTGCTGTCGATTTAGTAAAATTGATAACAAAACATGATATTAGGTAATCGAAATTGGAAGTACACGTGGAGTCCCATAAACTGTGTTCGAGTTTCACCGATGAAATTGAACGTGTGTAAATCTATTTAGACAAATAAATAATGTTGAAGTGTCTGTTTGTAATTTCAAAATAACAGTTTTTACTGTTTGAAATATCAAAATATAAAAGGCACTTAAGTATAAACAAAAACACATTTATCTTATCTATCTTTATCTATACCTATTAGTCGGTCTGACTGTTTGTTCAAGCCAATCTCCGAAACGTCTGGACAGATTTTGACGGGACTTAGTTGTAAGGAGTAACTAAGGCTTTTATCCTGCCTTCCTTAATGCCCTTGCCCTTGCATGTCCCTTTTATTTATTTTTTTCGGACGGGAAATCATCACATGACTCCTCCCGCTCTGGGCGGAGCAGGAGAGAGTGTCAGACTTTTACTGACTAAAACCCATCCATGTTCCTTCATCGCCCTTTGTGTTCCGGGGCCACGGTATCTCTTTCGAACAGTCCCGCAACCCCGGGTCCTTAATGTTAATGAAAGGAATCTGGAGCAATTAGTGTTTGTGATAGCCGTCAGTATGGCTGACTTTCCAATTTAGCAGTTCCATCAAAACGAAACAGTACACAAATATTGATTACACACTGATACCCCAGACGTTTATCAAGCCCCTGATAACAAATCTGTCCAAACACACGTGCTTCAGATAAGGAAGACTACATGAAAACAGACTGACAGCGTTGAACTTGACCGAGAGTCGACACTAGACCTTCGACGTAAGGTGACCAGGCCATTCTAATGTAAACAGAAGATATATGACGTTGTTAATTGAATCAGTTTGTTTGGGACTTTGGTTTTTATCAACGGATCGATTTCGATACTTGCATAGGCAGCTCTAGAATTAAGATTTTAGACCTTCCCTTCCATTACACCACAACAGCCCATAACGTCCACTGCTGGACATAAGACTCTCCCATGATGGGAGGAATCTGCCGTAATCTCCACGCTTGGCAGGCGGATTGGAGGGGTTCCTTCTATCTGGCAGAATCTTGATACTCCGAAATTTATTTGGCATAACACACTTGGCATAATCTTCTTTAAACGAATATTTTTAAGGCATAAAAATTATTTAATATAGTTATTGTTTGGCCGAATGTTTGTATTTCCGAATTTACAATGGCATACTTTTAAGATGGCAGAATTTTATTTGGCATAATTACCTTTGGCAATGTTCAAATTTCGCACAATTTCACTTGGCATATTACGAAGATGGCAGAATTTCATTTGGAATAATTGTATTTGGCATTATTGCCATTTCAATAAAATAGCATTTTTAACCAAACATTTAAATATTGTCTTATAAAGTAATATGATGGGCTACAAAAGTTAGTGACAGAAACGAATCGCTCCAAAACCGACTTTACGTAGTCTTGTCTGCCCTACCCCTAGAGTGTAATTTAAAATCGCGTAGGCGCGGAGGGGCGAGGCGGCCTGCGAGTTGAGGAGCAGGTTGTTGTAACACTCGCCGCCGCTGCTGAGGCTGGCTGGCGAAGCCGGCCAGCAAGCCGAAGCTGCGGTGGTGAGCGTTAAACACATCTGCGACGATAAGCTCGCGTGGGACCGCCAGAGCCCCGCAGCGCCGGAGCCGTGACAGAAACCATGCCTGCTGCATGTTGCATGCTTGCTTGCATGCTGCATGCTTGCTTGCATGCTGCATGCTTGCTTGCATGCTACATGCTTGCTGCATGAATGGTGTATGCTGGTGTGCATGTATTGCATGCTTGTTTGCATACTGCATGCTTGTTTGCATACTGCATGCTTGTTAGCATACTGCATGCTTGCTGCATGCAAGATGTATGCTTGTTTACATGTTTGCCTCCTGCTTACAGGAAAATAAAAACCACATGTACACAATCAACTGTTTTAATGAATTTTTTGTGATGTGGATGTGATAGACGAGTCATTCCATTGTTATGGATAAGAAATGTATGCTAAAAGATGATTCTAACTGTAAACTTTCTGAGATATGTGAGTTCTGCTTTTAGTGACTATCGATATAAAATTTATGCCAAAAGATGATTCTGGCTGTGAACTTTCTGCGCTAAGATGGTTCTACTTTTAATTCTTATGCATATGAAATTTATGCCTAAAGATGATTCTGCCTTACAAAATTATGAGTTTTGAATGTATGATAAATGAGTGTCTGCCAAACGATTTTCTGCGAAATGAAGTTTATACTATCCGCTGTTATGCAAAGTAATATTATGACATAAAAAGTTCTGCTATAAAGGGTGGACCCGGATTGGAGATCGCAGTGATGAAAGACTAACAGAAAACGCTGCTGCCCATTATCAGGTCTACGGAGGCGCAAGGCGTTCTGCCTCAGACATTAGTCGCCTTATACGACACCCATGAGTGTAATGGGTTGGTTCTATTCTACTCTGCCGGATACCACACGGCTAACCCTTCCCTTATCGTGTGATTATCTCAGGCACGCTGGTTTCCTCATGATGTTTTCTTTCACTGAAGCAAGTGATACAGTACGCACATGAATCCGAAAAATCAAAGGTGCGTGTCTTGGGTTCGAACTTGAGACCTATGACTTGACAGTCCAACATTCACACCACTAGGCTATCAATGCTTTTAGACCTTGTATGCTACAAGTAAACGCATCGGTCTCCTTGGCATCACGGTTCTTAGGATAACCGGAAGCGGTCTTTTAATTTGTAAGCTTTGTTAATCTGTGCGTTCTGCGCTAAGCTTTATGAAAATATGCTTAGCCGCTTACAAATCATCATCAGATCCTGTCCTACCTGAGGTGTTCACTAAACCACATCAGCCATACAATGGATATTATTTAATTCTAAATAAGTGGTTTAAAAAACATAATAATAGACTGCCCTAGAAAAAAACTGAAGTGAGGTAAATAAATTATCGGCAAAAAATGATCGTGCGATGATGGTGTAGCCGTGTAGTTGGTAAATCGTAAGCACAATGAACTCGAATAGTACCTTAGTAGTTCATCATGATTTTTTGTAGTGATGTGATGCTACGAATATTCACGGAATATCACGATAATATTAGTTAAGAAAAACGGAACGCACCCGAGTAGAATAGAAAAAAATTGTTACATTATCAACATAGAACAAATATTTACATAAGTATAAAATACGTGTTTAAAAATGCTAACCCAAAAATCACTCGATTTGAACCAGGGTTGATAAAAACCATGATTTTTTCATAAAAATCGGATTTATTTGATTTAAATCGGATTTTTTTGATTATTTTTACATTCTGATCTTTTTTAATTTGAAAGTCAGTTATTAATTAAATAAAAACACAACTTAAATACCTATATAAAAAACACTGTTATTTTAATGAACAAGGAAAATAATTAATTTAGTTTTTTCAAAAGGAAGACTAATTTGACTGATTTCTCGGTGCCTAATCTATTTCTTACTTTGCTGTGCACCAAATTGAAGCCCGAAAATATTATGCCGACCGGAAGAAGCAACTGTATAGTTGCTTGATTGTACAATTCTTCTTCAGTTATAATTTCTGTTATTTTTTTCATATTTTGTATTGCGCACTGTAGTTTATGTCGGGGGATCTTCACACATTTTGGCTGATTTGGTCGCAGTAAAATTGTATTGATTTAAATAATTGATTTTTATAAAAAAATCACTTGATTTTAATCGCGATTTAAGAGCGTGCTCGCATATTTTGGGCGTTTGACCAAAAATACGTACTTTTCCAAGTCCTCGATATTTGTTATATTATAAAGATAATGGCATAATATCGACACCTGCAATTTAAAACATCGTAACTCATTTTTCCCTACTTTTCAGTAGAGCGAATCAAAGATTTTAAAAATTCTTACTCTGTTCCTATAAGTCCTAGGGACCTCCAACTTTGTAAATACAAGTAAAAAGGTATAATCTACATTCCAGTATGACTAATACGTTGTTTACTTATGTATTTCATATATTTTTGTGACTTACAATGATATTTCACGAAAAACGGTTTTCCAAATTACAATTGTAACTCAGACATACAATGCAATTTAGTATGATTATAACTATATTCACCGAAAAAATAATTGTAAGTCTGAGTTACAATGCACAATATTTATTTTTTTCTATTATTGGAGTTACCATAAAAATAAAAAAATGAAATAATTAGCAATGTTTTTATTATTATAATTATAAAATAACAAAGTTAAGCATAAGCTAATCAGCCTTTACAATTAGGTTCACAAACCTTGTAAGTTTTACAAAGAAAAGTAATGTAAACATAATTTTAAAATATTTTAATCAAATTTTTGAGGACACACAGTTCCCATTAGGCTTTTAATGTATTTGGATAAAGGGGGAAAAATTGTCTTTTGTGAGTGAGTCACAAAAGACAATTTCCTCCACTTATATCCAAATACAATAAAGTTTGACAGAAAACGTAACAAACAATATAATTTTAAATCTTTAATAGAAAAAAATTAAGCATAAAGCTAATCAGCCTTTACAATTTAAGAAAATGTCTGTGTTTCACTTCTGCTAACTTTATTGAAGTTGCGTAAAACTGGAGGAAGGAGCAAACCATCACTCTGATTTAGAGTTTTAATTCAAAGGCAGAGCGATCATATTTTTCCCTCTGCTTCAACGCAAGTTTATAGTATTTGCGTGAAAGACAATTCCCTCCACTGTATTTGTATGATGCAAGCGATGGCTTGTTTCTTCCTCTAGTTTCGCGTAACTACAATAAAGTTTGACAGGACTGTAACACAGACATTTTTTAAATCTTTTTAAGAACTAGTGAAATCAACTAATCACTTTCTCACTATATTTCAACTAATTAAAATCAGTCTTGATCATCTTCAATAGAAATATTTGGGTCTTGGTGGTAATGAGGTAAATTTTTGAAATAATCATGATAGATCTCTGGAATAGCCTTGCTATTGCACAAATTTATCAAATCTTTATATTTAGCCTCAGATATAGGCAAGCGCCCGTACTTATAAGCTATTGGAATGTTAATATTTTGATCATTATTTTGAGGTTCTTTTGCACTGCGACGAGTACCTGATCGACGAGAAACTTCAGCTATGTTTATAGACTTGTCAGTGTCACTAAAAGAATCATATTGGAAAGTAATTATATTTGGTAAGCTACTGATAAATTGAATGTGCATTATTTTACTCCAGGTTACTTTTACATTGTTCACATCGCGGTCCCAATTTTTGTAGAACGATAACAGCTGTTTGTAATCAAATATATCATCTTGGTTGACTTCTTTGACAATAATATTTCATATTTTATGTAAGAAATCTTACCCAAGAAAATTGCATATTAAGTTACAATTATTGTTTTGCAAAATTATTAAAACTTACCACGGGTAAGTGTATCTAACTAAAGATACCTTTTTATCACTGTCAGTGGATGACTAGTTACAATTTTTTTACGCTGGCTAAAATCATAACGGGAGTGAATTGGGCTACAAGGGTGAGCGCAAACGATAGAGCATTTTTGTATTAGTTAGGCTGTGTTTATAACTCAATTTCGCTAAAAAGTGAGTTACGATGTTTTAAATTGCAGGTGTCGATATTTCAATGAAGAATCATAAATCTGGCTTTGTTTTAGTTCGTAGATTGATTAGAATTTTGTTATAATAGTTAATATTACGAGAAATAGCAATTTTCCGACAGCCAATTTCAAGCAAACGTTAAACATTAGGTTTTCTCCTGCCATTTGTATCAAACTGGTAACACGAAAAAATCTAAAAAAAATATAAATGTACTGGTCATATAGTCCTCAAGGTTGTAGATTGATTAGAATATTGAAATAAAAATTGAATCGACGCAAAAAAAAAAAACGATATTCAAAAGCAATATTGATCTAAAAATGTATGCATTTTCAGCGTCCATTATATTCCAAATAAACTAAATTTTATCAAATAAATTAATATGATATAAAACTTCGATCTACAACGAATACGTTTTATTAGTTTTCGTTTGTCAATATAATAAGACAAAATTACAATAAATAAAATTGGAGAACTATAATTCTGCGTCAATTCAGCTCGCACCTCAGTCTCATGTCAGTCTCGTCTCT
The DNA here is from genome assembly GCA_905147715.2 of Xestia xanthographa. NCBI lineage: Eukaryota > Metazoa > Arthropoda > Insecta > Lepidoptera > Noctuidae > Xestia > Xestia xanthographa. The sequence goes on from LR990649.1 coordinate 29,484,111, forward strand.
AATTTTCGTCAATAACAATCGACAATCGTCCGGAGATCAATATTATTATCGAGTCGTGTAGGCCGGTCCAAAAAATTTGATCCAGGAAGTAAAAATCAAAAATTTGCAAAAAAAGATTAACAGCCCTCTTAAATCATAACAACCCTGATTTGAACCATTTTAAGGAACGACCCATATAGAAGGTACCACGGATGGACTGGCCTGCACTAAGTTTATGTTTTGTAAAGTGCAATATTATGGTAAACAGTAGATTTAAGTATCGCCAATACCGTTACTATAATGTCACGTAATACTTACCGAATGGGTTACCTAGATACCATACCATATCATACAATATCAAATCGGATCGATAACAGAACACATTTCTGCTCGATTGTTATTCGAAGCGGCCGATAAGCAGCTGGCGCATTGTTTTGTTGACATTTCGAATAGATAGAATTAGAATACAGCGCATGCTTTAAATACGTGGAATGTTTAAGAAGGGGTAGGCAGTAGACTATTTGTAACACCTGTCTTTGCTTAATGGGAGCCGGGAGGCTATATAAAATAACATATCATCATGCCTGTGTTCTCTGGAGGGTTTATAGGCTAAGGGGTCTGATTTAAAGCTACATTTGATACGATGTGTGTTTAATTTCCATTTATTCACATTTTTAGGGTTCCGTACCCAAAGGGTAAAAACGGAACCCTATTACTAAGACTTCGCTGTCTGTCCGTCTGTCCGTCTGTCTGTCACCAGGCTGTATCTCATGAACCGTGACAGCTAGACAGTTGAAATTTTCACAGATGATGTATTTCTGTTGCCGCTATAACAACAAATACTAAAAACAGAATAAAATTAATATTTAAGGGGGGCTCCCATACAACAAACGTGATTTTTTTGCCGTTTTGTCTAATGTATAGATAATGGTACGGAACCCTTCGTGCGCGAGTCCGACTCGCACTTGGCCGGTTTTTATTTGCATAAACCATTGACATTAAATTAAATACTTAATCCTTTTACTCGCTCTTCTCACAGAACCACAAATGAGAATATACCTACTTAACATTATCGTTTTCCATTCATCAGCAAACAAGTCCAATCCAGGGTTGATCTCCACGAGCGCGTTGAGCATCGTAAGCATACGCGGTATAGGGGAAGTGGATCGACCTACAGTGCGAATAAATGTAACAGAATAGTGGTCGGCTCTATTAGCATTTAAATCGGGTCATCATCATCATCAGCCTATTAATATTCCCACTGTTGGGACACAGGCCTTCTCTCTATGAGAGGGAATGGGCTATAATCCACCACGCGGGCCCAGTGCGGGTTGGTAGATGTCACATGTCTTCGATTTTTTTGGTTCTAGGACATGCCGGCTTCCTCACGATGTTTTCCTTCACCGTTTTGAGAGCAGAGGTGATGAAATAAATTACACAAAGTAATGCGCCTGTCTGGGTTCGAACCCACGACTTACTGTTTGTTAGTCGGGGCCGCCACCTCTGGGCCACCACTGGTGGCAAAAAATCGGGTACCTACATACAAATAAAGACTTCCACTTACTGCTGGAAAAAATATCAAAAGATAACACTGCCTGCTCGACCTTGGAAACGAATACAATAGCTAAGTACATCGATCCTCAGCAGAATTGCAAGAGCAAGGAAGACAGACCTCAAAATTATATTTTCTACCATCACGCCTGTAATCCTGGAAGAGTTAGCCAAAGGTGTACTTAATATACCTATAAATAGTAATAGTACCTATACCCACATTTTGCCAGTTACGTTGAATTCATGATTAAATATTTTAACATCGAGGCATTATAAGATGTTGTTTAACATGAATACATGAATCATTAGAACTCATTTTACAATTCTAAGAATAAGATTCACTCGTGAATGTTAAAGATTTTCCTTATTTTGATATGGCCCTAGGCTAAGTAGTTTTGATATTTTTGTTCCTTGCGGTTTCTTTGGGACTCGTATTCTTGATCGGAAATAGTAACTTTTGTCAACTTCAGAAGTATTTTCCCTTTCCGATAGTTTAATTGCTGCAACGAAATAATACCACTACTACTAGATTTCTACTAAAAAATGACAGATTTAACTAAAACTACAGGTGACCCCGGCCTTCACCCATTTCACCTGTAACTTAAGTTAAAATCTAACTATCAACAGAACGAGCCAATCAAGATGAAACGATAACCCAACTACTCAACAGCTTGCTATCACAATGATTACACTTTAATGATAAGCCATGATTTATCAAAGACTAGCTGATGCCTGCGGCTTTGCCCGCGTGGATGTCAGTTATCGCGACCAAAAGTAATAATTATATTTTTTTCCAACACCTCCAATAAATATCATTATATTTTAGCAAATGAATACAAAAACTTGACAAATAATATACTAAAACCTTCCTCGAGAACCACTCTATCCATTGGTGAAAACAGTAGAAAATCGGTGCAGTCGTTTTTGAGTTTATCGCGAACAGACAGACAGACAGACGCGGCGGAGGACTTCATTACATATTATAAAACAAAGTCCTCCGCCACGCCTGTCTGTCTGTCTGTCTAATTGCACCTGCAGAGGGGGCTGTTCGAAGCCACTATCCCGTCGAGGTGGCAGAGTTCTAGAAGAAGTTTATCTGAGTCTTATAGAGATCAATCTAATATCGCAGCTTAGAATTTTCTTCCACACGCCTCTTCCTCTCCTCTTTATCAACATTACTATACGGAACAATACCCAAACCAGAAAAACCTTTCCAAAGAAAACAAATAAATATTACATCGAGACTTAACAACTCTACAATGGACACTAGCAGACACTGAAAAAACGGCCATCCTTTACCCTCATGGGTCTTGGGACCACCCCATGGGTCTTCCCCCAAGACAGAAAGAGATAGGATATCCAGATCCTAATGACCTTACCGTGACTCAGATGTCCGTTTGAACTTGCCCCTAGACCATCGCTGTGACCTTGGAGAGAGTTGATGACGTCATTTCTGTGTTACGTCACACATCTTGCTTTGATACTTACGTTTGTGTTGAGTTGAAGATGTTATACCATGGAAGTTTACGAGATGTTGGCTTGTTATTTTGAAACCGGCTACTGCTGAGGGTATTGGGTTCTATTCCCCGGTCGGGAGTAGTACCATTTTGTTTTTACGCCAGGAATTTCAGAATCGCAGCATAACAGTATAATTTGTTATCCGTATGTAATAATTTAATCTTGAATCTAAAGTTTATCATGATTATTATTATGATGTATTATGAATGGAAGTTGAAACAAGAATTTTGTAATAAAATTTTTACAACCGGGTGGACTAAGTGCTCTGTGGTCGAGTGTTGATGTACCATCAGCGGTGCTGCATTGCAGTATCCTATTACCCATACTTATGTTGGAGAGTTACATTTTATCTGATAAGGAGAAATGTCTGACATGTTGAGAAACATAAACATACCGACTTCTCCTTTAACAGATAACACAACTGCACCAATTTGACCATCTTTGATTTGCATGCTCTGGTATTACAGAATTCTAGCAGGTAGGCCTTAGGCTGTCATTCACTGATAACCTGTTGAGCTGGCCTACTGGCTTATATTTAGGGTATGGTAGGACCTCACATATCGATCTGGCTCGACCGGACCAAAAAAAGGATTATGTATTTGTAGTAATAAAAGCGAATAAAACGTATTTCGACTCGTTTTGATTTGGATGACCCGACTCGACACCGCGCTAATTCTACTCGACTCGAGCTAATTCCAGTACTTCAGTCTTCCCGCGACCACGGCTGGTGCAATACGGTCGAAGCGTCGGGCTTATAAAAAAGGTAAAAATTCGCGAAAATACCCGTTTACATGTGTATTATAATCGAGCTAATTCCGCGCCGATAATTGTGTTCATTCTCTTAACGTATCAATCACCTCAGCCAATCACATTCCCTTGCTGGACACCAGACCTAGTCCTACTTTGCGCCACAACATCATCTGCTTAGCCTTTTCCCAGCTATGTTGGGGTCGGCTTCCAGTATAACTGGATGCAACGGAATACCAGTATATAGTCCAGTCTGTAGTTCAGTCGTTGTGGCGCCAGTCCTGCGCCATAATGTCCAGGTTTAATAATAATAATGTTTGTTTACTCATGTTCAACATTTCTCATTACAGATTCTGCAGTAATCACGGCAACAAATGCCCGCGTCCGGGAGACGTGCCCGCGGCGCTGATGTGCGTCGCTGAGGCTATGATGCCGCGTCTCATACTACGTCTGCTGCAACACTTTAGAGAGAACAGGTAACTTTAACAAGAACGTAAAGCAATCTTTCTACCAACTCAGACCTGCGCGGTCCACTGCTAGAAATTAATCTCTCCCAAGCTTCGTCACAACCACCTTTCCTCCTCCTTTTTCATCCAGTCTGGCCCAGCCACCTTGGGGGGGCAGTCTCCCTAACTATCAAGAAAAATATTTCAATTTGACACTCAGACAAACGAATCGTTTACATAAGCAGGCAAGGGCAACGGTTGAGCCACTGCATCATTTGACTGCCTGCATTTTTTAATTTGAAAATCACTGTTAGCTCGAAACTAACATCGTCTTCATGGCCAAGACTGCCGTCTGGTAGCGCTCTAGTTAACAATTCCCTTGCATTTTAACCAGAGGGTTTACTCTCTTACCCCCGAATACTGAAACGTCACTCAAAATTTAAGGGTTTAACATTTGAGCAGCTTCTAAACTTTAAATTTCCTTTGGCCAAACGTCACTTTCGAGTATCTGTTTAATATAAGTGGTACTTAAATTTTGAGTGACGTTTTAGTATTCGGGGGTTAGTCGGTCAACGAAGATACGTGCCCATCCGAAAGTAGCTCAAATCTACGAAATGAGCCCTTTCCCTGTTATTTCCCTTTCACTATTCGTAGTTTAACTGCCCAATCATGTTGTCATTCATTTTAGTTCGGGCCCCAAACTAATATTTTGTCCGTAAATCATACGGAGTAGAGAATGCACGTAAATTTGGCCCAAATTTCGTGCTTAGAGAGTAGAGCTACTGGCGACTAGACTATAGTTGGTGCCAGTTAAGATAAGAATAGCGGTCATTGCCCTTTCCCTAATATATCTTCGTACGAACCAAAACAAATAAACCATGTGTCGTTTTTCTTTACAAAAAATGTTGAAGATCACGATAGATGACGATTCATGTCTTGAACAGGCTTTTTTAAATTTTTGGTTTTCAAAGTTAAGAAGTTTAATAAATGTAGGTGGGTCAATGACCGCTATTCTCATCTTTAACTGGCACCAAATAGCCAATTGAATGATTCTTCTCTCGGATTTGTCTTCGTATGCTCACGATCTTAGAGCGGGTAAATTAAATGTATCACCAGTTATTGGTCAGTCTTTTAGGTCCTACATATGAAATTGGCGTTTTATATGCAAAATACAGAACCTAATATTTTAGTTGATTTACCTGACCCCTATTTTTCTTTGTAAGAGGGAAATGCAGGGCACTATGAATTGATAATTTTTGTTTGGAAACAATGTTTCAAAATTTAGCAATTTCTAAGTTGTAATAATCTAATAGAGGCAATTCTTATAATCCGCTTAACGGACACGATTTTAACTGTCTCCTAGTGATTTGCGAAGCCACACATGTGCCGCTAAGGTTTCTCACGGCATCCGTGTCAAGTATTTTTAGATCGTTACGTTCAGCGCATTCAGACGTAACCTAGAACTGGATTTGTGACGCTAAATAGGTCACACCTTAAAGCAGTTAGGTCGCGTAATTACTCGTACATGTAACATGGCTGAGCATACGTTACGTTTCGAGTAGAAAATGGCCCACTAAACTTGGGTTAGTCAGAAGCTCTTAATTTCTGGGTCTTAAATCTCATTACTTATTATTTATTTATGTTCACACAAATACAGGTAATAACATAGAGAAAAGAGAATAAAGGTACCGCTTATTTCATTTAGAAATCTCTTCGAGCAGACCTCGGAATCTTTCATCTGAATAATCAAATGAGTAAAGCTACGGTAGTACACAGTAAGGCGAATTACATCTGCCCCTACGGAAATCGCTACGTGATGATCACGACCACTCTGCCAAGATTGTCACGAAGATGACAGTGAAAATTATTCCTGGAATTGATAGATTTTTTTAGCAGTGACGAGAAAAATTGCCAATTTAATTTGTCAAAGTCACTAAAGACATTGACTGCTCCACTTTCGGCTCCCCCATCCACTTTAACGAACGCTTCTAACCTCACGTACAGTTTCACGCGACCTTCACCCGTCGAGTACATACATGACATCTATTTCCCGGCGAATGTACCGCGCTTCACATACTAGCTGACAATAGACTCTCCTCAACAAGGGACGCGGGACTTGATGATACTTGAGTGTTCTACAGCCCTCGCTCTTGACTGATTTGTTAGCCAAATGATAGGATATTTTATTATAATAAAGAAGCACTTGGGCAATTACTGTAGGAGTAAAACTGAAAATCCGAGAAAATAATCAGCGGTTTCTTACAAATATCATCTCAATTATATCTCTCCATTGACTTTACACCGGTCTTTTCCCATATTGTTTGGGGTCGGACCACACGTTGTTTTTCTTCTATTCTACTCCGTCACCCTTCACTATTAGTTTAGATTTGAATGATGTGAACACAAATGTTTGAAACAGCTGATTTTTTCCCGATTTCCGTAGTATAAAAGTTGGTGATAATATTGAAAACAACGTCTCCAATAGACTTAGGTAAACAAAAACTAATCTTGTATAGGTCTTGTGTAGATCTTAAGGAAACTCAAAATTTTTTCTAATAAAAAAATACCAATTTTAACCAAACATTCGCTCTCTTCTTCTCAGTTGCGGCACACAGACAACATCAGACAGCTACCGGATCACAGTTCAGGAGTGCGAGGGCTACGTCAAGATGCTTATGGAGTTCAACAATATGGGCGACCTCATGCGTTCCGCCATGACCAAAGCTCTCATCAATCCACAGGTAAGCAAGATCCACAAATATTCATTATTTAATTAGAGTTATTACTACAAGAATATAACCAACTTTGCAACTTTGGTTTTGCGTCATTTTGGCTCTTTTGTCAATACACCGTGTTTCCAGACGATATCGATAAACTTCGACCGGTTATTGTACTCAACATTATGAACAACTTTTACTATGGGACCAAACCCTGAATCGCGGTAAAAAAAATCGCTGTTTCCTAATTATGTTCGCATGTCGTCAAAATGTATGGCAACAGCTGCTTTTTTTTTTGTTTGGTCTCCTAGTAAAAGTTGTTCATAATGATGAGTACAATGACCGGCCGAAATTTATCGATATCGTCCGGAAACACGTCGTATAGACTGGACGTCGAAGTGGAAAGAGATTCGTTTCAGTTTGAATAGACTATAAAACATGACAGCCTAACCATTTTGGTTGAGCTACTAAATGTAGTATTTGGGTGCAACAATGTTGAGTATTGGACCTCTTTCTGGCTGAATGAAAAAACTGAAGGTATTTTGTAGCCCGCAGATCAATCGTTGGCGAGATGGACAGTCTATTGATAAGATACAGAAATTACATCCAACACTATTTCAGTTTTTGCTTTGCTGTCATAAATATGGACTACTGTAGGAAGAAAGGAAGGAAGAATCGCGGTTTGTTGAGCCTTTACTAACTTTACAATGTATTCCCCTGCTCCAGATGTACCGCAACCTAGTGGAGCCCCCGTTCCCGGACACAGAGTACGGCTGCTACATGGCCGAGTCTAACAAGATGTACGAGAAGGCGCTCGAGATGTTCCCGGCGCCTGAGCCTCCCGACGAGTGAGTTTAACTATTCTACAAAATCACCATCTCCATTATACAAAATGAAAACCCCATTTGATGGGATTGGAGGTCGCAGTTTATTGGTATTAATGAGATGGCTGTTGAAAGTTACTGTTTATTTACTCTTTGCGAGGATACCATATGTTCTCCACTGTCTGATCAACAATATGAAGAATCAACACATTTTTCTGTCAAAAATCAGGCCCTTAGTTACTAGAGCGTTCCTAAAACTGGAGCAGTTGACGTCACTTGGGATTGCTCTAGTCTTCATTATAAAGCCACAACGGTTGTTTACCCGTTTTTTTTTTCGGATGGGAAATCATCAAATGACTCCTCTCGCTCTGGGCGGAGCAGGAGGAAGTGTCAGACTTTTACTGACTAAAACCCATCCATGTTCCTTCATCGCCCTTTGTGTTCCGGGGCCACGGTATCTCTTTCGAACGGTCCCGCAACCCCGGAACGATTGTTTACCCTGCGACCCAGTTGATTACAAGTCACATTTTAATATAAACAAACGTTATTTCCCCCCAGGTACCGCCACCTGCCGGCCCTGGCGCCTCGTCTGCAACACAACACCTTACTGGACGAGTTCATATTCTGGACGTTCAAGTACGAGTTCCCGCAGAACGTGGTCTGCTTCCTGCTCAATATGCTGCCAGACCAGGACTACAAGGTAAACACACATTTTATTAAATTAAACACAATTTTTCATGTGAGTGAGTTTATTGTCGGAAGTCAAATAGTTGAAATCGGGCTCGATACCTTCTGCGGGTCTAAAATGGCCGCTATAGCAAAATCTTAGCATGAATCACGTTAAAAAATTTAAATTCTTAAAATGGACTTTATGTCAATAATCATAAAGTCCATTTCAAAAATATTAAATTTTTAACGTGATTCACAAAACGATTCTGCTAAAGCGGCCATTTTAGACCCCCTGTTTATTGACCTGGAGACCATGTCAAACTAACGTTAAGAAACCTACTACTTATATTATGTCACTAAATACTGTTGATATTGTCGTAAGCTTTGAAAGCAGATTAATACTAATGAGACCTTGAGCTTGGGGACTGCCGATAGAAGTGAAAAAAGAAGTGAAGAGAAACTTGTGAATTGTATCGTCGAGCTATTAGATTATTATTGGTTTGTAAAGAAGTGCCTTTTTTTTGGTTTTGTTTTCTCACCGTTAAACCTTCCCTGGACTCCAACAAACATTTCAAAACCAAAAACAGCTAAATCGGCCCAGCCGATCTTGAGTTTTAGCGAGCACAAACGAACGATGACGCGAGTTCCATGATTTTTGTTCACCTGAAAGAAGTTTTCACTTGAAAAAAAGCGTCAGCACATAAATGTTGTTACAGGAACACCTGACGCGCACGTTCGTGATGCACTACGCGCGCATCCCGCTGGTGCTGGAGGACGCGGCCGACCCCGACACGCTGTCCAACCGCGTGGTGCACATGTCCGTGCAGCTGTTCTCCAACGAGGCGCTGGCGCTGCGCTGCGTGCAGCAGCTGCACCTGCTGCACGTCATGGTGCTGTCGCTGCGCCTCATGATGGGCAAGATCCTCGTGCAGAACACGCTGCACGACCCCGACCAGAACTTCCACTACGTCATAGACTGTACGCGTCGCGTCATGAAGGAGCATTGCTATTGGCCGCTGGTGTCCGACTTCAATAATGTGTTGTCGCATAAGAGCGTTGCGTTGCTGTTCCTGCAAGATGATGCGCTTGTGGATATGTGGTTCGAGTTTCTGTCGATGTTGCAAGGTTGGTTGTTTTATTTTTTTAATGATACACTGTTTTTATTTGATTTAAACAAATATACATATTGCGTGAAAAAAAATACACATATACCTTGCGTGCGACGGATTATAACGCGAAGACGCGCGAAATGTTATTATTTTTCTGACATAAATCGTTTAACTATAAGTCGAGCTTCATGGCCTCAATAAAGCGCACGCCGCCTGACTTAACAAAATTAATTATTGTTTCAGGCATGAACGTAAACATCCGCGAGGTCGGCGGCCACATAGAATTCGAGCCTTCGTCGTATTACGCGGCGTTTTCCTGCGAGCTGGAAGCGGCCGCGTACCCGATGTGGTCCGTACTGTCGCACCTGACGGACGCGTCGCACGCGCCGCTCGCACGCCGGATCATAACGGCCGCGCTCACCTACCTGCAGGAGTGGCTCGACGCGGTGCACTTCACCACGCCGCACATGGAGCGGGTGAGTACACGCACTGTACGTCTGACGGACGCGTCGCACGCGCCGCTCGCACGCCGGATCATAACGGCCGCGCTCACCTACCTGCAGGAGTGGCTCGACGCGGTGCACTTCACCACGCCGCACATGGAGCGGGTGAGTACACGCACTGTACGTCTGACGGACGCGTCGCACGCGCCGCTCGCACGCCGGATCATAACGGCCGCGCTCACCTACCTGCAGGAGTGGCTCGACGCGGTGCACTTCACCACGCCGCACATGGAGCGGGTGAGTACACGCACTGTACGTCTGACGGACGCGTCGCACGCGCCGCTCGCACGCCGGATCATAACGGCCGCGCTCACCTACCTGCAGGAGTGGCTCGACGCGGTGCACTTCACCACGCCGCACATGGAGCGGGTGAGTACACGCACTGTACGTCTGACGGACGCGTCGCACGCGCCGCTCGCACGCCGGATCATAACGGCCGCGCTCACCTACCTGCAGGAGTGGCTCGACGCGGTGCACTTCACCACGCCGCACATGGAGCGGGTGAGTACACGCACTGTACGTCTGACGGACGCGTCGCACGCGCCGCTCGCACGCCGGATCATAACGGCCGCGCTCACCTACCTGCAGGAGTGGCTCGACGCGGTGCACTTCACCACGCCGCACATGGAGCGGGTGAGTACACGCACTGTACGTCTGACGGACGCGTCGCACGCGCCGCTCGCACGCCGGATCATAACGGCCGCGCTCACCTACCTGCAGGAGTGGCTCGACGCGGTGCACTTCACCACGCCGCACATGGAGCGGGTGAGTACACGCACTGTACGTCTGACGGACGCGTCGCACGCGCCGCTCGCGCGCCGGATCATAACGGCCGCGCTCACCTACCTGCAGGAGTGGCTCGACGCGGTGCACTTCACCACGCCGCACATGGAGCGGGTGAGTACACGCACTGTACGTCTGACGGACGCGTCGCACGCGCCGCTCGCGCGCCGGATCATAACGGCCGCGCTCACCTACCTGCAGGAGTGGCTCGACGCGGTGCACTTCACCACGCCGCACATGGAGCGGGTGAGTACACGCACTGTACGTCTGACGGACGCGTCTGGCGGTCTGTCTGACAACGACAACTGTGGGTCGTGACCGTGTCTCCGCAGTGTTGGAGGTATAAGCGAGGAAGCGCGTGCCAGCGCGACGATTTACTTGCGTCTTGTCATCTACTAAACTTATGAATAATACCTCAAAAAGACGCATGCGCAAACGTATTAAACCTGACTCGAAATCTATAGGAAGGGTTAAGTTGATGATTCTTGGGTAACAGAAAAGAACCCTAGCTTTGAGTTTCATGTTTGAATGTCGCGCCTCAGTAAGTTAGTTACAGAACCGGTTTATGTTACAAGTACTACTTACGCCAATACATCCCTCATCTTTAAAAATGCAGGAACTTCAGTTAAACTTTTTCTTTCTCACATTTGCAACCGTATAATGATCCCAATGTAATCAACGCTGCAACCTATATATCAGCTAATACCCCTCCCCTCGGAGCAGTCGGAGGTGATGCACGCGTCGTTCCACTTCCCGCTGCACCGCTACCTGGGCGCCTTCCTGTGCGCCGGCGTGCGCTGCATGGGGCTGAGCGCGGCCGACGTGCTGCCGCCGCCCGACCTGCTGGCCTTGCTGGCGGTGCATCCGCTGAGAGTTCAGGTATGTGCCATACTCCTGCTACAATTATGTGCAAGCGGCTAACTTGCCTAGTCAAAGTTGACGCAGATTTGGGCGAGCCGCAACCAACGCATTGCACAAATCCTTTACTTCGTACATTTTGTATGAATCATCGCACACTACAGGCGGGCCCCAACTTTTTGTAATGAAATTCCGTGTGCTATCACCTTTAGCGTATACTGCTGAACGAGGGGCCGGGTTCGATCCCTGGGTCGGGCAAGACAATCGTCAACTCGGCTTATAACTATCTACTTGCTGAGTTTAAATTCCTGAATCCTGTCTCAGCAAAGCGAATTCTCTTTTTGCACCACAAAAAGAGAATTCCCGTTCCTCTACTACTCGAAATAACCGACGATTCAACATTCAATAACGTGAAAAGAACTTGAAAATGCTGGTTATTCTAAGCGTTTTTAACATCGGAAGGTAAGTTTTTTTATGCATTTATGGCCTTCACCGGTTTCAGACTAGCGTATTTTGTAGCGCGTATAAGCTCGTATCGGCCACATTACGTGTTTCTAAAAATCGGACGTTATACGCTCTGTTCGCGAGGAGGCGTCTCGCGGCATACACTTGCAAGTCCCGTCCTATAATTCCGTCAACGCTCGTACCGAGTCACTCTTAAAACAAAAGGCGATAGTATTCTCGCGTACACGTGCTTCCAAAAACGTGCCGGAAATACGCTAATCTGAAACCGCCTTTATTTTTTGATGTTCCACACTTTTTATTAAATTATTACTGTAACACACAAGCTACGAAAACATTTCGTCATCATTAACGCACAAGTAAATTGCGAGTGTCAATTCTAATATTATGAATTATTTCAAACTAGCAATTATCTATGTTTAATCCCTACATTTGTGAGTAAAATACGGAAGGTAGTTTCGCATTCCTTCTAAAATCTTTCGTCTTTATTGTCACTGTAGTCACCTCATTATCCAACCGTTACTGCCAAAGCGGCGTTTACGTGCACCTGGTGTGACACTTGCGCGTATTTGCGCAAAATTCACCTTATTTCGTTTGCATAAAATGAACTTTATTGCAATAATATGTTTAACATGTTGTTTTACTTATGTACCATATTTTTTTGAAAAGCGATTAAAGGAATTAAGGCCAAGCAAAACGTACACCGTTTGCTCTTGCGTCTTCATGAGGTTCTCACTATGTGTGAAAAGTGTGTAAGCCAAGTCGGACGCTCATGGGTGGCATATAAGCTCGGACCCCACACCAGGCCCTAACCACACCTGCCGGGGGTTGCGGGACTGTTCGAAAGAGATACCGTGGCCCCGGAACACAAAGGACGATGAAGGAACATGGATGGGTTTTAGTCAGTAAAAGTCTGACACTCCCTCCTGCTCCGCCCACAGCGGGGGGAGTCATTTGATGATTTCCCAACCGAAAAAAAAGGCATTAACCATACGGTAAAGAAAGAAAGAATGTGTGAAATAATAACAAAAACAAGCCTGTACATTTTAATCTTTATTGTTCATATTTGGGATTGTATTTAGACTAGAACATTGGAGCATCTAATCTATTTCCTACAGGGACGACACATGAAACAAGATTACATTTCTAAATAAGTTACGATTACATAGTTTTTACTAACTCTGGCCTTAGTTTTGGCAGAACTACAAAAAAGCGATTTGGAAATATAAAAAATTAAATCTGTATTGAGTAAATCTCAAAACATTTCCACGGTGAAGAATGAATGTAAAACATTGCTATGGTCCATTCATTGAAATGTTTACATATAACGTTTTGTTGGTACTTATCTGCCACATATTTGTATAAACAGATACCCCAAACACAATAATACAATGTTATCTTGTTTGATATCAACGTCCCTTGTATACACACCCTACCATTGTACGCCATAATCCGAAATAAAACTCAGTACAAGACTTAAAAAATACGTATTATCAAAAGTCACTATTACGCTATATTATAAAATAAAATGAGTATATAAAATTGAACTGTATTCTAATTAACAATGGGTACGAATTCGGTGGTTTCCGACTCGTCGACAAACTCTGACGGAGGTGGTTCTGCCTTCACGTGTTTGGAGTAGTCATAGGTGATGACCTTGGGGGCGATGAAGCCTCCGGAGCCCTTCGCTCCTCTGTGGTACAAGCCGGCTCCACTCAGCAAAGTCGCTCCCTTGGTGTTTAGGGCTACGGGCGAAAGGGTTCTTTTAATTCTGTTTCATAAACAAGTTACAGCTAACTCAAAAATTTACCACATTTTTTAATTCTTGCCAATCAATGTTATTTTCACTTAAAAATGGGAATGTTATACTTTTAATTGAGCTGGTTTCAGAATGACAAGAAATATTTAAAAAAAAAATACGTTGTAGCGCAAACTGAGCTTTAGGCATTGAAACTATTTTTTCCAGAAACACCAAATATCCTATTCATGTAGGGAAACTAAATTGCGCAAACAGGATAGAGATATTTACTTAGCACAAATACGTATCGTCGAAAAAAGTCCAATATTACCTTTAGAAGGCACAACAGGCTGTATATCGATGAACGGAACTGTGCTCTGTGCCGCATCAGCATCGAAGTCTGAGTTTGTGAACTCGATGTACTGGTCGTGTTGCGAGTCTATGCGCAGAGATGTGTGCGAGCGCGTTGGGAGGTCCGGCTTGTATAGCTCGAGACGCGATCTGGAAAGAATTTTGGTAAGATTAGGTTTAGAAGAATTCTTAGAAATCCCCAGGAGTAGTTTAAGTTTCTGGCCGAGATTAGTAAAATACTGGTATTCAGCTGCATGCGGTAAGACTGGTAGCCGACCCAACATGCAAGTTGGCATATGATAAAACTGTGATTCGTCTTGATTTTTATAAACAAACAGTTTCTGTGAATCTGCATAGCTCGTATCTGCTGACCAAATCCATGAGAACGTTAAAAATATTACGAACATAATATTTGGTTCTGATTGTTCGTTTGGTCTAAAGCCCCCTTTTAACTTAATTTTATAACATTCACTTAAAAGGAACGCGGGGCATTTACCTAGGTGTATGTGATCCTTCAGTGTTGTCGTTGCTGATCCATTGACTTTTCTCTGGCGAAAGTTTTCCTGTCGTGTAGTTGAACGGTGTTGAGCGAATCTCGAAGTGTAGATGGGCTCCAATCATTCGGAATCTGTAAAAGAATTCGATAATTGTAAAAGTTATAAGTGAAAAAGTATTTAGTATTATTTTGGAATTACAAGTAAAGTTTTCTCACCTGGCTCCAGTCAAAACATGTCCCGGTGGTGAGTCCAGGTCGTCCAAGTCAATCGCTCGCTTCTCATAAATCAGCGTGTGGTAGTCCAAGCCCTCGATGGCTCCAGATGATGTCGGATCAAAGGCCTGTGCCTTCACCTCCTCCGAAGACTCCACGAAACCTCGCTCCACCAGCTTACCCTCGTATATCTGAATGTGGAACACTTTACCGTGCTTCACCAGACGGATTCCTGTCACTACCCTGGAAATTGCGAAAAGCTGATGTTAGTATCGATCTAAAAGTGGCCGAGATTAACTCACCCGCACACCCATGCAGTTAACACAAGAGAGATGAGAGAAGATGGCATTAGATCCGAATCTGTACGCTGAAGATGTAGTTGTGTAACTATTTACATGTTTAATGGTCCCCTGTAAGCGGTTTTTTTTTTGAGACAAGTAACTCTGCGTAAGCGGTATGTACAACGAAAGCCAATTAGGTCGAAAAGACACGTAGGTTAGTTTCACTGTTTCCCCAAGTACTGACTTGTTGCTTTCAATATCTGCCAATGCCTCTCGCAAGCTGAAGAAACGTTCAGCCTCGTTGGCATTGTCCTCGCATAGGCAAAAGCAATACGAGCAGTGAGTTAGTGTCCATCTCCACCAGGAGTCGACCTTTGAAGGAAAAACTTTCATTATAAATTTCGTTTAACTTCGGATTCTTTCGGGGCAAGTTTTGGAGTGTCCCTATAAAGTGTGCGGGTGACCCGAACATTTAAGGGACTAACTTGTTGTTGCCGATGTCTGATAGAGCTTCTCGGAGGCTGAAGTAGCGGTCGGAGGGGGTAGCATCTTCGCAGAGGCACAGGCAGTAGGAGCAGTGCCAGAACAACCAACGCCACCAGGAGTCCACCTGGACATAGCCACTGAATTGGAACACTACGCTCGGAGTAATAACGGTTAGGTAGTATTGATTACGTGCTGCATATTCTCGAGGTCAGGTAGCGGTCGGTAAAGCTGTACAGTTAAAAATGATAATATTATGTTGATGACATAATGACATGCTGCAAAAAAGATCAAGGCTGAAAATGTAAAACAAATGTTGTTCTTCATCAAATTCAATATAAATGAAACAGAATCACGTAAAACGTCTTGCTATCGTATTTGCGTTCTGATTTGTTTCTTTAATCATCTGACCTCATTAACTACCCTTCAAGTCTGGTAGATAAGCCACGATTGCTTTGAATACGAGTATTTTGAAACCAATATCAAACATTGGGGTCCAACATAATTTGTGGGTGACTGGGGCCAATGTTGGAAGTGTCAAATTGTTCTAACCTTGGTTGTTCCCTGTCTGCAGCTGCCGACCCTTCCCAGCGTGCGTCCGTTCTCGTACTCGATCCATTCATACCGCCTCTTACTGTTGTGGCTCTGTAAAGTTCAACATAAACCATTACTCGAATATCATAGCACTATTTGTTCAATCGTGATGAATCATCGTGATTTGTTTGTTTACTAAGGAGGTCACGGCTACTAGTTTAGTTCATTACTGTTTTGAACAACAAAACCAAAGAACATTTGCCCGTTATTTTCCTTTTGTTGTTCATGTCCCGTTTCTACTTTGTAACTTTTAATGTATTTGTTAAAGTTTTAATTTTCTCTTTGTCTTAGTTCTGCTCATCATGTGGCATATTTAACTTTTATTATAACAACAGTATAATCAGACTGGATAATTAAGATATGACTCCGCAATTGTACATCAATTAAAGCAATTTAGCTTTGTTTGAAACTAGTATTATCATCATGGGCTGCATTGTTATTATACTGGAGTATGTGTTTGTTATATTCTTGTTTTTAAAAGCCTAATGACAAATATTGTGTTAATAAATTGTTGGGAAGATACTGGGCAACGCTTAAACTCTTTTCACCATGCCTCATGAAGAACTAATCCAGATAATAGTTGCTTGCTGTGATTGGTTGACGAAATTAATCATTGAAGCTGACATGAGACAAAATGTTATAATTTTGTACTTTAACAATAATCGGGAAAAGTTCTCAAAAGGCTGTAAAAAGTTGTACTTTGTTTTGTAATAACACGACAATGGTTTAAAACTTCACTTACCGCGGGACACACCCACATGTCAGAATCCACATACTGACAATCAATGACTCTGCCGTTGCACTTATTCTGCTGAGCACAGAACTGCTCCTTGTAACAGCCCTGGTTCTGAGCCAGCGTGTAGAAGGCGCAGTTCTCCCTGCACGTGCCGTCGCTATTCAGGTCCACCTCGTTCTCGATGTAGCCTTGCAGCAGGCGGGTCACTTCCGCGTACGTCGCTGGAAAATGGACGTTATTGTTAGTCATGTTGGGTTGAATGTTCGAGAAATGTATAAGGTGTCGCCGCTTTGTTTTGCTGATGTTTTGTGTTTATAGTCGTAGGTTATTATTTTATCACTGTTGACCTTAGTTCCTATATTTAAAATAATAACAATAATACGTTTTCATAGGAATTCTCAAGTACTTTTTCTTGTTGGTTTAGTCAAAGATTGTTATTGACATTTTTTCCTAGCAGCATTCAGATTGATAAAAAAAACTTCTTTGTATT
Organism: Xestia xanthographa; assembly: GCA_905147715.2. NCBI lineage: Eukaryota > Metazoa > Arthropoda > Insecta > Lepidoptera > Noctuidae > Xestia > Xestia xanthographa. Next base: position 29,501,659 of record LR990649.1, read on the forward strand.
CAATTACGTAGTTGCACCGGCAGCGGGTCCTCCCGCTTATTCAAATATAGATATTTCTGGGACGAGGACAGTCCTCTATAGTCAGTTTCCAAGTACGATTTTATTTCTTCAGCGAAATACTTCATCTAAATCGTTTCTCCTAGTACATAGGGAACCTAATAATATTATGAAGCTTCAATGCTTACCACTAGTATGTACAGGCGGGTCACAGCGGTACAGGTCTCGCTTAGCCGACGCCAAGGCTGCCCTCGCAGCAGTGGCCGTCTGACCTGTCCTCTCTGTGTACCTCTGACGCGTTAGACTCGCTTCCTGTGTGAAGTTGCCTGAAACATACGAATCACCATATTTATTTAGAACAACAAAATGGCCAATTGATACTGAGACGTAGGTAATAACACTGTAATTCCCCCGCGGATGCAGATGAAATTGACACGCTAAATTGCAATTTGGTAGATAGGTCGATTTTGAAGTAGGGAGTGGAGTCAAAAGTAGCTTGAGATGGTTCGTTTAAGATAAATAAACAAACGAGTGTCTTCGCCACAAAAATAACTCTGTGGCACTAACCAATGTCTTTATCTTAGTTTTTATTCTGTGATTAATATTTATATGCAATAAACTTAATCCATTTTGTTCATCAAGGTATTTAAAAATAGGTATTGTTTTAAACATACACATTCGAATGTCATTGAACATGACTTGTTGATTATTATTGACATGATTATTTTACACGGGTAGGCGATTTCATTAGAATAAATAGTAAATTATCATGTTGCCTATGTTAATAATATTAATTAATAATTGTATCATTAGCCACTATTACTAGTACAATAAACCTCGTTGCAGATAAAAAATGCAAATGTTATTATTTATTGTGGTTACAGTATGACGTAGATTATTTGCAATAAATAGTTCTAGTTACCTACTGGAGTTTATTTTTTGTAAAAACTTTGTTTTACAACATCCTTATAAAGGTTTACGACTTCATCTAGTGGTAAATAATTTAAACATATTTTTGTACACAAATAACATATTATTATAGAAAATACCAACTCAACCGCAAACTCAACCGTATGCCTAGGTCTTTAAAGTCATTAGTTTACATTTTTAGAAATTTAATTCCAAACGCAGAATAAAATTAAAATCAATTGATCCATTTTGTTCATGAAATTAACACCGGAACATATACTGACAATTATTATTACAGAATATTATCAAAGTCCAATGCATCACAAATTAAAATAAAGTCGTCTTCATTCAGCCAATTGTAACCAATGTATTGTGAGAATTAAGATCAAGTGATCAATATTCGTTGTTTACTTCCTAATTGCTTTGTTCTTGTTTTCCTTACCCCACTTTATTTTCAAGTTATCAAAAACAAAGTTAAAAATGACTTGTTGAAAATAATTGTTCCTATCATTTCTTTTTAATGGAGCTACGTAGGTTTTTTTAAAATACTTTCTTCATGAGTTAGGCGACGGCGACGTTCACACGGGCACTGCACACTGGACTTTCAATTCTCGGCATTTAGGGCTGGAAGCTCAAAATCAAACAGTGCATTCTTTAACGTCCTGGGGATGCACTCTGTTAAATTCTCAACGCTCAGCAGTACACAGAGAGTTCAAATCTTGTATTGTAAACGGCGAGCAAAAAACACCCGGTCGTGCGAATGTAGGCTTCAAGTTCAAGTCAACAATATTTATCAAAACCGTGGAACGCGCGTTATGTAGTTCTGTAAACAATACGAGTGAATAGGCATGATAGCTTATTTATTTTAACGTTTTGCATATCATTTTATTGATTGCGTCCATGTAAGTATTCGCTTTGACGCTTGCGCTTCCCACTGCCATGACAATATGAACTGTGATTCACTTGTGATACTTTTAAAATGAGATTTTAGTCATTGCTGAGCTTTTTATAAAAATATTTTTTATTTTTTAATGTTGAGACCGGACAATATGATAAAAATAAAAGTTGTTTTCCACTCTTTCATTTTTCTAATTATAAATTGCTAATGACTTCTGTTATATTTTTTTCCTATTACTTAAATTTATATTATGAATATTCAACATTTTACTAGCTGTTTTTTTTGGAATGAGATTATTAAAATGCTAATATGTAATTATTACTTTAATGCCGCACTACGGTGGCCAGATGTGATTCTCTGCGGGCTATCATTTCCATGATAGGGGTTCACATAATTACAATTCCTTTTAATTACTTCCGCAGTACCTACTGATATTTTTATATCCCTACTAAAATTGAGTATAGACTATCCTGATCTGATGGCTAAATGTTCTAATACACTTAACGTTTATGTAAATAAAATAAATCACACGATCTGACATCAACCTATTTACCTATTCGCATCACATTTCTTATGTTCATCGTCTTTATTCGTCTATAACAAAGAAACGTAAAACTCTTTCAATGTCAGTAGTCTCGTACTACAAAGACATAACTGGATTGATGTGAATGTTCTACACCCCAGTTTGTCACAAATGTTGCCTCTGTGCCAAGCTGTCTCAGGTATCTGCCTTCCTCTTCTAGCTATACAGAATAATGCTTACCTCTTCCATATATCCTGAGCAGCATCCAAGAGAACTGCATCATGGCGTAACCTTTGATTTCAGTGAGGGCTATGGTGTTGTACATGTCGTATATCAGCTGATGTGGCGACATCTGTAGGTCGCAGACATCTGAATCCTCCTCCTGAAATTAGGAAACAGTTTTTTGAGATATTGGTATGGGGAAAATAGAGCTTTGAAGACAGAAAAGGGGACTACAGGATATGACCTCCTCCAAGCATTAGACTATTAGGAATATCTTCTTTCAGTTACAAGAGTTGTCAACTCAAAATAAAGACAACATGTGAAAATAATTAGTTTACAAAATGGCAATATAGACGCTTGACTCGTGATTACAGAATTATAATACTTGAAGCAATTAAGGCCGTGTTATGATTTGACTTCGAGTTTTTTAAACGTAACAAAGGATCGTAACAGCGTTTATGATCTGTAGTTTCTGCTTATCCCCATGGCAAAATATAAACATGAGTATAATGTATGAATGCGTGCATAAAACGTTTCATTGTTGACACTGAAGCCTAGCAAAGCAAATACATTCCTTTCAGTGATAGTCATATTATTTACTCAAAATTAGGTACCCGTGAAGTCAGCTTTGCGAATAATGATATCCGTTATCAAATACCTGTGGGAATAGTCAACTTGGTTTGATAACGGTTAGTTATAATTTAAAATTATGTGTATATAGAACGACACCGTCTTGGACGGGCAGTTTCTAAGAAAACATGGATTGCTATTTGGTTAATTCGGATTTTTTCCTGTTACTGATCGTCAGAATATGTTTATAGATGAATGTCAGCGAAATATTTCAAGACAAAATATATTGGTACCTACTCTTGTAGCTTTTAAATGTGTGCTTGCTCTGTCAATAAGAAACTATAGTAAAACATAACCCTCCCTCCAGATAGAAAAAAACGACTTGACGCGTGGTAGTCACGCATTGTCCTCATAAAACTAATCATGTTTAATTAATCTAATTGGCTACGGTTGTTACAATTGCAGTTAAATAAACATAGACGTAATACTAACAAACAATGAAGTTTTTGTGATGTCATCAGAAATGAGAAAACAATCGATTTTCCCGAACAATTTATTAGAGTTTAAAATTGTTTATCAGATTTTTCGTAATACAATTATGAATAATCGGCGGCAGCATAGATAATCATCATCATCTGCCTAGCCTTTTCCCAATTATGTTGGGGTCGGCTTCCAGTTCCAGTCGAATCAGACGCTGCTGAATACCAGTGTTTTACATGGAACTACTGCTTATTCGACCTCCACCAGCCAGTTACCTGATACACCTCGGTACAGCACAGTAATGTTGAAGGCATGTAGCGGAGACTCATTGTTGACAAGTCATACGACACCTCTGCATACATATACCTACAATGCATATGTAATATCTAATTACTCGACAAATACGGGATAATTAACGGATTGCATTCTTTTCCTCATCAATACCTTCCGGTGTTTTGCAATGATGATGGTCTTACTAATAGTAATAATGTACCTAATCTACCATGCTCCACTGAGCAAAGAAGACGACTTTTAGTCGTGAAACAAAATTATTGCTGAAAAGGCTGGCCTTGACGTTTTTGGGTAGAAAAAACAAAATGCAAATATGTTTAAGTCTAAACGGTCATTCAGGCAAACAATTTTTAGTTTTTTTGGTAAAACCTACTATCTAATGTTTTGGTAAACTAAATCGCGTTTGGAACAATGGAGCCTCGGCTACTTAGTAACTGCTATAAGTCTTATAATTATTATACGGTTTAACTTTCACGTTTCATCCTTATAACAACGAGTATAGTTGGCATTCCTCAGTGCCATAGCGAATATTAATATTAACGACAGTAGTGAACATGTGAAAATATCGAGCTAGGCTTTCATCTGTGCTATTTACTAATTACAACGTCTTGTTTTGATATTTGCAAAACATTTAAAAAATCTAGGTTAGTAAAGCGTACGTCACACGTCTTATTAAAATAACCTGCTTTTTGGTATCCCAAAATGAAAATGTTTGCAGTAAGCAGTCACCTCGGTATTGAGGGCATTGCTTCGACGATTGCGAACAAAATACGATTACTCAATACACTTTATAAAACAAGCAAGATAGCTAAACGCGATGTTCTTCAAAATTAATCATGCTGTTACAGGGAAATCGTAAACATTCAGATTGTTTAACGTTGAACATCAGGTCACTGACATGTTGCCAAACAATCTCTCGCTACACAAGTTTCCATTGTTGTTGTCGTTCTACCCCAAACTCGGGTATTATTACTCACTAACTTTACCTGTAGAGCTGATCGGAATATATCACCGTGCTCCAAGAAACCGTGAATCTTCCTCACAGCTTGTGCCACGGACGTCTTCGGGTCCATGAGGACCGACTCCGCCATGTCCAGCCACTCCCTGACCGGCGCTGGCACTGTACCAGGCGCCGCCTGGTGCTTCACGAACTCGATGAAGTTCGTGTAGAATCCGTCCACCACTTGCAGCTTTTCCGACACTTTGCCCCACAACCATGTGTTCAGCGTCAGCCTCTTAGGCCTTGGAATTAACTCGATCTGCTCGTTCAGCGCGTAGAACGCCTTTGTCAGTTCGACGTCCCCGCCAAGGCCGGAGTCCCTCCACATAGGATCCGTCACGTTCCTCCATAGCTCCTCTTCTAGTTCGTAAAACTTCTGTCGAACTAAGTCCGTCGGAGTCAGCTCGGTGGCTAACGCGATCGCGAACAGCGCAGAAAGCGCTGCGATTCTCATAGTGGCACTGACTGGAAGTGAAACGTTTTGTGACGCGGCACAAGTTAAACTGACGGGCACGAAGTGAGGGGACCGACGGAACGCAGCGAGTGGGGTCGCGCTAGTGATGTGCCGTTCTATGCGTGAGGTCGAAGTCGCTATCGATGTTTTATTTCAATGAACATTAAATACGTTTTAACCGAATGCCGTGTCAATCGAAAATGAAATGCCAAATGTTCTTCAGACGTTTTGTTGCTTCGATTGTATCCCCGTATTTGTCCTTTATAGCGTATCATTATAATTTGCATTATTTCTTATCGAAGTAACCATGAGTTTCAGGAAACCCTTCATTGTTTATTACATCATTGTTTTGTTGTACTTTAATTAAAATTATGTTCAATGCCTACCTGCCAACTTATAAGTATTTACTCCGAATCATTTGAGTCGGACTATTGTAACTATTTTGTTGTCTCCTCAGGAAATGTCTTCTCCGAAGTTGCACCTCACTACATTTTATTTTCAAAATTAAATAAACGAGATAAAAGTAACCTATAAAAAAAAAACCCGAACCTTAATTTGCAACAATTAACCACATCATCTGATGAATACTTCTAATCAAACCGTTTCGATATCGATTAGAAACGCTTTCAGTAAACCCATCCTTACGCACCCGCATGTTAATACTGTTAGCTATGCCATAATAAATCTGCTCGTGTTTTGACCCTTATCAACGCGGAATAAGATAGACAATTTCACATCTTGTGTTGGATAGTTATATTGGTAACAGTAGCATTGTTATTATTATTTGCTCATTACATGTGCGGTGTCAGCTGGCAACTCCCGTGCAATATGTCGCATGGCCCTGCTATATTTTTTACACACACAAGGAATATGAGACTTGTTTTCTTCGTTGAATTCTCAGAATTCAGTCGAAATAGAAACAAGTTGTCTTGGAAATCTGTTCGAGTACGTGAAATCCGGGCTTCCGGTCAGTGAGTCATCGAAAGCTCTTAGTAACGATGAGATTTGAATATTTATGACCTGTGCTGTGTTGTGACTATTATACGAGGCGTGGTTCGTTTGTCACCAATCAATATCCGAAAACAACATCAGTCATCAAATAAAATCAGCTGTTTACGTCATACACAGGATGTCAAGTTATTTGGTTCTTTTGTTTATCGTTTAAATAGTGAAGAAAACGTCTTTTATGGGTCATAAAAGCCATTTAAAAATTACAATGTTAAAAATACGGTGGGGCCAACGGGATTTTATTTTTATTCTTCCTAACATTTTTCTACATGATGTTACTCAAATTTGAAAATCGACGGCATTTTTTTTTTATTTTAAGAGCGGGACCAATCTACTAAAGAAAATGACATAAAAATATTAATTTAGTAAACTGATCCCGCGGGATCGAAATGAGCGGGATCAATTTACTAAAGAGCCCATAAAAGGACCGATAAAATCTTTGATATCAATCGCCACTCGTTTCATAAAACGCGAACGGATAACTCAAAATCACATCTCTAAACGATCGAAACTTAATTATTTACAGTAATTAGGGTCGTTTCGCCGGTATCGCGACCACCTTCAGTAGGCGACCATTTGACGGACTAAGTTTCTTTAAATCAAGATAATAGTATTTGTAGAGGTAACCTAGATAAAAAATAAATCTAACGTGCTTTATAAATAGTTATGAAATAAGAATTAACACAGTTTAAAACAAATGGGTTTACCCAGAGCCGAAAAAAAAATGCTCAGTGCGCGTCTTGATTCCGCGAGATGATATGATACCGCGAGTTGGAAAAAAAATAACACGGCGCGCGGCGCTCAAAGCTAAGTTTTATTACTTATTTCATATTTTACACACAAGTTAGATGTTAAATTGTACAATCGATAAGTTTTGCTTATTATTTAGTTGTATTTTGCTACTTTTTAACTTATTATTAAGATAAAATCCTGTGGTCGGTAACCGAAATGCTTATTTATCAAAAACGTTAGATAGCGACCACATGGTCGCAAACTGACGAGAACCGCATTATTTTGTTTTGATTAATATGATCGTATTGCTTCATACAGGACTGTTACCATTTTTAAGGTAGCATTGTAAAAGGTTTTCTTTGTAGTACTTTGGTAAGCGACCACCAGTTTCTTTGAAAGAACTTTGTTTAATTTACGTACAAAATTGGGTGGTCGTAAACCAAAATAATCTAAATAAAGACATTGGTTTCCGGCCACCATAATTTTGTATGAGAAAAATAACGGCCGCTAACAGAAATAAGTATGAAAGTTCATTGAGTATGCGACCACGTCTGATTTTTTTAATTTGTTTGGTTAATGAAATGTCCGGTTAATCATTATTTTAGCAAGCGGTTGTATCTAAACTGTCGAAAACTAAATATTATTATTTTTCAGCTTAAAACAAAATGAGTCATAAAAACAACAATAAATATTATTATAATTTTTTTAGATGGAGCTCCCAAATAATTAAAAGTCAAAAAAAAATGAGACTGTCCAGTACCTACACTGAAAAAGCCCTGAAAAAAGCTTTCGATGATATAAAATAATATTATACCAGATGACTAGAAAATATTGATGTTGATTATTTTTAAATGTACATATAATTTAGGATATTGTTTGACTAATGAATGTTAATTCTATTACAACTAAGTATGATTAAGTTCCTACGAAATGTAAGATTGTTATTTTTAATAAAAAAAAAAAAACATTACACCAAAATAATGATACCCATATTTGTTTTTATTAACGAGGTAAAAATTAAAATATTTTTAAAGCGATTATAATTGTTTTAATGGCATATTTTTCATATTAAAATAGCGGTCGCAAACCAGCACACTGGTGGTCATAAACTGATAAAAATGGTCGTAAACCGACGTTTTCGCTATATTTTCACTTTTTCAGCATTTTATAAATATTTTTGTATGAATGTATTTTATTTTATGTATTGTATCCAAACTAGATTATATTTGGGACAAATTCACATTAACAAATACTATTTTGCGTGTAGACAACATTTTTTTTTCCTCATCTGAAGTGGGGAACTCAGCTAACTGGTCGCTAACCGGCGCAATGACCCTACTTGCTTTTACCCGCGGCTTCGCTCGAGTTTGCGTCGAAATGATCTCACAGGAATGTGTACCGTGTATACCGTTATATATTTCGAGAAAATACTGGTTTTTCATACAGACAGACTGAGTTACTTTCTTATTAATATTCTTTGGATTGTTTATTGATGTGTTAAACGTAGTCAATAAAACTGTCTATTAAAATTTATAACAGTGTCGATAATGTTACTAAAGTACCTATTAAAAAGAAAAGCAAATAGTGCAACATCGATAAAATTTTAATTTTAACCGTCTACGCATTATTACGAGGTTATTGTAACTTTATATTATTTTCTAGCGAAGTGAATGGAACTGAGCAGAGCAAATGAATCAGCATTAAGTAAATTATGCATAGAGCATAACTGCAGTAGTGTCCAACCTAGGTATTGTCTACATTATTATATGGTATTTAATCTAATTCTAAGCACTTCCGCGTTATATCAACTGTACATAATTATGTATAAGAATATATTGAATTTAATTATTGTTGTAGATTTTTTTAAGGTATGTTAGGTGCATCGTGGCAAACTTTTACCAAGTATTTGGCACAAAATAACACCCAGTGGTGGATATTTTTCAATGCTGTTAGGTCTAGAATCATCTACCGAATCCATAGTTCAGAGTCTGCTTCTGGACAAGAGTGTCCCTGAGAACCACCACATACCATATTTTAACACAAATAAAAATTATTCTAAATACTCATTATCAGTAAGAAACGCTTCAAGAAATTCCTCCTTATAACCATAAACGAAAATTCAATTAATAATTAAATGCACAGTCCATCCCTACGGCTACGGCCCGTGCCATAAAACAATATTTTCATTGATACGACACCGGCGTAGTGTTGTGCGTTATGAGGAAGCGCCAATTACCGTGTGTTACCGTCCCCAGTCGGAGAGCGCTGTATGCGTTACCGTGGGGCATTGCAAGTGATGACGTCAGAATAGACTGCATGCCACCTTTGTACAGCTGTTGTTATGGCTTCACTTTCATAATTACTATCACAAGACGGAAGCCCGATTGGATTTGCCATCGGAAACTTCTTCTTGAGTTTCCGAAAACAAGTTTAAGTTTTAACTTAAATCAGTCCTACAGTTCTCGCGATTGAAGATCGGGTTAAATCGTATCCTAATTAACTAATTACCCCTTAGTATGCTGTGAACGTTTACGTCGAATGGTTAGTTAATAGAATTCCATTATTTGTAGATTATCTTACTATCCAGATCATATTCATTACAAGTTCTGCAAAAGAACTCATTAAAATGTCAACATTTTTTGTTCCGTTTTCCTAGTATCATTGATAGCTTAAACAAAGCAATTGTATCACTTTAGATTTCTGCTAATAGGTACAACGCTAATTGCACGAACGTGCCTAATACTCATTATAGTCAGTGTAGAATTACATTATCTAACCTCTGTGGTGTATTCTAGCTCTTTGTCATTTTCTTGCCAAATCATTGTATTGTAAGTATGCGTAGGGCACACAGTAAAGCACTCAATACTTTCATGACAAAATTCACGTGTTCAAAAAACTAAATACACAGGCTTACTTTAAACGCATTGGCGATCTTTCAGTCGATTACAGTACGCATGAAAATAATCAACTTTTTCGGAACCCATTTTCAAGTATTGAAAATAAAGATTTGTTTTATACGTTTCATTGGGAAAGTACGTTACTGTACAACGTTTTATTTACCGTGTATTTGTGTAGGTTTTTCCTTGTGTACAAATAAAAAAGAAAATATTATTCATTTAAAAAGTACAGGTACGTAAATTTACTGTGAACGACCCGCCAATATTTCTTTTTAACTTAAAATCCCCTGAAAGATTTCTTAATGTAAAATTGGCCAGTCTGTAATCTAGAAAAGGAACTAACAGAAACTAATTTGCAAGGCTTTGATCTGAGAACTTAATATTTTTTCAATGATTCATCACTACCTTTCGCAAATTATGAGTCAGGTAAATTATCTCCGTTCTCCAAGTAGGGTGTCCAATAAACAGGTTTGTGATCCGAAGAAATTGTTCTTTATGTATCTGCGAAATCTTTTTGATGCGTCAAACCTGCTTTTGTTAAAGGTGAACTATTTTACTTAGTAAGTTTTATACTTATTTGGATATTTATATGCCTTTTAAAACTTATATGTAAATTAGTACCTACTGAGTACTTCACCACAGTTTTATTAAAGTCGTCTAACTTATAAAAGTATTACTCACTAGCGGACGTCACGCGGTTTCACCCGCGTAGTTCCCGTTACCGTGGGAGTACGGGGATACAATATAGCCTATTTTACTCAGAGTGAATGTAGCTTTCTAATGGTGAAAGAATTTTTTAAATCGGCGCAGTAATTGTTGAGTTTATTCATTACAAACATACACACAAAAATACAAATCTTTCCTCTTTATAATATTAGTGTAGATGTGCAGTTTACCTAACAGAAGCAATGCCAAGGGAAAAAAACGTTTTTTAGTTTAAAGCTCCATCATTTTGTTGGTTCACCACACAACTTGACACGCTTTGGTAATTCCAATCAACAATTTTTTAACTAGCCAATTTAAAACATTAACTGTCCATAAGATTTCGTGGTTCATATATACGTCTTTTTGACGTTTTCGGATTAAGTATAGTAGAATACTATTTACTTTGACTACAGATACTTATTACATGTACTTTCCCATCATCACGCTAATTATTATCAGCTGGCCTGTAACATCCATTGCCAGATGCATGGCCACAAACGTACAATATAATGTCATGAATTCATGGTACTTTTGTTTCGTTATTGTTTAACATACACCAGGTCAATGCCAGCCCAGCAAAAGGAAGTATCGCCAGGATACGATACGACCTTTATCACATCCTCCACCTCGACATATCATGTACTTTTAAGCTGCATTGTTTATTTCTAAATCAATGGATGACGTTCACTTACTTTTTACACGCTTATTATATTGTTTGCATGCATACAAATGTACATAGCCTAGAACGTACCCACTGCTGGGACACAGACCTTGGTTGTAATCCACCACGCGGACCCAGTGCGGTTTGGTGGAAAGCATTTGTCTTTGAATGTGATCCTAGTACATCTCCGCTCCTCACGATGTTTTCCTTCGCCTTTTTGAGAGCAGTGGTAATGAAATAAATGCTCGTATAAATCCTCGGTAATTGTTGGTTTCTTAAAATTACAAAAGTTTTGATATACTGGGCCTACTTCTTGATTTCTGTCTCATATCGTAGGATTGTTATTAGAATTACCTCATATCGATTTACGAAACCTGCTTGTGGTACTAAGAATGGTTATATTAAATTAAATTTTCCCTTTATTAAGACGTTGTACACAGTTTCCCACCGCAGCCAACACATACTGGATTAAACCGACTGACAGACACCTATAATATTTTTTCCACTCCTCAAATGACAGTATTCTCACAAGTTATATAACTTATTGTTCAATACATTTCTCACGGTAAAATTGACACAGAAAACCCATTACTAAGGTAGTAATGGGTTATGAATACCTACTGGGAATATGAATGAGAATATGTTCTCATTAGCTTTAAAACTGAGTACATATTGAGATAGACTTGTATCATTTTAAAATGCATGCTCTTTCCCAGGAAATCAGGAATAGATAAACTCAAGTCACACCTTTTTTTCCCATGAGGGTAGGCTGCTATTTTTACGTGTACTGACGCTTTCTTATTTTTTAATTAAACCTAAGTACATACAATCATTTTGTTTAAAGAAACAAGTTCTTTTTATATTAATGGCCCACAAAAATATGTTGTGTTTCAAGTTTTCTTCATTGCAATCATAATGATATTAATGATTCATTGACACTTCAAACAGAAATAGCTTGTACTTGCGCATGATTCGAACGTGCATTGGTTTTTAATAAATCGGCAATGTTGACCGACTTAAACAGCCTAGCATAACCTACGCTTGCAAATATGACAATCTAACACAACAAATTTAATTAAATTTAATTTAATTTCGAATATTAATTCATTTATTTATTCATAAACAATTTACATTGTGTTGAACATTACATCTATATCTATAGTAATATTATAAAGAGGTAACATTTGTTTGTAAGTTTGTATGTAGGGGGTAATCTCCGGAAGTAATGAACCGATTTCAAAAATTCTTTCACCATTAGAGAGCTACATTCACCCTGAGTAACATAGGCTATATTTTATCCCCGTACTCCCACGGGAACGGGAACTACGCGGGTGAAACCGCGGGACGTCCGCTAGTCTATACTAATATTATAAAGAGGTAACATTTGTTTGTAAGTTTGTATGTTTGTAAGTTTGTATGTAGGGGGTAATCTCCGGAAGTAATGAACCAATTTTAAAAATTGTTTCACTGGTAGAAAGCTACATTATTCGTGAGTGCTATAGGCTATATTTTATTCCCGTACTCCCACGGGAACGGGAACTACGCGGGTGAAACCGCGGGACGTCAGCTAGTATTAAATAAAATTGTCACAGTGAAAAGTTTGGAGTAAACATCAATCATGAATAAAATAATGATGAGGAACAGTCATTGTGAAAATAAAACAAGTCAAAATCAGAATAAACATTATCAATAAACAACAAAATCCATATCTTTATCAGATTGGAGTTCCACATCCTTTGAAAGGGGATAAAGTTCAAATATACGTGACCGCTGAGTCCAAATTATAGTGGTTAAATATGAGTAGTAAAGCGAGCGTCAATTGTTTATGAAGGATACAGTTATTGGGACCAGTGGCTTCGGAGCTCTGCGGCCCAGACAGAGTTGTTTGACCTTTATATGAGTCATCCTTTACTGTTAACAAATCATCTCTTGTAGGACAGATGGTTTAATATGCTTATCGTCTACCTACAATATGGTGAATATTTTTTCTGAGAATTAAATCAGTGGTGGAAACAGCTGCAACTGAGTTGTAGGTCGTAGGTTCGAACCCAGATGGGCACACTTTTTGTAAATTAATTCATCACCGCTCTCGAACTAATTTTGGAAAACATTATGAGGGACCAACGCGACGTAAAATCGAAAATACGAAGACATAATCATCCACTATCAATATCATTCTAAAAACGAGATATTGACCATGTTTACTATTTGGTTTGAGCTCCCGATATTTCGGTGCTGTGGGTATCATAGCTAAAATATCGGGAAACTCAAAACAAATAGTCATCATCTGCCTATCATTTTCCCAACTGTTCGGCACTGTAAGTACGTGGTGGACTGTTGGAATAAGTACAGGCAACTTCCTCACAGAGAGAGGAGGCCTGCGTCCAGCAGTGGGAACATTTTGGCTGAATTTTCTCATTTATAATCGTAAGTATTGCTTTTCAAAATCAAAAGCAAAAAAAGAATCAAATTAAGAACCACCTCTACATTTTGTGACTCCTTCACTAATGTACTTTTACAAATTGACTACCTACAGTTTATTAATTCTGCTATGTAAATGAGATATAAGTAGGCAATACAAAAAAACAACCAACCGGTTTCTTGTGTGTCCTGCTTAAGATATTAACACCATTACAACAATATACGTACTTATTTTGGCATAAGAGCTTGAGTAATTCTTAGGAATTCTAACTTAAAACAGATTTTGCTTGAAAACCGTTTTGCTTCCTATACACGTCGCAACGCTACAATATGATACCTAATTAAAAAGCAAAGATCTTAAGAACTGTTATGTGTATGAACTGAATAAGAAATTTATTAATTTTGACCACATAAAATTGATTCGAACAGGATATACTTACTAAACTGAATCATCGGTCATAAGTGAAAGTACTTAAGACCTTGCCGACAATATTACAGCCGTACTGCCACTACAAGATAATGCCCTGCCTAATAACACTAATATTACAAAAGTGTGTTCATAAAATGTTCGATAACTTAGTAAAGCATGGACGCTGCGTATGCGTCATGCAACAGTTGACATTGAAAATGAAGCCTCTTAATTTGTGTTTGTGTAACATCTATTATGTATACCCGCATGACTGATGTTAGAGCCAATAATGATAGGAATCGACAACTCATACCTGTTTAGAACCGGACACAACAATACTAACGTTCTATTAAAAAGTATTGAATGAAGAAGATCTAATTTTGTTTGCAATTGAAACTTAGATGTATTGTTGTTACAAACCTCTAAGTATTCCAGAACCAGCTGCAGTAAACCTCGCCCCAATAAGTTTTTATGTGGAGGCACGATCAGCGCGTGCATTCGCTCCAGCAGCCCTGGCAGTGCGCCAGGGTCGTGGGACACACACCACTCCGTGAAGTCCTGCAACGTACTCCGCTCTAGCTCCTCCTGCAGCCCCACATACTCCCGCATCTGCCTATTCGACCACGCGACCCTGTTCAAGAGGTCCGACATCTCATGCAACCGAAGCTCTAACCTAGTTGGCTTGTTCCCTTTCTTAGCTAACATCAACACGACCGCACCAACTTTCTGCACACTGAGTTCAAGTTGTTCGATCGAGCGCGAAACCACCGCGAGTCGCGCCAAGATCTCCCGCTCTCGTCTCCGGACGATGGGGAGGTCCACGCCGCCCGTAGCATTGAAAGGCTTCCCGAGAAAATCCCAGGAGTTGAGAACTTCTTCGCCTACTTCTTTCCCTAGCTTGATAACGTCGATAACCTCGTCGACGAGCGCGCGCGAGGTGTTCGCGAATACGAGCAGCACAAGAAGCGCACGAAAGTTGCGCAAGCGTTGAACGGACATGGCGGCTGACGCTCACCCACTGAATAACGCGCTCGAGGTCGTTGGGTTGCCAGAGCGGTTAACCCAATCTCCCAAAAACACAAAACACAAAATCACAATTTTTATCAAAAACAAAAAAATAAAACGCCTTTTTTAGCCCCTTGCAACTAATGCGTTAATACAATAACACGCCTTAGAACTGACTAAGAAGTGTGATACCTTATAACTGTCGGAGCAAGTTTCATTTAGTTGTACCGTTGCTTTAACTTCGCGCGCTCTCATTGGTGGGATCTTGCTTTACTTAGTGCTAGTGAAAGTTATATTTACCAATGTATGAGTCATTCTTATCTTGGGTGCTTATTTGTATTTTGATAATTGTAACTAATTATGACAACAAACAAATGATTAATTTGAACAATATAATTTGTGGCCGTTTTAAAGTCCTCTCATACTTTAAATACAACTTATACTATAAAAACTCTCATACAAAGAATATTATTTCACTCGCAAAAGAAAGTCCCCTTATAAGGTAAACGCTACGTAAAGCTAGCAACACTGAGAATGTCAAGTAAATATTTCCCGCCTCCCCATAAGTCAACAAACGAACACATTTTGGAACACTTCTCCATTTTTTTAACGGTTCTAATGATAGGACATCGGAATTTTTATTAGTATTTGGTACCCTCGTACTTTGAAAAAATATGTTAATGCGGACTGATGTAGGAAGGGCCCATTTTAGTTAGCAATACTTACCTAGCTAACAAGTAAATAGGACAACCTTTTTACAGTTTCTTTTTCCCTAGTTTATGAAGTTTTGAAAAATAATTATGCAGCTACATAGCTACAAATATACCTGCAACACACGCTGCCGTATCATATTCATTGCACTCATCATTACGAGAAGCATAATATGACAAGTGAGAACACAGGGTGTCATATTTTATTTACTGCTAAATTGCTTATCGGAAATTGAATTTCGACCTACTCCGGCCTAAACCGGCCCTGTCTCACGTTACTAATGTAACGTGAGACAGGGCCGGTTTTATTGACAGAATAATATGAATGAATAAAAATAAAAATCGGCCAAGTGCGAGTCGAACTCGCGTGGAGAGGGTTCCGTACAATGCCTAAGTCAAATTTTCCGTAAACGACTTTATCACCACGTTACCACTTTATTTTCAATTGATAGAATTCTTAATTTTTTTCCTGTAATCTACAAGCAATGAACTATGTTTTGTATTTTTTTCGAAATTTTAGCCTCAGTAGTTTCGGAGATCAGGGGGCGGAATGGTCAATTTTTGTCTTCATTCATGAATAAAATTAAAACTTTTTATTTTACAAAAATAAATATATTTGAGATCCTCATAACGAGCCCTTTCATTTGATATATGACACAGTAAGGTTTGCAAAACTTTTTTTAAAATTTCCTAATTTGTCTCCCGAAAATTACCCTTATTTAAAAAAAAATATTTACTTTGCACATTTGTGTTTGGGTCATTATAGGATTACACTATCCTACCAAATTTCACCTGATTTGCTCCAGTAGATTCGGAGCAAATTGGCTGTGACAGACGGACGTACAGACAGTCGCACGACGGTTACGATTTTTTTCCTACTCCTCCACTATACTTTTCTGATTAATTTCGTTGCGGGATCCAAGACAGTTAAATTCATTCTCTGGGATTTCGTCGAGCTTCATTGTCTCGGCGCTTTTCTGGTGGTCGCCCCTGTTGATTCTGGCTTTCAGGAGTTACAGGTTGTAACTTAATTTTTATGACATTATTTGATTAATTTACTTTACTGACTGATAAATGTTTATGACTGACTATTATGTGTTTCTGTGTGTTTGTTGTGTGTGTGTGTGTGTGTGTGTGTGTGTGTGTGTGTTGTGTGCTTATGTGTTTGTGTGTGTTTATCTTTTCATCTGTTTATCTTTTTTTCATTTTTTGTACGGAACCCTAAAAAGGAGTAAATGATAGCGTGACGGTTGACAGAGGAGAATGGTAGAAAAAAACGTGTTGCGCCGACCACAAGTAACATGGGATAAGGGCAGGAAGATGATGATGACTGACTGAGTCCAGGACTAATCCGTAGATGGTGAAAATTAACTTTGAAGTACTATGGGGGTCTTTTCCGCCTGACCATTTTACTTAAATCATGCGGAGGCGCCGAGCCACGCCCCCTAGGAAAGCGTCAACTTTGGCGCGCAAAATAACAATAACTCTCGTTTGGCGTGCGTCGTCAGTGCGCTCGGCCGATTCGGTATCTTTTCATAATTTTTTTCTACACAAAGTCAACGGGGCGGGGCTAGAGAGCGTTTTTATGTTGCGAGTGCAAGCAAAAATGAGCTTAGTGGTGGTCAGGCGGAAGTGTCCTGGATAGTACCTACATACATAAGTTTCATAGTCTCGTTTCATCATCAGCCTAGCCTTTTCCCAACTTTGTTGGGGTCGGCTTCCAGTTTTACCGGATGCAGCTGAATACCAGTATTTTACATGGAGCGACTGCCTATCTGACCTCCACAACCCAGTTAGTACCGGGTTATACGATACCCCTTGGTAACACTGGTTGTCAGACTTTTTTCATAGTCTCGTTTGATCCTTTTTATTTTAATTTACGACTAGCGGACGTCCCGCGGTTTCACCCGCGTAGTTCCCGTTCCCGTGGGAGTACGGGGATAAAATATAGCCTATGTTACTCAGGGTGAATGTAGCTTTCTAATGGTGAAAGAATGTTTGAAATCGGTTCATTACTTCCGGAGATTACCCCGTACATACAAACTTACAAACAAATGTTACCTATTTATAATGTTAGTATAGAAGTGGTAGTAGAATCAGGATATGCCTGCGATTTACAACAAACGCTAGCATATTAAAAAAAAAAAAGTTAATAGAATTTCAAACTCGAATGTCTACCGGGAATTTTGACGAAAGACAAACAAAAAGTGTGCAGCTGCATACTTTGTCGATGTTTACATCCTGGCACGGTGAAGAATGTCTTGTTTACCCTCATGCCGTAATTTACGATCATTGGTATCTTTGCTACTAATTCTATTAAGGATCAAAACTTATATTATTATGACATACATGTGTAAGAGGTGTAGGACAGTGTAGTCATGGGTATGGTTTATTAAGGTACCCAATAGGGAATATGTAGTTTTTTCTTCATTTAAATCAATAAAGTACAATACTATCAACCCAAGGAAATAATTAAAAGTTAATTTCAACGACAGCTTGGCGCTCAAAATAAATATTAAACTTGTACAATTTTCTAACACAGTTCAAACGGCCGCCGCCGCCGGCGCCGTGACTGTCGCAGCCATTCCTGTCAAAGCGGTTGACGTCATTTCCCACTATCTGCCTTCTTATTAAATTTTTTACCCTTATTTATTATAATAATTTTACTAAATGTAGGTATGTGCTTTATATTCAAGCAAACATTGCAATAACAATATTATAAAAAACATCTTTGTGAAACTTTAAATAGTTTTCAATTAAGGTTAATGCTCCAACCAATCCGCGAAATTCAAATTTTCTTACGTTTTTTGCAATTTTCAGGCCAGTGCTAAGTTGTATGTTGATTAAAATATTGTTCGCGGTTGTAAGACGTATGTAGTTACAGAATTATAATCATCAAAATCATCAAAACAACCCTCTAAGTTCATATAAGTCAAGGAACGTTTTTTTCAAGGTCAAAGTCATTGCTAGACCTTTATGAACTTGGAGGGTTGTATTGATGATTTTGATGATTATAATTCTTTAACTACATACGTCTTACAATCGCCAACAATATTTTAATCAACATACAACCTAGCACTGGTCGGCAAATTGCAATAAACGTAAGAATATTTGAATTTCGCGTGGCTACCCTGACGCTTTCACCTTAAAAGTGTTTCTTTGATATAAAGCGTTTGACGTCACTACCGGCGACGATGTGTTTTGAATTTGCGTTCCGTTTCACCAAAATCACGCTACATAAAATTACAAAATAATGTTGTATTAAAAAGTTAAACAAGTGTAAAA
Organism: Xestia xanthographa; assembly: GCA_905147715.2. Taxonomy (NCBI): domain Eukaryota; kingdom Metazoa; phylum Arthropoda; class Insecta; order Lepidoptera; family Noctuidae; genus Xestia; species Xestia xanthographa. The sequence goes on from LR990649.1 coordinate 29,520,836, forward strand.
ATACAAGGCATTTTTAAGGAATTATAAAAAGTTTTGAATTTCTTGCATATTCCCTATACTTCGTCTTCGTGTTGGAACTCAACATAATTTAAATTTTAATGACCTGGAACTGTATCTACAGTTTTATTAGTACCTACTTCATTTTGTGAAAGAAATAATCCAACCCTATAATAATTATTTAGTTAGCGAATGCTACTCAAACTTGAACCCGAAGAGGGTTTGAGTATCTTTTATCAAAACTCAGTACAATTTTGAGGTGCTGGTGTTCGAGATATGAAAAACGAATGTTCTGATTGTTTTCATACGAGTATAGTCTGGATAACATTAGAGACAGAATCCATGTACCTACAATCTTGACTGTTTGTAGCTAGCTAGCTACCCACATATCTCTGTCAGTCTAGGTGTAAGTGATGACTGGATCCTAACGTCCTAGAGAATAGCCGGCGCGTGCGCTATCATTAGCAGCTAACTACCTGCCTACACATTGACTCTGAAAACATGGCCTTGAGAGCGGACACGTCACTTTTGTTCAGTTTGTATTTTGCCATTTTTGAAATGACAAAAGAATACCGTGCATAACATTTGATTAACATACTATCTAAATTAAATTTTTAATATAACATCATGCGGGTATTAGCATAAAAGGTCGGGCCGGCTGTTTGGTACACTGTTCCTCAAATTCTTATTAAATACATACATCGTAAGTGAGGCGTTTATATTGTCAGTAGCCGGGCACAAAACCAGACACTTCGGGGAATCCGGTCACGTTCCTCGACCCAGAATGGGGTAGACGACACACAATCAATTGAGATACTTTTTAAGAGCTGTCAAAACGCGGTTCTCTCATAGATTTTGTATGGAAATAGCGAACTGTTACGTCACTGTTTATTCAACTCAATGACTCATCTATTTATTGGTATCAAAGCAACTAAAAATCGAGCTTGTTAATAAATAGGGTTTTCAGGCCCAAGATAAAAGTGTTTTTTTTTTCAATAGCTTGTCCATAAACTGTGAGTAATTCCTTCAATGTTTAAATAAACAAACAAAACTTACAATAAATTGAAGAGCCAGTTGCAGCACCCCCTGACTTGTGAACAGCGGGGTGATGATCCTCTTCATCTCTTCCACCAGGCCGGTGACAGCAGTGTGGTCATGCGACACTACCCATGTCGCATAGTCCAGTAGCAGTTCTGATTCTGATTCGTCTTCAGTGTCCAACTGAGCCTTCTTCGCGTACTTGTATAGTTGCTGGTCGATCAGTGCCATTTTTCCTATGACGTCGGCCCATTGGAGTAGCCTCAGTTGTAGGAGGCCTTTAGCTAGAATATAGTTTCAATCTTTTTAATACAAATCTTTGAATTCATTCATTTACTGACAATAACGCTCAGTATAAACAGCTAGGACTAGAAGATTAAAATTTTGCACAAGTCAACCGAACCACCTTCGTTATTTAAAAAAATCATATGTTTTGTTGTTTTTTTTGTTTGTTGTTTTGTTTGTTTGTTTTGTATTTTATGTTTTTTAGCTTATAAGTTTCTTTTGTATTTTGTAGGGTTGTGTTTTATTATTTTTTATTATTGCGCGTTTGTACTCTGTGCAAAATAAACGATTTTTCTTTCTTTTCTTTCTTTCTTTTTTTCAATAAATATGTTTTTTTTAAACATTTTAATGTTAATATTTATTTCTACATAACGCGAAATGTGGCGTTCAAGGCTGCGAAAACGTAATTCACCCAAAAAATGCATCACTTTTGATAGAAAATAAGAAAAGTCATGATTTTAAGATTTACTACAACTCACTGGAAAGTTAAACAACAAATCTAGTAGTGATCACAACAGCAATAATGTGAAAAAGAGATTAGTGACGAAAAATTCGAATAAACTTAACGTCAAATCTGCATAAAACAAGGATCTCGGTTTGTTTCCTTTATAAAATAACATCATGCTTGTTATACTCGAAGAGTTAGGCAGAAGTGTACCTAATATTACACCCTCTATTCGCCAGTTATGCTTTAGTTCCATGTTATAGGGGGCGAGTGTATTGCCATCGTATTAATTATCATTTTGAAGTGCCCAATACAGACTGCAATATATGATTATAACTGTGGAAATAAAATTAAAAAAGAAATACTCACCTTTCCCCATTAATTTATCTAGCGCAGGATTATTTTTAATTAACCTCTCCAGATTACTTTCTGTATGCTTCATATAATGCGCGTAATATTCCGCAATCGCCACAGGGGGGTTGTCTGTTTGTGTCTTCGTTTCGATAAGTGGCCATAAGTCTATGACCTCCCTCTCCATACTCCCATGAACGCCATAGTTTGCGGCTAAGACACCAAGGAATAATAAGAGGATAATTTTAATACGTCGCGTCATCTTGACGCCTGTGAGAAGTAATGATGAAAAAGTTGCTGAGGGAAGGGATTGCTATCACAGTATTATACGACTTGTAACCTCGCTATCTTGAAGGATTTTGCAGTTTGTTTCACACTTGCGATTTGTCGACTTTCATAATTAAAAGAAAGCATTATGTCTGTTAGGCTTATTATGATATTAGTGAGAATGTGGAACTCAGCAATAGTGTATACCGAAAGTTTTTTTTTTAAAGTAGGGTACAGTAATAATAGGGAATATGCATATTTTTTTTTTTTTTTTAGTTCGATTCGGCATGTTAAAATACTATAAAAATAATGACAAAAAGCGAAAACAAGACATAAATCGGCCAACAGTTAAAACCATTTAAACTTTTGTTTCTATCTCTTTCTAGATAAACGGAATTTAGTATGGATTTTGTACGTCGATGCAGCGGATGACATCTTTATCTAATCAACAGTTTCAAATGCTTATAACTTAGTATTTATTATAAGATATTAAAAAAAAATAATTGACTTTGCTTTTTCTGATGTTAATACGTTTTGTTCAGACTGATAAAAAAAATCATGCATATACCCTATTCTTGCCAGGATATAAACACCGTCGCGCCCATTCTTATGTGTTAGAGCCAAAAATTCAAAGGCATGCGACATTCACCAATTCGTTTAGCCCCGCATGGTTACGGTCCGTTTCCTCTCACAGAGAGACCTGTATCCCAGCAGTGGGAACGTAACAGCTGTGTAACTCAAACCTAGTCCAATTCCCTAACAAAATGTTTTAGTCCCATCAACATTTCAATTGTCTCTTCTTCCACAGAGCCTGTTCTACGAGATCCTAGCAGGCGTATGGGTGCGCAACGGCCTCCAGATCAAAGGCCAGGCCATGACGTACATCCAGGCCAACTTCTGCAACTCCATGGTGGATATGGACATCTACTGGCTGCAAGTGTGCGCCGCGCATCTGCCCGCCGACCAGTTCCTTGACATGTGTATTGATATGTAAGTACTTGTTTGTCTTATGAAAGGCAATAACTCAATGATAACCAGTGCACGGCTTACCACCGAAGGCAAAGTTAATGATACTAATATAGGTATTTGTACTCCTCAAGGCAACAGCAGGTCAATCGCATTATGAACGATTTCACCCGCGCAGTTCCCGTTCCCGTGGGAGTACGAGGATAAAATATAGCCTATGTTACTCGCTGATGATGTAGCTTTCCATTACTGAAAGAATTTTTTAAATCGGTCTTAAATTAGTAATAGATTAGGCGTTGTCTGCAGTTTGCGATCGCTGTCGTCTTCCGAAAAGCACCTTCGTTCGTATTATACCCCAAAATACTTTCATCTACCGTGTGGATGATGCCTTATTAAGAATGCAAACACATCTCGTATCTAAAATATGAACCAGCAAAATTTATGTGAGAAAGTATTATGTTTCTCGACAAATCGCGGAGGTCAGCATCCGTGGTGTACAGAAGCGTAAGTCCCCTATAATATTATATAGTGTTGCCCTATTTTGTATTAGAAAATATCCGTATTCTTCTACAATGTAAGGTATCTGCATTAAACTTGACTGTTTCATTCAATCTATATAAAAGACCACTGTTACGATACTAAGAAAAAAATAAACAACGCGTTTATTTAGTAAAAAAAAAACACTAAGTAGTTTTATAAAACAAAGCTTTATTCTTCACACTGATTGCTTTCTCCAAAGAAACACTACATTTACGTATGTTCATGTAACTTGTTGAGTTCAGTCAAAGATATACTTTAGGGGATCTCTCCCCATTTACAATTTATTTGATTAATGTTTGACCAAACAGGATGTACTCGAGAGTTTTATTGCCATCCCGCATTACTTATTGTAATTTGTTACACTTTGCTACGAACTTTGTTCAGCGCTTTAGGACCAGACAGCGAGACAGTTTCGTAGTATGCTACTTCATCTTTACATCATCAGCTTTCTCGTGCCCTTATTATCATTTCAGCCGAAAGACGCCCACTGCTGGACATAGGCCCCCCCAAGTGTCGCCACATTGACCAGTCCAGTGTGACTCGCATCCAACGGATTCCCGCAACCTTCACCAGGTCATCGGTCCACTTAGTGGGAGGTCTTCCAACATCCCAACATTCCAACTTCCCTCATCCCAAGTTATTTGCAGTCGGCGCAGTATGTCCCATGACACCCGTCCCGTGACCCATTACACTCACGGGTGTCGTATAAGGCGACTAATGTCTGAGGCAAAACACCTTGCGCCTCCGTAGACCTGAGAATGGGCAGCAGCGTTTTCTGTTAGTCTATCATCACTGCGATCTCCAATCCGCCTGCCAAGCGTGGAGATTACGGCAAATTCCTCCCATCAGCAGTGGATGTTATGGGTTGTTGTTGTTGTTGTTGTTGCAGTATGTCTTCTTCGTTCGATTAGTCGTCATCTCAGTAGATATATGTATAGTCACCACCTTCCTGCTCTTATCATCTTTCATACAGTCTTAAATATGCTACTCGATACAACGAATAATTACTTATCGGTGTATCATAGAAAGCTCTGTTAGTAATCTCAGTTTTTCAAGTCACTTAAAAATAAGTTCAAAAACTAAAACCCGGCTACTGAAAAATCACGCTCTAAAAAGCTTGAAACAAGAAAATATTTTTGTCTGCAATTTTTATGCAAGTACCTACAAACCATTCAATATTTATCGACTGTATTCATTACTAGCTGATGCCCGCGGCTTCTTCCGCCCGCAAATTATATAACTAACACTACTATACTAAAACCTTCCTCTTGAATCACTCTATCTATTAAAACAACCCGCATCAAAATCCGTTGCGTAGTTGTAAAGATCTAAGCATACATAGGGACAGACAGAACATGATTCATGGTAGCTGTTCAGATGCCGCCACTGGCATGTCTGTCGAAATTACAGTCTTTATTCTTGTGGTTGCTGTGTTGTCAGACGTGAATTAACTTTAAATGGACTATAAAATTAAACAAAAAATTTACAGACAACACTTGTAAAAGTTTTCAAAATATTTTCTACGATACGCCTTTATTTTTCCCACAGGTTCGGCTGCCGCGAGTGGCTGAGCATGATGCCCATGTCTCCGGCCCAGGCTGCAGAACAGGACGCCATGGTTGAGGGCTTGCTCACCTTCCTCGCCATACTGGTGTCCTCGCGAACTAACCTTGGTAAGACCTTTAAACTCATCTTTTGACAGAGAGCAGAACGGTCGAATTTTGGTGTCCAACAATTAGTTCAGCCAACTGCTGTTTTGTTCAGACGCCTTCGTTACTTTGTTACCACCTTTATATATTCGTGAAGGATACGATTCTTGCAGTTGTTGCTCGCTTACTTAACAAATGCAGCTAAATCGTTATTATAATGTTACGGAGACAGAGAATCGACCGTAACATCCAGTCCTTTCCCATGCTTATTTTTTAAGATCTGGGGCTATACAATAGTAAAATATGAACTTGTACGCAGGTAACGACGAGCTAACACAATCCCGTCTGGAAGTGAGCACACTGCTGGCTGCGGGCGACAAGACGCACTCGCAGCTACTGGAGCTGATGCCTGAGAGATCTGGCAATGCGCATACTAGGAACTTTGAAACTGTGCTGAAAGAGGTAACACACAACTACAAACCTCCACACGTACAACAATAATAATAAAACCGAAAATTACGTACCTAAATTGATATTTATTAATGTCACTAATTCATGATTTACTACATCAACGTTAACAATTTATGAGTGACTGGAGAGATTTTTTTTTAGTGATACCGTAGTAACATAACATCATTATCAGTTACGACGTTTTCGGTTTGATAACTGAGCTCAAATTAGTTTTTTTATGTTTTAGCTGTCAACTTACCGTCCGCCACCCAAGGGCTCTGAGAACCTAGAGCAAGGTCTGTTCGTGCCGAAGCCGATAGTGTGGGAGCAGTATTACGACCCGCTGCATGTGCTGAGACGCGCCGTGCACAGGAGGGACTTCCATGCGTCTATGGAGCGGTTCACAACCTAGTGAGTTTGTATTTGTCATCGTTTATTTGTAAAGGGGTTGGAAAATTTTCTGTGATCCTCCCTGGGTTGTAGGCCAAATTATACAATAGCCTCTGTGCGATATTTAGTCTGGTAAATGAATGATTGTGGTTGGAAAAGTTGAAAGCAGAAAATGTGACTTATGAACTTTGTTTGGACTAGTTAGAAGATAAACATATTAAAAGTCCTGACCCCTCCGAGGTGAGCCCGAGGGGGGGGGGGGGGGGGCAAAGAAGGTCCCGTTTTTTGTTTTTTTTTGCTTATATCTCGAAAACGATGCGTCGTATAAAATTTTGTTGTACTACATAATAAAACCTCATAAAATTTTCTTCAACTTTGCTTTTCAAATTTTTTATCTATCTCTTATCGTTGAATTGGTATGAGCTCCGAAAAACGAACAATTTTTAAAAAATTGTCCAATTCTCTGTCCCGTTCGTTGTTTTTGGTTTATATCTCGAAAACGGTGTGTCGCACGAATACTTGTTGTACTACACAATGAAATCTGATAAAATTCTCTACAACTTGGCATTTTTTTTTTTTACTTTTTTTTTTTTAATATTGGAGATAGATAAAAAGTGTGACAAACAAAGTTGTAGAGAATTTTATGAGGTTTTATTATGTAGTACAACAAAATTTTATACGACGCATCGTTTTCGAGATATAAGCAAAAAACCAAAAAACGGGACCTTCTTTGCCCCTCCCCCCCTCGGGCTCACCTCGGAGGGGTCAGGACTTTTAATATGTTTATCTACACCCATGCTATAAATCCTCTATAAAGGTATCTGAAACAGTTAGCTTATGGCCAACATTAAAACAGCCAGTGTCATTATAACCATTATAACACCCAAACGGGTGTTATAATGTTGTACTGAATTTCATTATGCAACTCGTTTTAAAAAAAGAACATCGAATGTGGTAGTGAATCGAACGTCTAGCACGTGCGATTCACTACCACAGCGCCGTAATTTAAAAAAAAAACTTATAGGTTAATTCGAATTCACGTCGTATCCCGCCATTTTTGTTCGACATTTGGATATTAGTATTGCATTATGTACTCGTACTTTGTTGTTTACAAAAATGAGTGATACAAGCTTTGTGAATTTTGATAATTGAACAATCCAAAATGTAAATAATTATATTACTTCTTATACACGGTTTGTTTGTATTAAATACAAGCAATTAAACTTTCCATGAATTTACATAGACTTCTTAGAACACTGCAACACCCTATGGTTTCAGAACCTTTTATGGAGGATTCATATCATGGATGTAGATAAAGTCTTGTATGCAACTGTACATAATTAGGTATTAAAACACTCATGTGATACTATTATCACACTCGGCTTCGCCTCGTGTGATAAACCCACATTCGTGTTTTAATACCCCTCATTATACAACAGTTGCATAAATAACTATTATCTTCTAACTAGTCCAAACGAAGTTCATAAGTCAGATTTTCTGCTTTCGACTTTTCCAACTACACCCCCCTTATGAGCACTCATTTACCAGACTAATTATTTTATGATGTCGTTCAAAAAGTTTAAAACGTTAAATGCGTGCATTTTACCTGCATAGCATGCGCACGTGTGATAGCTCGTATCGGAATCGTGCTATTTAACCGTATCCTTATTTCCAGCGTACGCGAGAGCCAAAAGGCGGGCGGGCTGAGCGACGGCCCCCTGCGGTCGGCGGGCGGCGTGCTGTGGCCGCCGCTGCGCGCGGCCGGCCAGCCGCCCGCCGGCGCAGGCGACCCGCGAGCCCTGTGCGCGTCCGGCGTGCTGCACGGCGCGCTGCTGGCCGTGCTGCACCGCGGCGTGCACCGCCGCACGCCCGACTCGCCCGCGCCGCACGCGCCGCCCGACCACGTGCTGGCGCTGGCCACCTACCTGCTGCACGTGGCCGCCGACCTGCACGCCGAGCGCCAGCTGCAGCACCACCGCGACGTGTGCGTGGCGGACGGCGCGGGCCGCGGCAGCGTGAGCGGCGTGCCGCTGCTGGGCGCGTTCGCGGGCTCGGCCGTGTGCGACAACGTGCGCACCGTGGTGGCCAGCGTGCCGGCGCGCAAGCCCGCCACCAGCACGCACGACTACCCCGCGCACTACACGCACCACCAGCACTCCGACAGTAAGTGTATACACACATGTACGTGAGCGGGCTCGGCCGTGTGCGACACGTGCCGGCGCGCAAGCCCGCCACCAGCACGCACGACTACCCCGCGCACTACACGCACCACCAGCACTCCGACAGTAAGTGTATACACACATGTACGTGAGCGGGCTCGGCCGTGTGCGACAACGTGCGCACCGTGGTGGCCAGCGTGCCGGCGCGCAAGCCCGCCACCAGCACGCACGACTACCCCGCGCACTACACGCACCACCAGCACTCCGACAGTAAGTGTATACACACATGTACGTGAGCGGGCTCGGCCGTGTGCGACACGTGCCGGCGCGCAAGCCCGCCACCAGCACGCACGACTACCCCGCGCACTACACGCACCACCAGCACTCCGACAGTAAGTGTATACACACATGTACGTGAGCGGGCTCGGCCGTGTGCGACAACGTGCGCACCGTGGTGGCCAGCGTGCCGGCGCGCAAGCCCGCCACCAGCACGCACGACTACCCCGCGCACTACACGCACCACCAGCACTCCGACAGTAAGTGTATACACACATGTACGTGAGCGGGCTCGGCCGTGTGCGACAACGTGCCGGCGCGCAAGCCCGCCACCAGCACGCACGACTACCCCGCGCACTACACGCACCACCAGCACTCCGACAGTAAGTGTATACACACATGTACGTGAGCGGGCTCGGCCGTGTGCGACACGTGCCGGCGCGCAAGCCCGCCACCAGCACGCACGACTACCCCGCGCACTACACGCACCACCAGCACTCCGACAGTAAGTGTATACACACATGTACGTGAGCGGGCTCGGCCGTGTGCGACACGTGCCGGCGCGCAAGCCCGCCACCAGCACGCACGACTACCCCGCGCACTACACGCACCACCAGCACTCCGACAGTAAGTGTATACACACATGTACGTGAGCGGGCTCGGCCGTGTGCGACACGTGCCGGCGCGCAAGCCCGCCACCAGCACGCACGACTACCCCGCGCACTACACGCACCACCAGCACTCCGACAGTAAGTGTATACACACATGTACAGGTCTCCCAAAGTGATAATGCGCATAGAAATCTTCGTCACTGTTCGGCAACGGTCGTATTCCCCGAGCGTCGGAAGACGATATGTATACAGGCTGTTTGGTTTATGGACCGACACAATTTTTCCAGGGATTTGGGAGGTCATTAGCTAGGTTCTACCCATACACCCTATGTCCTAAATGTCATGGTTGGTTACGTATGTTTTTTTTTTTTCAAATGAAAAAAATACCTAAAATGTTTCCTTTAATTCCAAATAACTTTTTCGTTTGTGAGTGTAATGGCACAAAATAAATTTTGTTGTATTTATTGGAGGTCGCATATATTTATGTATGCACTGGCCTGTGAGAATAATCGTATTCACATGTCTGTCACTGGTTTTAAATTAGCTTAGTTACGGTTTGTTGATGTTCTAATACAGTTGTAACTTGCGTGTAAAAATATTGTACCACGAACGAATATTATACTCTACCATCCCACTGCTGGTCTTGTCTTTATTCCAATAGGTTATGGGCCCAGGACCCAGAAGCACAAATGCTAGAGCATAATTAATAAGTTGAGTGGTTTAAATATTAATTGTGTGCTTGTGAAACTTACGAAATCTCAATTATGTCAGCTGAAGTTGGCATAAGTGGTATTAAGAAGCTGAAAAATTCGTCCGACTACCCAAACTGGAAATTCCTGGTGCGAAATTACTTGGAGAATAAAAACTGGTGGGGAGTAATTTCTACAGATGTAGTAAATGCTGATGTAGACCGGCAGGCACGAACGACAATATGCTTGTTGTTAGAACCAGAGTGCTTTACCCACGTCTACAATGCGAAGACTGCGAAAGAAGCCTGGAATAACTTACGGAAAGCGTATGAAGACAAAGGTTGGGGAAGACGTATACATATTCAGCGAGAGCTTTTCAACTGTAAGTTAGAAAATTTTGATTCTATGGAAAGCTACATATCCAAAATTACATTCCTGACACAACAATTGTCCGATATTGATGCTCAAATCCCTGATGATTGGATCATATCGATTTTGCTGGGTGGATTGACCGCTGAGTACAGCCCTCTCATTATGGCTGTAGATAATAGTGGACAAGAAATCACGTTAGAGCAGATTAAAATGAAATTGTTACAAGAAGGAAGTAGACAGAGTAAGTTGAACACAGAGAACGAAAAAGTTTTAGTTACACGTAAAGTGCAGAACGATGCAAGATCTAACACTAAAACTAATGATCGTAAGCAGAAGTTTATCTACAAGTGTTTTAAGTGCCACAAGCAAGGACACAAGGCGTCCGAATGCAAGGAGCGGATCAAAACCGCGAATATCTGCCTGAATACGAAAGGGGCGATAAACAAAGATAAGTGGTATTTAGACAGTGGGTGTTCAAATCATATGACCCATGATAAAAACAAATTGTTGTCTTACACACAAGTAAAGGGCAACATGAAGATCGCAGTAGCAAACGGAGAGAAGTTATTGGTGAAAGGACGAGGAAATGCTGAGCCACGAGTCGGTGAAAACGAAAAATTAATTTTAGAAAACGTTTTACATGTTCCTGATTTATCCATGAACCTAATTTCGGTAAGCGATTTGACTAAGAAGAATTATTGCATGAATTTTGACAAAGGAGGTTGCATGATTCAAAATAAAAATGGAATTGTTGCAAGATGTCAAGAGGTCGGCGGAATTTATGAGTTGACAGAAAATCAAAATAACGTCGTCAATGTGACATTGTCAAAACAAAATGAAAATATTTCGAACATTTGGCATAAAAGATTAGCTCATTTATCGCGTAATTATATGAATAAAATGAAAGTTTTAGTAAGCGGTATGGAATTTAAGAGTACCGATTTATGCGAGCCGTGTATTCCATGTATTGAAGGAAAGACATGCAAAAGTCCCTTTAAAAAGCAAGGTACGAGAGCAAACGAGGTCTTACAGTTGGTTTTTAGCGACGTTTGTGGACCAATCGAGGAGCCGTCGTTCGGTGGTTCGAGGTATGTTCTTCTATTTATCGACGATTATACTCGAAAGACTCATGTTTATTTTTTGAAGAACAAAAGTGAAACTTTCGATAAGTTCCGTGAATACAAGGCGGAAGTTGAGAATGAGACATGTAAATCTATTAAATGTCTGAGATCTGACAACGGCGCAGAGTACTGTAATGGTAAATTTAAATCATTTTTGAAGTCTGCAGGCATAAAACACCAGACGACTGTACCGTACACGCCGGAACAAAATTCTGTCGCAGAAAGAGCGAATCGGACTATAATAGAAAAGGCAAGAACATTACTCTCAGAATCGAACCTGAGCAAAAAGTATTGGGCCGAGGCTGTAAATACTGTTGTTTACTTAAAGAACAGAAGTCCCACGAAAGCATTGAATAATGCGGTACCAGAGAAGCTTTGGACTGGAAAAGATGTGGATGTGAGTCATCTGAAAATCTTTGGTTGTTTGGCATATAGATTGATACCAAAACAAAAGAGACGCAAACTGGACATGAAGACGGAACCGATGATTTTTATTGGATATCCAGATAATCAGAAGGGTTATCGTCTGATGAATCCTAAGACAGGTGAAGTGACGACTGCGAGAGATGTCAAATTTCTGGAAAACGTCTTTCTCCAAAAGGAAAACGGAGAAAAATCGGAAGTAATCATAAACCTGAATAAAGATTCTGTTCCTTCCAGTTTACCCAACGGGTCTACAAGCAGATCTGAACGCTTGGAGACAAACGATGATATGTATTGTGATACTGTAGACGAGAACATAGAAGTATCGGAGGAGATAGCACCTGAACCTGTAGTACCAGAGCAAGTACCTGATGACGTATTCACTGAAGAAGAAGTGAGACCTGAATCAGAAAGAAGGTATCCTGTAAGAGAACGCAGACAAGTCGATCGGTACGGATGCAATGTTATGTATGCCAAGGAGAGCAATCTTGATGGTGATCCATTGACTATTAATGAAGCTTTGGCGAGACCAGATGGTGATTTATGGCAAAAAGCGATAGATAATGAACTTATGTCACTAAAGGAGAACCAGACTTGGACGTTGGTGGATCTTCCAGCTGATAAGAAGCCTATCCAATGCAAATGGGTGTTCAAAATAAAGAAAGATAGCGATGGCAAGGTAACGAAGTACAAGGCTAGACTTGTAGCAAAAGGCTTCACTCAGGTATGTGGTGTAGATTATACTGAGACTTATTCTCCTGTAGTTAGAAGCTCTACTCTAAGATTGTTGTTCTCGCTAGCTGTTGAATACGGTTGGTTTATTGATCAGTGGGATGTCACGACTGCCTTTTTGTACGGCAAAATTAAAGAGGACATTTACATGCTCCAACCAAAAGGAGCAGTAGTCAAAGGTCAAGAAACCAAAGTATGCAAACTGCAGCGTTCTTTGTATGGATTGAAACAAGCTTCAAATGCTTGGTTCAAGGAATTAGATAAAGAAATGTTGAATTTAGGCTTTGTACAATCAAAAATAGAACCGTGTTTGTATCAAAAGCAGCTTAAAAACAATAAGAAGTTGATTGTCGTTATTTACGTAGATGACCTGTTTATTTTTGGAAATTGTGAACAAGAAAAGCAAAAATTAAAAACCAATTTGCTTGACAAGTTTAAAGTGAAAGATTTAGGGCCGGCTAGGCATGTTTTAGGCATGAGGCTGAGGAGAGACAAAGATGTTATTTGTCTAGATCAGCAACAGTTCATTTCGGTCATTTTGAATGACTTTAACATGACAGACGCTAAGCCAGTTTTAACCCCAATGGAAGTCGGTATCAAATTAGAAAGATCGACAAATTCCCATAGTGATCTGCCGTATCAAAGCTTGATAGGGTGTCTAAACTATTTGGCCTGTAATACGCGACCAGACATAGCACATGCGGTAAGTGTACTTTCACAATTCAATTCGTGCTATGATGAAATACACTTTAAATGTGCGAAACGGGTTCTAAGGTATTTAAAAGGTACGTCTAACCTTTGTCTCATTTTTAGGAAGTCGGGAGATTTAGACTTACGGGGCTACGTTGATGCAGATTGGGGAGGGGCACTTGATAGAAAGTCTTTCACAGGATTAATTTTCAAGATAGGTAAAAATATAGTGTCATGGGAGAGTAGGAAGCAAGCGACAGTATCCTTGTCTACCACAGAGGCAGAGTACGTAGGATTGAGTCAAGCTTCGAAGGAAGCTCTTTATTTACGTAGTTTACTGAACAGTTTGACATCTGTCGATAGTAAAGCGGTAGTAATTTACAATGACAATCAGTCGGCGCATAAAATCGCAGCTAACAAAATGATGCATAATAGGACAAAGCATATTGACATTAAGTATCATTTTATTCGTGAGTGTGTACTGGCAAACAAAATTGAAATAAGGTACATGTCAACTGATAAGATGATAGCGGACATTTTAACTAAAAGCGTTCACAGCCCGAAGCTTAGAGATTTTTTAAAGGATTTATCCCTGTCAAATTATTCTATTAAGGGGGCGATGAGTAGTTAAATGTTTTGATGTTTTAGGTTTTGTAGAAGTGCTTTGTGTAATAGATAATTTAGATTTTATTATGCATACTTTATTTTGTTAGATTTCTTCTGTTTTTGTGTTATACTTTTGGATACAGCGTAGTACAGTCGAACACAGAAGTGTTAGTGATTTATTTAGTTTTATGTACCGAGTATTGACAAGTACAGAAGTAATCATACGCATGTGTAATAGATTAAGGGGGCGTATTGGAGGTCGCATATATTTATGTATGCACTGGCCTGTGAGAATAATCGTATTCACATGTCTGTCACTGGTTTTAAATTAGCTTAGTTACGGTTTGTTGATGTTCTAATACAGTTGTAACTTGCGTGTAAAAATATTGTACCACGAACGAATATTATACTCTACCATCCCACTGCTGGTCTTGTCTTTATTCCAATAGTATTCTCCAAAGTCTTCTAAATCTAAATAAATCTTTGTTGGATAGAACTGGTTTCTAGAAAATTTCTTGCGAGCTACCAAAGTTATTTTCTTTTTTAAATGTATGAAATTGTACAATTTCAAAATTTATTATAAAAAAAACTAAAAGCCATTTTGAACTTAGCTATATTTTAAAAAGTTCTTTAGTTGATACCCTTTCTAACGGTATGCTACATGTCATAAAGAACAATTCATTAAGTAGTCAAAATGTTAGTTAGGAGAGTCACGATTAAGAAAATACTAATAAATGTTATTATATTTTTATAAACTAAAGTTATAAATCTTGTTCAAATTTGATTCAAAGTAACCCAATATTTATTTTTTGCCATTACACCCACAAACGAAAAAGTTATTTCGAATCAAAGGAAACACTTCGGGAATTTTTTTCAATTAAAAAAAAATAACATGTAACCAACCGTGACATTTGGGACATAGGATGTATGGGTAATATTGGGTTAATTTGAATCAAATTTGAAAAGATTTATAACTTTAGTTTATAAAAACATACTAACATTTATAAGTCTTTTCTTAATCCTGGCTCTCCTAACTAGCATTTTGACTACTTCATGAATGGTTCTTTGTGATATGTCGCATACCGTTAGAAAGGGTATTAACTAAAGAACTTTTTAAAATAAAGCTAAGTTCGAAATGGCTTTTAGTTTTTTTTTATAATAAATTTTGAAGTTGTACAATTTCATACATTTAAAAAAGAAAATAACTTTGGTAGCTCGCAAGAAATTTTCTAGAAACCAGTTCTATCCAACAAAGATTTATTTAGATTAAGAAGACTTTGGAGAATACAACAAAATTTATTTTGTGCCATTACACTCACAAACGAAAAAGTTATTTGGCATTAAAGGAAACATTTTGGGTATTTTTTTCATTTGAAAAAAAAAAACATATGTAACCAACCATGACATTTAGGACAGAGGGTGTATGGGTAGAACCTAGCTAATGACCTCCCAAATCCCTGGAAAAATTGTGTCGGTCCATAAACCAAACACCCTGTATAGAGTGGTTAAGTGCATTTTCTTCATGCATAATTTGTTTATCATAATAATAAAATAATGTTTGTTTTGCATATCCATTTGTTTATTTATGCACGTGTATCTTTCTATTAAAATTTATATAAGCCTAAATCTGATTTTTTAAATGTTTTTTTTCTAGTACTTAATATATATTTAACGTAGGTATTTTTAATATTAAAAAACGTGAAAAATGTTAGTATATTTACCTATTTTAGAAAATAAACTATTTCAATTTGAGTAAGATAATTAAAGTTGAAATTAAATTCACCTTTGAAAACAAAACCAAGAAGGGTGTGTAATAGCAGCTCTATATTATTTCACACAGAAGAGAACACGTGCAGTCACCACCAATATATAAAGACGACTGACGGACCTTTGACTGACCGGCGACAGCCGCCGACCGCCCGAATTGTTTTCAATTGTTTCACATGATTTGACATATGACATTGACTCCTGTTTCTTTCGAACAAGGTACAAAATGCAAGTGCATTGTTTAGGGCTCTCTCCGATTCAATGATTCGGGTGTTTCCGGGAATACGACAATTGGCGAAGATTTGCATGCGCATTATTAATTTGGGAGTACATATACATTGTAGTCTTTGGAGTACTGGACGTGAGCGGCGTGCGCTGCTGGGCCCGTTCGTATCGTTACCGTAGCAAACGGCAAGCGCAACGACGAGTTCGAATAACTCTGTAGCTAGTGAGGAAATGAACAACCGATTTCACAAAACGAACGCATCGTTCGTTAGAGTATTTCAGCATTAATTTTTGTTTTTTATTTTATTTTAGCCGTAATATTTACATAAACGTACTGTGTACAGATAAAGTAAACAAAAAAACTTAAAAACGCATGAAAACTTTCCTGAGAAAAATTACGGTGGAAAATGATTCATAATAAGGAGCTGAATGTACCCAGTTCAGTTTGCGGAGGACTATCCTTACACCCTGTATTTTACGTAACATTTATCAAAATAAAAAATACAATAAAATTTACGCCTAGTGAAATGCCAACAGTAAGTGAGTGCAACTTATATACTAAGTTACCTACACAACCCATCAGAAAAATAAAGCTTATAGCTATAGAATCGAATCGAAAAATTGGCTATTGATAAACGAATATTATTATATTAGGATCCTCCTTTGCTAGGTGACACAGAATGGGAGCCCTCAGAGAACGACACGACGCGAATACCACTGCTCACCACGTCCACGTCGCTGCCCGCTACCAGCACCGCGTTAGCTGTACCGACCTCTTTACAGGTAACTAACACATTTTTATCTTACTGTAGTATTCACTAGGAAATCATAGTCCTACCACTTTATTAAGACATGTCTGAGGTATCTGCACGGTACAAGAGATATTGTGATGTGTGACCCAGACCGTGACCAGAGAAGGGACTGTAGCTGCAGTTTGCGAAAGGAGGTGGCCCCTTTCGCAAACTGCAGCTACAGTCCCTTCACAGTTTATTTATTTTATTTATTTGGGGCACCCCGACTCTGACAGGTTAGGTTAGTAGAGGAAGGCGGGGTCGACTGAACGAGCGAAGCAATCGAATCGACCCCGCCATCCCCGTCGTGTTTTTTTGTTTTTTAGAGCAGCAACCCCACAGAACAGAAAAAACAGTAGAAGTCGTATGTGGGCGGGGCGCGCGTACCCCGAGCTTTGCGCTGTTCCGCAAAGTGTTTCCCCCACGCACATCAGTCTAGATACAAGCGTCACAGTGACAATAACTTGTACAAAACAGTAGAAGTCGTATGTGGGCGGGGCGCGCGTACCCCGAGCTTTGCGCTGTTCCGCAAAGTGTTTCCCCCACGCACACGCCACGCACATCACTCTAGATACAAGCGTCACAGTGACAATAACTTGTACAAAACAGTAGAAGTCGTATGTGGGCGGGGCGCGCGTACCCCGAGCTTTGCGCTGTTCCGCAAAGTGTTTCCCCCACGCACACGCCACGCACATCACTCTAGATACAAGCGTCACAGTGACAATAACTTGTACAAAACAGTAGAAGTCGTATGTGGGCGGGGCGCGCGTACCCCGAGCTTTGCGCTGTTCCGCAAAGTGTTTCCCCCACGCACACGCCACGCACATCACTCTAGATACAAGCGTCACAGTGACAATAACTTGTACAAAACAGTAGAAGTCGTATGTGGGCGGGGCGCGCGTACCCCGAGCTTTGCGCTGTTCCGCAAAGTGTTTCCCCCACGCACACGCCACGCACATCACTCTAGATACAAGCGTCACAGTGACAATAACTTGTACAAAACAGTAGAAGTCGTATGTGGGCGGGGCGCGCGTACCCCGAGCTTTGCGCTGTTCCGCAAAGTGTTTCCCCCACGCACACGCCACGCACATCACTCTAGATACAAGCGTCACAGTGACAATAACTTGTACAAAACAGTAGAAGTCGTATGTGGGCGGGGCGCGCGTACCCCGAGCTTTGCGCTGTTCCGCAAAGTGTTTCCCCCACGCACACGCCACGCACATCACTCTAGATACAAGCGTCACAGTGACAATAACTTGTACAAAACAGTAGAAGTCGTATGTGGGCGGGGCGCGCGTACCCCGAGCTTTGCGCTGTTCCGCAAAGTGTTTCCCCCACGCACACGCCACGCACATCACTCTAGATACAAGCGTCACAGTGACAATAACTTGTACAAAACAGTAGAAGTCGTATGTGGGCGGGGCGCGCGTACCCCGAGCTTTGCGCTGTTCCGCAAAGTGTTTCCCCCACGCACACGCCACGCACATCACTCTAGATACAAGCGTCACAGTGACAATAACTTGTACAAAACAGTAGAAGTCGTATGTGGGCGGGGCGCGCGTACCCCGAGCTTTGCGCTGTTCCGCAAAGTGTTTCCCCCACGCACACGCCACGCACATCACTCTAGATACAAGCGTCACAGTGACAATAACTTGTACAAAACAGTAGAAGTCGTATGTGGGCGGGGCGCGCGTACCCCGAGCTTTGCGCTGTTCCGCAAAGTGTTTCCCCCACGCACACGCCACGCACATCACTCTAGATACAAGCGTCACAGTGACAATAACTTGTACAAAACAGTAGAAGTCGTATGTGGGCGGGGCGCGCGTACCCCGAGCTTTGCGCTGTTCCGCAAAGTGTTTCCCCCACGCACACGCCACGCACATCACTCTAGATACAAGCGTCACAGTGACAATAACTTGTACAAAACAGTAGAAGTCGTATGTGGGCGGGGCGCGCGTACCCCGAGCTTTGCGCTGTTCCGCAAAGTGTTTCCCCCACGCACACGCCACGCACATCACTCTAGATACAAGCGTCACAGTGACAATAACTTGTACAAAACAGTAGAAGTCGTATGTGGGCGGGGCGCGCGTACCCCGAGCTTTGCGCTGTTCCGCAAAGTGTTTCCCCCACGCACACGCCACGCACATCACTCTAGATACAAGCGTCACAATGACAATAACTCCTACAAAACTTAACTTAACTTTAAAAAAAAAATACTAAAATGCCTTATTGTGCTATTCTAGAATGTAAAAACGATAGCAGAACCAAAAATGTATCAAATGGTGGTATATCATACCATCAGTAAGTCTTAATTTGCTTTATTTCGATTAAAATTTGAAAAACATTATTTTATTAGACAAGACAAGTAAAAATAGACTTTATTGTTTACACCATAGGGTCTACTTTCTTTTAACTCAAACATATTATTCTCGCAGATTCCAACTACGCACATGTCACAGTTTGCTACTCAATTAGAGATTGACGTTATCGATAATGAGTTATCGATATTTTAAACTTCAATGTTCTATGGTGTATCGGCGAAAAATTAACCCTGTGTGCGTTTTATTTTATGATTCTGAATTAATAATAGGTAGTACATATTTCCATATCAGGTTTGAAATAAGTTTAAAATATGGATATGGGGTATCTATTCGTAATATTAAAACGAGAAAAGATTTATCTCACCTTAGGTCATTCGCAAAGTCTCGAGTTGGTCAAGTCAAGTCGGGAGTCGCAGGGCGATTTCCGGCCACCGTAGGACGGCGAGCGATGATGGGTGGGTCGCCGTCAGATAGGTGGCCCGTATTAGTTTAATAAGTGGCCTATGTAATAAATAAGTGGCCTAATAAGTGGCCTATGTCTGAAATTTCATCAAAGTTTGCTAAGGAGTTCGTCGAGCTAAAACATACTTAAAACGAGTGTAGCTGCCGGTGAAATCGCAGGGTTTCATGTCAATAGAACGTAGGTACTAGGTACCTGTAGTAACAAAATATCGTGTAGTTTAATCTGTTACCTTTCCATCAAATAGTATAATTTTCGAAATCAATCAGTTGTATATTAACATAACAATACATTCTTAATTATTCTTTTTAAAAATCATAAGCATTATTATAAATTTATAACACTTGATTTCAAACATACTTATGTAACATTCATTTTGAAATTTAAAAATATTTATCGACTCTTGTATTATATTTGAAAATAAAACGCAATGTCGATAAAAAGGCAACGACAGTGATACAACCCTAGAAAAGGACGAATAGCACAAAAATAGTAATGAGCTCGTTACGGAAATATCAATCTTATTACAAAAGTAATAAAGGTTTATTAAATGCATTTAGTGTAGTGACATCTAGCGGCGAGTAGCAGAACTTGCTCGTGAAACTATTCTCTAAGAGCTAATACGTAAATAGAGTAGATAATAAACCACTCTATTTGTATGTGATTATGGTTTATTTTCAAATAAACGAAGACTGATATATTAGTTACCAATCACACTACGCTTTTCTTAGTGTTACGAAATACAATTAACCTGTTTATGTGTTAGTTTGGGGTACGCTGGTTCCGATACTAATAAAGCGCTATGCTGTTTCTACTGTTTTTTTCTTTTCTGTGAGCAACCCAATAGCAACGTTAGGGTTAGGAGCATGTGAAAATGTGACTCCATGTTGATCACATATCTATCAACATAGATCAATCACATTTTTCCATGCTCCTCATCCATTTTCGTCGCTCATAACCGTCATTTAGAGCGAGAAACAGCGGTAGTGTTAACGCACGCAGCAGTATCTGAGATTCAACCCTTATTGCTTTTTTTATTTATTTTTTTATTACAAACATCAGGGTGTTATTGTAACAAAAACAAACATCAGTGTGGTTTGATCATAGTAGATACTGTGAAAAGACTTTACCAAGGACACCGTCTCCGTTAAATTGTTGGCCCGTAATATTTGTAATTGGTTGTTGTAATATTTCTAGTTTTTTTTTCTGTAGTAATTTTGTTGACCAAATTAGTGTTAGGTTATTTGGAATAATTGGGAAAACTTTAATTTTTGTGTTTTTTTTTTATTAAAATTAGTTGAATGTAATGCGCCAGGTGGCACGGGGTGACTCCATGATAGACGACCAGTCGGACGGCGGCGGCGACGCGCCGCTTATACGAGCTTTAGAGGTAAGGAGGCCATATGGTCGAAAATACGATAATAGGCATGATTCCTGACTAAAAAAATATGATTCTGTTTAATCCGTTAGTTAGATTATCGAAAAATATTGGACACGTCTTTTTTGTTTTATCAAATTAATAAAAATTGACGAAGAGACAAAGATCATGAGTGACGTCACTTTCCGGTAAAAAATGTACTCAAATGTCACGTCACACGAGTTTTCGACGCACTCTATCGTCTTAATTTTTCGTTAACGTGAAAAAAGGAAAAAATACGTGTCTAATATTTTTTGTATGACACAAACAAATTTTGTAGTGTTGTCCCAATGTAGTCGGTTGCGAAGATTACTTCGTGTAAATTATTTCAACACCATTGGTCTCGCATCTCAAAAGTCAAAACAGTGACGTAAAACATCATGAGGAAACCGGCTTCTCCTAGAGCCGAAAATTCAAAGACGTGTGGTACCAACCCGCATGGTGATTTTTAGCCCACTCTCTTTCACAGAGTAGAAACCTGTTTCCCAGCAGTGGGAACATAACATGCTACCGAGATAAGAATCCTATGTATCCTGCACCCCTAGCCAAGTTACAAACGTTTCGTATCGAGTCTCTTTCTACAATCGTAAACGCCTCGGCGTAAGCGATTGTAGAAACCGCTAAATTGGTAGCCAAGTTGACACGACTGAGTCGATCGCTCGTTCTCTAATGTCTGTAGAAAAAAACTACAGTTTAGCGATCAACATTGTAGAAACGATAACATTCTATTCTATCATTTTGAACGATGTAAACCTGTCTACAAATTTTCTATTCGTTTGTGTTGATCACGTGATTTAACGTTGAGATGATGTCATTCCCATTCATTTGAATAGTTTTCTACTAGCGTTAACGATTGTAGATTGTCAACTTGGCTAGGGGTGCAGGTTATATACAATCTCCAAATTTCTCCCCAATCCGTTCTATAGTTTTTGCAAAGAATAACAAGCATACATACATCCAATCATTCGCATTTTTAGTAGTAGCCGAGTGCAATTAGACAAAAAATACTCAAAAGGTGGAACAAAGTTTATAGTGGTCGGATTTTAATGGGACTTTTTTTATTGCGTTGAGGAAGTTAAAAAAAAAATTTCGCCGCTCGCGACTTCTTTTTTTTCCTTTGTAATATTTTTTTTCTTTTCTGAATAACATCAAATTCGACGAATTCATATTGTAGCGTAATAGTGTTACCTGCAAGCATCCATTAAACGCTAATTTGGTCTGTTTCTTTGTTCATTATTGACGATGTAATACATATTTCAAGTATTTTTTGAAAATTTCCTATTTTCTGCAATTATTTCTAAAATATCGAGTTTTAAGAGTCCGTGCACGAAGTTCAATCGCTAGAGTTTAGTCAAATTCGTTGCGATCCTATGTTAGTGTGCATTGTTCATGCAGATACACGCACACACGGGTGAAGATCGAGCGTAGTGATCGCTTAAACCATTTTGATCCTGTAGACGATATTATTTTATGATACATAATTATAAAGTCAGTACGGTTTAGAAATAAAAGTCTGGAATGTGTGTCTACTGTATATTTATCACAATCAAAATAAAAATGGTTT
The DNA here is from genome assembly GCA_905147715.2 of Xestia xanthographa. NCBI lineage: Eukaryota > Metazoa > Arthropoda > Insecta > Lepidoptera > Noctuidae > Xestia > Xestia xanthographa. The sequence continues at coordinate 29,543,438 of LR990649.1, forward strand.
AATTTTGTATTAGAAGAATTTAGATACATCTAAACATTTTACAAAATGAAAAATAAAAGTGCGAGTTGGACTCGCGCACTGAGGGTTCCGTACAAACTTTTTAAAGGACAAACTTATTTTTTCTGGATCTGGGACTTTTGCGCGAAAGACACTTGCGCGAAAAGACAAATGCACGCATTGACTTTTGCGCGATTGGACTTATGCGCGAACGGACTTTTGCGCGCCTGGACACTTGCGCGAATGGACTTTTGCGCGATTAGACTTATTTATTTATTTATTTCATTTTTAGGAAAACTTACAGCTAAACAGACAGTGAGTAATAGTGTAAACAAAATATGGCCAATTACAAGTTTCCACATGTAGTAAGAATTTAAATAAAATGACATACAAAAGATAAGACTATAAACAGAGTATATAACAGCAAACAAAACAATTACTAAAATCGCTCGAAGAAGCTATTGGATAAAGTTTTCTTCAATTTAGCGGTACTGGTATTGAAAATGTCGATCTCAGCTTCCCGGCAGGTTGCGTTGTAAGTACATACGACTCGCCCTCACCATGTACGAGTTCTGTCTGTACGTTGTGGCTACCACTGGGGTGTGTAATAAATAAGGTCTACGTAAGAGCACAGACGGCACTCGCAGCCCGATTTTGTGCAGCAACTCGGTAACACCAGTTGTTCCATTGGCGATCTTAAAAAGTAACACAAGCTCTGATATTTTTCGCCTTTCGTATAGCGGAAGGATATGAAATTTTTTGCAACGGTAGTTATAATTCGTTGAAAACGTTTTTGACCGATATTGAATGTGCCTTATAAACCTCTTCTGTATGCTCTCAATACGATTTATGTAGACATTATAATTGGGGTTCCAGACCTGAGAAGCATACTCCAAATGACTACGGACAAAGGAACAGTATAATATTTTAATGGTCTTTATGCTTTTGAACTCCGAGGACACCCGGAGAATGAAACCAAGTGCTTTTGATGCTTTCTTGACTACATTGTCTACGTGCGCATCAAATAGAAGCTTAGCGTCAAAGGTAACTCCCAGGTCCCTGATAGTGTTGACCCTATTTAGTGCAGTATCAAAAAGCGTGTATTTATGAACGATCGGAATAGGTTTCCGTGTAAAGGAGCAAACATAACATTTGGAGACATTTAAATCCAACTTATTATTAAGGCAATAGGCCTGAAAACTATTAAGGTCCGCCTGTAATAGATGAGCATCCGCCAGGGTATTAATTTATCTCATTATCTTCATGTCATCAGCGTATAGTAACAATTTTGAATACCGGAATGAAGAAGAGATGTCGTTAATAAATATATTAAACAACAGCGGCCCCAGCAAGGATCCTTGGGGAACCCCCGATGGGACGTTCATAGGCTTAGAGCAGTATCCATTCAGAACTACAGTCTGACATCTGTTCTCCACATAAGACTTGAACCACCGGTAGAGATCGCCCCTGATGCCCACAGATAAAAGTTTACGCAACAAGATTACATGGTCTATTCGATCAAAACACTTACTGTAGTCTGTATATATAACGTCGACTTGGGACCTTTGTACATACACTCGGAGAGGTAGTCGCTACAGACAATGAGGTTAGTCGAGGTCGACCGACCCCTTACGAAGCCGTGCTGGCTTTCACTTATGATGTGCTTTAGTGCCGAAGAAACCTGTGCGTGCACAATTTTCTCTAGTGTTTTAGCAAACACACACAGCTTCGAAATAGGTCGGTAATTCTCGACCAATGTCCTTGACCCCTTTTTATGTATCGGTGTTATATATGCCGAATTCCATATTTTAGGCACCATGCCAGTAGCAACAGATTTTTCAAACAGCATGGAAAGAGGCACAGAAAGATCCTTGGCGCAGTTGACGATGAATACGGGCGAGATGTCATCTGGACCCGCAGACTTGCTTAGATCAACTTGTTTTAGCAGCTTAGACACCTCACTTAGCCTTATTTCCACCTGACTTATATCTTGCGTGTTGTTGGTCAGTTCTTCGACCGTAACACAAGCCGAAGATTGACTGCTGGTATCACTAGTATTATCCAGGAAGTTGGCATAAAAACAATCACCGAACATATTACAGATTACGTCACTATCAGTGGACGCTACCTGGCCAAATTGCATCACTGAGGGGTAAGAACAAGATTTTTGCTTGGACTTGACGTACCACCAAAAGGCCCGTGGATTATCGCGAATGTCGGATTCTACTTTGGCTATGTAATCGTCAAACAAATCGCCCTCCAGGTCTTTAGCCCGTTGACGGAGGATAATGAATGATTGTTGGTCGGAAAGGTTCCCGTACTTCTTAAATTTATTGTGAAATTTAGCTTTTTCCTTTAATATTTTTATCAACGGACTTTTGTACCAGGGAGGGTATTTTGATTTAGGGACGACAGTTTTCGTCGGTATATACGTGACATGTAGCCTCCTTAATATACCATAATAAAAGTAAGTTACCGCTTCTTCCATCGACCTCCTACTAAACTCCGACTGCCAGTCTATTCGATTTAATTCGATTTTTATATTTTCGTAATCGGCAGACTTATATAAAAATTTTACGTAGGACCGACCTGGCAGTCGATGCAGTTCAACGAATTCCGCGGTAACATATAAGGCTCTGTGATGAGGATCCTCAGGCACTAGTGGATCATCACAGCAGTTGACGATAACTTCATCATTCGAAAAAGCCAAATCGAGGATTCTTCCATTGATATTCGAGTGACTATTGTACTGCATTAAATTACTCGTATTAAGATTATCTATTAAACCAGTCTGAACATTGCCATGAACATTTGTAGGGTATAATGATTGTCCAACACCAGCCCGCTGCCACACAATATTGGGCTGGTTGAAATCTCCCAAGACAACAAACTTATCGGACGGACGATTGAGGGTAATTTCGTGTCGATTGGAGGTAATTATGCGCGAACGGACATTTGCGCGCCAAGACACTTGCGCGAATGGACTCTTGCGCGAAAGGACACTTGCGCGACTGGACTTTAGCGCGACTTAATGGCCACTGAGGTTCACTCTGTAGAGTCAACATAACATACCCCTGTTATTTATACTTGAAGGTGGTTTTTTCTTTTGGTTTTTCTGTCATGGATGTCATTTTCATGGTTTTCGGGGTCGCTGATTACGAAAATGAGGTCAAAATGAAAATCCAAGATGGCGCCCAGGAATTTTTTTTGTTTTTTTCCGTCATCGGTGTCGTTTTCATGGTTTAAGTGGTCACTGATAACGAAAATGAGGTCAAAATAAAAATCCAAGATGGTGCCAGGAAAATTTTTTGGTTATTAAGTCATGGTTGTCGTTTTCATGGTTTATTTGGTCACTGATAACGAAAATGAGGTCAAAATAAAAATCCAAGAGGCGCCGAGAAAAATTTTTGATTTACCGTCATGGGTGTCGTTTTCATGGTTTTTGGGGTTGCTGGTTACGAAAATGAAGTCGAAATGCTAATCCAAGATGGCGCCCCGGCAAATTTTTGATTTTCCGTCATGGGTGTCGTTTTCCTGGTTTATAGGGGTGCTGGTTACGAAAATGAAGTCGAATTGCAAATCCAAGATGACGCCGAGGAAAATTTTTGATTTTCCGTCATGGATGTCGTTTTCATGGTTTTCGAGGTCGCTAATTACGAAAATGAAAATCCAAGATGGCACCCAGGAAGCAAAAAAAGTAAAAATAATCAGCGACCTCAAAAACCATGAAAATGACACCTACGTTGGAAAAACCGAAATTTTTTCTCGGCGCCATGTTGAATTTGCATTTGACCTCATTTTCGTAACCAGCAACCCCCAAAACCTTGAAAACGACACCCGTCACAGAAAAACCGAAAAATTTTTTGGGCGCCTTCTTGGATTTTTAGTGTTTCATCCACCAAGTTTCTGAACGCACCTTTTTGACGTTTGACAGATGACGTTTCAGTTGTCAGTGCGATGACGTTTGCTTGTCAGTGCAATTTTGATTGGGAAGAATCACGCTTCCGTGGTCTTCGTTTTTTTGATGCACGCTGTTTTCGTGTAATTATTGATTGAAACTTTGAGTTAATGTTAATCCGATACAATCTTGATCGGTGTTTGATATTTTGTTGATAATTGAGTGAAAATTGAGAGATCTCGCCACCTTGGGTCGTGACCGCGAGTAATTTGTTGGTTATGTAGCCGGCCTCCGTGTCATTTGGACGCCGGTAACTTCCTAAATTCAGTGCTGGACTATTGTACATCCCCGATTAGGTTAGCAAACCGGGATAAAATTCAGTTGGACATTGATGAAAAGTGCCACGTGTGTGATCTGAAGGTTTAACCAGGGAGTCGACGGTACGCGCTGTGGGGCGTCCTTTGGTTACCGTCGAATCTACATGACTTCACATACACAACACAAAACACATTTACACTTACACCCCACCCAGATACGACGTGACCAGGGACTACGTCACATCACCAGTACCAACGTGATGGTAAGTGTATCTAATAGTTGTTCCCCTTGTCGATTGGACAATTATTATTTTGATTAGGGCTCCGCGTAATCGCGGACATCGTGAGTCTGTTTGTGCAGTCTCACACATTTAGTTTGACCTCATTTTCGTAATCAGCAACCCTAAAAACCATGAAAAGTACACCGATGACGGAAAATCAAAAATTTTCCTCGGCGCCATCTTGGATTTTCATTTTGATCTCATTTTCGTAACCAGGAACCCCAAAAACTATGAAAACGACATCCATGACGGAAAAACAAAATTTTTTCTCGGTGACGTCTTGGATTTTCATTTTGACCTCATTTTCGTAATCAGCAACCCCAAAAACCATGAAAACGACACCCATGACGAAAAGTCAAAAATTTTCCTCGGCGCCATCTTGGATTTTTATTTTGACCTCATTTTCGTAACCAGCAACCCCAAAAACCATGAAAACGACACCCATGACGGAAAATCAAAAATTTTCCTCGGCGCCATCTTGGATTTTCATTTTGACCTGTTTCGTAACCAGCAACCCCAAAAACCATCAAAACGACACCCATGACGAAAAATCAAAAATTTTCCTCGGCATCTTGGATTTTCATTTTGACCTGTTTCGTAACCAGCAACCCCAAAAACCATCAAAACGACACCCATGACGAAAAATCAAAAATTTTCCTCGGCATCTTGGATTTTCATTTTGACCTCATTTTCGTTATCACCAACCCCAAAACCCACGAAAACGACACCTATGAAGAAAAATATCGCTCGCTCGCTCACACGACCCCGCCATACCCTTCTTGTCTACCTCCTACTACACACACACACACACACACACAACAACATACGGCATTTTCTTACGTGACGATTTCTACCAAATCGCTCTTCCAAAATATATCTTTATTTCAAAATCAAATTGTAGGTACCATAGGTTACCATGAAAACTACAGTATTCCCAAATTAATAATGCACATGCAGATCTTCGCAAATTGTCGTATTCCCGGAAACACCCGAATCATTGAATCGTAAGAGCCCTAAACAATGCACTTGCATTTTGCACCTTGTTCGAAAGAAATAGGAGTCAATATCATGTGTACACAATCGAAAACAATTCGGGCGGTCGGCGGCGGTCGCCGGTCAGTCAAAGGTCCGTCAGTCGTCTTTACATATTGGTGGTGACTGCACGTGTTCTCTCTGTGTGGAATTATATAGAGCTGCTATTACACACCCTTCTTGGTATTGTTTTCAAAGGTGAATTTAATTTAAACTTTAATTATCTTATTCAAATTTAAAAAGTTTATTTTGTAATATTATTAATTGTAATATTATTCTGGAATGCTCAGTGCTGTAAATACTTTTGAACTGAGATTTAATGATTAGATTTCTAAGATTTTAATGTAAACCTGTGTTTGAAAACCATTTTTTCTTCTTCTAATATAAACCTTGTGTTATTTAAACCTTCTTTTCTTCCATCATTACACCAGCTTATGCTAGCTGATACTTAAAAAGTACTATAAAAGTTTCGAAGTATCCAACAAAGATTGTAGCATATTCGCAATCGTGTGGTTTTCCTCGTTATTTACTTACATAGAATTATCGAATCAAATTTCGTTACTCATAAATCAATATTTATCTCTTTTAGCACAAAACACATAATTCTACTAAATTATGCATGAAGAAAATGCACTTAACCACTCTATATACATATCGTCTTCCGACACTCGGGGAATACGATCGTTGCCGAACAGTGACGAAGATTTCTATGCGCATTATCACTTTGGGAGACCTGTAATAATAATATGAAGTAGTGAAATCCCCTAAATGAAAGAATTTTCGGAACCGGATCAGTAGTTCCGCAGATTATTACCCTTACATACAACATATTAAGTACAAACAAAGAAACTTTAATTTTAAATAATATGAAGACGAAATAAATCTTAATAAACTTAACCATCGTCAAAAAATACTCTCATGTAATACTTACTGGATCAAAATGTGGTAGTCTACGTATATCTCGGAAATATATTTACGTAATAGCTCGCGAGCGCTTGCGAAACAAAGTGATACATGCTCACGCTGGGAGAGCCCGGTGGTTACTGACAAAGACTACAATGTATATGACGGGATCGGATTTGCGCGGTCGATTATATAGTTCACTTTGCATTTAATTTACGAAATGAAGTTATTGTTTATTTATAAATTAAAATTCAGATTCTAATAAAGGGCTACCCTGATATTAATGAGTATTTTTTAAATTTTCTTTAAAGTGTTTCTAAGGTATAAAAAAAAATACTTATTTGTCCCGACGTTTTTCACAAATTACGTTTTTTCAACATTTTTTTTCTGCTATATTTCGTATAGAAATCAAAAATGTTTCTTGCTATGTTACGAGTAGACCATATAATGATGTTATTCATATTTTTTAATGTTCAGAATATTTTGTAGTTCTCTGTTCAGCGAACCACAAACATCACTCGTTCGTTACTTTTGCGGAAAAGGGGTTTTGAATATGGGTGATTGCCAATAATATATACATTATTTTTAAAATTCTTCAAGCAGTCGACAAGAATAAGAACCTGTCTCTTATAATAAAAATAAATAAGGTTCAAATTCTTCTTGCCTTTCCCACAAGTAGTGATCAAAAATGTTCAAAACGTCTTAATTTTGTGCACGGACCCTTAAGACAAAGATTTCTTTTGCAGTTGCTAACTTATACTTTTTCACAGATAATTGGATGTAAAAATATTCAAGAAAATTATTTTTACTTGTGAAGTGACTAAAAATGTATTCACAATTATCAGGAAATCGTCTATATAAAAGTTATAGAATGTCTAATTGCACTCGACTATAGTAAGATAATTAATTTGTTGGTGTGTACAGGATGTAACAGACGACAGTCAAGCGCTAGCCCTGCAGAGCTTCGACGACGAGATGAGCCTCGCTATCGCCACCTCATCCGACCTCGACACGCCTCCAGTGCCTATAGAATATGGTAACTTCATTCAGAAAACTGTTTCATTTACTCGGGTTCAGTAAAGTGTAAAAATAGTTTATAAGTATACGGGTTACCAAAACATTTCTCTGTCATATGTTTGTGGTATGCTCTTATGTCCCGTTAAAGTCTGTATTGGTTTATTGAAAACTATGTTACACTTATTTGGGCCGTTTGCATGACTTCCTAATCTGTTCTAAGTTCAAAGGTTCCTAGAATGTTGTCCTAGTTGTCCCAGATAAAAAATTAAATGATTTTTGTTTATATTATAATACTCATCACGTATGTGAAGTTAAGCTAGCAAATTAAATTGACCTTGTATATGTGCCGTGTGCTATCCGGCAGAGTAGAATAGAACCAACCCATTACACTCACGGGTGTCGTATAAGGCGACTAATGTCTGAGGCAGAACACCTTGCGCCTCCGTAGACCTGAGAATGGGCAGCAGCGTTTTCTGTTAGTCTTTCGTCACTGCGATCTCCAATCCGCCTGCCAAGCGTGGAGATTACGGCAAATTCCTCCCATCATGGGAGAGGTTTATGTCCAGCAGTGGACGTAATGGGCTGTTGTTGTTGTTGTATATGCGCTTTTATAAGAGAGTGTTTTAATAATTGTATGTGCTTAGACATGGACGGAGAAGAGTGGAGCGTAACAGTACGCGGCAGTCCGCCCGCGCTGCCCGCGCCGCACAACCCGCCCGCCATACAGGACGTGCCGCGACAGTCGGAGCCGCGCGCCGAACCTTCCACCAGCAACCAGGTTAGTACACGTAACAGTACGCGGCAGTCCGCCCGCGCCGCACAACCCGCCCGCCATACAGGACGTGCCGCGACAGTCGGAGCCGCGCGCCGAACCTTCCACCAGCAACCAGGTTAGTACACGTAACAGTACGCGGCAGTCCGCCCGCGCTGCCCGCGCCGCACAACCCGCCCGCCATACAGGACGTGCCGCGACAGTCGGAGCCGCGCGCCGAACCTTCCACCAGCAACCAGGTTAGTACACGTAACAGTACGCGGCAGTCCGCCCGCGCCGCACAACCCGCCCGCCATACAGGATGTGCCGCGACAGTCGGAGCCGCGCGCCGAACCTTCCACCAGCAACCAGGTTAGTACACGTAACAGTACGCGGCAGTCCGCCCGCGCTGCCCGCGCCGCACAACCCGCCCTCCATACAGGACGTGCCGCGACAGTCGGAGCCGCGCGCCGAACCTTCCACCAGCAACCAGGTTAGTACACGTAACAGTACGCGGCAGTCCGCCCGCGCTGCCCGCGCCGCACAACCCGCCCGCCATACAGGACGTGCCGCGACAGTCGGAGCCGCGCGCCGAACCTTCCACCAGCAACCAGGTTAGTACACTATGATAACTAAAAGCCACCACTGCTATAACTGTCTGGACACCCCGACATTCAGTGATAATAATCGTAGGTATAATAATAACTGTAATAATCAATTTCTTTGCAGGTTCAACTTCACACACAGTCCGAGGACTCGATCCCAGTCAACGAATCTATAATATCTCTACTACTCAAACTGCACTCGCAGCTATCCGGCAGATTGGACTCGTTCTCACTGGACGAGCCAGCGCCCGACACTCAGGAACCTATCGGTAAGAGTTCTACATTATTGTATATCACATATTTTATGTGAAATTCAGGGTATTGAACAGCAGGGTGGCAAATGAAAGCTAACCCATATAACAGAACTATTTTCTTGGTATGCTTCGTGAATGTCAGAGATAACCTCCACTAGATTCCGCGTGTTGACATTTCGAATTCATTGACGATTGAATTCACAAAAAAACCGATTCATTATTTCAGAAAACCGTAAATTGCATGTATTTATATTTCAATTGAACTATTTTGTCCAAATAAATAATAATAATCGTTTATTTATAAAAAACCGGCCAAGTGCGAGTCGGACTCGCGCACGAAGGGTTCCGTACCATTATTTGAAATAATTTTATTCTGTTTTTAGTATTTGTTGTTATAGCGGCAACAGAAATACATCATTTGTGAAAATAAAAACTGTCTAGCTGTCACGGTTCATGAGATACAGCCTGGTGACAGACAGACGGACAAGTCTTAGTAATAGGGTTCCGTTTTTACCCTTTGGGTACGGAACCCTAAAAAGGGGCACATTTACAACTAAGTATTTTTTCACACCACCTGCTCGAAAATGTCAAATTATATGTCATGCAAACCTAACCGAAAGTAAGTCATTTACGATCTGAAGTCTAGCAGGGCAATAATATTGTACTGAATTTCATGACCCGCTGGTCAATAATGTGATTTGAATTTGGAACATAAATCGCATACGAATATTTACGATAGTCATTTACGACATGAGGTCTAGCAGCGCAATAATATTGTACAGAATTTCATTATAACCCGCTGGTCAATAATGTAATTTTAATTTGGTACATAAATCGCATACGAATATTTTACGATATTTAACTAGTAGGTACATACACAGTACATAGCTAAAAAATAAATTGTTCGAAAATCGAACTGGCCACCACGAGAAAGAATGTAATTAAAAGAAAAATAGAACACAAATTAAAAAGAGGCGCGAATACTGATAATTGCTTTGCTTTGTTCATTGTTATACATTCCTGTTATTTGCATGGTTACTGAAATGTTAATATTAGATGTTGTTTGATTGGAATTGTAAGTGATTGTGCTGTTGGTGTGCTTATTATAAATAAATAAATACAACAAATTACTTTGTCTTTCCACAACTGGTCTAATGTATCAAACATTACCTTTAACTTTTAATTGTTTTAAATAGGGCTACTAACAGACTGTAATTGTTAGTTTAATAAATACTTTGATTCTAGTACAGTTCCCGGCACGTAAGTTGGCAAGGTTTTGGCGTAGTGGGGGCAAGTTCGCGCATCGTGCACTTAGTGGAACAAAAAACTGGGCACTTTTATTGATTGTCATTATGCGGTTATTGCCATCATTTATTTTTAATCATGTAGTTAAACAAAGCAGATGAATTCGTGACATTTAATAAGTGTTATAAATAAAATATAATATGCATTTTTTTTACTTAAGAAAAAAAGAGTACCATTATTAAAAATTATAGGTTCTCGTCGTCACTATCGGTTAATAATACTGTTACCCCTGGCATCAAATTAGAACTACCACTTGAGCTGGCATATTATGTAATAAACATAACAAAAACTAAATTTAAAACAATAACAACAACTCGTAATAAAAACTAAATTTAAAACAATAACAATAACTCGTAACAAAAACTTAATTTAAAACTAAATCTGAACTCGTAACTAAAAGTCAACAAAAACAAAGGGCACAACTTTCGTGGCCGCAAGTGTAATCGGGAGCGAACGGAATGTAGACGCGGTGCGGGAGGCAGGGGTCGACTGACGCACCAATCGCGCGCTTGGATCGGCGCTACGTCATACCCCGCGTCCCGCTTGACCACCAAAGAGACCTAAAAAACGACTTCTGCGCATCTAACGACTCTTGCCAAGTTACGTGCCGGGGATTATACTACTGCTTTTATATTCTCGTAGATGGTGTGAAAAGTAGAGTATTCACCTCGGGGATAAAGGTGCCTTCGTCTTGGGCGACCTTGATTCCCTCGCTGCACTCAGGATTCTTGATTAACTCCCTCGCTTTGCTCGGGAGTTAACGCTAGAATCCTTCGTTTTGCTCGGGATTCAATACGGCGCCCGCTACATAAGACAATACTTTAGCCCTTTGGTGCATAATCTACTAATAATAAATAAAATAGCCCTTATTGCTTGAACTGTGGAACCTGTGTTTCAGGCTACAAGGTGCTTAAATACCTACTTAAAATAAATAAGTTTACATTAAAAGAAAAGTAAAGGGCATGCAATTAACGAACCACCAGATTTAGCAAAATTTAACGGCAAAAAATCACTTTTGATAGCCAAAATTCGTAAATGATCACCAAAATGAATCCCCATTTTATCGTGAAATTAGATCCAAAAAAAAAATTTTTTTAGCTAATGACCACCAGAAATTGAACTGTTACGCTCTTGCATCCGAGTCGAGGGAGACCCGGTCACGGGGCTTCGACTTCTGAATGATTTATAAAAAAACGTCCCCCAAGTCGGCCTAGGCAAAACTAGTTTGTCATCAACGACCTCATTGAAATTTGGTGCTCAATTGACTAAATCTGGATCAATTGATATTTTAGGTGATAGATGTTAGTGGTCACAGTGTTATTTTTGGTGGTCATTATATTTTCCCCCAAAGTACCTACTAAAATTACAACTTACATAAACATTTTCTTAGTTTTGTGATGAAGTTTATCTCTGTGCCTTATGCAACGAATTAGTCCAGGAGTAAACGTGTCCGTTTCGACCGCGCGGCCACGGCGTTTTTTTTTTAAAAAAAACTATGCCAAGTTTTTGTAAAAGTTTGTAAAAGTTGATTCCCAAAACCATAAATTTGTCAAAGTTATGGTTATAAAGTTATAAGGGTTTGAACGTGGCCGCGCCATCGAAACGCGGAGAACCGCGCGGCCACGGAGATCTTTAAAACTAAGCGTTGCAGACACCCCTGAAATTTAGGTAAATAACAGATTGAATTTGTAAAAAATTTGTAAAAATATACAAAAAAATCCTAGGTTTATATTTTAGGAGCTGTAAGACTAAAACCTCATGGCCGCGACATCGAAACGGTGAATAACACGTTATCGCCGATATCTCGCTGAAAAAGCATCGTAGAGGTCTGAAGTTTTTTGTAAAACACAGATTTGAATTTGTCAAAACTGGTAAAAATACTTCAAAAAATCCAAGGGTTATATTTTAGGAGCTGTAAGACTACAAACCTATGGCCGCGCCATCGAAACGGTGAAAAATACGTCATCGCCGATATCTCGCTGAAAAAGCATCGCAGAGGTCTGAAGATTTTTATAAAACACAGATTTGAATTTGTCAAAACTCGTAAAAATACACAAAAATATCCTAGGTTTATATTTCAGGAGCTGTAGTACGGTATCGCTTATAACCTTCAAAACGTTCTGAATGTTTGGTTAGGGTGACCATGACTTATTGCTTACAAAAAACTTCCACCTATTACCTTCATTAAAAATTATTTTTCAAGGATTATAAATTAAATTAAAATGATAAGATACAAAAACATGTTTATTTCTTAAAAAATCACATAAATCACAGATTGTTAACTTACATATTTCTGACAAAACCACAAATCACAGATTATTTACTTACACTTTTTTTTTTTTAATATTATATTTTTTTAATACGACTGTGAAGTATGGTGTGGTGTGGTGTGTGGTGTGCTGTGAATTACTGTTTTTTTTTTTAAATATCTTAATCATCTATGTATAGACCATAATTATGTTAGATTATGTATTGTCATAGGTTGTTCGGAACTTGCGTGCATTTCGGTTTTACCATCGTCATAACAAATCATTCTGGAAATACTATGCAATGACACTTATTTCTGTAATAAAAAATGTGTGGTGTGCTGTGAATTACTGTTTTTTTTTTAAATATCTTAATCATCTATGTATAGACCATAATTATGTTAGATTATGTATTGTCATAGGTTGTTCGGAACTTGCGTGCATTTCGGTTTTACCATCGTCATAACAAATCATTCTGGAAATACTATGCAATGACACTTATTTCTGTAATAAAAAAAAAAACTAAAATGTAACGATAAGATCATCGCATCATTATCATCAGCCTATTTATGTTCCCACTGCTGGGACACAGGCCTCCTCTGAGAGGGAATGGGCGTATAATCCACCACGCTGGCCCAGTGCGGATTGGTAGATGATCATCATCATCAATCAATATTTTACAAAAACATAATTATGTTTATAGGAAATAAACATACGACTCTTCATTTTTATTTAATTTAGGATCCTTGAGAAATAATTTCTAATACAATAGGTGGAAAGTTTTCTGTGAACAATAAGTCATGGTCACCCATCGAAACATTGAAAACGTTATTACAGGGTTTATATTATAAAAAAAAAATACTTTTTTGCCTACTATCGTTAGTTCTACTTAATTAGGTTTTGTTTACAAAAAAAAATCAAGCTAATACTTACTTTCTTCGATAAATAATCACGTCTTATTTCTAAGCAATACCGTACTACAGCTCCTGAAATATAAACCTAGGATTTTTTTGTGTATTTTTACAAGTTTTGACAAATTCAAATCTGTGTTTTACAAAAATCTTCAGACCTCTGCGATGCTTTTTCAGCGAGATATCAGCGATGACGTATTTTTCACCGTTTCGATGGCGCGGCCATAGGTTTGTAGTCTTACAGCTCCTAAAATATAACCCTTGGATTTTTGAAGTTTTTTTACCAGTTTTTACAAATTCAAATCTGTGTTTTACAAAAAACCTCAGACCTCTACGATGCTTTTTCAGCGAGATATCGGCGATAACGTGTTACTAACCGTTTCGATGGCGCGGCCATGGGGTTTTAAGTCTTACAGCTCTTTTGATATAAACCTAGGAATTTTTTGTATATTTTTAAAATTTTTTTACAAATTCAATCTGTTATTTACCTAAATTTCAGGTCTCTACAACGCTTAGTTTTAAAGATCTCCGTGGCCGCGCGGTTCTCCGCGTTTCGATGGCGCGGCCACGTTCAAACCCTTATAACTTTTTAACCATAACTTTGACAAATTTATGGTTTTGGGAATCAACTTTTACAAACTTTTACAAAATCTCGGCAAATTTTTTTTTTAAAAAAAACGCCGTGGCCGCGCGGTCGAAACGGACATGAGTAATCCAAGGCTTAAGGTTGAACTGCTCAACATATTTTCCATACAAATTTCGGGGGGGGTATTACTCCACTGTTTGACATGGTACATCTAAAGTTAAACATGATATCGTTTTGTCTCATTATTAATTGTGTCTGTGCGGAAACAGAATAGTAAAATAAAAAGCCATTCAAAAGTTACGAGCTACCAAAGATTCGTTTTTTAGGGTTCCGTAGTCAAACTAGGAACCCTTATAGTTTCGCCACGTCTGTCCGTCCGTCCGTCCGTCTGTCCGTCCTCACTTAATCTCTGTGACCGTTAGCACTAGAAAGCTGAAATTTGGTACCAATATGTATATCAATCACGCCGACAAAGTGGTAAAATAAATCATACATAATGAGCAAATAAAAAGAATAATAATAAAAACTTTGTTGCCATGTAGTGCCACATCTAGTACAACTACTTACGTTTAGTTTAGATCCGTACACAGATCCGTATTTGCTTGGTTTGTGATTAGCCACTAAATACGAGAGTATCGAGTTATATTTGTGTTAATTCATGAAGGTGTGGCGCGCATATGTTGCCTTCTATGTGGAATCTAAAAGAGGTTATCTGTGGTGAATAGGGAAGGCAACTGTGAAATTAATGGCGTTAGCATAGCTAGTTCCACTTCCAACCTTCACCTTTGGTTGAAAATCTGTTTATGTTATTTTAAATTTCAAATAGCTCGACTTTAACAGCCACGCTATGTAAAATAAGAAGTTTGAAGTATGTTTGTTATCTCTGAAATGTTAAGTTTCGTCATCGTATTGAACGACCGGTCTCCCTCCTCAGGCGACGGCCCGTACTTCATCGGGCGCGTGCTGCGCAAGCTGGCGGCGCTGGACGCGCGCTGTGCGGCAAGCGTGGCGCACGTGCGGCATGCGCTGTGGCCGCACCAGCGCGAGCGGCAGGCCGAGCAGCGGGCGCGGTGAGCTATACTGTACTGCGCGACTGTGTCATAGGTGTTCCAGATGATAGGGACTGACTCCACTTATTGACTCGGAACGATTCATTAATTTTAGTTATATCATAGCATTTTATCGCAGTATCGGCTTGAGCCTGTCAGTAAGAGCTTTAGACATCAATTGCCACGTTTACGGACGACGCAAATCGACACCACGTCGGACTTATTCGCTTTTATAGAATAGAAAGTTTAGAGTTTAGTTTTTGGTTTATTCCAAGTTGTTGCTGTTTCTGACTGACTCCAGCCGATTATGCGTCGATAAATCTGGTCACTCCTCGGAAGTGCGACGGTTTTCGAATCTTTGTGTACCTCTGTACGATCCTCTTGTTGCCAATATCACGCTGGTTAATCAGGCTGCCTGCGCGTGAAGTTCACGCATGTGTGTGAATGAAGCTCAATTTTCTATCTTTCCTTAAAACAGAGAACGCCGCGAAAAAGAAGAACGTTCCCGCCGCGCTCGGGAACGACAACAGCAACTGATGCGCGAGTTCGCCCGACGACAACAACAGTTCATGTCGGCCATGCAGAGCTTGGACGGCAGCGAGGCCGGCGCCATGGAGTGGGAGGAGGAGGAGGCCGTGGAGAGGGACTACGACTGCGTCATCTGCAACACCACCGCGCCCACCACGCCCGCAGACCCGATAGGCCTGGTGGTGTTACTGCAGGTATTGTGTTGTACTACTAGTGTTAATATAATATGACGTCTGAAGTTTGAATCTGGGTAAGACCGCATTTCCGCTGCGATATCCTGCTGTGTTGAATACGTACTTTGGAAGATAAATAAGTATGTAATTTGTTGGTCACTTAAATCAATAAACAAACCCAAGTATTAAAATTTCAGTTCAACTACTGCTTGTTGTTCAAAATAATGAGGAAAATCAGACAAACTACATTTGGAAGAGCGTTTTTTGTACAGAGAATGTAATGTAAAATTACATTCTCTGTTCGCAGCACTCCATTTATGTAAATAATACGGCAAAATCAAAAAGCAACAATTACTGTTGAAATACTGTAACGAACGACGCATGAAATCAGCTGTTCACTTACTGCCTATCTACAGAGTTCATCGAACTCGTCGTCGCGCTTGCCGTTCGCTACATACGTTTTGCCACGGTAACGATACATTGCGTGTGAGGAAAAAAAACGAAATTAAATTATTTAATTTTTATTTGATAGAATATCTATTAGTTTATTTTATGTGTAATAATATCAATATAAGTATATTCATTTCGTTAACAAGAAGTTAGTTTTTTAGACATTATTTTGTACCCTATCACTATGTTTTCCTATTTAACCCAAAGGTTGACTGGTAGAGAATGCCTTGTGGCATTAAGTCCGCCTATGTACCACTCTTGTACATAAAGTTTAAATAAATAAATAAATTTATTGGATTACCATAACGTTTCTGAAATAATTTCTCGTACCGGTCATCTTAGCATGATATACTGAATTCACACCATCAGTTTGCGGAGGGTTGTCCCTTACACCCTGTGATTTTTAGCCTCGACCAGCACTGCCATCAAAGTGGCGATAATCGTATTGATCCTTGGGTCGTACAAAACTATACGGTCAAGAACTTTTATGTGTGGCTATAGTTGTTAAAAAAACTGTAAGCACCACAACCTTCGTTGCGGCTACATAGTATCATCCCCCTCTGGCAGTCCACGTCGGTGCTGGGCCACCGGCGGCGCGCGGGCGGCGGCGACGCGCGGCTGGCGCTGAGCGAGGCGGACCGCGCCGGCCTGCAGCAGCAGCACGACACCACGGCCGCCGCGCACCACTACCGGCTGCACGACGACCTGCATCAGCACTTTGATCAGGTGAGGACAAACTCATAATCTTTTCAGTCCTTTTTGAAAATTCTCTACATTTTTTGATTTTTACCTCTTTAGCATCAGCACGAATACAAAAAGTTATACTAAAATTTTCCCAGTCATTATCTTGAATTTTCGTCATGACGACATTCGAAGCTTAAGGCGAAATGCGTTCCAAAAAAGACGTTTTGACGCATTTCGGCTGCTCGCAAAATCAATTTTTGGCCTCAAAAAATACTAATTTGCTTTATTTTTATTCATGATTATAAAAATTAAAGATATTCTTTAGTGAATTATGAGAGCCAAAACACGATTGACATAATTTGGCTCGATATAAAAAAATCGCAAAGTTTCCCTAAAATTTGCATTTTTATTCCGTCCATGAAGAGAAAAACCAGTTTTATTAGATTATAGTTAGACGATTTTTAATAAAATTTCGTCTACACGTTCACTATTAAATACATTAGGGGATTATGTTTTTTTTTTTTTTTTAACATAGCATATAGAATTTTACAAAAAAATATTTATAAAAAACCGGCCAAGTGCGAGTCGGACTCGCACACGAAGGGTTCCGTACCATTGACTATATTTAGTATTTGTTGTTATAGCGGCAACAGAAATACATCATCTGTGAAAATTTCAACTGTCTAGCTGTCACGGTTCATGAGATACAGCCTGGTGACAGACAGACGGACAGACAGTAATAGGGTCGTAACGAAGTCTTAGTAATAGGGTTCCGTTTTTACCCTTTGGGTACGGAACCCTAAAAAGCGTGCAATAAGTTAGCGTGCGGGCCGGTCATACCACCGCTCCCGTGCCCCGTCAGTCGTCCGCAGCGCGTCTTAGAGAGCAGTAGTGTACAACTTTTTTGCGCCCGCTGTCGTCGACTACTTAGGAGAATATTGTAGCCCGCATTCTTAAAACTGAACGTACTACACAATCAATTATAAACCTTATGCCTTCAAACACAGCGTGTATTTACCATGCACCGTACAGCTTACCCACACTAAAACATCTGACGCTATCGTTGTGTTGTGCAAAAGCATAGGTACGCTAGTGATTGACTAAATTGGAAAGTTACCTATCGAATCTTCCATATAATGGTGTACAGAAAAAAGTATGAGGCCTTAGAATAATTAAATAAAAAATAATGTCCAGAATATAATATAAAAATAAACAATATGTAGCTAAAAATATATTATTAAGTAAATTAAAACAATAAAATATCCGATTACGTTGGTTTAGGCTGTCATAGCCTATTGAAACAGTAATTAGTAGCACGAGGATAAGGCATATTATACGATAATTTAAAGCCAAAACACTCCACAGATTTAACCTGAAATTTAAATAACTTACTTTAGGAAAGTTGATTACGCATTTCAAATAATCAAAATACATTCAAAACATTATTTGACATCGATCTTCCAACTGGGTTAAAACGGTTGACAAATTGAAAAATAAAACTAAAATAGCAATATTTAATTCGTCAATCGACATTGTCGATAGCCTACGGTAGTGGATCTGCACAAGGATATCACCAACTCGTCGTAAGAAGCAGCGGCCGTACTACGCGATTCATCCGTTCAATGAAATATCGTTTTACGATTTTTACATTACTTGTTCTGTCACTTAGCGACAAACTTAGGTAGTGGTTAAGGAGCAATGTATTTATTGCAAAAATAGTACAGTCGGTGTGATATATAGATAGATACTACACAATTATTACAAACAGCGCAGAGCAGCGGTGGCCCAGTGGTGGCAGCCCCGACTTACGAACAGTAAGTCGTGGGTTCGAACCCAGGCAGGCGTATTACTTTGTGTAATTTATTTCATTACCGCTGCTCTCAAAACGGTGAAGGAAAACATCGTGAGGAAACCGGCATGTCCTAGAACCAAAAATTCGAAGACATGTGACATCTACCAATCCGCACTGGGCCCGCGTGGTAGATTATAGCCCATTCCCTCTCATAGAGAGGAGGCCTGTGTCCCAGCAGTGGGAACATTAATAGGCTGATGATGATGATTACAAACTAGAAATTCGCTACTACTGGCCAGCGGAGTGCGGCAGAGCGGGAGGCCCCGCGCGCCTGTTACCCGGCCGCGTCTGCTTCACCCCCTTGAAATCTACATGACCACGATACCATTTCGCCTTAAGTATACCCTATACTTTCGTGGCATGAGAAACAAACATAGATGTCTGAACAACACGGCTTCATGAAAGGCCGTTAGACTGGAACCAATCTTGCGTAGTATTTATCGGATTTAGTCGACGCCGTAGATCGAGGATCACCTGTACATGTAATCTACACTGATTTTAGCAAGGCGTTTGACAAAGTGGATCACAAATATTAATTAACAAATTACACATAATCGGAATTGCAGGAAACTTATTGCAGTGGTGTGAGTCTTACTTTGTTAAACGCATATATCTATTGTCGTGGTCAACGGTTATTCATCGAACCTGTTTCTGACACCCTCAGGCATACCCCAAGGCTCCCACCTAGGCCCGTTGTTTTTCAATATATTCATAAACGACGTGGCGTGTTGTTTTGTACACTCGAAATAAATATTTATATGCGTATGATCTAAAAATGTATCTGTAACTGTATTTCCTTTCTCCAATGTTTAATGCATGCCGTGGCAGCCTTTAATTAAGGCTACACTATAAAATGTTAAATTCAACATGAGTTCTTAAATATATTATGTATTTTTGGTGTGTGCTTTGTTGGTTGTCCTTAACTAAATAAAGACCTCACTATCGGTATCAACGCCACAGTAAACTTATTAGTATTAACTGTTATTTTATACATACAGACAGTATTTCAATTTTCGATAACGTTTACTCATGATAACGTCTTCTCATTTCAAAAACAGATTTTTGTTTATCAATATTTTTCGATATAAAGTTAGGTCGAAATGAAAATCCAAGATGGCGGATGTGGAAATTCTCAAAATTTGGCATGGGTATCGTTTTCGGGGGTTTTCTAGAACGCTAATGATGATATTGAGGTAGAAATGAAAATCCAAGATGGCGAAGTAAAAGTTCTCAATTTTTTTCATAGGTGTCGTTTTCGGGTTTTCAGATGAATGGGTAATCGAGCCCGATATAACCGTGTGTCATTTGGACGGCAGGAATCCTGGCTCGTGAGCGTGTCGGTGGGCTGGGAGGGCGGCGTGCACGTGCAGACGTGCGGGCACCACCTGCACCTGCGCTGCCTGCACGCCTACCTGCGCGCCCTGGCGGCGCCGCAGCGGCCGCACAACCTGCACGTGGAGCGCGGCGAGTTCCTGTGCCCCGTGTGCCGCCAGCTCGCCAACTGCGTGCTGCCGCTAGCGCCGCACCCACCGCCCCGCCCGCCGCGCCCGCCCCGACCCAGCGCCGCGCGCGTGCGCGACATGCTGGAGCAGGACCATCCGCCGCCTGTCAGTATAATACATACACACACACAACCGACGCGACAGTTGGAACACCGACGTTAAACTCTATATTACACAGGCGCCAAGTCGACTCTCGGAAGCGATGGGCAAAGCAATGGAAGACATGACGGCGACGGCGGGCGGCAAACTCAAACAGCGCTACGGCTCGTCGCCGGCCGCCATCTTTACTTTCGTCGCGTCACTTGTGAGGACGAACCTCGAGTGTGAGCTGGTGCAGCGAGGGGGCACCTTGCAGACGTGCGTCGCGCCGCGGTATAAGTTGAGGAATGAGTGTATAGGTAATGTTATAATTATGGTATTCGCTGTAAGAAAATAATTTAAATTTCAAATTAATCTCACTCATTTATGGTAGTTTTTCAAAATAATCAACTTTACCATATAAAGTAGATGCAAAAAAAAAACAATGTCACATGCATTGAAGTTAAAGCAGAAATATAAGTGTGTCATTTAGGTTTTCTAGTATCGTTATTTATTTAGTCGTATTCCCCCCCAGTGCCCCTGCTGGTGGTGGCGGGCGCACACTCGCGCGTGCTGAGCGCGGCGGGCGCGGGGTTCGGCGCGGCGGAGGCGTGGCGCGCGCTGGTGCCCGCCCCGCCGGAGCCGGAGGGCGGGGCCAGCGCGCCCGTGCCCAGCGCGGCGGCGCAGGCGCGGCCCGTGCCGCTGCTGCTGCGCGACCCGCTGGCGCTGCTCATGCAGTTCCTGCTGCTGGCGCCGCCCACGCCGCCCTACTTGGACATGCGTGAGTCTACAACATTTTAAGCGCTCAGGAAGTCAGTAGGAAGACTACCGAACTGGCGGCGTCGTGACTGAACCTCTATAGCGCGGCTTACTAGGAGTGCGATTTAGTAGAAATCGTCACGTTAGAAAATGCCGTATGCTGTGTGTGTAGTCAATAATAATATAACAAAAAAAAACAGACATAAAAATATATATATAAAAAATAAAAATATTATTTTTATAATGTTATTATTATAATATTATTTATCTTTTTCGGTTTTCCGGTACTCAACCTTGCGTCGGTTTGATAAATATCCCGTCCTGCGTCCCGCAGGAAAAAGGATATTCATTGCCCCCTATCTCCTTCTTCTACATCTTCGTGTGCTAATTATGTTTTGCGTGGTTGACGGATATGACTTTGTGTATTAAGTGTGTCTGAGGTAGATGAACGCTGTGTGACGGATAAATGCTGTGAGTCAGTAGACTCACAGCATTTATCCGTCACACAACAAACATCACACACAGTAGTGTGTGATGTTTGTTGTGTTTCTGGTGTGGTCTCTAGTGTGCTCGGTGGACGGTTAACAAACACAGTGTCTCCCAGTACCTTACTGAGTATGGTGGTTGTATGTATGGCTGCTTGTTTTTGTAGGATTGTAACATCTATTTTTACGTTCAGTTGGTCTATGTATCTATGTAAACTTTTACTTATTATACCCGTAGCTCCTACTACTATTGGAATCACTGTTATATAATATTATAATAATAATAATATTATTATTATAATATTATTATTATAATATTATTATTATAATATTATTATAATATTATTATTATAATATTATTATTATAATATTATTATTATATTTTTCTTCATGGGTGTCGTTTTCGTGGTTTTTGGGGTCGCTGATAATGAAAATCCAAGATGGCGCCCGACCGCGCATTTTTTTTGTTGTAAATAACTTCATGAGTCGATAAAATAACCCTTACATAGCATCTTACCCTTATACTTGAACATGAGTAAAGCTAATTAAAGCAACTCAATTTATAGTTCGGTTCCAATTTAATGGTGGCTCGGAAGTTAGTTGCCATTGACGGTCTGCGCAGGAATAACGCTTTAAGCTTTATGGAAATTCGGAACATCTAATGTAAAGCTGCGCAGACAACCATTTTATGTATCAAGGGGGCGCAGATGACGCATCGTTTTGTCTGTATAATGCGCAGACCGTTATTTGCAGCTAACGTCCGAGCCGCCGCCATTAAGTTTGAACCGAACTATAACTTATTTGAAACAAATTGTAAATATATCAACAATTTAATTTGACAGAGGAATTCACGTGCATAGTCCGCGCCCTGTACGCGCTCAGCTACTACCAGGTGGTGTGCCAGTTCATCGCCGACGCCAGCGCGTCGGGGCGCGCGGCGCTGGCGGGCCCGGCGCGGCCCGGCGAGCCCGCCGGCCTGCGCGCGGCCGCCAAGCTGCTGCTGCAGGCCCTCGCCGGCTCCGACCTCTTCACCGAGGACGGCCCGCCCGCGCCCGGGGACCATAAAGTGCCGGATCTCGCTAATATGGAGAAAGAGGTATGTTTCTTAACTTCTACATACTGGTGGAATTCATTTGTATTTGAGACCAGCAAACTGATAGTAATTTCACAAAAAAAATATCTGCGTGGTCAAAATATGAGCTACCGCCATCATATTGTTTGTTCAGTACATTTTACAAAACAATTTCCCAAATGATTATAATGTACCAACAAAGCTCTGCTAACGTAACTCAAAAAAAAGCGCAAAAACTAACAGAACTCAATTGGTCCGTAGCTACAAGAGCTCCTGCTGCCGTTCCTGCGCATCGCGGCCCTGCTGCGCCACCACCTGTATGGCTGCGCGCTGCCGGAAGTGAGCACGCCGCGCCAGGAGTTCGTGCGCCTGGCGTACTACCTGGAGCTGGTGACGGACGGCATGCAGTGGAGCGAGTGGTCGGCGGGCCGCGCCGTGCCGCCCGACGCGGCGCTAGCGGCGCGCGCCTGGGCCCGCCAGCTGGCCGGCGCCGCCGCGCGCGGACAGCTCGCTGTGAGTACCAGCTGCCAGCTGCCAGCTGACAGTCGTTACAGGCAGTTCGTGCGCCTGGCGTACTACCTGGAGCTGGTGACGGACGGCATGCAGTGGAGCGAGTGGTCGGCGGGCCGCGCCGTGCCGCCCGACGCGGCGCTAGCGGCGCGCGCCTGGGCCCGCCAGCTGGCCGGCGCCGCCGCGCGCGGACAGCTCGCTGTGAGTACCAGCTGCCAGCTGCCAGCTGACAGTCGTTACAGGCAGTTCGTGCGCCTGGCGTACTACCTGGAGCTGGTGACGGACGGCATGCAGTGGAGCGAGTGGTCGGCGGGCCGCGCCGTGCCGCCCGACGCGGCGCTAGCGGCGCGCGCCTGGGCCCGCCAGCTGGCCGGCGCCGCCGCGCGCGGACAGCTCGCTGTGAGTACCAGCTGCCAGCTGCCAGCTGACAGTCGTTACAGGCAGTTCGTGCGCCTGGCGTACTACCTGGAGCTGGTGACGGACGGCATGCAGTGGAGCGAGTGGTCGGCGGGCCGCGCCGTGCCGCCCGACGCGGCGCTAGCGGCGCGCGCCTGGGCCCGCCAGCTGGCCGGCGCCGCCGCGCGCGGACAGCTCGCTGTGAGTACCAGCTGCCAGCTGCCAGCTGACAGTCGTTACAGGCAGTTCGTGCGCCTGGCGTACTACCTGGAGCTGGTGACGGACGGCATGCAGTGGAGCGAGTGGTCGGCGGGCCGCGCCGTGCCGCCCGACGCGGCGCTAGTAAATGTATTAAAACCGTCGTTGGTACACGTGGCCATTTGTCAGTACAGTTCTCGGCTTCCATAGCACCCTCGCTTTCGGCTCGGGCGTTAATTGTGCCTCGGCTGAAAGCACACCGCTTGGCGAGTCTCTGTGTGACATGTGTGGTGGTGTTGCAGGTGCGGCGCCTGCTGCGCGGCATGGCGGTGGAGTGGTGCCAGCCGGCGCTGCTGGCGCTGCCGCGGGACTACGACCGGCTGTTCACGTACTACCACGAGCGGGTGTGCCTGCAGTGCGGCGCCGTGCCCAAGGAGGCCAGCGTGTGCCTGCTGTGCGGCACGCTCGTGTGCCTCAAGCAGCCCTGCTGCCGCCAGCACCAGGTCGCCGAGGCGGTGCAGGTAACTGTTCACGTACTACCACGAGTGCGGCGCCGTGCCCAAGGAGGCGAAACAAGACAATTGAGATACAATCGACCCCAAAAAGATATGTGTATATGTGCAGCCAATTCGTATAAAACGCCGCTTTATATAAAGGCGCACCGGATTGAAAAACGCCGCTTTACATAAAGGCGCACCGGATTGAAAAACGCCGCCGTTATGTAATACGGCGTCTTCACGTTAAGCCGGATTGTGGTGGCGATACGTTCGACAAAGCGGCGTCCAACGTTTCAGCAATTCCGATACTTCAAATAACCTACTAAAATAGTCCTAAAAGTCTTGCTAGCTAGCATGAGGAGCGTAGGCCGAAGGCCGGCGGAGCGATGACGACATTTGTAGCAGAAAGTGGGTGCGTAATGTAAAATGCGAGCGTAGCGAGCACGCGTCATGGAGTCGTAGCAGGTTCTAAATTTGCTTATATCTCGAAAACGGTGCGTCCTATCGCAAAAATTGTGAAAAATTTGCCTCCCCTTAATAAACCCCCTGCCACATAATAGGGAATATGCATGGAATACAAATCTTATTTATTAAAAATGCCTTGTATAGGCTAATAAAAACATTGTGGTACACCTGTTTTAGTTGCTTATACATCACTTATTAAATAATTTACTGTTTTATGTAGCATGTTTTAGGTGAAACGGAACGCACTCTCAAAACGCGTCGTTCTCGATAACGACGGTAGTGACGTCAAAGTCTATATTTCAAAAACACACTTTTATTTGGAAAGTGTTTCGCTTACGTAGATTTTATTATAATATTGTGACTAGACCACACACAATTAGTAAAATTATTATATTATGGGCAAAAAATTAGATGTAAACAAGACTGTGATAAATGATGTCATATCATGGTCGCGACAGCTACGGACGTTTGAACCGTCGTAGAAAGTTGCAGAAGTTTAATATAATATTTTTAAGCGACAAGCAGTAAGTAGTTGGTGTTCGAAGCCACACCAGAGCAACCATCTGGGTGACCGAACTGGCCGCGGTCCCGCGGAGCCCTAACCTTAAATTTGAAGTTGCCTACAAAACAATGGGAAATCAACTTACCTAATTCTGATGGCGCTCAGAAGGCGGCGACGATCAAAATCAAAATCAAAGCATTTATTTCAAGTAGGCCAGTTACAGGCACTTTTGAATTGTCGAAACAAATATGAAAATTAAATGTAGCTACAGTCCCAGACACAAGACATAAAAACTGTGAAAGTACTGTAGTTGCCCATTCCCTAGCGTAGATCTCTATGGAGAAGAATGGGCAAGAAACTCCATGGACACTCTTTTAAATCAGAATATTTTTACAAAATCTTGGTTACATCATTCATGTTGAGATGGTACATTATGTGAGAACAATGTAGCAAGATGTGCACGTTAAAGGTGTCCATAGTAAAAAAAAAACAAAACAATTAAAAAATAAAATTATTAAATTCAAAAGCCGTGGCAACCAAGAGCTGACCAGTCCCAACTGACAGCGCTCGTTCACGAACATGACGCATGTATCAGCACCATTCAACTCAACCATTTTGAAGGGAACTAAATGATCCGACACACGCGTCACCATCAGCGAGACATTTGAGTGAGCATGACATATCTCCTAATCGCCACGGCACATTCAAGTCAAGGAAAAACGTAGGTTTCTAGCGACTGATAGCATTCTAGTACATAGCACTCACACAATATGCGATATGCGGCTATATAATAATAAAGAGATTGATTCTATACAATGCAAAGATAGTTGTACAATCTTCAGCAGCTCCAACAATACAATTTAATGCTATCAATTTATGCGCCCCTGTCCTTGTGGAGCAGGACCGGCATTGAGCCAAGCAGTTTTATCAGCGATATAGTCGTCCAATTTGTAATATGCTTGCTTACAAAGTGTGCGTTTAATACATGTTTTAAATTTTGTTTCATTCAGCTCAAGAATGCTTTGTGGAATTTTATTATAGCATCTCAAACAGTACCCCATGAAAGATGAGTCTACTTTAGCGAGTCTGAAGCCTGGCTGAACTAATTGGTCCCTATTTCTAGTACTGTAATTGTGTCTGTCACCTCTTTTACCAAAAATATGTAGATTTTTTCTTACGTACATTATGTTTTCGTAGATGTATTGACAATGTACAGTCATGATGTTTATTTCCTTAAACAGTTCCCTCAAAGAATCGCGCCTACGAAGATTGTATATGGCTCTGATGGCTCTTTTTTGCAGAATAAATATAGACTCAATGTCAGCAGCCCGTCCCCATAACAAAATGCCATAAGACATTATACTATGAAAGTAACTAAAATAGACCAATCTAGCAGTATCTACATCAGTAAATTGACGGATTTTTCTAATAGCATATGCTGCCGAACTTAGCCGCCCCGCCAGAGATGTTAAATGAGAACCCCATTGTAGCCTTGAATCAAGCGTAATCCCCAGGAAAACCGTTTTATCTACGAATTCAAGTTTCTCTTTATTCAGTACTATATCACAATCGCTACTTTTAACATTCGGTAAAGCAAATCTTATGCATTTCGTTTTTTTTTCATTTAGTACTAAATTATTTGCTGTGAACCAATTATGGACTTGAAGTAGGGCATTATTCACGTCATCTAAATTTTGGGCCCGTCTATTGATCTTAAAAATTAGGGAAGTGTCATCGGCAAATAACACAGATCTGTTCTCAGATCACGTCGATTGTATGTGTGTCAGTGTAAATGAGTGAGTAATGTTGTCAAATGGTGTACACGTCGGTCACAAGAGACGCAGGTTTTCACAGCGTGTTACAGGCTGGGATGTAGCACAAGTTCGCACTAGATTATGCAGCTACACTTATCACCAATATTCGCGTGCCGGGTAAATCTAACCCCAATTCGGCGTTATGGTTCAACTGCACCAAATTATCCCAGTATTTTACCCAAAACGGGATTCCAAGGTCCAATAAATCACGGATCGCAACCAAATTGTCGATACAGGTCGCGCGGTGGTTTATGATCGCTCGGCAAAAGTGGAAAGGGCATGCGCAGTGTTCAATTTTAAGGTCTTTATGAAGACGTGCGGAGTGAGGGGGGTGGGTGTGCGCCGACGGCGACTCGTTATTGGTAGGTTAGTCGCTCATCGATTCCCGCGCTGCGTTCACGCGTCTCGTGCCTCTTGAGTACTGTTGCGCACAGCTTGTGTTATCGCGTTACTAATACGTAGCAGTAAAAAAAAATGGTTAAAAATAAAATTTAAAAACGGCAAGCTAGAAAAATGGTTGGTTAATTAATGGAAGGAATATCACCACTGCCGGATGAATAATTTTCGTGTGGTTTTACGTATTAAATATAATAACTGTTTACTTTTGTTTTTTAATTTTTCTTAATTTACCTACTTGCAAGATAAATTACAAGTGAAAACTAGTGTTATCAACTTATCATAAACTAGCTTTTACCCGCGGCTTCGCCCGCTTTTATTAGCCTATATCCGTCTCCAGGGTCCCAAATTTCTCTGTATCAAAATTCATCAAAATCGGTTTTGCCATTTAGGCGTGAAGATATAACAGACAAACAAACTCACTTTCACTTTTATAATATTAGTATGTTAAGTTACTAAAGTTCAAAAATACGAAATAAAAAATGCTTAATAACACGCTAAGAATTTCAGTGCACGATTGTACACATGCGCCGATTGCCCCCACTACTTTCCTCGAGCGATCTAGAATCATCGCGCGACCTGTAACAAATAGGATTAACTCGGGTTCACAAAATTTCAATCAATAAACAAAGCAAATCAATATAACAAGCTGGTTTCTTAACCCAACAAAAGTCAAGTGTTAAAATCAACTGACAATTCATATGTCAAAAAGGGTGCGTTCGGAAACACGTAGGACGAAACAGTTGGACTTAACTTTTAATACTTTTCTTAGGTTGATAGTACTGTATTTTATTGATTTAAGGTGAATGCTCCAGGGTAGCCCGCGAAATTAAAATTTTCTTAAGTTTTTTGCAATTTACAGGCCAGTGCTAGGTTGTATGTTGATTAAAATATCATTCGCGGTTGTAAGACGTATGTAGTTACACATTTATATTCATCAAAATCATCAATACAACCCTCAAAGTTCATAAAGGTGTAAAAATTACTTTATCAAGGTCAAAATCATTCCTGCACCTTTATGAACTTGGAGGGTTGTATTGATGATTTTGATCATCATAATTCTGTAACTACATACGTCTTACAGTCGCGAACAATATTTTAATCAACATACAACCTAGCACTGGCCTGCAAATTGCAAAAAACGTGAGAAAATTTGAATTTTGCAGACTACCCTTGAGCACAGATAATATAATACTTCGTCCTTGAGCATCGGCCTTAGGTAAAAAAAAAAAAATACGTGCATATTCCCTATTCTCAACATGAAGGTAAAGAAAAAAACAGTAAAGCGGGAAAAGTGGCCATTTGATTGTGACTGTGAGAGTATTGTGACACCGTTGTCGATTGCGACGCCATGTTTCTTGTTATGATCACGCAACGTCACTTGCGGCGATAAATTTAACTAAAACTTTCAAAGTGGCATATCGACGATGCGCCCGTTTGTATAACGGCGGCACGTTATTACGCCGCTTTGTCGAACGCGAAGGGCTCATTCAATGCGGCGTACTTTATTTCAGCCGAATTATAATCTGGCTGAACGTGAGGACGCCGTATTACATAACGGCGCCGTTTTTCAATCCGGCGCGCTATTATGTGAAACGGCGTGTTATACGAATCGGCTGCGACGTATACAATATGTTAGTGGGGCTTCCTGTAGCACTCATATTCCGCAGCACGCGATGGAGTGCGGCGGCGGCACGGGCATCTTCCTGGTCGTCACGTCCACCTACATCATCGTCATCCGCGGCCGCCGCGCCTGTCTGTGGGGCTCGCTCTACCTCGACGACTACGACGAGGAGGACCGCGACCTCAAGTGAGTCACTTATCTGTCCCATACGACATTCCAATATCTACTCGACCCTAATGTATTCAATATGACCACATACACCTTCCTATTAGTGCTGGTACTATCTTTACAAGAATATCTTGAGCCGTCGTAGCAATCAGCAAGCAAACTGACACCTATTATCGCTTTTGTTGGAAGCTGGTGTTCAGCATAACCAAACTGACTGCGTATAATACAAATATTTAGTACCAAAAGGTCTCTAGGATAGGAACATAAACTAGTTACCATAGTGATATCTACCCTTGGTAACAGACGCGGCAAGCCGCTGTACCTGAGCCAGGACCGCCTGGAGCTGCTGCAGGCACAGTGGCTGGCGCACCGGTTCGACCACACCAAGCGCACGTGGGTGTGGCACCGCGACTCGCTCTGAGCGCGCACGTCAAGCGTGGACACCGAGCGGCAACTGGAACCTCACTCTTCTCTAAACGGACGTTTCATCGCGCGGCCTCACTCATATCTAATGATGAAATCTTTGGTGGAAGGTACAGCCAACGAGGTATTTCTATGGAATGGATTGTAGGATAACGCGGGAGTGAAACCAGGATTGAGATGGTCTCCTTCATATAGTGGTTCAATCAGTGCAGTGCCTAGAGGTCAACATTACGGCAAGCATACTCACCAGTACCTGTAGTAGGATATAGGTTAAGCCAAACTTTTGGGCTTGTAGAAAGGTTTGGAATGCTTTTTATGTTGAAAAAATTGGACTGTTAAACGATCTCAGATGTCAGGCGACTCCCAATTAGAACAGTCTCGTCTTATATGGTACTTCTCTAGTTGATCCACTGTATGATGATAGATAGGTAGGTTATGTGTTGCAATTTATGTTATTAGACTGGAAATTCTTTAAATGTTGGGACTCTGTGTCATTTACGTCCTAGGATATAACTCCACTAAAACGCAGATATTCTTAATTGCCAATTTAAGATAGTGGAAGCAGTACTCTCACCCTGGCTAAGAATTTAGAAACAATTAGAATCTAAGTCATCTAAATCAAGTTGAATTTAGGTGATTTTCATTCTATATTTTAACAGATTTATTTGATTTGTCAAACGAAATCTTTTCCTGAACACAGGATTCGGTTAGGTCGCAGTATTAGAATCACTTTAGATTAGACTTCTTATTGTAAGCAGTCTAATGACTTCATGAAACTCGACTGTATGTGAATAGGATTTGTTGGTCCTACTCGATAGAGTCGTAGAAAATTTGCCTTGAGTCATTGCCAATAGACATTCACTAAATTGTCTGTTAGACGGAATATTAGAATATTTTTAGTAACTGAACATAGATTTTAAAATTAAAACAACTAACTTATCAGATTGGTCAGCCAACGTAAAGCAATAAGAACTAGATAAGTTCGGTTTTCAAGATTAAAATAAACCAGAGTTTTACTAGATTACAAAATTATATTACATTGCGTCAATTGAGCCTTACTTTAAACACCTATAGCTGTCGTATTAACAGATTTAAAAGTTATTTACAAACTGTATTTACATATTTATATCTGTTTAGTATACACGTTCTATAAAAGTATCATAATAAATCTCCGATTTGCCACTAGAACGCGTATTTTAAACGGTGCTGAAATAACAAAAAGTATAAATTTTTGCCTCATACAATCAGTTAGTGTCTTACATACATAGTATCCAAATATTTATGAATAAATAGTGCAGTAGTTAGAGAAATATTTGCAACCACATATTTTCATAATAAAGTTATTAGCTTCCCGCTAACCCGTGTTTAGGCGCTAGACAATCTCCCATGAGAATAATATTTAACCCGACAAGTAACGAATGGATCGTGGATTAGGCTTGTATAGACTTTCATAGTGAAAAGTTTAGTCATTTCATTTAGAAGTATTTTTTGTTTAGTATTTTTATTATTTATAACTATTCATTACTAAAGCTCTTTTAATGTATCGTGTAACAGCGAAATTAGAATTATTTTTTCATCTGATATGCGGCTCATTGAATTTTATATAACAACGAGACACAAATGTGTTACTTAGAATATTTTGTGCATCTCGAACTTTGTTGCTTGAGTCTTTAATAATCAACAAGATATTACATAACGTGCAAGACTTAATACTTAATGCCAAGCCAATCACCCAAATAAACTACTTATGGTTTCCGAATTCACGGGGCACTATACATTTTGCCTTAAATTATATCGTTCAGCCATTAGTATCAATTATACTACAAAATTCTATATTCACATTAAACTAAGCAATAACTAGTTAGTAACGAATATAAAGTTGTATAAAGAGTTACATTATTTGCTACACTATCAAATTGTTGGACATATAAAAGTATAATTATACTTAATTATATATTCACATGCACGGTCATAGTAACTCCGTGGTGATCCGAGTACTCGCAAACATTGTGTATCGAAGTATGCCTTAACAGAATTTTTACAGTTATTTACAAGATGTACAACAGAAATATAAATGCAGTAGGTACATATTATTATATTAAAATTATTACTTGTTTGACTATTGTAATATGTTATAGAAGTAAATTTTATCTAGTGTTGTTCTGTGCATTCATGTTTAGGAGTGTGGCCAGAGAATGTTCAAAATGAAAATGATGAATTACATCACCATATTATGAAGTTTTGGATCGTACATTTCTATTAGATGAAATACTCGGTAGGCGACTGTTATGAATTTTATCGAGAATGTGTAGATAACTACGTAACTGAGAAAGAATACCTTCCACACCGTTCCCTGACCACCCTCTTAATAAGAAAATTTGTTGGAATATAAGGGCTATATTCAAATTGACACTGTATCTAATGTTTGATCAAACTCAACCCAGTGACATGTGATACTTGATTCAAACATAACGCCTTCATTTTAACGAACTTAGCGCACCGCTAAACTTGTGAATTTTAATAAATTTTACAGCCCAATTGTTTGGTCAAACATTTGAAATATGTTTCCAAGAATGTCGTGAAAATAAATGTCTTGTTTACGAATCGTACAGCGAAATACAAAATTATAATTGAATAGGTTCAATGTGTCTGTTGTATCCAGCTATATATATAATACAGCTTCAAGGAGCAAACAGGATGCAATAAATGGTGGACGTAAACAAGACAAAAATGTAGAACATTGTAAATATAACCTTCGACTTCATTAGGGACGTCCAATGGGTGTTGTTAGGGCTGTGAATACGTATATTTTAAATTTTACTCGCTCCTCTGTTGACACGGTTGACGAATCACTTTAGATTTTAAAGACGATTAAATTATTATTTTATTTTTTTCATATTTTTATATAGGATTATACTGAGTACGATATTAGTGAGTAACCGCTTTCGGACTTTCCATACCTAATAACGATTTTAAACTGTGCTCCTCCAACTTTCTTTCAGAAATATGAATGCATTACTTGTTAGAAAATAGATAGGTTTATTCTGAGTAAGTTCTAAACATTTTGGAACCACTGCACTGCAAGGCTTACGAGGTCTGACAGTTGACAAAACGCTTTCATTTGCTTCCAACATCATACGACAATAATACACGTTACCTAGGTATACAATAGTATTCAATCGAACTATCATTATTGAGGTATGGTGCTTAAATCTATCGTTTTATTTCTCGTGTGCAATTTGGATGCTTTTGTTTTATTTCCTTGTATATTATTTTCTAAGTCCTCAAAAGTACATTTTTCTGTTTTATAAAATTAGTGTTTGTATCTAGTTTTTAGTGTTAACTAAATTGTAGTTTGTATTATTAAGCTATTATCATTTAAAATTTTGTAATCACAACGAATTGATTCTGTAATGAAGATTACGAAGTGGTAGAGAAGTTCAAAATTAGTAGATGTTTGAGATGTCAATATTTACAATTATTTTTACTGTTTATATATATAAATATTTTTGTCACGTGAATACGACAGCTAGTGAAACCGAAAAGTAGTCGAGGAATGTGACATTATTATATATTTTTGTTATTATCATAACCTCTTTGCTACCATATTTCCATGCTCATACATTACATTAGCTGTGACGACATACTAGGTTGGTATTGGTTGATTCCGCATCCGGAGCCTGCTCCGCTCCAGATAATATTGTTAAACTTGTGTATGTATATTGTTCTTGTATATATTCAATCATTAAAGTTGTTGATATTTCTATTGTTGTTTCAATTTCCTTATCCTTGTGACATTGATGTAAAACCTAAGGCATTACATACACCTAGATGAATAAACATTATTCACATGCTGTTTCCTAACATTGATGTAGCTAAGTAATATAAGCTTGCTTGCTTATAGGGCCATCTTTTTCATTAAGCACTCTGGGCTAGTGCCCAGGGCTCCACATCAATTGTGGGCCCCTAGTTGTGTAAGTGTCATTGCTACTATTGCTTGTGCCTGTCGAAAGAAACTTCACTTATCCCAGGCGGGATTCTAACATTTTCTAGCAAGCTTCGCTCGTTTTTACATCTTTATTTTTTTATGATTCTAACTTTTCAGCAAGGTGCTTTCATAAAGAGACAGGTTACCGGTGCAGGTTTTTTTTTTAATCTCCCCCTCCACCATCGTGTACGTTACCCCAGCAGGAAAATGTCTCTTAGAGTTATATGAGTGGAACGTTTAATTAGTGCCTTATCTGCTGTAGATGTGCCCCCACATAAAAAATGTGTGGGTGTCGTTTTAGGAAAAAAACGTTTCCTGCTGGGGTAACGTTTTTTTAGCAAGAAAATTCTAAACGAATGATCGGAGAGAGAAACATTGTGCATGGCTTTGTAGCTTATGTTAGTGCCACAATGTGCCCCCAAAAATAAAATGTGTGCCCCTTCAGGTTTTCGAGATATTGCATTTCCTGCTGAAGTAACGTTTTGCGGAATCGTATATATCTCTAAAACCATTGCATGTGGCCCTGTAGAATAAACATACACGAGTAGCTCTTAATGTGTGCCCCTACTCTAATAATAACCATACAAAGTTTCAAAACTGTTCATGCATGCGTTTTTGAATAATCTTGCTAAAAGTCAAAACGATGGTTTTTTGAAGTGAAAAGTTCTCTAGGCGCGTTGAGCACTTTTTGGGTGAAGGAAAAACATTGAACTCATCGTCACGTAACGTAACGTGCGGTCACGCTTCGTAGCCGTTCGTAGCACTCGTAGCATCCGCTACGGCGTAGCACCACATATGCATGCGCGGGGCATAACCAGTGCTACGACTGGGGCGGGGCCTGTGTACTTTTTGTTTTTACTTCTATCCGCAGTCCCCAAAGACTTGACTATATAATACAAGATAGATGTGCAACTGAGCTTTTCGCTTTAAAAACTGTGTACCTACCTCAACTGTTAGATGGCGTTACTTGTCTCAATGTCCCCTCCGCTTACGCTATCGCTCACTAGATGGCGCTTTTAGTTTCTGTTTCTAGTAATAAATCCTTTTATTGAAGAATGATTGTTATTTATTTGTGTGAAATAAATAAATTCTTATGTGTATAAAATAGACTACGATGACATCATCATCATCATCATTTCAGCCGAAAGACGTCCACTGCTGGACATAGGCCTTCCCCAAGTGTCGCCACATTGACCGGTCCCGTGCGACTCACATCCAACGGGTTCCCTCAACCTTCACCAGGTCATCGGTCCACCTAGTGAGAGGTCTTCCAACGCAACGTCTTCCGGTTCGCGGTCGCTACTCCAGAACTTTTCGGCCCCATCGGCCATCCGTTCTGCGAGCAATGTGCACTGCCACATAAGTTTGGCAATTCTTCGGGCATCGGTGACCCTGGTTCTCTTTCTTCATTTCTGATTCGATCGCGCAAAGAAACTCCGAGCATAGCCCTCTCCATTGCCCTTTGGGTGACTTTAAGCCTTCTGATAAGGCCCACTGTGACCGACCACATTTCGGTCCCGTATGTAATCACTGGCAACACTGCGGTAAGTTGGACGATACCGCGCAGCTTCCCGAACGCTGCCCAGCCGAGTCGGATTCGACGATTGACCTCTTTCTCGAAGTTAGACCTACCTAACTGGACCGTTTGTCCCAGGTACACATAATCGTCCACAGTTTCGAGTGTAGTGTCTCCGATTTAGATAGGAGTGGGTGTTACATGGGCATTCAACATGACCTTGGTTTTGTCCATGTTTATTTTTATCCCCACTCTTTCGGAAGCTTTACTGAGCACACTTTAAACCTTGATGTACCGGTAGTCGATTTAGCACAGTTGGAGAGACTGTAGTATACTGCAGTCTCTCCAACGGTCGACTCGATTCGGCTTCGATTAGATCGAGACCTGGCCCCTTATTCATAAGTTCACAACGCTTCGATTAGTTCGATTCGATTTTCGATTCGGTAAGTCGTATGTCTATCTTTTTTTGACATTATGAAATCGAGCAAGATAGACATACGACTTTCCGAATCGAAAATCGAATCGAAGGGTTGTGAATAGCTATGCTGGGCTGTAGTCCAGGTATCGATCGAATCGAAGGCTTTCTCGTAGTCCACAAACGCTAAACAGAGTGGCAGGTTATACTCTTCGGTCTTCTGTATAACCTGCCGCAGCGTATGTATGTGGTCCACGGTGCTAAAGCCTTTTCGGATACCGGCTTCTTCGAGAGGCTGAAAATCGTCAAACCTGCGCGCGAGACGATTCATGATGACTCTTGCAAACAACTTGTAGACATGGCTTAGAAGTGAGATGGGCCTATAATTCTTCAGACGGGCATTGTCACCCTTCTTGAAGAAGAGCACCACCACACCCCTGCACCATGCCTGTGGCGTATTGCCCTCGAGTATGACGGAATTAAACAGCTTCTGAAGGATCTTAAGTACCGGTTTTCCACCCGCCTTCAGGAGTTCGGCTGTTATTCTGTCATCATCCGGTGCCTTGTTGTTTTTAAGCTGTTTCAGAGCCATCCTAATCTCGTACAGGCTGACGTCCGGGATGTCTTCGGTATAGTGTCGGGTCAGTCTAGCTCTTGGGTCGTTTGCTAGATCTACGACGGGTTTACTGGTTGATGTGTCCAACTGCCCATAGAAGCTCTCGATCTCCCACAGAAGCTCCGGTTTGGCGGATAAAATCCTGCCATCGTCGGTCTTCAGTTTCGTGAGCTGGCTCTGCCCAATAGCCAGATCTCTAGTAAATATCTTGGAGCCCTTGTTCCGCTCGATCGCTTCTTTAATACGCACGGTATCACTGCTGCCCATTCTCTGGTAATTCCTTAGTCGCCTCTTACGACACCTACGGGAAGATGTGGGATGGTGCTATTCTTTACGTCCGACACATACGGACGGATAGACTATAATGACAACATCACTGGAGATTAGGATGACAACATCATGATTATTCTAGTTTTGCAATAAAGAAAAGATAGAATTCGAAACATACACATAAGCATTTACTTAATTCACAAAATAAATAACAATCAGTCGTCAATAAAAGGAAAATCATTCTTCAAAATCTTAAAAATGACATCACTGGGAGCCTTATCAATAAATGAATGATAGATAGAAATGAAAAAATATTTAATTTTTAAAGAATGTATTTTCTTATTTTACAATGTGTGTTATAAATTATAACATATAATAATATACAACAATACAATACATCCAAAAAAACCGGCCAAGTGCGAGTTGGACTCGCGCACGAAGGGTTCCGTACCTTATCTATACAAAATTAGACAAAACGTAAAAAAATAACGTTTGTTGTATGGGAGCCCCCTTTTTTTTTTTTTTTTTTTTTTTTTTTTTTCGGATGGGAAATCGTCAAATAACCCCTCCCGCTCTGGGCGGAGCAGGAGGGAGTGTCAGACTTTTACTGACTAAAACCCATCCATGTTCCTTCATCGCCCTTTGTGTTCCGGGGCCACGGTATCTCTTTCGAATAGTCCCGCAACCCCGGCAGGATGGGAGCCCCCCTTAAATATTAATTTTATTCTGTTTTTAGTATTTGTTGTTATAGCGGCAACAGAAATTCATCATCTGTGAAAATTTCAACTGTCTAGCTGTCACGGTTCATGAGATACAGCCTGGTGACAGACAGACGGACAGACAGCGAAGTCTTAGTAATAGGGTTCCGTTTTTACCCTTTGGGTACGGAACCCTAAAAAGCACTTAACTCGTCGAATCCAAATCAAAAACGTAAAATCGAGGTCCAAGTATACACGGCGTTGGGTAGTAGGGACCGACCGATGATACGGTTTCGGCTAGTTTCGGCCAAAAAATCATGTTTCGGCCACAGTTTCGGTTTCGGTCAATAATTGGCCGAACCTTTCGGCCCCGCCGAAACTAGATATTCGTGAATTGTCGCGCATCATTCGGGTAACTTCGAGTGAAGTGAACGTGATTACCAGTTGAGTTCGCTAGCCGGCGCGATCCTGATGATTTGAGGTTATGTGGTTTTTCTCGCGCAAACATTAATAAGTATTTGTTTTTAAGAATGTTATGATTAATGATGATGTATTTTTTATGGCATTCATTAGTCTTGTCCCACAGGGGAAAATAAATAGGTTGTAAGTTGTAATAGAATAGAATTCATTAGATATTATAATTGGTTATGTTGAGTTATTCCCTAGAACTATACAATACAACTAGTATTTGCGGCGCGAGCTGCGCGCAGCTCGCGTGTCGTCGTGTTCTTGAGTATTTCTTACCCTTATAAAATTTTAAGAATCCGTAAGAATCCTTAAACGAATTGAAAATTCCAATTAAAGTCCAAGATTTTGTAAATTTTATAAAATCTTTTAAATATTTTGAAAACCCTTAAGAACCCCAAAACATTCTAAAAACCAATTTAAAAAAATATTACCTATAAAAACCAAATAAAATTAAAGTAAACCTTATTTAAAAACTCAGACCCATTAAAAACACTACCCTAAAGTTTGCTTGTCGTCGCCCTGAGTTACGCTTCACCCACTCAACCTTCGTTACGCTGTGGAGGTCGCCGGCTCGCTTCGCTCGCCACCTTCCCCTTCGCTCCACTCGGGCTAGCAGGTTCGCTCAACTTAGAACTTACCACCAGACAGGTTTCGACGCCTACTATAATATTTGTTCAAACACATAATGGCTATCTGGTATGTTTGTACAAACCTAAACATGTAGGTGCTCTGCGCAGTACCATCATTCAGCAGTAATAAACGAGCTGCGGTTCTAGTCGGTTGTTTCCTTTGCGCCGCCTACATACCTCTCAGTGGCGATCGAGTATTGGTATACTTACCCGCGTTAAAATAAAATAAAAAGTGATGTCGCAATTATTAGGAAATCTGGGTGTTTTCGACCATAATTCCCAAAGTTGGGAAATATTTTACGGTCGATTACAATTGTTTATCCAATTAAATGAGATAAAAAATGCAAATAAAAGTGCATTGTTGCTGACACACCTAAGCGAGGACTCGTATCGGTTGGCGCGTAACTTGGTACATCCAGAAAAAGTGGAAACCGTTACTTACGATAAGCTCGTTCAAGTACTCAACGATCATTTTATACCCAAAAGAAGCACGTATGCAGATCGTGCACGTTTCTATGAGGCGAGGAGGGCACCGGGCGAAAGCGTCGAGGAGTGGGCGGCACGTTTACGGGGACTAGCTATCAATTGTGATTTTGGTACATCGTTGGAGCAGTTACTAACCGACAAGTTTGTACTCGGGATGGACCACGGCCCAGAACGAGATCGTCTGTTCGAGTTAGGAGCTAAAACGACCACCTTGTCGAAGGCGATTGAAGTAGCCCAGCAGGCAGCGTGCGCACGCCAGGCGTGGGAGCAGCTGCAGGTAAAGCAGGAGCCGGTGTACAGGGTCGGCGGCAGCGCAGGCGCCGGGGGCGCCAGCGGCCCGTCGCGCTACCAAGGGCCTCGTTGTACCGTGTGCGGAATGAAGAGTCACGCGGCTGATTCGTGTCGTTTTAAAAACTATAAATGCAGTGCTTGCGGTGTAAAAGGTCATTTATACAAAGTGTGCAAAAATAAAAAACCTGTGCGCGTAAACAATGTTGAACCCGTATTGGGTTCCGCGTCGCCGTCGTCGGAGAAATGCGAAAATACTCATGATTGCAAGGAATGTGAACTTTTTAATATAAGGTCAGTCAATTATTTACCTATCGTACTACCAGTTACAGTAAATAATATTGATATGCGAATGGAACTCGATTCCGGCTCTGGTAAATCTATAATGTCGGATAAATTGTACAATAAATATTTTTCTACCTATTCATTGTATGAAGATGATGTAAAAATGTAGTGTATAGGAGTCAGT
This sequence comes from Xestia xanthographa, assembly GCA_905147715.2. NCBI lineage: Eukaryota > Metazoa > Arthropoda > Insecta > Lepidoptera > Noctuidae > Xestia > Xestia xanthographa. Next base: position 29,583,009 of record LR990649.1, read on the forward strand.
TGTTGGTTAGATGATGTGTGCATTACGGGGCCTAATAAGGAAATCCATTTATCGAGGCTGAGAGAAGTACTAAGTAGGGTACGTAACGCCGGACTAAGACTACAAAAAGAAAAATGTTCTTTTTTTCAGAAATCAGTAAATTATTTAGGTTACGTAATCGATAAAGAGGGTCTTCGAACCTGCCCAAAGAAAATTGAGGCTATACTACAAGCTCCCACCCCTAGTAATGTTACCGAAGTAAAGAGATTTCTAGGTGTAATTAATTATTACAGAAATTTTGTACACAATGCGTCAGCTATTTTACATCCATTGCATGAATTGTTAAGATCGGGAGTCGAGTGGCAGTGGGGCGAGCGTCAGCAGAGCGCATTCGATAAAATAAAACAAATTTTGTCGTCGGAGCGCGTGTTATCGCATTATGACCCGGCCGCACAGCTGATCTTATCAGTAGATGCTAGTCCGTATGGGCTCGGCGCCGTGCTCGCGCAGAGCGGCGGTACAAACAATGAGGAGCGGCCGATTGCATTCGCTTCTAGAACGTTAACAAATAGCGAAACAAATTATAGTCAGGTACAAAAAGAAGCGACTGCGATTATTTTTGGGGTGAAACACTTTCACCAGTATTTGTACGGCAGGGAAACGCCGTTTATTTTAAAAACGGACCACAAACCTCTATTGTCTATTTTTGGAAATAAGTCAGGAGTATCATTAATGACGGCATCACGTTTACAAAGATACGCGATAATTTTGTCCGCCTATAACTATACTGTGAAATATATCGATGGTAATAGTAATGTAGTAGCCGATTATTTTTCGCGAGCCCCGGTCGAAACAGGTACAAAAAACACAGAAACAAAAGAATGTGATGGCATTTCTTTTCTAAATTTTTTGGACTCGAAAATGTTGCCATTATCTTTTCAATGTATAAAAGACGCAACGGATAAAGATAAAATAATCCAAACCGTTATAAAATATATGAAGCGGGGTTGGCAACGAAAAGTAAAGTGTCAATCAATTTTGCCATACTTTCATTGTAAAACTGACTTGGAAGTAGACCAAGGATGCTTATTTAGAGGTCACAAGTTAGTAATCCCGTCAGATTGTCGGGAACAATTGTTGACAGAATTACACTCGAGTCATTTTGGGATTGTCAAAACAAAAAATGAAGCTCGTCGTCGTATGTGGTGGCCGGGAATTGACGGAGACATTGAGCGCATGATCGGCTCGTGCAGCACCTGCGTGAGCTCGCGCAGCGCACCGCCGCGCGCGCCTCCCGCGCCCTGGCCGCGCCCCGCAGGCGCATGGCGCCGCATACACATAGATTACATGAAAATCGGACAACGAGATTATCTAATCGTAATAGATGCATACAGCAAGTGGTTAGAGTGTTTGTTCATGAATTGCGGCACCACGACTCGTGCGCTTATAGGAAAATTAAAAAGTTTGTTCTCTAGGTTTGGAATCCCCCAATTAATTGTATCAGATAACGACGCTAAGATAAACTCGTTAGAATTTAACGATTTCTGTAAAAACAATGGCATTGAATATATTACTTCCCCTATCTACCACCCATGTAGTAACGGCCAAGCCGAAAATTCAGTTAGGACTTGCAAGAAAATGTTAAAATGTATCATCAAAGAACAGACACCAATTAATGAAATAGAAGAGAAACTATTAGGTTTTTTATTCAATTACAGAAACACAAAACATTGTTCTTCAGGCGAATCTCCAGCCAAGTTGATGTTTGGACGCGAACTACGATGCAGATTAGATTTAATTTTACCCAAAAAACAGAGTGATCAAGTAAATAATAAGAATGAAAACAAGAGAATTTGAAGTCGGAGATTACGTCTGGATAAAATGGTTTGTGTCTAGAAAAGAGATTTGGACATTAGGAACAATATTAAGAAAAATAGGAAACAGAATGTTTGAAATTTATGTAATTGATTATGGACTAAATTGTAAGCGTCATGTAGATCAAATATTGAAATACACTGGTGTGGCATTACCACTACCAGAATCAGATGTCAGTACGTATGTGGCTAATGAAACTAGTAATGATGAAAATGTTCAGTCATCTCCTCCGCAGAACTTGGAAAACCAAAATGAATCACAAATATCAGAAAACCTGCAGGGTGATGAAGGTCCATGTGAGTCGCGGGAGGAGATGGCTGAGCCTCGGGGAAATGTAGAAGGAACTGAAGTTACAGAGCCAACGGAGACACAGAGTCATGTCGATGGGAACAATGTTAATGCGCCTACTGATAACGAAACAAATGGTCTCGCTCCCCGTCTTCAGCGCAGAACTAGAAATAGAACAATAGATTATAGGAAATATTTTTAACTGTTTATTTCTTTCTTTGTTTTAGGTTTTAAAGTATGGGGGAAGGATTGGTATGTTTGTACAAACCTAAACATGTAGGTGCTCTGCGCAGTACCATCATTCAGCAGTAATAAACGAGCTGCGGTTCTAGTCGGTTGTTTCCTTTGCGCCGCCTACATACCTCTCACTATCTCTGACCGTTACGAAGTTATAGCCTTTTCATTTTTAGGGGAGGTTGGGGAGGGGAGGATACCCTCCGTTTACAAATTTAACGCTCCTCAATAATAATTTATATGTAGTAAAAATCAAAAAACCGCTACCTGTCCTAGTTTTCGAGATACGATGGGGGGAGGGGTGAAGGGGGGGAGAGTGGGGAGTTTTGAAAACTGATTTTTTATATGAATCTGAAAAAAAAATGTTCCAAGTCTTTCAATTTCCAAGATCCGCCTAAAGGGGGTGAAAAGGGGGGCAAGGGGGGCAACTTTGAAAACTGGTTATTACTTTCCCGAGCCTCCTCTATACGAATCCGTAAAAAGAAACAAATACGGGTCTCTTAGTTTCCGAGATACGATAAGGGGGGGTAGAAAGGGGGGCGAAAAGGGGAGGTTTGGCACTTTTCCCATACTCGCGGGAGTTATTTGTTTACGAATCTGTCAAAATATACCCACCTCCCCATCCACCATCTGGGAGAACAATTATGTCAGTCAGTCAGTCAGTGAGTCAGTCAGTGGTAATCGAGCTTTATACAGGGTGTTAAAGTAGTCGCGTGCCATAGCTTAGGGGTGAGTTCAGTATCGATAAAGGAACCCGTAAAAAATAAAAAATAAATACCTTTAATTTTTTTTTAAACTTAAAATTCGGGTGTTATTGTGAACACCGTTATCCTTGAAACCAGTGGTTTGATTTCATTAGTAGAACCTAAAACCATTGAAAAAGCAACCTTTTTTTTTAAGAAAATCCACTATTTTCCTCGAGATCATTTCACTCTAATAGGCTCGGAAACAGCTGACCGCCAAACGGGCGAGCACTCGGGGTCATCGACCGCGCCGCAGTCAGCTGCATAGATAATACACTATATAATACAAGAGTCAGCTGTCGCTAGAGCGAGCGCGCGTCGCAGCGTGCGCCATGCGCCGAGCCGTTTGTTTCTCGCGCGTAAATTGAGTGAGAGCGGGTGATAACCTACAACCCGTTCGATAACCGTAAGTAATTAAAACATTTAAATAAATAAAACAATTTTAATTCTAAACGGTTGCTATTAGTAGACCGTACTAAATTAGGTTGATCTTGCAATAACTTTTTTGTTTAATTTATTTTATTTTATTTTTTTGGATTTTTATTTTATTTTTCCTGGGTTCCTTTAACGATACTGAACCTACCCCTAAGCTATGGCACGCGACTACTTTAACACCCTGTATAGTATAATAATATGAATTTATGTAGAAACATAAAAGATGTGTGAAGATACCTGTGATGTTTGATTCAAACATTACTATATTTGTTTGTAATTGTTGTTGGATTAAATTTTGTACCCGTAGGTATTCGAACCGCCCCGTAAATCCGAAACAACTACCTCCGGTGATTTAACAGGCATTTTTTCCCTTTAGTACGCGAGTTGTTTTGTAAATTCGGACGCGTAGTACAGTAGTAGGTACGTGGAAGTTTTCTAGTTAAACTTCGTTATTTACTTGAATTCATTTTGCTATTAAAAATGACCGCCATATGTATGTTTACCTCAGTAGTTTTATTGTATTTTAATCTGTGAGATATTATTTATTTATCATAGCTGATTTCTTTCAGGTAAAAATAATCATTAAGACTATTGTAAACATAAGTATTAACGTAAGTATTGTAATGTCGATTTTTGAAAAACGTTTGTTAATTAATGAAATATATTGTAAAACACAATATATTTCATTCATTAACAAACGTTTTTTATTAATTTTACAAAAAAAGAACTACTTTCAATACACTTCGTCGAAAACTGGTCCATAACGCACTACGATTAGGCACAACATGCAATGTATTTCACACGCGTGCGTTTTTTCCCATTTTCCCGCACGTGTGCGGGAATGAAAATTGCCACAGATAACTATACCTATATTTAGTCCAAATTGGTTCAATGCCTATAGTCTGAGGGGAATGTTTTTTTTTATTTCGGCAAAGCACTACGCATCTATAAGGCATAAATATTTTTTGAATATTAAAATTATGTTTCTATAAAGAATATCATAGATAAACATGAAACGAATAGTTACTTTTCTCTTCTTTTCTGTGTTCTGAATTCAAAAATATAAAGTAAATCTATTTTTTATATTAGGCTGTTTAACGGCTTCATACCTTTGCCTCTCCTTCAACCTGGCGAAAGCAAAGCGCGAAAAAAAAAGAAAATTAAAATCATAGTTTGATAGTTCGTGACAAAAATATTTTTCGTTATTTTATTTTATTTCTTCAAAAGTGCAGGTATTGAAAAACGTTGTTTGATAGACGTGGACATTTGTTATTGAAGTTCTCGGCTCAAAAACACTAATCTAAACGCAAGAATGATTTTGACCTTGGAAAAGTAATTTTTCCACCTTTATGAACATTGAGGGTTGTATTGTTGATTTTGATGAATATAATTCTGTAACTACATACGTCTTACAACCGCGAATATTTTAATCAACATACAAGCTAGCACTGGCCTGCAAATTGCAAAAAACGTAAGAAAATTTGAATTTCGCGGGCTACCCTGAAGCATTCACCATTGTACTGTAGAACTAGCTTTATCTATTGGCAAAAATATAAAACTATAGCCAAACTAGCGTACCTAACTACGCAGACGGCAGCACTGTCTATGAAAATTTTGTTTGAAGTCAATGTATGGAAGTTTCACCCCCCTCTGCCATCTATTAGCTGCTCTTAGAAACAAAATACTGTTTGTAATTATATCGAAGACTGGCTGACCGCGAACTTCGTACCGCATAACAGTCGATTCTTTAATTTGTTTTCTTTTTTTCAGGCAATATTTTAAGTTTTTCTGTAAGAATCATCCTCGTACTTCCAGGAAAATTATAAAAAAAGAATTAGCGAAATCGGTTCAGCTGCTCTCTTAACAACAAATTCAGCGATTCATTTTTAGGGTTCCGTACCCAAAGGGTAAAAACGGAACCCTATTACTAAGACTTCGTTGTCTGTCCGTCTGTCTGTCACCAGGCTGTATCTCATGAACCGTGACAGCTAGACAGTTGAAATTTTCACAGATGATGTATTTCTGTTGCCGCTATAACAACAAATACTAAAAACAGAATAAAATTAATATTTAAGGGGGGCTTCCATACAATAAACGTGATTTTTTTGCCCTTTTTTGATAATAATGGTACGGAACCCTTCGTGCGCGAGTCTGACTCGCACTTGGCCGGTTTTTTATATTATAGATTTATCACGAGATGGAGTTTAACCAAAACTCAAAGAAATAACGATGACTGTATAGTGACGTTGAGTGTTGATATTTGACATTATTTTGAGTTTTTCACAAGATTTTTTCTTTTTTCGGTTGATGTGCTGTGCTGTGCAATCGTGCATGTATTCAATATATAATCGGCACGCCCCTCTACGTCCCGCTGATACCTTAAAATTCCCTGTACAAGTCCCCGGCACGTAAGTTGGCAAGGTTTTGGCGGAGTGGGGGCAAGTTCGCGCATCGTGCGGTGCACTTAGTGGAACACTTTGGCTGCGTTCCGAATTAGGCTGTAATCGATTTGAGCGACCATAAAGTCCGATTACCGTGAGCGCGATATCGATGTCCCTTGAATCGTCATAGATGTTGTCATGACATGCTCCATCTTGCGATTACAGCGACCATGCCCCAAATAAATATCACTGTAAGCGCTGTCAAAAATGACAGTAGTGTTCACAGGTTGTTGTGTTGTTTAATTGATTGAAAAAAAATTAAATAAGTTTCAAACTCATGAACTATATTTCATTAACGTTGCATCTATGTAATTTGTAATTCGTAGGATTTTTTTATGGGGTAAATCTTTGCCGGGAGCAAAATAAGCTAATAAAAACGCTTTCGTCATCTTTTTCATCACTATGTTTACTGTCAACGCGTTCACGAGCGTTCCGAATTGATGACAGCTCTTAGCTGTCATAATCGTGATATCTAAATCGGAACGCAAAATATCGATGTGAGCGCTATGAGTGATTATTTTCTAATACGGAATGCACCAGAATGCACCCTTTTATTGATTGTCATTACTCTATGGTTATTGCCATCAGTGTTGCCAATTCTAGCGACTTGTCACTAGATCTAACGACGTTTCGCTTTCTACAGCGCGCAGCGGCTTAAATTATGTGTCTAGTGACAAAAAAAATCTAGCGACTATTCTAACGACTTCTAGAGTTTAAATAAAAAAGTAAATAAGTATTCCAAAGGTCTTCTTTCTATAGAAGTAGTAGTGAAGATTGAGATAATTAATCTTACAAAACTATTCATGTCATGTTTACATAGAATTATATTATTAAAATATTGTTGATTAACCAAAGATTACCTTTAGAAGCAGACGGCAAAATGTTGGACACATTTTCAATTGATTCCAAAGGTCTTCTTTCTATTGAAGTAGAAGTGAAGATTGAGATCCACTTATAACCTTACAAAAATTTTCATGTCATGTTTACATAGAATTATATTAGTAAATCTAAACAAAAGTTAGCAGAAAAATAACGAACCGCACCAAACGAGAACAGATTTTTTTTTAACGAACCACCTTCCAGCGTCCGGGTACCCTACATACCCAGGAGGTGCGTACCCCCAACCGCGTCCGGGTACCTTAATTCCCCATTAACATTTATAAAATACCCCGTCAATTAATCATTTAATAATCGAAAAAACGGGCTTTATTCGTGAATAGGCTGCTTTACTTCCCATCTCTACAATATTCCTCAACTCTATACCAAAAACCATAGCTATCATCCGTCAACAAGTGTCACAATGAAAGTAACAAACTTACGTCAACGGAGCGCGCCATTTTTTACGTCATCGTTTTAGCGTTAGTGTCACACTTCAAGTAATTACGAGTTATGTGTTTGTTATTGGAAAACAGTGTTATACCTTAAAATGTTCGTGAAAAGTTGTGCTATCGTATTATGATAACACAAATTAGGTTCCGAATCGCAAAATTGCAGTATTTCGCCTGTGAAAATGCAGTAGTTATATGTACCTACAGTGATTGTTTAGTGTGAAGAAATACGTGATTTAGTGATTAAAACGTGTGTGAAATGGGAAAACTAGTGTTTAATTAGTGAGGTGATTAGATTGCTCAACTATCTACACCAAAAAACAAGTAGTTTTGTGTGTTTTTTCGTCCAAACAGCGACTGACAACTTTAGTTCCAGATGTAAACAAACAGTGAGTACCTAGTTTCATATAATTATTTTGATATGATGCTAATAAGCTATTAATTAGATTAAGGTCTTATTGGAAAGGTAATATAATCTAGTTTATTTTTAAATATTAAAAAATAGTAAAAAAGTTAATAGTTTAACCACAAATTAATAATTTATTAGCGAAATGTCTGTTTTTATCGGTGTGAATCAAGTTCTACATAATTTTTAGGGTATCAAATTATAATTATTTATCTTTATTTTTGGTTAAATAGGTTCCATATCTATTCAGCTATTCAATGTAGAGTTTATATAGCTATATCTCTTGTAGTTTGCGATCGACAAGTGTTTTTATAGAATTGCGAATTTTTGCGAAAAATTCGCAAATCGTTACCGCGGTCGGAGGCGGTTGGTTGCAAAAAATATACGCTTTTGGCGCTATCGACGCTGGAAAGTGGAGAGACTTGATCTTTGTCCATAGCTAGCGACTTTTCAAGCGTACGTTTAGTGACTTTTTGACATGTAGAGTTGGCAACACTGAATGCCATCATTTATCTCTAATCATGTAACAAATCAGAGGAATTCGTGACATTTATTAGGTGTAAGTATATAAAATATAAAAATTATGGGTTCTCGTCGTCGCTATCGGTTAATAATACTGTTACCCCTCGCATCAAATTAGAACTACCACCTGAGCTGGTGGAAGGAGTTTGCTGCTCATCCTCGACAAAACTATCTTTTAATTTTATCAAAACAATAACTCGTAACAAAAAGTCAACAAAAACAAAGGGTACAACTTTCGTGCACGCAAGTGTAATCGGGAGCGAACGGAATGTAGACGCGGTACGGGAGGCAAGGGTCGACTGACGCACCAATCGCGCGCTTTGATCGGCGCTACGTCATACCCCGCGTCCCGCTTGACCACCAAAGAGACCTAAAGTTTGAATTTGTCAATTTGAATAGTACACACGTATTGTACTCTGTGGTGCATGCGCATTCTGTTAATTTTCTGGTGTTTTCTGAAATTTACTGTTTTCTCGGTTTAATTTCATTACCTATGGTTGAGTCGAACTTTGTAGTTTGTCCCACACTTTGTCCCACTTTGGCTTTACGTGAAGATTGCCTGCTTATAGCAGTTTTCCTTTTACTCGAAAGTTTGTGATGGCTCAAAGGTCTTGTTGTGTTCCCGGCTGTTCCATGAAACTTGGAGATGGTAAGTTATCTCAGTCTGACTGAGTATATTCTTATATGTATCACCGATACTGTGTAGAATTTCAACATTTTCTTAAGAAGGTTCTGCATTCTGTGGTTCCGCACCCAAAGGTTAAAACGAGACCTTATTACTAAGACTTCACTGTCCTTCTGTCTGTCTGTCACCACCACCAGGCTGTATCTCATGAACCGTGATAGCTATTGCAAGCTAGACAGTTGAAATTTTCACAGATGATGTGTGAGTTATTTTTTTGTTGCCGCCCTATGTTATAAAAAAAATATTTAAACGATGGAACCCTATGCGCGAGTTCGACTCGCACTTGGCCGGTTTTTTATGTTTATTGAACATCTTGTAACAAGTTTATAATTATCATGTTTTAGGATTGCCGTTGCACCGGTTTCCAAACCCAAATAATCCTGCACAAATAGAACGTTTTCGCACTTGGGTTATGAAAATTGGAGGTGACATTATCGGAGAAGATAATAATTTTATACACAAGAACCGAAAAGTGTGTCACAAACATTTTAAAGATATTTACATTTTACCAAATAAGAAAATAACGGCTCTGGCAATTCCAACACTTGCAATTCCAGGTAAAATTTCTTAATTTTAAAACTATATTCTGTTTATTGATGGAAAAAATGAAAGGTAAGTAAATAATCTAACCATGTCTTGTTTTGTGAAATACAAAATTAAGCAATTTAAAAATAGAAACTTACTTCATGAAGAACTTTTTTAATCAGATTAATATTAATTACTCAGTCTTTGTATCAGTTAGACAATTGTGTCTTAAAATATTATATTTTCATAGTCAAAAGTTCTTTAAAATTTGATTGATGATGATATTGGCTTCCTATGAATAAATCCAAAATCATTAAGGTGTTCATACCTATTAAAAATCACCCTATAAATTATATACAGGTATATTAATCTTTGGGCCGAGCAACAAACAATATAGTACGATACTTACAATACAATACACTCGGCTTGGACCCGACACGGTCTAGCGTGCACATATCCAAACTTTTGGTTCGGGCGGGGGGGAAGACAAACATTGAAACAACCATGTGAACTGTAAAAAATCTCTATAGTCACTATACCTACTATAATTTAAGCAGTTCCCAGTAGTTATGATCCCGTTTATTTTCGGTCTGATTTCGGTGGGGGATAAATATATTAAAAAAATTAAAATACATTATTACTAAATTTAAAAAAAAAATCGAATCGAAGCATCTTTTTTTGACATTACGAAATCGAGCGAGATAGATATACGACTTTCCGAATCGAAAATCGAATAGAAGGGTTATGAATAGCTATGCTGCAGCTGGTCTGTCCCTCTCCTGTGCAAAGGCCTCCCCCATTCCTTCCACTTTTCACGATGTTCCGCCTCTTCTCGCCAATAGGGAATATGCATACATGTATTTTATTCTTCACTTAAGGCTGATGCTCAAGGGTAGCCCGCGAAATTCAAATTTTTTCACGTTTTTTGCTATTTGCAGGCCAGTGCTAGGTTGTATGTTGATTAAAATATTGTTCGCGACTGTAAGATGTATGTAGTTACTGAATTATAATTATCAAAATCATCAATACTTACAACCCTCCAAATTCATAAAGGTGCAGGAATGATTTTGACCTTGATAAAGTAATTTTTCCACCTTTATGAACTTTGAGGGTTGTATTGACGATTTTGATGAATATTAATCTGTAACTACATACGTCTTACAACCGCGAATAATATTTTAATCAACATACAACCTAGCACTGGCCTGTAAATTGCAAAAAACGTAAGAAAATTTTAATTTCGCGGGCTACCCTGAAGCATTCACCTTAAATCAATAAAATACAGGACTATCAAACCAAGGAAATAGTTAAAAGTTAAGTTCAACTACTGCTTGCATCTTAAAAAAAAAAACTATTCTAATCTGCGGGTAAGAACTTATATGCCAACAGTTGGCTGATATTTTTTGACACGTTTGCGCGCATTTGACGCTCCATCTAGACATTATATTATAATCAAAGCCAAATGTATGTGCTTTATTCCAGCAAACATTGCAATAATGTGTTTTTATATACGGAGCGTGCTTTCGTGTGTTGTAATAAAAATGACGAACGTTGCAAAGTGCAATGTGTGTAATATCATCATTGATGAGATGCTGTCGTACATACAAAATAAAGTGTCAATCATAGACGAAGAATCACTAGTGCGTATCTGCAAGGCTGCATTCACAAGTGATGAAATCAAGAACTCGAAGTCACTCCTGTTTGAGTCCATCCCCACGGACATAAAGAAAATTCTACGAAAAAACAAAGGGAAGGAGGAGCGCGATGTAACAGATATCATAAATCTATTTAAATCGACAGAGCCCGACATTATTCCAATTTTTGTGGCGAAACAACTGGATAAATTACCCCCAATCCTGATAGATCACTTGGATTGTTCCAAATTGTTAAAGGACATGCAAGTATTGAAAGCCGAAATTGAAGAAATAAAGTCGACCTATGCTACACTGGAAAGTGTTAATAAATTAAAAACGGACGTTCTTCGGATAAAAAACGACTCCCTACCACCGGCGTCGGCGTTCAAAGTAAACATAAGACGAGGTGCCTGGTTGGACAGTGGTCCTATAGGACTTTCACATGATTTTCATAATGTGAGTGACGAGTTAAATATGAACAACAAAAGTATTGAATCTTTGAATATTCGGTCACCTTTGTCACAATATCGAGAAATGGCGGTAGTTGAGGAGAAAAAACCCGATCATGAATCAGGTGAGCGGCAACGGTCGGTAGAATGCGGGTTAGCGAGCGCAGGAGGCGATCGCCAATCGTCACTGCCGCGTCATAAGGCGAGTGCGGGCGCTGGCTGCGGCGCGGAGAGGGAACGCTTGTCCGTGAGTCAACAGGCGAGCGCGCGGACCGGTTCTGTGCTTAGCGCTGCGGTGACGTCACACGCACCTATTATGCCTTTACAGATAGCAGATCAGCTGACTGCCGCTGTTAAGGACGGGCATAGCTTTGTAACAGAACAGCATGGAATACAGCAGCCGGTGTATGTTTGCGAAACAGCGACCAAAGATAACAATAACAACGAGGGATGGCAGAGAGTAGTACATCGTAAAAGGTCAGCGAAATATCGTTTCGTAAGCAAGTCAGGTGTAGCCAGAGATTTGGAGTGCACATTTCGTGGAGCAGATAGAAAAATTCCGATGTTCATTACAAATGTGCATAAGTCGACTATAGAAAGTGACATAATAAAACATATTGACAATAAGACACAGGAAACTGTGTCTTTAGAGAAAATAAATATGAAATTTGAAAGGGGACACGAAGCATATAAGTTTTTCATAACAGAGGCCAATCTATCAAGGTACATGGACGAAACTTTATGGCCCGCAGGTGTCTTATTTCGGCGGTTTGTGAATTTCAAACACAGGACAACAAACGGTGCACATCTTACCGACGCCGACGGCTCAAATAAACCTAGTTATGGATAGTGGTCATTATCGATTTGCTACTTTTAACTGCAAGAATGTGAAACGCTCCATCAGTGACGTCAGAGATCTGTGCCGTACTTGCGACGTGGTGTGTCTGCAGGAAACTTGGCTGATGCCACATGACATACCCTTTGTCAGCACAATCGACAGCGGTTTCGGATACACCGCGACGTCTGCGGTTGATACGTCCGCGGGGATACTGCGCGGGCGTCCCTATGGCGGCGTCGCGTTGCTATGGAGATATAGTGCGTTTAATCAAGTGTCAGTGTTACAGTGTAAAAACGCTGCTGTCCCCTAAGATCACATCTCAAGTGAGTAATGTAAATAAAGATGTTGTTTGGGGTGTAAAAAGTGAGGAACAAGTTTCAATATATGCCAAAGAGTGTCATAAGAGACTTAAAGCAATTGACTTCCCTTCCGAGTGTGTAAGCTGTGCTGATTGTTTTTGTAGTGACCGTGGCCACAAACTTGTTCTGGATACGCTTTATTCCGACATTGTAACTGCCCTCCGTGACGCTGCAGCGGTGGCAGTGGCGAGTCAGGGAAGCACGAGGAAGGGCGGGGGTGGCTCGCGCATAGCCGGGTGGAACAAACATGTCAGCGAGACTCACAGGGTGGCCAAATGTAGGTTTCTCGATTGGGTGTTGTGTGGTAGGCCTAAATCAGGATCTTTATACAAAGAAATGTGCGATAGCAGAAGAGTGTTCAAGTCTCGATTAAAATGGTGCCAAAATCATCAGGACCAAATAAGAATGGACGCTCTAGCTGTGAAACATTGCAAGGGGGATTTTCGTGGTTTCTGGAAGGGCACCAAAAAGGAAAACTTACGCCCTGGTCTCCCTGTGACCATCGATGGTGTGAATAACCCAAAGGAGTTTGCGAATCTTTTTAAGAAACACTTCTCAGTGAAGTCTCCATTGGGTACAGCAACTGAGGTGCTCAGTGCTGACGTAAACAGTCGTGAGGTGGGGACTACCTTTCGGGCGATGGATGTTACTAAAGCCATTAGGTTGATCTCGAGAGGTAAGTCCCCAGGTCATGATGGGCTCAGCATTGAGCACCTACAACACGCCGGACCACATATTGCCAGGGTCTTGGCTATGTTTTACTCGCTATGTGTGAGCCATTCCTACCTGCCAGACGATTTTATGAAAACAGTGGTAGTGCCTGTAGTGAAGAATAAAACTGGTGACCTTACTGATAAGAGTAACTACAGGCCTATTTCTCTTGCCACTGTGACTGCGAAGGTGTTTGACGGTTTGCTTAACGCACAGTTAAATAGATCGGTATCACTGCACGATAACCAGTTCGGGTTTCGTCCCCGGCTGTCCACTGAAAGTGCTATACTGTGCCTTAAGCATACCGTCAGATACTACACGAATTGTAAAACTCCCGTGTATGCGTGCTTCCTTGATTTGTCCAAGGCCTTCGACCTTGTAGCATATGACCTGCTGTGGAGCAAGCTGAGGAGCATAGGTTTGCCGCCGGAACTCATCAGCATGTTCCAGTACTGGTATGCGCACCAGTCTAATAGTGTTAGGTGGGCGGGGACAATGTCGGAATCGTATCAGCTCGAATGCGGAGTCAGGCAGGGGGGCTTAACCTCCCCTAGCCTCTTCAATTTGTATATAAACGGGCTGATCGTGGCGCTCGGTAGCCAGCATGTCGGCTGTCACATTGACGGTACATGTGTCAATAATCTAAGTTATGCTGACGACATGGTGCTGATGAGCGCTTCGGTCTGCGGCCTTAGAAAGCTGTTGCGGATATGTGAGGAATATGCTTGTGGTCATGGTTTATTGTATAATGTAAATAAGAGCCAGTGTATGATTTTTGAGACCGCCAGTGCAAAATGTCCGGAAAGCATACCTCCGGTCAGGCTCAATGGGGTTCCTCTGGAAAGGGTTCACCAGTTTACATACTTGGGGCATGTTTTGACTGTCGACCTCAAGGATCACGCAGACATGGAACGGGAGCGGAGGGCGTTGTCTGTTAGAGCTAACATGATCGCCCGCAGATGTGCGCGGTGCTCTAAGGACGTTAAGGCTACGCTGTTTAGAGCGTACTGCACATCGCTGTACTCATGTAGTCTGTGGGCTCACTACTCTAATAGAAGTTACAGCGCCATCCGCGTCCAGTACAATAATGCGTTCAGGGCGGTGATGGGGCTACCCCGATACTGCAGCGCCTCGGGTATGTTCGCTGAGGCGCGTACCGATTGCTTTCACGCGACCTTGCGCAAGCGCGCCGCGTCCCTGGTGCGTAGAGTTCGGGGTAGCCCCAACATTGTGTTGGCGATGATTGCAGGAAGACTGGATTGCCCCTTCATCCGGCATTGTTCCAGCAGACATGTTGCTGTACCAGTGTCGGAGAGAAGGTATTAATTTAATTAGTATTCAATTCAATTATGTATTTATTTCGACTTCGTTTCATTTTATTTTAATTTTACATTCACGATTTATTTTTGATTTTATTTAATTTAATTTGTTTAATTTATTCTAATTGTTATTGTCTGACTTAGATTTTGGATTTAATTTAATTTAATTTGTTTTGTTGTTTTAATTTGTGTTGTCTATTTAATTTAATTCTTTGATTGAGTCTGATTTTATTTAATTTTATTGTAATGATGTTTTTATCTTGTATTAATTTGTATTTGGCAATGGGTGTTATTTACCTGAAATAAATGATTTTATTTATTATTTATTTATAATAGCAATATTATAATAACATCTTTGTGAAACTCTAGGTAGTTTTCAAATAAGAGTTTCTTGAACACATAGCGTTTCGCCGTTTCGACGTCACTTGTAGTTCACTACCGGCGACGATGCGTTCCGTTAACTAACACGCTACATAAAATATTATATTGTAAAATTAGTGTTGTATTAGAAAGTTAAACAAGTGTTCCACAATGTTTTTATGGGTCAATACAAGGCATTTTTAGGAATAACAAAGTTTTGAATTTCTTGCATACTTAATACTAACGGGAAAGCCATCCAAGGCGTCCTGCCGTCTTCTCCTCGGCCAAGAAAATTTGAATTATCAGCTATATGAAAACAATATACTGACCTATAGGCTATACATAAGAGGAAGGTATACACACATTCTGCCTATAGAGCCTTAGGTCCCGTTAAGAAATCTAGATGGCGTTTCGAATCTGTTTACTTCGAAATGGCACAGGAGGTCTCTTCTCTTTTATTATTGATTCATTCATTTATATTCACATATTTTTAACATTTTTAAATATTTCTTAGTAAAACAACTTAAAAAAACATTTAAAAATATAAAAAAGTAGCCCACCAGCGCTGGGAGTAGGGTCCGAGCTGCCGGTGGTCAGGGCTCTTGAGAGAGGAACCTCCTAACGATACGTGCCGTGTCCAGAAGTACTGCTTTCTGAATCAAGCCCTTGATCCAGCTGCTAAGCGAGAGCCTCCTAAGATATTGGTCGAGACTCTTGGCTATTAAGCCATTGGCCGACACGACTATCGGCACAATGACTGCTGTATTTACGTCCCACATGTCAACAACCTCGCGAGCCAGATCTAGATTCTTGAATTGTTTATCTTTCTCTGCTTTCACGAGGTTCTCATCATGCGGGACCGTTATATCAACAATCATTGTGCGACGCTCCAATCGATCTATCACCACAATGTCAGGCCTATTGGCAACAACAGTCCTGTCAGTGGTGATAGGTCGATCCCAATACAACGTGATATATTATTACCATTATCAAGAACTGGGTCGGGCGCATACCTATAGTATGGCACTTCTGATTCCACAAGGTTGTACTTCATAGCAAGTTGCTGGTGGATAATCCTGGCAACGAGGTTGTGTCTATGCAAGTACTCTCCGTTAGCGAGACTAGAACACCCAGAAATGCCCGACATATGTCAACCGTGCCATCTTTCACAATGTATTTCGGGTAGTTATTCGTCATCATAACTTCGTCCATTATTGCACAGACAAAACCTTCGGTTTCCCCGAAGAGGTCACCAAAGCGTAGCCAGGATACCGACGCTAAGAAGTCTACATCGGGGCCATGTAGGGCCCGGTAAAAGCGTCCGTGAAGCTCCTTGCTCTGCCATTCTTCCTTGCGGTCATTAGTGTTTAATACTTTAGGCTTGCGCCAGTTCTCGTTAGCCAGGGAGAGCGGGGTGAGGCCCTTGTCCACTGAGACCACATCTCGGTGCATCTCCCCGTCGGCTTCCAGGAAGTATTCTCTGAGACTGCATACCTCACGGTTGTGTAGGGCCTTAGCATTTAAGAAGCCACGACCCCCGCACTTCCGCGGGATATACAGTCTCATCACCGACGAACGTGGGTGATGCATTCGATTTGCGGTCAGCAGTGTGCGTACCCTATCCAAGGCATCAAGTTCCGTCTGAGTCCATTTTAGTATGCCGAAGGAATACATCAAAACTGGCATAACCCAACCATTGAAGGCGCGCACCTTGTTTCCGCCTGACAAAAGACTGCCTAGCACCTTATTCAGGTGGCCAAAGAAGCGCTCCCTCAACGATTGTTTCATGTCTGCAGTATTGATACCTAATGCCTCCGACATACCCAAATACTTGTAAGTTTCTGTTGAGGAGAGGGATCTAAGGTGTATGGAATCCGAGAGTTGAGTTCCCACGGATTCCATAATCTCTCCTCGCTTCACATGCATGACTGCACATTTGTCCACACCAAATTCCATCCTGATGGCGCTACTGAAAGTTTCTGTTACCTTCAGTAGCTTCATCAGTTGCAAATTGTTGGGGGCAAAGAGTTTAAGATCATCCATGTAAAGAAGGTGAGATATGACCCGACCATCTCTCCTCAACAGATAGCCTAGACCTGAACGCTCCAGCGGTGTGCTGAGAGGGTTCAAGGCTAGACAAAACCACAATGGACTCAGACTATCACCCTGGAATATACCACGCTCGATCCATATCGGTTCGCTGGTCCCCTGAATCGGTCGACATCCTGGATAGCGAAGAACCGTTCTCCACTGCCCCATACATGACATCAGGAAAGTACGTAGAGTTGCATCTACTTTATACAACTCCAGCACCCTCATGAGCCATGTATGAGGTACAGAATCATAAGCCTTCTTATAGTCTATCCAACATGTAGACAGATTCTTACGGGATCGGCGAACCTGTTGGCTAATGGCCATATCAATGAGGAGCAGCTCCTTAGTGCCGCGGGACCCGTTCCTACATCCATTCTGAGAGGCAGACATGATAGAGTTACTCTCAATATGTTGGTTGATTTTAGCTCTCAAAATGGATGTAAGAACTTTATAGACCGTTGGTAAATAAGTGATTGGTCTATAATTTTTTGGCTCCGCGGCACTACCTGATTTATGGAGCAGGTGGGTAATTCCTGTCGTCAAGAACTGGGGCAGCGACCCTGACTCTAAGGCTGATTGAAACTGGGACGCCAAGCAAGCGTGTGATCTTTGGAACCATTTGATCCAGAAGTTGTGCAGTCCGTCCGGCCCTGGAGATTTCCAGTTAGGCAACGGACGGACTGCACGAGCTACGTCTTGGGGGCTGATGACGATTGCCCCCATTTCTGGTATTGGATTACACGCTTGTTCAACCTCCCGGGTCCAATCGCCCTCAGTGTGACTGACAGGCACCGACCAGATGCTGCGCCAGAATGAACACATGGCGTTATCATCCGGCAGACGCGTGTCAATCACACCTTGGTCTGGTCGCTCCCAAGCTCTATATACCCACCTTTCATCGCTTTGGAATGTGCGATTCTGAGTGTACCGCTCCACTCGCCGCTTGTACCGACGAATACGGCTAGCCCATGCACAGATCTTCTGCTTCAGGGAGTCGATACGCTCTGTGACGCGGGCCAAGTAATCTCGAAAACTAATATCAGTTCCCGAGAACGCCCGCCTCACAAAGCGCATCACTCTAGGACGAGTATTGCCCTCCCTGAAGCAGATTAACTTGCCGATGAGTGCCCTAGCCTCACCGATACGCCGCTCAATCCTGCACTGCCAAGCTGGAGCAGCTAATTTTGGTCGTGTAGCTCTGTTGTTGTTAGGGAATTTGACGTGAGCTACACGACATGCCGCGATAGCTCCACAGTACAATATTGAGTGAGTATCGGCGAGGTCTTTGCTGCTGTCAAAGCAGTTTGACAGCTCCGAAGTTCAGGCGGTGTGGAACGGTACTCCCGGAATGCACTCTCCAAAGCGCTCCTCAATTGTGCGTTGCACTGGGTACTCACGGAAATAACTTCGTTATCATCCTCTTCACCATCTCGGTCGGATCGCGGCGGCGCACTGGATACATTTTGTACCTGTACCGCAAGCAACGGCGAAGCAGGCATAACGAGGTTACTCCGTGATTCGGAGCGTAGTCGATCAAGTACGGTGTCATCCAACATATGGTTACGCTGGATGACTCGCACCTGATCCGACAGCCGTTGGGCCGACGACGCACTGACACCTGGCTCAAGCACCTGAAACAGAGAGAGCATCTGACCACGATACGCAGTCAAGTTAATCCCTCCCTCTGTAGCCCCTTATTATGCGCGCATCACATTTTCGTTCATTGACTGTGTCCAACGAATGCGCGACACATTTCCACCGGCAGCGGGGACCCTACTCGGAGCCTGTTGGCCTCGAGGTCCCAAGCCCGCTGGTGGCCGTCCGCTTCCTCGTCGTGGTGATGGTGATGGTGTCGACGGCGGGGAGAAAAACTCGTCGCTCGAGCTCGACGCAACTGCAGCGACCGGTGACACGGTGCTCACGGATGTGGCGCGTCCCGGCCGCTGCGAGGCGGAGCTGAGCGACGAGCCCGGAGATGGTGGGTGTGCCTCCTGATGCTGTTTTGCTCGGCTTCTAGTGATCATTGCATTGGTGACAGATGAGATTTAAAAAAAACATGTCTTCTCTTTTATTATTATTATAATCGCTTGAGGAGCAGCAACCCGAGGAACGAAACCACGTGCTAGGGAAAAACAACTTTTTCATTACTCATACTCTGAAAGTAGGTCTAAAGTTGCTTATGGAGCGAGCGGGTTGAAAGTAATACTTTTCAGCCCTAGAGAGAATCGTTTTCAACTGACGGCTGTTAAATTATAAAAAAAAGTCCATTTTTCTATTGAAGTATTGAACCATGTTCCAACTTTTTATACAGTCACGCACGATGTAAAATTGAAATAACATAAAGTTAAGTATTCATTAATGAATATATATTTTTTAAATAACTTTATTATAATTAAGTTTCAACTATTTCTTTAAAATAACATAGATTTGGGCAAAATATTTACCATTTTTCGATGATGAAAATGAGAAATAGGTAATGGTTGAATAGCTGGTCGGCCACAGAAAAAAAAATCAAAATAGGCGGGAAAGCGGAAATCCGAATTCCGATCTTCATTTGTTTTTCGAGTTGATTTATGTTTTTGTTTTTTACTTTCCTTGTACCTATTCGTAATGAAAAGCACAGTGTTTACTTCGGGTTAAAGACTTATTTAGTCCCTCGAACTATTAACACCAAACCCCGTCTCGGGACTAAATAAGTTACTTTCACCCCTAGGGTAACATGTACTATTACTGTGGATGTAACCATTAGAGAGGCAAAACAAAATCGACTTCCTAATGGAAAAGTTATGAGTTGCATAATTTTTGTATTAAGGAGTCGATTGTTTTTGGAATCTCCTATAATTAAATACCTTAGTAGGTACTTAATCTGACAAAGAACCTACATTTAACTTAACCTCTGTATGGAAAACGTTTTACATTACAGTATCTTTATGTTTCAGAAAATAAAATAAGAAAACGATTGAGAAATCGGGCAACCACTGGAAGTTCGACCCGTCGAAGTTCTTCATCAGATAGTGCGGTCCCAGATCCTGAAATAGGCCTCCTATTTCATCCAATTTCTATTACTTCACCTTCTCCTTCACCTTCACTGCGGAATACAGAAGATAGTCATGAAAGTGGCCAACCAAGAGTGTCTCTTGCGATGTCAACTTCAAAAAAGCATAAGATGTCACTCAATGATACAATTTTGGACATTGAACAACAAAATCTCAATTGTGTACAAGAAAACGAAACACCACGACATAATCTAACAGACGCAGACAATGAACACCTCTTGTTTTTTAAAAGCTTGTTACCACAACTTAACAAGATACCCCAGCCTATGTTACCTTCTTTTAGAAACCGCATTAAAAGTGTCGTGGCAGAATTTGCGTACCGACCTTTGCTCTATGATAATCCATCTAGCCTAATGACAAACTAGTCAGATTTAACCCTGCGAAAAAACATTTATCAAAAAGGCTCCTATTTGCTACCTCTGGATTGGCACTCCTATTGGATTTTTGCATGATCGATCTATACAATAGGCAAAGCCTTAAATAAATTAGGAGCCCTTGCCCCGAGGCCTAATATACATATATGCAAATGCAATTATAGCATAATTATCTGAGGCAATGTTGTAAAAAAATTCGAGCTCGCTACGCTCGCTCTTGAAGCATAGTTTTACATGAGTCTTAACTTTGTCTATAAGGGGCCCAGGTAACTCCAGTAGGTCGGTAGGAAAAGTGTTAAAACTTTCGAGCTCGCTACGCTCGCTCTTTCTCTTCAATTTACCTAAAATTCGACCAAGTAACAACTATATGAACGTTCGAAACCATTCTAACCTGTCCAAGGCAAAGTGTCGTAAGAATTTCTCGCTACGTTCCCCCCACCCCTGGCCCAAAAGCTGGCGGCCCCCTCGTAACTTGCATATCATGTATTTCTGTAAAGTACTTACCGCCCATTTATTATTAAAAGTTTATTATTATTTTTTCATGAATTTTCCAAAAATTGCCCCCCCTTAAAGGAAATCCTGTATCCGCGCCTGTACATAATATTAGTTTAGATAGATCACAGCACATTATTTAATACATATTTCAAAATCATGACAATATGTCCTAAGTGAATATTAAAAGCAATTATCCTAGCTATGTTGTGTCTATATATAATAGCTTTCTACACTTTACCCCGTGTCGCCTTAAGTTTATCAACAAAAGTATTGATATCAAGATATTAAGTTTGTCACTATATTGACCTACTAAAAATGTACCTACATGTTTATTTATCATATGTATAAGTATTATAATTGTTTTTCAAACCACAACTTCTAGAATAATCACATTACAAAACTACCTGCATTTTTTATAACTTAAATAGACTATATTAGGTTTAGTATCTTGTAGGGTTTAGTATAAATTCTAATTATGTAGGGTTTTAAAGATTTTAATAATTCGTTTTATATTTGAGAAATGACAACACTGCCTAACCGTCAATGTTGTAGCGGAAGACTACCCCTTCCATTATAAAACATGACTCTCTGCCGAGAGAGCTCAGTTCATTGGAAGAAATTGTGGTGTTAAGACTAATAGTCGAATCTATGTCCGATAACTGATAAGTGTTGTATGTAATTATTGCATTTTGTATAAAACGTGAAGTAATCTAGAATTGTGTAATACCAAATAATTTGAAAAGAGTAACCATGGAGTTTCTTGCCGATTCTTCTCCATGGAAGCAACCTACCCGAACCGTGCACCCTTGTCGACATTCGTAAGTGCCCATCCAGGCCTATGTGGAATGAAATACTTGGATTTGAATATACTCAAGAGTTGATTGGAGCTACAGTGGTTGTTTTTATTACAATATAGTACTTATGTCAAAGTTTAGTTCAATTATTAACACTGCGACTATTAGTAATAATACTGATGTACAGGTGACTTTAAATAAATATAGCATTAGTAGGAATGTTTACAAACATTGTACTAAGGAGGATCCACGTGTCATCATGGAAAATTCTCAATTAGGGTCTATTAGTGATAGGGTCGAATCTTGTTGCCTGGGGATGTCACAGGAGTCTCCAGCCTCACTCCAAATATTAATATTAATTAAAACTAGGAAGTGAGACAACAGAAGGTACCATTAACCATATTGTTAATCCTACCATTAGCAAGGTAGGTAGGTATCTTTTTGAACTCAGTATTTTTTACTGAGTGCAAAAAGATACCTCAGCAGAACACCTTAAAATTATTCCACCAAAATATTCAAGGCATTTCATCCAAATTAATAGAAATTAAACTGTTAGAAAAAAGAAAGTTTGACAATGGTGCCGATTCCCTTGTTCACAAACTAACCTAAATTTAAGTTGAATGCATCTTTTTCTTTCTATTTCATTATGAAAAGGACAGAAGATAAATATTAGTTTAATCCTGTCAAATTAGTCAGCACCTGACGTAATTTGATGTAATTTTATTAGTCAACTTTTTAATCGCGTCTAAAACATAGGGCGCTGATTAATTTGACAGAACATAACTAAAATTTTTCTTCTGTCCTTTTCTTAATGAAATAGAAAGAAAAAGATGCACTGAACTTAAATTTGGTTTAGTTTGTAAACAAGGGAATCGGCACCATTGTCGTATTAGCTACAACAAAAAGAAGAGCAACGATATGTTTCCCATTACACAAAAACACGTATAAAAAGTAATAAAAAAACCGTTTATGGTTAAAAACCTGAAAAGTAAAAAAACAAGCACATTTTAATATTATATATTAAATTTGGTTTAGTTTGTAAACAAGGGAATCAGCACCATTATTTTTTAATGAACATTGGGTAAAGGATTGTAAATTCATGAGAACTATACGTTGGGTAGCTCTAGAACCGTAAAACTATGCTACGTATAGGGTTACCAGGGCCTAAAACCGGAAATCCGGTATTGGAGGATGAAAAATCCTGATTTTCGACAAAAAGTCCGGCCTAGCCTAAATTATACCTACAATCAATGATATTCTAACAAACAGCTAGATATGTTATACACCTACAAAACTACCGAAAAAAGTGTGCCGCGGGGGAGAGCCAGCTCACATACACGCAGTGACGCAGAATAAAGGAAAAACAAGCCAATTGACACGTTTTCGAGTCTTCACGATTGCGCGCTCATAACATATCTGTTTAATTAAATATCATTGCCTACAATCAAACGAAAAACTTCGAAATTTTTATTCAAAGTTATAAAAAAACAATAGTTCATGATAAGTTATGAAAAGTTAAGGGAAAAGTGTTAATTATAATTTTTATTACTGGAATTATTAAAAGCTAGTTTTTAATAATTTGGTTTTGACCGCAAATATGTTTGAAGAATTGAGTATTATACTAGATTTTTTTTTTGTCATAAATGGAAAGATCGTTTATATGTTTTGTAACAAACAATTTTTAGTTTTTTTTTTTTCGCTCTAATTAGAAAGTTATATTAGATTAAAAATACATTCTCGAACCCCGTACCGAAAACACGCCGACAGTTCCCGAATAAACCCGAGCGCGTGTGTGACGTCACAATGTTAATACTTACTCATCGTACCATACAGCTGATACAGTGTTTTGACCTAGCATCGATGATTTCTTGTTATTATTAATATTCTGTTTCTCAAATACTATGAGTGTGCGTTAATTAAGAGAGTTGGATAAAAGGATCATATGTCAACACCACTAAAAGTCATGTATTTGTCACGCAAGATTCTTAATTTACCCTAATAAAATCCAAGTGCGTAAATACGGTCATCGCTATTTTGAGAGCCGAGGCTAGAAATCATAAAAAAAATAGTTTTCGGACATCCAAGCTCTACTATGTTAAGAAAAATTAACTCATCATTTAATTATGTGACGAATTCATCCATAGTTCCATTTAATTAAGTAATGGTAATAATGAATTTTGAAATCTAAAGTCGAAGTTTCGCGGCAATCTTGCGTGTTTACATTTTTATTTTTCACATTATCACACAGACGCGTATAGATTCGATAAAAAATATGACAAATATCATTCCAAATATTTTATACAACATGAAAATACCCAGATCTTAGCGTAATTTACTAACACAAGACCAATATCACGTAATATTTATTACCACTACTCAATTTGTATTTGTTATTGACGTTGACGACATGACATGCCGATATTTTTTTTTTTAATCTTTGTGATGTGTGAAAGCGATTATTCCAATCGATTATTTTTTTGTAAATTTGGATTAACTCGAGTAATTAAATTAAGGATTGTAATAATCGACGAATAGAAATTAAAATAATTTTGTTTTAAGCGTAAAACAATAAATATTTATTATATTATTGTGCTTTTTTATAGGTAATCTTAATAGTGTTTTGTATATTGTCACATGCGACTGTTCCTAAATTACCCTAGGCTGATAAAATTTTCGTTTTTCCTAATTCATGCTAATATTAGTATTTTGGTCAGTTTTCCCCGTAGGTATTCAAACCAACCCAACAATAAACAGTACATATTGATCCATGGCTAAATTCGCGCCGATTGCATTTCGAAATCAAAATTTAAATTAGAAATGCACTCGCTGTTCAAAATTACATTGTATTTATATGTACTATTTTTTGAAGTGATAACTAAGTCTTTGTTTAGTCTTTGTTCTTGTGGAAGACAAGAACAAAGACTAAATATATTGGAGAAACAGGCAAGAAACCGAAACATCGTATTTTTTGGCATTGAAGAACACAACTCACCCTACTCTTACTCGGATTTAGAAACGCAAATTATTAATTTCATATCGAGATATCTCGGAATTGAACTAGATCGTAAAGAAATTCAAGAAATCAGAAAAATAGGGAAATATACAGAAAAACCAAGGCCCATTGTGATGACACTGACCACGGTTGGTATGAAAATTGAAATTTTCAAACAAAAGAAGCTATTAAAGGATACAAACTACTACATTAAAGAAGATTACCCACAACACATTTTAGAGAAAAGGAGAATGCTACAGGAACAAGTAAAAATAGAAAGAGAGAAGGGTAACAAAGCTATATTAAAGTACGATAAATTAGTTATAATAGGAAAACAAGAAATAAATAATACATCAGGAAACAACAAACGATCTCTTCCGACATCTCCTCAAGAAATCTATGATCGCAATGAACCATCACCTAGAACTCGACCAAAAAAGAAAAACAAACCTGCATCAAACACCTCACAAAACACAACTAGTTGTTCTAGTGAAAACATAGTCAAGCCGGGGGGGATCCTCAACTATCTGGTGAATAGAAATCCAACTAACCAAGATAAGCCAAAAAATAATCTAAACCAATAGCAATCGGCACCCCCTCTCATAAACAAAATAGATAAATACAACACAGAAAACCATCTTCCAAGCCGGCTGGTCACCGTGGAAGAGATTGACCACTACCCTCCAAGGAAACAATTAGAAATCAGCCCAAAACCCGGAAATCTATCAACAAACAAGTTATACATAGCAACATACAACGTGAAAACACTCTCTTCATATGAAAGACTATTAGAACTCGAAGAAGCCCTGAAAGAAATAAAGTATGACGTCATCGGTCTGTCAGAAGTCAGAAGAATGGGCAGCCAAATAGAAGAATATGAGAGCACGATATTATGCTATGTAGGCCACACACCAGGACTTTATGGCGTAGGATTTTTAATAAAGAAATCCTTACAACCGTATATTGAACGATTTATAGGCTTCACAGAAAGAATCGCCCTGCTTAACCTCAACATTCAAGGATATATTATAAGTATTATACAAGCATATGCCCCCACAACTCTTTCAAGTGAAGAAGAGATTACAGAATTCTATCGAATTATGGACACGGCAATCCAGATATCCTCAAAAAATCTTATAATAATGGGAGATTTTAATGCAAAAATAGGTCAACCACTAAAAGATGAACATATCATTACAGGAATATATGGATATGGAGATAGAAATGACAGAGGTCAAAGACTAATAGATTTTGCTTTTGAAAATAGACTTTCAGTGATCAATACTTATTTCAAAAAAAAACCAAGCCACAGGTGGACTTGGCGTTCACCCAGTGGAGTATACAAGAATGAAATCGATTATATACTGTCAAACCAACCTAAGCTGTTCCAAAATATAGAAACACTAAACCTTAACTTCTCCACAGACCATAGAATGGTAAGAGCTACAATAACTTTAAAAGTAGCAAAGAAAAGCCGAATCAAATTCAACAACAACCAAAATAGCACTTTAAAAACGAGAGAAGAAATTGAAGCATACAAGCAAAATCTGGGGCATCAAATATCAAATTTAGTTGATTATCGGATGGAGACGACAGTGCAGGATTTTTATAACAAATTACTGCATGCTATCAACGTCAGTCTACAACAAGCAAGACAAGTTAAGAATACCCGTATTAGACACAAAATTCTCTCAGAAAGGACAATGGCATTACTAAATAGGAGACAAATATTACAAAAAACGCCGGACAAATCCCGATCAGAAAAAAACGAACTTAGCGCACTATATAAACTAACGAGTAGATACATAAAATATGACTATAAAAACTACAGGAATCAGAAAATACAAACTTACCTTACACAAGGAAAAAGTTTCAAAAAAGCTATGAAAGAACTCCGAACAAATAAGACTTGGATCGAGGGATTAAACCAATCAGGACAAACAACACACAACCGTAAAGAAATATTAAACATTGCTACAGAATTCTATAAAAACTTATACAGTGCGAATACACAACAGACAAATAACAATAAACAGGAAACATACAACGACTACGAAAGCCATGAAAATAATATAAACTATATCGACGAACTGGAAATTATACAAGCAGCTAATAAGTTAAAATTAGAAAAGAGCCCAGGCCCAGACTTCATTACTAATGAAGCAATTAAACATGGATGTGAAATACTAGCATCACCACTGGCCGCATTATTTAACCTAATACTCAAAACTGCGATCATACCTGCACAATGGTCAGAATCCATTATAATCTTGCTCTATAAAAAAGGAAACCCTAATGAAATCGGCAATTACAGGCCAGTAAGCCTTCTACCAACTGTTTACAAACTATTCTCTTCCATAATTAATCGAAGAATATCTGAAACTTTAGAAAAGAAACAGCCCATAGAGCAAGCTGGCTTTCGAAAGGGATATTCAACCATAGATCACATACACACTCTGGAACTTATTATTGAAAAATACCAAGAGAACCGAAGACCGCTCTACATAGCCTTCATAGATTAGCAGAAGGCTTTTGACACAATTTCACACACAAGTATATGGGAAGCATTAAGTAAACAAGGAGTAGAAAATGAGTATATACAAGTAATAAAAAGTATATACAACAACAGCGTCAGTAAAGTCAAACTGGAATCAACTGGCCCCGATTTCAACATCAATAGAGGAGTGAGACAAGGGGACCCACTATCTCCAAAACTATTTATTGCAGTATTGGAATCGATTATAAATCAATTAGACTGGAAAAAGTACGGCTTGTATATCAAAGGAGAATACCTGAGTCATTTACGGTTCGCAGATGACTTGGTACTGCTATCTGAATCCGGTGGCAACTTAGAGCACATGATACAGTCATTACACGAAGCTAGCAGACAAGTCGGATTAGAAATAAACTTGACAAAAACAAACACCATGACAAACAGTTATAAAAGAGCCATCTCTCTAGAAAACAAACCATTACGGTACGTGGATCAATATATCTACTTGGGAAAGCAGATAACATTGGACAGCAATAGCAACGAACTGGAGGTGGAGCGCAGAACACGAATTACGTGGAATAAGTTCTGGAGTTACAGAGAAGTAATGAAAAGTAGCATACCAACAGAAATGAAAAAGAAAATGATGGACACTTGCATTTTGCCATGTCTGACATATGCT
This sequence comes from Xestia xanthographa, assembly GCA_905147715.2. Taxonomy (NCBI): domain Eukaryota; kingdom Metazoa; phylum Arthropoda; class Insecta; order Lepidoptera; family Noctuidae; genus Xestia; species Xestia xanthographa. The sequence goes on from LR990649.1 coordinate 29,611,118, forward strand.
TGCCAGACGTGGAAATTTACGAATAACATCAAGAATAAAATAATAACGTGCCAGAGGGGAATGGAACGTAGCATGCTTAATATAAGAAAAACACACAGAATCCGTCATACAAAGATAAGAAGCATAACCAAAACAGTAGATGCGCTCAAATATGCTCAAAGACTGAAATTCAAGTGGGCTGGACATGTAGCACGACTTAAAGACAAGAGATGGACATCTAAAGTAACTACATGGGACGGTCCACAGGGCAAGCGGCGCGTCGGTAGACCGTACACGCGCTGGGAGGACGACATTAGAAAAGTCGCTGGACCGCACTGGATTTATGTCGCCAGAGACAGAGGCAAATGGAAATCCTTGGAGGAGGCCTTCACCTGAGAGGGGTCCATGCATATAAAAAAAAAAAAAAAAAAATAATAATAATAATTAGGTGTTATCCCGAATCACTTACTCCATAGCCTCAAATTACTAAGTCTAAAAGAAACATTTTATATCACCTTACAAAAAGCTGCAATTTTAAATACATGTCGAATTGTCAGAAAGTTCATGCAAATAGAAGAAAACGAAATAGGGCCTCATCACAACACACCCTCAACATAACACACCACACGCTGCATTTACTTTGGTTTAGGCCCGTAAATGTAGTTGGAAGTACCAGTACGCTGAGAAGCAAAAGCACATTCCACAATAATAATTAAATAAATAATAATAGTAACTTTAATATCCTAAAAATAATAATAATTTACCTATATTACGATATATTTGATTATTTTAATTTTTCTATTTGATACATTTATATCTGAATTAATTGATTATTATTTATTCTTTTTCTATTTTTTTTTTCTTTTTTGTAATATTTCAAAGGATGATAATAATAATCTAGCATGAAATTTCAATTCATATTGTTAAATTATTTTGTAAATGCATGGACTAACCTCTCCGCAGCTATCTGTCACACATTGTATATCGCTGTCCTACAATTGATAGCTATCTGTCACACTTGTACTACGCGCACCCGCCTCCCAAAAAACTGCATTAAAAACCGTCTAAAACTGTCTCCTCTAGAGCTTATACCTCTGTGTTCAATTCGTTACTAAATTCCTCAATAATAAAATCGAACATTGCAACACTATTCCACTGACAACTTGCCGAAAAAAAAAAAGAAACTTCCATTCAGTGATGCCAGATCTACTGATTTAGCAGTAGATCTACCTGATTACAAAAAAATCTACTGATCTACTGCCTTGAGTGGAAATCTACCTGCTTTTTTCATATCAGAACGTATCATCTAGTTATTGTCGTCGTGTCGTATCATCTGGCTTAAAGGCCTAAATAACATGACTTTTGTTCAACAAGTTTTGTGAATTCGCGGTATTTTTTATCTGTAGTGTCAAGTACTATTATCTATTCTGTGGTAGTGTGTGCAAGACAGTGACTGTGACGTCACATTAGAGTAAAAAATGTACTCAAATGTGTTTTCGACACACTGTATCATCTTAATTTTTGTTTACGTGAAAAAAAAAATACGTGTCTAATATTTTTTGAAAATCTATCTGACCGACTAATTCGATTTTTTTGTCATCTACCCTATTCAAGCTCAAGTCCTTTTTACCTCATGTGGGTATGACTTTTTTAATCTACTGATTTTTCTTTCGATCTACTGCTAAAACTTTATTTTTTCTACTGATTTCTTCAGATTCCATCTGGCAACACTGCTTCCATTTGACATTAGACGACTGGCGGTGAACACTAAAATTTACCTGCGCAGCAAATGTCGTGAGTACTCTGGTATTTTTAATGGTAGCTGATACTATTATATATCAAAATTATCCTTGTGAACCGTGCTTCATTATTTTGTCAACGTAAATTCGTTTTGGAATCTCGAAGTTGCAATATTTCGCCCGTGAAAAAGTAGTTATTATATGTACCTATAGTGATTGTGTTGTGTGAAGAAATACGTGATTTAGTGACTAAAACGTGTGTGAAATGGGAAAAACAGTGCTTAATTAGTGAGGTGATTAGATTGTTCAACTATCTACACCAAAAAACATGTGGGTTTGTGTGTTTTTTCATCCAACACCGGCTGCCAAAAATTAGTTCCCAGATGTAAACAAACAGTGAGTATCTAGTTTCATAAGTATATTTAGATATGATGCTATTGAGCTATAAATGAGATTGTGGTCTTGTTGGAAAGGAAATATAGTCTAGTTTATTTCTTTAATGTTAAAATGGATAAAAAACTAAGAGAAAACTGATATTTCTAGCGAAATATCAGTTTTTGTAACTATTTTTTGCTATACATTATGACTTGGAGTATATAATTAAAGTATTTCATTTTGATTTCTAGATAAGTAGATTCCTTATCTAATCAGCTTGACAACAGTATTTTTGAAATTGCTCTAGGACTTGTAGTTTTTGAGCTACAGGTGTTTTTATCGGATCGGGCAGAAAATGTTTTGAAAACTTGCAAAAATTTTTGCGCGTGAGCGGTTACGGTATTTGCAAATCCGCGTGCTTGGCTGCGGAGAGGCATGTGACTGTTCCTAAATTACCCTAGGCTGATAAAATTTTCGTTTTTCTTAATTCATGCTAATATTAGTATTTTGGTCAGTTTTCCCCTCAAGGCTTTTTTATTTTTATTTTATTTATTTATTAATATTCTGTTTCTCAAATACTATGAGTGTGCGTTAATTAAGAGAGTTGGATAAAAGGATCATATGTCAACACCACTAAAAGTCATGTATTTATCACGCAAGATTCTTAATAAATTTACCCTAATAAAATCCCAAGTGCGTAAATACGGTCATCGCTATTTTGAGAGCCGAGGCTAGAAATCATAAAAAAAATTGTTTTCGGACATCCAAGCTCTACTATGTTAAGAAAAATTAACTCATCATTTAATTATGTGACGAATTCATCCATAGTTCCATTTAATTAAGTAATGGTAATAATGAATTTTGAAATCTAAAGTCGAAGTTTCGCGGCAATCTTGCGTGTTTACATTTTTATTTTTCACATTATCACACAGACGCGTATAGATTCGATAAAAAATATGACAAATATCATTCCAAATATTTTATACAACATGAAAATACCCAGATCTTAGCGTAATTTACTAACACAAGACCAATAACACGTAATATTTATTACCACTACTCAATTTGTATTTGTTATTGACGTTGACGACATGACATGCCGATTTTTTTTTTTTTTAATCTTTGTGATGTGTGAAAGCGATTATTCCAATCGATTATTTTTTTGTAAATTTGGATTAACTCGAGTAATTAAATTAAGGATTGTAATAATCGACGAATAGAAATTAAAATAATTTTGTTTTAAGCGTAAAACAATAAATATTTATTATATTATTGTGCTTTTTTATAGGTAATCTTAATAGTGTTTTGTATATTGTCACATGCGACTGTTCCTAAATTACCCTAGGCTGATAAAATTTTCGTTTTTCCTAATTCATGCTAATATTAGTATTTTGGTCATTTTCCCCGTAGGTATTCAAACCAACCCAACAATAAACAGTACATATTGATCCATGGCTAAATTCGCGCCGATTGCATTTCGAAATCAAAATTTAAATTAGAAATGCACTCGCTGTTCAAAATTACATTGTATTTATATGTACTATTTTTTGAAGTGATAACTAACTTCTGGGAGGGTGACTCGATTCGGAACGGTAACGAAGGAGTTCGGGAACGAAGTAGTTCCTGAATGACTGACTGATGGATCAATGCACAGCCAAACCGCTGATCGTAGAGACCTGAAACTTAGAGGGTGTGTTCTTTGTATGACGTTGGCATCCGATAAGAAAGCATTTTCCGAAATTCTACCCCATATTAGTGCTTTTGATTTAAATTACTTTTTATTTTGACACATCATGTCTAAAAACCCAATCCGATTGTATTAAAAAAACTGACTGTACAAGGATCTTTTGGCGCGTGGACAAAATCTGAACTAACGCCACTAATTTGTTTATTTTTAAACAATTTCAATATCAAATAGGTAGTTCAACATAAATTAGTTTAATTTAAGTTATCACTTCAGTCTAGCGTCCCGTTAGTTGGAAATAGTGCGCCAAGGATCTTGGTAGGTATTGTAAAAATCTGTTGAGGTTTTAGAGTTGATAATATTTATCTATCTTTGGTGGATCAATCAAAATTATGCCTACCAAGATCCTTGGCGCACTATATCCAACCTTCAGTTATTACAAAACAAAATTCACAATAAATAAATGATGTAGTAAATAAAAATACTCTTATATGTGAATTGCGAGCGCATTCCTAGTTTAAATTTAGAAACTAAAAAATCGACGCGAATTTAGCCGTAGCCGCAAGAATTTTGTTTTTTTTTTATATATTGGAGATTTCTGTACTTGTAATCTCCTTCTCGTGAAATCAACTAAAAGCATCGAATAATTACTAAATTACATTATTAAAAATGATAGTTTATAATAATTAATAAAAATTATACCAAGGAGCTTTCAGTATTCAGTATCAACTCTTTTTTTCCAGACTTCATTTCATTGCGAGTATCGATTAGGCTGAATGCAACTTTTTAATCGTGATGACGAAACTTGGGTTTGCGGTCAGCACTAATAAAAGAAGTGTTATGTTGCAACATGGCTTTTTTTAGTAATATTGTCAAGACTTTGATGGTGTTGTGCTTGTGTATGAAAATTATGTATGAATAATGACGAAAATAAGAACGCAGATAGAATGTTACTGTTTTCATTTTGACCTTTCGAGTTTTATTAGCAAACGAGAAGCTTCTATAAGTACAATATTTTCAGTGTATGTAGGTTACCTATTTTAGGAAGGGTGTAGTACTAAGTATTTTACACATATTTGGCAATAAACTGATGTCGCTGTCGTTTTACCGACCTCAACACGTTATTGTAGATATTAACTACAAACTTATGGTATGAAATAGCTGCCGTGACATATTTTTCATTATAAAATTTAATGCTGAGTTCACGAAAATTCATACTGTATTGTTGACAGTGTTGCCAGTATGATTTCCCAAAAAAGTACGGTTGGCTTTCTGAAAAGGTACGGTTTTTAACTTCAAAGTACGGTTGGGTCAGGATACTTCTGCAAGAACTAGATCAGTGATTCTTTTTTTTTTTTTTTTCTTCTTCTAAGAGTTGGCTGTCTGCGACCATAGGTTGGAAAAAAAGCGATAGGGAATCGAATATTCAAAAGGATACCTATGATAAAGTAGAACATTAATGCCGACTAGCGGGCGTCCCACGGTTTCACCCGCGTTGTTCCCGTTGCCGTGGGAGTACGGGGATAAAATATAGCCTATAGCACTCACGAATAATGTAGCTTTCTACCAGTATGTTACTCAGGGTGAATGTAGTTTTCTAATGGTGAAAGAATTTTTGAAATCGGTTCATTACTTCCGGAGATTACCCCCTACATACAAACTTACAAACAAATGTTACCTCTTTATAATATTAGTATAGATTGCCAATATCGAAAAAATTCATTTGTAAATCAATAATAGAATGAAATAAATAGAGTAAAGTCAAATTCGTTAATCATCATCTGCCTAGCCTTTTCCCAACTTTGTTGGGGTCGGCTTCCAGTCTAACCGGATGCAGCTGAATACCAGTATTTTACATGGAGCGACTGCCTATCTGACCTCCACAACCCAGTTAGTACCGGGTAATACGATACCCCTTGGTCAGACTGGTTGTCAGACTTTTTGGGCCTCTGACTACCTAACGACTGTCAAAGATTTACAAATGACAGCCGGGACCAACGGCTTAACGTGCTTTCCGAGGCACGGAGGAAACTCGGTATGTAATGGGCGGTCACCCATCCACAGACCAACCTAGGCAAGCACGGCTTAACCTAACAATCGACACGAGCGGCTGTTATTATTTAGCCACGAGCTCCTCAGTCAAATTCGTTAATGATGCAATGAATAAAAAACATTTTTGATATTTATTTAACATAGGAATAATGAGATGAGGAAGTTCAGATATGAAGCGATATTGTTCTCTTTATGTAAAGGAACAAAAAGTATTGTAAAAGGTACGAAAAAGGTACGGTCTACACTGAGGTACGGTTGTGGTACGATTGCGTGATGAATAGTACGGAAAACCGTACTTTTTGGTACGGTCTGGCAACGCTGATTGTTGAGCAAGTCCTTTAACATTGTGACGTAGCCAACATGGAGACCGATTTTGGCACGTTTCTAGTCACGTGACTAATTTCAAAATTTTATCAATTTTAAATTGTCTATAATAAATAAATAAAAAAGAATTCAGAGTTTTTCGCTTCTATCATTACTATCATTTATGATAAAGATTTAAAATATATTTAAAAAATGATGTTTTTTTTTTTTTGAACAAGTCAATTGCTCACAACTTTAATCTTTCCAGTTATACCTACTTCGTAAGTACGATGGCTCTAATGGACTCCACTAGTCTGTTTCTTTCTTTTGTCCGGCATGAGTCGAAAAATCCGGGCGAAGTCCGGTATTGGCATTAAAAATCCGGTCACGACCGGATTTATCCGGTCAGATGGTAACCCTAGCTACGTAGAGCCTTCCTGATATTAATAAAAAAAATGACAAATATAAACAACGTAATGACGTAGTAGGTCTCTCGGTTGAACATTGCGTCTAATTGTCCTGTGTTGAGCTAGATAACCATGCCATGTTATTATGTGTGAGTACAGACCCCCAAACTATTAAAACTTTTTCATTACACTTGCTCGTAAACAGTATCATAACATGCAGGCCGCAAAGCCCCGTATAAAACCCTTGACCCTTTTTCTTCTCATGAAGCCCAAGGTCGATAAGTGATTTTTATTTAATTTGTAGCACTGCACACAGGTCATGCAAGTTCAAGCAAGGAGTTTACATCAGATCGAAATAAAAAAAATGTCTTAAATTTGTTATCTATACAGGAATTTTATTGCAATCTCTAAAGTGAACATGAACATCATCTGATGCGGATCTTCGGAGTTATACAATGGAACTCTTCAAAAATAGACGGCAAATCTGCTGTGAATGTTGCAATCGCTTGGATGTTTATTATTTGGATGTTTTTAACATCATGACGTAACATCACGCCTGTATGCTGTGAGGGGGTACACAGATGTGTACAATACACCCAGATTTCGACAGTTAGGTATGTTAAGTTGGCGCGATGGTGTTCCGCGCGCGCCTCAATGACAACATCACGCCTGTATGCTCTGATGGGGTACGCAGATGTGTACAATACACCCAGATTTCGACAGATAAGTATGTTAATAAGTCAGTGCATTCGTGTTCCGCGCGCGCCTCAAAGAGATGTCAGCAAAAAGGACTGTTCTTAAGAGACACTGCGGCCCTGGAACACAAAGGGCTAAGAAGGAACATGGATGGGTTTTAATCAGTAAAAGTCTGACACTCCCTTCCGCTCCGCACAGAGCGGGAGGGGTAATTTGATGATTTCCCATCCGAAAAAAAAACAGGTATGTTAAGTTCCATGTATTGGGGACACGCCTATTACCATGACATGTATTGTTAACAATGTCAAATAAATTCATGGCAAATGTTTGTTTTGGAACAACTAAAAATGGAAAAATAAAAAACTTTTTTGCAAAAATTAAACCAACTTCAAAAACACAAAAAAGTGAAAAATTACTTTAGCTTCAGAAGTCGGTGACAAAAAAACTAAATCAATCAAACAAAGGTCACCGACTTCTGAAGCTATTTTTCACTTTTTTGTGTTTTTGAAGTCTGTTTTTCTCCACTAGACTTTAGTGGGCAGTAATAAGATTTGAATTTGGAACATGAATCGTTCATTGAAATGGAACGCAAAAACTGTAAAAAAAACAAAAACGCGCGATTTACTTCCCTGTTCTTGTAATCGGTACGGACATCATTGATTTTGTAAAAAAAATGAGTTCTACGTCGAGATCATTTTTTTTTTTAAACTTATTCATTAATTACATAAAAGATGAGATGAAAAGTAGACTCGAGAGCAAAAATATTTTTCCCTCAGGCGATCTAGGTACCTTGAATCCCTCGCTACCCTCAGGATTCTATTTTAGAATCCCTCGCTTCGCTCTGGATTCAAAATAGCGCCCTTTTTTTTTTTTCGGATGGGAAATCATCAAATATCTCCTCCCGCTCTGGGCGGAGCAGGAGGGAGTGTCAGACTTTTACTGACTAAAACCCATCCATGTTCTTTCATCGCCCTTTGTGTTCCGGGGCCGCGGTATCTCTTTCGAACTGTCCTGCAACCCCGGCAGGCATCGGTCCTTACGGACCCCCTTCCTTTTTGCTGACTCTCTTTGAGGCGCGCGTGGAACACGAACGCGCCGTCGACACGGCCCGTCGTCATGAGACGCACGGACGGCGAGCTAGCCCATAGCTCACCGTCCACAGGCCCGCGCCTACGGTGGCCCCCGACGCCCGGGGCATCTCCCGCGGCGGCCAGGACGCTGAGATGTTCTCTCCCTGTCCCGTTCCGCCACCTCCTTCTCTAGCATTACTGCTTCGCAGAAGGAGGTGACGGCGTCCTATTCCGTCTCGCTCCGGACCATGGCTTGCACCAGGGCCGGACGCGAGAGGTCGCCGCCGCCAATCGCCGCTTCGAGGACACGGCGGTGCTCCGCCCATGCGGGGCACACCTCCACCGTGTCCTCCGAAAATAGCGCCCTCGCCTTTAAAATATTATTTTGCTCCCTTTTTTTTTTTTTTTCTTCTGATGGGTAATCATCAAACGACTCCTCCCGCTCTGGGCGGAGCAGGAGGGAGTGTCAGACTTTTACTGACTAAAACCCATCCATGTTCCTTCATCGCCCTTTGTGTTCCGGGGCCACGGTATCTCTTTCGAACAGTCCCGCAACCCCGGCAGGCATCGGTCCTTGCGGACCCCTTCGTTTTTGCTGACCGTCTTTGAGGCGCGCGTGGAACACGAACGCGCCGTCGACACGGCCTGTCGTCATAAGACGGTCGGACGGCGAGCTAGCCCATAGCCCACCGTCCACAGGCCCGCGCCTACGGTGGCCGGGGGCCACGTAGTGGTGGCCCCCGACGCCCGGGGCGTCTCCCACGGCGGCCGGGACGTTGAGAGGTTCTCTCCCTCTCACGTTCCGCCACCTCCTTCTCTAGCATTACTGCTTCGCAGAAGGAGGTGACGGCGTCCCATTCCGCCTCGCTCCGGACCATGGCTTGCACCAGGGCCGGACGCAAGAGGTCGTCGCCGCCAATCGCCGCTTCGAGAACACGGCGGTGCTCCGCCCACGCGGGGCACACCACCGTGTGTTCCACCGTGTCCTCCGGTTGATCCTCACAGTGGAAACACCCGGACGTTTCCTCCCGCCCGATTCGGTGCAGGAACCTCCCGAACACACCGTGTCCGGTGAGGACCTGCGTCAGGCGGAAGGTGAGGACGCCGTGGCGTCTCTCAAGCCACTCCTCAAAGAGGGGACTTATCGCCACTATCGTGGCGTGGCCTGCACGGGGTTGCGACAGTCGATCTCTCCATGTCGCCATGAGATCCCGCCGGAAGTCTGTCCGCTGAGCGACAATTTGCCGCGGCAGCAGAGTTTCCCCCCGGCGTAGCGCCTCCGCGCGCCATTCATGCAGGCGCGCGAGGACTATCGCCTCCAGATCCCACAGCGGCAATCCGGCAAGGAGGCTCGCCACCTCGCGGGAGATCGTGCGGTAGCCCCGGGCCAGCCTTACGGATACCACCTGTTGGCGCGCGTTCAGGTAGTGGGCGGCTCGCCGCCTCAATGAATGGGCCCACACCGGGGCCCCGTAAAGGGCCATTGACCGCACGACCCCCGCGTAGAGCCTCCGGCAGGAGGCGTTTGGCCCCCCCAGATTGGGCAGGAGCCGCCTGAAGGCAGCCCCAGTCCGCTCCAGTTTGGGGGCCAAACCTTGTTATTCTGTGGCCAAACGTCGGAAATGTTCCACGAAGTTCCACCGGCTGTCAAGGACAAGTCCCAGGTACTTCAACGTCGAATCGACGCCGATGGATACCCCTCCTACCGTCAGTAGGGATTCCGTCGGTGGCGCATTCCGAGGCCCATGAAAGCACATGGCCTCGGACTTGTGCAGTGCCACCTCGAGACCGAGTTGCCGGATCCTCTCAACGACTATCGCAACCTCGCGTGTCATCGCTTCGGCCGCCGCCTCGTGCGCCCTGTGCCAGCACCAGCGTGTCGTCAGCGTAGCAAACTACACTGACATCGCTAGGGAGGTCGGCGCGCAGCACCCAGTCGTACCCGATGTACCACAAGGACGGCCCTAGAACCGATCCCTGCGGAACACCGCACGACATCTCTCGTAACTAATGAACCGTGAAAGCTTCGAACAGTGTTCAATTGTAAAATCTCCAATGTGATTATTATTTTCTTATTAAAACGAATATTGTAATCTAACAGGGTTTACTACCCGGGTACCCGGATCTGGGTATACGCGGGTATATGATTTTTTAGTACCCGGGTACGCACTTTGACCAAAGAATATGAATTCTTTGGTCAAAGTGAGTACCCGGGTTGCATTTGGATGACCAAATATTCGGAAAATTATAACTAAGTAGCACCTTATGAATATAAATTAGCAAATTTGCTCTACAAACTATGTCGCCGTGTTGTGTTTATTTCGTTTTGGTTGGCAATTCTAAAATTGAACTACTTGTAGTTCAATTGTAGTTTTTGTTTATTCTTAAAAGAAAGATTAAGTACTTATTAAGTTATAATTTTTTATTTGATAAAGAATTTGCAAAAAGTTTTTGTGATAAAAAGTATTTTTAGTTCATAAATAACCTAATCAGTTTATGAAAACAAGACTGCTTAACTGTGTGATTTTTAAGTTATAACTGTGTCATAGAAGAAAGTTTATTTAGTTATATTTTTGTTATTTTATGTACCTACTTAAATGTATTGTAGTAAAAAGTCATATTAGTTCCTAATGAGAACAAGACTGTTTAACTGTGCCACTGATTGTACCATAAGCTAAGAATTACTGACTTAGTTCACTCTTTCTTTCGTAATAAAATAAAACATGATTATATAAAAGAAAATTGTCTTTTTTTATCCTAAAATTTCAAATACCCGGCTAGCGTTGTCTCGTAGTTATTATATTTGTTGTTTTTGTTGATATTGATGTCAAACGTCAATAAAACAAAATGGTCTATGGATCCAATTCAAGGTATAAACAAATAAAAGACACAAATTCTGTTAAAAGTTTATAATATTGTACATCAACTATGATTTGTTTAGAGGTAGAACATCCTACTCTTAAATTAACGGCTAACGTGATTACAATAAAATAGTTAATTTTCCATATGCCGCGTTAATATCATTTATAGGCGGAGTGAGTAACCGAAATAACGTAAAATACTTCATCAAATCAATGCGAGCGGGTGCAGGCGCGACACTGTTCATATGTACGGTCCTTTCAGTTATTCTAACGCTGATAGCAATAATCCCAATAACGACCCTATTTTGATGGAAATAAAAGTCAGTCTGTTTATATAGATTTGTCAGTGGCCAATAGATTTTGACAGGGACGGTAAATCGAGTCACAATAACTAAAAGAACAGATGATACATGTTCTCGATTGACATTTGACCTGATATCAAAACTATGGAGCTGCTCACAATTAATGACATAGAATGTAATGTTTAAATTCGTTTTTTATTCACCACGTATTCATTAGTCGAGTTTCACTACATGTTGTGCTTATTTTGATTATCGTGAATGAGGAGCATTAGCAGGTTCCCTGCAACACTTCAACATTCCATGTTGCTGAAACACTAGACTACTACTACGCAACTTTGTTTCCCAATGAATACGGGGCCCTTTACACATTATGCCTTCAACATCAGTCGTTAATAAGTTTGTTAACGACATTAGTCAATCTTGCACCAGCTCTATATTATTATGAAATTAAGTTGTTAATCAATATAAAAAGTATAATTACAATAGTTGCTTCAAATGTATCGTTTAACTTACACTTACGTACATACAACAATGCAAATCAACTATCTGTATTTTAACCTTTATACATATACTTACTATTTGCAGCGACACATTTGAAGGATCTATATCAAATACAAAATAATACAAAGAACGTCGTGTCATCATCGAAAAATAAAAGGTTTTTTCATATTTTATCACAGAAAACAATAAATACTATCAAACAATATAAGATGGCAACTAATGGCAAATAAATCTATGCACCTCTTTATGATTATTATGTCGGTATTACAAATTATGCATTTAAAAAAATAAACCTTTTAAAAACTCTGTACAAGTGTTACAGTGAAAGTGTCCTAAATATGTAACAAAAGCGTCCGTTTTCACTAACAATCCGCCTTCTGAATGAATGCTTAAACAAAATTGTTCTGTTGGATTTTCAACCCTCAGCTCTGCACCAGAAAGTTGCAATTTCAATAGTGCAACAATATTTAGGCACTTAGACTTGGCTTAGTGTTATTGAAAACGGACATAAATTGTTAAAAATGTACTTCTGCATATTTTAAGGCCTCTAACGCGCGAGATAGTTCTCATTGTAAGACGGACATAGAGCTAACATTTACCTATTTATTGTACAGTACACCAGTGTATTCTACTGTTTTCAAATCCATAAACAAAACGAGATACGGACACTTTCTGCTTAACATGCGGTCTACTACTACTGCGGGACACATTACATACAATAATAATGACGCAAGCAATTATTTAAAAATATACTAAAAAGTCTGCCTACCCACACGGGAAAAGCGTGAGTTTATATATATCTATGCATGTTTACAAAAATATGAGGTCTGTCAAATTAGCAGCAATAAGCAAATATAGAAAGTTGTCAAAGAGTTAATTTGGGCATTTATGAACTGTGTCTCGCAGTAGAGCATTTTTTTCATTATCAACACTGTCAAGGAAATCTAAATACTAAAGTACCATCCTTTTTTGTACTAAAAAATAATAAAGTACGTAAAAAAAAAAGATTCCATTGACAGTCATGTCTGAAATACTGCCGGTCTCGCTCCTAAGCTTTAAAAATAAGAAATAAACTAAACTAAAAACTGATCTAACTAAATAAATTACTGCCAGTAGCGAACCATTGATAAAGGTAGTCACTGTAGTATAATATTGTTTAGCAAAAATACACAAAAAATTAAAACATTCTATTGAAATACATGGTGATGGCAGAGGAATGTTTAACCAATGGACACAATGTTTTTTTTGTAAAGGAATCTGAATATTTGTCATCAACATTGACCACAACGACAATGAATCATACTCGGTTGGACCACAATCATAGTTCATTGCAGAAAAATAAAACAACTAAAGTAATTGCATTGGAAGTAACATTTGTAGTATGAATTATTGATTTACTTTAAAAGCAAACTAAGGCTACGCCTCACAATCATCTATCAGCACAATAAATACAACTCATTGTACTAAGTGTACGTTCATTGCTTCAAGTTCTATGATCGCGGCCCGCCACAACATTGACTCACACAGATACATAATGCTCACATATTTACCACATACCAAAGCTTCAATATAAATGAACAACTCACTAAAAATCTACAAATATGTGAGCACTTACATATAAAAATTCGTGGCTCTCGCACTATCAATATAAACGGGTAAAAATGTTACAATACATAACATCCCAAGTGTTTCAGTTAATATTAAAATAATTACTACTATATACACATACTAATGTTACTCGTGTATGTAGGTACAACTTCTAAAAAACTTTTTTTGAACACATTTTTCAATAAGATATGGGACAGTTTTTATTTTCTTTTTTTATTATAATTCTAAGTGTTCAATGCCATCCTTCAACCCACGATATTATGGCACAAAAATACTTATTTGCACCTTAAAAAAGAAACTAGAAAATATTGTTAAAATTTAGGCAAGCGGAACCTAACAGTGCGTACGTTTGGGTACTCTTTGTCATAAAACTATTCATAACAATTCATAACGTTTTCTTATTATAATCATTAAGTAACCCCCCTTACTAAATATATATTAAGCTATATATTAAAATTATGTATTTTAATGTCAACTCTTCATAAGATAAAATATAACAACTGGCAGCCTCTTACATAAAGTTACCAGACGTGATATTGATATCTCTTCTAGTTTTAGAACAAAGATTGCCCAGTCCCAGCACGCACTATAACATAAGTATTATCAATAGGCCGATATACGATTCCCTAAAAAGCAATATTTACGTATATAAGTGTGACTTCATATTAAATACATTAATAGTTACATACTTTATATTTAAATTATAAATTCGTACAGACTAACTCATATTTATTTTTATGTTATAACTAAACGAAACTAATATTACATTATGCACATTTAAAATTATAAAATATTAGCACACTATAATAATATTATATATTTTTAATTATAATAATATATTATACTGGTCATTCTGAGATCTGTTCGTCACCACTCTGGCTCCAATACTGTCATATTTTTATTACATCGTTCGTTTGTATTAAATATGCTACCTTCGGGAATATAGGTGCCGTGAAACTTAAAGCGTTTTCCATAACTTTGGACAACAACTAATACTAAATCAATGCCTAAATAAAAGCTGGTTGTTGGATTTTCAAATCTCAAACCTATGCTCAGTGTCGAAAGTTAAACATCCAACAGCGGGCTTTTATATTGACACCCATTGAGCTGTAGCTAGCCTAGCTTTAGTGAAAACGAGCATTACGTTACAATTTGTATTTATTTCAAATACATGGCGACGGAGCTACAAACTAATTTAGCTATAAATATTATAAACTTAATAAAAGTATATGAAATATATGGCTACGAGGATCACAGTACGATAAGATGGGACCTATCGAGTAGACTGATATGCCTATCGAGAATGCTGATGCTTATCCTATCGATTGTAGTTAGCCTAAAGATTTCGTTTATTTTTTCAGAATTATGTAAAAACGGTTGGCGAGACCTGGGGCTGACATCGTCGTTTGAATTCACTCTAATGTCAACTTTTATGACATATTAGAATGTTACTAAATTGACACTACAGTCAATTCTAACATGGATACAGACCCAAAGGGAAGTTTATAGAAAGTAGCATATTCAATGTTCCTGCTGTACACCAAGCTTACCATAACGCATGCACTATGGTCCATGGGATCCGTCACATAATATACAACGCTTATATAACAATACAACAAGTCCCTCGCCTAAGGTAACTACGCCTACTCTATATAATCGTAATTCGACAGATATGTTGGTGATCTGATAATATTCTCTGCAATCTTGTGGTATAAAACTTTAAATATACTTACGTATATTATTTACGTGTTTATTTAGGGTAAGTATATATATTAAATTTTTCGACGTGGCAACGACGGAGATATAGGGGCTATTTTTTTAAATATTTTATTGTTTTAATTTTGTCAGCTTTAGACTACAGTCGCTGAATTATTTGGCTGCCTGGGCGTTAATTTTAGTTTGTATAAACATTTTGATAGGTATAAAACTGCTGGGAGAATTAGCGTGACTCCCAACGTTTAATAAAAGATTGATATTACTTACCATCTCTTTCCATTTTCTTTTCTCATATTTAGCCCTTTTCCGTCCATCACCACAGTCATAAACGTGTCAAAAATGGCAAGCTTCATTAGAACACATTTCCTATTCCCTAGCTATTTACTTCAAGCTAACTGTTCAATCCAAACAAGCAAAAATTATTCTGACCAAGTTTTTAGAGCAATTTTATATAAAGATTACAATATAATTAATTTAAGATATTAGTATTTAACATATCTTTCAAACTTGATCAAAACTTTTGCGTACAATCCATAAATTCTAACCTTGCTTATTTTAAATATTTGCTCTTAAACTACGTCAAGTTTCATAATGTACTCGCGACGTCAAGACGGACGTATTAGAATCTAGAATAGAGTGAAGAAAACAATTGACATGGAAACAAACGGTGATATGAGAAGTGGGGTCAACCAAAGGTGAAGGGAGCGAACTGAAGGTCCTCGACGGTGAGCTTGGGAGGCGGACGCTGATGTTATAAGCTGTCGGAGTGCCAGTAGGTGGCTAGGCCGGGCGTGGCGGGCGTGAGCGGCGTGAGCGGCTCGGGGTCGGCGGGGCAGTCGCAGTCGTAGGAGCGCACCACGAAGTTGCCGTAGTCGTCCGTCAGCGAGCTGTGCCGCAGCGCGCCGCACACGTGGCGCCGCCCGCCCAGGCACCACGACCGCTCTGCCAACAATATTGTCGTCAGGAACGGCAATCCGACATTCGCGGAGAGATCAGGAGCAGGTCCAACGGCTTAACGTGCGCACCGAGGCATGAGCATATCATACCGTCAACCTCCAAACTCCGGGCTACTACTGAGAAATTCCTAATGGAAAAACCCAATAACAATTTTTGCCCGACCCGGGAATCGAAACCCGGAAAGTACCCCACGCTCAGCAGTCGTGCTTGCGACTGCGAGACTAACGAAGCAGTGACCTAGAAGGATATCTAATAATACCTTCATGGATTGGATTACTACTAACTAAAAGTTTACATTATACAAGGTGTTTGGCTTATTGACCAACACAATTTTTCCAGGGGTTTGGGAGGTCATTCGCTAGGTCTACCCATACACCCTGTGTCCCAAATGTTACCATTAGACAGGGTATCAACTAAAGAACTTTTCAAAATAAAGCTAAGTTCAAAATAGCTTTTAGTTTTTTTTATAATGAATTTAGAACTTGTAAAATTTCATACATTTAAAAAACAAAATAACTTTGGTAGCTCGTAAGAAATTTTCATAAAACCAGTTCTATCAAACAAAGATTTATATAGATTTAAAAGACTGGAGAATACAACAAAAAATATTTTGTGCCATTACACCCACAAACGAAAAAGTTATTTGGAATTAAAGGAAACATTTTGGGTAAATTATTCAAATAAAAAAAAAAACATATGTAACCAACCGTGACATTTAGGACATAGGGTGTATGGGTAGAACCTAGCTAATGACCTTCCTAATCCCTGGAAAAATTGTGTCGGCCCATAAGCCAAACACCCTGTATTATACTTTTCTCTCCCCTTTACAACCTCAGAGAAGTACGAACTCTAGCAGTGACTTTTATTCCTAGTATAAGTCGTCTTTTACTCACCACTGCTGATATCGACGTCCGTTATGAGCTCCTCGTTCATGAGCGCCGACAGGGCGTCATCTGTGTGCTTCGAATCCGAATCTTCTGTAAATCAAACATGGTTTAGTTTGACAATGTATTCTTTATACTAACTGCAAAAGCTACTTGTTTGTCATAGGGCCGACAAACAAGTAGCTTTTCGGTCTACCGTTTCTGCAAGACATGCAGACTGCCACTTAACTTGGCGATTCTTCTGGATATGTTGGATTCTTTGGTTGTGGGACATAGATTTGATTTAGTCAATGAAAATCGTGAATCCAGTCAATGTAAATCTAGTTGAAAATAATACTGTTGGACCAAGACTAAGATACTGTTGGGTAAGCATTAATGCTTACAACTTTTTTAGACAAGCATTGTTACAATTTATTAGATCTTTTTAAGAGGAATAATTCTGTTATACATTGTTTTAATATAATTCTATAGATTTACGCGCTCCACGCCAATAAAGCTCCCAGACGGCAGGATTTGTATCAATAAAGTATTTTTTTTTTTCGACATCTTCGACAATTATTATCATCATTTATTTCAGCCAATTTACAAAACACTTAATGAAGTTTCTCGTGAAAACCGTATGAGAATCCGTTCGATAATTTTTGAGTTTATCACGCTCGGATTCTGTATGAGTGTGTGTTTTGGATGTAGTAAAGTGAAAAACCAACATTACCTGGTTCCTCCTTAATAATGACTTCTTCTTTAATAGCACCAGGCACGGTGGGCGAGGTGGGCGTGGTGGGCGTGGTAGGCGTGGCGGGCGGCGTGGGCGCGGCGTCCACGCCCGTCGCCAGCGCGCCGCCCGCCTCGCCGCTGCTGTTCGAGCTGCATTCAGGACTATATGGTCCCATCTGAACAACGGGAATTAAGTTTCATTTATTTATTTGAGGTTCTTCCTCTGTCTAGGATAATTATGTGCAATAGTTTGATTTTGTTTTATTATTCTCTTTGTGTTGACAGTTTCTGATCTACCAGTAAGCAGGGACTCCACTCAGATAGAAAGTCGAGGAGTTAGTAACTTTTACCCATCTGGGGTCATTGTGTAGGTAACACATTTTGACAGTTCAATAAAATTTCTCGTCTATTTATACTGTCAAGCAGAAGATTTTTTTGAACATGCATAATTATGACTCACTGGATAATTCCATCGAAATTCTTTGGATTAAGATCAAAAGGTTAGTTTACAAATGGAAAGATGAATTACCCTGAGACTCCTCCGTCTCCTAGGCGCGACCTCGGCCATCTTGTAGCTGGTGTCCATCGCCCAGTACGAGCCCTTGCCCGGGTCGTCTTTACTGCGCGCCACCTTCATGAAGCACTTGTTCAGCGATAAGTTATGCCTTATTGAGTTCTGGAACCAAAACAATTGTGACATTTAAAAAAGTCTAAATGTAAAATAGGTGCAAAAGGCGTCGAAAAGCAGCTTCCTTATTGGAAATTTGTATTAGTCTCCTATCACGACAGCACGAGGAACCCCTTATGAGCGATCCCATAAACCAAAAACTTGCGTCCCATGATATGATAGGCAAAGACTACGATGAAGTTCTCAATAAAATGAAAGACTTAAACAACATGATATAGTTTTAAGTGCATTCTTCTTTTCGTAAAGACGTTAGCCTAGCTATCAGCTCAGAAAACCTCAAGGGTTACAGTATCCACTGCAATTTGAGAAGGTAGGTTCGCCAAATAGTATTATTAGCCGACTTCTAAAAAAGAGGAGGTTATGTATTCGGGCAGCATTTTTTTTCTCATGTATTTACACCGATTTCTGAGTGACTACTAAGCCGATTTAAGCGGTTCTTTTTGTCTTTTGGAAGACGAAATTCGCGCGGGTTTGTTTCCAACTCACCATCCACCCTTTACCAGCTTCCTTATAATAGGGGAAAGCGTTGCAAATGTACGTGTATATCTCGTTCAGCGTCATTTTACCGTTCGGCGAACTGCTGATCGCTAGTCTGATCATGCTGGCATAGCTGGAACAGAAGAAAGTGGGATGTTAATGTTGGCATGTTTGCAAGGTCAAGGCGTTGTGGTGCAGCTTAGGAGAGGCCTATGTCCAGCAGTGGACTGTAACAAGATGAGTGGCTTGATGTATGTATATTTAGGCTATGGTCTATAGTCTGAGCGAGTCTCGTATGATGAGGAGGGGCGACGACCGGTGCAACAAAATTGAAAGTATTGACCGTGGATTCTGAACATAATCATAATACCAACAGATGTGGTTATAATAGCTTATTATTTTCTTACACAAGTTGCAAATGTATTGCTTAACTTCAAATTCGGATAAATCCAATTCTGAGATTTTTTAAAATTTTGGTATGGTAACAATTTTATCAGTCTATACTAATATTATAAAGAGGTAAATGATAAATGATGTTTATTTTGCAAGTAGGTTTTACAAATTTTTTTTTTTGTTTCTAGGGGGTAATCTCCGGAAGTAATGAACCAATTTTAAAAATTGTTTCACAGGTAGAAAGCTACATTATTCGTGAGTGCTATAGGCTATATTTTATTCCCGTACTCCCACTGGAACGGGAACTACGCGGGTGAAACCGCGGGACGTCAGCTAGTTGTGTATAAATCCGCATGGTTCTTGAGAAACGAATCGTCAAAATTATAATATTTTATCTAAGTCAGATAGATTCATGAGACAGTTTTTTTTCAAATGTAGTTAAGTCCATGAGTCAATCAGCATATTACGTGTGTTCAATATGGCCGTCAGTCGACGTAAACTATGCGACAGTAGCACCGCTTTTTCACTGTTTGTTTCTATTATTTATATAGTTCCATGGATAATTCTATTAAAATTGTGTCGCCAAGTAAAGCCCGCAAGCGGTCTTATATAAAACTACTAAATAACTATAACTATTACCTTCCATTATATCAAATGAAGGTAAATCCAAACTAAATATTTTTTAAAGAATGCATGGTCACTCTGAATTTGTTAGACAGGATCGTTTTCTTCAATAATTGACATTGAGTTGCCATAATAAAAAAAAGGATGCCTGCCTTGTAGTTCATGGAATTGAGACTAATATCACTTTTTCTTAAATATCTCTTAAGGTAAAAGGTAGGAGGGTAGAGTGGATTTATCCGAGTTTGAAGTAAAGCGACACAAATGCGAGTTTTTACAGTGTCTGATTATTTTGTTAAGACATTAAAATACTTCATAGATTCGAGTTGCAAGAAGCTAAACACGAGGGCGAGGTCCTCCAAAGGAGCCTTTTTGGTAAGCTCTTAAATTAAAAGCTTACCTCTATCCTATACTATTAATGAGCAACATTTGTATATAATATATCTGTAATCATGTTCTCATAAACGGCTCTAACGATTTCGATGAAAGTTGCAATATAGGGGTTTACGAGGGGCAAAAATCGATCTAGCTAGATCTCATATCTGGGAAAATTCGTTTACTATATTTTCACACAAGCAGAGCCCAGTCGCCCAGGGGCTCTACTCCCTAACGTTTCGTCCGTATATTCGGTGTGCTTAGTGTGAGATTTGTTATTTTCGTTCACCACATTCGAGCGCGTTAACGTTTAGGCAAATTTGTATGGCGCTGGGGTAGCGCCATCTAGCGTAATATGTCAGAACTAGGTAGTGTGAGTGCCGCATCGACAATCGTTAACTTGCGAGTGTGAGATCCTAGAATACATTCATTCGTTTTCGCGTTAATTCACCGTAACTTGTGTTGCGTACATTAATAACCGGCCAAAATAAGTTGACATTCGTATTTTGTGTTCATAATATAAGCGACTGCCTATTCAATTAGTGGTGGTTATAGAACGAAGTTAGACGACATTACTTATCTGTGGTCAATGGTCATTAGTTTTGTTTGTGTTTACGAAAGTTTGTGTTAGTTTTGAATATTATTGTTAAAAATAAAGACTAGCCCGTCCCAATTTGAAATGCTGGTGACATAAATGGAGCAGTTAGTGTAATTTATGTCTTTTGGTGTGTAGTGAGTGACCTTGATCCATCTGTGAAGTTTGTAAAACTAAGTTTGTTACTTTTTAGGCATGGAGATCTAAGCAAATGATCTTATAATGCCCGAGTGGTTTGTGGTGGTGTTTCTATCTTTGTTTACGTAACCGTGTGTACTTTTTTGTGGCGTTATATTACGCTTATTTTGTGCTTTTGCGGTCTCAAACATTGTCCAAACGAAATAATACGAGATTCCATGGTAAGTTTCATTCACAATACGAAATTAAATTAAATTATTTTGTTATTTCACCACTCTCATGATGCTCTCACCACAAAATCTTAAGTGAAAACTTTTCACGCTCGCGTTTCGTATTCGAGCTGTCAAAATTGTCAAAATTGTAACTTGCACTCGCGATAGCATGCAAACGTTAGCGATGTGCTCCAAACGGACCTCATTTTCATAGAGGCATTCTATTGTCATTACCGACGACGTAAATGGTAACGTAAACTCGGTTTACGCGGTCGACACATTACTTGAATTTTAGTAAAAAACTCGCACTTAGCACACGGATCTATCCGTCACTCTCGCGCACGTTTGCAGATGAACGCGTGCGAGAGAGACGGGTAGATCCGAATATACGGACGAAACGTTAGAGAGTAGGGTCTCGGTTACGTAGGTCTGGGTCCTAATTATTTTGGAACTGTTCTTCTTATTACATTCCTGCAGTAAAACAGCAAATTCAACATTGAAAAATTAACCCCAGTCAATTTATTGATTTGCCAGAACATTCCTAACCCATTTAAAGCACAATAAACCCATCCTATCAGACAGATTGTGTTTTAATCTTTTGGATAACATATACACGTCACTGATGTATAATCAAACGCATGATATAAATACTTATCTGCCAGCAAGCTTTGCAAATGTTGATAAAAAATTATGTCAAGACAATACTTTGGCGATTGTCAATTTTTTTATAATTATGTTATCATTTTTTGCTGGCCATTGCCCTGATAATTACATCCTTTCAAGGAATTTTGGAGCAGTATTTTTGTCTTCTTTAGCTAGTTTTGATAAAAACCTATGTTGACCATGGCAAGTTAATTCAGGAGCCGTTCAAAAACTAGTCATTTGTGGACATATACTAAAACTAATTACCAGTTTTTACAAACTCCTAAATATTATTATATTGTACATTAAGATATTAATCAAGAGTGCGGTCTTTAAGTCATTATAATACAATTTACATGCAAAATAATGTTTAAGAATTATACATATTTCTATTTATGACACATACAAAGGTATGATAGTTTAATAGTTTTAAGAGGAAACTTATTGTTACCCTTTGTGAGCCCCTTTACCTACCTAGTAGGAGGACAATTAGGTATTTTTCTTACTCTAATACTACAGCTTACGGTCCACATGTTGACTGAATTATGAATCACAGTTTAAGAATATGTTATATTTAAATAATTATGAAAAACATACATACTAATAAATCAACATAACAGGGTTAGGCAGAGGTATACATAATAGTACATCCACATTTCGCCCGTTAGGTGATGAGCCTATATTACAAATGTCACTTACGGGATATCTTCCGTGATTATTGTAATATAGACAATTGTCTTTTGTAATATAGTTATGAACCGTGAAAGCTTAAAACAGTGTTTGACGAGCCTATAGTCCATAACAGGGCATAAACCTAGGGTCCGTGGCTGCTACTGAGAAATTCCTGATGAAAAACCCAAGAAATCAAACCGCATGCTCAGCAGTTGTTCAGTCAACGATTGCAACCACTAGACCAACGACGTAGTCTGAATATGTGTGACTGTTTGTTACATTCCTTATTATTGCAAATAAAATGGTTAAATTACTGAACCAAGTGTTATTTGGTTTTTCCATCACATTGGTATTTATTGATTAAAATTTTATGCACAAATAAAAACTGTAGAAAGTATTTCCCAGTAACATCTCGGGAAACTGCCTCCTATTACATGGGACTCAAAAGTGGTTGCAGCTACTGAGTCACTACTGAGGTGCAGTGAAATTTGATAGTTAGTAGCACTACAATAAAGGCTTATTTACAAAAGGAAAAATTATTTGTATTATAGTAACTGCAGCTGATTAATAATGCAACTTTATAAGCCATTGACCTCTTTCTTCTAGTAAATATTATAGTATTTTTCCTCATACCAGGCCTAAAAAATAGCCAGTTGATGCTTAGTAATTAGCAATTACAAGTAGGTACCTGTGATGATTAAAAAATATTATATTGTCATGATATCTACTTAGCCATCTAAAGAAGAGATAAGCATACATTATAAGAGGATTAATTTAGTTGGATATCTTTATTATGCTTATCTTAAACAAGTTTTAGTTTCTAGTTAAAGGAATTAGAACGAATAACCTGAACATTTTATAGTAGACTGTTTAAAACTAGTTGCAGTTGCAGATTAGTTGCTGTTAATTCTTATGTTATTTATTTATTTATTGTGGTCAGTTGATTTTTTTGTTTTCTTGCCTTTTCTGCCCCACTCTTGGGTAAAGGCCTCAAGATTGATCAAATTAACAACAAATAGCAAGTTTATATTTTGACAAGAGATTTACTTTGAATAGTTTTCATAAACCTAGTATTATAGTGATCATTCTCCTGCCCAACCCAATTTATTCAGAGTAATGAACACAAAAATAGTAGATCTAAGTTTTATAAATAGGGCCATGTATAATTTGATAGAACTTGTTACAAACAGTGACTTTGAAATCAACACCTAGCAACCTTTTTACATTTTCAGGCACCTACGGAAAGCCTGAAACAACATTCAAAATCATAACAATAGGCTGTGTAGAATGAATTCTTCATAAACTGTACAAATTGACAATGAAAATTATTCAATAGAGACAGAGAGCTCATTAGGATGGTTGGCTAGATGACTTCTTGATCTTCACCAGATGCAAAATAAATTAAAACTTGTGCTACACTAGTGATTCACAGATATTTTTATAGATATATAGCAAGCAAAACAAATGGTCATTTATTCGATAAAAAAAATTTGCCACCGTGTCTTCAACTGGATTAAAAGTAATACTTTGATATCAAATCTAACTAAAGGTAACTAAGTTGATAAGGTTCTTCTTGGAATTACATGATTACTCGAACATTTGCGTTTCTACAACTGCAAGACCTCATTTTGTAATCCTTGTGTCAGCATTTCCAATAATATTGCCTACCTCATGAAATCCCCCATTTGCATTCATTTTCATTACTCATCAAGTAAAGGGTCACTTACGAATGACTCATTCACACGTATTAGGAAGTCTTTGAGCTTATAACATTGGAAAATCCTTTACCTGTACGCGGGCTTCGCGTGTTTGATTTTATTCGTGTTTTCTTTCTGGTCGGCCTCTTTGTTATTGTTCTCCTGCTGCAGCCCGAGCGGCTGCACATCTTCGTACAGAAACCGCGGGATGGGGCCTAGCGGACTGTGGCGTGGCGGGCCAGGGCTGAACGCAGGGAGCCACTCCACGCCTGGGGAATCGCTCATTGTCCCATCAATATACGCGCACTTTCACCACTCTTCGCGTTCTCATCACCATATGACCACAAAAACATAGGTTTTATCTTCACACTGTGGGCGTAACGCTCTTGCTACCTTTTATGAAGATGATCCTCATTGTAGGACATTGAGAATCCTTGAAATGACGACTAACTTGAACTACTGTCACGAGACTAATGGACACAAACAAACCCAGTATGAAAACTTATAAATACATGAATACGTTGCAAAACACTTAAATTAAACTATCGAATAACTTAAAAAATGAAAGAAAATCCTATTTTACATGAAAATTGAAATTATTATGACATTTGAGGCACCTACAACAAGGAAAATGGCGGCGTTTTGGGTGTGCTCAGTTCAGAAACGCATTCTATTGAAATAAATCATTCGCGAATTTTAATATCTAAATCTAAGTAAACATTATAATTTATCTATCTTAGTAGTATTTTTTTATTGATAATAACACAAGAAATAAATATTGTAAAGCAATTTTTCCACACTAAGTTTTTAAAATTTTAAAACATTATTGAAAATGGCAACATCGAGCCAGGGTGACAGTATGAATAAATTTAAAAAAACTGACAGTTTGAACATAGTGGTCGGGAGGAGGACTTGTGTTTTCTGCTTATTTACTTTAACGGTTTGTTGACAATAATTTTATAAACGTATTAATTGTTAAAGTTTGTGTGTGAACTTATTATATTATTGCGGTGGATTGCTAAGTGAAATCGTCAACGATGGCGATGCAGCAAGAAGTCGGTGTGCCCGACTTCGTCCTACTGGACAATTTGACCACTGATACATTTATCGAAAATTTGCATTTGAGGTGAGTTTAGTTCTGATGATATCGTCATCATACCATTTACTGTTTGTTTATTATTGACTCGAAAACTTGAAAGTATCTTCAGCATTTATTTGTTTCGACCAACTTTGAATATAATAATTATCTAAGAAAAATAGGATGTTGCTAAATTCTACAGCAATTAAATGTGTGCCCTAAGACTGAACGGAACACACTATAAAAATCACGAAAAAGTTTAATTTAGGGCGTCGTGTGAGGCAAGTAACAAAATAAACATTAAATAATGGAACAAAACTAACTCATCGGTGTGGTATGCAGTATTATCATAGTGGTTGACCTTGCATTTTTACACCTGTACTAATAGTTAAACGTACCAATAGGTACTATCTTCATAAAGTACAACAACTACAATACTTATTCTTTACCCTTGTTTATGAGTAAGAACGGACGTGTTTTTTTAAGATGATTTCAGTCAGTTAAACTTCCAAATCTTTTGATTGGAAAGCACCTACCTATTTAAAAATGTCTTAAAAGTTTTATATGGCAGTAAACAACAATCCAGCTGTTGTGAACATTTGCTTTCAAAGTTTGAAACTTTTTCTGAAGATGTTATTTGTAAAAAAATATGAGACCCTGTGTTATTTCCAAAGGTTTAAGGTTAGTTAAAGGTTTATTGACTGTCTGTTTTAGTTTTTTTTTATGGTTACATATTTGTCAAAAGTACAAGTGAGATATCAGTGAAGTGTTTTTAAATTAACCGAAAACAAACAATGGTCCACTTTAAGGACTAAGTTCAGAAACCGAAACCCTAGCATAGAAATTAACTGAATTGCAGCGCTGGTCAAAAATTTATCATAATACTTCAAACATGTAACAAAATATATAATGTTATTGACACTAAAATAGCATTATTATGACATCATTTGTGACTCACTGTTGAGTAACATGATCATTAGCATAGGCAATATTTATTTATGCCCATACACCTCATGCTTCTTTTATTTGGCAAAGTTATGGTTTTACTCTTAAAGCTCAGCTCTTTTTGGTTAAATTGCTAATATTCCTACCGCAGTAAAGCAGCTAGTTGTAAACCGAACTGGCCCAAGTTTGGTAGAAGTCAGAAATCGTCAAATTCTATATGATCACACTCAAATATGGTCTATTTTCAAAACTTGCCAGTAAAGTATGTTTTCTGAAGTTCAAAGAAAATAATCAAGATGATTTTCTTGTGAAGATTATGCATCAAAATTATTTTCATAAAATTGTTTTGTATAGAGATAAGCAGTGCCTAACTATGAAGTTAGGCACTGCTTACCTCTATACAAAACAATTTTACTATTCATCATCAATTCATCATCATCATCAGCCTATTAATGTTCCCATTGCTGGGACACGGGCCTCCTCTCTATGAGAGGGATCATTATTTTACTATTAAATAATGGAAACAAAATATCCCACACAAATAAATTGATTTTAAAAGAAGCATTCACATCAAAAAACTTTCATATAACGTACTTGCCCGATTTTACATTAAGATAACAACAACTTAGACCAAAAGATACTGAGAGAGGCACGGAGGCAATAAGCCTGTCTATCTAATTAGCAGACACCAAGCAGACGGTTCAGTATACACAAGTAATTATCTTAAGCAGCCAATGGTAAAGATATTTTATACTGTTGTTCGTTAGTTCCCATAGAATATTTTAATATTTGTTGAAAACTGTGTTGTATCATCGTTATTTTTATTACTGACTCGTGCACTCGTTTTTTGCATAATAAATCTTTGTGGTCTACTTAATTACTTAGTCTGTGTAGGATTGTTAGTAGTCATAGCAAGATTGATAATAGTCATTAAATCACTTTACTTCATCAAATTGGTTGTCTGATTCGTCTTTCATCCCAGTTGACCAATGATGTTTTAGGGTTTTGAGTGTTCGGATCTCTGGTACATACATTATTATACAACTGTCTTGCCTTCTCAATTATTTAAATTTCTTTCTTTCTTCTTAATTTATTTCTTTAGCTTTCTTTCGCTTTCTTTCTTAATTTGCCTCTGTAGAAATTGATCTGGAGAATAGCTGAAAACTTTAAAAATAAAGCAACATCTTTAGCCATTTTCATAAGTGCCAATCCTAGTAGCTAACAGACTTGGACAAAGTGGCCATAGCAAATTTAATTTTGATGACACAAATAAAGAATGAATTGGAAGAGGAAAAAAAGGAACCCGACCGTGCCATGCTGTAGGAGCGCCGTGTCTCCAGCCCACACGCACACTGGGTTGTGGCGAGGTCTATACCACCCCATATGAACCACGCAAGACTTCTGATCACTGTGACGTTAGGTTCTCAAATCCTACAACACGCAAGCAAAGATTACTGCGTAATCTGCAGCAACCATTGGGCGGTAGCCAGCTAAACAGAACACCCGTGGCCGTCACACCAGTCAGTTCGGATAACCGGCCCTTTTCTAAAGAGGAACTTCCAATTTGTTCAGTTGTTCTTCCATCCCCCCCAAAAGGGGGTGATAAGCTAATCTCAACTTTTATGACAGAGAAGGTGAGCCAAGCTACTTACAAACAGCTCAATATGCTTAAAAAGTCAACATAAAAACAAACCCTTATAATAAATTAAAAACAAAATTACTCAATTCACAAAAAGAAAATCCATGCTGGGATCGAACTCGAAGTCACGAGATTGTAACCCAGCGCTGTGCCCCGAGACCAGCTGGCTTGTTGTAATGGACCAGTGGATTGTTCGGGCCGGGGTGACAACTTGACAATCGCATGCCGTCGCGACGCGTCGCCACGCCATTTTTAGGGTTCCGTACCCAAAGGGTAAAAACGGAACCCTATTACTAAGACTTCGCTGTCTGTCTGTCTGTCTGTCACCAGGCTGTATCTCATGAACCGTGACAGCTAGACAGTTGAAATTTTCACAGATGATGTATTTCTGTTGCCGCTATAACAACAAATACTAAATATAGTCAATGGTACGGAACCCTTCGTGTGCGAGTCCGACTCGCACTTGGCCGGTTTTTGTTTTTATCCGCGCCTATAGATGTTTCACATCAAAAACGACAAATCACCTACAGAAAAGGCGTGTAAACAAATGATCACCACAATCCACATGATCTAATCACTACAAAAATAAATGCATCATGCAAATTTAAGTAAATAGTGTTTGTTTATGTAAAACTAGTCACCTTCCTTGAAAAAGAGGTACGATTCGGATACACGCAACGAAAATAAACAATGAAATAATAAGTGCGCAAAGCAATCTGTGTCACATCTATTTCTGTAACAACTTCATGAAAACCAAACGCAATGTTTAAATTAAGTCAGAAAGTCTCCTTGGGCAGCTTATTTTTAGCGCACAGATTTAATCGAAGTCCGTTGACCTTTTTCTGCTGCACAGCTGCAGCTGCGGTCCACCGCATCGCTGTCTTTATCTATAAAGACAATTTTAGCATGAATATCGCTACCTACCGCTTTTGGACAAATGGTCGAGCTGTAGTGGCCCAGCAACTTGCAAAGGTCGTGGGTTCGAACGCAGAGAGACCCATTGCTCTCAAATAGCGAAGGAAAACATCGTGAGGAAATAGGCCTATCCTAGAACCAAAAATTAGAAAACAACTAGACCCGCTTGGAGAACTGTGGCCTTTCACAGAGAGGAGGCCCGAGTCCCAGCGGTAGAAACGTTATGGACTCGGGATAAAGAAGCAATATTTTCCTATTTCCTGGATTCTAATTCTTTGCGGTAGAGGTAGACGATAGTGCATTGCGAATTTGCGACATGACACCAAGGAAATTACAGTTCGATCCGAATTGTCCTGTCGTAATGCAGACGTTCTGGTTCCGTCTCGGTCCGACGCGGTTAGAGGATGCCATCTTGTCTTTTAACGACGCTGAATTCCTTTAGTTGATCAATTACTTTTTAACTGGAATTGACTGGGTAAATTAATTTCTTGTTCTGGATGGATCGAACTTTAGTCAATCAGCAGTTTTGCTCCCAAATTTCGTCTGATAAAAATGATTACAATCAAACTTTGCAACATCCTGCATATAAGTAGCTACGGGATAACAGAGCTCCTCAAAAAAACGTCCAGATTATATTCGTTTGACAAAATGAATGGGACTTCAAGCTAATCTGAGTGTGTTATCATCTTGGACAGAATTGCTATTTCGACATCACCTTCTCTTCGACCACATCAATATTCTAATGGCGTAGCATCCAAGTGCCTTAATACCTTTATTTACACTCATTACGATAGCAGCCTATGTCCTAAGATGACACACAGTTCTGATGTCATCGCTCAAGGTGCCTTTGAGTGGCCTTTCATCATGTTTTCCTTGTATTATTGTTTGTTTAATGTATTATGTTATAAAAGAACTAAGTACAAGTCTTGTTCTATTGAAAAAATATCTTGAGGAAGTACAATGAGGTCTGTATTGTGGATTGATAAAGCGATTAACGTTGCCACCATCGTCGTTCGATTCTTGTGCAGCAGTTTACCTAAGTATATAATTATTTTATCGAAAACTTAAAATATTCAAAATAAATCGAATCTAATAGATATTTCAAAAAACTTGCCAATAACTTGAAATAGGATATAAGTTACCGTAATACTCATTCCAGAAATTCTCGCAACTGCGCAAAATTATATCAACAGAACCTTCTATTACCTGAACAAAGCTCACCACATACGGTAAGTTAAATCAGTAGCTAATCTAGTTCAACCACTGACGTCTCAATCAGTCTCGAGGTAGACCACAAAATACCTTTGCCTTGGCGTACGTAAGCATATGAAGTTTGAATTTCGAACTGCGGGTCTAAAATGGCCGCTATAGCAGATCCTACGCAGAATCTTAGCATGAATCACGTTAAAAAAATTAAATTCTTAAAATGGACTTTATGCAAATAAAAATAAAGTCCATTTTTACAATTTTAATTTTTTTACGTGATTCACAAAACGATTCTGCTAAAGCTGCCATTTTAGACCCCCTGTACTATTCTTTTGGCGCGTTGTGAAAATAGGAACTAGCAAATGTGCCAGCAAACTCAATTTTATTGAAACAACAGGATGGTGTCTTGTTGCAATTAAAGTTTGAAAACCATCTTTTGGTGAAAATTCTTGCAGCACTCCAACGAAGCCTGCGAAGGCTTCAACTTAGTTAAATTTTATGGATTCCTTTGAAATGCTGCCGACAAGGCGCATAATGAATTGAAGTGCAGTAATAGTAGATTGTATCATAAGGGAGCAAAATAATATTTTTACGGCGAGGGCGCTTTTTTGAATCCAGAGCGAAGTGAGGGATTCTAGAGTAGAATCCCGAGCGTAGCGAGGGATTCTTTAATAGAATCCTGAACGTAGCGAGGGATTCAAAGTACGTCGCCCGAGCCAAAAATATATTTTGCGCCCGAGTGATACACTCTACTTTTCATCACCCACTATGAGAAAATAAAAGGCGCCTCATAATTTTAACCGACTTCAAAAAGAAGGAGGTAATTCGACTGTTTTTTTATGTATTTACACCGATTACGCTGATATTTATGAGCCGATTGACGTGATTATTCTTTAGTTTGATGCGGAATAGTTGCCATTTGGTCCAATAAAAATGTAACATAGTTTGGCCCAGTAGTTTTCATTTTATGAACATTTTTACTTCAGTCGTGTGGTCTAATTTTAACATGTAAAATAAATGCATATCTAATATTTGGATAGGATATTACAACTAAAAATGGAAAAATAAAAAAACTTTTTTGCAAAAAATAAAACCGACTTCACAAAACACAAAAACGTCAAAAATAACTTTAGCTTCAGAAGTCGGTGACAAAAAAAAACTAAATTAATCAAACAAAGGTCACCGACTTCTGAAGATCTAAAGTATTTTTTACTTTAACGTGTTTTTTATTCACTGTCACTTGAAGAACTCATTTTTCAAAACAAAACCATGAATTTCTAACAATTCATGAAAATTGACGAAAACGCGGTCTGTAGTTCGCACGTTTTTAATTTGATTTCTTTTTTTTATTCAGTCAGTGCGGCGGCCGGCGCGGGGCGGCGCGACTGGGCCGTCGTACCAGCCAGTCTTTATTCAAACAATATTTGCGTTCGATTTCTTTCGGCGCTGAACACTAAGATGTTCCAAATTCAAAAAGTGCGCCGCAATTATCTTTGCGGCGCACTTTTTAAATTTGGAACATCTATAAAGAGGATTAAAAACTCATTACTGCCCGCTAAAAGTTTCTTATAGAAAACACCACCTTTGGGTGCACTTAAAGGCGAACCAAGACGTCCTTTTCGAATAGATGGGATGAAAAAGATTTTATTGCTTTCTGCCTTTTTGGCGAATGTAAAATACTGTTAAAGTAATCTGTGGTAAAGTTCCTTATATTTGTAACTATTAAAGTCTTCAACACCAGTACCACGGTAATATTATGATACAGTACTTTGACTCGGCCGCATGATAGAAATAAATGCCTACAGCCGCGCGGTACGTAAACATGCGTTAGGGCTGCCCGTCTCCAGCATTTTAATTACATTTGCCTACTTTCTGTTTCTATTTAGTTTTGTGATTGTAAATATCCTTTTTATATAAATAAATGAAATACTTTGTATATTGAATAGGAAGTGTTCAATAAAAATGCGTGTTGTTTTTTGATTGGTAGATTTAATTAAAAAAACATGTTTTTGGTGCCGATTCCCTTGTTTACAAACTAAACCAAATTTAAGTTCAGTGCATCTTTTTCTTTCTATTTCATTAAGAAAAGGACAGAAGATAAATTTTAGTTATGTTCTGTCAAATTAATCAGCGCCATACAAGTTTTAGACGCGATTAAAAAGTTGACTACTAAAATTACATCAAATTACGTCAGGTGCTGACTAATTTGACAGGATTAAACTAATATTTATCTTCTGTTCTTTTCATAATGAAATAGAAAGAAAAAGATGCATTCAACTTAAATTTAGTTTAGTTTGTGAACAAGGGAATCGGCACCTTTGTGTGAAAAACAAATCGGGCTTATAAATTTGCGACCGAGAAATATTTGCGCCTCGACTGAGTCGTACGAAATGCTTTATTGTTAAATTTTAAAGTATAGGCACCGAAGTTTTAACACAAGCGTAAGTAGGCAGGTACCTACCGTATCATGATTCATTCAGAACCGCATATAACTACCTATCTCACTCGTCTCAATAACTTTCCGTTACTCTATTCGCTTTATTTATTAATCCAAACACCTTTTTTTTCGTGAGTTAAAAGGAAATACTTATCCATTAAAAAGACACACATTATGTATCTACCTAATAGTAAGTAAAATTATTTTATAGTCTTACCTTTCAGAGTTTCCAGGTAATTTAAAAAAACTTATGTCTGGATGCGTTATTGATGAATTCATACAACAAAAAACAGCACAATATTTCCTACTCGTCATATTAACTGATTTTTAGAGAAAAAATCGCGCGGTTATTGTTAAAAAAAACAACACACCGTCCGTTCGACACTGCGGTACAGCCGTGACTGTCTGCGCTCCAAGCGCACCCCAAGATCGAGGCGCGTAGGTATAGCTCGCGTTTCGTCCGTTTCTATGAAGTTGGAGTACTGTATCATAATATTACCGTGCCAGTACCGACTAGTTTTATAGTCTTTTACCGTTATTTGGTTTTACGATGCAAGGGAAACACATTCTGTTGCTTCAGTATCGTAATGAGCTGAACCTTGATGTTAATAGAATCCTTCATCAGCATTTTATCCATAAAAAGATACCCGTGATTAATATAATATGTAATTGTATTAAACTTGTCTGTCTGTACACATTCGGCTATAGAACCCTCCACCCAGTCATCTACATAAGTAGTCAGAAATTTGAAAATAACGGTCATGTTCTCTACCTTCCAATGACACAGATGATTTATTTTTAACCACCATCCTAATTATAAAGTGGCCAGCCTAATTTAAATAAAGATCGATGACTCAAAATGGATCTATTTACTAAAATACTAATTAATATACAGAATATGAAACCGGTTGAACTTGATGTTGCGTGCCGAAATGTTCCGGTTCGGGTCCCTGACAGAATAGACTCGTTTGCAAAAACAGTTTACTTTCCTAGGAAATTGACCTGACATTATTGTCTTTATGACTAGTTTGTAATATGCATTTCATTTTATGCAATTTTCTGCTTACATTGTTTTGCTTATTCATTTTTCTGGCTATTTAAAGGAGGAATGTGTAAGTTAGCACTACTTAACTACCGTGACTTAACTGTGAACGTGTTTTCGAGGAAGGGCTCCAAATTACAACATTATTAATGCTGTTTGAACTTCTAATGGTTTAACGCTTATAATGGTGTTTGTTCGTCAAAGTCAAAGTCAAAACATTTCGTACATCGCATCAGTATTTGATATTATCTTTCTATAGTATTTTACTTGAACATCGTGGTCTTTCCGATTCCCAGGCTTGGATTCTCCTCATTGATGTCGCCTTCCCGTGGGAGCTTCAAAATTTCCCAGACTACAAGATTTCCGTACAATAAAGTCAGTTTTTATTTTAGCTTGCGAATTACAATGCCCTCTAAATTCTAACAAGTCTCAATAAAAAGAAATCCTCGGGGGCTTGAGTATAAGGTGTACCCTGTAGTACACCAACATTTCGATAGCTATGTTCAAGTCCCATGTAAAAGGGGGCCAGCCTATTGGCAATCGCGCACAGCTCGAGAATCTGAGCTGCTACCACGAAATCCAAAGTCCTGATCGAAAAACCCAATAACATAGACTTGAGAATCGGACCCAAGAGCTCATGCAGCAGAGTTTGTTTCCTCAACCGAGGAGGCCGTCCATAAATCTAACACCAATTGTTTAAATGACATCAAATGCCGTAATCGGAAGAGGCAAGCAGCAAAGTGGATATTAAAAGACAATCTAGTGCAGCATATGTCCCTCCCTTTAACACATCCAAATTAGGAACACATCAAAAACAAATTAAACCTAATGTACAATCTAGGCCAGCCTCATAACTCATAAGAAGTCACATCAACAATACAGTACATAACCA
Source organism: Xestia xanthographa (assembly GCA_905147715.2). Classification (NCBI taxonomy): domain Eukaryota; kingdom Metazoa; phylum Arthropoda; class Insecta; order Lepidoptera; family Noctuidae; genus Xestia; species Xestia xanthographa. The sequence continues at coordinate 29,645,630 of LR990649.1, forward strand.
CTTGTCAAAAACCCATACTTTCACGGCGTGCGCACACGCACATCCACGAAATAGGTCGCATCACTTTAATGGTTTATTAATAACGTACCTATTTGTTGTATATGCGAGAATGCAGTCGGTATTGCGGAATGAGTGGACCGTTCGTTTGTTGACACGTCGTAAGGCTAAGGGGTATTAAACAGACGTTTCGGCATTCCTTCCTAAATGGTAGGCTAATCAATGATAGTGATAAATGAATGATAAATGATGTTTATTTTGCAAGTAGGTTTTTACAAACACTTTTACACGTCATTTTCTAAAACTAGATGGGGCCGGTGTTTCGTACCTGACTACTCTGAGAAGAAACAGCGGAAACAAACTCAGAGGTCATAGTCTCTTTAGAAGTCAAGACATAATCTTGCTCAATTCAAATGAGCACTATGCAGATTAGTGTCTGAGATGGTCTTTTGAAGAAAGAACCACACGGATTTGAGTGGGACTGTCCAATCAGTGCAAGCATTTGTCTGTTATCGTGTAGCTCGACTTATAACTCGAGGAGTTCAACGAAACGACGAACAATAACAAAAGGACATTTGTGTAAAGTCCTTCATCGAGGGATGAAGGACTTTACTACTTTAGAGGATCTTCCCTTTTGTATGAGGATACAAAAGATCCTCTTGTTGTGTCTGGTGGGCTACTGCCCGACAGTTGTTGTCGGGTTCTTGTATATAGTCTTATATCGCGGATAACTCTGCTTGCGCGATGTAGGATTTCTGACGTGTTTCGCTGTTAGTTCATCGTCTGTGTCATAGATGGCGCTGTAGTACTTTTTGTTCTATGTTGCTGTAATACTTTTTGTAGTACCGCTATAGGTCATTTTAATTTTAAGAGCAGGATCAATCTACTAAAGAAAATGAAATAAAAATAATAATTTAGTAAACTTATACCGCGGGTTCCAAATGAGCGGGATCAATTTACTAAAGAGCCGTATATAGTACTCAAACTGCCAGACAGTTGTGAGAAAAAAACAAAAAATAAAAATGTGACCCACATGGTCCTCACATTCACAATAATCACAATAATCAAATAAAATTAGTAATAAGTACTTTTCAAAATGAATGTTAATAAAAATCACAAAAATGTCACAAAGGTAATAAAAAGTAAAATACTTAATAAAATAAGTATTCATGTAGAATCAGTAAATGTCACATAAAATAATAAAAAATAAAGTTAAAAAATAATGAAACACTAAACTAAGTATTCATGTCAAATCATTCAATGTCTGCGAAAAAGCGAAGTCCGAAATTTCGCTTCGAAATAGTGATTAACATGATAGTAGGCTTTCAGGCACAGCTTCCGTTTAAAAACGATTTGAATTTATTTAGGCTTAATGCTTGAATTTGGCTCGGAAGTTTATTGTAAAAACGTGTAACATTGGCATCAAAATCAAAATCAAATCAAAAATGTTTATTTGCTAGAAAATACATACAAACGATGATTTTGATTTGATTTAAGTCGTAATCATAGCATACTGGATAATTCCCTGGAATTGGGTCTCTCGTTAATCAGCTTGGTTGGTTTGCAGTCTTAAATACAAACAAATTGATGAGAGATTGAATTTGTAAGTGAATTACTGACGAAGATGACCAAAATTACTCCCCTCTACTCAACAATAAACCAGTATTCAGACATTAAGTTTTACCTTACTGTACTGGACAAATACGTACTTAACAAGAATAAACATCTAAAATTATGGTACAAATTGTTTCCGTATTTGACTAAAATGATTCAGAAGTGCTAATTGCTGATTAGCTACTCTTTTGCCTTCAGATTCATAGAATTAGTTATTTACGTTAACTCCAACAAAAGAGAGGACATGTCAACACTTAGCATAGTTAGCATAAACATAACCACATAATAACAAAACAATATCTGGTGACTGCACACATCTTCATGTCTAACTGGACGCTAATTGACTGCCTGCTAATTAAGGACAATGGGCCCAGTTAGCCGACTGCCATGTGCTGCATATTTGCATGTAACTGCACAAGCTCACATATATATATCCGTTTTACGGTCTTGGGTTGTTTTGGCATGCAGGCTTATCTTACATTACAGAGCATTTGCTGGTCGATGAGAGGTTGCGTTGTAACTCGCTGGATAGTAACTGGAGTTATTTGGACCAAATATCTTGTGCTTATCGGATTAGAGTTTATCAAGATCATATCAGCATAATCTTGTCAGGCCGATCTATGGACAGATGCAATTCCACGCCAAAAAGAAAGAAATATCTGCTCATGCCTCCAAAGAAAGAGCCTGAAAAATCAACCTGGGGACTGGGGAGCTCCTGATTTGCATCGACCGATCCCTATTAGTTCTTAAATTAATAGTGATGTCCATATGCAAAACTACTATAACATACCTACATCTATGCGAGAAGTGACGACCACCTTACCAGGAAACCAAAAAGATTTTCGAAACCATTGGAACTGGTTTCGAAAATCTTGGCCTTTGGCGGCCGAACGCACCTATAGACAACGTTGCAATTGTTACAAACATCTCAAGTACTTCTGGCGATCCCTCAACACAGTCACGACCGCACCTACACTCGTAAAACTAAAAGTATTCAGATAAAGCATAATTACGGAGTCACGTTTTTAACACCTCTAACACTAAGCTAGCCAACTAATTATCTCCACACAATGGTATTAGCACGTGTCTTAGCTTATGACGTCATTAAATATTACTACTATGGCTTCAGAGTTACAACATCTTAATCAACAGAAAATGGTTGAGTATAATAATTATAAGCAATTTGAGCTGTAGTGATATAAACTTTAAGGTGCATATCAAAAATGGCTGGGGAGCAGACACACTCGTAAGAGTAGACTAGACTTCCGGGACTGATAGCTCAAGTCTTGTCTTAAGCTAAAGGGTCCTAGTCAAAATGGGTGTATGTCCAACAGAATTGAATTATATGTCAAATCACAGCTCTTAATAAGTACTCCAATTTATACTGTGGCGACAAGTACCAAAGTCGCCGGAGACCAGAGATAGAGCCAATTGAAAATGTTGGAATTTCTTGTATTTTGTCGAGACACTACTTGTTGTTTCTATTACAATCTCATTTTCAAACGAATGCTGTTATTAAATGAAATCTAAGACCGGTAATCGATCAGATTTCCGTAGAATCATCTGCCTGTACGGATTGTTAGAATGATAGCGACAGTAAAATCGATCTTGAATTCTGGATTATTCTCGCACGGTCAACTCCAAAGAGACTCAAGGTTAATTATTCGTGATTCTTGTAGTTATGACTTTAAGAGATGATGTCTAATTGTCTAGTTTTTTTTTTCTGGCACACTTTTTCTGGACTCTGGCACTTTTTCTTTTTATGTATATGTGACTAATCCCAAGTTTTGGCCAGTTTCGGCCATAGTTTTGGTTTCGGCCGATTATTGGCTGAAACTTCGGCCTTACTGAAACTCTGTATTCGTGTATTGTCATGCGTCGGTTGACTAACTTCGGCCGAGTTCTTTTCTCATGATCACATTGATATTTAACAAAAATAAAACTTTTTTAACCGACTTCAAAAAGGAGGAGGTTCTCAATTCGATTGTTTTTTTTTAATGTATATGTACGTAGGTACACCGATTACGCTGAGATTTATGATCCGATTAACGTGATTCTTCTTTAGTCTGATGCGGAATAGTTGCCATTTGGTCCCATACAAATTTAACATAGTTTGGCCCAGTACTTTTCATTTTATTAACTTGTCTTCAGTCATGTGGTCTAAACATAGATTATTAATTTATTAACCAAGAAAGGGACTTGTAAAAGACATCAACGCGGTATAATTTTTTGTGTTATTTTATTACTTCAGTCGTGTGGTCTAATTTTAATGTATGTTCACCTTATGTTCACCGATTTCTCCCCCATTTGTGGAGCGATTCTCAAAATTATTTTTATATTTGAATGATTTTGACGGTATAGGTATGTTAAGTTCCATTTATTGGGGATAAGCCTATTACCATGACATGTATTGTTAACAATGTAAAATAAATGCATAGCAAATATTTGTATATGATATTACAAATAAAAATGAAAAAATAATAGGCGTTGGCTATCGCTAGAAATGTTACCAGCTTCAAAAGTTAATGTTGAATGCAATGATATATAAACTATAGATACGTTGTCCGCACTCTAAAATGACAACATGAAATGAAGCCAATTGGCCACATCGCGCTCAGTTACGCACCAACCTGTCGCGCGACGCTACGTTTGTTTATAATTTAATAAATCCTGTGACGTGACTGAAGATGTATATTTATCTCCCTCTCGCAACAGGCATCCCGCCGTTCGGTGTCATATTTTCTTTCTCTTTCTTCACGCTTATAAGTAGTTCTAGTATTTTCGCCGTTTTTAAGCGCCGCGAAGTTGGTTCATGACGTGTCTATATATAATACGTCATTGATTGAATGTCATACAATGATGAGGTGCTCTGGTTTGTCTCCTTAGTTTCTAGTTAGTCGAATATGAACCCGTCGGGAATTTATTAAACCTTTTTCTCCTTGCCCTTTCCACTTGAGCATCCAACAGTACAATGAACTATACCCGTGACATTTACTGAACACCACACTATATCATAGTACAGTCGCTGACACAAGTGTTCACTGATCTTTTTCGTATACAACAGTATTTTATGCTCTGATTCACTGCGAAAGGTCATCGCAGCCGCAGTGTGGGCGACGATCGTGATTCGTGACGAACGTTTTCACAAGTAATCTAAGTACTTACTTACATACATCATTATTCTTCATCATATGCATCTGTTTAAGGTGAATGCTCCAGGGTAGCCCGCGAAATTCAATTTTTCTTACGTTTTTTGCAATTTACAGGCCAGCGCTAGGTTGTATGTTGATTAAAATATTATTCGCGGTTGTAAGACGTATGTAGTTACAGATTTATATTCATCAAAATCATCAACACAACCAACTCAAAGTCTATAAAGGTGTAAAAATGACTTTATCAAGGTCAAAATCATTCCTGCACCTTTATGAACTTGGAGGGTTGTATTGATGATTTTGATCATCATAATTCTGTAACTACATACGTCTTACAGTCGCGAACAATATTTTAATCAACATACAACTTAGCACTGGCCTGCAAATTGCAAAAAACGTGAGAAAATTTGAATTTCGCGGACTACCCTTGAGCATAGCCTTAAGTGTAACAGACTTAGGGGAAGAAGAAAGATATGCACGAATTAAAGAAGCGGTAGACAGACTGTTTTAAAGAAGATGATATGGCTAAACAAGGAGGTGACGCATAAGATGACGACTAATAGATGAGTATGGAAGAAGAAGATACGATGCGCTGACCCCTAATAAATTGGGATAAAGGCAGGCAGGAAATGATGATGCATGTTTTAAAGAACAACGCATGTTCTTGTTTTAAATTAGCTGACCCGCGCAACTTCGTCTGCGTCACATGAGAGAGAGAGAGAGGGTTAGAGAGAGTGTGACAACGGAAGCTCTCAAAAGAAATAAGTTTTCCCGGTTTTTGCAACATTTATCATTGATGCTCCGCTATTAGTTGTAGCGTGATGTTAAATAACCTATAGCCTTCGTCAATATAATAACTTTTTTCAAAGCCGGTCAGTCGATTTAAAGTTATCTGGTGAGCACAGTTTTAGTCATTAGTATAGTACCATATTAGTATAATAGATATCGCTGCATCTTACATTTGATGATGATTATTTCTTCTTGAACACTTTAAATTCATATATATTTTGATAGAATTAACCGATTACGATGAAACAAAAACTAAATAATACCTCAAGATACGCACAATTTTTGTTTATAAAAGTTATCTAGATTGGTTTCGTAAATTTTACGTGATGCTTGATCATCGAAACAGACAAACGGACAAAAATGCTGGAAATGAGTTCTGTTGGTGATCCTTTCACATCCTGGTTTTTTTTTTTACAAAAACGATTTTTCTACAGATTTATTATAAATGTATAGATTTTAGTCTTGGCGAAAAAAGCTTGTTGCACAGAATGCATCACTTATTTCTTATCCCACGTCTTCCTGTCCTCTATTATACACACATCAACACGGTCTAGGGATATTTTAAAAAAAGCGAATTACTATCAATGTGTTAATTATTTATATGACATGTATATATTTAAAAGATACGTTATTTAATATTCTACCATTTTTTAATAATGGTTAAGGTATAGATTAAGATTTCAGGATTTTATGGAAAAAAAATGAAGCATAGACGGAAACCGTATATGAATGAACTTTTAATTTGTGAGTAAAAACTGAAAAAAATAGAAAAATCATTTAATTTGTGTTTATAAACTTGAAGTTAGTAGCGCTGAGAAAGCGCCCATGATGTTCATAACACATCGGCAACGATTCGGCATGCTCAGAACAAGGTTGTCAATGTCTTGCTGCGGAATATTGTCCCATGTCCTTCTGAGGTGCGCAAAAAGTTGATCTTCTGTAGCCAGATTTTCAGGAACTTCCTTCAGAGCTCTTCTTTGCAGCATATCCCACGCATGCTCAATGGGATTTAGATCTGGCGATTGAGCAGGCCAGTCTAAGGCCCTAACATTATGTGTATGTAACCAAGCTGCTACCGTTCTCGCCGTGTGTGCCCGGGCATTGTCGTGCATGAGCAGGAAATCTTGCCCCATTTGTGTTCTGTGGGGCAAGATTACGGGCCCCAGCACCTGTTGGACGTATCGTTCTGCCGTCATATTGCCCCGCACCCAAACGAGATCCGTCCGTCCTCCAAAACGAATTCCTGCCCAAACCATAATTGTTCCTCCTTGGTATGGGTGAACTTCCTGAGGGTTCTGGAGACGGCTCCATCGTCCAGGAACTCGCCAAACACGTGTCCTTCGTGAATCTGGATGGAAGCCGAACCTGGATTTATCCGTGAACAGCACATTGGACCATTGGTCACGGCCCCAGTCCACGTGGTTCCGAACCCATTCTAATCGTCGTCCACGATTGCCTCTCCGTAAAGGTGGGACCCGGAGTGGTCTACGAGAGCGTAGATTGCTTTCATGCAGTCGCCTTCTTACAGTTTGGTCACTCACAAGCACTTGGTGTTCCACTCGCAGCCTTTGGACCAATTGAGTCGCCGTTGCATTTGGTTGTGCTCGCGCAGTAATTTGCAAAAATCGGTCTTGTCTGGGGGTAGTGATGCGACTTGGCCCCCGGTGCCTCTCCGCTACTTCACCTGTGGCACGATAGCGTGTCCACAATCTTGAAATTACATTTTGATGGGTCCCTATGGCCTCAGCAACATTACGCTGAACAGATCCAGCTTCCAGCATTCCCACAGCTCGTAACATCTCCGCCCTCGTCAAATGTCGGCGTTGCATGGCTACAATACCTCAATTTTAACTTTATCTTTCGTTTAAAAATGAAAAAAAACTGTAACTAAACGTAATTCGTATTGTTTTCTAAATTTCGCACAAATGAAAATTCCCTCTCCTATACATCAAGACATTTTTATGCCACCGAAACAAAAGAATTTTCAAAAATTTGAATTTGGAATTAGTCTGAGATAAATTACAAACAAATCGGTGTATAAAAGATTCCAATGCGGCCAGTACTTTTCGAGTTATTTAATTGAGTATGAAATATCCCTAGACCGTGTTGATGTGTGTAGTTATGATTGACTGACTGATCTTGTCCCTCTTCTTTCTTCATGCTATTATTGAACCTCGTATCACTACATCACTATATATTATAAAACAAAGTCCTCCATCGCGTTCGTCTGTCTGTTGGTTTGCGATAAACTCAAAAACTACTGCACCGATTTTCATACTGTTTTCAGTTTCACCAATGGATAGAGTGGTTATTCGAGGAAGGTTTTAGTATATAATTTGTCAAGTTTTTGTGTAGGTACATTGGCTAAGTATAATGATAATTGTTGGAGGTGTCGGAAAAAATAAGCCGTCTGGGAGCTTTACTTTTGGTTGCGATAACCGACATCCACGGGGGCGAAGCCGTGGGCATCAGCTAGTTCATGATAAAGAAAATTTCGCAACTTTGTGGCAGCAACATATTTTTGTGTGGGTGAAAATGTTTTTTATTGCTGGGAACTGTCATGTCTATCGTCACATCATATTTATGACCTTAAACAGGCTGAGCAAGCAGGTAACATTGTATGTAACATCTGTGAGTACAATGTTATTAGTGTACTAGTGATGCCGTCATGCAAACTGAGGAAAATGACTGACTGCGTCACATGGATGGGACTATCGTGACAACTGTGCAATAAACGATTTTTAGTTTTACCTGGTATGTACTATATTAGGCTGGGAATTATTATATTGTCATTGTAGTTATTCCTGATTATTGCGATAATAATATGTAGCTGTACGAAGCTAATCTTATTATTTTCATCAACTTTATTTGTTTATTTAAACTTCATGTACAATAGTGGTACCTACATCAAGGCATTCTCTACCAGTCAACCTTTGGATGAAATAGGAAAACATAGTGATAAAGTACAAAATAATGTCTAAAAAAACCGGCCAAGAGCGTGTCGGGCCACGCTCAGTGTAGGGTTCCGTAGTTTCCCGTCCGTCACAATAAGTGTTCCCACTTACGAGTTTAAAGGTTGGTATCCATTATGTAAAAATGCTTGCATATACGAATATACTACAAACTTAGTCCAGAAATTATTTTGTACAACTTTTTGTCTTTTTTTGTACAAAAACTGTTGTTTCCATCAAGTTCAAAATGATTTTCCTAGAAAGTCCTTATAAAGTTCTACTTTTCAGATTTTTTTCATATTTTCTAAACTTATGGTTCAAAAGTTAGAGGGGGGGGGGACACATTGTTTTTTACTTTTGGAGCGATTATTTCCGAAATTATTGACATTATCAAAAAATTATTTTAGGAAAACCCTATTCATTTTTAAATACCTTTCCAACAATATATCACACGTTAGGGTTGAAAAAAAAAATATCACTTCCCACTTTACATAGGGGGGACCCTAATAAAACACTTTTTTCCAATTTTTATTTTACCACTTTGTCGGCGTGATTGATATACATATTGGTACCAAATTTCAGCTTTCTAGTGCTAACGGTCACAGAGATTAAGCGAGGACGGACAGACGGACGGACAGACATGGCATGGCATTTTGAGGCTTTTGCCCGTCTGTGGCGTCGTAGCTCACACACGTATACACAGACAAATACACACACACACGTACAAATACACACACACACACACGCACAAATAGACACACACATTCACACACGCACAAATACACACGCACGCACAAAACACAAGGAGAGCTGCTTAAGTAAGTAATTAGTTAATTAACTATCATTTATTCTATTTTATTCCTTTTTTATTGTATTTTTATTAACTCGTTGACTTCATTTTCATTATTAGGATACCACTTATGGGAAGAGCGAGACAGCCCCGACACAAGTACTGTTGTAACTTACTGGGGCTGCCTCAATTTATGTATGACACTGTTTGAGAAGTAATCAATATTTTTGTAAGCCGGGATATCGACGCAAAAACGGCTGTTCTATACATTTGGCCGTGGTATTGGTATTTTGCAGGAAACACTAGATTTTTATTAAGTTTACCTGGATTTACAAGTTTATTTAAGTACCTATTAGTTTTACTGAATACGAGGTAGGGTCATTGCGCCGGTTAGCGACCAGTTAGCTGGGTTCCCCACTTAGGATGAGGAAAAAAAAATGTTGTCTACACGCAAAATAGTATTTGTTAATGTGAATTTGTCCCAAATATAATCTAGTTTGAATACAATACATAAAATAAAATACATTCATACAAAAATATTTATAAAATGCTGAAAAAGTGAAAATATAGCGAAAACGTCGGTTTACGACCATTTTTATCAGTTTATGACCACCAGTGTGCTGGTTTGCGACCGCTATTTTAATATGAAAAATATGTCATTAAAACAATTATATAATCGCTTTAAAAATATTTTAATTTTTGCCTCGTTAATAAAAACAAATATGGTAATCATTATTTTGGTGTAATGTTTTTTTTTTAAATTAAAAATAACAATCTTACATTTCGTAGGAACTTAATCATAGTTGTAATAGAATTAACATTCATTAGTCAAACAATATCCTAAATTATATACATTTAAAAATAATCAACATCAATATTTTCTAGTCATCTGGTATAATATTATTTTATATCATCGAAAGCTTTAATATTTTTGTTTTTATGGCTCATTTTGTTTTAAACTGAAAAATAATAATATTTAGTTTTCGACAGATTAGGTACAACCGCTTGCTAAAATAATTATTAAACGGACATTTAATTAACAAAACAAATAAAAAAAATCAGACGTGGTCGCATACTCAATGAACTTTCATACTTATTTCTGTTAGCGGCCGTTATTTTTCTCATACTAAATTATGGTGGCCGGAAACCTATGTCTTTATTTCGATCATTTTGGTTTACGACCACCCAATTTTGTACGTAAATTAAACAAAGTTCTTTCAAAGAAACTGGTGGTCGCTTACCAAAGTACTACAAAGACAACCTTTTACAATGCTACCTTCAAAATTGTAACAGTCCTGTATGAAGCATTACGACCATATCAATCAAAACAAAATAATGCGGTTCTCGTCGGTTTGCGACCATGTGGGCGCTATCTAACGTTTTTGATAAATAAGCATTTCGGTTACCGACCACGGGATTTTATCTTAATAATAAGTTAAAAAATAGCAAAATACAACTAAATAATAAGCAAAACTTATCGATTGTACAATTTCACATCTAACTTGTGTGTAAAACATGAAATAAGTAATAAAACTTAGCTTTGAGCGCCGCGCGCCGTGTTATTTTTTTTCCAACTCGCGGTATCATATCATCTCGCGGAATCAAGACGCGCACTGAGCAATTTTTTTTCGGCTCTGGGTTAACCCATTTGTTTTAAACTGTGTTAATTCTTATTTCCTATTTATTTATAAAGCACGTTAGATTTATTTTTTATCAAGGTTACCTCTACAAATACTATTATCTTGATTTAAAGAAACTTAGTCCGTCAAATGGTCGCCTACTGAAGGTGGTCGCGATACCGGCGAAACGACCCTAATCGTTAATCGTTTGTGCGGCGGAGTCCCTTCCACTATTTTATAAAACTCTAGCTGATGCCCGCGGCGTCGCCCGCGTGAACGTCGGTTATCGCGACCAAAAGTAAAGCTCCCAGAGGGCTTAATTTTTTTCGACACCTCCAACAAATATCATTAAATTTTAGCCAATGTATACAAAAACTTGACAAAATATATAATACTTAACCCTTCCTCGAGAACTCTATGCATTGGTGAAAACAGCATGACAATCGGTGCAGTAGTTTTTGAGTTTATCGCGGACAGACAGACGCGGCGGAGGACTTTGTGTTAAAATAATTATTATGTAGTGATTGAATATTGTTTCTCATACATATAAACTCATCATGTCTCTATTGACATAACTACGCCATTTAAAAGTTACGTGCTGTTATTCCGTGTGAGAAAAAATAGGTTTCAGGAAAATATACGTTCTTTGTAGTATTATGTTATGTAAGGTATTCCATTCACCGTCATAGTCTCCATTAACGTCATGAAAACAACAATGACCGTCTTTCAAATCAGTTCTCTTATTATTCCATAGCAAAACATGACTGTAATTAGTATTTGTTACTTCCCTTGTGATTAATTAATTGAGAATTATTATAATTTATTTGAACTGGGATAAATAAAATGTTCTGTGCAATTTGCATGCACCTGTGTCGACAAATAAGTACGCAAATATTGGAACCTGAATAATTGTGTAAAATGTCTGGGAGCCTAAAATGTCTGCTCTATCAGAATCATAATATGAATCACGTTAAAAATTAAGATTAATATTAAATTGATAATTTATGATTCTGATAAAGGAGCCATTTTAGGCCCCCTGGGGGTCTAAAATGGCCGCTTTAGCAGAATCGTAATATGAATCACGTTAAAAATTTAAAATTCTTAAAATGGACTTTATGTTCATAGGAACATAAAGTCCATTTTAGGAATTTTAAATTTTCTGCGTCTCTTCTCTAAAGAATCTGCTTAAGATCAGCTTGGATATGATACAGAAATATAACTACTGAAACATAAACCATTTAAACACTGTTTCACGGAAGATATACCGTAAGTGACATTTTAAGTATAAACCATTTTAAGTCAGAAAGTAGAAGCTTGTTGCCCGTTCAAAAATGTAATCTCTATGGAGAAGAACGGGCTAAAAACCGTATCTCTCCTACCTCAGGATTAGATTTTCTTGCTTTCGAAAAATAAGTCTTGATTGAGGAAACTTAGTGAATGGACCGGAGTTACGGGTACCAGCTGAGCATTTCGCAAAGAACTATCGTTGGTAATATAATAAATAACACAAAGTTGTTAGTAATTGGAAAGACTCCAAAAGCTGCAGAGCCCGTCTTTGTGCCACTTTTGCACATTATTGTCTGACAGGGAAGGTACAGGTCTACAGGAATTTCCCCTTACGTATTCATTACAAAAAGCAAGATAGCTATTATCAAAACAGTTTTATTGTTCTGTTTCAATGTCAGTCTGCTATATTGCAGCCGTGATATCGCTATCTCTAGATATCGATCGAGTATAGTATCGATAGGTTTCGAAACATACACTGTTATCATTGTTGTCAGATATGGTGAATGCCACTTCAAACAGGAAAATGTTGTCGAGGTGTTTGTTGTGACAAATATTGTGAATCGCCTTGGTTTATGTGTTATAGCATAAGCATAAGATGTTGCCTTGGTAACACGTTTTTAAGACCTCCTACGATGCACCTGTGGCATATGCTCTTACGAGTCAGGTCAGTCGGGTGAACGGAAATGTTCATCTACATCTATACCAATATTATAAAGAGGAGAGATTTGTAAACTTAAAAACTACTGGACCGATTTGAAAAAATCTTTCAGCAATGTATAGCTGCATTATCAGCGAGTAACATAGGCTATATTTTATCCCCGTACTCCCACGGGGACGGGGACTACCCAGGTGAAACCGCGTGACGTCCGCTAGTAATACATAAAGATTTGCCAGACCAGAACCTTCGGCTTGCCTAAAGGCTTGGCCTTTTGACTTATCCCACCAGCGCAAAAGGCACAAAGGAGTCTTGTCTCCTTTGGCAAGAAACTGAAATAGAACACACTGGACTACATTCACACTAATAGGGACAGTTGGTCAAAGCTCATTGTAGATGGCGTGTCCATAGTTAAGCCCCAATCGGAACAATGAGTTCAAGCGTAGATCACCCACAAATTACATTAACAGATTTTAAACCAATTACGATTAATTGGAACTAATAATGCTTTACCCTTTCGTATACTTAGCAAAATCGTAACGTAAGAACAATCCTTCAATGACCAACGACCTCCTTTTCCTGACCATACCGGAGAACAATAAGGACATCCGCGCACGATCGTTTCGTGCTCCCAAATCTTTTGGATGTCGCGAATTGTCTCCCGTCCGCTACTGCGCCTCCGCTCCGCTCACGTGGTCACGTAATGAACAATAAGTGCTTCAGACATTAGCGGGGTCGCTGACCGGGTCATAAGGTGAGGTGGGACTGCTCACGGAGCGGGGCGGGGAGAGCTGCGTCTATGAAACTTATAAAAGCCAGGGTAGTTAGAAGAAAGCAGTTGAGCTCTTACCTTCGAGTATGTTTACCACGAAGAAAAGTAGCTGTGTTCCTGTTTCAGTGAGTTTCTTCGAGACGACACTGAATGAAGCTGCAATTTTTGCTTAAAGCTCTCAGGCCCAGGTCTGTAAACGCTACTCATTACGCTGTTTTGACATACGGCCATATTCAATAACTTACTGACAGGTATCGGTAGGTTGCTATCTCTCTGTTTGACATTTAGCTTACGGACCGATAGAAACAAAACATCACAGAAAAGCTTTCTTTGATTTTTCTATGAATCTAGTGACAGGTAGGTGACGCGGATATAATATTTCAAGCTAATTTTGTTTATAGAAACATCGATAGCAACGGACGTAGGCATATTAACGAGGTATTCCATGAAGCACACCCAAACGAAGCAAACCCAGACGAAGCACACCTAAAGTATTCCACTTAGCACACCCGTAGGTGGGCTTCAAATAAAAATTTAAAATAATTAATTTGCTATTCCACGAAGCACACCTACGAATATCACTCGCATAGTGCGGGGACTAAGAAATAAAAATGTTGATAGGAGAAAATATTTATTATTTAAAAGACTAACTGGTTTGTGAGACTCTATCCTTGTTTACGTTTGTTCCCGTTCAGTTACACCATAAGAAGAAGAAGAAGACAAACTACCAGGATCCCAGAATCATTAAGAAGTATTTTCTACATTGCATACTGCATGATAATCGAAATGTATATGGATTGATTATGAGATCCCTATTAAAAATATAGAATACCTCCTTTATGGTTCTGGCCTCCTGGTAGTTAGTAGGTAAATAAAAAATAAAAAACCAATAAACCAATCACTCGTTACCGGTGGGATATGATATGCTATTATTATGGATTTGTATTTTCTATCGATACGTTCAGAAGTCCAGGAAACAATCCCTAATGCTATGGAACCACGGGTAATTAAAATTACCCATGGACCTGGTAATGGGTCAACCCACCGGGACCACGGGTAACCACTCAATGTAAGTAAGCCATTACACCCTTTTTTAATACACCACCACAAGGCATTACCGTTTTTATAAATCTTGTGTCTTACTATATTGTTTGTTATTATACACTAACACTTGTGTCTCCTTCCGGCCAATTACGTAATTAATAGATGGGTTAAAATATGTACTACTTGGACCTGCCATCGGCTCCATTATTTTGTTTGAATAAATTGCACGAAAAACAGAAAAAAAATTTAGCCGAGCGTTTCCACCGCTCTTGTTATTGTTAAATAACAAGACCGGTGGAAACGCTCGGCTAAATTCGGGTTGGCTCGGGAATTCAGTGGAGGGCGCACTCGTTGACTATTAGCGCATCATGTATACGTCTTATCTATACGATTTATATATGAACACTATGAAAATTACTTGTAATTTTCATAGTGTATACAATACTTGTATTGTATCACATTATTATAATGAAACTGAAAGATGTTAGATATTTAAGTTAGTCTTTTAAATAATAAATATTTTCTCCTATCGACATTTTTATTTCTTAGTGGGGCCACACTATGCGAGTGATATTCGTAGGTGTGCTTCGTGGAATAGGAAATTAAATATTTTAAATTTTTATTTGAAGCCCACCTACGGGTGTGCTAAGTGGAATACTTTAGGTGTGCTTCGTCTAGGTGTACTTCGTTTGGGTGTGCTTCATGGAATACCTCATATTAACTGACAATTATACGTAAGTAAGTTATAGAAAACGGCCTATAAATATGTTCCAGTCTCTATCTACACTTGTAGTTTAAGACTACAGCAACTCTTTTTGTGGTGGTTCAAACTTCGTTTGTAATACTGTTAGAATAACGTTCTAATCAGCTTGCACTACAAAGCGGTTGTTACGTCAGTCACTGCGGCCGAATAGTGCGAAATGAGTGGTTTTTATTCTTTATAAAATCGAATTTTCGTCTTTTGGAAAAAATAAAAAAAAAGACTTGCTTTATAGGTAGTTCAGTTAGTATGCAAAGTTTCATGATCTAATTTGAAGTACTTTTTGAATACCAGCGGTTTATTGTTCGATTTGGAGGTAACTTAGGGATTTTTTTCGATCGAGAAAATTTTATGAAATCGTGTTTTCGCCAAACATAAGACCTAACATTAATCCTCAACTTTACCATATATTTATTTCAAAATTAATGCTGCAGTATTTTAGGCGTAACGGAGGATCATACTAAGCCATTTGAGGTGGTATAGGCCCGTTAAAGTACGTAATAATAAGACAACGTTTACAAATCTCAATATTATCAGCGTACTCTCTCGTACTCTACGCACCGCACAAAACGCTCAGCTTATGAAAGGACCTCGCCTACAAACAGTCGCTATGATTGCACGAATGCTCACGCCGATTACGTTGACAGTATTATGCAGGGCTGTTGCAGAAGTGAAGAATGTACTTTTTACTAAACACGGATGCTTTTAGAAAGACATTTGTTATGATGTTCTTAGCTCTTGTTATTACATGGAGATAGAAACAAGTTTTGAAGTTATGTATTATTTCTTAGTCAGGGTTATGTTTATGACTTTTTGATACATAGGTAATAAGAACTATATAATAAGTAATATTTTTATATCATTCAGATAGCAACGATGCCTTATTTGTTATCTGAAATAAAATAACTTACTCCGATGACATACTTCGGTAGATAATGAACAAGATAGTATATACCTATAGATAAGGGCTAATTAGTTTAGTGCTGCCGATTTAAATTCTTATGTAAATGATTCAAACACAAAACATAAATTAAATCATTAAAGGCTCTTTTGATTTGTCAAATAAATAAATATCGCTGGACATTACACACAGCGCCATCTAGTGCCACACTAAGCAACGAGGCTTGTGTCGTGGACACCAGATAGTTGATATACTACATAGATACTTTATTGTTTGTAAATACATACTTAATATACATATAAACATCCATGACTAGGAAACAAAATGTCCATGCTCATCACACAAACATTTGCTCCTACTGGGATTCGAACCCGGGACCCTAAGAACGTAAGGCAGCCTCACTACCGCTGCGCCAATTGGGTCGTCAAAATACATAAGTTTCAGACAAAACCAAAAAGATGAAGCTACAGTTGCACTGTCACAAAGCATAGTAACTGTGAAAGTACTGTAGTTGCCCATTCCAAAATGTATGTCTTTAGGGAAAAGAAACTCCATGGACACTCTTTTAAGTAATAAATAAAACATTTTCGACATTTCAGATTTTATTATAGATAAACTTTTATAGATCATCGAATCTATTTTACATTCGACTTGACTTTCAATTAACTTAAACTAAATATAGTTGTATACAATTGCAGGTAAGTAAATAGATACACGTCTAACACCTATAACACTGAGAGTTTTAACAATAATATAAAGCGTGTAAAAAGCAAAGCGATTTCAAAGAAAATTCCTATCCTATTGTAATTTACATGTTTACATACCTACATTTAAGATTAATGAACATGAAGGAATTATACAATAGCTACAATACGAGTAAATCAAGTGAAATACCTCGTTAGTCTAGCGGCCGCGAGGCTGAAGAGGTCCTGGGTTCGATTCCCATGGCGGCTAAGTGTTGTTGGGTTTTTTATCATTAATTTCTCGGTAGCAGCTTCGGATTCTGGATTTCTAACAGGTAGGTACACCTCTGCCTAACCCTTCTGGATCTCAGGCGTATTTTTTAGGGTCCCGTACCCAAAGGTTAAAACGGGACCCTATTACTAAGACTCCACTGTCCGTCTGTCTGTCACCAGGCTGTATCTCATGAACCGTGATAGCTAAACAGTTGAAATTTTCACAGATGATGTATTTTGGTTGCCGCTATATAAAAACAGAATAAAATAATTATTTAAGGGGGGCACCCATACAATATTATGAGGTTACCTCTCAAAACTTACAACTGTTTTCATTTTTCAGCATAAGCATAAGGAAAAAAATATTAAAACCGCATATTTAAATTAATAATAATTCAATTAATAACAGTTGCCGTGCACATAGGAACAACTAAAATATAACGCAATAGTTTGGAATTACCATACTTTAATAATGCTAGAAGTAATACATACGTTAAAAATATTAGTTTCTAGTCAAATTCTAATGAAAAATAGTACATAAATAATGAACAGATTAGAAAATGATGAACATGAAAATCAGAATCAACTTGTAAGAGCTTGCCAATAATTATTGACAGAAAATCAATGGAAAAAGTTTTTGGTGACCAATCGGAACAGTGACGAGTCGGGCATAACACCATACATAACACGGTAACACCATACATAATCTTACGCCTGTAAATCCTGTAAATTGTAAACCCTGAGGGGTTTTCGAGATTTTACCAGTTGCTAAAGTCCCATATAATAAGGGATGAACCTATTGCCAACAACCGGGCACAAATCCAGACTCCGTGGCTGCTACTGAAGATTTCCTGACAGAAAACCTAATAACACTGACCTCATGCTCAGTAGTCGCACTACCAGCCAACGCGTCAGCTAAGTAAATGATAAGAACAGATATTGAATTTTTCAATTCACATAATAATTATGGCATAACAAAATGATATAAGTAAGTAAGGTAATAAACACAAGAGAATTATTAGTAGTACTTGCTTTCTGCAAGTGAGGCAACCGATAGAGGTCACACTGCGCTGACCACAAGATGACGAGCTCCAGGGCTATGGAATGTTATATCAATGTACGTCTTTATGTTTGTGTCTCTATACTCCATAGTCTATAGGAAGTAGGTGCGAGGTACTTGTGGTACGAGATGTAAGAATTCCGTTATACAATGTCATGGTGTGGTCATGGTGAACTTTACATGGTGATGCGTTAGTTGCCATCAATACGGCAATGACTGGGCGATCTATGGCTTTGATATTTGAGTCGAATTTGCTTGTGGCTGCGATTATCGCATTCTCACGGGTACAAATTAAAGCTTAAACCTGCAACCTTATTAGTGGGTACAATTTCCAGTTTCTGCAGACCTACCTACACATTGAAAATTCAATGAAGTAAGGTGGCATCTACAAGTTTTCTGATTACGCAAGAATCCAAATATTGTAAATGTATGAATGAAAATATTTTCAAACTATGGATTCAATGCAAAGAGCACTTGAACCAAATCACGTAATCCTTAAGAGCGATGATGCAGTGAGTTATAAGAGAGAAGAGGACGAATATATTAATAAACATTATGATATTCACATAGCGATGGGTTCCACAGGCAAATCGCCTGGCATAGTAGTGGGATGAGACGACACTACAGAAATAGACGCAGGGCTTTAACATAACGTTGGATAATCAAATTGGATTCTTGGTAGAGATCTTAGAAATGTTTGTGTTGTTGCTGTTATTTTATCAATGACTTGTGAATGAGAGTCAAAATTCAATTAAATAACATGATTGAAGCCCGGTTTCAGTGTTTTTTGTAGTAGTATTAATAATTATTCTTTGAACATCGTAGAAATAAAATAATGAGAACTACAAGAGAAGATCTTGTTATTGAATAACATGGGTGAAGACAAACCGCGGAGGCCAAATCCTAGGATAATAAATGAACAAACAAAGCAAGAGCCGCTTTAACTCAATCACTACCGTATAATAATAACTGACCTGACCATTCAACTACAAAGGATGATTAATGTATGACTCACGCTAGGAAAACAAGCTATCTACCAAAGACGCCAAGTTTGAGCCGAGAATATCGCAAACCCTACTTCCTTACATTTTCCGCGGCAAGGACGCTTGAAGCGCAGCGGAAGCGCTTTATACATCCACACACACTATGAAACACGATTCATCTATGGCCTAGTCTAGAGTAACAAGCTTTCGCGATTGCTCAAGCGGGCGTGAAATATCAAACAAAGTAAATTGAAGTGTCTAAAATGGACGTCTGGTGTAACGGTACCAAAGGTTCAGTAAAACGAAAGACACACATTTCGTACCGGCCGCGGCTGCAGCTGTATCTGCCGGAGACGCGTCCGCAATATGATCTTACTAGTTTGACCGAACTTTAAGCGAGATCGCGTTCTTAGCCACTGGCTGCTTCCGTAGAAAGGGACCAACTGTTGTTTTCCCCTCTTGTGGAGTCCCGTCTACGGTGTATTCCCGCTGACCCCACTGCTTTGCCCCACTGGTTACACTTAACTGCGCTCTGTCACAGCTCACCATGCACTGTGAAAACCGCCACCGCCTCATTCAACTCTTGTTCACCCTAAACGAGGTCTATTACTACCTCAAGGAAAGTAATATCTTAATTGCGAGAGTGTGAGTTTCTTTGAACGTGATATGCATCTGTGCCGGTGACCTGCTGAATTTGATTTGTGCTAATTCTATTCTCGTAACTATCATAAAGTTATTTATTATGTTTGCATTGATAGTTGTCAATGACATGTGAAATGGATGGACAAGGAATGCTTGCAATGTGTGTTGCTTTATTAGTTGGCTCCTGTTTGAATTAATTCACTGCGAGGAATTGCGGCGAATTTTAATTCAGACTTTTGATTATTGTAGTGCCTAAGTTGGAAATAACAGGAAATGGTTACTTCCCGGTACCTAATGTAAAACCCATATTTTGACGATAATTCATTTATTTTAGGTACTGTAATTTACGGTGTAAAACCGAAATTCCCAATAGTTTCATTCACAGTTTCTCCGTATCGTTGACATGCACTATGACTCCTGCTTTAACATTTTTATGGTGATGATTCTGTCTACTTTTCTCTGTTTCTCTTTTCCTATAGATTCTTTCGCTATGAATCCAAACAAATTCTCAATCAATTCTGCAAAGTTTAAAGCCATAATACTGCAACATTGATCAAGTTCGTCTGCTACTTGATGTATACGTTCGTGTCTCAATCTACGTTCTATCGATCCATGTCTGCCGTTTAGTTAGATTGATGAGCCAATTTTGCGAGCGTCGCCGATGTAATATTTATGTTATGAGAAGTTTTTGCATTTACTTTAGTAAGATTTGTGATTTTCTAGTTTGTCTGGCGTTTAAGGTCTTTTCTATTGGAGGTACGGCATATGGTCTTCTCGTTTTTGTTGATTTTGAAACGGCAATTAAACAAGTAAGGATTTATTTTAAGCCACATTGCCTTCTTCCAGCTCAGTTTATTTAGGTTATCCGTTAGGAGTTCTGTAAATACAAATTGTCTCAAAAGTACTCCTCGTTTAAAAAACAATTGGTGCATACCCTTCAAAGAACAGTCTTTTCATTCACAGCTAATTAAAGAAATATATGTTTTAACAGCTCATTTATCAATCAAGACATCATAATGTAGTCGTAATAAGAAAAATTAACAAAACTCCTGACAGACATAATTATTGTAATATCCAAATGCCTGGGTGAATCATATTCAAGAAGTGACGTCATCTTGCATAATATAGCAATGATAGCACTCTTCCTAGATGACCAACTATTTATCATATATTTATGAGCTTCCGAATTTGCTATTATAATTTCTGCTCTATGACTAATACGGCCTACTAACATACAAGTGTTCATTTATAAACATTACAAAACGTTATGAAGAGTTTTCCTCCATGTGGATAAAAATATAAGAGGTAAATAGATACAATAAATAGAACAGCTATTTGTAAGGTACAATTACCTGTAGAAGGATGTATCATTGAACGAAAATGATAATGACAAAATGAATTTTATAAGCTTTATGATATACCAAATCAGACAGACAATGGCCTGGACTGAAAAAAAAAAACCAAAACAAAGAAATATGATGAAAGCTTCAATTGATGAGCGTTTCTCTATCGTATAAGTAGCCCTACCAGATTACTTGTACTTATTTATCCCTATCCTGAATCCATTCTTGTTAATAAAATGTCATCCTGCAAATTCGCTTTCATTTCCTTTCTGACCTTACCTTGAACCTCTCCACATACTCCACCAGTGAGTGAGTAACACGAGAACCCGTGTGGTCGCAGGACCAACGCACTGACACGCTTTCTCCCTTCGACATTAAGTGCACATTTGTATGCGTGACCCGTGCTAACCTTGCTCAACCATCGTCTAGCAAGACTGGTCGTCGCTGGACTCTAGTTGCTGTGGTTACTGGTTGCTGGTAGTATCATCATACGATCATCATTCATGGATGATGGAGTAGGGGTAGAAGAAGATTAAACTGCAGTTGTTTTGATCCTTTTTAAAGGTTGTTTTTGTCAGTATTGGTCGGAGTAGCTTGAATACAAATATCTGGGTCGTTTTTGGTTTTGTTTTTTCTGGTTCGCATGAAAGTCTTTTATTAAAGTACGAGTATCGTCATAGAAATAGGTAGACGATTAAAAAATCGACTTACTATCTTACTATCCATGGACAAATCCGTATTGTTGTTGTTATGTTAAGTCAGAATGTCAGATCTACAATGTTATTTATAGACGCGGATGCTGCTGAACATCTTCCTGATATAAACGATATCACGCTCAGATGGAACTTCCATCTTACAAGTTACGACATCCATAGGATGTGGGGTGGACTATTCTTAGATTAGCTCACACACTAAGACAATAATACGTTTTGGTTAAGAATATTTCTGTATGATCTTTGAGTGTTTTAACGTAAACTGTG
The DNA here is from genome assembly GCA_905147715.2 of Xestia xanthographa. Lineage (NCBI taxonomy): Eukaryota > Metazoa > Arthropoda > Insecta > Lepidoptera > Noctuidae > Xestia > Xestia xanthographa. Next base: position 29,667,925 of record LR990649.1, read on the forward strand.
TAGGATTGTATGCCCAAATCTTCGAGTAGTATTAAACCAGCTTTATCAGAAGACTAAATACGTGCCAATGCCGACCGTATCATAATTATTATATCACTACTCAAATTAATTTGATAATCTGTATCTTGTAGTCAAATTACGGTATCGGTTTTATCAAGTCTGCACGTTTTGCCTAAAAGTTGCAATACTTCTTTGACGCCAACTCGGCAATTTATGCCTTTTAATTCTGCAGTGTCAGTTAGGTATAAAACATAATGATACTCAGCAAATATCCTCGGTAATACCGGCTCCAACTGAAGCGTTTTATTTATCGCCTGATAATGGTAACTTAACAGTTGATAACAGCGATAATTTGCGATACGATAGTTAACTAGAGGTGAGTCATGAAGGCAATAATGCACGGCCGAATGTGTACCTACTACCTATTACGTAGGTAAGTGATTGGGTAAATATGGATATGTTGGTCCTTGGCCTTGCGGGTGTGTGACACACTGAATTGGACAACTGGGAGGTATTAAATCCATCATAAACATACATGAACAAAGTATGAAAGTGTGTACTAAAAACCTGCGCAATTTGAAGCCCTTTCAAAAAGCTGTTGAAGAAATAGGACAGCGCTAATGTGTTGTGACTAGGTCATGTCTCTCGTGCCAGTTTTGCACACCTTTGGGATTTGTTCATTGCCATGTCATAAAGAACTCCGTTGTATGGCTCAAAAATATTTACTTTCTGTCCTTTTGCTGGAGCGACTCAGTAAAAATATTTTATAGAAAATTTTACAAAAGCTTAACATAATGCGGTGCTTCTTCTAAAGGCCTGTTTAATTTGTAATCTCCCACACGTCCTAATGTACTTATAAGCTCACTTAATGTGTTAATCCCTATCCATTAACCAATCAAAACTTTTTTGAAACCATGATAGTAAATCAAGACTTTTGAAGTCTTGATTTACTATCATGGTTTCAAAAAAGTTTACGTTAACATTTTTTAAGTTAACATTATAGGAGTCAAAACTTTCAATACTAAATCTTTGACTACCTACTTGGCGATTTTTCAGCTAGCTATTCTAGAAAATTCTCGGAATTTTGAGCAGTCCAGTCAAGTGTTTAGTTAAGTTTTGAATAATTAATTCCTGGTAAGAAGCTCTATGCCCATTATCCTCAGAAGGTTGAGTGCCACTTCACAGCAACAGAACACCGATAAAGTCCTTGAAATGAGAGTCCTTGATGTTCTTATCAAGTCGTAAATGGAAGTAATTATCAAGTCCTTAAGATATTATGCGGAAGATAAATTTTCCAGATGTTTTCGAAGGAGCTTGAAACGTGAATCTGTCTGAAGCCACTGATAATGCTGTTGATGTGACAGAATTATGGTCGAAGCTCAATAGCAAATCTAATACAAATGAAAGAATCAGCGATGAAGAAGTTTTGAACATACATAATATAGACAAACATCTTGTTACAGATGGTTTTTTTAAACACAAATCTCCGGCAGATATACATATCTGTGGATGGCAATAGGCTCGAATCCTAGTTCTCGAACTTGAACATAACTGGAATAAGGATATACTAATAGGTACAGTCGTGGTTTTTTTCGCCTGACCAATAATTTTGTTTTCGCTTAAATCATGCGGTGGCGCCGAGCTACGCCCCCTTAAGGGCCTATACTACCTCAAATGGCTTATCATGATCCTCCGTTACGCCTAAAATACTGCAGCATTAATTTTGAAATAAATATATGGTAAAGTTGAGGATTAATGTTAGGTCTTATGTTTGGCGAAAACACGATATCATAAAATTTACTCGATAGAAAATAATGTCAAAGTTACCTCCAAATCGAACAATAAAACGCTGGTATTGAAAAAGTACTTCAAAATAGATCATGAAACTTTGCATACTAACTGAACTAACTATAAAGCAAGTCTTATGTTTTTTATTTTTCCAAAAGACGAAAATTTGATTTTATAAAGAACTAGCGGACTTCCCGCGGTTTCACCCGCGTAGTTCCCGTTCCCGTAGGAGTACGGGAATAAAATATAGCCTATGTTACTCGTGGATAATGTAGCTTTCGAATGGTGAAAGAATTTTTTAAATCGGTCCAGTAGTTTTTGAGCCTATTCATTACAAACAAACAAACAAAGTTTTCCTCTTTATAATATTAGTACAGACGAAGTTTGAACCACCACAAATAGAGTTGCTAATCTGAGGTAGTATAGGCTCTTAATGTTTGGGCCTATTAGGAAAGCGTCAACTTTGGCGCGCAAACTAACAATAACTCTCGTTTGGCGTGAGTCGTCAGTGCGCTCGGCCGATTCGGTATCTTTTCATTCATTATTTCTATACAAAGTCAACGGGGCGGGGCTAGAGCGTTTTTATGTTGCGAGTGCAAGCAAAAATTAGCTTAGTGGTGGTCAGGCGGGAGTGTCCTCGATAGTACATCTCTGCCAAAGCCTTTACGGATTTCAGGCGTAATTTTATGTCTGTAGACATTCCCAATATTGAAATATTAATCTTGAGTCTAAATTACAGACGCTTCCAAAGAATGATTTAAATTCTTGAGCATAATTCTCAGCTTGAAGATACATTCAATTAGAATAAATGAAGACAAAGGGGCTCGTTTCGTATGAGTCATGGGGGGGGGAAATCCTGCCCTAGTACTTAGTACTTTAGTAGGACAAGTAATCCCACATGACTGGTATGGATGCAGTCATTCAACCTCAACTACTGATTCAGTTTCCACTAATATAAATGGTTTCTATGTATTCATCGTCATAGGTTTTCCTATATTAACATATTTTAGCGTCCTTTTGATTCCCAACCAAATGTCTGGAAATTGTAAACGTTGTCTCATTTAAATAATCGATTCTTTATTTTGCTTTATTGTTGTTGCGTTTATCGTTTAACACAAAACTACTTCCAAATTGGCTCTGAAAACTTCAAGATTTCCCTGGCTTATCGCCTCTACCTTTTCTGTATTATCAAAAATTGGTAAGATTCATCTGTTTTTAGCTCAAGCTCTTTCAGAATGGTTTTATCTCAAGACTGCGTGCTCAGAATGCAAATAACTCCTAATCATGGGAACCATTTTGAATACCTTAAGACTACAATTAAGAATACCGTGCTGACATAATGACGGACCAATTACTGTGTTTACACTCAAGCTCACGGTACTTAGTCATAGTATTATATCGCCCAGTGATGCATAGAAGGCTAGCCGTAGCGATGAGTCAACGAATAGTCAATAAAAATCTTCATAGTCAACTAATAATATGAATGTGACAATAACTCCGTCTGTGTCGTTGTCTCTTACTAATCAAACTGATTTGATCTGAGATGTAATGAAATCTGACACACGGGTCTGACCAGATGGGTAAGGGCATAGAATTTTGTTCCGGTAACATAATCCCGATAAGTCTAATACTTAGATAAAAATAAGGCTAAAATAATGTGTGGTACTGGCTGGGTCACATTTCCAAAATGGGTCAGGCCTAGGACAGATGGGCCAGAATCGTCACACAGTGGGTGTCTGAAGACGATCATCGTTACCGTGGCAGGCTCAAGAACTGGCGTGACGATTTGGACTCGTTCCTTACTGATTGAGTTGGAGAGGAATGGGGAGGCCTTTGCCCAGCAATAAGACAGAATAGTTTTTTTTTTTTATGTGTATAAAATAATCCTGTGGGATATTTTCGGCCTCTTTGTGGACAAAGCCTTGAAATTTATTTGTTACGACACGTACACGTTATCGTTCTTAAGCCTCCAACTCCTTTTGGTCTTCGTTCTGAGTAGCATTAGCATACAATGCAGGGTCTCCATGTAGTTAGTGAGTGCGGTCAGCCTTTTGAGGAGGTTCAAGGTGCTAGCAGGTGCCATGGCACTGCTTAACTGCAAATAACTAATTTATAATGGGGTAACGAATTGGATCCAAGGTTCCAGACAGATCACCGGACAGGCCTGCTCACCGGACAGGCCTGCCGACGTCAACAATGAGGCAGGATGGTTCCAGGAGGCCATGTCCGATATATGTGACGTGGCAATGCCCCGAGTCCGGCCAGGAAGCGCCCGGCGTCAAGTGTACTGGTGGTCGCGTGAGCTGACGTCTCTGCGCGAGGCGTGCGTGGCTGCGCGACACCTGTACGCCAGGCATCGCAGGCTCCGCATCCGCCCACCCGATGCGGCAACCATTGAGGCGGAGCTTTATGAGGGGTACAGAGCGGCGAAGACCGCCCTCCGCGAGGCTGTCCTGCGGGCCAGGGACCTGGCCCGCGAGGAGTTGCTGGGGACTCTCGACAGAGATCCGTGGGGGCGCCCATACAAATTGGTGCGGGATAAACTCCGCCCCTGGGCCCCCCCACTGACGCAGAGTCTCCGGCCTGAGCTCGTGGAGGACGTGGTGAGCACTCTGTTCCCTTCGCGAGGGGATCATCCACCCCCGCCTATGGCTCCGCCACCTGCGATGTTGGAAGCGGACCAACAAGGCGACGACGACAACGCTACAGAAGTGACTGGGGTAGACCTGAGAGTGGCGGTACGCAGGCTCAGTGCCAAAAATACCGCCCCGGGACCCGACGGCTTGCCTGGCAAAGCCTGGGTCCTGGCCTCAGAGGCTCTTGGGCCCCGACTGGAAGGGCTCCTAAGCGCATGCTTGGAGAGAGGCCAGTTCCCGCTTCGTTGGAAGACGGGGAAGCTGGTCCTCATCCGGAAGCCGGGGCGCCCTGCGGACTCTCCGTCCGCATACCGGCCCGTGGTGCTGCTCGACGAGGTGGGCAAGCTCTTTGAAAGAGTAATTGCAAACCGCCTCGCCGAGCACCTTGCGGGGACTGGGCCGGACCTTGCGGAACACCAGTTTGGTTTCCGCAAGGGGCGCTCAACGGTGGACGCCATCATGCGCGTGAGAGCCCTCACGACGGGAGATGCGGTGTCCAGGGGTGGGGTTGTCTTGGCGGTGTCTCTCGACATCGCCAACGCTTTCAACTCCATGCCCTGGAGCTGCATTAGGGAGGCACTCCGGTATCACCGGGTGCCGACCTACCTCCGTCGAGTGGTCGGGGACTATCTGACGGACAGAGCCGTCATCTACCCCGGTCGCAGCGGAGAATGGAACCGGCGAGAGATGTCGTGCGGTGTTCCACAGGGATCGGTCCTAGAGCCGTCCTTGTGGAACATCGGTTACGACTGGGTGCTGCGCGCCGACCTCCCTAGCGATGTCAGTGTAGTGTGCTACGCTGACGACACGCTGGTGCTGGCACAGGGGAGGTCGCACGAGGCGGCGGCCGAAGCGATGACACGCGGGGTTGCGATAGTCGTTGAGAGGATCCGGCAACTGGGTCTCGAGGTGGCATTGCACAAGTCCGAGGCCATGTGCTTTCATGGGCCTCGGAATGCGCCACCAACGGGATCCCTACTGACGGTAGGAGGGGTATCCATCGGCGTCGAGTCGACGTTGAAGTACCTGGGACTTGTCCTTGACAGCCGGTGGAACTTTGTTGAACATTTCCGACGTTTGGCCCCCAAACTGGAGCGGACTGGGGCTGCCTTCAGGCGGCTCCTGCCCAATCTGGGGGGGCCAAACGCCTCCTGCCGGAGGCTCTACGCGGGAGTCGTGCGGTCCATGGCCCTTTACGGGGCCCCGGTGTGGGCGCGTTCATTGAGGCGGCGAGCCGCCCACTACTTGAACGCGCCCCAAAAGGTGGTAGCCGTAAGGCTCGCCCGGGGCTACCGCACGATTGCCCGCGAGGCGGCGAGCCTCCTTGCCGGATTGCCGCTATGGGATCTGGAGGCGATAGTCCTCGCGCGCCTACATGAATGGCGCGCGGAGGCGCTAAGCCGGGGGGAAACTCCGCTGCCGCGGCAAATTGTCGCTCAGCGGACAGACTTCCGGCGAGATCTCATGGCGACATGGAGAGAGCGACTGTCGCAACCCCGTGCAGGGCACGCCACAATTGTGGCGATAAGTCCCCTCTTTGAGGAGTGGCTTGAGAGACGCCACGGCGTCCTCACCTTCCGCCTGACGCAGGTCCTCACCGGACACGGAGTGTTCGGGAGGTTCCTGCACCGAATCGGGCGGGAGGAAACGCCCGGGTGCTTCCATTGTGAGGATCGACCGGAGGACACGGTGGAACACACGGTGGAGGTGTGCCCCGCGAGGGCGGAGCACCGCCGTGTCCTCGAAGCGGCGATCGGTGGCGGCGACCTCTCGCGTCCGGCCCTGGTGCAAGCCATGGTCCGGAGCGAGACGGAATGGGACGCCGTCACCTCCTTCTGCGAAGCAGTAATGCTAGAGAAGGAGGTGGCGGAACGGGAGAGGGAGAGAACCTCTCAACGTCCCGGCCGCCGCGGGAGACGCCCCGGGCGTCGAAGGCCACCACCACGTGGCCCCCGGCCACCGTAGGCGCGGGCCTGTGGACGGTGAGCTATGGGCTAGCTCGCCGTCCGTCCGTCTCATGACGACAGGCCGTGTCGACGGCGCGTTCGTGTTCCACGCGCGCCTCAAAGAGAGTCAGCAAAAAGGAAGGGGTCCGTAAGGACCGATGCCTGCCGGGGTTGCGGGACTATTCGAAAGAGATACCGTGGCCCCGGAACACAAAGGGCGAGGAAGGAACATGGATGGGTTTTAGTCAGTAAAAGTCTGACACTCCCTCCTGCTCCGCCCAGAGCGGGAGGGGTTATTTGATGATTTCCCATCCGAAAAAAAAAAAAAAAAAAAAAAAAAAAAAAGGTTCCAGACAGACAGCTTCCTTATAAATGGCTGTGTAATGGTGAGATGTCTGTTAGCATGTCTACGTTTAACTTTTCAGGTATGGTCTGTGCATTCTGCTAATCTTTGGAGCTGTTTTACCAACTTTACTTGAGATTTTTTTTATTCGATATTAGAGTATCTTACAGGGCTAATTCTAACTTCTGCTACCATCACAATACGGGCCTGAACAGACGAGGGACTTTTGTCGGCCGGATAGAAATGACCGGTCCTGTTACTTGGTTGTTTTTTCATCTATTGGTTGACGTCCATTGGTTGTTGCAAATTGTTCGCGGACAAATTGTCCCTCGTTTACCCAGGCCTTAAAACACCCAAATAGGTGCCAAGATAGCTTAGAACACTTTACACCAGTCAATCCGGGATTTAATAAATTGTATCAATGCTTTGCACGATCGGGAATGTAGTGTATGTGCTAAGATCATGGCACAGCTGACCTCGGTTCTTGCTCTTGAACTAAAAAACCGGCTAGCGAGGCGCTTGGGCGACGCGCGTGCCTCGTGACGTCATCTGCGCGCGCGCCGAGCTTGCACGCTTGCTTGATTTGTTTTGGTTGTGTGCTGAGCTTTCGTAAGTTAGCGGATTTCTGCATGATTCGTACGTTGGAGATGGGAAGTAAACATTTTTGAGTTGTGTTAAATGAAATTTGTGAATTTTATTGATTACTTACGCTTTTTTTTATTTAGTCCTGCTTTATATCTGAAAACGTGATCGGTGGAGACAAACCCTAATATAATCGTGTATTTTAGGGAAAACTAGCTAATGCCCGCGGCTTCGCGCGCGTGGATGTCGGTTATCGCGACTAGGCCGACGCACGGCTTATTTTTTTTTGACGCCTCAAACAAATATCATTATATTTTAGCCAATATATACAAAAACTTGACAAATTATGTACTAAAACCTTCCTCGAGAACCACTCTATCCATTGGTGAAAACAGTATGAAAATCGGTGTTGTAGTTTTGGAGTTTATCGCAAACAGACAGACGCGGCCGGCGGAGGACGTTTTACAATAAATATGTAGTGATAAATCCAGGGGTTTTAAAAGGTGAGGTCAGCAGCATTCTCTTAAACCAGTTTTGGCTGAATTGGTTCCAAGATAAAATAAAAATTAAAGTGTAGGTATATATATGAATGGCGTACTAATTGATGACCACATACATTTTAGGGACGTCGGATGAATCAGTTAATCGTTCATATACAATCTTGGTTCCTCCTCATGACCACACAGTCGATCTTCACGTACCTATACATAATTATAAAATATGATAAGTACGAAAAATAACTTAGGTATGATTTGAGGAAGCTCACGGGTGTCGTATAAGGCGACTAATGTCTGAGGCAGAACACCTTGCGCCTCCGTAGACCAGAGAATGGGCAGCAGCGTTTTCTGTTAGTCTTTCATCACTGCGATCTCCAATCCGCCTGCCAAGCGTGGAGATTACGGAAAATTCCTCCCATCATGGGAGAGGCTTATGTCCAGCAGTGGACGTTATGGGCTGTTGTAGTAGTTGAGGAAGCTTTTGTCGAGTTAAAAATAAAACATAAACCCATATTATTTTACCATCGTAAATGGGTTTGCAAATGATCTTTCTCGTAAAGTCGTATAGGCCCGCTTAGTCATACTTAAAAGATTCATGTAACGTATCGATGAATATCTTGTTCTGTATGACTCATCAATGATCTTATTCTACCAGTTTTTTTAACACATGTGTTGTTTATAAATTTCTGTGTAGGTTTGTTTGATATCAGATTTGAAATCGTCTTAAGGACGCTGTAACATTTTCAACGAACTCAAATTTAGGTATCTAATGCCGCACACAGCAACATCACGCGTACGCACACATTGAACCACTTTGAGCGTTCGAGTTTATACTTCACTTATATAATCTTGGTCCTTTCTATTATTTTTTAATTTTATTGTATGCATGTAATTTTTTCTTCGCTTAAATCAATAATATACACTAATATAAACCCAAGAAAAGTATTAAAAGTTAAGTTCAACGACTGCTTGTCGCTCAAAAATAATATTAAAATACTGAAATTTTATACGACAGTTCAAACATCTGTGAATGTCATGGCCATGATGTGACGTCATTTACCTCAATCTGCCTTACATCTAATTTTTGGCCTTAATAAAATAATTTTACTAATTGTATGTGCTTTTAACTAAAAACATGTTACACAAAACAATAAATTGTAAATAAGTTATGTTTTAGAAACTTAAACAAGTGATCCACAATGTTCTTATGCACCAGTACAAGGCATTTTTAACAAATAAAAAGAGTTTTGTATTTCATGCATAATCCCTATTGATTCCTGAACATTACTTGGACCTTTGAAAATGCACTTGGTAGTTCTGTTATTTAGTACCGTCGCAAAGTGTGTTATTTTGCCTTAGTTGCGCACATGCCAGTTTTATGTTTTTTTTTGTTTTTTAATTGTTAAGCAAACAAAACACCTATTATAACTCCGCCAGCTCTAACTAAGGGAAGGGAAAATAAGAAAATCGAGAAACATCCTTATAAACCATATTAACACAATATTGTTTTAAGTTATGATAGGAATTCACTAGGAAGCATTTTTTTAAACTTATCTTTTTTATTTTTTTATGATTAATTTTTATTAGTAATTTATTTTTTTGTCTGGCTCTTCATGGTCGTGTTTTCTTTTTAAAAGTCTAATTGTTGATTACTGTACTACCTACCTACTATACTACTGTACTATAGCAACACAAAAAACCGTATGCAAAAAACCCAATAATTCGAAAATGTATAATTTTAAAATTGCGGGTTAGGGTTGTCAATCAAACCTGGGTGCAACATACAATACTGCGGGTCTAAAATGGCCGCTTTATCAGAATCGAAATATGAATTAGGTTAAAAATTTAAAATTCTTAAAATGGACTTTAGGTATATGAAAATAAAGTCCATTTTAAAATTTTAAATTTTTAACATGATTAATATTATGATCCAGCTATGATTCTGCCAAAGCGGCCATTTTAGACCACCTGTTGGGAAGAAATGAAGTCCGACTTATAAATACGAAACATCAAAAATACGAATCCAATTTTTTTTCTTTTTTTTTTTTTGCCTACATGTTGAGAATTACGCGGCAGGGGGTTTGAAGTAATGAAGTCCGACTTATTGCTAATACAATCAATAAAAATACGAATCCAATTTTTTTTTGTTTTTTTTTTTTTTACCTACATGTTGAGAATTACGCGGCACGGGGTTTCTAAAAGGGGGCCGAATTTTTCATTATTTTTGCGATAGGACGCACGTTTTCAAGATATAAGCAAATTTACACACCCACTTTTTGTCAAAAATTTCGTCGTCGGCCTTCGGCCTACGCTCCTCATGCTAGCTGGCATGACTTTTACGACAATTTCAGCAGTTTATTCGTAGTATTCAAAATCGGAATGTTTTTCGGACTAACGATACGTCGAACATTTGATTCTTTGGACATATGAAAGTCGGATAGCAAAAACGTCGTATTTTACGACTTTCAGAATTTGAATTCCGGACAAAATTCGGACTTTAGAAAATCGGAATATCGAAATTCGGAATGAAATATTTCGGTTTGGTGTTGCCGAAATGGACATCCATGACGAAAAGTGACCGAATTTTCGTCGGCGCCATCTTGGATTTTGGTTATGATCATACATCCGATACCTGCGACCCCAAAAACCACAACAATGACACCCATGACAAAAAGTTGTCAAATTTGTATCAGCGCCATCTTGGATTTCGGTTTTGTATCCATATTCGTCATACATACATACAAACCGGTTAAAATCATAACTCTCCTCCCACTCATCCAATTCCAAACCTCACTGCCGACAGCTTGACCTTACTTAGAGCTGCTGAACACCACTTATCCATTTTGCAACCTTGTCCACAACTGCTTAACCTTACCCATCCAAATCCTGATCTTACTTAGAGCTGCTTAACCCCACCCATCCATTTTGCAACCTTATCAACAACTACTTAACCTTACCCATCCAAATCCCGATCTTACTTAGAGCTGCTTAACCCCACTCATCCATTTTGCAACCTTATCAACAACTACTTAACCTTACCCATCCAAATCCCGATCTTACTTAGAGCTGCTTAACCCCACCCATCCATTTTGCAACCTTATCAACAACTACTTAACCTTACCCATCCAAATCCCGATCTTACTTAGAGCTGCTTAACCCCACTCATCCATTTTGCAACCTTATCAACAACTACTTAACCTTACCCATCCAAATCCCGACCTTACTTAGAGCTGCTTAACCCCACTCATCCATTTTGCAACCTTGTCAACAACTGTTGAACCTTACCCATCCAAATCCCGATCATAATTTCTAAATCACATTCTTCGTAATAATAAAAGTATGAACCTCGCGCTTAGTTTTTTATTTCAGTTCGCAAAAGTATCAACTCTTTCCGAGTACGTTATACGACGGCGACGGTACTCACACACGCATGCACAGAATGCACACTACAATATTTTCTAGTAATTTTATCGTATTTATGTTTTGCAAGACAGCGATACACCCGTCCGTCCAAGAGCGCTTCTGAGCGCGGAATGATGAACCGCAAGTTAGAAATGTATGGAGAAATTGGCAAATGTTTTAATTTTAGCTAATAATTGGAAAATATGTTGATTTTGAAACAAAAAAAAATGTTATATAGTTAGTTAGTTATATGTACCGCAATTTGTTATAATTTTTAAGATAAAATATGCTGTAAAATTACCTTAAAATTGTACCTATTCTGACCCTACTTTTTACAATTTTCTGCGATTATTGTGATGGGAAAAACGTATTTGTGCGAAAATTTTATATGACGACATACAATTTTTCAGATGGAGATCTGGAGATGAATATATTATCTTTAAATTAAGACCATGAAATCTTCACATATGTGATTGCTTATACATTAAAATGGTACCTGAAAAACACTGTTATTTGTAGAAAAATGTTATAGCGTCCTTAATTAGAAACTGTTATACCTATGTATAGTATACGTATTAATATGTAATTTCTCCGACCGTCCTTCGACCGGAGCCGGGTATGTTCCAGGTTGATGGCAATAGGTTCGCTCTCTATTACATTAGGACTTACCACATCACTGGTGAAGTGTGAGTGTACTATGGGTACACCCCTGCCTTACCCTTTAGGGGGGCGTGCCGCGTGATGTTACTTACTTAAGGGCCTAACATGCCTCAAATGGCTTAGCATGATCCTCCGTTACGCCTAAAATACTGCAGCATTAATTTTGAAATAAATATATGGTAAAGTTGAGTATTAATGCTAGTTACTATGTGTGACGAAAACACGATTCCATGAACCTTTCTTGATAGAATAAGAATCCAAAGTTACCTCCAAATCGAACAATAAACCGCAGACGTATTCAAAAAGTACTTCAAATTAGATCATGAAACTTTGCATACTAACTGAACCAACTATAAAGCAGGTTATGTGTTTTATTTTTTTAGTCCAATCAATAGATTTTTTGTAAATCGCAAAAAACCACTAATTTCGCACTATTCGGCCCGCAGTAACTGACGTAACACCCACTTTGTAGTGCAAGCTGATTAGAACTTTGTCCTAACAGTGTTTCAAACGAAGTTTGAACCACCACAAATAGAGTTGCTAGTTTAGCTCCTGTAGTGTAGTTTGTTCAAGCTTTTCGTATAGCGTGCAAGTAGGATTTGTGGTAGTAATTGATTGGGCTTTCCAAGTTTTGGGAACGAGCCAGCTTCAAATATTTTCGTTAACTGCACTGCTGTAGAGCTACACTGTTAACCCAAATACGTTCTCAAATTCAGCAGTGGAATTTGAAACGTTAGATTTTGATTTTGTACTGTAATAGTTAATCGACGCTTCATTGGAACATAAAATGTTACAAACATACTGTATACAAACATTTAGAACTGCTGCTGATATAATCTATAACCTTTCTTTTGGTTTGGCTGTAATCAGGTAAAAAGGCATTATTCTCAGTGAAAGGGTTCTGTAATACCGTTCCTTCTGCTTTTGTAATCTCAGATCTATTCCCCAGATGTAACACAGTTATATCACCCATTTATCACCGCACAAGTACATAAAGTTACATATTTAGCGCGATGTCGACGACGGCTATTATGGTTCGCATCTGGTGAGTCGGCCATTGTCGCGTGCACCAGGTCGATGCCCTAATAACCCCGGAGGTTATGAATTTCGGCACGGCAGGCTTGCCGTATTCAAATCGCTGAAAGCTATATTGAAGATGGGTTTTGGGCTATCATTTTTGTATTAGCTAAATTGCGGATGTTTTATTATGTTCACCTGCATTTAACTGAAAGTGTATTTCGTTTAGTTGCAGTTTCTGTGTTAGTATGTTAGTATAGTCTAGTTTTTTTATTGCGAATTGGACCCTGAATATTTGATTCTATTGTAGCATTTCATTACTAAATTATGGTCATTAGTTAGCTTAATTTCGTATGGATTTCGGGATTTATTTCTTAGACATCATAAAGTGAAGGCGCCACGACAGTCTCATGCAGCGAAAACCTGTTATACTCGTAGCTCCCGGAATTTACGTAAAAAATATCTGTCGGTCTGTTTGGCAAAAACTATCAGAGGAAAAGGATTCTTATGGTAGCGTTAAAGAGCTGGTTCTCCAACCTCCTCTGTTTGCTGAACCGTTATGCCAAGTTATTTATTTTCTGCATTTAGTTCTAGTCGCTCTACTGTTAATGTCAACATCCTATGGCCGAATCCGAAGGCCTAGATGTCCAACGGTAGACTGCAATTGGCTGACGTCAGAAAAAACCTAGTTGCTCATAACAATAATAGTTTCCTCTTCGTAATATACCGATTCATCCCATCTTCCTCACTCGGAACCATCAGGAATGGCTAAAGCAGTACATCAACAGCGCCACAACAATTTGTGCAACGAGCCGTGGTAAAATGTTAATGGCGTCAATGAGCCACGACTGACGTGCTATTGACAGATTTTACACTTCGTTTGTCATTACTATTAATTGATTTGTAAGTGCTTTTCACGTTATCCTCTGTTTGTTGGGTTTTCTTGTCATTATCTCTTTGTTTTGGTGTTAGAAGATCGGTTTTGTCATCAGCGTATCTTGGGGTCAGCATGGCGTCATGTTGGTTTAGAACTTTAGAACGTTGCTGTAAGTACATACCTACTCGTATGTTGGTATTTGATGTGGTCATGGTTTATTTCACATTTATATATCTATGTGTATGGCCAGATTTATGAACGTGGCCGAAGCAAAAGGAGAACCTATGTATGGATCGTAGTAGGAGGCAGTTTGAGTTTCTGCCTACTCACCATGGGAAATAGGCGCGAGTAAAACAATAAAACTTAAGGTGGATGCTCCAGGGTATACCGCGAAATTCAAATTTTCTTACGTTTTTTGCAATTTACAGGCCAGTGCTAGGTTGTATGTTGATTAAAATATGATCCGCGGCTGTAAGACGTATGTACAACCATAATGTATATAATAAATTGTAGATGGTAGGGAAATAAATGTCAAATAGGAGAGAGGAGGTACGACGGATTCGCACACATCAAAAGTATCTAGGGATCAACATATATTTTTGCAATAACTTTTCTCCTGATTGATATTAATTAAAATTTTCTTTAAGGATTCATCAAATAAAGTGTTTTCGTTTGTCACAGTAACGATAAACCAAGTCACCTTTGCATTAATAAAGAAATTTGCCATTTTCCTAATAAAGGGATTTTTGACATTTGAACCACTAACATTAAAGTTCGAAAAAATGACTGAAAACACAGTTTTCTTTAAAATTTTATTGGGTAACTTAAACAATTAATAATCCGTGTTTCTACCGCGAACACTAACAACACAAGAACATCGGTTTGGCATACTCAAAATGAGTTCATCCAAATCACGCTGTGGAATGGCCGCCCATGTTCGTTGCAACAACAAAAAAAGGTCTTCTTGCGACTGGATACCCTCCATATTCGGCAGAGCTCTTCTCTGTAGCATATCCCATGCATGCTTAATCGGGTTCAAGTCTGGCGACTGAGCAGGCCAGGGCAGGACATTGATGTTAGCTGCGGCGAGAGTCTGTCTTACAACTCTTGCGGTGTGCGGTCGTGCATTATCATGCATTAACTGAAATAAGGGACCGATTTGCACTTGTAGAGGAACGATGACGTCTGATACAATCGTCTCAGCATAAATTTGAGCGTTGAGGTTGCCTCTGATCCAAATCAACTCAGTTCTTCCGCCGATCCAAATACCCGCCCATACCATGATGGTTCCACCACTATAAGGATGGACTTCCTGGCAGGATTTTAATCGCTGTTGGCGTCCAGGGGTTCTCCAGTGTCGTATACGTCTTGTATCCGGTCTCATACCAAAACGAGACTCATCAGAAAAGCACACGAAACGCCATTGTTCTTCTGCCCAATTTCTGTGTTCAAGAGCCCATTGATATCGAATCCTACGATTGTGCATTGCTATAGGTGGTACCCGTAGCGGTCTTCGGGAATGAAGGTTCACTTTATGCAAGCGGTTTCTGACTGTTTGGTCGCTAATTAAGTTCCCTGAAGAGTGATGAAGCCTCACGGCTAACATCATGGCGGTTATTGTTGGAGCTCTTCGAGTTAAGATTTGAATGTATCGGTCTTGTCTCCGTGTGGTGCAGCGATACCGTCCTCCATGGCGCTCAGCCACGGTACCAGTGCTTCGGTAACGTGTCCAAAGTCGACTGATAACACTCTGACTTGTATTCAGAGCTAAAGCTACAGTACGTTGCCGGGAACCAGCTTCTATCATTCCCACGGCTCTGAGCATTTCTTCCCTGCTTAAATGACGTCGCCGCTCCATAATAACGTTGGTTTTAATCAGTAGTAGGGAAACAGTAGCACTAATAATGTCTTCAATGCGTTGTATGTTTTTATAGGGAAAATATTGACAGCTTATTTTCATCTTTTACTCGAATTTGATTGAGAGTTCCTGATTCAAATTATGAAATGCACCAAAAAGGATCCATATAAATTTATAAAATCATAAATTTATTACAAAGCCACATCTCAATCTCAAGAAATCCGCATAAAAATGCTTGATCCCTAGACACTTTTGATGTGTGTAGTTACAGAATTATAATCATCAAAATCAATGACGTATTATATATAGACACGTCATGAACCAACATCGCGGCGCTTAAAAACGGCGACAATACTAGAACTACTTATAAGCGTGAAGAAAGAGAAAGAAAATATGACACCGAACGGCGGGATGCCTGTTGCGAGAGGGAGATAAATATACATCTTCAGTCACGTCACAGGATTTATTAAATTATAAACAAACGTAGCGTCGCGCGACAGGTTGGTGCGTAACTAAGCGCGATGTGGCCAATTGGCTTCATTTCATGTTGTCATTTTAGAGTGCGGACAACGTATCTATAGTTTATATATCATTGATCAAAATCATCAATACAACCCTCCAAGTTCATGTAGGTAACTCGATTGAATGACTATTTCATTTCATGAAAAAGTTAAGTCAGTTGAATCGCGTTTCGCGGGCTACTCTGGAGCATCAGCCTTAACTAAATTATTTTAAAACAAAATTCCATGAGTGGCAGTATTTTGTCATTGTTTGGCTCTTAGTTTGGTAGGTATTTGATTTTTACTAATAGCATACATAAGGCTAGTTTCAGCGAACAAACAAGATGTACCCTCACGAAGCCGCCTACCAAGCATTCTGTACTTACATCAACAGTAAATACTTAAGTAGTTATACAAAAATGTATGCTGGGAAACTGGACTTTTTTTTGGATTGAAAAACCACTGGTTTAGTCCCATCTCGGCACCTTCCCATCTCGGCACCCATGAATTAATTTATAATCTTTACGAAAAATTCCCATCTCGGCACTCCGTCATTAGTCGTTGCTAAGTACAGTCATCAAAAAATGGATACACTGTATCAGTATAGTGAGTAAATCAAATTGACTCAAAACTAAAAAATGTAAAAAAAAGTACCTATAAAATAAGTTTTATAGCAATTAGCTGACCCCCTTTGCAATTATTTTATATTTTATTTATTTGAGCGAAGTAAATAAAATTTAAAGAATTGCAAAGGGGGATCAGCTAATTGCTATGACTGTACAGTGAACGCGTAATCAAGCCTACTCGTATCATTTAGTACCAGTATGAAAGTCCTCAAAGTATGGACGCCCTTTTGCCTACGTCACGGTTATACTGATTAAACGTTAATTGTACATAATAACTGTTGATTTTTGTAATATGTTTTTACGTAATTGCTGGAAAGATTTTAAAACAATTATTCCTACGAACCGTGAATTTTTCATATATTTTAAAATTTGTTATTATACTGCCAAGGCAGAGATAATGGAGCCTCTAAAAAGTGATTCAAGGGCTTGTCTGTGACAATGGTAATTTAAAAAGAAACAAAAATGATTTAATAAATAATAAAGTTGATTTACTTACTATACTGATACTGTGTTTCCATTTTTTTTTGTGTACCTTAAAATGATTCATGAGAGGGTGCCGAAATGGGAATTTTTCGTAGACAAGATAAATAAATTCATGGGTGCCGAGATGGGAAGGTGCCGAGATGGGAATAAACCGTTTTACGGTATGACTCAAAGTAACAATCATGTAATAATCTATACATATAATAAATCTGTAGAAAAGTCATTTTTGTACATTGAAGATATTGAAACAAAAAATAGCCAGCGTGTGAAAAGATAAGTAACAGAACCCATTTCCATCATTTTTGAAATTTTTGTCTGTTTGTCTGTTTGTTTGTGCGCACATCACGTAAAATCTACGAATTCAATGCTGACAATGTTTATACATAAAAATTGTGTGTAACTTGGGGTATGATTTAGTGTTTGTTTCATTGAAATCGGTTAATTCTATCAAAAGATATATGAACTTAAAGTTTTCAAGAAGAACTAATCATCAAAATGTAAGATACATACATGCAGCGACATCTGTTGAACTAAAATGATACCAATGACTAAAAATGTGCTCACCACAGTCATAACTTTTAAATCGACTGACCAGCTTTAAAAAAAAATTATAGCATAGGTAATATACTTTAGCAGTTTAACATTTTGGTCGATAGACGGCGTTGTTTATTTCACTCCATTTTCTGAATTGAATGACCCTCGCCCGTGTCAGTTGCCTATTTTTTGTTTTTTTTTTTCGGATGGGAAATCATCAAATGACTCCTCCTGCTCTGGGCGGAGCAGGAGGGAGTGTCAGACTTTTACTGACTAAAACCCAGCCATGTTCCTTCATCGCCCTTTTGTTCCGGGGCCACGGTATCTCTTTCGAACAGTCCCGCAACCCCGGCAGACATCGGTCCTTGCGGATCGGCCCTTCCTTTTTGCTGACTCTCTTTTAGGCGCGCGTGGAACACGAATGCGCCGTCGACACGGCCTGTCGTCATGAGACGGACGGACGGCGAGCTAGCCCATAGCCCACCGTCCACAGGCCCGCGCCTACGGTGGCCGGGGGCCACGTGGTTGCCCCGGAAGCCCGGGGCGTCTGCCGCGGCGGCCGGGACGTTGAGAGGTTCTCTCCCTCTCACGTTCCGCCACCTCCTTCTCTAGCATTACTGCTTCGCAGAAGGAGGTGACGGCGTCCCATTCCGTCTCGCTCCGGACCATGGCTTGCACCAGGGCCGGACGCGAGAGGTCGCCGCCGCAAACGTGTAAATTGCCTCAAGATTGGTTTTTTAACCGACGAAACAAAAAGAAGGCAGTTCTCAATTCGACGCGTATTTTTTTTATATATGACCACGGATAACTTTTACAGAGAAGTCCGTACATGGTCCTTTTGTTTGTAAAAAGCGTAGGTACATCTCAAAGTTGGTCCCATTTATAATTGAAAAATCGTGTTTGGGCTAATTTCTTGCACCTTTCATGAGAACTTTCGACCTAGCTGGAGTATGACTGTCATCGAGTGTCTAAGGATGAAGGAGGTGGCGGAACGTGAGAGGGAGAGAACCTCTAAACGTCCCGGCCGCCGCGGGAGACGCCCCGGGCGTCCGGGGCCACCACGTGGCCCCCGGCCACCGTACGCGCGGGCCTGTGGACGGTGGGCTATGGGCTAGCTCGCCGTCCGTCTGTCTCATGACGACAGGCCGTGTCGACGGCACGTTCGTGTTCGACGCGCGCCTCAAAGAGAGTCAGCAATAGGAAGGGGTCCCCAAGGGCCGATGCCTGCCGGGGTTGCGGGACTGTTCTAAAGAGATACCGTGGCCCCGGAACACAAAGGGCGATGAAGGAACATGGATGGGTTTAGTCAGTAAAAGTACGACACTGCCTCCTGGTCCGCCCAGAGCGGGAGGAGTCATTTGATGATTTCCCATCCGAAAAAAAAAGGCTGTCGAGGTAAGCCCTTTTTTGGAAAAACATAAGTAGATTATTTTAGCGATTAATGCAAATATATCGAAGAAATTAAATTGTTACCCACTTGGATCTACGTAGGTATATATCTACTAATATTATAAAGCTAAAGAGATTTTGGTTGGTTGAACGCGCTAATTACAGGAAAACTTTTAGTGTTGAATAGTTATCGAGGAGGGCTATAGGTTATCTAACATCACGCTATAATTAAAAGGAGCGGAGCATCAATGATAAATGTTGCAAAAACAAGGAAAATTTATTTCTTTCGAGAGCTTCCTTTGCGGGCGCTGCATAAACGGTTAAAGTTGCGCAACAATCATGTATTAGGGAATTGTTCGTTTTAAAGCGTTATAAAAAAAAACGCGATAGCATTATGTCTATCTTTCAAGGTTGACTCCACTCTCTCTAACCCTCTCTCTCTCATGTGACGCAGACGAAGTTGCGCGGGTCAGCTAGTAATAATAATAAAGCCCTTTTACTTCGGAGTAAAACTAAAACTACATGCAATTTGACATTTTGATTTTATAATATATCTCGCAGTTCAGCGTGCCTCTTGGCAAGTTGGCATAGGCCTCCTCCAGCTTTCTCCATTGAACTCGGTCTTCTGCAACTCTGGTCCAGTATGGTCCTAGAGTCAGACGGATATCATCACTCCATCTTGTTTTCGGACGCCCCTGTTTTCTAATATCCCCTCTTGGATACCATAGGGGTTACTTGTTTACTCCATTTATTTATTTTGCAACGTAGCATATGTCCTGTCCAACTCCATTTTAGATGTTCTATTCGAGTTATTATATCCGTTACTTTTGTCTTCATTCTTATTTCCAAATTTCGGATTCTGTCACTAAGCCTGATGTTCAACATGCTTCTTTCCATTGCTCTTTCTGTTTTGGCAAGTTTTTCTCTATGTTTGTCCGTTAATGTCCATGTCTCGCACTCTCGCAGCCGTATGTCATGCAGGGAAGAATACTAGTGTTGAAAGTCTTTCTCTTAATATGTATGCCTAGATCTTTATTCTTCATTATTTCCTTCAAGGACCAGTATTTCTTCCAACCGCAGGCTATTCTTTTGTTTATTTCCTTAGACATGGAGTCTTCAGGAGATATAATTTGTCCTAGATAAACATATTCTTTCACATATTCAAACTTGGTTCCGTACCTACACCATTATGTTGCTTTCCGTTGAGTTGGTCATTAGTTTTGTTTTATCTGCATTAATTTCTAAACCTACTTCTCTGCTTTTTTCTGCTAAGTCTTTTATCATATTTTCTGGTTTCTTAGGATCTTCTTCTAGCAAGATAATATCATCTGCGAATCTCAAATGATTGAGACGGCTTCCATTGATTATAATACCGTAGTTATCCCAGTCTACACAACTACAACAATCATGTAACGCACTCAAAATATTATGCTGATGGAATCATTGAATAATACTGGGGTCATGTAGGTATTATAAGTCAATTTAAAATTGTAAGATAACATTAAAAACTTGCAAAAAAAAAGTTGAAACGACCTCCAATATCTCCGTAAGGTTTAGGTAATGGTCCAGAACAAAAATAAATGTGACATAGAACTAGTGCCTTTAGCCCTTTATACCCGTTATGAAGCTATGGTCATTAGCGCCTATCTGTAGTTATAAATCAAGAGTTCCGGTTCCGTTAACTTTAATGGATTATTCAAAATCCGGTTTGTTTCGTAAAGTCAATTAGGCGCTAAGTATTGACAGGTGACCACGCCTTCTCATGGACATGATGTTATAATATCTATTTGAGTATATTCGCGCTATACACGTGTTTGGTAATGCCTGCTTGCTTCCCACGGCTTCAGTTCAAGTTCAAATGACATAAATCAGATGTTTCTAAGTAACGATTTATCTATTTCAAAGCCTACGTGTTTGAGCTGATGCTGATTTTTCCTTGAACTTCAGAAGGTCCTTTTACTTTAGTAATATAGAATATGCTTAAATTATACATTCTTTTTTTCATACTCTTAAACGGGTTGTGATGTGAATGTGAAAAATAAAAGCCAATGTAACAAAAACGGAGTCAAATTAGGTACTCAGTTGTGAGAATATTTAAAGCTAATAAATCTTTGTTCCTTGTAACAAATATTGCCAAAGGCGCTATGTGTATAGTTTTGGCACAGTATAATTATAAGCAGTAGGTTGACTTCAAAGAACCGACCGAAACTCTGACGTAATTAACCGAGCGCCCCTTACCCCGCCTGTAAGAATACTTCAAGGTGCGAACAGACTGAATGACTGATAGTCCTGACTGATACCTGATATTAGCAACCTTAGCCCTCTGATCGACAGCAGGCATTGAATTCAAGGACACGCACGTCCGAGTTACACTACTGCTTATCTTTTTTTTTATTGGTGACTAAACCAACTGCTCAGCATAATCTGCCCACTGCTGATACACAGGACAGGTCCGTTAGCCACCACGCGGGCACACTCCGGGTTGGATCCTTACCCACCCAGTAATCTGACCATGTCTTCTCTTGTCCCCAGGTTTCAAAACAACAAAATCTACACATACATCGGTGAGGTGCTGGTGTCAGTGAACCCATACAAGAACCTGGATATCTACAATATGCAGCACATGGCACAGTACAGGGGGCGAGAGATGTTCGAAGTCACTCCACATGTATATGCTGTGGCAGACGCCTGTCAAAGGACGCTGAGGCAGCAGGTGAGACATCTTATCAAGGATTGTTTATGTTTAAGAAGGTTGTCAGACAGAGAACTAAAGTCTCTAAGCGTGAATCCTGGATCGAAACGCAAATAAATAATATTCATATTTTATTTTGAAAGGTTTTCGCAAAAACCGTCGATCGAAATTCAAGTCTAGACAGCTTACTGTCAAAAAGTATTACCTATACGTTTTTAACTCACTACCATGATTTACGCTTGCATTGCTAGTCGCGTCCAAATGATAGGACAAAGTAAACAAAACTTTAGTATGATGCAAATTCTGTCTTTCTATTCTGTGTTCAACTTTACACCTATTAAGTACACACTGACACCCACCCAGCATTTTGTAATTTGACCTGGAGACTAAAGTTCTAGACCATCTAAATCCAGCAGTAAAGTTGCAAACGTCGACATTCCGTATAATTTGTATTTTACTAGAATGCCATAAACTTGCAAATGGTCATTCAACACGTTTGGAATGTGGCCATTATTTCTCTGTTCTTAGCTCTGATGGTGTTACCATAAGAGGCAGTGTTGAATCTTTGTTAGTGGCCGTAAAAAGGTTTTACTGCACTTCGCAAGACCACCCAGCGGTTAAGCAAGCTTTTATTCCATTATGCATTTTAGAAGCACACAACTAATGCTCAACATAAATAGTTATTGTTTTATAAATTCAGAAAATGTCAAACGATTCACGGTCTTGTTTTTTCTCATCATTTCATATATACATAGGTATTCTTTATATACTTGGGAAAAAAGCAACAGCTACTGACTCGAAAGTTTTTAAAGTAGAGTTATCCAGCGAAGGAAATCGCTGGATTGTTTTTGAAAAACTCGAGCCAAAAGATGTGTTAACAATTGATTAAATAAACTGATCATGCAGATAATATTGACAATGCTCATGACATAATCTCTTTGTGGCGTTGTACTGATTCGAGTAGTGAGCGTGTACTATGTTTGGACAATGGACACTAACTACATCATTCATGACAATACTAAGACAATCAGCACCCTAATTGCGTAAATACACTTTCTATCACAATCACAATCCGAATGGTTTTGAGGGAAATTCTTTTTCCATTGAATTGTCAAAATGTGGGAATGAGAGTGTGTTACGCAATTATCCCGTAGATATAATAACTGATGACGATTACCATCAAAGTATTTCGGATCAGATACATAAGGGAGACAAAGCTTATATTATAGTTTGTCTAGTACCTGATGTGGTCCTAAGCGGACTGGCGATGATAATGATGGCAAACATTTTGTTTCAGGGCAAAGACACATGTGTACTAATATCAGGAGAGTCAGGTTCAGGCAAGACAGAGGCATCCAAGTTCATAATGAAGTACATAGCAGCAAACACAACACAAGTCCACAGGGATTATATTGATAGGTGAGTTACAAATACAAAGGTTTGTAGCCCAGATTTGCGGACCGGTCTTACATAAGCATATACAGGTAAAGGGCTCAAAAATCTTGCTATAATTGGGAATCTTTTCAAGGAGAATGATTTAATTTCTAAGTAAAGTATTTTTTTAATATTATAAAGTTACAAGGGATAGTTACCTTTAATGCCTTTTGAGGTGGATGATGTTTATGGAAAGGGGGAAATAGTTGTAAGGCTGAATACTGAAGTGATTGATGGCTGTTATCTATTGAAGGAGGCGATGAGCACAACATGTTTAAATGACATTGACATACGTTTCTTCCAGGGTCAAAAACGTGCTAATCCAGTCAAATTCGATACTAGAAACGTTCGGCAACGCGAAGACAAATCGTAACGGCAATTCGTCCCGGTTCGGCAAATACATGGACATCCACTTCGACTACAAAGGCGACCCCGTGGGGGGACACATCAGCAACTACCTGCTGGAGAAGAGCAGGGTGGTCTCCTTGCAACCGGGGGAGAGGAACTTCCACGCATTCTATCAGGTAAACACCAGATTAATATTGATTCCTCTTTAGATGCTGTTGGACATTATGTGGTTGATTACATAGAGACAGATAGATAAATAGATTATTTCACAAATTACAGGTATAAGATGTAGATTTCCAAAAAGCCATAGGTGGTCTTGTCTCTAAAAGCGATCATTTTAGGTCTTCTTCGGCGCGGAAGTCTGGGAACGTACTTCCGGGATAGTCATACATCCTAAACCTAGGTCATGATGGTCTGATACATTTTAAGCTTTTAAGAGTCCTATTACATTTTTTACGCAAATTTATGATTTTTGACGCAGTAATTTTCAGCACCAGTTAGATATTTTAATGATTTGCTTATAAATAACAATAGTGTCATTCTCTTTCTTGCAAGTTGGGGTTTCACATTTTTATTTTCGTGTAATTTACTATTAATATTTTACGAACTCAGTTTGCAAGAAACACCGTCGGCGATGGAACTTTGACGCTCAAATTCACATTGTTACATGCAATTCTTATAAAAGATAAAATTACTGAAAGATAATTTGAATGTTTTACTTGTTTATTGGAGTTTTAGAATTTCTTTAAATTCCTTAATTTCCAAGTTTCCTAATAAATAAAGCGTAATTTAAGCCATAAATAATAATAATAATAATTTTACTATCAGGTAACTAACTATACACGCAACGTTGTCGGCGTCGTGTTTCGCTGCGTGGAAAAAAAAATGTCTTGATTCAGCGTCCTTTATATTCCAAATAAACTAAATTTTATCAAATAAATTATTATGATATAAAACTTCAATCTACAATGAATAAGTTTCATTAGTTTTCGTTTGTATTACAATAAATAAAATTAAAGTACTATAATTCTGCGTCAATTCAGGTCGCTCCTCAGTCTCATGTCAGTCTCGTTTCTAATTTTCGTCAGTATCAATCGACAATCATCCGGAGATCGCTATTATTATCGACTCGTGTACGCCGACCGAAAAAAATTAGCGTAGCGAGAAATTGTTACGACTCCTTGCCTTGGACAGGTTAGAATGGTTTCGAACGTTCATATAGGAGTTACTCGGACGAAGTTTAGATAAATTCAATAGCTTGTAGAGCGAGCGAAGCGAACTCGAAAATTTTAACACTTTTCCTACCGACCTACTGGAGTTACCTGGGCCTCATATAGACAACGTTAAGACTCATGAAAAACTAGGCTTCAAGAACGAGCGTAGCGAGCTCGAAATTTTTTACAACATTGCCTCAGATAATTTTACTATAATTGCATATATATATAAGGCCTCGGGGCAAGGGGCTCCTAACTTATTACTACGTATAAATATCATTCCATGGCATCAGGCAAGAAAAGCTTTTAAAAATCCTGAGCCTCTAGGGGCAGCTGCCTCCTCCTGGCGACGCCCATGACAAGATATACAACTAGAATATTTAGTTTTAATTCCGTCAAACAGGTTCAAGCTTGGCTAATGGCGTATTTGGTCCGGTCCAGGGGGGGGGGCAATTGCACCCATTGCCCCCCCCCCCCTGTATCCGCGCCTGTGTAGAACAAAAAAATGATCGCAATGACGAGGAGAATAAGTGCCTTGTTTTACACCCTTTATTACTTTCTAGAAGCCCTAACCGTTTAATTACATTCCCCATATAAATATTTAGTAAACAAAATCTCAGTTGTGTACCTAACAGTCATTACCTGTAGTGATGATGATCGCTTGTTTAGTTTACGGTTATCTAACTGACATAATAAACATAACATCATGATTTGTAATCTCCGAAGGGATTGTAACCTCCGGATTTGGAGAAAATTTGTGACAGACAGTTTATAAATTGAATAACACTTATGATACTTTTTGACGAAAATAGGGTAGATGACACAAAACAATAATTCCAAGACACAAATCTCTAAAATAAACACTTTATTTTGGGTCTGAAAACCCGATTTATTTTCAATTAATTGCCAAATTCGATTTTTAGTTGCTTTGAAATCAATAAATAGTTGAGTTGAATAAACAGTGACGTCACAGTTGCCTATTGCTATACAAAATTTATGAGAGAACCGCGTTTTGACAGCTTTTAAATAGTATCTCAATTGATTGGTGTGTCACCTACCGCCATTACTTTATTGTGAGACAATAGCGCATGATTTTTTTTATCACTCTAAACAAAACGTACTAACATCAGAAATAGCCAAGTGACATTATTTTTTAAATATCTTTTAAAAAATACTAAGTTAAAATTTATGCATATTCCCTATTACCAAACTCCATGCAGTCAAAGCCGCGAGCATAAGCTTGCAACCTAATATTCTTTTTAATTTCCAGTTGCTAAGTACAAACAACCCAACGACGAAGAAGTTCGGGCTGACCTCGAACGCCGTGTACAAGATCCTGGGCAGTGAGCGCACCACAGCATCAGACACCAAGTTGTACTCTCAGACTAACAGCGCGTTTGATGCGCTCGCGTTCTCGCAGTCGGTAGTCCAAGATATCTGGAGCATCGTCAGCGGAGTTATTTTGTTGGTGAGTTTATTTTACTGGATTTCAGATAATGTCTGAATTGTAAGTCATATTTGGATGCGAATTTCAAAGGTCTTCCAACATTGCTAACATATCTTTTGATCCTCGGACCAACGTACCTACAGTACAGTCGGGACTGCGGTCGCATCGGATTTTTTTATTACAGAATGCGATGCTGCTGTATTTTTTTTTGTTAGCCTAAGCTGTCCTACTCCTGGGCAAAGGCCTCACCACATTCCTTCCACTTTTCTCGATGTTTCACCTCTTCTCGCCAATTAACGAGAAAGTCCGATGGGTTTTAGTCAGTAAAAGTCTGACAGTCCCTCCTGCTCCTCCCAGAGCGGGAGGAGTCATTTGATGATTTCACATTCGGAAAAAAAAGGCGTCCCGCCATCTTTTCCTCGGTCCAGCGGTCTCAGGGCTCCAGTTTAGTTATATGCGGGCCCACAGCTTTGCCGGCATTCGGCAGCATGGTCTGCCCAGTTCCATTGTAATATTAAGTTATTATTATTTTATCATTTCAGTTATGGTCCTAAATTACAGTACAGTGATTTAGGGTTTCTTACGTTAACACCATACCCATCGGGACAAACTCTACAGAGAGAAACCTAATAATAGCAGTTAGGTTTATTTCAGAGCGAGTCCGAGCTCCGTTGCGATTTTCGATATCCATAGACTTGTATGAAAGTGTACACTGTTCAGTGTACAACGACGTAGCGTCAACGCTGAACTGTGAATGTTAATGTCAACCGACCGGCGCATGCAACCGACGCCGGTGTCGCTGTGAAATAGACTGGACTGTGAAATAGGCCAGCAATTTTTGTAGCGAGTCTGATCTTTCAAGGTGTAGGCGTACTTGAACATCATCCATGGAGCCTTTATTTTCCCACGCAACTTTCAATGTATTGCCTTCAGTTTAACAAGTCCTCTCTTTCAGGGCGAGTTAACGTTCACAGAGTCCCAAGACGGCCAGCTAACGGTCGGCGGGCCAGTGAAGCAGTGCACGGGCGCGCTGGGCGTGTCAGAGCCGGCGCTGCGGGGTGCGCTGGCGGGCCGGGTGCTGGCGGCGGGCGGCGAGCTGGTCAGCAAGGAGCACTCGCTCAGCGACGCGCACTACACGCGCCTAGCGCTCGCCAAGGCTGCATATGACAGGCTATTCACGTGGATAGTTCAACAGGTAAGGTTATTATAATAATTGAACATATTTTGACCTATCACATACACAAAATCTCGCCTGTAAACGCCGTTAGCAGAGTTAAGCAGAGGTGTGCCTCAGTAGCTACCCACATTATTCGTTGGTGTAGTGGTCGCGAGCCCCTGCTGCTGAGCATTCTCAGGTCGGGCTGTGTTGTTATGTTTATCTTAAAATATATAATTTTGTCACTATTATTTGATATTTCAAATGTAATAAGTTTGTAAATATCGCTTTTAAGAAACATGAACGGACGCATTTAGTTGGTTATCATTTACATACCTTTGGGTTTTGTACTTAAGGTGAAAGTGTCAGAGTAGCCCGCGAAATTTATTATTTACTTTATTTTTCTTTAATTATCTTTATTTAATTTATTTATTTATTTATATTGCCTAAAATTTTATTGCTTAAAAGTTGGCCATATCTTCAAGACAATAAAGTTTACTTCTTCTTCACAGATAAACAAAGCGATAGATGTGCCCAGTGGAACATATAAGAGCACTCTTATAGGAGTGCTGGATATCTACGGGTTCGAGATCTTCGAGACGAACAGCTTCGAACAGTTCTGTATCAACTACTGCAATGAGAAGCTGCAGCAACTGTTTATTGGTGAGTCGATAAACGCAGATTTCCTATCTTGTTAGTGAAAAAGTTTTTAAAAGACATGCAATGCATAAAAAGTAACTAGACCGCCATCTTTGAGAGGTCGCCATATTGGATTTAGAATGACGTCGCTTAGCTAACCTTTTATTGTCATCCAAACTAAACATGTTTGCAAAATTTCAGCTCAATCAGAAACCGGGAAATGGGTCGAATTTATCTTCTTACATTTTTTACACAGTTACAGGTGAAGCTAATGAGAGCGTGCTAAAATACCAGATGACTTTTTTATCACTTTTCAAAAAAATGGGTATACTAAGTGAACGGAGTAGAAGCTTATGGCTATACCTAGTTCTTTTTTTCTTTTTTTCTACAGCTTAGAAAAAATACGATCTATCATCAAAAAACGTTACAAATTTCAAGTATTTTTTTTTATTTAAGAACAAAGAGACATTTTGAAAAAAAAAATAGATAAGCATGCCATTTACTTTTTTATTTAGCAGTATATAAAGCTAATAATAAGGATCCGTAGATTAAGTTTTAACCTTCTGTACGCTATTCCAGAACTGGTGCTCAAACAGGAACAAGAAGAATACGCCCGCGAGGGCATCCAGTGGACTCCCATCAAGTACTTCAACAACCGCGTCATCTGCGAGCTGGTGGACGCTCCACATCAGGGACTCATCGCTATCATGGACGAGGCTTGTCTCAATCCCACCAAGGTGAACAGCTTCTGGGAGTGACTCCACATTTTTTTTCACTTTTCCCAAACGTCACGACGTCTGAACTGAAACGAGGCGAATGAACGTCTTTTCCGTTTTTATACCAAAAGACATAAAGCTTTCTCTCTCTGACTGGGTCATTCCGCTTCCGCGTCGATTACCCTTAAATATACTGCAAAAAATATGAAAAAAAATACACTATGTAATTAGCACATCCGAAGGGGATGTTTGCGTTGGAGTGTAATTTTATTAATCCAATTTTAACCGTATGTAAAGGTCGGTAAAGTTGAGTTTTGATTGTTACTCAATAGTCCCCGCTTCTAAGCCACTTTGTGTTTAATAATGTGCTATTTTCTTGTAACAGATATCAGATAAGCAACTACTAGAGGCGATGGACAGGAGACTAAACGGCCACAAACACTACACCTCGCGACAGCTGGCGCCCGCCGACAAGAAACTAAAACATGGCGTCGACTTCAGAATTACGTAAGTGGAAACTTTTTGCATAGACTCCGTCATTTGTTTTAGTCAATATGCACTAAGTGCAAACCGATGGTAAAGTACCTTTTCAACACTTTTGCTCAAAAACTGCATTTACGGAGCCTGTTTAGATTGTTCGAAAGTTAAAAATTATACACCTTACAACGGAACGTGCAGTAAAATAGGTACTCTCACCTAAGTACCTATTTTATCGCATACCCCGTTGTAAAGCACCATGCGTATTCTTTACTTACGGTTTTTTTTATTAGGTCAAAATGAAAATCCAATATGGCGCCAACGAAAATTTTCGGTTTTTTCTTCATGGGTGTCGTTTTCGTGCTTTTTGGGGTCCCTGATAATAAAAATGAGGTCAAAATAAATATCCAACATGGCGCCGATGAATATTATTGGTTTCTTCTACATGGGTGTCGTTTTAGTGGTTTTTGGGGTCGCTGTTTGTTTCATTACATATTGTACTGTTTTCTCGTAAATGTGTTGAAAAACATTGTATGACACACGTGCAGAAAATGGTATTTACAAAGTCTTGACTATGGTAAGATTTGACAATTTCCAACTCAAAGCATTTATTTCAATTAGACCGTTACAGGCGCTTTTGAAAGTCAAAAACAAAATAATAAAGCTACAGTCCCAGTCACAAGGCATAATAACTCGTGAAAGTACTGTTGTAAGTACGCAGTTGCCCATTCCAAAGTGTAAATCTCTAAAAAGAATGGTCGTCTTAGTAACAGAGACAATTTTGCGGTTTTTTTAGCTTTTTTAAATTGCAAGCCGAGCCGATGCATGCCTGGGGGTCTAAAATGGCCGCTATAACAGAATCCTAATATGAATCACGTTAATAAATGTAAATTCTTAAAATGGACTTTATAGTCATGATCATAAAGTCCGTTTTAAGGATTTAATTTTTTAGTGAATTAAATTATGATTCTGCTAAATGTACATTTTTAAAATGGACTTTATGATCATGACCATAAAGTCCGTTTTAAAGATTTTTTTTTTTAAAGTGAAATACTTTATGATTCTGCTAAAGTGGCCTTTTTAGGCCCGCTGATCTTTCAATCTCTCTCTAGTCGCAAACTCCACACAATACTCGATCACAGTTTCAACAATAATTTCCCCCGCAGTCACTACGCAGGCGAGGTCACATACGCCGTGACCGGCTTCATGGACAAGAACAAGGACTCACTGTGGCAGGACCTCAAGAGACTGCTGCACTCGTCCAGCAACCGCTCGCTCCACGAGATGTGGCCGGAGGGCGGCGACAACATACAGAAGGTATAATACTACACAAGCTGTAATCTGCGGTTCTACATGCATTATAAGGAAACTTTGTCATCACATCATCATATCAGCCCAGAATCACCCACTGCTGGGTATAGTCCTCCCCTTTTTCCTGTCACACTTCCCGGTTCTGTGCGTCCCTTATCCAGGTGTTTCCCGCGACTTTGACTTTGATGTCGTCGACCCAACGAGCTATAGGACGGCCCTGGTTTCTTTAGCCTAATCTTGGCCACCACTTGGTCAAAGCCTTGCTCTATCGGCCATCTCCTCTTTGTCATAAATCGAGATAAACATTATCCTAGAATCCGGGATATAGTCTATTTGTCTGCCAAGTTTAATCCAAATCCGCAGAAATAGGCGTATTATACGCATATTACGACTTCCAGTTTAATTTTACATTTGGTGTGGAACTAGGCCTAGCCATTTCCCAACTATGTTGGGTACGGGTTCAGTCTAACTGGATGCACCTGAATAGTATACCAGTATTTTACATGAAGCGACTACCTATCTGACCTCCACAACCCAGTTGGTACTGGGTAATACGATGCTCTTTGGTAAGACTGGTCGTCAGACTTTTTGGGCCACTGACTACCTGTAACGACTGTCAAAGATCTGCAAATGACAGCCGGGACCAATGGCTTAAGGTGCTTTCCGAGGCACGGAGGAACTCGGTATGTATTGGGTGGTCACCCATCCACAGACCAACCTAGGCAAGCACGGCTTATCCTAAAGATCCCTAGTGGCTGTAATTATTTAGTAACTATGTTTTATTGGTTAGTTTCTGTAGATGTAACCTCAGTGTTTGTTCGCAGACATCAAAGCGTCCACCTTCAGCGGCGACGCTGTTCCGCAACTCGATGTCTGCGCTGGTGACTGGTCTGCACAGCAAGGAGCCCTTCTACGTGCGCTGCGTCAAGCCCAACCCCTACCAGGCGCCCTCACACTGGGACGACCAGCTGGTAAGTGTCCGCCTGCACAGCAAGGAGCCCTTCTACGTGCGCTGCGTCAAGCCCAACCCCTACCAGGCGCCCTCACACTGGGACGACCAGCTGGTAAGTGTCCGCCTGCACAGCAAGGAGCCCTTCTACGTGCGCTGCGTCAAGCCCAACCCCTACCAGGCGCCCTCACACTGGGACGACCAGCTGGTAAGTGTCCGCCTGCACAGCAAGGAGCCCTTCTACGTGCGCTGCGTCAAGCCCAACCCCTACCAGGCGCCCTCACACTGGGACGACCAGCTGGTAAGTGTCCGCCTGCACAGCAAGGAGCCCTTCTACGTGCGCTGCGTCAAGCCCAACCCCTACCAGGCGCCCTCACACTGGGACGACCAGCTGGTAAGTGTCCGCCTGCACAGCAAGGAGCCCTTCTACGTGCGCTGCGTCAAGCCCAACCCCTACCAGGCGCCCTCACACTGGGACGACCAGCTGGTAAGTGTCCGCCTGCACAGCAAGGAGCCCTTCTACGTGCGCTGCGTCAAGCCCAACCCCTACCAGGCGCCCTCACACTGGGACGACCAGCTGGTAAGTGTCCGCCTGCACAGCAAGGAGCCCTTCTACGTGCGCTGCGTCAAGCCCAACCCCTACCAGGCGCCCTCACACTGGGACGACCAGCTGGTAAGTGTCCGCCTGCACAGCAAGGAGCCCTTCTACGTGCGCTGCGTCAAGCCCAACCCCTACCAGGCGCCCTCACACTGGGACGACCAGCTGGTAAGTGTCCGCCTGCACAGCAAGGAGCCCTTCTACGTGCGCTGCGTCAAGCCCAACCCCTACCAGGCGCCCTCACACTGGGACGACCAGCTGGTAAGTGTCCGCCTGCACAGCAAGGAGCCCTTCTACGTGCGCTGCGTCAAGCCCAACCCCTACCAGGCGCCCTCACACTGGGACGACCAGCTGGTAAGTGTCCGCCTGCACAGCAAGGAGCCCTTCTACGTGCGCTGCGTCAAGCCCAACCCCTACCAGGCGCCCTCACACTGGGACGACCAGCTGGTAAGTGTCCGCCTGCACAGCAAGGAGCCCTTCTACGTGCGCTGCGTCAAGCCCAACCCCTACCAGGCGCCCTCACACTGGGACGACCAGCTGGTAAGTGTCCGCCTGCACAGCAAGGAGCCCTTCTACGTGCGCTGCGTCAAGCCCAACCCCTACCAGGCGCCCTCACACTGGGACGACCAGCTGGTAAGTGTCCGCCTGCACAGCAAGGAGCCCTTCTACGTGCGCTGCGTCAAGCCCAACCCCTACCAGGCGCCCTCACACTGGGACGACCAGCTGGTAAGTGTCCGCCTGCACAGCAAGGAGCCCTTCTACGTGCGCTGCGTCAAGCCCAACCCCTACCAGGCGCCCTCACACTGGGACGACCAGCTGGTAAGTGTCCGCCTGCACAGCAAGGAGCCCTTCTACGTGCGCTGCGTCAAGCCCAACCCCTACCAGGCGCCCTCACACTGGGACGACCAGCTGGTAAGTGTCCGCCTGCACAGCAAGGAGCCCTTCTACGTGCGCTGCGTCAAGCCCAACCCCTACCAGGCGCCCTCACACTGGGACGACCAGCTGGTAAGTGTCCGCCTGCACAGCAAGGAGCCCTTCTACGTGCGCTGCGTCAAGCCCAACCCCTACCAGGCGCCCTCACACTGGGACGACCAGCTTGTAAGTGATCATTACTTCTGATAGACAAACATGGCGGCGTTGCTGAGTCGTTTCTACATAACCATGGCCATGTTCATGTTGTATTTCAAAATTTGATTATCAAAATTTAGAACAAGTTTCTTTTTCATTTCCGGTGCAATATTTTTTTTTTAAAGAATACAAAATTCTAAAGCAGATAGTTGTGTAAGTTGCAATCACTGTTAGTTTTGCTGCGATCAGTTCTTAACGATTTTCTCGTGATTTAAAATCGCGCAACCTGTCATGATCCTGTTTAGTTAGCTGTCTAGTTTTAAGAGGCCGGGGAGCGTGAATTTGTCCATACAAACGTAATACCAAAATCATTTTCAGTCTGAGCATATTTCCACCTTAATATGCTGTTATTCGGAACAAGATGGTAATTACCTAGGTTTCCATTGTTTTTTTTATTGCAAAATACTTATCAAGAGCGAAATGCAAACAAATTGAATATCTCACATTTTTACAGTATAAATACGATGTTTTCATCTCATCTGTTCTATATTAAAAACGGTAGTATTTGTAACATTGTTCAAATGGAAACATGTCTTATATTGTTAAGTTAAATAATATAAAAAAAACAATGGAAAAGCATTGAGTTTTCATTCATTATTTTTGGTATTACGGCACACATTCAAATTAATCACAAATGTTCATCGGAAGTCGTGCCATCGCATCAAGCATTGAGCTGGGGCGGGGCGCGGCCGCGCGGGGCGAGCGACAGTACATTTGGATGTGTTGAGTATAGTGACAAAATATGTAAATGTGTGCCTGCGCACCTCGCCACCCGGCCGGGCCGGGCAATTCGTTCGTCAATGTTAGACGATTACTTGATTGCATTGTGCGTGCGTATTTTTTTGCCAATTGTATCGTAATATTTCTGACACTTCTTTACCTATGCTACGGATTTGGATTTAGATTTGCCTTGTGATTTGGAATCGAGTAACCTACCTACCTACTTTAGTACGACTTTTGTTTTGTTTACGGACTTCGATATTTGCTTACGATTTGGTTAAATTTAGGTTACAAAACAGGTACCTACATAAACATAATTATATATAAAGGTTAGCAACATGGACTCCAAACGTTGGGATGGGATGTAGGAATCTCACAGTAAGTATCTACCTACCTATTTGTTTTCATCATTTTTTTAAACACAGACCAAAAAAATGCCTGCCACATATTTTTTCTCGTTCATAATCGAAATTACATTACACTGGGTTAGTACATACTGAATTAGATGTGTTTAGGATTCAAATGTCCGACTAATAGGTTTCATTCATAATCATAACATAAGGGTACCTAGGTACCTACCGACTAAATAAATAATTATTATGTTTTATTTTACAAGCTTTGATATAGTTTCACGTGTCCCGATGTTTGTCTGTAATCTGTAAGTAATCAAATCTTGCAAGTAAAATTTGATCCACTTCCCGATTACCGATTGAGCTGAAATTTTGCACGCATATGTAGGTATATCGCGTGACAATGCTATGGGTGGCCATAGGAATTCTATAATGTAACGACGTAACCCCATCGAGTTTGAACTTGTTTGATTCGTCGTGACGAGTACTTTGTCTTTAGGGTCCAGGGTCTGATGATGGAGCTAGAAGGTGTCCATGGGAACTCCGTTATAAAACGACATAACCCCATCGAGTTTGGGCTCGTATGATTTGTCTTGACGAGTACTTTGGTGCTAGGTGGTATCCAGGGTCTGATAATGGAGCTGGAAGGTGGCCATTGCAAGTCCGTAATAAAACGACATAATCCCGTCGAGTTTGGGCCCGTTTGATTGATCTTGAAGAGTAAATTGGTCCTAAATGGTAATCAGGGTTTGATGATGAAGCTGAAAGGGGGGCCAAAGGATCTCCGTAATAAAACGACGCAACCGCTTCGAGTTTGGGCTCGTTTGATTCGTCTTGATGAGTACCTACTGCCTACCTACTGCCTACCTACTGACTACCTACTGCCTACCTACTGCCTACCTACTACCTACCTACTTTTAGGTTCTAGGATACTTATGCCGGTTTCCTTTCCTCACGATGTTTTCCTTCACCGTTTTGAGAGCAGTGTTGATGAATTACACAAAGTAATGCGCCTGCCTGGGTTCGAACCTACGACTTAGGCGCGGGCAGTATTATAAGTACTAAGTCTATGGTCGCGGGACAAATACAACACACGGTAGATATATCGTTTATCGTCACATCCTCGTCAGCGCAATGATATACCGTGTAGCCTAAATTGCACGTTATTTCCATGCATTTTGTATGATATTTGAATGGAATAGGAAGCCGCCCGCGCCATGTCCGCGCCCGACGCCTCTTGTATTTGTCCCGCGCCTTACTGTTCGTAAGTCGGGGCCGCCACCACTGAGCCACCAGTGGGTCTAAAATGGCCGCTTTATCAGAATCGTAATATGAATCACGTTAAAAATTTAAAATTCTTAAAATGGACTTTAACCTCATAAACATAAAGTCCATTTTAAGAATTTTAAATTTTTGACGTGATTCATTCTAAGATTCTGCGTGGATTCTGCTAGAGCGGCCATTTTAGACCCGCAGTACGTACCTACTTTTATTTCAGATTTTCAGTTATCTACATTAGTGGTATAGAAAGAGTAGTAAGTAACCCAGATTTTTTTAGGGTTCCGTACCCAAAGGGTAAAAACGGAACCCTATTACTAAGACTTCGCTGTCTGTCCGTCTGTCTGTCCGTCTGTCTGTCACCAGGCTGTATCTCATGAACCGTGACAGCTAGACAGTTGAAATTTTCACAGATGATGTATTACTGTTGCCGCTATAACAACAAATACTAAATATAGTCAATGGTACGGAACCCTTCGTGTGCGAGTCCGACTCGCACTTGGCCGGTTTTTTTCAACAAAGCCTAGATTTTGAGTTAATCTAACATTTGAGATAAAAACATTGTAGACAGATTTCCTAAAAACGCATTACTATTCTGCACATATACTAACGATTGCACAAAGTAACTAACAAAAATAAAGCAAATAATGAACATGATAACTAATAAAAAGGTAAACACCAAACACTATTAACACACGCATAGGTACACTCTATTCACACTGGCTCACGCGCGGCTACGCAACGGGCCGGGGAGTGTGAAACAGAGACAACAATATTTCAACGTGTTTTTGCCTTCGCTTCGAATTGCAGTTGCGAGCGGATGGCGCCGCACTCTTAATAGTGAATTAGTACATCAATATCATAGCGTTAAAAACTGTTAGACAAGATTTTTAACCAGGGTCTTTCTGGAATTCTGCTTTGCGTGTCGAAGAACTCAACCCGACCAGTATGTAACCACCTGCACAGCGCTTTCGTTGGCTTTCTGGAATTAGAACCGGAGGAAAATTATTGTTATTTAGTAAAACACAACTGTCAATAAAAAAGTGAGCCGTCGCGGGACTCCTGGCCGATGTGAAACATCGAGATTATTTTGTACAAGTACAAAAAAGTACAATTTATGCTTAAAAAAAAGTAAATATAAAAAAAACCACAATAAAATAATAAAAACAAAATAACTATTTAAAAAACAAAATCCTTATGCTGTAATCAAACTCGAAGTCACGAGATTGTAACCCAGTGCTCTGTGCCCCGAGACCAGCTGGTTTGTTATAAATCGCGGCGAATATGTGAATCATGCTGCTTCAACTGGTCGGTAATGTTCGGGATTGTTCGGGCCGGGTTCGATCGCCACGCTCGCCACGAATTTTTCATTTGTTGATTTGGTTTACCCGCGCCTATAGATGTTTGACATGAAAGTTTTGTCTTGTAGGTCCGTCACCAGGTGGCGTACCTGGGCCTGGTGGAGAACGTGCGCGTGCGTCGCGCGGGGTTCGCGTCCCGCCAGCGCTACGACCGCTTCCTCAAGCGCTACAAGATGCTCAGCCAGTACACGTGGCCCAACTTCCGCGGCACCTCCGACAAGGACGCCGTCATGGTGCTGCTGCGGGACCTCCACATCACTGACGTACAGTTCGGACATACCAAACTCTTCATTAGGTAACTACCTATCTACCCTTGGGCGTATACACGTAGAACGCTGGCGCAGGCACAGTCTATACAACGTGCCGACCCAGCGCCGATAAGCGCCGACAATTTCTGACGGCGTAAGCAGGTCGGAACTTGTCGGCGACGTTCGGCGCTTGTCTGCGCCGTTAGCCAACGTTCTACTTGTATACGCAATAAGTGACTACACTTTTCCACGCAGGAATCCATAGACCAACCTAAACTGTGCAATTTTCTGGGTAATCGTTTCTTAGATATCTTAGTGTACCCTACTCTATGTCTATTCTGAGAGCGATGGTGGTCCAGGAGGTGTAGATCGTAGGTTCGAAAATAAGTAGACGTTTATTTCATCACTACTGCTCTCGAAACGCTGAAGAAAAATATTGTGAGAAAACAAACCTGTCTTCGAACTAAAAATTCGAATGTATGTGACTTCTACCAAACCACACTGTAGGTGTGAGTGAAAGACTAATTGTGAGGTGTGAGTGAAAGACTAATTGTGAGGTGTGAGTGAAAGACTAATTGTGAGGTGTGAGTGAAAGACTAATTCAAAATCCACCACGTGGTGGATTTTGAATTAGTCTTTCACACACGCGATGCCTGCTACCAGCAATGGAAACATTTTAGGCTGACTAAAACTACACGTCAAAAACAGAATAGGTGTTGAAACGAATTACTTAGCAATATGTTACCCCATTTCGTCACCCCAGGAGTGCCAAAACCCTGCACGGTCTAGAAGCGGCCCGCGCCGAGCTGATCCCGTCCATCGTGATCCTGCTGCAGAAGCTGTGGAGAGGCACCGTCGCGCGCATGCGCTACAAGAAGATGAAGGCCGCTTATACTATCTTTAATGCTTGGAAGTAAGTGTGAAATACATAATTATGAGGATAGGTGGAAACGTATAATTTACACACAGACATTTTACGTTGCTCGCCATTTACTATTCTAGTTTTACATTTTAGTTTTTTTTTTACTGTTTTCTAAAGTAGAATGAAACTGTGTGAAGGATTAATTATGTAAGTAACGCTACGCTCGGGATTCTACTCGAGAATCCTTCGCTGCGCTCGGGACCCAACTTATAACTCCCTCGAATACACATTACATTCCTCTTTTTTTCACTTGTTGTATAATCTACAAGAGACCTGTATAGACCGTGCAGGTCCTTATTCCACGATGCTGAAGTCCATATCCCCCCTCAGACGCTACCGCCTGCGGCACTACATCGCGGAGCTGCAGACGGAGCTGCGACGCAACCGCGGCGTGATCCGCACGTGGCCGCCCAGTCCGCGCCGCGTGCACGTGCCGCTCATACAAGCTGCCTACAGGTATGACAATATTATATACATCATCATTCTTCTGCCCCTATCCCAATGTACTTGAGGTCGGCGCAGCAAGTCTTTTTTTATGTGAAACATCTATATGCCTAGGCAGAAAACCGACTCGTATGCCGTAACGGAACATGGTTACTGCAGTCTGTTCTCGGCTCCAAAACAACCTCGCCTGCGGCTCGGGTGTGAATTTCGCCTCGACTGCAATAACAAAGTTTCCCCACTTATATCTAAATATCCTTTTTATTTTTGCATTTTCTACTCTAGTGCAAAAATAACCCCTGAATGTTGCATATTTTTTGTGTTTGTCACATATTCGCAAATATTATATCCAAAGATATTTTTTTCTAACAATTTAAGAGCCCCTTCCAAAAATTCAGTCGCTAGAGTTTAGGCAAATTCGTTGCGATCCTATGTTAGTGTGCATTGTTCATGCAGATACACGCACACACGGGTGCAGATCGAGCGTAGTGATCGCCTAAACCATTTTGATCCTGTAGACGATATTATTTTATGATACATAATTATAAAGTCAGTACGGTTTAGAAATAAAAGTCTGGAATGTGTGTCTAACTGTATATTTATCACAATCAAAATAAAAATGGTTTAATTTTGTATTAGAAGAATTTAGATACATATAAACATTTTACAAAATGATAAATAAAAGTGCGAGTAGGACTCGCGCACTGAGGGTTCCGTACAAACTTTTTAAAGGACCAACTTAATTTTTCTGGATCTGGGACTTTTGCGCGAAAAACATTTGCGCGAAAAACATTTGCGCGAAGGACACTTGCGCGAACCCATTTGCGCGAAAAGACAAATGCGCGCATGGACTTTTGCGCGATTGGACTTATGCGCGAACGGACTTTTGCGCGCCTGGACACTTGCGCGAATGGACTTTTGCGCGATTAGATTAATGCGCGAACGGACATTTGCGCGCCAAGATACTTGCGCGAATGGACTCTTGCGCGAAAGGACACTTGCGCAAATGGAAACTTGCGCGACTGGACTTTAGCGCGACTTAATGGCCACTGAGGTTCACTCGTAGAGTAAACATAACATACCCCTGTTATTTATACTTGAAGGTGGTTTTTTCTTTTGGTTTTTCTGTCATGGATGTCATTTTCATGGTTAAGGAGACGCTGATAACGAAATGAGATCAAAATGAAAATCCAAGATGGCGCCGAGGAAAACTTCTGTATTTTCTATCATGGGTGTCATTTTTATGGTTTTCGGGGTCGCTGATTATGAAAATGAGGTCAAAATGAAAATCCAAGATAGCGCCCAGGATAATTTTTGATTTTCCGTCATGGGTGTCGTTTTCATGGATTTTGGGGTTGCTGGTTACGAAACTGAAATCGAAATGCAAATCCAAGATGGCGCCGAGGAAGCATTAAAATTAAAATAATCAGCGACCTCAAAAACCATGAAAATGACACCTACGTTGGAAAAACCGAACTTTTTTTACGGCGTCATGTTGGATTTGCATTCGACCTCATTTTTGTAACCAGCAACCCCCAAAACCATGAAAACGACACCCATGACAGAAAAACCGAAAATTATTTTTTTGGGCGCCAACTTGGAT
Source organism: Xestia xanthographa (assembly GCA_905147715.2). Taxonomy (NCBI): domain Eukaryota; kingdom Metazoa; phylum Arthropoda; class Insecta; order Lepidoptera; family Noctuidae; genus Xestia; species Xestia xanthographa. The sequence continues at coordinate 29,708,095 of LR990649.1, forward strand.
TTTTATTTTGACCTCATTTTCGTAATCAGCAACCCTAAAAACCATGAAAAGTACACCCATGACGTAAAATCAAAAATTTTCCTCGGCACCATCTTGGATTTTTATTTTGATCTCATTTTCGTATCCAGGAACCCCTAAAGCCACGAAAACGACACCCATGACAGAAAAACAAAATTTTCTCTCGGCGACATCTTGGATTTTCATTTTGACCTCATTTTCGTAACCAGCAACCCCAAAAACCATGAAAACGACACCCATGACTGAAAAACCGAAAAAAAATTCTGGTGCCTTCTTGGATTTTCATTTTGAACTCATTTTCGTTATCAGCAACCCCAAAAACCATGAAAACGACACCCATGAAGAAAAAACCGAAAATTTTCGTCGAAGTCATCTTGGATTTTTATTTTGATGTCATTTTCATAATCAGCGACCCCAAAACTTACTTACTTCTACATTATATTAATACTAGTATTTGCGTGGGTGCGCGAGTTGCGTGCAGCTCGCTTTTTGTCGTGTTCTTGAGAAGTATTCCTTACCATCATAAAATTTTGAGAATCCATAGGAATCCTTAAAATAATTGGAAAATCCGTTACAACTACCCCTATATCAGTATGAAAACCCTTAAGAACCCCTAAAACATTCTAAGTTCGCGCATAAGTCCAATCGCTCAAAAGTCCATGCGCGCATTTGTCTTTTCGCGCAAGTGTCTTTCGCGCAAAAGTCCCAGATCCAGAAAAATTAAGTTTGTCCTTTAAAAAGTTTGTACGGAACCCTCAGTGCGCGAGTCCAACTCGCACTTTTATTTATCATTTTGTAAAATGTTTATATGTATCTAAATTCTTCTAATACAAAATTAAACCATTTTTATTTTGATTGTGATAAATATACAGTAGACACACATTCCAGACTTTTATTTCTAAACCGTACTGACTTTATAATTATGTATCATAAAATAATATCGTCTACAGGATCAAAATGGTGTAAGCGATCACTACGCTCGATCTTCACCCGTGTGTGCGTGTATCTGCATGAACAATGCACACTAACATAGGATCGCAACGAATTTGCCTAAACTCTAGTGACTGAACTTTGTGCACGGACTCTTAACACATGTACGTGTACCAGGAGGTGGAGAGCCTACCTGACGCTGAAGCCCATCCCGCGCGAGCAGTGGCCGCAGCTCAAGATGAAGATCTGTGCCGCCAGCTGTCTGCGCGGGCGCCGCCCTGAGTGGGGGCAGGGGAGGCAGTGGCTGGGAGACTACTTGGCGGATAACAAGTATAATCCTAAAGCTGGTAAGTGGCTGTGCTTCTGACGTAGGTGCCTGGCGTAAAGTTAATAGATATTTGTTTTTAAAGCCAAACCCTTCTAATACTTGTTTCCCTAAAAAAGAGGGCGCATTGGCAATCATTTTATCTATATAAAATCTTCAGAAATACTAATGCATAGTGATGAGAAAACAGTAACTGTGTAACTTCACCATCCAAATTTTGTCTTTATCGCTTTTAGCGATAAGACCGCCCATTATGTCGCCCCTTTTAAAATGTTCTACATTTGCATTTGTAATTTTTATAGTATAGTACATAATAAAGAGTATTCTATTCTTATAGTTGGAAAACCATAGATTAACAACTCAATGCGAATCTAAAAATAATGTCATACGACCGGAGTAAATATCTGTCAGAACCTTAATACACCAAGATCACACACCACTGCCAATTACGACGGTAGCAAACTTAAAAGCATCTGGTTGGTGGTGATGGTTCAGCTATACATACAACAACCCCTGACCCCTTCCTCCCCAGCGAGCTACCAGTCGGCGGTGGCGTCCCTGCAGAAGTCGCAACAGATCGGTCGGCCCCTCCTGTCGTGCCGCATCCACAAGTTCAACCGCTACAACAAGCTGGCCGAGAGGTGTCTGCTCATCACAGAGTCCGCCATATTCAAGCTTGATGCTAACTCCTTCAAGCCGCTGAAGAAGCCTACTGCTATTCCAGAGGTGAGTGTGATGTATTATTATACTGTGACGATTAAACAAATTGGGTCAATGGTGTGATGGTGTGACTACGGATCAGGTTAAATTGTCCGTAGTCACACCAGTGTGACTTGAATTTGGTGTGACTATATGGATCGGTCATGAAATTTTCAACCTAAGCTGTGCTTTAGTTGCTCAATAATATGAATCTTGTAGCCCTTGAAATAAAATAAAAGAGCATCAATGGATTTTGAAAACAGATGCAGACTAACAAGGGATGTTAAGTTGACTAAATTTTGTTTTATATGAATTTGTAAAATTATATATTAAAAAAGGGGGATAAGTACCATAATTAATTATAAAAAGTGTAAACGAAGTTATGAGATGTACTTATTTCACAGCTGTTCACCGATAATTGTGCAACACCTTGATTTTATAATAGGTATATGCATGATTTTTTTTTATCACTCTAGCAGTGCAAGTACGTAGTATTCGATTCGATACGATTCGATAAATCTGACAGTTATTCTCGATAAAATGAGTTTTTAACCAATCGAAAAGTCGGATTTATCGCATCGTATCGATTCGATCGTTATCGATTGCTACGTACTTGCAGTGTAGTTTAGACAAAGCGTACTAGCATCAGAAATAGCAAAGTATTTTTTTTTTTTAAATATTTACAAAATACTAAGTTATAAGCATCTGAAACTGCTAATTAGACAGAGAGATCCGATACAGGGAATGACGTCATTCGCTGCGTCGATGTACAAAATCCATACTAAATTCCGTTTTATCTAGAAAGAGATAGAAACAAAAGTTAAAATGGTTATAACTTTTATGTTGTTTGGCCGATTTATGTCTTGATTTCGCTTTTTGTCATTATTTTTATAGTACTTTAACATTCCGTATCGAAATAAAAAAAAAAACAAAATGTATGCATATTCCCTATTATGAAAAGTGTAAACGAAGTTATAAGATGTACTTATTTCACAGCTGTTTACTTGTAATTATGCAACACCTTGAATGTATAATTTTTTGGTTTAATAATTGTGAGTGGTGTGAGATTTTATCTAGAAATTTATTACAAATGAAACTTTAAACTAAAGGAACTAAAAGCAAGGTTGCTCAATTCAGTGAGCTTGATCAAAGTTGTCACTGGTATGTTCTTCCCCAGGTGGGCGCCATCCGCATAATGAGCACAGACGTGCAGCTGGTCGTGATCAGCATCCCATCCGCCAAGAACGACCTAGTCATCGGTCTGGACGCGCCCGTAGTCAACCAGACCGGCGTGCCCGGCGACCTGGTCGGAGAACTGATCGGAGTGCTGGCTAACAGGTTTCACATGTGAGTATGCAGTGCTTTAAACTAGTCCATTCCATTTAGAAACCTAGCGAGAAGCGGTTGTCTGCAGTCGTGCCTTCCTAAATTCTTATATGCCGCGTTAGTGATGGACCCACCCACTTCATCTCATCCTTCTCCATCCATTTGATGAAGAACAGGACGACCTGGCAATAGACGAAACAGTCTGTACGTACTTACTAATTTATTTTCCCCAACAGGATGACTGGGCATGAACTAATAGTGGAGGTAGAGTCGGGCGCCACGACGCGCTGCACGCTGGGCGGCAAGACGCGCGCGCTGCAGCTGCCCGCGCTAGCGCCGGCGCAGGCGCACTCCTCGCCGCCCTTCACGCACGCGCACAACGTCATCACCTACCACCCCGCGTCCGCGCGCGCGTAGGGGCTGGAAGGTGCTTCGTCCAGTACTGATGACTGATTACACGAACCTTTAATCACTCATCTGGAGGTCCGTCTTTGTAAAGCTCTTTCATTTTTGATCCAAGAACTCTCTATAGATTTTTCTCTTGAAACAAAAGGACTTCGATTAGGGTTCAAAAGAATATAATCCAGATAGAAATTCGTGATACTTCTAGCAATAAAATATGGAGACGAGACGGCTGATATCCTGACATAGTCATGCGCAATGATCTTATCGATACATGAATTGTAGCTATTTATCGATTAGAGGGTCTTGGTATTATGATTATATGCGGCAAGTTTTGTAATCTATAACGGGATTATTTTAAAAATTAACATTTAAAAAAATCTGAAAATGAGAGTGAGTTATAAATACGAACCGGATTACTCTAGATAGATTTCACTACAATCTATTGAAATCTATCCTAGATTGATCTCAGTACTACTGATATATCGTGGACGAAGTGCTATAGGCGATAAAGCCTAATGAAGTCAGCAAGAAGAAAACTTAATAAGATACAGAAAGGACTTATTAAAATATTATAAATAATGAAAATAATATTTATTAAAATGCTTGACAAGTTAAGGTTAAGAATGTGGGTATAATGTCTTAAATATTACCTTTTTGTATAAATGAAATAAGGGACAAAACAATTTAATTTAAATGTTAAAAATACAGCCTTTTATTAATTTTATTGTAAAGAAATGTTGTGGAAAATGGTAGTGACTTATTAGAATGAGGAAGGCTCATATTCGTAGTTATTATTATTATATTTAATAGTCAAATAGTATACAAAAATATTTGCAGTATCTGTGTTATATATTATATTAGAAAATACGAAATTAAATTATACGTAAAACAGTTTAAAATGGACAAATAATCCGCCACAAATTAATTTGTCATAATAATTTTATATTTGTTTAAACATTCATTATGGATTTTAATCTGTGGTTTCTTCATGGGTGGTAACTTTGAAACTAATGGCGCCAGCGTAGCTAGTTTTAAGCTTTGTGATTGGTTGACATTCTGTCATAGTCATTATATATTTCAAAATAACTTGCTTTCATTGGTCAGATTGGGAGTTAGCTATGGTTATCAAATCAAATCAAAAATTCAAATTCATTTGCCATCTACAACTTAAAGTTTGACAGAGTTTTCTATTTCCAGTCAATACGTATAATGCCAATGAGGCCTTACAACAATATTTGTAATTTCACGAAAAATTCAGTAATGGTCGATGATTTTTATTTAGAACATTTAAAAATACATAATATTTGACTGATACGTGGCATTTGTGTAGCAAAACTAGCGGCCTTGTGTATCTTAGAAGTAAGTTAAAGTACCTTATTAACTTATTCAAGAAAATGTTAAAAATAGTGTTTATTTAGGATATTAGAATAGTCTGTTATATTTTTTTTTGTTTTGTGTGCTAATGGCAACAATTTAAGCTAATAAGAAATTATTGGTGGGTTCTCAGTGTCGTTAATTGATTTATTTTTTGTCGATGATTTATTTCACTTGACGAATACTTAAAAAAAATCTTATTCCCCATCAAATTAAATGATTTATTTATTGAACTAAAACTTTATGCATTTTTATTGCTAAATGGGTAACAATTAATCGCAAATAATAAGTCGAGAATTTGGCCTTTAAACACAAAGTTAAAAAACCATAATTATTATTAACTATGTGTGTCCAATCTTTTGGCCAGGTGAATCCGTGGACGCAGTTTTGGTTGTGTACCTAAGTTATTGTTACATTATGTAAAGCTCATATTGTTGTCATTATTAAGTAAAGTATTTAATACGTGCCTTAAATATTATGTTAATTATTATTTTTTGATGATTTTTTTTTTATTAATATAAAGACATCACAATACAGTATACAGAAATTGTAAATAGATTTTTTTAATAATTATAATAAATAATTGAACGCACTTTTACATAATTATGAAATAATAAAAATGTGCAGTCATTAAAAATAATGTTGAACAATAAAAATGTGGTACTAAAATAATTGTAACTTATAGTTCACTGTTTATTGGGTCAGCCTGTATAATAACGAGGGTGATGTTAAAAGATTTTGTGAAAAGTATCGCTAATACAGTTTATAGAGCTACAGGAATCTTTTGGCGTTCGAAGGACGTTACCAGAGGAACATTATTGGTAAGTAATAGGGATGATGACTGACTAAAAAAAATATGATTCTGTTTAGTCCGTCAGTTAGATTATCGAAAAATATTGGATACGTGTTTTTTGTTTTATCAAATTAATAAAAATTGAAGAAGATAATACGTGTCGAAGATAATGAGTGGGGGCTTGTGACGTCACATTTGAGTAAAAAATGTACTCAAATGTGACGTCACACGAGTTTTCGACGCACTGTATCGTCTTCATTTTTTGTTTAGGTGAAAAAAGAAAAATGTGTCCAATATTTTTTGGAAATCTATCTGATGGACTATTTAGTTTTTTTTTTTGTCATCTACCCTATTGTGAAATGTATTGAACAAGATGAGAATATTAATTCCTATTTTCCCTACTCATCAAAAGATCCTTTGACAACTATAGCAATGTTGTTCATACATAAGTAATTTACAAAGCGCACAAACAAATGAGTAAATAATTTCAATGATTTTTTTAATGTAATTAATAAATTCCCGTCGTTTCTTAGCGAATGAAACGAAGGTAGGAAAATAATAATTTGGCATTAATGTCAGAAACATTAACTTTAGTTTTAATGAAGTGGTGCACATGAAGTATTGCACTTAGTGCTTATACCATGTATCTACGTATGTAATATTTGAAGTAATTAGCCGTATAATAGCTGAGCAAATGGCCTGGCAAAGCATTATAAATACAAAAAAAATGCTGAGAAATATCTACCTTACTACTAAAGTCGCGGTCATAAAACGTACGGCGAATATTTAGTAAGATACTTCGTCTAAAGACTATAACAAGTTTCTCTTGTCGTCTTGCTCTCGTGTTTTATGACCGTGCTTGACAAGAACGCTTGTACTATTGAGGACACTCCCGCCTGACCACCACTAAGCAAATTTTTGCTTGCACTCGCAACATAGAAACGTTCTCTAGCCCCGTGGACTTTGTATAGAAATAATGAATGAAAAGATACCGAACCGGCCGAGCTCACTGACGACGCACGCCAAACGAGAGTTATTGTTATTTTGCGCGCCAAAGTTGACGCTTTTCTAATAGGCCCAAACTTTTAAGAGGCGTGGCTCGGCGCATCCGCATAATTTAAGCGAAAAAAAATTAAGTTGGTCAGGCAGAAAAGACCACGATTGTACACATGCTAGGCCGCTTACTGGCTATTTAGACGTTACTAGTCGAGCTCGTTTTTCAGAATGGGTCGAATTCGCACTTTGGTTTAACTTAGTTTTATCTTGCTTTAGACGACTATACTAATAATTTACTTGCTCATACAATATCAACGATTTAGGCAGCCACAGCAGCTGTCCAGTAAAGTCCTCCCTGTTCGGGCTCTGCGGTCATAAAGAGAGAAGTCATCATTGTTCCATTACGAGAAAGTGAGCAAACAATACAATTAGCGCCATCCCTTTTAGCATCGAAATATAATATATTGTCATAGTCGTCTACAGCGAGATATTAATACAATGTGATGTATATAACGCACAGTGATGTATTTTATTTATTAATTTAGTTCAGTATTATATTTAGCATAGAAATTAATGAGGTTCTGGTGATTTGGAGACAGAATTTTAACAATCAAACAAGAGTCTAACGACCAGTCTTACCTAGGGGTATCGTTTTACCCGGTCATTGGGTGATGTAGAGTTGGGGGGGTCAGATAGGCAGCCGCTCCATGAAAATACTAATATCTACCTGCAAGCTCAACCCAACATAGTTGGGAAAAAGCTAGGCAGATGACAAAACAAGATTATGAAAAGATCAAAAAAAATTTCAACTGTCTAGCTGTTACGGTTCATGAGATACAGCCTGGTGACAGACAGACGGAATGACAGCGAAGTCTTAGTAATAGGGTTCCGTTTTTACCCTTTGGGTACGGAACCCTAAAAATTAAATGGGGGATGCCCCGCCCTGGTGGCCTTAAACATTCTCTGGAAGAAAAAACTATTTCAAAATATACCCAAAAGTTTTTTATGGTTAAAATTCTGTCAAAAATAACCCCAACGAAAGGCCTTATAATGTTAACAGCGAGTTATTCTAGTTATATGTATATAGATGTTATTATTTGTAACGAGTGATCGTACGTGCCTTCAAGTGGTGCCATGAGATTCGCAATGTGTTGATTAAAATAATTTTACACTTTATATTTGGTTTTTATTTATTTACTTGCGTATACAAAATCAGTACCTAGTCATTTATTTAATTAAGGTTGAGAAGACTGAGAGTCAGCACAGCTAATTTATTTTTAATTACAGACGAAACAATTCTATGTAGGGCGGTTCAGAATGATGTACATCGAGCCACCAAGCTAAGCTAATACCACTAAGCTATTTTTTGCTTGCACTTATAACATAGAAATGCTCTCTAGCCCCGCTCCGTTGACTTTGTATAGAAATAATGAATGAAAATTTACCGTTCGGACGAGCGCACTGACGACGCACGCCAAACGAGAGTTATTGTTATTTTGCGCGCCAAAGTTGACGCTTTTCTAATAGACCTAAACTTTAAGGGGGCGTGGCTCGGCGCCTCCGCATGTTTTAAGCGAAAAAAAATTAAAATGGTCAGGCGGAAAAGACCCCGACTGTACCTACCTACAAGTATGGTAACCGTTTGCGCTTTGTTTCCACCTTGTATGCTATGTATATAGAAGACCACACTGACAAAGGAAAAGGCTAGGCTGGTGGTGATTTGTAGTCATCATTTTCTGCTTAACCGTTTCCTTAAACGATACCAATCTGGTATGAGGTGAAGGTCCCTATTAGGACTGGCTTCAGCAGGCGCGGATACAGGGGGGGGGGCAATGGGTGCAATTGCCCCCCCCCTGAACCGGACCAAATACGTCATTAACCAAGCTTGAACTAATTTGACGGAATTGAAACTAAATATTCCTGTTGTATATCTTGTCATGGGCGTCGCCAGGAGGAAACAGCTGCCCCTACAGGCTCAGGATTTTTAAAAGTTATAGCTTTTCCTGCCTGCTGCCATAGAATGGTATTATACGTAATAAATTGTAGCGTAAAATGGAATCACTTAAATTAAGATACCTACCATTGTTTATAACCCTGCGAAAAAACATTCATCAAAAAGGCTCCTTTTTTCTACCTCTGGATTAGCACTCCTATTGGATTTTTGAATGACGATCTATACAATAGACAGAGCCTGAAATAAATTATGAGCCCCTTGACCTGAGGCCTTATATAAATATGGAATTATAGCATAATTACCTGAGGCAATATTGTAAAAAATTACGAGCTCGCTACGCTCGCTTTTGAAGCCTAGTTTTTCATGAATCCTAACTTTGTCTTTATCTAAAATTCGACCAGATAACTCCTATATGAACGTTCGAAACCATTTAAACCTGTCCAAGGCAAAGTGTCGCAAGAATTTCTCGCTACGCTCCCCCCCCCCCTGGCCGAAAAGCTGGCGGCCCCCTTGTATCTTGCATATCATGGATTTCTGTAAAGTAACACCCATCTGTTATCAATTTTGTGTAATGAATTTTCCAAAAATTGCCCCCCCTTAAAGGAAATCCTGTATCCGCGCCTGGGCTTCAGTGACCTGCAGCTTACATTAATATGCATTACCTTTAATCCTACCAGTAACTGGACCTTACACAAACAAAAACAATGACTTTTACATAACGTCAACATATTAAGCTTAATCCTTCGACCAGTAAGGGCAAATGCCCACAAAATAATAGTTAAGCGTGTTTTAATAAGCAAGCGTGTTCTGCGAACTATTTGGGTAAGCGTGCAGTTACATAAGCCTAAAGCACGTGCACGTGAGCCATTTTGCCCGCACAGATTAATAATCACGTAGGTACCTGTTTGTAGTTAATAGGTACTTTCCTGTGTTTTCTGGATAAATCTGTAAGATACCTACTTTATCATTTTACTACCTACACCTAGTAAAATGATTACAAACTAGGTAGGATAGGAGCTACTAAAACCACCTGGTTTAAATGATAATGATAAACGATGTTTATTTTGCAAGTAGGTTTTTACCAGTTTTTACAAACACTTTTACACGTCATTTTTTAAAACTAGATGGGGCCGGTGTTTCGTACCTGACTACTCTGAAAAGAAACAGCCGAAACAAACTCAGAGGTCGTAGTCTCTTTTAAAGTCCAGACATAATCTTGCTCCATTCACATGAGGACTATGCAGATTAGTGCCTGAGATGGTCTTTTGAAGAAAGAACCATACAGATTTGAGTGGACCTGTCCAGTCAGTGCAAGCATTTGTCAGTTAACGTGTAGCTCGACTTATAATAACTCAAGGAGCTCAACGAAACGACGAACAATACCAAAGAAAGGACATTTGGGTAGGTCGCTTATAGTACTCAAACTGCCAGACAGTTGTGGGAAAAAAACAAACAAAAATATCGGGCATGTGCACACAGCGATACATCAAACTATAGGTACATTTCTTACCTTACAATGATAGATCCGCATATAAACTGGTTTTCAACCGACTTCCAAAAAGAGGAGGTTCTCAGTTCGACTGTATTTTTTTTTTGTGTTTGTTACCTCAGAACTTTCGACTGAGTGAACCGATTTTGATAATTCTTTTTTTATTTGAAAGGTGCTTCCCGTATGGTCCCATTTTGTGGACATTGATGCTGATCTTCGGAGATATGCAATGGAACTCTTCAAAAATAGACGGCAAATTTGCCGTGATTGCTGTAATCGCTTGTTTATACAACATCATGACGTAACATCACGCCTGTATGCTCTGAGGGGGTGCGCAGATGTGTACAATACACCCAGACTTCGACAGTTATTGTTAACAATGTAAAATAAATTCATGGCAAATATTTGTTTGGGAACAACTAAAAATGGAAAAATAAAAAACTTTTTTGCAAAAAATAAAACCAACTTCAAAAAACACAAAAATGAGAAAAATAACTTTAGCTTCAGAAGTCGGTGGCAAAAAAAATCGAAATCAAACAAACAAGTCAGTTTTATTTTTGAAGTCGGTTTTATTTTTTGCAAAAAAGTTTTTTATGTAGGTACTGTGTGTTCTGGAAGTCCAATTTGTACACACTCTTTGCAGTAAATCAGGCTGTAGTTCGGAAATAATGCGTTGAATGTTGAATTCCAAATGCTTACTTTTTCTGCACCATGCGACGTTACATATTCCCAGAGAAAAAATAATCTAATGGCGACAAATCGTACAAATTAAGTTAACAGGGTCAATTTCGTGAAATTGATCGTTCGTCAAAGGTTCAAAAATTATTATGGTTAGAAACGTTACAGTTAACTAGCATTAAACACTAATTATTTTTTTTATTTACCTACTTACTCATTTAAGTACATACAGGGTGTAAAAGACCTCATCCATATGAGAGTTGCAGACCAGTTTTTAAAAAGTTAAAGGTTTTAACTCTAGATTGTACATACATCTTAGAAATAGGTATATTTGTTAAAAAAAATGCACACTTCTTCTCCACAGTAGCCGAAAATAACAGATTCACAAAAAGGGACCCCACTAAACTAAAAAATCAACTTTGCAATAGTACTCTACACTATAAAAACAGTTACCTATAATGTCCATTAAAATCTACAACCACATCCCGAAAGCTATAAGAGAGTCACCACTGCATTTCTTCAAAAAGAAGTTGAAATTGTGGTTACTTCAAAAGGCTTTTTACTCAGTAAAAGAATTTCTTGAAGATGTTAAATATTTAAAATAGGTACCAGATATTATTATACAAGTTTTCATGTTAATTTTTTATATTTATGGTTAATGTTGTGTTTTATATTACTTATTATTTTATAGAGTTTTACACGTTTTAGTTTTGTTTTTTGATTTTGTATTTTATTCGAATGTAAGTAGGTAAGCTAAGATTAGATAAATATGCGTAAAAAGTTAAGTTAAAATGTAAAATTATTACACTTATGTGCTATTTAATGTATTTTAGTGTTATTTAAGTGTAACCATGTAAATATTCGTATGCCGCGTCTAGCGGCGGATATGTCCTGTCCTGCTATTTTTATTTAACAACTGTGTGCCTACCATATCCGACGAATAAATATCTTTGTCTTTGTCTTTGTCTTTGTCATCACGAAGCAGTCAACCAAGCATTCTGTAGGTACATCAAACTAAGTAACTTTACCCAAAAATTATTGCTGGGAATAGACTTTTTTTTTTGGGGTGAAAAATCATGTTTTGTGGTAGAACTCAATGTAGCGCACTCAAAACATTGTGCTGATGGATGGATTGAATAGTACGGAGGTCATGGAGGTGTTTAAAGTAAAAAACTTCCATTAAAAACTTGTATTAAAAAAAAAAACTTGTTAAAAAGTTGGAACTTTGACCCCCAATATCTCCGTAACTAGAAGGTTCCCAGTTATAGTGTAGAACAAAAAAATGATCGCAATGACGTGGAGAACAAGTGCCTTTCAGCTTCTTTAAGAGGTGTTTTACACCCTTTATATTTAATCTGAAATGGAATATAGAATTTTAGATTAATATTTTCATTAGGTACCTTAATTTGTATGCCCAAGTGGCTGATCATGGACGGAACATTAATAATATGTAATTATGTAATGAACACCTGCATGAAACCCATGTATCACTAATAAACGATTTGATTTGAACTTTTCCCTTTTCTGATTATTCAATTGGAAGACATTATTTTAATGTTGCAGTCATGTGGTTTTAACAAGACGGAGCCTCATGCCAAACAGGGCGCGATAGCATTCATTTATTCAAAGATACCAGCCCGAAATCATATTCCAACACTTAAATGGCATTAAATTAAATCAAATCAAATCAAATCAAATCATTTATTTTTGCCGAAAACACTGTTACAATGGTCTTATTACAAATTAACATGTTTCAAGTGTTTCTACCGTAAGGCATGCAAAATCTATACAGTCATGAAATACGAATTAATAACAAATATAAGATCAGCTAATTAAATGTACAATAAATAAAAATAAATAAAAACAATCATAAAATATTTTAACATATTAAATTAATGCAATGTCATAAATGCGTGCGTGCGTAAATGTGTTAAATTATCAGACAATTTCATGGATATTGAAAACATTTTTCTATACCTAAGTATTTTATTTCATAAGACCAGCAACATCGAGATCTTTGTCGAACATTCCAACGCGTGGGTTGATGACAATGATATTAATTTATTGGTGAAACCATAGCAGTGATCTCCCCGCAAATCGATTACAAATATAGGTAGGCACATAATTAAGTTTTAAATTATATAAAGTGACTTGTACGATTTGGAATTTATACTTATGTAATTAACGATTAGAGATCGATATACTTTGTTGCATATGTACTCTAACTGCTGTATCCTAGTAAATAATTTAAAAAAGAAAGTCCGAATCAATGTAAGTACCAAAAACTCTAGCGTATGAAGTACGACGAATTTGAGTTTGTTTCAGAGTAGTCGGATAGGAAATACCTACCTTATCTAGTTTTAAACATAATTTATTGTGACGTGGAAAATTGTTTTTTTTTTAAACAACTTATAGATATAAATCATTTATCATTTAAAAACCGGCCAAGTGCGAGTCGGACTCGCGCACAAAGGGTACCATTATTATCAAAAAATCACGTTTGTTGTATGGGAGCCCCCCTTAAATATTAATTTAATTCTGTTTTTAGTATTTGTTGTTATAGCGGCAACAGAAATACATCATCTGTGAAAATTTCAACTGTCTAGCTGTCACGGTTCATGAGATACAGCCTGGTGACAGACAGACGGACAGACAGCGAAGTCTTAGTAGGGTTCCGTTTTTACCCTTTGGGTACGGAACCCTAAAAACAACAGCTCAAATAAGTAGGTACCTACCTACACGGTAAGACGGCACAGGTCTTCCCTAGATAAATATTCCATAGGTACCGGCAAAAAAATCACGGCAACATAAAAAATGCATTAAGCAACAATTTAATAATGTCCACTCAACAGCTACGCCGTAGCTTCGTAGCTTGTAGCGCGTAGGGCGGGATAAAAGCTAGGGAGGGCGGGCGCCGACGTCAGTTGCCGAGAACGCATCGTGCCATCGACGTCCACGGTCCACCTCACAAGTGCTGTCTGCCCACCCCAGATTACTATTGCAGGTATGAATATATTTTGTTAGGTACTTTTTCATTTCGTACTTAGATGTTGATGGCATTTGGGATTTATTTATGTGGTTTTGATTAAAGTTTAAAAATATTTAGAAAGTTAAAAGTGGTACAGTCATGAACATTAATAGGTATCTACAGTGCGTTACAGCAATTAGCTGCCCACTTTTTGCATAAATTGTTGAGATTTTTTGGAATACGAATTTTATAATTATTTTATATTCTTTGCTCAAATACAAAGGTGGGTCAGCTAATTGCTATAACTCACTGCAGTAGTAGATATACTAGTAGGTTACTGTTTTGATGATTTTTATGCTGTTACACATAGTAATTTGGAACTCATGCTGTTATGAAATAGGCCTTGTTTCGAAGTTGAAATAGGAGTTTTTCAATTTTGGTTATGTATAGTGTTAGGGACTGTACTTGCAGCTATACTTGTTGAATTGCGGTTTGAAACTATATGGTCAGTATAGTTTAGTTTCTCTCGTTTGTCGTTTATAACATTTTCTTGTATTGAATCTGCGGTTTTTTTATTTGATAAGAATTCTGTCCATTGGGTTAAGGTTCAGTCAAACTTAGCGGACAGACTGGACACTGGACTTTGATAAATAAATCATCATCTACCTAGCCTTTTCCTAACTATGTTTGGGTCGGCTTCCGGTCTAATCGGATGTATCTGAATTTTTGTAATTTACATGGAGTGACTGAATATTTGACCTACAACCCAGTTAAGTAGCTACTGGGTAATAAATAAAAATAAATAAATTATGACTGACATATCTGTCTAAGTCCGGTCTCCACAGCCAGTCCTCAGTCGGTCCGTACCGGTGCGGTGTGACGGAACCTTTGTACTCAAAATGGTCATTCATTTGCCATAGAACGTTCTATGGCAAATGAAGTAGGTACCATTTTGAGGTTTCAGTAGCTAGAGTCTAGCTACTGAAACACGTCTATTAATTCTAGACTAAAAGATAGATAAAAAAAGATAGATAGATAGATAAATTCTGCATCGCGACGTACCTGTAATAATCTTAATAAAGCGAAAGTTTGTGAGGACATTTGTTACTCTTTCACGCAAAAACTGCTGAACGGATTTGAATGAAATTTGGCACACAGATAGTTTATAACCTGGATTAACACATAGGATACTTTTTATTCCGTTTGTAAGATCTCGTGAGAAAATTACCGAAATCCACGAGGGCGAATCCGCGCGGGCATAAGCCAGTGCCGAAATAAAAGCGTGCTATTGAATTCTCAAAGGTTGAAAATTCGCACTTAGTTATAAAGGGTGTAAAAAACCTCGTAACGAAGCCGAAAGGCACTTGTTCTCCTCGTCCCTTGTAGTTACGGAGATTTGGGGGTCAAAGTTTCAACTTTTTGACAAGTTTCTTTTTTTAATTATAAGTTTATAATGTAAGATTTTTACTTTAAAAACCTCCACGACCCCCGTGCTATTCAATCCATCCATCAGCACAATGTTTTGAGTGCGTAACATTGAGTTCTATGACAAAACATGATTTTTCACCCCGAAAAAAAAAGTCGTTTCCCAGCAATTTTTTTTGCATAAAGTTACTTAGTTTGATGTACAGAATGCTTGGTTGACGGCTTCGTGATGAGGTTGTTTACACTCTGTATTTAAGCATTCATTTAGGTGGTACTGAGTATTACTGAAAACGGACATATATATTCGGAAATGCCATCGAAAATAACTCACCCAGGCTGCAGAGCCGAGACTCAAACAAAGATAATTATGTTGAATTCTACTACTTAGTTTTCCACTAAAGAAATCTAGGTACTACCTACTTAACCAGGACCTTTATGACTTCATATCAAGCACAACAAATGGTCTAAATCAGGATCCGCCGACGACTACCACTTTTCTGTCTTTTAGATCAACATCTTGGGTAAAAAATGCATTTTTAAATATACCTGACCTTTTCAATGCTGGTATTTTATACTGTGAAGATAATTTTTACCGACTGATAAGGTAGGAAGTTAGTTAGAAATATCATGAAAGCTTCGCGACTTTAAGACCGAACCCACTGTGTGGTGATGATTTTCTATCGTTAGACAAGGTATAGGTATACAACTGTTGCCCAATCGCCGTGTACGTTACCCCAGCAGGAAAGTGTCTCCTAGAGTTATATGAGTGGAACGTTTAATTGGTGCCTTATCCGCTGTAAATGTGCCCCCATATAAAAAATGTGTGCCCCCTACCATTTTGGAAAAAAAACTGTAAAAACGATTCCAAACTCAAACTCAAACTCAAAGCATTTATTTCAATTAGACCATTAGCACTTTTGAATGTCAAAAATACAAAAAAAAAAAACAAAGCTACAGTCCCAGTCACAAGACATAATAACTTGAGAAAGTACTGTAGTTGCCCATTCCCTAGCGTAGATCTCGATGGAGAAGAACGGGCAAGAAACTCCATGGACACTCTTTTAAATCAAAATATTATTATGTATCAATTAGCTTACGAGCTAGAAAATTCGTTAGTCTGAAACCGCTCCTATGCACTGAACAAAACTAACCAAATGCTAAGATAGGCATTTCGTTAACCTATTAGTATTGGCCAGTCTTATCTTTAGTTTCGCTTTAAAATGAGAACCAACTTTCACCACTTCATAAGTATACTGACGAGCATACGTAATAAGCAGCTAGGTTAATTAGTGATCACTGGTGACTTTACTGGGCCCCCTATGTTGTTTCGAACGCCGCTGTTGCGACACACGCTGTTGCGAATTATTTTTCCACTGCCTCACAGGTTCGAAAGCTCATGGACTCGAATGAAGTAGTCGCGAAAGACGCTGTTTCGAAAAACATTTTCACTGCCTCATACGCTCGAATGCTTGTGATTTCGATTTATTTAGTCATAAAGTGTACAGAAAAATATTTAAGCAGTAATTAAATAAAATCAACAAATTCGGTGTCAACATCAACATTTAATATTGCCTATGACGTATGCCACTTTGGGCACTCGCTTTAACGGCACCTGAGGTATTTCATTTAGGGCACCTATCAATATTTTTCGAAGGTGCCATTAGTGGAATAGTTTATTATTTAAAATTTTATTACACAAACGGCACCTACAGATCAGAAGGTACTAGTGTTGGGACGTTTACTTTTTATAAGACGTCAACATTAAAAATCCGATTAAAATGACGATGAATATAGTATTTAGGGGTTTTTTTATTTATCCACTAACTACCAGGAGACCAGAACCATGAAGGAGGTATTTTTTTATTGTTATTAGGAATCTCACAATCAATCCATGTAGGTATTTTGTATATACATTTCGATTATCTACAATGTAGATAATACTTCTTCATGATTCTGACCTCCTGGTAGTTTGTGAGACTATTACTATCCTTGTTTCTCATATCCTACTTGTCTATTAAATATTTTTCTGTACACTTTATGACTAAATAAATCGAAATCACAAGTATTCGAGCGTATGAGGCAGTGAAAATGTTTTTCGAAACAGCGTCTTTCGCGACTACTTCATTCGAGTCCATGAGCTTTCGAACCTGTGAGGCAGTAGAAAAATAATTCGCAACTGCGTGTGTCGCAACAGCGGCGTTCGAAACAACATAGGGGACCCGACTTGACTACCTCCATGGCTGTGTCCGTGGGCACAAGGTGTGAGTTTATGTAACTATGTTTATAAACATATCGATCGAAATTGCCTACAGTAGCGAGTCATTAAAATTAATTAAGAGTCCAAAATACGAAATATCCAAACTAACTACCAGCGAGTTGCGTAATTAAATTAACCAGAGTACGGAAATAAAGCTCAACAAATCTATCCGTCAAACACAAAACACGGGTATTGATTGACCTTGAAGCTTCAATCAGTGCAATGCATAACACTGATACGCAATAGGCAGTCATTATTTACATGGAGGCTGCATTTCCCGGGAATGTGGGCGAGGCTGGGATGGGAGGGGGCGGTTGTTAAGGGTAGGCTACTGTGTGTGTTTGTCGTCTTTATTCAGGTGTATACTGGTATAGTTATGAACACAACTATTTATACATTTAGCACTTTTTAGACAAACAAGTATGTTGCAAATTGAATGTGTGATTTACTTTGAGAATGTAGAGCTACCTTTATAGAACCGATTTTATCTATGGACCATGCTCCAACATTATTGTAAAAAAAAAATAAACGTCACTCTATGCTTTTTTGGTGAAACTAGAAACCGGCTTTTAATTCCTTTCCGTGTAATAAAATATAAAAATAAAAGAACCTGCATACAAATACGACCGGCACCACAAACCCGGTCAAAGTACCTACTTATTTATTTTGTAACAGTAGGTACCTACTTAAGTATATACTATATTAGGTACTTGCTATGGTCAGTAAATTACAATCCCACCAAAAACATTTTCATGTAAAATGTTGCCAAGACGAGACCATATGACTCGCACTGACAAAAAGTTATCAGATCTCATTCTACACGCCCTAACTCTACAAGGTCTAACTTCTCAAACCTCCTTCCTCCTTCACCTTAGTCAAAATACGTGGCTTGGCCATTTCGAAATTTCACATTTCAAAGTCGGTGGTGTAAGTAGATATTGGAAATTGTTTATCTGGTTGTACCAGTTTGCAAATTGAATGTGTGATTTACTTTGAGAATGTAGAGCTACCTTTATAGAACCGATTTTATCTATGGACCATGCTCCAACATTATTGTAAAAAAAAAATAAACGTCACTCTATGCTTTTTTGGTGAAACTAGAAACCGGCTTTTAATTCCTTTCCGTGTAATAAAATATAAAAATAAAAGAACCTGCATACAAATACGACCGGCACCACAAACCCGGTCAAAGTACCTACTTATTTATTTTGTAACAGTAGGTACCTACTTAAGTATATACTATATTAGGTACTTGCTATGGTCAGTAAATTACAATCCCACCAAAAACATTTTCATGTAAAATGTTGCCAAGACGAGACCATATGACTCGCACTGACAAAAAGTTATCAGATCTCATTCTACACGCCCTAACTCTACAAGGTCTAACTTCTCAAACCTCCTTCCTCCTTCACCTTAGTCAAAATACGTGGCTTGGCCATTTCGAAATTTCACATTTCAAAGTCGGTGGTGTAAGTAGATATTGGAAATTGTTTATCTGGTTGTACCAGTAGGTATTGTGACAGCTTCGGGAGATGGTACAAGATTCATTGAAGAACTGACGGAGAACTCAAAAACCCGTGGTTACCTACATTTACCTAATAAGATTCTTTAGCTCAGACTTGTCTTTCACACTGTCTTAAATAAACTGGCTAGTTGAGCTATTGGTGTCGATTCTGTTGTGCACAAACTAAACTTAATTTAGGCTATTGCTATCTTTTACTAAAAGGCAGTGCGAGAATAGGACGGCTATAGCTATGAACTAAGTTAGAGATGTCAAACTAGTTTACGCCTTGCGCTTTACCGTGTTTTTAGTCGACATGTTTTTACGTGCACCCTTCATTTGTATGGAAATATTAGTTCCAACTAAATTTGACAGCTCTAAATTACGTCCGTCTCTTTCTCGTTTTTTTTATAGAGAAAAAGATAGCAATAGCCTAAATTAAATTTAGTTTGTGCACAGCAGAATCGACACCATTGTTGATATTTTGTTAACCAAACCAATAGAAGTAGTAGATGTATAGCAAGCAAAATAGTATTTTTACGGTGAGGCGAGGGCGCTATTTTGAATCCAGAGCGAAGCGAAAGATTCTAGAATAGAATCCCGAGCATAGCGAGGGATTCTAAAATAGAATCCTGAGCGTAGCGAGGGATTCAAAGACATCGCCTGAGGGAAAAATATGTTTGCTCTCGAGTCATATACTCTACTTTTCATCTCGTTCTATGAGAAAATAAATAAGAGACATTTTTAAGTAATTAATGGATAAGTTTAATTAAAAAAATGACATGAATGTAAAAAAGGTCAATTACAAATTTATATTTATATCTAATACACTGGCGAAATTTTGAAAATTTATTGTCACTGTGTGTGTTTTGTTTGGGATTTATATAGTTGTGGATTTATTTATACAGAATGACATTTTTATCACTTTCAAAATAAAATGGGTATAATAGGTGAACGGAGTAGAAGCAAATGCCACACTTAGTTTTTTTTTAAAATTCGAATTAAAAAAAAAAAAAATTTTTTTTTTAAATTCGAATTAAAAAAAAAAACTATATAAAACTATAAAACCATAAAACTATATTACATATAAACTATAAAACTATATGTATTTTTTCGTTTGATGTTAAATTCGATATTTTACATTTTTTGTTTTTTATTTTCTCTTCCTTTGTTCTATTATGAAAAGTTTACATGAAATTTGTAGCGTTTTTTGATGATGGATCAATTCTTTTCTAAACTGTGGAAAAAAGAAAAACAAAACTAGGTATGCCGCTTCTACTCCATTCACCGAATATACCCATTTTTTTTTGGAAAGTGATAAAAAATTTACCCAGTATTTTGAGTGTTTGTAATCTCAGTATCTGGCTGGTGCTCAGGTAAAGGTTCCTTTGATATAGAAGAGCGCGGTGACAACGGTATGGGTGAACTATCTGCAACTCTTCATTTGATATTTTTCAATACACTTCCTCGAAAACTGGTCCCTAACGCACTACCATTAGGTACAACATGCAATGTATTTCACACGCGTGCGATTTTTTCCACTTTCCCGCACGTGTGCGGGAATGAAAATTGCCACAGATAACTATACCTATACTTAGTCCAAATTGGTTCAATGCCTATAGTCTGAGGTGAATGTTTTTTTTTTTTTTTTTGCAAAGCACTACGCGTCTTTACGGCAGTATTTTTTGAATATTCAAATTGTGTTTATAAATAGAATATCATAGATAAACATGATTATTTATAACTAATAGTTACTTTTATACACAAATTAACATAAATATTTGTGTTCTAAATTCAAAAATATAAAATAAGTCTATTTTTTACATTAGGCTGTTTAACGGCCTCATACCATTGCCTCTCGTTCAACCTGGCGAGACCAAAGCGCAAAAAAAAAGAAAATTTGAATCATAGTTTCATAGTTCATGACAAAAATATTATTCGTTATTTTATTGTATTTCTTCAAAAGTGTATTGAAAAACGTCGTTTGATACACGTGGACATTTGT
Source organism: Xestia xanthographa (assembly GCA_905147715.2). Lineage (NCBI taxonomy): Eukaryota > Metazoa > Arthropoda > Insecta > Lepidoptera > Noctuidae > Xestia > Xestia xanthographa. The sequence goes on from LR990649.1 coordinate 29,729,238, forward strand.
TTTTGCAATTCTCGGCTCAAAAACACCCTCGCCTACGGCTCGTGTGTTATAATTCCGCCTCGATTGCAATAACAAACTTTCTCCACTTGTATCAAAATGTACTACCTATTCTACAATGCGGGTGCTGACCCCCGCACCGTACAAACACTAATTTATACAATTTTCGTTCGATTTCAATGAACGATTCATGTTCCAAATTCAAATCTCATTACTGCCCGCTAAAAAGTCTAGTGGAGAAAAGAGCTACTTTGCTCCCGCTAAAAGGGGAACAAAACGACACTTTTCGAATAGAAGGGATGATAATACATTTGAATTTTACTATATTTCGTTTTAAGAACTAAATAGCAATATGTAGCGGACATATTGCTATTTTTTTCCTGTTATGGAAACCAAATTAGATTTGTACTTCTCGACTAGACGAATTTGGTTTCATTTGGTTATGACGCAGGCCGAAGTCAACTTGAGAATCCCGACTTGATTTATATAATGTCGTGTTTATTAGCATTTGGAACGAGGGTTGCAGATTCGATTACTGTTGGGTTATGATGCGATGCAGTGGCTTACCTACCAGGCACCTACTTACTGGCAGATTTTGAGTGCCGAAGTATTAGCTACCTACATCAATATCATCATTGACTGTATTGTTACATCCACTTCTGAGTATACAGGGTGTAAGATCTCATCACAAAGCCGTCAACCAAGCATTCTGTACATCAAATTAGGTAACTTTACGCAAAAATTATTGCTGGGAAACGACTTTCTTTTTGGGATGAAAAATCATGTTTTGTGGTAGAACTCAATGTAACGCACTCAAAACATTGTGCTGATGGATGGATTGAATAGTACGGGGGTCGTTAAGGTGTTGAAAGTAAAAATCTTACATTAAAAACTTATATTTGCTAGCTTTTTTTTTACTTGTCAAATAGTTGGAAGTTTGACCCCCAATATCTCCGTAACTAGAAGGTTCCCAGGTATGGTGTAAAACAAAAAACCGGCCAAGTGCGAGTCGGACTCGCCCACGAAGGGTTCCGTACCATTATCTATACATTAAACAAAACGGCAAAAATCACGTTTGTTGTATAGGAGCCCCCCTTATATATTAATTTTATTCTGTTTTTAGTATTTGTTGTTATAGCGGCAACAAAATACATCATCTGTGAAAATTTCAACTGTCTAGCTGTCACGGTTCATGAGATACAGCCTGGTGACAAACAGACGGACAGACAGCGAAGTCTTAGTAATAGGGTTCCGTTTTTTTACCCTTTGGGTACGGAACCCTAACAAGGGCCTTTCGGCTTTGTTAAGAGGTGTTTTACATCCTTTATGCGTCCCTTTTATGCACACATCTGTGGTCTCTCTCAGTCTCATCCAGGTTTTACCCATTGTACTCAGTAGGTCATTTACCCAACTGGCTGTTGGTCTACCAATATGCTTCTTCTATCGTCTCACGGCAAGTATTAAGTGAGGACTCTACTCCACCTGCCTTCACCAGGTTTTGCCAAGTGTCCTTTTCAACTCCAATTTCCTTTGTATTTCTGAGACTTAGTCTAACAATGCTAGACCTAACATGTTATTGGTGTAGGTAAACTAAAACTGGTTTAAACCTTCTGTATATGAAACGTGATAACTTCCCCTTAACAGACTTCGGTTTAGATATTTGCTCTAAATAGAAATACGTGGAAACCTATGCGCAGACTGAATTCTACGTAGAAATGAAATGCTATATATTTTTTTGTTGTTTGTACTTCGTTTGAAACGAGATTGAACTGGACAAACCGAGCTCATTATTTCTACGTATTTTATTTCAAAGCCTGCTGTGGATGTTTATTATAGCTAAACCAACTTCAATTTATTAACCGTCGAGAAATAAAATAACATGAAAAAAAATCGGCGCAGTCTTTGGGGACTGCCGATAGAAGTGAATGGTTATACCCCGCGCATGCCTATGTGGTGCTACGCCGTAGCGGATGCTACCAGTGCTACGAACGGCTACGAAGCTTGACCGCACGTTACGTAACGCTTACGTGACGATGAGTTCAATGGTTTTCCTTCACCCAAAAAGTGCTCAACGCGCCTGAGAGTTTTCACTTCAAAAATTCAGGTTGTGCTTTTTAATAATGACTGTTGATATAAAATACCTAGGTAATGAGGTGTTGTTGTATCTTACCCAACTCATAGACTTCAATATCTGACGGAATGTGGATGTAGCTACTATCAAATACCTCTGTCTAACCTCTCGGGGATTACATGCGTAATGTGACGTTACGTTATGTTCATAGAGGAATAATGTCCTAACTAAGACCTTTTGTGATCTTATAGTAACCAATTTCGGCGACAACATGATCAAGAAACTGGGATTGTGTATGCTGCTGCTCGTCTGCATTGCAGCGTTTGAGATGTACGACGACAATCGCATGTTCGGGATGGTACCGGATGGATATGACGATTATAATGTAAGAATAACTGTTTTTTTTAGAAATATGCAGTCGCTCCTTGTATAAAGGCCCTTCTAACCCTGAAATTAGCAACTCTATTTGTGGTGGTTCAAACTTCGTTTGAAATACTGTTAGAATAAAGTTCTAATCAGCTTGCACTACAAAGCGGTTGTTACGTCAGTCACTGCGGCCGAATAGTGCGAAATGAATGGTTTTTTGTTCACAAAAAATCTATTGATTCGACTAAAAAAATAAAACACATAAGACCTGCTTTATAGTTAGTTCAGTTAGTATGCAAAGTTTCATGATCTAATTTGAAGTACTTTTTGAATATCAGCGGTTTACTTATTGTTCGATTTGGAGGTAACTTTGGAATTTTTTCTATATAAATAAGGACTTCCTTGTTATTCTGTGACTTAGCATTAATCCTCAACTTTACCATAGGTATATTAATTTCAAAATTAATGCTGCAGTATTTTAGGCGTAACGGAGGAACATGCTAAGCCATTTGAGGGATTTAGTAAAAATACAAAAAAAAAAAAAAAGGGGGCAATGGGTAAATACTTAAGATTTAAGCCAATTTAAGCCAATTATGGCAAAATCAGACTATCGTGTTCCCACTGGTGATTCGAACCACACAGACGACTCTTGTTGGTGGATGTCATCTACATTGAAACGACAGTACCATGTCGTCGATTTTGTTTTTGGTAGTTTGGTAATGCTTGAGTTACGTTTTTTAATACCGCCCTTTTTCTGCAGTTTTAAGGGTACTCGAACCCTGTTAACCAGCCTAAAAAGGCGATGGAAAACTTCAGTATTTTTTAATGTTTTTTTGCAGTAATGGCAAACTGTGATACGATATTTTAACTCGATGTCGTGAGTATGTAGTTGATGTAGTTGAAAATAATATTATTATTTATTTTATTTATTTAGTCTAACATTTCTTGTTTATATTCTCTAGGGAGACTCCTACGACTACCAGGACGTGGGACCTTACCGGCCCCAGATCCACGCCGACCCTGTTCAGAGTCTGATACTGTACCAGCTCTTCAATTCGCTTCAGAACAGAGATGATAGCCGGCTTCACATGCCTTACAGGTAGGTACCTTTATCTGTTAAGTTAACAACTAATCATTAACTATATAACAGGCGTTAATGGCGTCCTCGCAACCTGTTATGTCTCAAGTGTGTTCGTTTTGACTAACCGCCGTTTTCTATAACTTACTTACGTATAGGTAACTGTTAGTTACGCTACGTTCCACCTACGCTCGTAGCTATCGGTGTTTCTATTAACAAAGATAACTTGAAATATCCTATCCGCGTCACCTACCTGTCACTTGATTCATAGAAAAATAAAAGAAAGCTTTTCTGTGACTATTTGTTTCTAATCGTCCGTAAGCAAAAATGTCAAACAGTCAGAGAAAGCAACCTACCGAAACCAGCTAGTATGTTATTCAAAATGGCTGTAAGTCTAAGCTAGTACTATTATCTATTCTGTGGTCTAAGTAGGTGCTATAAAGGGTAATTATGTTGTAAATAAATATTGGTGTCGATTCTATTGTGCACAAACTGAACTTAATTTAGGCTATTCCTATCTTTTACTAAAAGGCAGTGCGAGAAAAGGACGGCTATAGCTATGAAATAAGTTAGAAATGTCAAACTAGTATAAGCCTTGCGTTTCACCGTGTTCAACATGTTTTTACGTGCACCCTTAATTTCTATGGAAATGTTCGTTCCAATTAAATTTGGCAGCTCTAAATTATGGCCGTCTCGTTTTATTAGAGAGAAAAAGATAGCAATAGCCTAAATTAAGTTTAGGTTTGTGCACAACAGAATCAACACCAATATCGAATCTGATCGTGAACTTTCCTCTATCTCAGGTGTATTTTCTTCTTTCAGGCCCAAGTTCAGAACGATGAACAACCCTCTAACTGGTTACGGCCCCATGCCATTCTCCGAGATGATGGACTTCAAGGATGCAGTGGCTAAGAGGCGTCTATCTGCTCCGGGCAGTGCCACAGCAGCGGGCATTGCTAGTGCGCAGAAGGACAAGCCGGCAATCCCGGGGCAGGACGCGGCTCCGATAGTCAAACCCCTTCGACTCAAACGTGAGTAACAGGACTAACAGGACCTATTGAGGAGGGGCGGAGGAGTTTTGTTGGTTCATCACACCACTCCCACCCCCCAAACCTCGGATAACTCACTGCATCACACCGAGATTTGAAGTCAATCAGAGACGTTTGCGCAGTGCTTTTCCAAGATAAGCCGAGTCGAGTAGCATTTAGCAGTTTTACAAAAGTGGTTTCTATAGAGGTAAAGTTTGTAAGTTAGGATGTAGTGGATAATCTTCGGAATTGTTGATCGGATTCCAAAAATCCTGGGTGTCTTAAAATATAGTAAAAAGGGTGTAAAAAACCTCTTAACGAAGCCGAAAGGCACTTGTTCTCCCCGTTATTGCGATAATTTTTTGTTCGACGCCATGCCTGGGAACCTTCTACTTACGGAGATATTGGGGGTCAAAGTTCCAATTTTTTGACAACTTTTTTTTTAGTACAAGTTTTTAATGTAAGATATTTGCTTTAAGGTGGATGCTCAAGGGTAGCCCGCGAAATTCAAATTTTCTTACGTTTTTTGCAATTTGCAGGCCAGTGCTAGGTTGTATGTTGATTAAAATATTGTTTGCGACTGTAAGACGTATGTAGTAAAACAATTATAATCATCAAAATCATCAATACAACCCTCCAAGTTCATAATGGTGCAAGAATGATTTTGACCTTGGAAAAGTAATTTTGACACCAATATGAACTTTGAGGGTTGTATTGATGAGTTTGATGAATATAATTCTGTAACTACATACGTCTTACAGTCGCAAACAAAATTTTAATCAACATACAACCTAGCACTGGCCTGCAAATTGCAAAAAACGTAAGAAAATTTGAATTTCGCGGGCTACGCTTGAGCATCCACCTTAAACACCTCCACCGTATTATTCAATCCATCCATCAGCACAATGTTTTGCGTTCGTTACATTGAGTTTTACCACAAAACATGATTTTACCAAAAATAAGTCGTTTCCCAGCAATATTTTGTGCGTAAAGTTGTAGATCTGTGTAGGTTATAGATCCCTTTTTTTTTTTTTTCGGATGGGAAATCATCAAATAACCCCTCCCGCTCTGGGCGGAGCAGGAGGGAGTGTCAGACTTTTACTGACTAAAACCCATCCATGTTCCTTCATCGCCCTTTGTGTTCCGGGGCCACGGTATCTCTTTCGAATAGTCCCGCAACCCCGGCAGGCATCGGTCCTTACGGACCCCTTCCTTTTTGCTGACTCTCTTTGAGGCGCGCGTGGAACACGAACGCGCCGTCGACACGGCCTGTCGTCATGAGACGGACGGACGGCGAGCTAGCCCATAGCCCACCGTCCACAGGCCCGCGCCTACGGTGGCCGGGGGCCACGTGGTGGTGGCCCCCGACGCCCGGGGCGTCTCCCGCGGCGGCCGGGACGTTGAGAGGTTCTCTCCCTCTCACGTTCCGCCACCTCCTTCTCTAGCATTACTGCTTCGCAGAGGTTATAGATCCCTCAAATTTGAATTTTTCATTTTTTTTCCAGTGCCGACTTGGGTATGCTACCTCAAGATGTGCAGCGTGCGCTACCCAGTCCGACCCACTAGCAGTTCAGGCTAAGCTAAAAGCATCGAGATTCAATCGTACCTATTTTGTTGCCAAAGATGATGGATCATTTATTTCAAGAGAAGCTGTATTCTCGCACATGTTTTTTATTAGTCTCAAAATGTGTATCTAACTTTAGTTTCAAATAGTAGTTTTAAGATGAAATTGTATTCGACTTATTAAACTGTACCTAGTCGGTCGTATAATTATTATACTGTGTCACTAACTGAGTAGTTTATATAGCGTTATAATTATTGAAAGCGATTTCACACAAACCTAAAGAACGAACATCTGTCTACCTTGTATTATTGTAATTAAACTTAATAGGCACCTACTGCTGAAATTTTATCGGGGTTACCCAGATTACCAGCGGGGGTTGGGGCTATTATCCATTCTGTGGTTGGAGTAAGCGATTAATGCACACAGCACTCGGGAAAGTTATTTTTGCTGTAGGTAGGTATATTTATTGAATAAATGCTTTTTCACTTTAGGTTGTTTAGCATTTTTAACCGACTTCAAAAAGGAGGAGGTTCTCAATTCGTCGGCACCTATTTTTTTTTATTGTATCTTCCCCGATTACTCGAAGATGGCTGGACCGATTTTGATTATTTTTTTTGTTTGAAAGAGTATACTTCCCAAGATAAGTCCCATGATTATCACGTCAGGGTCTGATGATGAGATCCTGGAGAAAAAGAGAGAACTCTTTAAATTTTATGGCATTCTAGAAGCGATTTGGGTAGTTTTTGGAAGAGTACTTTCTCGGAGTGGTCCCATTTCAATTTGGTGAAGATCTAATAAAGAACTTCGGAGATAGGCAACGGAACTCCTCAATAAATCATAGCAAATGGACTGGGATTGTACACCAGTTCATAACATAACATCAGACCGGTACGCTGTGAAGGGGTAAGCTAAGCGATGTGAACCACTAAAAAGTGAAAAATATTTTTTTTTGCAAAAATCAAACTGACTTCAAAAAACACAAAAAGTCGGTGACCTTTGCTTTATTGATTTAGTTTTTTTGTCGCCGACTTCTGAAGCTAAAGTTATTTTTCACTTTTTTGTGTTTTAAAGACGGTTTTATTTTTTGCAAAAAAGCTTTTATGTATTTATAAGCCAATAGGTATCTGGAGAAGCTAAAGCTCAGATTTAATTATATAATACGTCGAGCAACAACCCTGTCGCGCAGAGTACCGGCACTGCTGCACGTCCTGCGTGCGAGTCTCTTTGGTGCGACTCCGCGCCACAGAACACTATTACTCTCCGCGCCACGACCTGTGGGCGACGAATGTGAGTAGTAATGACGATGGTGGTGTGTGTGACTACTTCCTGTGTTGCCAACTCAACTACTTCAAAATATGCTAGATTGAAGTAAAAAATATGCCAAAAATATGCTAAAAAACAACATTTAACATCAAACATCAAAAATAAATAAAAATAAATGTCAACATAAATAAGTGTCGGTAGGTATTTATTAAGAAATTAAATCAGGGGAATAGAATATGAATGTCTTGATATTCATCACCATTAGCTGTTATGGAAAACTGAGAGCTAGAGTCGTAACTCTCTTTGATTCTGATACAAAGTAGTAAGTACATTGTCTGGAACAGTGTAAGAATAACATCACTTTCCTGCTCTTTTTAGGGCGAATCTGACGTAGGTACAAAGTGGCATTCAGGGTTCTCACCACTAAACCGCCGCGGAGTCGAGTATCGATTTCAATTTTTATTTCAAGAAACATTGTGATTTCCATTCTTTTCTTGTTTTTTAGAATATGTTAAAAATATATGATAAAAGCTAAAAAAATATGATCAAAATATGCCAAATTTAATATAATACACTCTACACTTTAATATAATTCACTTTTGCATATAATATGCAAAAGTGGCAACACTGACTGTTTCGATTCCTTTAAGGTGAATGCTTCGACCAGCCCGCGAAATTCAAATTTTCTTACGTTTTTGGCAAATTGCAAGCCAGTGCAAGATTGTATGTTGATTAAAATATTGGACGCGATTGTAAGACGTATGTAGTTACAGAATTGTAATCATCAAAACCATCAATACAACCCTCCAAGTTCATAAAGGTCGAGAAACGATTTTTTCAAGGTCAAAGTCATTGCTAGACCTTTATGAACTTGGAGGGTTGTATTGATGGTTTTGATGATTATAATTCTGTAACTACATACGTCTTACAATCGCGTCCAATATTTTAATCAACATACCTAGCACTGGCCTGCAATTTGCCAAAAACGTAAGAAAATTTGAATTTCGCGGGCTACCCTGGAGCATCAGCCTTAATATTTTGAGCTCCCGCTAGTAGAGCTGACATCCCGTGACTAAGCTTGTAACCGCGTCGAAATATAATCACAGAAGATATCGCTAGTGACAGTAGGTATAAGTTAACTTATATTTCATGAACGAAATGAAATAAATGAATTTTCTTTGAACGCACACAATATTTTCTGGATGACGCAATATTTTGACTAATGACTAGGCAGCATGGTCTCAGACCTTAGCCTGTTCCGTCAGGAACAAATGGAAAAAAAAAAAAAAAAAAAGCAATATTTTGACGTTCTGACATTGGATTCGTCTATTAGTGACGTCCCATGGTTATGATCGGTTATGATAGATATTGGTTTGAAGAATAAAAAATTACTATTGAAAGGTAAGAAAGGGGATAATATATTACATTTTCAATGTGAAGATGGTGAGATACCACAATACCTACCAGTATATTTGTAAGATTGAATTAAAATATTCAAACATAATTTGTTTAAAAAACAATATTCAATACATAAATATTGATTAAAATTTTCAAGAAGTTTAGTACCTATTGTAGAAACATTCATGTGTGTCATAGGTAAGTATTGTAATATACATTTTACAGTGTCGATTTCTTTAGACCCAGAAGATTTTTGGTAGAAAATGATTAGATGAAGTTCGAGTGTAATAACGTACAGGTCTCCCAAAGTGATAATGCGCATAGAAATCTTCGTCACTGTACGGCAACGGTTGTATTCCCCGAGCGTCGTAAGACGATATGTATATAGAGTGGTTAAGTGCATTTTCTTTATGCATAATTTAGTAGAATTATGTGTTTTGTGCTAAAAGAGATAAATATTGATTTATCAGTAACGAAATTGATTCGATAATTCGATGTAAGTAAATAGCGAGGAAAACGACACGATTGCGAATATGCTACAATCTTTGTTGAATTGATTTACTTCTTCATACTGAAGCTGGTGTAATGATGGAAGAAAAGAAGGTTTAAATAACACAAGGTTTATACTAGAAGAAGAAAAAATGGTTTTCAAACACAGGTTTACATTAAAATCTAATCATTAAAATCTCAGTTCAAAAGTATTTACAGCACTGATCATTCCAGAATAATATTACAATTACAAAAATATTAAAAAACGTGAAAAATGTTAGTATATTTACCTATTTTACAAATTATACTATGTATTTCAATTTGAGTAAGATAATTAAAGTTGAAATTTAATTCACCTTTGAAAACAAAACCAAGAAGGGTGTGTAATAGCAGCTCTCTATAATTCCACACAGAGAGAACACGTGCAGTCACCACCAATATATAAAGACGACTGACGGACCTTTGACTGACCGGCGACAGCCGCCAACCGCCCGAATTGTTTTCAATTGACCGCCCGAATTGTTTTCAAATTGTTTCACATGATATGACATATGACATTGACTCCTGTTTCTTTTGAACAACGTACAAAATGCAAGTGCATTGTTTAGGGCTCTCTCCGATTCAATGATTTGCGTGTTTCCGGGAATACGACAATTGGCGAAGATTTGCATGCGCATTATTAATTTGGGAGTACTGTACGAGTAATGTTCTGTCAGGCACAAAAAATACTTTCATGTTTATCCACAGGGTCAGTCTTTTGAGCCACTAAATTATACTTTCTGACTTAGTAAAAAACTAATTGACAGTCCGATTGCCTTAAAATGGTTCAATTAAATTGTACTCTTTGATTTTATTGTAACAAAAGGCATTTATTTCGTTTAAATAATTTACTGTTTCGTATTGGCAATCGATATTGTAGCGTGCTTCCATCCTTATTTGTGAGTACTGGCCACCGCACTGTCGGTTAAACCAAAGAGACTGATTAGAACAAAATGTGTTGTGTCAAATTTGTCGTGTGAAAAGAATATTGTAAGTCACAATAATTCTAATTAAAGTAATTTATCTTCGATACAATGCTAGTATCTATATAGGTACCCCATCAATTGGTAGCAGAGCGTGGTTATTTTTTCCGTGTTTCCATGAGATACGAAATGGCATCTATCCGCAATATAGAACCACTGACAAAATCCAATTATGACACCTGGTGCTTACAAGCCCAGGCCGTCCTCATAAAAAATGACTATTGGGAAATCGTCAGCGGCGAAAAAACATTATCGCCAAAGGCAGATGTGGCGGAAAGAGCGGCGTACGAGAAGGAAGACTTAAAGGCAAGGGCTGAAATTTTTCTTCTTTTGTCACCATCCGAGTTAAAACAAATAAAGATTTGTACGTCAGCTAAAGCTGTTTGGGACAAGTTAAAAGCCATTTACCAGAGCACTGGGCCCGCAAGAAAGGCAACTTTATTAAAGCAACTGGTTTTAAAGCGCATGACTAATGAGGAAGATATCCGCGACCACTTAAATAACTTTATGGATATTGTGGACAAGCTCGCGGATATGGACTTAAAGATACCATCGGAACTGCTCAGTATAATGATGTTATACAGTCTACCAACAAATTTTGAAAACTTTCGTATCGCCATCGAATCAAGGGACACATTGCCCGATCCTGACGATTTAAAGATAAAAATTCTGGAAGAAAGTCAAGCAAGGAATGTTGGTGAACAGCCCGAAAGCCCATCAGATGCGCATTTTTCTAAAAAGAACAAAACAAAACCGTTTTGCAAGAACTGTAAGAAAAAGGGCCACGCCACTGAACTGTGCTGGGGAAATAAAAAGAAAAATGAGAAAACGAACTTTGAAACAAAAAAACTTCAAGGCAAGAACTTCAACATCTGCCTGAATACCGCAAACCCAAACACCAATGACAATCTATGGTGTCTAGATAGCGGCTGTTCATCTCACATGTGTGGTGAAAAATCAAAATTTTCTACCATGACCCCTGAAAACGGTATCCTAAAGCTGGCATCGAAGAAGCACACGAGCAAAATTGAAGGCAAGGGAAAGGTAAAAATCACCGTAGATAAGGTAGATTATACCATTAACGAAACCCTATTTGTTCCTGATGTGTCAGTCAACCTTTTGTCTGTAGGCAAAATAGCCGACAGAGGCAACAAAGTAGTTTTTGAAAAAGACAAAGCCTACATCATAGAAAAAAGTGGTGAAATAGCACTGACAGCACAAAGAAAAGATGGACTTTACTACCTTGAATTTAAGAAAGAGACTGCAAACCACACACGAAGAGGAGAAAAAGACGACATCATGGAATGGCATCGTAAACTTGGCCATATAAATGAAAAGGATCTGATCAAGATGGCTACGAATGACCTAATGTACGGATTGAACATCAACAAAGCAAAATTGGAAACATGTGAAACCTGCATTAAAGGCAAGCTATCAAGATTACCTTTCACAAGACATGATGATCTCTACACGACGCAAGAACTGGAAATAATTCACAGCGACGTTTGTGGACCTTTTGAGTGTGAGACACTTGCAGGCTCAAGATATTACGTCACATTCATAGACGATTTTACCCGTTATTGCCACGTCTATTTCATAAAGAAGAAAAGTGACGTATTCAATTGTTTTAAGCAATATAAAAATGAAGTCGAAACGTTCCACAACAAAAGAATAAAACACCTGCAATCCGACAACGGCACTGAATATCGTAACAAGGAATTCGATGATTTCCTCAAACTTCATGGCATCCAAAGACGATTGACCACTGTTTACACCCCACAGCAAAATGGGATTAGTGAGAGGAAGAACAGATCCTTACTAGACAAAGCTAGGTGCCTGTTGATCGAAGCCAATGTTTCTAAAAAACTCTGGGCAGAAGCGATATCTACGGCAAACTATCTTATAAACCGTAGCCCTTCAAAAGCATTAGATGGTGATATACCGTTCACGAAGTGGACAGGCCGAACACCGTCTGGCAATCATCTTGAAGTTTTCGGCAGAAAGACCTTCGTCCTAAAAAAGAACAGACGAGGAAAGCTAACAGAAAAAACCAAGGAGGGCATATTCATGGGATACTCACTAACCTCAAAAGGTTATAGAGTTTATATACCTGAAGATGATGACGTAGTGACGAGCAGGGACATCAAAGTTATAGACAAGATGTACTATCAAAAAGAAGACACGAGCTATGATAACCTTGTAAAAGAAAAGGAACATCACAAAGATAGAGAGAAAATAGAAATTGAATTCACTGGACAGAATAATAAAAAATCTTTACAAAATTCTGAAAGTCAAAATGAAGTGAATGAAATCGATTCATTCGATGACGCATCTGAGACCTTAGAAGCACCTGAAAATTGGAGGCCCCAAAGAGAAAGGCACCCACCAGCGTGGACTAAGGATTATGAATTAAGCAATATCGAAGAAAGTCATTCACTCACGGAAATTACTTACCTGTCTGATGAAACTGAAAACGAAAACGATGAATACTGGCATGACGCGATCAAAGCTGAAATCAGAGCACATGTAAAAAACGGAACCTGGAAAATTCAGGAAAAGAAAAGCAATGACATAAAAGTCATAGACTACAAGATGGTTTTAAGAAATAAAATCGGACCTGATGACAAGATCATAAGAAAAGCCAGACTTGTAGCACGCGGTTTCACGCAGCGACCAGGTATAGATTTCAACGAAACTTACGCGCCCGTAGCGAAGTTAAGCTCGATCAGATCTGTTATTGGTATTGCCACAGAAGAAGGGTTAAAACTGAACCAAATGGACGTAACAACTGCGTACCTAAACGGTGTACTAGAAGAAAAGATTATGATGAAATACCCTGACTATTTGGAAGAATACTTGATGGAGATAATGGTCGATGAAAGTACGAAAGAGGATTTAACGATTTACAATAAAACCAGAGACATGCTAAGAGACATAAAGAGTGTTCCAAAAGAAAAAGTTTGTTGTCTTATTAAAGCATTGTACGGACTCAAGCAGGCAGGGAGGCAATGGCATATAAAACTCGACAAAGAATTGAAGAATATAGGGTTTCGAGCGTCTGAAGCCGACCCGTGTATATACATCCTGGAGAAAAGAGGAGTAAAGATTATTATTGCAATCTATGTCGACGATTTATTAATTGCCTACTCGTGTCCTAAAGCATTAAAAGAAGTTAAAGACCTACTAAATTCAAAATTTGAACTCAAAGATTTGGGGAGACCGAAAAGGCTCATAGGCTTAGATGTAACGTAAAATGGGGATGAAATAAAATTACATCAACAAAAGTTCATCGAAGATACCCTTATAAAATTCAAGATGGTGGATTGCAAAACAGTGTCCACCCCTATGGAGCCTGGACTGAAATTGGAAAAGGGGGACAAAAATGAATCACAGCATCTTCCATACAAAAACCTGATAGGAACACTAATGTACATGGCGGTAGCAACTCGCCCAGACATAATGTTCGCAATCAGCTACCTATCACAGTTTAACGACTGCTATAATGAAGAACACTTCAAGAGCGCCAAGAGAGTACTCCGGTACCTAAAGGCCACCAAAAACGTCGGCTTAACATTCAATAAAACAGGACAAGACCTGTATGGAATGGCAGATGCAGATTGGGGCGCTTGCAAGCTTGACAGAAAATCTTTTTCAGGCTATTGCTTCAAATTTGCTGGAACGTCCATAAGTTGGATGTCAAAGAAACAGAAAAGCATTGCACTGTCGACAGCCGAGGCAGAATATGTAGCTCTGACTGAAGCAGCAAAAGAAGCTATACACTTGAAAAGCCTCTACAAAGATCTAGGCGCTAGCTATGAACGCATAGTCATCCTGAATGACAATCAAGCGGCCATCAAGCTAAGTAAGAACCAGATGGTGACTTCCAAGTCAAAGCATATTGATCTGAAAATGCACTTCATCAGGAAATGTATCCAAGAAGGAGCATTAGACATCATGTATCTGCGAACTGAAGACATGGAAGCAGACTTTCTGACCAAGGCTCTAGCAGGTCCGCGACTGATGAGACTGCGAAGCAGCCTAGGAGTCTCCGAATGAACACGATAGTGCCGTGAAGAGGAGTGTGAGTACTGGCCACCGCACTGTCGGTTAAACCAAAGAGACTGATTAGAACAAAATGTGTTGTGTCAAATTTGTCGTGTGAAAAGAATATTGTAAGTCACAATAATTCTAATTAAAGTAATTTATCTTCGATACAATGCTAGTATCAATATAGGTACCCCATCATTATTTCTAAATGTCAATCAGTCGGCTTTACAGCTGTCAATGTCAGTTTCACGTTTCACCTGTGCTGAGTCGCTATGCCTTTCGAAAGTATTTTTTAATTAAAAAACCCCATTTATGAACTTATTTCAATGGACATCAACGTGAGCGACATACTAGCATAATTCGATTAAAAGTTTAACACCATTTTCATGCTGTGTGGGCAAGATATGTTTGAATAGGTTAAGTTTCTAAATTAGTTTCATAAAATGTCTTTTCCTGGTGATAATTTGATGGGAGACTATGATGTTGTGCGTGGCCGTGATGACCAGAGCCTCACAGTGCAACAGGCCTATGATCAAGGTAAGTTTTTACTCATGTTATGTTACCTTATTATTTATTCAAAATTGTGGGGACTTCTACTCATGACTTCGGTTGGTTTATTTGCCATGGGTTTGTGACGTGGCTTAAATTTATGGGATTTGGCAAGCCTACAATTTTTAAATTACTTAAAAAATGCCTAAACCATAAGCTTTAAAATATTTTCTTGAAAATTGATAAACCACAATATTATTTGCGATTTTTTCATAAATACGCACGTTTTTATTAGGGTTTCGTACCCAAAGGGTAAAAACGGAACCCTATTACTAAGACTTCGCTGTCTCTCCGTCTGTCCGTCTGTCTGTCACCAGGCTGTATCTCATGAACCGTGACAGCTAGACCGTTGAAATTTTCACAGATGATGTATTTCTGTTGTCGCTATAACAACAAATACTAAATATAGTCAATAGTACGGAACCCTTCGTGTGTGAGTCCGACTCGCACTTGGCCGGTTTTTTCATATCATAACCGTTATCGATAGGAGGACAAATTATTTTCCTTACACATAATACAGTTTTTTCCCTATTATTTTTTTTATTTTTTTCGTCCCTCTAATGGCTACATACATGTATTTTATTTATGTAAGCTGATACATGCATCCCATTTAATTTATAGGATTTTGTGTACCTACTGTATTATAAACATTCACAGATTACAGAGAACATAGGTGAGATGTTTATCAGGAAAATGGTTCCTCTTAAATGCCACCTGCTTTTCACAGCATAGCATAATCAGCCTATAATGTTCCCACTGCTAGGACAAACGGTTATTTCTATTCATATAAGTAAATTGTATAGGATTTTAAATTATTTAAATCCGCAAATGCTTTGAAGAATGTTTTCATGAACCTGACTGTTTTACTGTGTAGAAGATTTATATATATCTCATATCACTAAATTGACATTCATCCGTCAGGAGTATTCATCATTGTGTAGGTAATCATAACATAATATCATGTATCAGTCTAAAGTATTCATTTTATTGCTTAGTTGCTGGTTTATGTATCAAAGGTTTTTGTTTTCTCACAACATTAGCGTTCTTTGTATGGATAAACTTAATTTGCATCTGTAAACAAAGACAGATGCATTACTTTGAGTACACTGCTCTCAAAACGGTGAAGCAAAACATAGTGATTAAAAGAGGCATGTCCTAGAACCAAAAATTCGAGACATGTAACATCTAATGAATTATAACCCTCTTATTAAGAGAAGGCTATGTCCCAGCAGTGGGATTATATCATTATAGCATAGCTTATTAATAATAATATCTGGATGTCCAAGGTGCTTCGGAAAGCATGTTAAGCCGTTGGTCTCGGCTGTCATTTATAGATCTTTGACAGTCGTTAGGTAGTCAGAGGCCCAAAAAGTCTGACAACCAGTCTTACCAAGGGGTATTGTTTTACCTGGTACTAACTGGGTTGTGGAGGTCAGATAGGCGGTCCCTCCATGTAAAATACTTGTATTCAGCTGCATCTGGTAAAACTGGAAGCCGGCCCCAACATAGTTGGGAAAAGGCTAGGCAGATGATGATCTGGATGACCGAGCTTCGGTCGGTTTTTTTTTTCTGAACACGAAACCTAGCTAGTAAAACTAACTAAATTTCATGTAAATCGTTGGAGCCGTTTCCGAGATTCAGATTATACATATTGTAAACAAGAATTGCTCATTTAAAGGTATTAGATTAAAAAAAAAAAAAAAACAGTTTCCCAATGCTGATCAAATCAAACTGTCAGGTATGGAAATGTAAATAAAAGTACAAAAAATGTACTTTCACTCAGATTCCAAGGAAGTAGCAGAGTGCTTTCACTTTTTGAGACAAATATTTTTTGCTGGACTCACTGCCAGAGTGCCAGTGAATAGTTTGCTATTGAAGGTATTGGAACTATTCTTGACAGATTGGATACTTTATAAGTTTGTGATGTAGGACTAGTTAGTTTTCCTGCCTAAACTTGTAAAAACCCTTAGATTTGATGTACCTATATTTTAAAAACACTACTTATTTAACTGTAAGTTACTCAAATAGAATGAAGTATCAAATAATCAAATATATGTTTTCAAATTAACCTAAAGCTATTCAACCATTAACTGTTACTGCTCAATCATCTTTCAACACAAAAAAATACTCACAGAAACTATGATATGCAGTAGTGCAATTAGTTGTATCATTGGACAACATAATAATCAATAATCGCCAATTTATAAGCCAAATATAACTGGACCATCCACTAATGAATACACTCTATACACCAGCCTAACCAGAGGTCAATTGATCCATATGTATTAAATGAAAGGCCCACATTCTGTATCAATTGGTGTGCCATTATTGATAACATCATAATGTCCGAGCGATCAATTGAATGGTATTGGGCGGTTTACAGTTAGTTTTGCCTGAATTAAAGCAGTCTTGTGAAACTGTGGCTGGGGTCTGGTTGTGAAAGATGTGGGTTGTGGTGTTACTGCTATGTAAGGTTTTAATTTTTGTTTCAATATTATTATTTAAGTTTCAGTGTCATTTTAACATCAATATAATAACATCAATAGTTTAAAAGGGCACTGGCTGCTGTTGGATTTAGGCCTCCAATAGGGAATATGCACGTAATTTTTTCTTCACGTAAATCAATAAAACACAGTACTTACTATCAACCCAAGAAAAGTATTAAAAGTTAAGTTCAACTACTGCTTGTCGCACAAAAATAATGTTAAACTCCTGCAATTTTCTATGACAGTTCAAATGTCCGTAGCGGTCGCGGCCATGATGTGACGTCATTATCCACAATCTGCCTTGTTTACATCTAATTTTTTTGGCCTTATTAAAATAATTTTACTAATTGTATGTGCTATAATCAAGTAAAAATTGTAATAACAATATTATAACAAAATTTTAGTGAAACTAAACACTTTAAAAAAAAAGGGTTTTTTTTGACACAATGAACTTTGACGTCAATACCGGCGTTATCGAGGGCGGTGCGTTTTGACAGTGCGTTCGTTTCACCAGAAACGCGCTACTCAAAACAGTAAATTGTAAAATAAGTGATGTATTAGAAACTTAAACAAGTGTACTACGATGTTTTTATGCGCCAATAACAGGCATTTTTCATAAATAAAAAAAGTTTTGTATTTCATGCATATTCCCTTTTTGTTATCATTCTCATCATCTTTCATCATTCTACAATAACTGTGCACTGCTGGAAACCTGGCTTCAATGCATTCTACTCTACACTTGCCAATCCATGGTCACGACGCTAAACAAGTCAGTCCCAATGGGAAGACTATTGGGACCGACTTTTGGCCAGTTGCTTTTGCTTCTTAGACTTTATAAGAAAGCAATCCTGATGATCTCCACCTCAGTTGTAAATAAAAAGAGGTTTGGCCTAGTCAAACTCAGGAGGACTTGGAAGTCGTAATTAATAAATGTTTCGGGTCAGCGCTAAATTAATATTAAGTACTGACCTAGAGCTGCGTCATTTGTGTCTAATAACAAAAAAAAAATATGCGAAGCTAAAAATGCGTAGGTAAGTATTCAATTTTTTCAGACAAAGTGCTATTTCAACAATCGTAATTAGTACAGTCGCTCACAAAACGTAGCGAGCGAACTTAACGTGACACGTGAACGAATTTTATTTGGATTCTTAGGCTATAATAATAGATCGTAGATCCTAATGCTCATGGTTACTAACCATTATTAAACATGATTTCAGTAACAATGTTAAAATACTGTCACTCAATAACCGTCTCAAAAGACAGGATAGTTTTCATGAAGAAGATTTGCACTCCTAGAATTCTCGTCCTAACCATCTTCTGAAACCGACAGCATAAAAAACGCGTGCCATACTAAATAAACATTTTGGTGTGAATGTGAAACATCTATAGGCGCGGGTAAACAAAAAAAAAACAAATGAAAAATTGGTGGCGAGCATGGCAATCAAACCCTGGCCCGAACATTACCGACCTGTTGAAGTAGCATAAGATCTACATATTCGTCATGATTTACAAGAAGCCAGCTGGTCTCGGGGCACAGAGCGCTGGGTTACAATCTCGTGACTTCGAGTTCGATTCCAGCATAAGGATTTTCTTTTTGTGAATCGAGTCATTTTGTTTTTATTTTATGTGTTTGTCTATACTAATATTATAAAGAGGCAGGCCTGTCTCACTTCCATACAAGCGGCGCAAAAACCCTGAGATATTTACCTACTATTCTGGAAAACAAGCTAATTTCAACCTTTTGCATTGCGCATAGCGTTCATAGTACAATAACTGTCTGCCGTCTCGCTTCAATCTGCTAGGGCTGTCAGAGGTACTTTACGTTATTAACAGTTTATTTTTGTTTCGCGGGTGCGTGCGCTGCGTGTGCGACAAGTCGAGCGAGTGCAAGCCTATTGAGACTAGTGCGGTGGCCGCACGCTTGCGTTTATCATACCTAAACTCGGGAGTGAAACTTCTGTACCGTAAGGTACTAATATATATTCTGTGAAAGAGGTAACATTTATTTGTAAGTTTGTATGTAGGGGGTAATCTCCGGAAATAATGAACCATTTTTAAAAAGTTATATTTTATTCCCGTACTCCCACGGGAACGGGAACTACGCGGGTGAAACCGCGGGACGTCAGCTATTTTTTATAAGTATTGACTTTTTTTTAAAGCATATATACTTGTAAAAAATAAATCACTGTTTCACATCTGACAGGCGTCCCGCGACGGCTCACTTTTTTTTAGGGTTCCGTACCCAAAGGGTAAAAACGGAACCCTATTACTAAGACTTCGCTGTCTGTCCGTCTGTCCGTCTGTCCGTCTGTCCGTCTGTCCATCTGTCCGTCTGTCCGTCTGTCCGTCTGTCTGTCACCAGGCTGTATCTCATGAACCGTGACAGCTAGACAGTTGAAATTTTCACAGATGATGTATATCTGTTGCCGCTATAACAACAAATACTAAAAACAGAATAAAATTAATATTTAAGGGGGGCTCCCATACAACAAACGTGTTTTTTTTATAAAAATTGGTACGGAACCCTTCGTGCGCGAGTCCGACTCGCACTTGGCCGGTTTTTTATTAATTAGTTTCTCTACTGATGTACATACATAAATAATCGTTTCATGTATTTGCAATTGCGCTTATTTTCATCAAAATCGCTTTGTGCGTGATTGTATTTATCATAGGATTCATGGGCAATATACCTACTGTGTGTGCACTTTGTGCCGTGCTTCCGCCAAACTCAGCAGTTTTGCTGACCGTACTCTGTCGTCAAGGCGTTTTTAGTGCGATACGTGTGTGTCTGTGGACTAGATAAACAAATACCTATTGACAATTTGCTCTAAATACATTTGAGTTGAAATAGTTCTATTCATGATAGATGTTCTGACTGTGTTAGTGAATTAGGGCAAGGTTTAAAAAGTGTCGTGTGTAAAGAGTATTTCCAATTTTATTGGACCTAATCTTCGCCACTTCGACTCGGTCACATTGACTGAACATTGGTTGCGACACAAAATCGTTAATTTTGTTGAATGTACTATTCCTCAAAACATAATTTATAGAATAAAGAAAGTTAGTGCTTATTGTCAGGCAGTATTTTTCCTTATACTTACCTTAAATGTGGCCACCACGTCCACGGAATTGACTAGACTTAGGTACTCATCTGCCTACTGTTTTTAACTAAGCGATTATAAAAAAAGATATACGGCGAAGTTTAGCTGTCAGTTTCATCTTCGGAGCAATAAAAAAAAAGACAATTCTAGACCTGATTGTCGGCTAAAATCCTTTGTAGTATTGTCCCCAATACATATTGTGTCCTAAGTGGTCGGTACAATTGGTAGTAGTTTTTATCAGAGTCATCCAGTTTTAGTCTAGGAGTGCTAAATGAACGACCTCTGCGATGGCTAGCATCGTTTTATTGACCATCGGTACGTATTGTGTTCATATTCGTTCATTTATTTTATAGATGTTTAATATATTTTCAAGAATGAACTAGATTGACCATCAATTTACCGTAGCAATATTATAATGGATGAAGAATACTAAATGTATATTAGGTACAGTTTTTTGAAGTAAACACTTCTTTAGGCGCGTTGAGCACTTTTTGGGCGAAGGAAAAACATTGAATTCATCGTCACGTAACGTGCGGTTACGCTTCGTAGCACTCGTAACACGTAGGTGATTTGCTACGGCGTAGCACCACATAGGCATGCGCGGCATAACCAGTGCTACGACTGGGGTGGGGCTCGTGTACTTTTTGTTTTCACTCCTATCGGCAGTCCCCAAAGACTGCCCCGATTATTTTTTTTTCTGAAATTATAACACCATGAATTCTTGTCGCCAAAATGCAGCGGCACAAACTCAGAACTGCCAACCTACCGAAACTTGCACTGTTTGCAGCTTTTCAGGAGTTGAGTACAGGTACTACCTTAGGCCCCTAGCACACGGGGTATTTTAAACGCGCAGACGACGCACCGATGACGCGCGTATACACGCTTCAAACGAGACTTGAACGCAATCTTGTAACCTAAGCACACGGGCGATCGTGAAACGCGCGTTTACTGCGCGTATACGCGCATATACAGTGATACAGACGAACTGTAGTCGCTCGTAGCTTCCGAGTTTTGGTCAGACTCCTAGTCAGTTGTACAATGGCGTCGGTTGAGATAACACTGCATGCTTACGCTGGCTTTGACTCTTTGCGTACGGGCTTCAAACGAGTTTCGAACGCGCTTCACACGCGCGTTTGTGTCGCGTTTTACGCGCGTTTGTATCTATAAAAACTCAAAAATCGGCATCTACCGCGTTCTAAAAACGTGCATCGTCTGCGCGTTTAAAATACGCCGTGTACTATCGGGCCTTACCTTATTAGGTTGAAAAGTGGTGAAACGTCAGTTAACTTGGTGGTACGTTATGAACTTATCCGTTATTATTTCCCATGATTATCCTTTGGTTATTCAAGTACCTCATAGACCTAGGATGGGATGGTAGTTTTCATTCCCGGTACGATACAAATTGTACTTAAAAACATACCATAATCAGCCTATTATGTTCCTATTGCTGGAATGCAGCACTCTTCTCTCATAATAAACCACGGAGGCTCGGATGTTACATGTCTTTGAATATACTGATGGCAGTGTCACTATTATGTTATCCTACATCATGCGTTTTTTCTCTTTTACATTTATTAAATCTCTCTTCTCCCTACAGGTGGTCTCAAAGCCGGAGCGAGTCGCGTAGCCCGGTTAGCCTACGGCATCCTCTCGCGGCGTAAAGTTGCGGAGGAGGGTGCCGCTCGCCTAGCCCGCGTGCTCTCAGCGCTAGACCTGACCGCGCTAGGCGTAGGCAGCACGCTAGGAGTAGGAGTCTACGTGCTAGCTGGTGACGTCGCCAAGAACTATGCGGGACCAGCTGTGATATTATCTTTCCTTTTGGCGGCTGTTGCTAGCGTTTTTGCAGGTGAGAATTTTGCAAGTTTTATTTTTTCTGTTTTTCTAACTACAGCTATTCAAAGCGTAGGATGAGATCGAAGGGCTCAGTATCAAAGTGCAACACTTTAATGATTCAAATATTAACAATATTCTTAAATATAAAAATCTCGTCTCGTACGTATGATGTCAGAACCTTTCAGAACACGCTAATCTCTGAAACCAACCAACCGATTCCAATGGCTTTGAAGATTTTTGTATGAAGCCTGGCCGGTCTACTTCCGCGGTCCGCCATTTAAAAATAAAATAAAATGGCGGAAATTAGGCCGGCCATTCAATTCAAAGCCCTGTTATGAATGTGTATGGTTCGTTCCAGCTTGAAAGATAGGAAAGTTTGGGACCAGATAGATGGCGTTACTAATGGTACCTATATATCAAATTATCTTTCAACTTCGCCCCAAGACGGTACGAGCAGAGCCAGAAGAAGCTCATTGAAGGTTGATGTTATTATAGTAAATAATAATTCTACATTTATCTTGTAAAATGTATTGTATAACGGGCTGGTGTACGCAACTGCAACTTCACGTCCAAAGCGCGTATTTTGCGTACGGTTGGGAAATCTATTCGATCCACGCCAATTGTTTTAATTAATATCGTAATTAAAACACCATTTTTATCAGCTGTTTTATCGCTGCAATGCAAGGAAACCGTTAAGTGCATATGTCTTGAAAATGTGAAGTGTTTGTCAGTTCATTCAGTGTATCTTGGTTGGTCGCGGTATTTAAAGAAGGATAATTACTTACTGTAGCTTTTTGACTGGTTTCAGTAGTATTATTAGTTGAGTTTTCAGTGAAGTGGTTTTAAAATAACGTAAATAATTGACAACAAAATTAATATGAGTACCCCAAGGTTGGCTGGTAGAAAATGCCTACCTATAGCATAAAGTGTGCCTCTGTGCTTAGAGTGTTCAATAAATGAAATAGAAGTGTCAAATAATATTAAATACCAAAGTTGTGTTAGACGAAATGTTGATAAGTTATCAAGGTTTATAATTATGGCAGGACTTGAATGTGAAATATCACTACAATAATTAAAAATCAATCTTTCATTATTTCACTTCTGTTTTGCCTTTAATAAAGATACGGGTGTGTCGATGTCATGGAAGACAAGGGCGTATAGGTCATATGCTCCCATACTACCCCTAAATCCGTTCCTTGGTTCATCATCATATTCCTGCTCTTGGTCTATTCTACTTGGGGTCGGCGCATCACGTTTTCTTCTTCCACTGTCCCCGGTCAGACGTCACGGCATCATTTACTCCATTCTCTTTCATATAATTCCTCACACAATCCATCTTGTCTTTGGCGTCTCTCCCCCTCTTCATGCATCAAAAATTCTGTTCCTTGGTTACTAAGATGATAATTCGACTAATAAGGGGACGCACTATCGCTGGTCTCCGATGGGGTTCTAAGGCATTTTTCTCAGCCCTCTACCTCACCTGGGTGGGGGTGGGCAGTTGTCTAGGTACCGGAGTCTACATGTTGCCAGCTAAAGTGTCTAAAAATCATGCGGGACCTGCCGTTGTGGTTTCATTCTTGTTAGCAGCGATTGCTAGTTCTTTTGCTGGTAAGCTTTGTTCCCTGTCATCATATCATTAGTACTTCACCCTTCTATCATTAGGACTACCACGTTGGTCGAGACAAATTTCTCAAAAGCAGCCACGGAGTCTGTATTTTAAGCTTATTTGACTGTATCAGCAAGATATTTTTACGCTTGCCGCACTGGCGATTATAGTGAGAATTTGCGGTGTCTCAGTAATTCCAGTCAATTGATATGGTAGTTGATTGTCAATCGAATATGGACGAACTTATAGGCCATTGTTCTCTCTTGGCTTCGTGGGTACGAAGTCTAGAATTTAGTAAGACTGTTGTTAATGGGCGGGCGCAACGAAGAGGCAATTAGACACAGCCTACCCTACAAACTGGGGCAATTATTATAACTAATGAACTATGTAATAAAATAACACTTTGTAGAAAATATTAAAAAAAAATCCAACCCCTGTTCGAATACTTATAGCAATTTTTCGCGCCCGTGTTACGTAACTAACACTGTACTGGAAGTTGCTAAGAAGCTCGACGCTCACCCGCCGCACGTATGTAATAGGCAAATTGTCTTCGAGCCTAGATCTCATTGATAAATTTACGCACACAGCGGCACATTGGTGCATATTTTCGTGTGTATGAACCGCACACATGTATAGATTGCAGCCATTTTGGGACGGTAACTCCTGCGAGTGTAGCTGGGCTATGATTGGCTGCTACAATACAAGGTCAGGATTCAAGGTGGATGTTCTTTAGCCCGCGAAATTCAAATTTCATTACGTTTTTTGCAATTTGCAGGCCAGTGCTATGTTGTATGTTGATTAAATTATGACTACATACGTCTTACAGCCGCAAATCATATACTCATCAACATACAACCTAGCACTGGCCTGCGAATTGCAAAAAACGTGAGGAAATTTGAATTTCGCGGGCTACCGTGCAGCAATGCACAAAGTAGGGTTGGTTCCGATTCCCTTCCAAATTAAATATAAATTAGTGGAGATTTCGTATTATCCTGCAAAATTTTGTTGATCACTGTCGTGAAGCAACTCGATATGAAAATGATGCAATTTTATTTGGTCGTATTTTTTGATCGACAAATTAGAAATTATATTTTTCTGAAGGAAGCCATTATTGTTTCGTTGTGACAAACAATTTATATCGCGATCTTAAATGTTTTCATTTTGACATATTAAGTTATTTACACATTTGTTTTGAAACAAAATACGTACATTTAACAGTAACAGTAGTGTAAATATTAATTTTGTTGTGTATTAATTGTTTATTCACTTAGCAATGGTGTTTACTTGTGAAGTTTGTGCTGATAATGTGTGTTTGTTAGAAGTTAAAGGCAATAAGTTTTCTCAATTATCGTATAATGACAAGCTTCAAGTTTTGTCTAAAGGTAGATGTGTACCCGAATTACGAGAATTAATCAAAAAATATGGTAATTCATCGCGTACTCGTCATTTCAATCCTCATTTACCTGGCTGTGTGGCTGACATACAAATAAATTATTTTGTTTTCCGTGCATTTTGAAGCCTACTTTTTATGACGAGGTCTTAAAATCATATTTGAAAAAGGATAGGCGAGTACATTTAATTTTTAAATGAGTTGATTTTTTCACAGATTTCAAATCCATAGTTAACTTATTAAATATATTTATACATGCGAATCACAATGAAATAGGGCCTTCAAAGGCCGCTTCGGATATCTTGCAAGTGACGTGTTCTGTAACTATCAGAATCTTTCTTCTGTTTGCATTGTTAGAAAATCGTGAGTTGAACCTTGAATAATGCAAGAAGTCAAGAACTCACCACGTTCTTGACTTCTTGCATTTAAGTATAACTTTTGTTTGTACAGGGTTATTTTCGAATATTATGAATAAATAAATGTGACTATTTTGAGGGCCATCATAATGTAGAGCGACGTTGTGGAGTTGGGCTTTTTTTTTTGCTGTTATTATTTCTTGGCCTACCCAACCTGGTGGACCTCTGCACGCCGCTGCTGTTGTTTGTAATATAACAAGTCCATACTTCTATCTATACTAATATTATAAAGAGGAAAACTTTGTTTGTTTGTTTGTTTGTTTGTAATGAATAGGCTCAAAAACTACTGGACCGATTTAAAAAATTCTTTCACCATTCGAAAGCTACATTATCCACGAGTAACATAGGCTATATTTTATCCCAGTACTCCCACGGGAACGGGAACTACGCGGGTGAAACCGCGGGACGTCCGCTAGTGTTATATAAATGCGAATCCAACTAACAAAGACGACAACGTCTGTTACATACTGTAGGACACATACCTTTAGCGCGGTATTACGCTCTCATGGGATAATTTTAGACCTCAATGTGGGCGAAGTCGTGGTAAAAGTTAGCACCTATCTATGTAATCAAGACACTATCTATAAATGGTAGGTGCAATATAGTTTGTTTGTTGTCTATTAACAAACAAGGACACTTTTGATGGAAACGATAAAATAATAGAGTATTATGTATGACATTGATACGTAATCGCCTATTAAAAGGTCTTGTAAGCTCTTCCTAAAATGATGTGATAAAAATATGGTTATCAAAACATATTATCATAATGTTGTAAGAGTTGTTCTTTTCTAAAACAGGAAGTTAGGTAGGTATATGAATTCCTCTAACTAAATAAATTAGTAATTGATGAGCAGAACTTAAGAAGAAAAAAAATAAGAAGTTTCCATAAAGTTCGCTAATTAATTAAAATAAGTTTGTCTATATTTTGAAACCGTAGTTAACAATTTTAACACAGGGATTTTTTTGCAAGATGACTGACATGAGGCTTTGAGAAGCACTGCTGCACTGCAAGACCGTTTGACCATAGGTAGATGTTTCCCTTTATTGTCGACCTTAATCAATTGTGTTGACAAGGTACGACAATCTTAAATAAAATAAATAAATAAAAAATAAAAATAGCCTTTATTCCCTATAATTTACAATATTCTGTTTAAAATAGCTTAACCTATTAAGGGGTCATCCATCTCTGGATGAAGGCCTCCTCCATCTGCTTCCATCTGTATCTATCTTGGGCCGTTCTGGTCCACTCTATCCCTGCCAGTGCGACGATATCGTCTCGCCATCGTTGCAATGGTCTGCCGCGGCGCCTGTTTCCGTTTCGTGGATACCAGTGCAGGACGCGCTCGCTCCACCTGTTGTCTGTGGTCCTCGCGATGTAGCCTGCCCAATTCCACTTCAGCTTCTCGGCCATACACAAAGCATCAGTGACTTTGGTCTTCGCTCTGATGTCGCTGCTCTTTATGCGGTCGCTTATTTTTAGGCCAAGTATGCTTCTTTCTGCAGCTCTTTGAAATGACCTTAATTTTATTTTCATGGCATCTGTTGTAGCCCAAGTTTGACATCCGTATAAAAGAGTTGGTAGTATATTTGAGTCGAATAGTTTCCTTTTGATGTCGTTTGAGAAATTTCCTTTGAATATTTCTTTAAGTGACCAATATTTCTTCCAAGACAATCTTATAACCTATAAAAACAGCAACCAAAAACAACCTGAAATCACAGATAAAATGACTGTAAATTGCGTTTCATATAAGGAAGTTGTAGCTAACCTATAATAATATGTACTAACTTATAATCACGCCTGTTATCCTAGAAGGGTAACGCAGAGGTGTATCTAACAGTACACCTACATTTCGCCAGCTGTGTTTAAGTCCTATGTGATAGGGGGCGGACCAATTGCCATCAACCGGGTGCAAATCCAGACTCCATGACTTTTACTGAGAAATTCCAGGTGGAAAAATCTAATAACACTTTGCCCGACCTGGGAATCGAACCTAGGACCTCATTCTCAGCAGTCTCGCTGCTAACATATAGATAGACCAACGAGGCAGTCAACTAATCCTATAATATTATCTTCATCATCATCAGCCTATTAATGTTCCCACTCCTGAGACACAGGCCTCCTCTCTATGAGAGGGAATGGGCTACAATCCACCACGCGGGCCCATTGCGGATTGGTAGATGTCACATGTCTTCGAATTTTTTGGTTCTAGGACATGCCGGTTTCCCCACGATGATTTCCTTCACCGTTTTGAGAGCAGTGGTGATGAAATAAATTACACAAAGTTATGCGCCTAGCTGTGTTTGAACCCACGACTCTGTTCGTAAGTCGGGGCTGCCATCACTGGGCCACTGCTGCTCTTTATATCGCCTATAATATAATGCGGTAGGAATTCGCTAAAGCAAGCTGTCTCTTGTTTCAGGCTTATGTTACGCGGAGTTCGGCGCGCGCGTGCCCAAGGCGGGCTCGGCGTACGTCTACAGTTACGTGTGCGTCGGCGAGTTCATCGCGTTCATTATAGGATGGAATCTTATATTGGAGTATATTATAGGTAAGTAGCTTCGCGAGCTTAGCAAAGCTACCAAAAAGAACCACACACACGCAACGGCCAAGTGCGTGTAGTCCGCGCACGGTGAAGGGTTCCAGAGTAAGCATGAATATTTACCGCATGCACAATATTGATTGTCAGCCGTAAAAATGAGTTATACCTACAAATATTGTTTCTAGATAAAGAGTGAATGAGTAAACTAAGGGACTTACCAGAGAATGGGCAGAAACCCCCCTTTGGGGGAGGCCCACGTCCAGCAGTGGACGTCTTTCGGCTGAAAATGAACTAGCTGTGTGACATTCAAAAAGCCGTCGTCGACCGTGTCAATCAGCCTACAAACAGACGAACATAACTAAACTATAGCGGAGCCTTTATAATTTTGACACTTCCGGTTTTCCAGTGGGCTACGAAACCCTAAATCTTTAGTACGGTCATATGTTTTGTTATCAATGCTTTTTTTTTTCAAGGCCTTCAATACTTTCACTGTTTGTTATCGTTTTATCATTGCGGTTTATTTCTTTAACTGTATTTGAAAAATATTTACTTGGCCTTCGATAACAACCAAGGTACAAGATAAGATACGAGTCTTGCGGCTGTCTGGTTCCTTAGGCTGAACAAGATAACTGTCCTTGAATGATAAAGCTTTTAGAATCCGTAGTATGAATACATTATGGATATGAATACATAATGGATAAGGTATGAAATGAGTATACAGGGTGTAAACGGCCAATTACGAAACCGTCAACCAAGCATTCTGTAATAAAACGACTTTTTGTTTACCAGCAATAATTTTCAATCCATCAACTCAATGTAAAATCAAAATCAAAGAATTTATTTCAAGTAGGCCAGTTACTGAATTGTCGAAACATTAAAGATGAAAATTAAGTGTAGCTACAGTCCCAGTCACAAGACATGAAAACTGTGAAAGTACTGTAGTTGCCCATTTCCTAGCGTAGATCTCTATGGAGAAGAACGGGCAAGAAACTCCATTGTTACAAAATCTTGGTAACATCATTCATGTTGAGATGGTATTAGAGTGAGCATGATATACTCTCAACCGCCAGGGCACATTCAAGTCAAGAAAAGACGTAGGTAACGCACTCAAAACATTGTATTGATGGACGCATTTATTAGTAAACGGGTTAAGGAGGTATTTAAAGTAAAGTTATGATCTTAAAAACTAGTTTTTGAAAAAAAAAATACTTATGAAAAAGGTGGAACTTCGACCTCCAATATCTCCGTAACTATAAGGTTCCCAGGTATTATGGTTCTGAACAAAAAAATATCGCAATGATGGGCAGAACAAGTGCTTTTTAGATTCATTAAGGGTCTATTTACACCCTTTATTAGAGTTGGTTTGAAAGTTGCACCGGTTATAGAAAAGTTGAAAGGGAATCGGCTGTCTTGGTATGGGTATGTGATGAGGAGGGAGGAATCGTATGTGACTGTAAGAGCAATAAAAGAAGAATATCATGATAAATGTTGATGGATGGAGAGTGAGAGGAAGACCAAGGAAAAGATGGTTAGATTGTGTAAGAAATGATATGAAATCTTCTTTTCTTCCTTTCTATTAGTAAGAATAAAATAGTACTTCTACGCAGAGCCAAGAAACTGCACCAAAGAGAAGCGACCTAGCTATTTAACATTGAGTGGCTTTACCCGTATTTTAAAGAATGGTCGTTCGAAATTCAGTCTCAATCTGTCAAAAATACCATTTCATTTTTAGGGTTCCGTAGTCAACTAGGAACCCTTATAGTTTCGCCATGTCTGTCCGTCCGTCCGTCCGTCTGTCCGTCCTCGCTTAATCTCTGTGACCGTTAGCACTAGAAAGCTGAAATTTGGTACCAATATGTATATCAATCACGCCGACAAAGTGGTAAAATAAAAATTGGAAAAAAATGTTTTATTAGGGTAGCCCCCCTATATGTAAAGTGGGAAGTGTTTTTTTTTTTTATTTCAAACCTAACGTGTGATATATTGTTGGAAAGGTATTTAAAAATGAATAGGGGTTTCCTAAAATCATTTTTTGATAATGTCAATAATTTCGGAAATAATCGCTCCAAAAGTAAAAAACAATGTGTCCCCCCCCCCTCTAACTTTTGAACCATAAGTTTAGAAAATATGAAAAAAATCTGAAAAGTAGAACTTTATAAGGACTTTCTAGGAAAATCATTTTGAACTTGATGGAAACAACAGTTTTTGTACAAAAAAGACAAAAAGTAGTACAAAATAATTTCTGGACTAAGTTTGTAGTATATTCGTATATGCAAGCATTTTTACATAATGGATACCCACCTTTAAACTCATAAGTGGGAACACTTATTGTGACGGACGGGAAACTACGGAACCCTACACTGAGCGTGGCCCGACACGCTCTTGGCCGGTTTTTAGATATTATTAGAGACACTGATTGTCGCTGAGATGAGATGTTTTTTCAGAAGGAAATTCTCTTTTTGTTTTTCTTTCAGCTGATCTTTAAGATAATATGATAGCAATGTACAAATATTTCAGGTGCAGCCTCTGTAGTAAAGGCCCTCAGCGAGTACCTGGACTCGCTGCTGAACAAGGCCATATCTACGCATCTAGAAGCGGCCATGCCTATAGACACGCCACATCTAGCCGCATACCCTGATATCTTCGCCTTCTCAGTCATAATGGCGTTCTCAGGTCAGTTATATTACATAAGACTGCACAAGTCGACGGGTCGAACTCTTTGGCGGGCGTGGCTAAAAATTTATTAAAGTTTTTAATTTATTTAGTATTCATTTGTCTAGTTTTTTTAATTATTTTTTTTATTTAAACTATACAACGATTTATAACGAAAATGAGCGCGTAAATTTTCATAAATTGACCTTTGAGCGTATAGATATTATGGAAAAAACTACTGGATGTACTCAAAATAAATTATTGAACTTTTGAATAAATTATCTATCCCTATTTGGTTTCACTTTTTCCATTTTCATTCTACATAAGTTATTTATTTACGCCCAAAGATGTGTTAAAATTAATGTTGAAATATGAAAGTTTCGACGCTCATAACTTCCAAACCAATTTTTTTTTCTAATTCTGCTTCCATACAGGGCTAGATATTGATAAGACCAGTTGATACAACTTTTAGTTTTGAACCTACACCGTCAAACAGACGAGTAATCATCATACTACCTTTGTATGGAAGAATGACCGACTTGTGTAACCTTAAGGGACTTATTTTGTATAGGTAGTGATAGCGAGATGACCTCCAAAGTCGTCCAATTTCTAGTCTAGATCAATCAGTCAATATCGGTTAATTTCTGAACTGAAAAGGACACAGGATCGTTCGCAAACTTAAATGTCTGTACATCTGGTTGTATAAGCATGTCAGGTGTGAAGAACATAAACCAGTCCCTGAGAATTTTGTTATTATTAATACGTAAAACTGCTTAGCAAGCTGTCCCTATCGTTTCTCGTCTTATAAGAAGATCGCTAGTCACTGGGTGACTAAGTGAAGATACCGCTATCGAAGTTGACCGCGGCGAAAGTGGTGTGACCGATCTAGTTTTCGGGGCAAACATGGCCAGAGATCGCACAAGATATAGAGAGGTTTTGAAGGAGACACAGAGATCCTTTGACACAAGACACTTTTTAAGCTCTACCAGTCCACCAGGTTTGATCAAATGTTAACATAGACTACAGTGGCGAAGGTTCAAAATTGTGCCAGGGGAAGCCGAAAAAAAAGAGAATTTTCTGAATTCTGGCACCCGAGCACCGGCTTTTTGCCGCTACCTGTTGCTTTCGTTGTCATAATGTTTTCAAACCTATGATGTATTAAATGTCTATACTGTGATGTGATACCCACAGATGTGTATGTAATATACTACTATTTGACTACAGTAGATACCTGGACACTACGTAGAGTGCCTTGTCCCCGAAAGGAAGCCGGCAGGTGCCTTCGGTCCCGATAGACTAACAGATCATTCTTATTTACAGTGGCGCTTGCATTCGGCGTGAAGGAGTCGACAAAGTTCAACAACTTCTGCACGGGAGTTAACCTGATAGTTGTGTTGTTCGTCATCATCTCGGGCTCCTTTAAAGGTTCGTTGAGCATGCTCTTTAGCAGCAAATAACTCACGATGTTTGTACTAATAACAACATTATGTTCTGTTCTTTAATGTCCTGTTTTGTGGTTTTGTCAGCTCGTAAAAACTACGTGAAACATCGTCAATTAAGGTTGATCTGCTCAACATATTTTCCATACAAATTTCGGGGGGCTATTACTCCACTGTTTGTCATGGTACAACTAAAGTTAAATATGGTATCGTTTTGTCTCATTATTAATTGTGTCTGTACGGAAACAGAATAGTAAAATAAAAAGCCATTCAAAAGTTACGAGCTACCAAAGATTCATTTTTATTGCCAATTTTAACGTAACTTTGGGCGTAAATTAGTAATAAAAGAAGTGTCAAATTTCCAAAACAAAGTCGGTACCGACACAGCACAATTATCGAAGAATTCAATAAATTTTACTTGTAATTGATTTATGCAGTGGTTTTTTCATAAAACCCGATTTTCCAAAGGCCTTTTCGTATTTTTTTACGCGCGCCTTTTACTAGACTTATCGTGCATCTCACTGAACAATGTTTCCCCCGCTGCGGTGCGCGGTGCGGGAGGACGACGACGACGTTCACGCACACATTAACAATATGTCATACGCGCGTAGGGTGGTGGTACCAATTATCGACCGTGTCAACTTTTTTTGAACTTTGACTACTTGTAATTTTTAAGTGCTTTTGATTTCTTGCAAAAAAAAAAAATCGTGGATTTGGGGTGCCATATTGTAGACTTCGAATTTTTTTTTCTTCTAATACCATCGAGTGGGGTATCAAAATGAAGGGTTTTAAAAGATGATTACAAAAATGTATTCAACGTTTGAATGTAATTCGAAATGACAGATAGTATAAAAGAATAAATAAATTTCAAATGTTTCTCATCATGAAGATTTTAAAATGAAATGTATTTATGGTATGGGAGGTTATGTGTATGGATATAGAGTCGTTTTTGCATGAAAAGTATTATGATTTTAGGGCAAATTTTATAGTTATGTTACTTTTTCTAGAAAAGGCCGATTTTAGGAGGAGGCTAATACTAGGAGACTCCACCCTATTCCAGTTATATTCGAAATTTCGAATCTGCTTCTAAAGCCTATGTCATTCGTGTGACGTTTGACGTATAACTGTTTGGACTCCGGATTTTTGATAAAAAAATTAATTTTTGGTTTGAGTGGACGCTCTGCTAGTGATATTGTGTTGGTTCATTGAAGAACAGGTGTGAATAACTACAAATTAACAATGGGTAAGTCATATAATTTGTTGCACCTAATCTATTTAGTGTTCTTACACACGAGCGACACGCGGCATCGACATCAGAGGCACGTGTCGATGGTGACTTCTACCATTAGAGCTATTCTCTACACGTAGCGTCGCAGGCTTACTTTACCCATGGTGGCCGGCGGCGCGGCTTTGTGTATAGGCAGTAGGGTGCCCCCCTATGTAAGCAAGACAGTCAATCTAAGCGCGGTCCAATGCGCTAGTGACTTTTATTTTGTATGCTTATGTAAATGGGGAGAGGCCTTTGCCCAACAGTGGGATGACGCAGGCTAACAGTATCGGTATCAGTATGTAAATGGAAATGGTTGCGCAAATAGTAGGTGCCTCATCATCAGCCTATTAATGTTCCCACTGCTGGGACACAGGCCTCCTCTCTAAGAGGCAAAGGAGGTAATGGGCTATAATCCACCACGCGGGCCAGTGCGGGTTAGTAGATGTCACATGTCTTCGAATTTTTGGTTGTAGGACATTCCGGTTTCCTCACGATGTTTTCCTTCACCGCTTTGAGAGCAGTGGTGTTGAAATAAATTATACAAAGTAAAGCGCCTGTCTGGGTTCGAACCCATGACTTACAGTTCGTAAGTCGGGGCCGCCACCACTGGGCCACCGCTCGCTGCTCTTGGTGCCTATACATATATAAAACCAACCTCTGGCACTTCCGGCACGGTAAAAACTTATGAAATCTGTACCGGGGGTCTAAAATGCCGCTTTAGCAGAATCGTTTTGTAAATCACGTTATGATTACTAAGACTCCGCTGCCTATCCGTCTGTCTGTCCATGTCTGTCTATCCGTCTGTCTGTGCGTCTGTCTATCCGTCTGTCTGTCTATCATCTTTCTTTCTATCCGCCATTCTGTCTGTCTGCCCATGTCTGTCTGTCCGTCTGTCTGTCTGTCAGGCCAACTATCTTTCTATCCCTCTGTCTGTCTGTCCATCTGTTGTCTATCCGTCTGTATGTCCGTCTGTTTGTTTGTCCGTCTGTCTGCCCATCTGTGTGTCTATCTGTCTGTCTGTCCATCTGTCTGTCTAGCCGTCTGTATGTCCGTCTGTCTGTCCAACTGTCTGTCCTTCAGACTAAATTGACTATGTTTACAATGCACTATTTTGTTAGTTTTTGCATATTCTAATTGAGTTATGCGTTTACAGGACCACGCAGGATGAATTGATGACACGTCATGAATACAGGGTGCAAAAGACCTCCTCACGAAGCCGTCAGTCAACTAAGCATTCTGTACATCAAACGACTTTTTTGGGGTGAAAAATCATGTTTTGTGTTACAACTCAATGTAACGCATTCAAAACATTGTGCTGATGTATGGATTGAATAGTACGGGGATTGTGGAGGTGTAATCTTACATTAAAACATTGTATTTAAAAAAAAACTTGTCAGGTGTAGATGGATGCAAAGTAAGCATGCAGTTGCACGGGCTCATGTATACTAAGGTAATTAGTGATGGAGATAGCAGTGTAATAAACGCTCTAAGAGACGCAATGGTGTATGGTCCTAATGTTCACATATGTAAGAAAAATAGAATGCAGTACTGCGAAATTATTCAAATAAACTAAGACAAATAGGGAAATTATGTATGTGCTTTAGAAAATTATTATAAGAGCTATAGCATTAAAAACGTTACCCTATTTACTAAGACTCCGCTGTCCATCTGTCTGTCTGTATGTCCGTCTGTCTGTCCATCGCTCTGTCCATCCATCTGTCTGTCCGTCTGACTAAATTGACTATTTTTCTCGCTCTCAAAGTGAAAAGTACAGTGTAACACTAAAATCCCATTATAAGAGCTATAGCTTTCAAAACGGAACCCTATTACAAAGACTCCGCTGTCCATCTGTCTGTCCGTCTGTCTGTATGTCAGTCTGTCTGTCCGTCCGTCTGTCTGTTCGTCTGTCTGTCAGTCTGTCTGTCCGCCTGTCTGTCCGTCCGTCTATCCGTCTGACTAAATTGACTATTTTTCTCCCACTCAAAGTAAAAATTACAGTGTGACACACTAATATCCCATTATAACTCGTTCTAAAATCCCATTATAACTCGGTTCCTATTCACTACCTCGTGTATAATGGGTCATTTTAGCCCCTTGTATTACAATGTACACGTGCGTAAATTACGGTTACATTCGTCTACTCGTTTGTAAAAACCAACTTTCCACACTAGTACCATACAACAACAACAACAGCCCATAACGTCCACTGCTGGACATAAGCCTCTCCCACTATGGGAGGAATTTGCCGTTATCTCCACGCTTGGCAGGCGGATTGGAGATCGCAGTGATGAAAGACTAACAGAAAACGCTGCTGCCCATTCTCTGGTCTACGGAGGCGCAAGGTGTTCTGCCTCAGACATTAGTCGCCTTATACGACACCCATGAGTGTAATGGGTTGGTTCTATTCTACTCTGCCGGATACCACACGGCACGGCACGGCACGGCTAGTACCATAAATACCTTACTATTTTTCTGTTTATTAGGAATCATTTATTTTGAGCTATAGTGGCGGTAATTACACACCGCAGACGTAAAAAGAAACAATGTCAGTAATTGTGTTATTATGTAATTCCATAATAATAATAATTTAATTGGACAAGAGCCTCAACTAACATCTGAGGTGACCCTCGCTAGGCAGCTGGATCAAGCGCTTGATTCAGAAAGCAGTTCTTCTGGACACGGCGCGTGTTGTTAGGAGGTTCCTCTCTCAAGAGCCCTAACCACCAGCAGCTTGGACCCTGTTCCCGATGCTGGCGGGCTACCTATTTTATATGCTTTTAATTTTATTTATAATTTTGTTAATAAAAAATTAAAAATGTAAATTTATTACATTTAAAATATTTATGTATAATAATATTTTTTTTACGGACTCGTTCCTGACTGATTGGCCGGAGGAGGCAAAACACCGGGAGAGTTGGAAAGGAATGTGGGAGGCCTTTGTCCAGCAGTGGGACAGAATAGGCTAACTAAAAAAATATATATTTTTAGTAACAAAAATATGTATACTTTTTGGGCATTCAATTATTCTTTATTCGATTTCTATACATTGTAGATTTCACTTCTCACGCACTAAAAGTACGCCATTATAGCCCTACGAAGTGGGACTAAAGTGACCCTTTTAGTCTCTAAGGAGTGAAAGTAATTAGTTTTTTTTTTAATTTCCTTCATGTGACAAAGACAAACTCCAAAGGGTAAAAAGGGACCCTATCACTAAGACTCCGCTGTCCATCTGTCTGTCCGTCTGTATATCTGTCCGTCTGTCTGTCTGTCTGTCTGTCTGTCCGTCTGGCTGTCCATCTGTCTGTCTGGCCGTCTGACTAAATTGACTAATGAAAATATGTATACTTTTTGGGCATTAAATTATTCTATAATCGTTTTCTATACATATTTAAGTAGTTTTCACTTTTCATGCTCTAAAAGTATGCCAATAGTTTTTTTAATTTCCTTCATGTGACATAGACAAACTGCAAAGGGTAAAAACGGCACCCTATTACTAAGGCTCCGCTGTCCATCTGTCTGTCCGTCTGTCGGTTCGTCTGTCTATCCACCTGTCTGTTCGTCTGTCAGTCCGTCCATCTGTCTGTCTGTCCGTCTGACGAAATTGACTATTATTTTTGTCATGGACTCTAAAATGTAAATACTAAGAAAAAAATCTTGATTTGTCATTTGTCTTGATGAAAACATGTGTTTACATTTAGTGATATTGAGCATAATTATAAACCTAAAAAAGTAAAAAGACAGGTAAGTATTTTTGTAAAACAATTTATGTAGGCAAAACTAATTACAATTATTAGGTATCCACTCTGACATAAGACCAACCCGCACTGGGCCCGCATTCCCTCTCACAGAGAGGAGCTCTGTGTCCCAGCAGTGGGAGCATTATAGGCTGGTTATGCTGCTGCAATCGGACATAAACTGCGATGAACTTTCAAGTAAGCATGTGTCGTCGCGGCGGCAGCGTCGTGAACTCTTGAGCGATCGCTGCATGCATGACCACCCGGGGAAAACTAAACATAATAAGCAATCTATATTAGGTTCTTAGAGAGCCATACAGGTACAAAACGATGACGCAGCGCCTACTACTTTAGTACGAGTTGGTAGATACCTACTTGCTGATTTCTCGGCGATTCGAGCTGGCGTCGAATGGTGTCATGCTGTGCCACGGAGCCACTATCTTAGAAATCGATCAATTATATCTTAAAATGATGTACGTCAAACGTACATCAACGTATCAACGTATATCGTTATCGCTGTACGTGAAACAACAACAGCCCACAACGTCCACTGCTGGACATAAGCCTCTCCCATGATGGGAGGAATTTGCCGTAATCTCCACGCTTGGCAGGCGGATTGGAAATCGCAGTGATGAAAGACTAACAGAAAACGCTGCTGCCCATTCTCAGGTCTACGGAGGCACAAGGTGTTCTGCCTCAGACATTAGTCGCCTTATACGACACCCGTGAGTGTAATGGGTTGGTTCTATTCTACTCTGCCGGATACCCCATGGCTAACGTACGTGCGTGTGTACCTACGTGCAATATGTTATAATAAAATAGACATTGATTGTGGCTCTGCTGGAGAGCATACTCTAGCAGAGCAGTACATGTACTCAAGAAAGACAAACGCTACTGTTTTTTCATATCAATTGTGTGCATCGTGTAACTTCGTTTTTGTTCGGAACGGTTCGGAACGCTGTGTGTGTACGTACGAACTAGACGTGCGTGAAGACTAGCGTCTAACTGCTCATCACTGATACTATCTCTGTCGGGCACGATGCCAGGTGAGACAGCGTGCTTTTTGGTCACGCCCACCAATGAGTTCGAGCCTGTGAGCTGTGTCACCTTAAGTTTTAAATTGACATGGCCACTAACACTATCATTAAGACTTAAAACAGGATATTTGCTTCTGTCTTGTGTCTAATCTAATTTAAAACGAATAGATTCGCAATAGATTTCGATGCCACAATGGCAACCTAACGGCATGTTTTGATTTAATTTTTTTTCAATAGAGATTGCCACAGTGTTAAGTTTTCAGAATCACAATTGAAACATTAAAATATTCTATTTTAGCGGACACAAAGAACTGGCGAATCCCAGCGGAAGACGTCCCGAAGTCGCCACATAAAGACTTCGGGACGGGCGGGTTCGCGCCCTACGGCCTGGCGGGCATCATCAAGGGAGCTGCCGTCTGTTTCTACGGGTTTATTGGTAACACATTAATACAATATTCTACTAAGAAGTTTTGTTGTCACTTAATTATTTCAATAAATTATCTCTTGCCGGCTTGAGTGCATCCAGCAAAAGTATGAGAAGTGGTCACGACATGGTAAAAATACTAGCAAGTCAGCAACGTTAAACTAGTACGCAGAATCCTAATATAATACAATTTTTAATTTAACCGTTAAAAATAGCCACAGTGTGTATAACTGACTGATCTTGTACAATACAGTTACTGTGTCCAAACCAAACGAGAGACACTTATATTTTGTTATGTTAAATTCAAAATCACAGATGAATTCCAAAAATTTCCAACCAGAGAAATTTCGCATAAATCTAAATTAAGTATTAGACAGTTAGACTAAGTATTAGGCATACTTTTATCAATAGAAGCTTTTTATTTTAACATTGAATCAGCCATTGCGTCCATCCCCAGGTTTCGACTGCGTGGCCACAGCGGGCGAGGAGGCGCGACGTCCGCAGAAGACGATCCCGTTCGCGGTGGTGGCGTCCCTGCTGGTGGTGTTCCTGGCCTACTGCGGCGTCTCCTCCGTGCTCACTCTCATGGTGCCGTACTATATGCAGGTAGACATTGTGTTCTCTGGCAGGTTTCGACTGCGTGGCCACAGCGGGCGAGGAGGCGCGACGTCCGCAGAAGACGATCCCGTTCGCGGTGGTGGCGTCCCTGCTGGTGGTGTTCCTGGCCTACTGCGGCGTCTCCTCCGTGCTCACTCTCATGGTGCCGTACTATATGCAGGTAGACATTGTGTTCTCTGGCAGGTTTCGACTGCGTGGCCACAGCGGGCGAGGAGGCGCGACGTCCGCAGAAGACGATCCCGTTCGCGGTGGTGGCGTCCCTGCTGGTGGTGTTCCTGGCCTACTGCGGCGTCTCCTCCGTGCTCACTCTCATGGTGCCGTACTATATGCAGGTAGACATTGTGTTCTCTGGCAGGTTTCGACTGCGTGGCCACAGCGGGCGAGGAGGCGCGACGTCCGCAGAAGACGATCCCGTTCGCGGTGGTGGCGTCCCTGCTGGTGGTGTTCCTGGCCTACTGCGGCGTCTCCTCCGTGCTCACTCTCATGGTGCCGTACTATATGCAGGTAGACATTGTGTTCTCTGGCAGGTTTCGACTGCGTGGCCACAGCGGGCGAGGAGGCGCGACGTCCGCAGAAGACGATCCCGTTCGCGGTGGTGGCGTCCCTGCTGGTGGTGTTCCTGGCCTACTGCGGCGTCTCCTCCGTGCTCACTCTCATGGTGCCGTACTATATGCAGGTAGACATTGTGTTCTCTGGCAGGTTTCGACTGCGTGGCCACAGCGGGCGAGGAGGCGCGACGTCCGCAGAAGACGATCCCGTTCGCGGTGGTGGCGTCCCTGCTGGTGGTGTTCCTGGCCTACTGCGGCGTCTCCTCCGTGCTCACTCTCATGGTGCCGTACTATATGCAGGTAGACATTGTGTTCTCTGGCAGGTTTCGACTGCGTGGCCACAGCGGGCGAGGAGGCGCGACGTCCGCAGAAGACGATCCCGTTCGCGGTGGTGGCGTCCCTGCTGGTGGTGTTCCTGGCCTACTGCGGCGTCTCCTCCGTGCTCACTCTCATGGTGCCGTACTATATGCAGGTAGACATTGTGTTCTCTGGCAGGTTTCGACTGCGTGGCCACAGCGGGCGAGGAGGCGCGACGTCCGCAGAAGACGATCCCGTTCGCGGTGGTGGCGTCCCTGCTGGTGGTGTTCCTGGCCTACTGCGGCGTCTCCTCCGTGCTCACTCTCATGGTGCCGTACTATATGCAGGTAGACATTGTGTTCTCTGGCAGGTTTCGACTGCGTGGCCACAGCGGGCGAGGAGGCGCGACGTCCGCAGAAGACGATCCCGATTGACCTACAATCGCAATCAGAAGTCGGTGACCTTTGTTTGATTCATTTAGTTTTTTTTTGTCACCGACTTCTGAAGCTAAAGTTATTTTTCACTTTTTTGTGTTTTTTGAAGTCGGTTTTATTTTTTTTGTAAAAAGTTTTTTTTATATTTTCATTTTTAGTTGTAATATCCAATATAAATATATGCTATGCATTTATTTTACATTGTTTTACTTATCCTCAATAAATGGAACTTAACATACCTCAACTGTCGAAATTTGGGTGTATTGTACACATCTGCGTACCCCTCAGAGCATACAGGCGTGATGTTACGTCATGATGTTGTATAAACAATAAACATCCAAGCGATTGCAGCAATCACGACCGATTTAGTCTAGTTTTGAAGAGTTCCATTGTATATCTCCGAAGATCAGCATCAGATCTTTACCAAATTCAAATGCGACCATCTCAGGAGTATACTCTTTCAAATAAAAACATAATTTTGAGAATCGTTACACAAATGGAGGAGAAATCGGTGAACATACATGAAATTATACCACATGTCTGAAGTAAAAATGTGCATAAAATGAAAACGACTGAGACAAACTATGTTAAATTTTTATGGGACCAAATGGCAACTATTCCGCATCAAACTAAAAAAGAATCACGTAAATCGGATCATAAATCTCAGCGTAATCGGTGTAAAAAAAAATACCAATCGAATTGAGAACCTCCTCCTTTTTGGAAGTCGGTTAAAAAGGAAGGGGTCCGCAAGGACCGATGCCTGCTGGGTTACGGGACTGTTCGAAAGATATACCGTGGACCCGGAAAACAAAGGGCGATGAAGGAACATGGATGGGTAGTCAATAAAAGTCTGACACTCCTTCCTGCTCCGCCCAGAGCGGAAGGAGTCATTTGATGATTACCCCACTGAAAAAAAAACGACGCTCTCGTTAGGCAGCTGGATCAAGGACTTAATTCAGTGCACGGTTCTCCTGGACACGGCTCGTATTGTTAGGAGGTTCCCTTCTCTGGGACCCTGTCCGATACCGGTGGGCTACTACTTTTTGGAATTTCAAATGTTTTTATGTTGATTTTAAAGGAATATTTGAAAATGTAAGATGCAAGTACTACAAATGAATAAAATATTAATAGTTATCTATGCAACTGCTGTATAATGAGGGGTATTAAAACACGAATGTGGGGTTATCACACGAGGGGAAGCCGAGAGCGTGAGTGTTTTAATACCTAATTATGTACAGTTTCATACAAGACTTTATCTACATCCATGATATGAATCCTCCATAAAAGGTTCTGAAACCATAGGGTGTTGTAGTGTTGTAAGAAGTCTATGTAAATTCATGGAAAGTTTAATTGCTGAGTATTTAATACAAACAAACCATGTTTAGGTAATAATATAATTATTTACATTTTGGGTTGTACAATTATTAAAATGCACAAAGCTTGTATCACTCATTTTTGTAAACAACAATGTACATAGTGCAATATTAATATCGAACAAAAATGGCGGGATACGACGTGAATTCGAATTAACCTATAAGTTTTTTTTTTAAATTACGTCGCTGTGGTAGTGAATCGCACGTGCTAGACAATGTTCTTTTTTTAAAACGAGTTGCATAATGAAATTTAGTACCACATTATAGGGAACGTGCACAACGACGGTGCTGCCAACTGGCGTCGCCAATCCGAATCTTGTGCTCTGTACATTGACTTTTCTAACAAGTGAACAGAATTAATTTTATAGTGAAAATTAATTAACTAATCATAATGCATTGTTGCATTTCTGGATGTAGGTACCAATACAT
Source organism: Xestia xanthographa (assembly GCA_905147715.2). Lineage (NCBI taxonomy): Eukaryota > Metazoa > Arthropoda > Insecta > Lepidoptera > Noctuidae > Xestia > Xestia xanthographa. The sequence continues at coordinate 29,771,734 of LR990649.1, forward strand.
CCACAAAAATGAAAATAAATCAATTAGCGTACAATTCTATTACTTTCCAAAGAATACTACTATCATACCATGTTTTGGTGAAAAACGCAAAAAATGCTGTAAAGAAAAATATTTATAAACAACTTGTTTTTGTTACACTCTGCATTGAGAAGGCCCTCAAAATCAACCGTCCATGCAAACATACCAGAACCATTTATACTTCACCATACACGTGTTCTAGTAAACCGCACTAAATAAAGTTCACACCGAATATCCCACAACAGTTAATCAAAGACTCCGCATGTACTCAGAATATAAACATGGTTATACCCACAATACCTAATGTTTTTAGTTGGCTGCACTCCGTTGGTTTTTTAAGTTTTGTATCTAAATGCTACGGACTGCATTTTATTGATTGCTTCATCAAATGATTGTGAACTAATTGATTTATTAGAGCCTGGAGATACTGTTCTCGCTGCTAAAGGATTCCCTTCCATTATAACATGTGTTGAAAATAAGAAAGCTATCTTAGTTATGCCAGCCACCATGTCTTCATACACCACAATTTTCATCAGAAAGTAAACGAAAGATATAAAATTCATATTATTAAACATTTATATTACGCTGACGATCGTTATTGATAGACCGGAACTCATATTTTATACCTTTTAGCATATTCAAAAATAATATAATTGAAGAGACAATAATTTGTCTAAGTAAATTGAAGGCACGATGAGAAGTGATAAGTTTCCTTTTCTGTCCGCATGGTGTCTCTTTTGTCGATTAGTGCTGCCACCTATAGTTCCTGCACGTTCCCTATAACACCCGTTTGGATGTTATAATGGTTATTATGACACTGGCTGTTTTAATGTTGGCAATAAGCTAACTGTTTCAGATACTTTTATAGAGGATTTATAGCATGGATGTAGATAAATAATAATATCTATGAGGCCAACTGTTAGGCCTTTGCCCAGCAGTGGGACACAATGTAGGCTACCAAAAAAAAATCTCTGATTGATCACGAATTAACTTATTCTTCCCTTGTCAGGACGAGAAAGCCCCGTTCCCGTTCGTGTACGACCAGCTGGGCTGGCCGTGGGCCAAGTACGCCGTCAGCGTGGGCGCCATCTGTGCGCTCTGCTCCAGGTAAACTAATACTACTGTTAATATCATATTATTAGTTACAAACATTTAAGGATCCCCCTTTATTCATATTGCATTGGTCAATAAAGTTGGTCGCTTAAGCCTTGCGCAGTCGCGGTTGATAAATTACACCCTATGTATTCTATATTACTTGTCTACCAAATTACTCATAGATATTGCAACATGACCGTAAAGTTTTTGTGACCGGACCAAACCGATTCTGCGTCGATAAGTGTATACCCGTAACATTGGTTTGTTACCTCAGTCTCCTGGGCGCCGTGTTCCCGCTGCCGCGCATCATCTACGCGATGTCGTCGGACGGGCTGCTGTTCCGGTTCCTGGGGCAGGTCAGCGAGAAGTACCACACGCCGCTCATCGGCACCATGGTCGCCGGGCTCTTCACCGGTGAGGCCGAGCGAGTTAAACGGATATTACGTTCAGGAAGCGCCGAAAGTACAACGTCCAAAACAAAACTGTAGGAGCAGTGAACGAATTTGCGAAAAGAATGAATGCTCTCAAGTACCTTTTCTGGGCCAGAAAATACCATAAAGGAAACTAGTCTCCATTTTTTTAGGATTCTTTCAAAATGGAACTAGTGATTTAAAAAATAATATCAGTAGTTCCATCATAGAACAACAGTTCCGCAGTATCACTAGTTCCACATCGTTGCCACTAGTAACATTAACAAATGTTACTAGTGGCAACGATGAGGAACTAGTGATAACAAAAATTCAACATTCGTTCCATTTATTTACAGATTCTTTTCAAATAGAACAGGTGATTAAAAAAAATAATAATAAAAAAAATGAAAAAAACCCGACTGCGTAAAAAATAAATAATAACTTTAAATGCAAACTGAAAAGAAAAAAACAAGTTGAGGAAAAAAGACATATTGACTGCAACAGTCAGGACCCATATTGGATGTAAAGATTTTAGTCTAGATTATTTAATGGGTCCCGACTGTTGCAGTCAATATGTCCTGTTTCCTCAACTTGTTTTTTTCTTTTCAGTTTGCATTTAAAGTTATTTATTTTTTACGCAGTCGGTTTTTTATATTTTTAATTATTTTTTTTATTTTATACTTTTTAGTTACCTACATAAGATATACCATTTTAAAATCCTCATGATAAGCCCTTTTCGAGCCGTTCAGGCTGCAGAGCGTGCCAAACATTTGAATTTGGCGCCAAAAATCCGCCATTTTGTTTTTTTTTTTTTTTTGATATACCCGGTGTCACTCTCAAAGTAAAAACAAATCTAACGACACATCTCAAGCTAAAATCCATCGAACCATTCAGTCTGCAAAGCGTGCCAAACATTTGAATTTGGCGCGAAAAAGCCGCTATTCTGTTTTTTTTTATTTTGATATACCCAGTGTCACTCTCACAGTAAATACGAATCTAACGACACCTCTCAAGCTAAAATCCATCGAGCCGTTCAGGCCACAGACTGTGCTAAACAATTATACATACATACATACTCTCGAAAAACATAACCCTCCTTTTGGCGCAGTCGGGTAAAAACAACAGTAGATTAGTAGTAAGACTAGTTGTCAGGCTTTCGGACCACTGACTACCTGTGACGACTATCAAAGATCTACAAAAATGACAGCCGGGACTAACGATTGATAAAGCGAATGACTCGCTGTAATAGTGCAGTTTAGCACTATTACAGCGAGTCATTCGCTTTATCAGATTATAAGACACATTATAAGATATTATAAACTATATCTTTTCTTGCAGGCACATTGGCGATGATCTTCAGGTTGGAACAACTGATTCACATGATGTCTATCGGGACGTTGTTGGCTTATTCTATGGTGGCGTCTTGTGTTCTTCTGCTTAGGTAAGCCATTTTTATCATGTATTTCTGGTCAAATTAGGTTTTATTTTATTGTAATTTTATTTTCTTAAACCTTTAGTAAGAAAGACGACATTGGATTTCACAGTCATTCTATGCTCTTCTTTTGATTAAAAAAGTGTTTATTTACATAAAAGCTATCGTATCACTCATTTCTGTACGACATTCAAATAAATTTGAAATTGTTTTTGGAAATTAAATGTTGTTCTTTTTTTCATTTTATTTGTTTTTAGCAAATTGAGGACCAACTTGAATTTTCCGGCTACTTATATAAACAAAAAAGAATGTGAGCCGTCACGGGACGCCTTGCGGATGTGAAACATCGAAATTATTTTGTACAAGTAATATGTATAAAATAACAGATTACGACTGGAACTAAATATGGCAAAATAAAAAATAAAAAAATTCATTTTTTTTTCCCTGAAAATAATGACTGTGATTTGATAATCATTTATTTTCATTGAATACAAAAATTCAATAAAAACAAAATGACCCGATTCACAAAAAGAAAATCCTTAGGCTGGGATCGAACTCAAAGTCACGAGATTGTAACCCAGCTCTGTGCTCCGAGACCAGCTGGCTTGTTGTAAACCGTGGCGAATATGTAGATCTTATGCTGCTTCAACAGGTCGGTAATGTTTGGGATTGTTTGGGCCGGGTTGACGACTTGACAGTTGGCGACGCGTCGCCACGCCATTTTTTGGTTTTACCCGCGCCTATAGATGTTACACATCAAAAAGCATTCCCTGACTGCATAGTGTTACGTTTTTTTAAGCCACTGTTTTACCTAAAATGTTGATCGTTTGCCCCTAGGTACGAATACAGCCAGCCCGCCCACCGCACACAGGAGCCCCTGAACTTGTCGTACCGCAGCGCGTTGCGGCAGATCGTGAACGCAGACGGACACACACTGCCGACTAAGCTCAGCTCCGTGACTGTGTCCGTACTCGTCACCTTGTATGGTAAGCACAGCTGATGGTGTTTTTAGACAGTTTCCAGCATTCGAGTTTCATAGTAATGGTAGAAAGAAAGTGTACAAGTCAATTTAGGCCGTATGGTAAAGACAATAAAGTTTAATTTTCACTGTCACCAACTCGTATCCCTGTGCATGCGTATACGTATGTGCATAAAACGCTTTGTTAGACAAGGCGTTTGGAGAAGTCATCGAATATGCCTCAAATATGCAATATGCCGTGTATGCAATATGCCAGCCGTGTGGTATCCGGCAGAGTAGAATAGAACCAACCCATTACACTCACGGGTGTCGTATAAGGCTCGTAATGTCTGAGGCAGAACACCTTGCGTCTCCGTAGACCAGAGAATGGGCAGCAGCGTTTTCTGTTAGTCTTTCATCACTGCGATCTCCAATCCGCCTGCCAAGCGTGGAGATTACGGCAAATTCCTCCCATCATGGGAGAGGCTCATGTCCAGCAGTGGACGTTATGGGCTGTTGTTGTATGCAATATGCATCGAATCGCCCTTTATCCATTTACACTTTTTTTTTTCAAAAGAAAAGTGTATCATTTTGTTAAAGATAGATAGATAAGATTTATTTTTGAGAAATTTGTGGATTCTGTTGTGCACAAACTAAACTTAATTTAGGCTATTGCTATCTTTTACTCTCTAATAAAACGAAAAAGTGACGGATGTAATTTAGAGCTGTCAAATTTAATTGGAACTAATATTTCCATACAAATGAGTGGTGCACGTGAAAACATTTCGACTAAAAACACGGTGAAGCGCAAGGCATAAACTAGTTTGACATCTCTAACTTAGTTCATAGATATAGCCGTCATTTTCTCGCACTGGCTTTTAGTAAATAGCCTAAATTAAGTTTAGTTTGTGCACACCAGAATCGACACCATTGTGCATTTGGGTACATACATTAAAATCTTAATATGAGACAGTTAGACATGATATTTCATTTTATCATATTTTTCATATTTTTTTTTTTATTTTATTTTGTTGTTGTGTACAGGTGTATGGTGCTTCGTAATGATGTCAAGCATCAACCAGTACGGCGACCTGATCCTGGCGGGTCACGTGGGCGCCACGGCTGCACTGTGTGTGGGCACTCTGTTGGTCCTGCTCACACTCATAGCGCTGTCGCGCCAACCTGTGTCCGACAAGAAGCTGGCCTTCTCCGTAAGTACAGACCTACCAGGAAATGTATGCGCTTCGGCAATCATCGGCTATCTTCGGAAATATGAATGAGGTGTAGAGATTTAGTAAAGAGCTGTTACATTTATGAAAGTACTTGACTATTTTGCATTGTCATAATTTCGAAAATTATATATTTACCAACTTTGAGCAATACAGTAAAGTAGAGTGACATCTCGTGATGTGCGATCGGATGAGGTAACCCAACGATATTGGAGAAATTCCTAATAAGGGAGCAACGTTAAAAAAAAGGAAACTTTATACAAATAAGTCAGAAGCTTCTCATTTGTGTGGTTTTCTCTAAGGCACAAGCACGACGTTCGTGCTAATTCGATAAAACGAAGATTACCGAAGTAACACTGTCAGTTACTTTCAGAAGGGATGACTCTTTAAATTTGGTCTTTAATCGATCGACCAGTGCTGCTGTTATCTAACAAAAGGCCATTTTCTTCGCAAATAAACATGTTTTTATATTTTTCTTCCTTGTAACAGGTACCGCTAGTCCCATGGCTGCCCGGTCTCAGCATCCTGATCAACGTATACCTCATGTTGAACTTAGACTACATGACGTGGCTCAGGTTCGCAGTCTGGATCGCTGCTGGTAAGTCAATCTGAACCTTATTCCTTTGTAGATAAAGTTAAATATCAGTCGTTCAAAATGTGCTTTTAATTATATAATATTTGCCATTTCAATAATAAGACAATAACATACAGACCATGGGCGGGCGCAACGAAGAGGCAATTAGACACAGCCTACCCTACCAACTGGGGCAATTATTATAACTAATGAACTATGTAATAAAATAACACTTTGTAGAAAATATTAAAAAAAAATCCAACCCCTGTTCGAATACTTATAGCAATTTTTCGCGCCCGTGTTACGTAACTAACACTACTGGAAGTTGCTAAGAAGCTTGACGCTCACCCGCCGCACGTATGTAATAGGCAAATTGTCTTCGAGCCTAGATCTCATTGATAAATTTACGCATACAGCGGCACATTGATGCATATTTTCGTGTGTATGAACCGCACACATGTATAGATTGCAGCCATTTTGGGGCGGTAACTCCTGCGAGTGTAGCTGGGCTATGATTGGCTGCTACAATACAAGGTCAGGATTCAAGGTGGATGTTCTTTAGCCCGCGAAATTCAAATTTCATTACGTTTTTTGCAATTTGCAGGCCAGTGCTATGTTGTATGTTGATTAAATTATGACTACATACGTCTTACAGCCGCAAATCATATACTCATCAACATACAACCTAGCACTGGCCTGCGAATTGCAAAAAACGTGAGGAAATTTGAATTTCGCGGGCTACCGTGCAGCAATGCACTAAGTAGAGTTGGTTCCGGTTCCCTTCCAAATTAAATATAAATTAGTGGAGATTTCGTATTATCCTGCAAAATTTTGTTGATCACTGTCGTGAAGCAACTCGATATGAAAATGATGCAATTTTATTTGGTCGTATTTTTTGATCGACAAATAAGAAATTATATTTTTCTGAAGGAAGCCATTATTGTTTCGTTGTGACAAACAATATATATCGCGATCTTAAATGTTTTCATTTTGACATATTAAGTTATTTACACATTTGTTTTGAAACAAAATACGTACATTTAACAGTAACAGTAGTGTAAATATTAATTTTGTTGTGTATTAATTGTTTATTCACTTAGCAATGGTGTTTACTTGTGAAGTGAAGTTTGTGCTGATAATGTGTGTTTGTTAGAAGTTAAAGGCAATAAGTTTTCTCAATTATCGTATAATGACAAGCTTCAAGTTGTGTCTAAAGGTAGATGTGTACCCGAATTACGAGAATTAATCCAAAAATATGGTAATTCATCGCGTACTCGTCATTTCAATCCTCATTTACCTGGCTGTGTGGCTATATACATACAAATAAATTATTTTGTTTTCCGTGCATTTTGAAGCCTACTTTTTATGACGAGGTCTTAAAATCATATTTGAAAAAGGATAGGCGAGTACATTTAATTTTTAAATGAGTTGATTTTTTCACAGATTTCAAATCCATAGTTAACTTATTAAATATATTTATACATGCGAATCACAATGAAATAGGGCCTTCAAAGGCCGCTTCGGATATCTTGCAAGTGACGTGTTCTGTAACTATCAGAATCTTTCTTCTGTTTGCATTGTTAGAAAATCGTGAGTTGAACCTTGAATAATGCAAGAAGTCAAGAACTCACCACGTTCTTGACTTCTTGCATTTAAGTATAAATTTTGTTTGTTCAGGGTTATTTTCGAATATTATGAATAAATAAATGTGACTATTTTGAGGGCCATCATAATGTAGAGCGACGTTGTGGAGTTGGGCTTTTTTTTTTTTGCTGGTATTATTTCTTGGCCTACCCAACCTGGTGGACCTCTGCACGCCGCTGATACAGACGTATATAAATTGCTAGTTAAATAACTGGTTTCATAGTTTGTTGTTATTTTCGACACATTTCTAAAGAAGAACGCTAAAAATATTTTTAGAAAAAACCGTCGGGAATAGGGAATATGCATGAAATACAAAACTCTTTTTATTTATTGAAAATGCCTTGTATAGGCGCATATAAACATTGTGGTACACTTGTTTAAGTTGCTAATACATCACTTATTTTACAATTTACTATTTTAACTAACATGTTTCTGGTGAAACGGAACGCACTCTCAAAATGCGTCGTCCTCGATAACGCCTGTAGTGACGTCAAAGTCTATATGTTAAAAAACACTTTTATTTGAAAAGTGCTTAAAGGTTCACTAAGATTTTATTATAATATTGTTATTGCAATTTTTACTTGACTAGAACATGTACAATTGGTAAAATTATTCTACTATGGGCTAAAAATTTGATTTAAACAAGACAGATTGTAGTAAATGACGTCGCATCATGCCTGCGACAGCTACGGACGTTTGAACTGTCATAAAAAATTGCAGGAGTTTAATATAATTTTTAAGCGACAAGCAGTTAATTTTTAATACTTTTCTTGGGTTGATAGTACTGTATTTTATTGATATAAGGGAAGAAAAAATTACGTGCTTATTCCCTATTAGCCAACCGAACACATCATCTGTCCGGTCGTAGGATCCGTAGTGGGTTGAAAATTCCACTTCCTCGATAGAAAATTGATTTATTGAGGATTCCGAACTGTCCGGCCCCCGATCCTAATACCCATGTACAGCCAACGGGTGGAATCCCCTGCCTGCGTCGGTGTTCCAATTTCATATGACCCCAATCTATTTAAATCACGAGTTAAGGCCCTTCTAACCCTAAAATTAGCAACTCTATTTGTGGTGTTTTAAACTTCGTTTGAAATAAAGTTCTAATCAGCTTGCACTACAGAGCGGTTGTTACGTCAGTCACTGCGGCCGAATAGTGCGAAGTGAGTGGTTTTTTGCGATTTACAAAAAATATATTGATTGGACTAAAAAAATAAAACACATAAGACCTGCTTTATAGTTAGTTCAGTTAGTATGCAAAGTTTCATGATCTAATTTAAAGTTTTTTTGAATACTTGGTTTATTGTTCGATTTGGAGGTAACTTTGGGTTTTTTTTCTATCGAGAAAAGTTTATGGATTCGTGTTTTCGTCACACGTTAGCGTTAATCCTCAACTTTACCATAATTATATTTATTTCAAAATGAATGCTGCAGTATTTTAGGCGTAACGGAGGATCATGCTAAGCCATTTGAGGGGGTATAGGCCCTTAATAGGCTTCTCTTAAGTTACTTCGTTCCATCTTCGACCTCATCTCTGTCTTCAGAACTAGATAAAGGGCCCATTCAAGATAAAAATAAAACAATTTCATATACGAATGGATTCCGTATTCACAATTCCACAAACCCTTGTTGGTCGTACGTCATTCGCGGTTGCCACCAAATATTTTATCATTAAATACACGTTACATTTTAACACGCCTTTCAACTATGTAAAGAAATCTTAGAAGTTAAATTTGACCTACTTCCCGGTTTCCGATTCAGTAAAAATGTTGCATATGTGTTTAGTTTGGATGACAATGCATGGTTAGCTAAGTGACGTCATTCTAAATCCAATATAGTGGACTCCCAAAGATGGCGGACTAGATATTTTTCATACAATCCCACGATATGGGTAGCAAATGAAAGGGTTTGCTGAGAAAAATACGAGAAAGTGTGTGTTTTAATTCTTTTTAACTATAATATTTGATTATTTAATTAGTATTTTAAGCACACAAATATTCTGAGTCGGAATTAATGCCATAGCCATCGTGTCGATAACCGCCATTGACCCTTAAATTCAATAACGCGAGCGTTACAGCTGACGTCGATAGTTTTAAGCGAATATAATATTCAAATTAACGTGCGACCTTAATTTATAATTTTATTCATTGCTAATAATATTTCTATTTCGTGGTAGTCTTAATTTCTTCCGTGTTTTTTTTTGGCACTCACGTGGCGAAAATGTTCCATAAACTCCCATAAAGTTTATGATTTATGGTATCCGTAAATATTGAGTAGTTTTTTTTTTATTGGGAAGTGTTACATTAACACTTTTCAATTATATCCGGCAATAGGCCGCACCCTATTGTTAAGATTTTGTTGAGTCATTACATTATCATAATTTAATTAATTAATTAATATCCGTATTAATAAATCGCTAATGCAGAATTAAGCGATAGACACTAATGTGTTATTGGGTTTTTCCATCGGGAATTTCTGTCGCAGCCACGGAGTCTGGATTTGTGCCCAGTTGATGGCAATAGGCTCGGCCCCTATTACGTGGGACTTAAACATAACTAACGAAATGTGGGTGTAGGTACTGTTAGATACACCTCTGCCTAACCCTTCGGGGATTACAGGCGTGTTATTATATATTATTTTTAACATAAGTTTTTAAATTTGTATTGATATACACATTCTGCACAAACAATTTCGCGCATAATATAAGTTAAAAAAAATACTGACGTTGTTGACGTTTTCATAGATGACATTTCATATAAATTGCTGGTAAAATACCCAATTAAACCTGTTATTAAAATACAAGTAACCCGAGTACTTAATTAAAATACATTCTTTTTAATAGACGAGCGAAAAATATCGCTAATACTTCAAGGAGATAATTTAAAAGAATATTTGAAATTTTGAATGAGACGAATTGAAATGAGTTTTCTACTATTTGTTTTTGGCTGTAGAAGTATTTGTTAACCATCCACCACCCTCTGCTGAATCCATCTGGGAGTAAAGGTGTGATGTTACCTTTTGTTTCATGATACAAAGTTCTCGCACAAAAACCGTAATGAAAAAAAAATACATTACTACCCCCTGCCGGACCGCCCCTTCCAGAGACACTGGGTGGGGACTGTCTTAGGTCTAACTAAATAAATATTTAAGTTGTAAACACTAACAATACTAACCTAATTACATAAGCACCATTGTTACTAACACTAAAATACTAACAAAGTTATGGACTGTAGTCTGAAAATAAAGGTTAATTTATTTATTTTATTTTTATGTATTTTTACTACTACTACGGAACGGTCTACGATATTACTATACCGGACATAATTCAGCAAGATTCATTCTATTTTTAAAATTCGGTGTTGTTCTCTGGTCTAAGAAATTGTACGTTTCACGGTAATCTAAAGATCAAATATTTCCTTTAGACCGTGTACCATGGTATGTCGGGGTCGGCGCCTCACTATTGTTTCTTTCCATTCTCCCTTTTCAACACTAATTTTATCATTTACCTTTTTCTTTCAAGTAATTACTCACACAATCTACTCATCTACTAAAGGTCAAGAATAACAGTATAAGTAATAATTTTAACACGGAAGTCACATTTGCACGCGCACATGAGTATAATTACGTTATAATTTAACTATACGAAGTTATTTTAGATGAACAACAAAGATATCGTGAGTAAAACTTAATTTACTATCAATTGTTTAAAGATTCTCGCAGACCATTAATAGGTAGTAGAGTTATTATTAACTTCAAAGTAATTCATTGTTTTTTTTTTATTTAGAATTAAAACAAGTACGTAAATAAACGAAGTTTTTGGTTAAGCACCTATTTTAATAAAATACAAATTAATTTATGTAGGTCTTAAGTCCAAAACTAATTCGGACTGGTTTGTAAGATAAATTATGTAATCTGTCTTTCTTGAGTAACTTTTATTGGTATAGTTAATTATAATTAATTATCATAAGATTAAACACCTGTTTTTCTACCCAACACGTTGTCCAATCACAAGTCTCTTCCACACACACGAGTATTTCTTCACTATATTTGTCAAAAGGAGCTTCTCTTTAACTGTAACACTAACTGACTTTTCATTAAATAACGCAACACACTGCGCCCTCTCTCCTTTTGGTTACCTAGCAATATCACCAAGAATGATTTCAAGATCTTTCTTTTCAATTTCATCATTCATTTATCATACTTTTTCAAAATCCTGAATATATGCGGAAACATCGTCTTGTGTGTATTCTTCCCCCAAATGTAATCAACGTGATTAAAAGCACTGTTTTTCATCACCCTGTATTCGACGACATTCGGCAATCGCTTCCTTAGTTTTTCTACATCTTTGATGGTAGATATCTGATCGTTCTTCGCGACTATCAATGCGACCCTCATCGTCACTTTTTTCAAGTCATATTCTGGCGGTGTAGGCCTCTTGTATTTAGCCATATTTTGTGCAGTTCCATAATCGTAGTACGAAAATCTCTTACTGTGACTTATCTGCACCATATGATTCAAATTCTTCCTCGAAGTTCCGGCTGGGAAGTGGCCTAGTATGACTGGGAAGAACTCCGGTTCAATTTCGTTGGGGTTTGAACCTGTCGCAAGGAACAGGCCATTTAGAAGGCATGTTTCATAGCCTGAATACTTTTGGCTACACACTTCGTCCATAATGGCTTTACTTGTTGAGTTATGACCGAAGAGTTCTTCACTACGTATGGCTTCCAACGCAACATTTAATATCGATGCCGTTTCTAAAACCAGAGACGTAAACAGTCCGGTGTTTTCTATGAAAGCTATCGGTGCCAAAGATATTGAAATCTTAATTTTGTCATTGTACTCTGGTCGTGTTGCTCCTAGGATGTACGTTGCCATTGACCCTTCCGAATACCCAATGACACTTAATCTTTGTTGGCCTGTTTTCTTCAAAATGAAGTCTATGGTTGCTGGAACATCGTAGTATCCTATTTCGTGACCGCTAAAGTTCCAGAAGGCTTGATCTGAATCTGGGTTCATTCTGATGTGTCGGCGAGAATATCTGTTGCCTCGGTAGTTCATTGCCCAGACATCGTAGTTCTCCCTGGCTAGCGCGACAGCGAGCGACGTGTTCCCTCTCATGATGATGCTGTCTGAGGAATCCATAGCACCATGTATGAAGAGTAGCGGTCTAGTCCTGTCTCCAGGAATATGGAAGACCTTCAATATGTATCCACCTTCAGACATGACGTCAAATTCTTCTGTTTTCTGACCGTATTTGTTAGCGATTTCGCTGAAGGTCATTCTGGCTTCCTCAGGCACTTTCATACGTGGAGAAACCTGGCTTAAAACTCCAGTAATGGTCACAAAGATTACCAGGCACAAATATACGTGATTCATTTTGAAGTATCGAGTTTGTTACTATTAAATTATCGAGTTGTTTACATCCACGTTGTCCGTATAAACTAAAGGCGAACTTGTGTGTTCTTCGTCTTATATACTGAGCGACCTATTTTTATTCTAATACATAGATATAAACTATATTTTTTGTCGTTTCGTCATTTTTTTGTAACAAAGAATTTGCTAAAAAATCTCGTTAGGAAAAATTTGCTCTTTTAAATTTTGGTTTTCATTAGATCGTAATTTGTTGATGAATGAATGGACCAGGAACTAAAATTATTGTTTCTGATTGATTTATATTTAAATAATTTATCTGTGTGTTGCACACGTGACTTTTTGAGTTGCATTTCAAAACTAGCGATGCACGAAATTTTTATGCATCAATAAATTATAAGTCAATGTAATTACGTTTTGTTTATTTTGTGTAGAGAGAGAAGATTTAAGATATTATATATATTTTAAGATTATTGGTATAATTTAAATAAATCATGCTAATTAAACAATATAGACTATAGTAAAAGACTAGCAAAGTTAATTAAAATTATTCTATTCATTTAAATAGATGATAAGTTATGTTAAAAAAACCAGTCCTCTTCATTTTTATTGTATCTTTTAAAAGCTATGTCTGGTCTTTGTCTGTAAACATACCACGATACAGGTTAAATACCTAGGGGGCTGAGTAGGTTACCAAGTAGGTTACCAATTTAGCATCCAAAATCCCTGGGTGTAAGGGGTCTCTTGAGTCGGCGCTAGTCATTACTTTCTTTCAGAAAGGCTGTCGGCCTCTTTGAAAATCTGAAAGATACTTCATTCATGGTGTTCATTGTTGACAATTCATCGGAGGAGGGAAACCAATTTTCCTAAAAGACAAGCGCTGCTGGCGGACTGGGACGCAGGACGCGACTACACACGTTGATTTATTTCAATATAATCAATTCTATTTTCTTTGTTTTAAAGTTTGACGTTCAAAAATGCCCCTATAATGGACTAATCGAAAAAAAAAAATGGCTTGAGTTTAATAAATAGGAAGTCGGTGTGACTTCCACCATACAAGTTAGTTGACAATATCGACGCGAGTGAATTTGGTCCCACATCCCATGAAGTTTCAACTTTAGTGTGCCCAGAGCTTTAAAACTGTTTGAGTCTTTTGTCGTGTGTAACTGTTGACATATAACTAAACTTATTAAAAGTGTTCAAAGTAGGCCATTACTAAACTGCTGTTATTATTTAAAATTGCACGTTATTTACGTGCATACTTCCAACCTGTTTGCTGTCTTAGTAGGACCTGGATGACCTTGCCTATTATAACCTAAAAATACCACTCTAAGCTTATAACTTCTCAGTCTCTGAATATTTTATCACAAAGAGTTTTGGGTTTCCCTTATGCTTGTGGTTGGTGTCAACCTCGAAGGTTTGCGGAACTATAAATTATGTTTTTTTCCGTCAGTCAACAACTGGGTGGCCTTAAGGGGATACACAGTTGTTCGGGTCATTCGGTTTCGGTTCCACGAAGCAATAGGCTAGTTTCCACCATCAATAAATTGCAAATGTATTTAGTCCGTCAGTTAGAGTATTGGAAAATAATGGACACGTATTTTTTGTTTTTGTAAATCAATGAATATTGACAAAAATAAAACACATCAAAACTCGGGAGCGCCTAAAATTATACCACGGCGTGACGTATTGAAAATTTTAAAAGCGTCGTATTTTCGTCAATTTTGGTTTACGTAACAAAAGAAAAAATACGTGTCAAATATATTTTGATAATCTAACTGACGGGCTAATTATATTTTTTTGTCATCTACCCTATTATTTAATATTCAGGTATCATTTGTGAGGTGGAACAGATCAACAGCACTCGTGACTCCATTCCAGAGTCCAACGAAAACCAATTTCCTCCTCCTCCTTTTTACGTTTCATATTATGATTAGTTACAGTAAGTCATGGCAACAAATGATTAGTTGCAGTAAGTCATGGCAACAAATGATTAGTTGCAGTAAGTCATGGCAACAAATGATTAGTGGCAGTAAGTCATGGCAACAAATGATTAGTTGCAGTAAATCATGGCAACAAATGCCTGTTTTCCCCGAAGGGTTCAGAAGTGCTCTTTTTAAATCTTTGCCTCACTAGGAATTTACCTTGTATCGTGGTTGCGTTTACAAATATTTCCACGCACAAACAGCCTGAGCCGGAACAACTAACTGTAGGTCATACAAAAATTTGCTTCGTGTGGGAATCGAACCCGCGACACAGCGCAGCAGCCAGTCGGTCAGCCACTGCGCCAACCGTGCCGTCTTACCTATATTGCAAATTTGCAAACACACTTTAGTCATGAAACAACCTGGTACAAATTTAAACTTAGAGCTGCTTCTAAGAAATTCCTAATCAGAAAACTTTATAAGACTTTGTCCGACTTGGGAATCGATCCAAAACCCTTATGGCTTAGCAGTAGCCACGAATGGTGAACCAAAGATCGGTCTAGATAAACTCTTTTTTTTTTTTTCGGATGGGAAATCATCAAATAACTCCTCCTGCTCTGGGCGGAGCAGGAGGGAGTGTCAGACTTTTACTGACTAAAACCCATCCATGTTCCTTCATCGCCCTTTGTGTTCCGGGGCCACGGTATTTCTTTCGAACAGTCCCGCAACCCCGGCAGGCATCGGTCCTTACGGACCCCTTCCCTTTTGCTGACTCTCTTTGAGGCGCGCATGGAACACTCCTGCTTGTCGACACGGCCTGTCGTCATGAGACGGACGGTCGGCGAGCTAGCCCATAGCCCACCGTCCACAGGCCCGCGCCTACGGTGGCCGCGCCCGGTGCGTCTCCCGCGGTGGCCGGGACGTTGAGAGGTTCTCTCCCTCTCACGTTCCGCCACCTCCTTCTCTAGCATTACTGCTTCGCAGAAGGAGGTGACGGCGTCCCATTCCGTCTCGCGTCTAGATAAACTCCTTGTGTCTAAAAATGCATCCAAGGTAAGCAACTTGCTATGTTGTTGTTATGTTTTAGCAACTTCTAACATTTATTCTTCCCGAACACTAATAACTATAAAAATGAGTAATTACAACTATTGGATATCCGGACAACTGATAGTTCAATGCTAAGCGGTATTAATCGAAGATTTAATTTAATTTATTTTATTGATTACTACTTAATCTTCATTGGCTGCAATTTCCTCGTATGATATGGTTTTTACGACTGAACAAAACAAAAAAAAAAGGTGGTTTATTTATCGTTAGGTTTTGCGACTTTACCCGTACGGATGTCGGAAATTTACCCACAAGAAAGTACTCCGTGATAAAAAATATCTTATGTATCTTACCGAATCATCGAATTCCGTTCAACCGCTAAGGCATTAAAAGCCAACAGACAGTTACTTCCTCATTTATAATATTAACACTTTCGCTGATAAGTTCAAATAATTCATTTTACTTATATGCCCAAAATTGTTTGGCAAATATTCATACCAACCCGACATTCGTCCATCGGTGGCGGCGCGTTTTCACAACGCATCACTCCACGAGGGATAAGGCAGAGTTGTATCTATAGTACACCCACATTTCACCAGTAACTCCATGTAATAAAGGTCGAGCCTATTGCCTCCATCTGGGCACAAATCAAAACCAAACACCGCATCGCTACATAAAACTTCATGGTGGAAAAATCTAATAACACTTTGCCCGACCTGGAAAGACCAACGAAGCAGCATCCTTTGTAACCTCCCTCTTTGATCCCAGGTCTCATAATCTACGCGACGTACGGCGCCTGGCACAGCTCCGAGCGCAAGCGCAAGATCGACACAGTCCAGATGGCAGACCTGCACAACGACAGTCAGACTGCCTTGCTGAACAACGGTCTGACGCACGCCCTCGGCTGACGGTTACCCAAACAGGATCCCAAACCTGACGTCAGTGACGAACGGGTCGTCAGCCCCACAAGTACTGTTGTGTCGTTTATTTCTAGCATTTAGTTTGTGAAATATGGGGTTTATTCATGAACGCAGTTTCTAATGAACTCGTGATTAGCGACTGTTAAACCATACACACATCAAAAAAAGTTTGTGATCACTAGCATAAGCTGATATAATTTTTTAAATTGAACTTAATCAAGAAAAAATCTTTGTTGTGTGTTTTTTTTAAATATAAATACCCTGTTTAAAATTAAAAAATAAAACTATTTTTTATAAAAAACCTAACATAAAAGATTTCGATTTTTCAAAGTGATCGCAATTTTTTATGTGTGTACATGTTTGGCGCTTTTAATCGTCTCTTTAACTTTAAATTGCGTTTATGAATAACACCCTATATATATTTGATTGCCCAGTATTGATGCTGATTGTGTATTTTGTGAGTGTATTTTAACGTAGCAAGATTTTATAACCGAAAATGTACCAATTAGATATACAGGGCCTGCATCAGTCAGGGGATGATTCTACCCGTAATTTTAAACAACTTGCGCTATGAAACTTACCTTACAGACAGATAATGACCCATTTGTGAAAAAAAAAATACTATGCTACAGTGTGACTACAGCAGACGGAATATTTCTTATGAAGATTTTATTGTTTTTTTTTTTCTCGATGATGCGATGTGACTAAATGGCCCCCCTGTATTGTACTCGTACTTAGTTTAATTTGTAGGTGAATAACTTAACTTATAGATGAATAGCTGAGGCGGTATCCAGCCACTTTAATATCGCGCTAGCTCTGAGCTTTTAGTGTAGGCAGACTCTAATATCGGAAGGTCAAGGTCATATAAGATCGATATTTAAAACCATTTTTTTATTTAGTTTAAGTATTACATTGGTGACAAAAATCTTCATCATCATCTTTAATTAAAAAAAGGCAAAGGCAGGGTGGTGGATTTTATATTTTTATTTCCGCACTAAAACCCTTTAGCATGATGTCCTGGAGACGATTACCGGATCGTGGAAAATGTTTTGGGATTTCCCATCAGAAATTACTTCGTAGCAGCCTAGACTCTGGATTAGACTCCGGCTGATGGTAATTAGCCCACCCCTCTTACATGGGACTTAAATATAACTGGCGAAGTGTGGGTGTACTATGGAGTATAGTTCGGTTCAAACTTAATGGCGGCTCGGAAGTTAGCTGCAAATGACGGTCTGCGCATTATACTAACAAAACGATGCGTCATCTGCGCCCCGTTGATACCTAAAATTGTTGTCTGCGCAGCTTTACATTAGATGTTCCGAATCGCCATAAAGTTTAAAGCGTTATTCCTGCGCAGACCGTCACTCGCAGCTAACTTCCGAGCCGCCATAAAGTTTGAACCGAACTATACACTCTGTCTAACCCGGTAATTTCTATCACGATGTTATGTTATATAAAACCCGTCATTTATTTTCGCCTAAGCTTGACTTTGACCTTAAAATCTTTCGGTAGTCTATAGTAAAGTAAAACGTGTTCAAACCTGATATCATAATGACGTTTAGATCATAAACTAAATTCAGTAGTTTTTAGTAAATGTTGCATTTTTAATATAAACCTGTTTTTGTGATATTGTGACGTTTGCTTCACGTTGCAATAATTTACGTAGCTATAAGGAAATTATAAAGCTTACTCATGATTTACTGTAGAGACAAAACAGTTAATAAAATTAAATACTAATAAAAAAATGTCCTTTATACTTTATCAAAGTTCACGCAGTCTAATTTCCATGTATGGTTTTTTTTTAACATTAACTTTAAGTCATAGCTTTTGATCAGAGAGATAATTAAGTTTACTAAGAAATATTTCTTGTTGAAGGTCAAGGCCACATATTAAACCACGTGTTAAAAGCAAAGAGCGATTTTTTATATAATAAAAGTTAAGCGATTTTATTGCCTAGTCTGTCAGCCAAGTTAAAGAGAAATAATATTTTTGCCAATAAAATTTACATTACATAACAATGTATTAACTTCAGTATGTGTACAAGTACATCTATGTATACTTCTCAAAAACATTAATAAGGCTTTATAATGTATTTTTTCGACTAGGGTCAAGTTCCACATAAAATACTATGACTTTAGTAGGTTAAGTAAAGCGTGCGTTTCATACGATAACGAACCTCCCGATTTTTGATCGTCGGTTAATAAATAAATTTCATAATGTTATGAAATGCTTGTTTAAATTTACTTAGGTGAATATGAACTCTGTCGTTTCCAGCAAAAAGGCTCATGTTCGTATGAAACTCTAACTTAGTCAAGTCCATGGTCAAAATGAGTCTATGTATATTTCCTTAGTATGTCTGACGTTCGCATTTCAGTTTCCTAATATAATAAAAAATGCCTTATATAAAAAAACGAATAATGAAATGATATTGTGTGATTAATTTAAGTAATTAATTTAAATATGTATTTATTGCTTATTTTAGAGTAGTACCTAAGGTGACGTACACTAAGAACGCTATTAAGTATTAACTTTATCTTTAGTGATAATTTAGTTATAGGTACAGCTTAACCGGTCTTACACACTTTGAATTATTTTTATAAAAGGTAAAATTTAATTAACTAGCGATACTCCGCAGACCTTGCGGGTTGCGGGGATCTTCGGTCTTTGATCCAAGAAATTATCAAATCTTTTTTCTGTCCGAAATCGATAACTTTGTAGATAGCGTAGATAGCTTAGTATTGAGAAAACGCAACTATAAAGTCAAACTCAAACTAACTCAACTCTGTTTTGCCCTTATTTCTTGCTGAAACTGTTCACACCTACAAGTATTTGCAGTAAACGTCTGCACTGCAAGTATTTGTAGTGAACGTTTGAACTGAGAGTATCTGTAGCGAACGTTTGTACTGCAAGTATTTGCAGTGAACGTTTGCACTGCAAGTATTTGCAACATGATACATTAGCAAGTATACTTACAGTGCCGTTTGCTATTGTATCATGTAAATGTCTAAGCAAGTATTTTTTAATAGTTAGAATCTCGATGATATGGTTCCTAAAACGTATTGCGCCAAAGTATTTTATGTTATTTTGGTTAGTATTTTATTTGGTACCTAGTACTGTATTTGAATTATGTATGTATTGTTATTAATTTACTATCTCCCTGGCGTATTTTGATTTTTTAAACAGATATTAGATAGTTTTGCTAAGACAAAAATCATTTGTTAAAAATTAGTTTGGAGATAGTTTTAGGTACTTTAGCTTATTGGCTGTGAAACAGCGAGTTGGAAAATGTATCGAGTAAAATTATAAAAATAAATTATGCATTGAAATAAATCTTTTGTTTTTTTTTTTCACCCTAACTTAAACGTTTGAAAAGAACAGACAAAATACGGAACACTACGCTGCGCTCAAAAACAGGAATTACAGATGTAGGTAAAAGTCTGCCAGGCTCAAATGGGATTGGGCCGGTCACGTGAGTTGCATGGTGTGACTGACACTGGCTTGGCCACTATCAGGGATTTTAATTACAAAAATTTTGTCGCTAATTAGCCGAAATTTGTCGCCAAATATCAGAATTTGTCGGTCACTGGTTTAAAAGATATAAGGGTTTATAGGTGGCCGATCTAGAGAGTCTCCTTCTTTGTCGGTCACTGCAGACCTTTTTTTTCAGTTAAGAAATCATCAAATGAATCCTCCCGCTCTGGGCGGAGCAGGAGGGAGTGTCAGACTTTTACTGACTAAAACCCATCCATGTTCCTTCATCGCCCTTTGTGTTTCGGGGCCACGGTATCTCTTTCGAACAGTCCCGCAACCCCGGCAGGCATCAGTCCTTGCGGACCCCTTCCTATTGCTGATTCCCTTTGAGGCGCGCGTGGAACACTCCTGCGTCGTCGACTCGGCCTGTCGTCATGATACGGACGGACGGCGAGCTAGCCCATAGCCCACCGTCCACAGGCCCGCGCCTACGGTGGCCGATACGTGAGGTTCTCTCCCTCTCACGTTCCGCCACCTCCTTCTCTAGCATTATTGCTTCGAAGAAGGAGATGATGGCGTACCATTCCGTCTCGCTCCGGACCATAGCTTGAACTAGAGATGGACGCGAGAGGTCGCCGCCTCCATACCCCGGGGTGCCCCGCGATACCTTACTAATTGAACTCATTATATCTTCCAAATTAAGACCCGATTAAATCTGTGACGCGGCGACAAATTGCGACTAATTGGCGACAAAATATAGGAGAAAACAGATCTTCGCTAGGTGCCCTAGTTTTTGAGATATACAAATGTGGCCAAGCTGGGGAGACTGTCCAGATCGGCCACCTATAAACCCTTCTATATTTTGAACCAGTGACCGACAAATTCTGATATTTGGCGACAAGTTTCGACTAATTAGCGACAATTTTTTTGTGTTATCGCAATCTAAATCCCCGATGGTGACCAAGCTAGTGTCAATGACACAGTTGCATGTATAAAGACCGCTGGACAAAGGTCTCAACGCAATGGGGCTGGCTGAAACAGTGGGCGAGATAATGAGGTGGTGGAAGGATATGGGGAAGGCCTTTACTCAGCAGTGGGACATAGAAGGCTATTAAACAAATTATTCACCGATCATGAAAATCTGAAAATGACAACACAAAGTAGGCAAGTTGTAATCATTTAATCGTTTTCAGCAATAATAATATTAAGTCGACTCATTCAATAAATCACAGTTTGTTAATGCTTAATACTACGTTTTTTATCTATAGCTAATAAGTTAATTACCTATATACCTACTTTGTTCACCTATAAACATTGTTGTATATGCTAATATTTAAAAAAAGGAACCACAATTTAAATCTAAGATTCTTAAATAGACTGCACGAAGAGAAAATATTCTACTAAGCATTTTTGTGCAGAGAAAGCAATAGTACAAATATAGATCTTCCTGATTGAATTTCGACCATAGGAGCTAGTTTCAGAAGAGACAAGCTATCGACGCGGGAGATAATATAATGCAAGCGTGTGCGTAGGCACAGGTGCTCTCTCTCATTCTCCACTCTCATAGTCCGATGGGACGGTTATCCGACACGACCGAAGAGATCAGGCTCAAGTGATTGAACAAAAAAACAATGCTTATAAATGACCAAGTCCTTATTTATCTAACGCTTGTCGATCACACATCTATCACAATTCACAACACAGTTCTACTAATTATTGTCTATAGTACACAATATCATAAGAACAACAACATCATTTTGAACTTTATTATAATATCCTAAAGGTACACTATCAGACGACAGCAGACCGCAGTGGCGTTGCGGTTGAAATTAACCGCAAGCGACAATTTGTTGGCAGCGCCATTTCTCTCATTCAGTATCGAGAAAGTTATTCGCCAAACACAAAGAAAAAAGTTCATCGCTCGTTTTGTGCCATTGACCGTACTACTGGTATGCCAACTGCGATCGACGGACCTCAGCAGCGGGCGATCATGGCGCTATCTATACAAGTGTTTTCATAGAGTTTTACTTAAAAAATCGGTAGTAACGCTGCGGTCTGAATCTGTCCTAGAGGCTGGCCTGCCTTTCCGCTTCAGCTTACGGTCTGGTGTCGCCTTCAGAATTATACCTACTAATTTTATTTAGATATTTTCTAATAATTTTTACATTCAAAGGCGTTATCAAGAAAACGCCTTTCATTCAAAGCAACGATGTTTTACAGCTAGCTTAAATATATATTGTACAGTATATGTATAATAAATGGAATGTCAAATTATTTTAAAGTCATAATGGTTCTCTGGCCCTCTTGAATTTGGGTAACGGAACCCAATCTAGTATTATAGTTGGTAAATGCAGCATAATAATAAATATTTTAATACTTATCTTAATAGAAAGTCGAAATGTGCGAAAAGGTGTCGATTTTAAATTACATGCGGTCAAAAAAAACTGAATTGTAGGTACTACCTACTACTATTTTTTAAATGATTAGTTTTATAAACATCTATGTTTCATAACGAAGGCTGCCAAAATCCTAACTTATTTATTAAATAAGTAACAGTTGCCTCACAAAACATCTCAACGATTTTATGAAATTTATGCTTTTAAATTTATATGTTTTCTGTGTGAATTAATTGTTTATTTATACCTACGTGCTAATAATAATATAATCTGTCCTCTCAAAACCCTGTAATAAGCACTCTAAATTCTTATCAATTAAATCCAAATATTAAAAGTGCTAACTTACCATCTAGTCTGTTAAAGATATGCTCACAGGTTAGCTTAATTTCACCAATCTATAAAATTTTACGTCAGATTCTCTAATACAATTGGTCGAAAAACACAAATTCTGATTAAATAAAGTTAAAAATCTGTATGCACCTTTACATAGTGCTTTCCAGGATTTGTTTAATGTCTAACAACTTAATATTTTTTCAAAACATTATTGTGTGAAGATAATTTATGACCCTGTCACGTTCTAAACGACTATTACAACAAACAAATTAACAAACTATAACTACTTTGCTTCTGTTCAATTCACATTTTCTCATATCCGCAAAGACCGGGGAAATAAATCCATTTGCTAAAGGAAAAATCTTGAAACTTTACCCAATTATCCAGGATATTTATAGGAGGTATAGGGAATTAAAAACAATAACTAAAGGGGAAGATAACTGGCAAAGATGGCGTAGATGGCGTTAAGCGTTTTTTACCTACATTCAGCTGCCATGATGTTCTTTGGTGAAACTGTGTCGAGATGGCGTTAAGTGACTAGTCTGCTCAACAACATGGTGGTTCATTCAAAATGACTTTGACAAGTGACAAACGCTCAGCGCCCTCTAGCGGCGAAACCTTCAGTAATCATAGTACAAGTACATCCAAAAATATTAGAAGCGAATTTTTGAGTGTTTTCTACGGATGAAGTAGTAATTCAGAAATATCCCCCAGCTTGACCAACTCAAATACCTACACAGCACAGTCTAAGTATTCACAATAGAACACTAATATGGCTACACAATATGTTGTCAGTGTCATGTCAGTCAGCGTTAGAACTTGGTGGTGACAACTTGTCTCTTCTCTTCGATGACTCCATTTGTGGTCGCCGGCTCGTTCTTGACGCGGAGCGAGCTGTTCCTGATGCCATAGCAGAAGTAGATTAGGTAGCCTGGAATAGGAGAAAGTAATGTTATTTTGGATGGAAACAGCCATTATAATGATGTCCCCATTACTGGCATACAAGCTCTCTCTGTGTGAGAATCCACCATGTCATCGAAAATTTGTTTCTAGGGTTTGATTTGTTTCTATGTCAGTATTATAGACAACCAGTCTTACTGAGGGTTATCGTGTTACCCGGTAACGAGTTGTGCAGGTCAGATAGGCAATTGCTCCATGTTAAATACTGATGGTAACCCACTGCACCCCGTTAGACCGGAAGCCGACCCCAATTTTACTTACCTACCTTAATACTATTGTCGAAAGTTTGTGAGTATGGGTAGATGTTTGTTACTCTTTCATGCAAAAACTACTAAACGGACTTGGACGTATTGTATTGAGTTAGTATTATTTGTTTGTGGACTTCAATACAAATAATAAACATGGTGAATATCCCGTTTTAAGTGTTAATGACGAGGACAACAAATAATTTAAGTGTAACTTACCAATGACGAGCCAAATGATGAACCGCACCCAGGTTTGGTAGTCTAGCTGCACCATCAGATACACGTTCATGCACACGCTCAGGAATGGCACGAGGGGTACCAGCGGCACCTGCAAACAAGTTACTTAGATGTTAGACGATACAATCATTATTATTGTTACTGCATGAGATCGTGTATTTAATGTAGAGGGCGCCACAATCAACAAGCTGTCTTTGTTACATCTGTCAATCTCACACTGCAGCTTGCTTTCGGTTTAAGTATGCTGTAGCTTAAATTATAAGCTCGTACAGTACCTGCTCCCAAAAAAGAAGAAGGGATGAGGGTGTCGGGTAATGCAGGGCACTGACTGTTACGGTGTATCTATGACAGAAAAGTGTCTTTGTTTTTTGGTTGTTAGATCTTACAGCACACCCTGATAGTAATTACTATCAAGGTGTGCTGTAAGATCTAACAACAACAACACAGATAACATCAGGACATACCTAAAAAAACAAGAAATCACGGAAGTTCTTCGTATCTTGAAAATTTTTCATCATTGCCATGAAGTTCACCAATTGTATACATCACTTGATAATTGACAGATGACACACTGGAAGTGGGTTATTAACCAACATACCGTGAAGGAGAGGTGCTCGGTGCTGTTCCTCGGCTGGCGGTACAGCACCACGAGCAGCACGAGGAGCGCGGCGCCCAGCACGCCCAGCGCCGGCGCGGACTCCTCCCAGCGCATCAACGAGCATGTCGCCATCGCTACTATGACTACAAATAACAGTAACATTTGTTAATTTAGCTAAATTCTTGCCTCTTACAAATTTTTCCTGTTGCAGGTTTCCTGATAGATCTTTGGCAGTCGTTACAGATAGTCAGTGGCCTGAAAGTCTGACAACCAGTCTTACCAAGGGGTATCGTATTACCCAGTAAAATCACAAAATCACAAATCCCAGGGTATCGTATTATCCTGTATTGTGGAGGTCAGATTGGCAGTCACTCCATGTAAAATACTGGTATACAGCTGCATCCGGTTAGACTGGAAGCTGACCCAACATAGTTGGGAAAAGGCTAGGCAGATGATGAGGTTTGTTGGTAATGATTTGTTAAAAAAGTCCACTTTTTGGAAACCTATGATATTTTATTGCTACCAGTTCCCTAAACTCTTGACATATGAAGCACTTGTATCTGCAAGCGTGATGAAGGATGCTCTCTCGCTTTTGGCGTACGGTGTAAATTTTCAATTGGGTATCCTAAAGATTCCGTCGAATACCAACCACAAATTACTGTCGACAGGTTCACCAAGTAAATAGAGAACATCGTTTCTAACACTGTATAAGTAGTAAAACGACCTCCATTTTGACTATCTTTGGAAAACCAAAGTTTGGACAAATCACAGAAAACAGACTGAATGCTTACAGAATATAAGGATGGTCCACTTGGCGATGGTGTAGGACAGCTGCGTGGGGAACTTCAGTCCCAGCAGGTTGAAGATCTGCTTGAGCACGCTGAAGGGCGTCTCCGGCGCAGGCTTTGTGGCGTGCAGCTGGATGGTTGTCTCTTCTTCGTATCTGGAAGAAGATAAAGGTTAGCATTAAAGCTTAAGTTCCAATGACGATTCTGCAGCATGGTTCTTTAACCGCGTGGTCATAGTGAATCAACGCGTGCTGTCATCTTGTTTATTCCATGTTTATCAACAGCACCCTCCTGAAAATGTCATTTACGCGCCATCATCCATGTTGCACTATAGCAGGTTCTGCATCTGACCGTCTATGTCCTGCCACTAAGGTGCTTTCAGTTTAATCAACAGGTAGTTTATTTATCGAGTTGTGAATAAAAAATTGCGTTCCTCCAATGAAAAGAGATGATTTCTCAACCATTCAGCAGAAGGCAGAAGGTCAGCCATACGGTCAATACCTGGCTAATCTAAAGCTGACCTTCATTTGCCAATAAATTGTCTCCGAAATATATACCTGAGAATAAGCACGCTGGTAGCGACGATGGTGTAGGCCAGGAGTGTTCCGATGGACATCATATCGATCAGCTGATTCAGGTTGAACAGAGCCGCCATGATTGCTGCAAACAAATAAAATAAGTATTTTAATATTTATTTTGTTACCATGACTAACTGTTCTGTTCTTGAATTTACAATGTATTTTTAAATAAAGTCAATGTGAAGCAAACCTTTTGTTTTTGCTGATTAACCTTGACAAAATTATAGAGGTTGGCAAGTTAAAAACACGTTTGTTGTATTTAAGTATAACTAGGTATAATCTATCTAGGACGTACCGTTTTTTTATTGTATTCGTAGTTTAGCGTATATTTTTTTTGTAACGCTCAAGATATTAAATAAACAACACATTGTGTGCTACATTTAAATCTACTTGAAGTGTAAAAAAACATATTCTATTGTCAGTACCAATTTCACAATTTTACAAAAGATGACGTCATCATTTCTCCAGCAATATTGGGGTCGTCTTCCAATCTAACCGGATGAAGCTAAATATCAGCATTTAACTTTGAGCGACTTGCTATCCTTCCACGGTATACTATACAAATAAAAAAAATCTCACCAGCCAACAGTCCACTCAGAATCGTAGCAATCACGGGCGTCTGAGTCCTCTTATTAATCGCCGCCAGTGGCCTGAACAGCACGCCATCACTACCCATGGCATACAGGACCCTGGGGAGAGGGAACATGGCGCCGAGGAGGGATGTGCACAGCGCGAAGATAGCGCCGATGGTCACGATCCACTTGATGACCGGCAGATTCGCTTCGGTGAATACGTGGGGGAATGGTGCGTTGGCATCCTGGGGATGGAGATTAAAGTTTTGTCGATGTTTTACAGTGTTTTATGGAAGTAGAAGGCTCAATACTAGTGTTGTTACGTGGGTGTACCAACTAGATACTAGTCCTACTCCTGCCTGCACCTTCAGTTAATCAAGATTAATGTTCTAAAAGTTCTGCCCCTTTATTCGCAGTTTTGATACGGCTTACAGTGTACTACTTCCTGGCCACTCATTGTATGTGTCGTGGTTAAAAGACTAGCAGTTTAAAAGGTAAGCAACCTCTGGGATTGACTGTCCAGAGAGTACCGGGCGAACCGTCATTCTTGGCAAAACATTTTTAAAGTAGAAACCTCATGGTCGACTAACCTGCAAATAATACGGCAGCATCATCGTCAACACAGTCGCAATACTGAAGTAAGACACGAAGATGATCACCAAAGACAGCACAATGGACAGAGGGATGTCTCTCTTGGGGTTCTTGGCTTCCTCGCCAGTAGTGGCCACGCAATCGAACCCAACGAAGCCGAAGAAGCACTTGGCGGCGCCGGCCATGATGCCTGCTACTCCCCAGGGTGCGAACCCACCGGCTCCTGCCTTGCTTTTGTATTCCTCTGGCACATCTTCAATCGCTATTCTCCAGTTGGCTGGGTTACCTGACGAAGAAGAAGAATAAGATTTTAAGTAAGGGTTACATGTTTTTTTTTGACATGTTATGGTCTATTCATAATTTCATACCCAACAGCAAAACAAATGATGAGGTCTTTTTCTGTGAGCAGAATTCCTACAAACTTGCATTTGTTGTAAGTAGGTAGGTACTTGCAGTGAAAGTATCTAGAAACTAAGGTATGTAGCGAAAGTCTGTTTGAGCTTCTCATTATCGTGCCCACTGTATTAGCAATATTGTATAGGTTGACACAGGGCACCAATGTCGGCTTTTACGGATATCGGAAAAGAAGGATCCCAACTTGGTTCCAGACTTATCGTAAAACTTCAAACTTATTCCTTTTTTAATCATGATAACTTTATTTGAGATCGCGAGAAACGGACAAACCCACTGCAACTCCAGAATCAACAGTATTAACAGGCAATTAAGCTCGAAGACTCCAAGAGAAACTATTCTTGCATCGAAATTAATCAGAAAGAACAGCGGTGCAGTAAGAAAATACACAATTTCCAATTTCCCTCGTGCGACTATCCCTGGTGCCTTTATGATTGTGCCAATGCATCTGGCAGTCGGAGTTGGGATGATCCCGATGATGATGATGGGTGCATTAAATTAGGTCCCAAAAATGAAAGATAGGGAGAAGTAAACATCACGATTCGAACAAGAATTAATATGTAAAACTCAGAAGAAGCCTAGCTATCATTGTAACCGTCTAGATACCTACACGTGTTGCTTATAAATACAACCGTCATAACACCCGTAATTATAAGTCAAATCGCATATAATTGTACAAATAATCCCTCCACCTTTATCTTGTCTAAGAACACTTGAGTCAGATACAATGCACCGAAGAATTTAATTGAGCTCAGCTGGAGTGGTAGACGCGTATTGTTTTACAAGTAGCTATTCCCTATCGTAAATCATTGTTATTATCTCATTGATAAAAAGGTAATCAATAGGTGGTTATATCGCCTTTCTTCGTCCTTTTTCTTCTAGATCAATTCTAATATTTGTAGTAGTATATTTTCTCGGACAAATAAGGGGCAGCTAAGAACAGCCGCTGATCTATCAAAGGTTAAATAACGTTTGCCTCGGTAGGCCCGTGAATGCCGTGAAACCATCCATTACTTACTTAAGTGCCTCGGAAAACATGTTAAGCCGTTGGTCCCGCAGATCATTCGAAGATCTTTAATACAGTCGTTACTGGTAGAAGCCCGATAGTCGGACCACCAGTGTCACCAATGGGTTTTAAGTTACCCGGTAAATGAGGCAACAAGCAGTTGTTTCAAGTTTACAACTGGATTCGGGAGCTGCAGCCGAACCTGCATTCGGTTAGACAAGCCTTTCCCAAAGTGGGCGATGACGGCCCGTTGTGGGCGCTGCAGGCCTAAAGAGGGGCCGTAAGATACCCAGAAAAAAAATGGGGGCATTGTGTAGAGGCTTAGCGGGCGATTTGTAATTTCGTCCAGAGGACTCTTAGACACCTACCACCCTACACCTTGTGAACATCAACTAATATTAATTAAGAGATCGAGATCGAGACAAGAATCGATTATGTTTGTTTTATTTTGAATAAAATATATTATACTCTGTCTGAATACTATAAAGTTGCGTTTCAATAATCATTCTCAAGGTTTAGCCCGTAAGAGTTAAGGCATAAGGTCTCAAGTTAACTCTTGCGGGTTATAGTAAAAGTCTCGTTTAGAATGAATGTTTAATCTCCGCTAACATAGCTCACAATAATTAATTTATTTGACGTTAAAGTGCTTTTTAAGTAGGTATAAAAAAGGGGGCGCTAAAAAATAATTTATTCTCAAAGTGGGCAGTAGACAAAATAAGTTTGGCAACCCCTGGGTTAGACTGAAGCAAGCCATTACATTGTTCGTGAAATGCTACGCAGATGATGATTTTCACTACAAAATCGCAAAGTTTCATTTGAGTCTGGATTTCGAGACCATTAAATTAGTTGCGAAAGTTATCATCATAATTTTCGTTCTAAGTGTTCCACCCGGTAGTGCTATAAACCATTACGAACTATTTGTAAGTGGCACAGACAGCTTAGTGTTCCATATTTCTCAATTGCCCCTCCTTGTCCCTCCGTGGGAGATGTTATAAATAGCGGATAGTTAAGTCCTGGATCTAGACAGGAATCGGCTAATGGTAGCACGTGGATGTCCCGTTTACGAAGTTCAAATTGCTGTTGTACGGTCAACGGCACACGTTAACTACGAAAACCGACCTTACTGCTACGATTATACGTATAATGGTGCTGGCAACGTCAATTTGTTAGCATAGACGTGTCTAGACTGTACCTGTTGCTTACAAGGAACGTGTGCATAAACATTTAAATAGGGCTATCGTCTGCCAAGCCTTTTCCCAACTAAGTTGGGGTCGGTTTCTGGTCTAATCAGATGAAGCTAAATACCGGTATTTTACATGGAGCGACTGCCTATCTGACCTCCACAACCCAGTTAGTACTGGGCAATACGATACCTCTTGGTAAGACTGGTTTGTCAGTCTTTCGGGCCACTGACTACTTGAAACGACTGTCAAAGATCTACAATTGACAGCCAGGACCAACGGTTTAACGAAATTTCTGAGTCACGGTGGAAACTTGGTATGTAGTGGGTCCACGGACCAACCTAGGCAAGCGCGGCTTAACCGGAAGATCGACTCGAGCGGCTGTTACTATTTAGCCACGAGCTCCTCAAACACTTTAATAGGGTAATGAAACTTAATATCTACAGACTTATGACCCGTTAAATATGGTCTAGTCTGTCTAGCTCCTGAATTAAAGAATCACATAACATCTCGCCACGTGTACCCTACACCCACATTTCGCCAATTATGTTAAAGACTCATTGCAGTACGGAGAAAAATGGGTGTTTTTACGAAAACGTATCAACATCAACCTACAATTCATTCGATCGGTAATATGGAAGTTCGGAATTTTTGGCAAAAAGGCACACTGCTTGTAAGTATACAAAGCACACGACACAATACAATCAAACCTAAACCAAAACAATGCACGGAACAAAGCAATAATTTATAGGCCAAAATGTAAGTTCAGTGGATTGCCACTGAACTTACATTTTGAACTTGGATCATGAAATGAATATTCCTCAAATATGGGGCATCGTTCTTGGTGATATATGATGTCATCATCATCGTTAGATGATTGCAGTAGTAGTTTTGAATTTTTAACCATTTACGCGTCTTATATCAGTGTCTTATTTTTTTCCAAACAAAGAACGATGCGTCTGGTCGCTCTGGTCGAGGAGTCTGTCAGTAGGAATTGCACATTCCAAAGAGCAGATTCCTGTGGAGAATGAAGAGGAGAAACTCTTGGTCCCATGACTCCTGCATAAAGCAGATAGAAGAGGTACTCACTCTTGACAGCTCCAGCGATAACGACGATCATGACGGTGATGAGGTTTAGAGCCGTGAACACGTTGTTGAGCTTCGTCGACTCCTTCACGCCGATGCCCAGGAGAACTGGAATTATAATGATATGACATAGAGAGCATACTTTGAAACGATGGTATATTCTAAGCTGGTGTTTTAAAATATAAAATATCTTTTGTCAGTTAAGGGCTTATGAATTTTGTCTGAAGAATTTTTGACAGTTCGTTCATACAAAAACTGTAAATTTAATTTCGCAGTCAGCTGGTTAAAACTGTTTAGCTAGATCAATAAATGGTCGCCATAAAATCATCCCTACTACCTTTAGTTAGGATAAGATGAATAGGAAAGTAAGGTAAACTTTCATCTAGGAGTAGGTACTATAATATGTTTAACCTATTGCTCAATTAAGAAAATAACACACTCACCAGTGATAAGTAACACCAACGCAAACGCGAAGAAATCCGGATAGTCAGCCATGAACCCAATGTCGATAGGAGCAACCTCCGTCATAGCCCGGGCCATGGAGTTGTTGCACAGGCTGTCGATGTACAAGGCCATGCCTTTGGCCACGCTGGCCGTACCGATGACGTACTCCAAGATGAGGTTCCAGCCAATCGTAAAGGCGATGAACTCGCCGACGCTCACGTAGCTGTAGACGTATGCTGATCCGGCTTTGGGTACGCGGGAGGCGAATTCAGCGTAGCAGAGACCTGCAAGTTTGGGGAGAAGGATTAAAATCCTGTCGATGTAAATTGTAAAGGCTTACAGAAAAGTGAAGTGAGTGGAGCGAATTAAGGCGATTTATAATATGGTATAACGATTAAAATGAACGTCGTTCTATTGTGACTATAGTTTAACTAACTAAAAATCAACGTTGATGATTAACTTGGCTTCCTTAAAGATTCCAGACTGTTTAAGTGTCTGGGTTGAATTGGAATCCCATTTGCTTGACCATATTTTCAACTAGATATTCTAGTTGCAAATAAAAAAACGGCAGGTAAACTCGTTTCATCCAATTTTTTTACGGAATCTTAAGACACGTTTTTGCAGTCAAAGTTTTTATAACACTGAATACCTGCTTTTTTCTATATTTAGCTTCATATATGCTTATTGCTTATATAACTACGTGACTGTAGCGTGGAGTGGTAAGAAAAATGTTTACACGTTTAAAATTGTTGTTGAATCCTTCATTGTTTCTTGGCACTTCAGTTATTCATAATCGTGAAATATTGTGATTTTATCTACATCTATTGTCTGTCGAGCACTTTACTGTTACTATGTATCTAGGTCTTACTTAGTACTCAATACTTCTTCAGTAGGTACCTATGTCACCATTCAATTAATGTAAATCATTAATTGTTTTTACCCGACTGCGCTAGAAGGAGGGTTATGTTTTTAAGATTGCTGTCTAGTGTCATATCAAAGGCTTTATGTGAACTCTTTGTTGCTATCAATGGTTATCATAGAACAAACATCTTATGATCACCAGCTAGGTAAACGTTTAGGTACTAATGGACATAGTAGATATAGGTAGGTAGTATAAATTGCCATGGCAGACGGATTGGCTAGGAGCTAGCTAAATGTAGGTATTAAGAATCCTAGATAACCAGTGAAGGATGAAGATTTATATATTCTTAACTTGCGACTTACTATTCTGGAAGCACGAATGCCGTTAAATCTGACTTCCTTTGTACAAAATGCGCTTTGCAAGGATGGATGGATGGATGTTTGTTACTTTTTCACGCAAAGACTGATAAACGGATTTGGATAAAAATTGGCACACAGATAGTTTATAAGCTGTATAATAGGATATTTTTTATCCTGGGAGGTACCATCCCAGACAATTACCGAACTCCACGCGGACGAAGCCACAGGCATAAGCTAGTTTTTATCATAAACCCAAGATACCGGGCCTAACACATAAAATTGATTTTAAATTACTTGCAAATTGGAACAAAATGCCAGCTATGAGGAAGCAAACGATTTCCTCCAAATAATAACACGTCACATAATATTCGACCATGTTTGTGTACGTCCAGCCAATCAGAGATACAATGAAACAACCTTGTGAAGGGTCCGTTCTCAGGCCGTTCACTCTTGCGCATGACAATTACGAGTTTGTAATGATTTTAATAGCCGTTGAGAAATACGCAATAACGCATTCATGTGTCCGTGCATGAGTATTTGGGGAATTTAAATTGATAAAAGATGTAATTTGCGAGCGTAACACTGTCATGGTTTCAAAATAATCAGTGTATCACACTGCAATTATTCATGGCACCTCTCTGTGAAAACGCGTGGGCCGTATTCCACCCTGTGGGCCTAGTTAGTGGATGGAACATGTTTTCGAATTCAGAATCTACAACATGCGGTTTAGGTACTCAATAAGTTTTCCTTCACCGTTACGAGCGCAGTGATGGAATAATCTGCAAAAAGTAAAGGCAAGAAAGGGGAGGCCTATGAGGCAATAATTGAGATTTGCGCATCAGGTACTGACCAACGTAACTCAAATATAATAAGATTCAGTCAGAATCGAATGGAATTAAAAGCTTTGTTAACACGGCCCTGCCTGTTTTTATTAATGGCATTTTATTTCTGCTGAACGCCAGGAGATACTTGCAGCGGCAGAACAACACGGAGATGGTGAGACGGCGAGTTCCTTCTCACCGTAAGGACTAGATGGCATTTAGATGTCATGATAGCCTCGCCTCTAATAGAGGAGGTGGGGTTTAAATTCGGGAGAGTAAGTAGGTGACTTTTCAATTCTTATTACTTTCTAAGTTTTTGTTTCACATCACTTACATCCTTGAAGAATACATTGTAAGGAACCCTGGACATTGAAAATAAGTTTGAAATCGTCAATCGCTTTGAGCAAGCGTGAGAAGCCTTTTCCTTCCAGTAGGGCATGAATAGGCTGGTATTACAAGGAGGTCTTCACCCTGCAGTAGGAGGATACTGCTAGACAAACTTACCAGCAAAAGCAGACGCAACAGCAGCAACCAAGAAGCTGATACAAACAGCAGGGCCGGCGACGGATTTAGCGACCGCCCCCGCCAGCACGTACACCCCCAGACCCAAGGTACTGCCGACCCCCAGAGCCGTCAGGTCGACGAGACCGAGGCATCGGTCCAGCTGGGTCGACGTGTCACCGTCTTCCAGCTGCTTGCAGCGACGTAAAGCGTTGAATATCCGACCACAGCCCATCTGGAAAGAAGCAATACGATTTGAGATGACAGAAATAAAACTTCAGAAATGAGGTGGTTATTTTAAAGAGTTAAGATAATTAGGGATAAAGATTCATCATGTCTTGTCATCAAAATGATAATATATGAGGGTCCTATAAAGACAATCCCTTTTCTCGAAACCAGTAGGTATAATTTTATTTACCTGAGTTTTACAAATTAGAGGTAACTAACAAAACACTCGTGAGTACCTAAGTAGGTAGATGATTAATGAATAAATTACGAAAATGTTTCATAACTAATTTAGATTTTTAAGTCGTTATAGAACCATGAATGAAGTTAGAACAAATGGCGTCTTACGGAAAAGTTACACAATGAGAAAAAATAAACAGAAAATGCATGAAATGCATTAATAATAACGTTTAATTGCTCACGGGTCTCCCTTGTTTGACCGAAAGGAATTTGACAAATTTTCACTTCCCAAAAAATGTTTCGCATAATTTCATTTGCCAAATGATTACTAAGCAAAAAATCTATTGACAAAAAATTGTAACGCAAACCTAATGTTTGGGAAATGAACGTTTAAACTATAACTTGTTTACCATATAGTACTTTTAACATTTTTTATTTAGTCAAATATTTCAGTAGGAATAACAGTTTTTACGCAAAATAAAATAAGCCAAATATTTAGTATCGTCAGTTTTCAATTCTTCCTTTCCTATTCAGTCTATAAAGTGGCACCAAATATCTTGAGGTCACAGTTTTAACCTAACATAACCATTTTTAAAAATAAGTAATTCTCCTAATCTAAATAGTTCAGGGGGTCTAAAATGGCCGCTTTAGTAGAATCGTATTATCAATCACGTTAAAAATTTAAAATTCTTAAAATGGACTTTATGTTCTTAACAATAAAGTCCATTTTAAGAATTTTAAATAATTAACGTGATTCATACCAAGATTCTGCGTGGATTCTGCTAAAGCGGCCATTTTAGACCCTCTGTTCCGGGTAACCTACTAAAAACCATCTCTTTTTTCTATTAATGCAAGTCGTTTCTGGCACTCGCCGGCCGCTGCCGCGGCACCGCTCGCTTCGCTCGCTCGGCTCGTGCGTAGGAGGTCACGGTTTTAACCTAACCTAACCTATACCCATTTTGTTCAGAAATTAGCCTAATCTAAATAGTTGAGTTCCGGGTAACCTACTAAAAACAATATCTTTTTTCCTATCAATGCAAGTCGTGTCTGGCACTCGACCGTCAGGATACTCCGAAATAAAATTGCTAATGTCCATTTAAAAAAAAAAGAAATTGTAATGTAAAAATATTTT
This sequence comes from Xestia xanthographa, assembly GCA_905147715.2. Taxonomy (NCBI): domain Eukaryota; kingdom Metazoa; phylum Arthropoda; class Insecta; order Lepidoptera; family Noctuidae; genus Xestia; species Xestia xanthographa. The sequence goes on from LR990649.1 coordinate 29,807,336, forward strand.
GCAACAAATGATTATATTAAAATAAAATTTCATTTTTTAATTATAAAATTCCCAAAAAATCTTATTTGTTCCTTAATATTTTTGTCTTAACAAATCATTTCACCAAACGTTTATTGTCTGAAGATTGTTTGCTGTAATAAATCATTTGATTAAAGACCAAATGCCATAATGACATTATACTTGGTAATATTTTGCCAAGTAAAAATTTGACCAAATAAAAATATGCGTACTAAAATCATTCGAAATATTGCAATGGTATAAAAAAAGGTTGCTAAAATTTGTTTGGGTAATGAAATTTTGTCAAAATCTTTTCGGCAAAACGGCAGGATCCCATTGGTCACACGAGCACTTTATATCTTTGCCAACTACATATAACATAGGTGCATAATTGAAGTTTTATCTGCAATAGTCAACCCCAGAGATTCCATTCATACTTATCGATAAAAAAAAGTAGTCATCATTAATTCATCAATGATTGATTCCCAGGTCGGGCAAAGTGTTATCGGGTTTATCCATCAGGAATTTCTCAGTAGTAGCCACGGAGTCTGGATTTGTGCCCAGTTGATGGCAATTGGCTCGACCCCTATTACATGGGACTTAAACATAAGTGGATGTAATATAAGGTGCATCTTTCCCTAACCCTCGTGGATTACAGGCGTGGTGTTATGTTATTTCATCAACTTAATTTTTTTGGTGCAAGCAAATGTTTTGTATCTGTCATCAATTTGACTATTTTGGGGTAGCGCTTTATCATACCACAGCCAATACAAACTACGGCCAAGAAACGTAACTACATAATTATAAAGAAACTACTAGTTATTAAGAAACTATTTATGCGCAATGTCAAAGAAACTGCTAGTTTTTCCTTATTTTACCGGGTAAGCTGATGATATATATGACCAGTTTCATTTCAGCTGTAAATTATTTCGTCACGAACAACATTTTTGTTGCAAAATGTTTTGTGGCACATCCTTGTGGAGGTCATTTATCAATGCAAATACGAAAATATTTTAAAAACTAGTCCGCGGCTTCATCCGCAATTATCGTACAGGAATATTCTACCGTAATAAAAGGTATCCTTAGTCTTAACCAGGCCATGGTTTCCAATTCTACATAATATTATGTGAGAACGGAAAATGACATACTATGTCGCCACGGATATCGTGATCAGTGGGTAACACGACAACGAGAAAATCGGATCATGGTATCAGTGGATATACAACTCTTCGTGATCCTTGGCTAACGTGATCTGATACTGTGATCGGTGGAGACAAACCCCTTAAATCAGGTTGTAGGTAATTGCGTCTTAACCATTTTGATACAAAAAACTTCTTTTGAATTTATCATGTTAAGGTGTGAAATTGCTCCAGCCGTTTCGGAGATCAGCCGGAACAAACAGATAGCCAGACAAAATTGTAGAAACATATTTTGTTGTTGTCAGTACGGTATATAACGGTATACTTTCATATTATTATGAATTCAGTAAAGAGCTTTAATTTTGCAACTAAAAACAGACACTTCAATTCTATTTTATTTGTATAGATTAGAATGGACTATAGAGATGGTTAATTATACCACTCTGTTGTCAGTTATAGCACTCAGTCATGCTTGAGCACTTTACATTGTAAATCTAATCAACCGAAATGTCGCGTTAAGTAATTTGTTTCTTGTAATTATCACTTCAAAAATATTCTACCTGAGATATTTTTCTTTCTGAAAGATGAAACAGAGTGGAAAATATTTATAAAACAATGTTACTTAATTAACTCCTCTGTTGTTGCACAAACATAATTTTCGTCATTATAATTGGCAAATTCGTGTCTCCTCCCAGACATGTCAAACTGGTAAGAATAGAATAGAACATTATTTATTGTGCTATACAAATAACATTAATAAATAAAACATTTCACATAGAAACGTAAGAAATGGACTATATTACTAATATTATAAATACGAACGTTTGTTAGGATGGACTGATGGATAGATGTTTGTTACTCTTTCACGCCAAAACTGCTGACCGGATTTGAATGAAATTTGGCACACAGATAGGCAGTGGCGTACCTAAGGGAGGGGCGGCAGGGGCTACCCGCACCGGGTGTCACCCTCGTAGGGGTGACACCCGACCGTGAACATCATTAGTGCCACCTATAAAAACCGGCCAAGTGAGAGTTGAACTCGCGTGGAGAGGGTTCCGTACAATACCAGTCTTATATATTGAGTTTACCACTTTATTCTTTTTTTTCAATTGATAGTAGGTATTTTCTGTATAAATCGACAAAATCACTCCTTGTACGAATAGACAAACGTAATTTTTATTTTAACTGTTTTGATTGATTTTTGGGGTGACACCTACAATATCCGGACCGGGTGTCACCCGTGGGTGGATTAACACAAAGGACTTTATAGCCCGGTAGTATGATCCCTTGAGACAATTATCGAACTACACGCGGTCGAAGCCACGGGCATAAGCTAGTTAACCATAATCTTTAGTTTCCGGCTACCAAAAGACACCTGTAGTTATCAGGTGGGATCCGTAAAAGGTGACAAAATCGTTTGTCCGTCCATTACGTCATTTGGTCATCAAACCGCCCAAGTTGAGAGTACAACGTACTTGATTTATTGAAGGGTATCAACTGCATAATCAGTGTTGGTACGTCCAGGAAGAACCTAACAAATCAATAGGTATATAAAAGCTAGATTCATCAATCCGGTACAGTATTTTCCTTCTGGACAGGAACTGCAGTGGTCAATCAGGAAATCTCTTAACCGTTTGCGGGCCCAGGTTGGCCGTGGTTGATATAATCTGGCCAAATGGGGTATTATCTACACGTCTTAAATACAATGCTCCCTGCAGGACATCCCATCCCCACGTAAGGAGGTGACTTGCCCATCCTGCACAGCCACCTGCACCTTCCAGGACTTATAAGAACCCAACAAAAGAGCTGTGCAGATGGCTATATACTGGTCGAGTATTATTTGAGTAGATTCGATCATGGTTACATTAATTAACCGATACAAATCCGGAAATACGGATTGGTAACGGCCTAAACCGTTCCGTGCCATTGATCTAATATAAACTAGACGTACACAATGCTGCTCCTAATGCATTAGCTACGATCGTGACGTCATGACATTGTGCGGCTCGCCCTTGACCGTGACGTAGTCTGTGACATTGTCGAGTGCCTGCGTCATGATAGAAAACATTCGTGTATCGAACGAAGTATTTGGTTGATTTAGCAACGTTTGCAATAAACTACATGAGACGTTCGACTACTATAGCAAACTAGGCGAGATCTTCACGGAGTCAAAGATTAGCACGAGTGCGAGATTCAGTGATCTAGTCAGGAATGGAATATCATCCCGTAAAGCAGTTAAAACGAATATCGCCAGAAGTCAGAATAAACCCGATTCTTAGTCCTCCATTTTACTTACTTTTTTTAGGGTTCCGTACCCAAAGGGTAAAAACGGAACCCTATTACTAAGACTTCGCTGTCTATCCGTCTGTCCGTCTGTCTGTCACCAGGCTGTATCTCATGAACCGTGACGGCTAGACAGTTGAAATTTTCACAGATGATGTATTTCTGTTGCTGCTATAACAACAAATACTAAAAATAGAATAAAATTAATATTTAAGGGGGGCTCCCATACAACAAACGTGATTTTTTTGCCGTTTTGTCTAATGTATAGATAATGGTACGGAACCCTTCGTGTGCGAGTCCGACTCGCACTTGGCCGGTTTTTATATAAATAGACCTAATGAGAAAAACAATGCTCACTAGATCCATCATGGGTCTGGCCAATAGATCTTCTGAGAATGATCCTTCTCAGTAGATCCATATCTTTAAAATCAGGATCCAATGAGAAAAACAATTCTCACTAGATCCATCATGGGTCTGGCCAATAGATCTTCTGAGAATGATCCTTCTCAGTAGATCCATATCTTTAAAATCAGGATCCAATGAGAAAAACAATTCTCACTAGATCCATCATGGGTCTGGCCAATAGATCTTCTGAGAATGATCCTTCTCAGTAGATCCATATCTTTAAAATCAGGATCCAATGAGAAAAACAATTCTCACTAGATCCATCATGGATCTGGCCAATGGATCTTCTGAGAATGATCGATTTTTTTCTAAAGGCATCATGTTGAAAAATCCTCTTCTTTTTAAATGAAACGAATAATTTATGTCATCATCATCAGCCTATTAATGTTCCCATTGCTGGGACACAGGCCTCCTCTCTATGGGAGGGAGTGGGCTATAATCCACCACGCGGGCCCAGTGCGGATTGGTAGATGTCATATGTCTTCGAATTTTTTGGTTCTAGGATAAACCGATTTCCTCACGATGTTTTCCTTCACCGTTTTGAGAGCAGTGGTGATGAAATAAATTACACAAAGTAATACGCCTGTCTGGGTTCGAACCCACGACTTACTGTTCGTAAGTCGGGGCCGCCACCACTGGGCCACCGCTGTTCTCCATAATAATAATTAATAATTTGTGAAAGACTAATCAATTATTTAAAAAGTTATAATTTAGAAAAGACTTTGTTAGTGATTATAATTGTTTGATTTAAATAAACAATCAAAAGGTATGTCCAAGAAACCAAATACTGGTTGAAAGATTACGTAGGTAATGCAAGTGAAACTAAAGAAAAATGTGGTTAACCAAAATTCGTCATCTCGTTATGTAAACAACAATTTAGATCAAACAACCTTGTCCAACAAATCAGTATTTGATTGAAATGCATCGCATCAGTTCAATGCCACGGGGCATGACAATGGCAATGGAGCGACTTCAGTAAGGCGCCTGTACCACTGCCGACGAGGAAGCTACTACCCATTGACTGCTTTCTCGCTCTATAAACGTGTAGAGGTAGGGTCAGTGTCAGTTAAAAATACATAATTATATTGATATAAAACAGGGTGTAAACAGACTCTTCACAAAGTCAAACCAAGCATTCTGTACATCAAACTGAGCAACTCTGCGCAAAATTTTTTGCTGGGAAACTACTTTTTTTGGGGTGCAAGTACCTATGTATAATCACATTTTACGGTAAAACTCAATGTAACGCATTCAATACATTATGATGCATTGAGTAGTAAACGGGTCATGGAGGTTTTTAAAGTAAAGTGATAACATTAAAATCTTGTATTTAAAAAAAAAACTTGTGAAAAAGTTGGAAATTTAACCCCCAATATTTCCGTAACTGGAAGGTTCCCAGGTATGGTTTAGAAGAAAAAAATGATCGCAATTGACAGGGAGAACAAGTGCCTTTCGGCTTTGTTAAAAGTCTATTTACACCCTTTATTACTGGCTGTTCACACTGCTGTATGAACGTGGACTAGGCTAAAGGGCTATGTAAGGATCATAGGGTGGTGTGCTGTATAGTTTCTGCCTACCCACATTGGAAAAAGGCGTGAGTTTATGGACACGCTGCCGGCGAGAACTATCAACATATCTCTCAACAAAATATTTAAGCCTAATATTCCTCGTATTTTTAATTAGTTTACTTCTATACTAATATTATAAAGAGGTAACATATTTTGTTTGTATGTTTGTATGTTTGTAAGTTTGTATGTTTGTAAGTTTGTATGTTTGTAAGTTTGTATGTAGGGGGTAATCTCCGGAAGTAATGAACCAATTTTAAAAATAGTTTCACTGGTAGAAAGCTACATTATTCGTGAGTGCTATAGGCTATATTTTATTCCCTTACTCCCACGGGAACGGGAACTACGCGGGTGAAACCGCGGGACGTCAGCTATACACAATAAAAACATTATAACTGCCTTGTTGGTAGAGTGGTCGTATAACGACTGCTGAACATGAAGTCCTGGGTTCGATTCCCGAGTCAGGCAAATTTTTATGGGTTTTTTCATTAGAAATATGTCAGTAGCAGTCACGGAGTCTGGGTTTGTGCCCGGTTGATGGGAATAGAGTCGCCCCATTACATGGTATTTAAATATAACTGGCGATATGTGGGTGACATGGGTGTACTGTTAGGTACACTTCTGCCTAACCTTTCGGCGGTTACAGGCGTGATGTTGTTAGAGTGGCGGCGTTACTATATACTCGTTGCACTACTCGCTTCTCGCTAACGGTAGGACCGGTGCCTAACAAGCTGACCAGTAACGAACTAATCACGGTGTGTCGAGCGTGACGGATCACGGAGGTGGCAGGTAGGTATAGGAGTGCCAGATTAGTGGCGTGACGATTCTCTTTACTGTACCTAGTTGTGAGTGTGACACTCTCCGCACGATTTTGATGTCACTGTCACTGTCACATTGGTTCACAACAACTTATCCGTGCAGGCGGGCAAACACACATCCATGCAAATTTTCATGTCTAGCAACGCTCCTTTGAAATGTACACTTAAAGTGGTCGTACAGTAATCATAATGCTATACGTGGAAATACCTACAGGGGGCTTATTCCGTTTTCATTATGCACGGTTAATGTTAGGTCGTTCTGGAACCGAAAGCCATAAACTCGATCATCGAACTCAAAACGATTGGGACCATTTTATTTCAAAAAGTATATTAGGTACAAAAAAAAAAACGAAAAGTTAAATTTACTTATACAGGGTGGAATTTTGTAATGCCACCTGGAGGGAAAGTAGTAAAATACCGGAGATAGCAAATTTTACGCAAAGGAAACATTCCTTCATTTTTAAAAAGAAATTTATTGAATTTATAAGTTAAGATTTCATAGTTTCCCTTTCATTTAATTTATCGTATTTGTTAGAGGGATTTGATCCTTATGATTTACCCTATCGATTGGTGCCATAAAAGTACAGGGTGTTATTTTTTTGGAATTTAGACGGTTCGATTCCCGAGTGTGGCACGCGAATTTTCAAAATCTTTGAATGCAGATTAATTTCTTTTTAAAAATGAAGGAATGTTTCCTTTGAGTAAAATTTGCTATCTCCGGTATTAAGAGTACTTTCCCTCCAGGTGGCATTACAAAATTCCACCCTGTATATATTTTTTAAATAAGTAGTCCCAATCGTTTTAAGTTCGATGACCGAGTTTATGGCTTTCAGTACCAGAACGACCTAAACAGTTATGTTATTTTCACTATGGTGAATGCTACGTATGCAATAGGCATTCATACCAGATTTTCAAACAAGGTGGACGGGACACTGATGCTAAAACGGATAGGTACCACGTATTCCAGTACATCAATCTGAACCTCCCCATATAGAATAGTAGTAGAGTCAGTAGCATGGCAGCCACGTTGTCTGGATGTAGAATTGTAGATTTTACAGTTAAAACCCGTTTTTACTTAAAACGCGTTTTCCCTAGTTAAAACTAGTTTTTAACCGACTTCAAAAAAGGCGGAGGTTATATGTTCGTGTGTATGTATTTTTTTATTTTTTTTTTTATGTATGTTACCTGATTTCTCTCTCATTTGTGGACCGATTTTCAAAATTCTTTTTTTACTTGAAAGAGTATACTCCTGAGGTGGTCCCATTTTAATTTGGTGAAGATCTGATGCTGACCTTCGGAGATATACAATGGAACTCTTCAAAAAGAGACGGCAAATCTGTTGTGATAGCTCCAATCGGTTGGATGTTCATTGTTTATACAATATCATGACGTAACATCACGCCTGTATGCTCTGAGGGGGTACACATAAGTGTACAATTTACCTGATTTCTCTCCCATTTGTGGACCGATTTTCAAAATTCTTTTTTACTTGAAAGAGTATACTCCTGAGGTGGTCCCATTTTAATTTGGTGAAGATCTGATGCTGATCTTCGGAGATATACAATGGAACTCTTCAAAAATAGACGGCAAATCTGTTGTGATAGCTCCAATCGGTTGGATGTTCATTGTTTAAACAACATCATGACCTAACATTACACCTGTTTGCTCTGAGGGGTACATAGATGTGTACAGTACACCCAGATTTCGACAGTTATGGCATGTTATGTTCCATTTATTGGGGATAAGCCTATTACCATGACATGTATTGTTAACCATGTACAATGAATGCATAGCAAATATTTGTAAGTATAGGATATTACAACTAAAAATGGATAAATAAAATAAAACTTTTTTGCCAAAAATAAAACCGACTTAAAAAAAAACAACAAACAAAAAAAAACACAAAAAGAAAAGGACAAAAAATACACTAAAAAAAACCAAAAAAAAAAACACTAAAACAAAACCACAAAAAAGTGAAAAATAACTTTAGCTTCAGAAGCCGGTGGTGAGAAAAACACCAAATCAATCAAAGGTCACCGACTTCTGAAGCTTGACCTTTGATTGATTTGGTGTTTTTCTCACCACCGGCTTCTGAAGCTAAAGTTATTTTTCACTTTTTTGTGGTTTTGTTTTAGTGTTTTTAGGGTTCCGTACCCAAAGGGTAAAAACGGAACCCTATTACTAAGACTTCGCTGTCTATCCGTCTGTCCGTCTGTCTGTCACCAGGCTGTATCTCATGAACCGTGACGGCTAGACAGTTGAAATTTTCACAGATGATGTATTTCTGTTGCCGCTATAACAACAAATACTAAAAACAGAATAAAATTAATATTTAAGGGGGGCTCCCATACAACAAACGCGATTTTTTTGCCCTTTCTTGATAATAATGGTACGGAACCCTTCGTGCGCGAGTCCGACTCGCACTTGGCCGGTTTTTTTTTTTGTTTTTTTTTTAGTGTATTTTTTTGTCCTTTTCTTTTTGTGTTTTTTTTGTTTGTTGTTTTTTTTGAAGTCGGTTTTATTACGAACTGCTTTAGTTAGAACTAGTAGGTACTTATTAACTTCTGTTCAAAAATGAATATCAGTGAAAACTAGTTTTTACTAGGGAAAACGCGTGTTGTCGAAATGACTTAGTTAAAACTGTTTCATTTCTTCTATACTAATCTATACTAATATTATAAAGAGGTAACATTTGTTTGTAAGTTTGTATGTAGGGGGTAATCTCCGGAAGTAATGAACCGATTTCAAAAATTCTTTCACCATTAGAAAGCTACATTCAACCTGAGTAACATAGGCTATATTTTATCCCCGTACTCCCACGGAAACGGGAACTACGCGGGTGAAGCCGCGTGACGTTTGCTAGTTTTATATATGTTTCTTATTAAGTTGTTTTTTACTTTTCTTTATATTATGATTATTTTAATTACTTTAAATTAATACTGTCACCCTGTCGCACTTAAAACTAGTATTTGAGAAACTTGTTGGGAATTAAAAATATATGTAAGTATATTGTTTATTAAAATATGTCATCATCATCTGCCTAACCTTTTCCCAACGAGTGTACTACGTGAGCTCGACAAATTGATGTGCGAATAACGCTTAGGCGACAAAACTGTACTGCGACTCACCATAGTTCGAATGCACGCTTGTGCGACACACTGAAGATCGACATCACGCTAGTGTGACAAACGATAGCGCGACAGTAGTTCGACACTACGGTAGTGCGACACTACGGGAGTGCGACAGTACTGTAATTCGACAGTACGTTGGTGCAGTACAGTAGTTTGAAACTAACCAAGTGCGACAAACGATTATGCAATACTCCCGTCTGTAGATATTAAATAAAAATAAGAAAGCATTAACTTCATCTACATATATAAAATGAATAGCTGAAATGTATAGTTGTAGTAGTTGTAGTAGTAGTTGCAGTTTTAGTTGCAGTAGCAGTAGCAATTGCAATTGCTTTTGTTATTTATTCTGAGGCGGTACGGAAGTTCGCCGAGGGAGCTAGTGTATAAATAAAACAAACTAAATTGAAATAATCAAAGCTATTTATGATATGAAAAAAAAACATATTAATTAAACAAAAACGATTCGATTTGATTTAAAACTTATAACTTCTTTTTTGAATATAATCAAAACTATTTTAAGATATGAAAAAAAAAACAAATTAAACAAAAAGATTCGATCTAAGTAATTTAAAAATTATTACTTCTTTTTTGAATAACAAATATAGGACAGGCCACGCAAGAATGATAAAAAATCCATTGTATTTTTTTTTTAATGCTTTTTAATTTGTTCTTCTTTATCTTGTTGTTTTTTCTTCTTTTTGGTTCACTTGCTCTTGTACCTATAATCTTTTACTGTTATTTTACTGTTTTTTATATTCATAATTTGTTGTTATAGCTATAAAATATTAATTAATGTACAAACCAATTCAAATACAATGCGAATTGTTATATGAATAAATAAAAAAAAAAAAAAATATACTAGTCATATCCCAAACACTAATCACGTTACCAATAAACGAAGTATAGGTACATAGGTATTATGTTTAAGTAGCTTCAACAAATGTATTGTTTATCAATATTATGGTTTATTGCTTTTGATGTAAGGCATATTGCCAAACTAGCTGTTGCCCGCGGCTTCGTCCGCGTGAAGTTCGTTAACTGTCCCACTGAATCATACTTAAGGGATAAATAGTGTCCTACATGTTGATCCAGGTTATAAACTATCTTAGTGCCAAATTTCATAATCATCACAATTTATTATTATCATCACAATCACCATCACTATCACAACCACCATCATTATAACAATCATTATCACAATCACCATCACAATCAACGTCACCATCACAATCAACATCGCAATCCCCATCACCATCAGAATCACCATCACAATCACCATCACAATCACAATCACCATCACAATCGCCATCACCATCACCATCACCATTGCAATCACCATCACAATCACCATGACAATCACCATCACAATCACCATCACCATTACAATCACCATCACAATCACAATCACAATCACCATCACAATCGCCATCACAATCAACATCGCAAACACAATCACCATCACAATCACCATCACCATCACAATCACAATCACCATCTCAATCACCATCACCATCATAATCACCATCACCATCACAATCACCGTCACTATCACAATCACCATCATCGGTATCACACTCATTATCATTGTAATCACAATCACTATAATCGTTATCACAATCATCATCGTCGTAATCGTAATCACAATCATTATCATCGTAATCAAAATCATCATCATCACAATCATCATCATCATGATCACAATCATCCACCGTCCGGGAACATTACCAAGAGTTTGTAAATAACTAAGCCATCAAGGTCATCATATTTACAAATGATTATGAATACAAATGTGTCTTCATGTCGTACTAGCGTGATGTCGATCTTCAGTGTGTCGCACAAGCGTGCATTCGAACTATGGTGAGTCGCAGTACAGTTTTGTCGCCTAAGCGTTATTCGCACATCAATTTGTCGAGCTCACGTAGTACACTCGCCATGTTGGGGTCGGCTTCCAGTCTAACCGGATGCAGTAGATCACTAGTTTTAACTAGGGAAAACACGTTTTAACTGAAAACGGGTTTTAACTGAAAACAGGTTTTAACTGTAACTTATATACCATTAGGTGCACTCCTGCCCAACCCTTTGGGAATTTCAAGCGTGATGTTATCTAAATTAGTGTTTTAATATTACTACTCTTTTGGAAAATTACCGTTTTGTTTTAAACACATAAGCATTCGGGTGCCCTCAAAGTTACGGAAAACGTGCATTAAGCACATAGCAATAGCAAAAAAGTGTGAACCCAACTCGATGGTATTTACAACTTTACAATAATTTTATTTGTTTACGCATGTGCGTAATTTAAATTATTAGTAGTCCATTGTTCTCACGTTGATATGTATCTTATTTTATGTTATCAGTGTCTATCATCGCGCGGAAGTTTCACATGGGGGAAGTACATGTCATGGTGTGGTAGGCATGGGAGGTAGAGGTCTTAACACCCTGTAAATAGATTACAGCTGTATAATAATCATTTGGCGCGTAAACGTCGCGTGTATCGAAAATAGCGCCGCCATTTTGTTTTTTCGCTACAATTTTCACGGACAAATTCACTAAATGTTTATCAGCAGAAACCTCCTGTCAATGGCATTAAACCGCCTGAAAACCAATGCAGCACTCTACACTTAAACCAAGTCGTCTGTATGTATTTATTTGTTAACTAAAATAAATGTACCAAGTATGACAAATGGATGCAAATTTTCATGACAAGCTACCTTGAACCGCGCACTTACAGTGGTTATACTATAATTAAGGCTTTTGAACCGTAAATTCGTTTCAATTGCTGAATTTGTCACAACTAAATGACAGGTCCTCTGTCATTCACAATGAATGCCATAATTTGACATGATGATGAGTAAATTCTAAGGTCATAATGAGGCTTAAATAATGAATATGCTTATCTGAATAAAATACTACATTTTTCTAGACAAGTGGTAAGTTTTCAAGGTGTTTCGTATTTTTTCAGACACTTTAAATTAGAGGGACATGTAACAAAGTGACAATTTATCAGCAACTAGCTTAAGCGCGCGGCTTCGCTTGCGTTATGGTCGCAAATTATTCTACGAAAACGCTTTAGCTTTCCATCAGTTGAAGAATTTTCGGAATCTGATCAGTAGTTTCAGAGATAACCCCTACATACAATCTTACAAACCTCATTATAATATTATTATAGATTTCAAAAAAACATTTTTCTTTAACACTAAATAGGCTTCCGTTTGGCCGCAACACGCCTGATGTGAAGCGAGTTAGCTTATACAATTTCAACCCAAAATCAATCAATCAAAACCAATCAATCAAACAAACAATCAATCAATTTTAGGTCCTAAGGTTGACTTTATCTTTTCGATAGCTACATGTAATTCCAGTAAACCAGTATTCCAGTGATGTAATTTTTGACTTTCCTAACATTGCGGCATCGTTTTGAATAGAAAGTCAGTTTGTCTAAGCTATATCAAAGTGTGGTTTACTAATCAATATGGCTGACACGTGTCTTAAATGCATGATATTATTATCCAACTTATGTTAATGTAAACTTATTTCCTTAACCTCTATTCAAATTATTTCCACATACAAATCACAACTTTCTGCAGGGTTTATACTAGCTACGATAAACCTAATGTTTTGTGTTAAAACTTGTTTTTGTTTAAAAAACACAATCATTTAAATGTTTGAAAACAATGTCATGAACACAGTATACCATCACTAAGTTTGTTATTCTTTCGAGATATGATTACAAAACTCAGAACCGTTAATTATGTTATCATTTCAGTGTATTTGTATTGTCTCGAGAAAAATTACAAGAATGCGTCATGACATCATCATCCACACTTTTATAAATCAAGTAAAGTTTCCGACTACTAAATTGTAAAATTTATCTTATAAACAACTGCCTTGATTTGAGAAAGCACTCGGCTGTTTTTCAAGATAATTTTCGGTTAGTCAAACAAAACCACTTTTATCAGGCGAGCCAAAAGGATAGTCAGTACAAGCGAGATGAAAAACCTAACAATGTGTTACTAACATGGTTTGTTATTTTTTCCTTCACAATACTTTTAAAATTAGAATGGTCATGGACTCGTAAAAAAAAGTCAAGACTTTTTAGAAGTTTAGATGTCGTCATCATCATCAGCCAAGGCTGGCAAGCCAAGTCAAGGACGACATTTAAACTTCTAAAGTTTAGTAGTTTAGTTAGTTATTAGTTTAGAATCTGTTTGTATCTACTTATTTGTTTATTACGATTTAACTCAAGAACTATTCTTAATCTATTCTTTCACCATTAGAAAGCTACATCTTTACCGAGTAATATAGGCTATAAATTATATTGATATCATGCAAGCGAGCTATCACAATTTTCGGGGACGAAGTCGCGGTCGAAGTTCTAGTTTTAAATAAAATCTTATCAAGACGTAGCAATCACAACTTTTTTAAGGCATAAACTTTGCTTATCATCTAGCGAGACAATCAGCGTGAGATTAAAGCAATCACGGTTGATCTTGGGATCATTTAACTGTTAGCTTATGCGGTTAATGATATTCTACGAATCATGAAATATAGGTAAACATACTCGTACTGTGATTTATGAAGGTAAGTGAAAAATTGTGAATAGAAAACATATGGTGGCTCGTCAAATTATTGTGCAAGACACCGTATCATAAATATGTACATAAACGTAGATAAAACTCCTTAATTGGACATTAACGTTTGTCTAGTAAAGAACAGGAAAATTGCATACAGCATCATTTGATATGTTAGATGACAAGCAAAAAGGAGAATACGTCAATACTAAATTAAATAATTATTAACATTTTGCAGTACACACACAAATAAAATAACTCTTATAACCATAACTAGTAGGTATGGGTCTAGAAGGATATTTTCGCGTTATCAAAATCGACTGCAGTTTCCCTTAATACATTTCACGAAACAATTTCACAGTTGTTTGCCAACAGCAAACAACGTCATTCGATTGCCAAAATGTCCTTGTACTTAGCACGTAATCGTAAGGCAATGTCAAAACTAACTTTAACATTTTCCTTGAACTAACAAAAAAAAAAATTAGAAATAAAAAAAAGACACTCACCATTTTAGAACAAGAATTTGATAAAACCAGAAAACGTAAATCAACGAAATAATTAAAAACAAAACGGAATTGAAAGCAGCCAGTCACTCGACACCAAATAATGACGAAGTAAAATGAATGATTACAACTATGTTTCCTCCGTATCTCTGTTATCATTAACTGATGGTAATCCGTATGCAAATTGAACAGAACCCATGTCTTAGTTGATGAAATGTGCGTTTGTCTGTGGTTTGAAGAAATAATTTCTTGGAGGGAAAGATTTAGAAGCGGGTTGGAGGTTAGCCTCAACAAGGAAACAACAAGGAACGTATGAAGAATCATCTTAAAAAGGAACAGAGGAAACACTTCCGAAGATTATCTTAAACATCACTTCGGGAAGAAAAATATCTTGAGTAAATCTGGACTTATTATTAATAGTTTCTAAAATAGCCAATCCACATTCAACAAGGATGGTGCTCATACCTTCTTCCTGTATGAAAAGATAGATTTCGCCAGCAGGCATTTATGTAATAGGTTGATTGGTATTACAGAACAAGGAAAGCTCTTAAAATTATTAGTAATAATGAAGACAAACAAATCTAAAAGAATATTAACGAAAATAATAAAAAGCCTTTTTAATAAAGCGAAAGTTAAAGAATCTTTATGAGAGAAACTGAAGAATGTTTAATAAATAAAGCTTTCTTATCCACAACTTATAAGCAAAGATCATACAACAAAGTAAAACCGTTATTAAATCTTGATTCGTCACTATCATCGGTTTAACTCATGCTCTTGGCAAGGACAACACAAAACAATCTCAAAAAACTGGATCGCGTGACGATTCTAGTTAGACTTGAACTAAGTAGATCAACAACAAAAAAATACAGGTTTTTAATGCCAATAACACTTATCTACTACTCGAATAACCTTCGCTCGATCCACTTTTAATATTAAAGAGGTATTGTAAATAAACAACAATAGGTACTTTATTGAAACAAACCTAAATAAAGAACTGCTAACTGAAATGTGGGTAGGACAACGATAGCAAGTTGACGAGAGTGTCTAATGATTGATTTAATTTCAATCGCTTGCGGTTGGAGATGCAGAGTTGAGCATGACGAGAGTACACGACGCGGTGTCAAATTTGGAGGAAAAAAAGTCATTTGTCTTCGTAAAGTAAAAACAGCAGAAGTGGTCATGATACACGTGGAGCGGTGGACTATTTGTAGGTTCATACTTACGATGATGAAATGCAGAAACACAAAAAAGGAGGAAAGAAATAGAGCCTGCCATAATAACTACAATCTAATTTGTGCAATATTCAGAGAACGGTCACATGTTACGTAAGATGACCAAGTTAAAGATAAACAACATTGGCAATTTGAATGTCTCGAGACTTTTCTAAGGGTATTGACATACAAATATTTGCTGCTGGTTTCTTAAGAGCTCGTTAGGGACATCCGGTATAGTTGTAGGATCCACCTCATTTAGCACCAAGTGCTTTTATTATGCAATTGAGGCTGAACTTAAGACATTAATTACTTTTAGGCGTTTCTAAGATACATAATAAGGAGGACTCACCCTTTGTAAAATGAACCAGAATTTCGGAGACCGCATAAAAGGATATTGGACCCATAGTTATGTAAAAAATATTACAATCACCGTGGCAGTCAATGTGGGTACATTGGCTGCCACGAGACACGAAAGCATCAGTAAGGTCAGTTAGCGAATTTAATTTTATATAAATCTTAAAAGAGGAACAAGAAAATCCAGCCATATCTCCTAGTATTACAGTATCATAAAAATGCACATGTCTGCAAACAATGATGGCGATGACAATTATGACAAAGAACTGTTTTATCATTGTGTGCAAAGGATTTGGGAGGATTCCAGAAACTGTTCATCATTGAGTGATAAGACCGTTGACCTTACTACATTGGTTCACTAGTATTTGACAAGGGTGATGAAGAAAGGATGTCTGTTACTGTGCAGTGATGAGATAGTGGAAATTGGATTTTTGTTTGCTTTGTCTTATAGGAGATTCTGGTGCCTATTGGTTCTTGTGTGACGTGTAAAAGTGACATCGACTGGTGTGAAGTGAATGAGTAATGTGCCTGTGATATTGTAGTGTTTTTATAGGAACTATTCTTTTTGTGTGAAAGTCCTCATGAATGGCTTCTACCCTGGAACAGGGGGAAGGGTCTGTCAGACTTTTAGTGACCACGGTTTTCTACCAACTTCCTCTGGCTGAGGACCTTACGTAATTTATCTCAGTCTCCCGGCTGGATATTGGCCTGCCTGAGGACCAGACGGATCCAGTCACCTTTGGTGGCTGTCACCATGGGAACCAAGCGTGGATTTGGACGTAGGTACTCTGTATTAGTCTTCCTGGATAGGACATTGGTAACGTAGGTGTACTCAGTTGGGTTGTGCAGGTCAGATAGTATTTCCACGTAAAATACAAAAATATTAGTAAAAGGCTAGGCAGTTAATGATGATTTACTTTGTGTGTACAGACAACAGCACATCAAGCTGATCAAGCTACTACAATCTGTCAAATTTGTTTAAGAGTCCTATTACATTTTTTACTTCATATACTACTACAAATTCATGATTTTTGACGCAGTAATTTTCAGCATTAGTTAGATATTTTAATTATATGCTTATGAATAACAATAGTGCCATTCTCTTTCTTGTAAGTTGGAGTTATACATTTTCATTTTTCTTTTTGTGTAATTTACTATAAATATTTTACGAACTCAGTTTGCAAGAAAAACTGTCGGCGATGGAACTTTGACGCTCAAATTCACATTGTTACATGCAATTCTTATAAAAGCTAAAATTACTGAAAAATAAGCTGAATGTTTTACTTGTTTGTTGGAGTTTTAGAATTTCTTTAAATTCCTTGAATTTTCACGGAAAAAATCGTAAAAAAAGCGTAATTTAAGCCATAAATGTCTTGATTCAGCGTCCATTTTATGTCAAATAAACTAAATTTTATCATATAAATTAATATGATATAAAACTTCAATCTACAATGAATAAAATTTCATTAGTTTTCGTTTGTCAATATAATAAGACAAAATTACAATAAATAAAATTGAAGTACTATAATTCTGCGTCAATTCAGGTCGCTCCTCAGTCTCATGTCAGTCTCGTCTCTAATTTTCGTCAATAACAATCAACAATCATCCGGAGATTGCTATTATTATCGACTTGTGTACGCCGATCGAAAAAATTTGATCCAGGGAGTAAAAATAAAAAATATGCGAAAAAAATGTAATAGGACTCTTAATAGATTTTAAACTTTATCGGTAAAGCGTTAGGTTCTCGGTTGATTGGGAAAATTTGACAGTTTCGGATAGCTTGATGTGCTGGCTCTGTATCGATGGGTTGTAGGACTTTACTACAAGGGTACTGTCATATAACTTTTTAACTATCTAATTGATTCAATGTTAAAATTCTAAAATTACAAGTCTATTTTAATTTTATTCCAAGGCTGTTTAAATATCAATGTATTTATCGATGCTGGTAAAGGATTAACAAAGACTACCATACATGGTCTTGTCGCATCTGTGTTAAGGATATCAGGCATAATGTTATTCCCCAAACTTGAATAAAAATAATGTGTTGACCTCCCAGCGTTCGCGATCGACGGTTGTCGACCCACGTGAATATAATGTATTTTTTTGTTGAGATGCTAATGGCAAGTATAATAATGTATTGTGTATATTTTGTGAGAAATTGTGTTTTTTTTAGTTTTCAAGTGATTTTTAATAGGTAAGATGTAAAGAGATAAAATATATGTTTTTTTTGTAGGTATTTAGTTGGGTGCTCAAGGTAGAGGTCAGCAAGGATGTTTTGGCGTGTGAATGACGTTATTAGAAAGATGTTGTTTGAATAAAATGCTCATACATTCCGATTAGATTCTAATATTAGAATCGGAAAATATCTGTAATGATTACTTATATTATTAGAGATGGTTAGACTAGCCCGACCTTAGTTGGGAAAAGGCTAGGCATACGATGATGATGATTATCTATATTAATTTAAATTTTGGTCATGCGCAGAAATTAATATATTTTGATTATTTTTCGTTTACAATATTTTCTTGTAATGGGCCATACATAACCTCTGAGAGAGTTCCTGTAAGTGGTCGACGAAAACGTTTTATGTCCACTCGTAAATTGATAATTAAATTGCGTAAGCAATTCTAATAAATTAATTTTATTTTATTTATTTTAATCCTTTTAAACAGTAAACGCGAATTATTTCGGTTTTTTTAACGAATACTGAGACACGTCAAATAAATTACAAAATTACTGCGTACATTTTTATTGCGATTATAATTTTATTGAAATACATACATGAATGAACTCACGCGTTTTTCCCATTGGGGGGTTGGCAGAAACTATAGGACGGCACCTGCTACGACCCACGTTCATACCCCTGGTCATACACGCTCGCCGGTTGCGAATACTACGCACCTGACTTTCCGAAGAACATTACCAATAAGGCCAATCTATGTATTATAATTATAACCAACTAGGGCGCCCTCCTAACATTTCAACTCACATCATATTTTTAAATACCTTTTGTTTGTCGACTTTAATAAAAGTCATCCACTCCACATGACCAAAAGAAAACCCAAAAAAAAAACTCAAAGCATTTATTTCAATTAGACCAGTTGTTGCCCATTCATAACGTAGATCTCTACAAGTAACCATCCAAGAAACATGTTTTAAATTTTTAGTACTCCATATTTTTTCTTAACACTTTTTTCGTAAACAATTTGTGAAGATGCACAACAGACTGTATAACTTTTAAATCATTGAAACATATTATAATTCTAATATAATATACTTAATAGTTTATTATAACTTTACGTGATCACTTGTCATTCTGCTCCCCGCCAAGCGAAACCTTTCGTGAGGATATTTTCACAAACTTTGATAAAATCAGTAAAAAAACATGCCATACCTACATCACCAAAGTTATGTGGTCCCCATATTAATTGCCAAATACTGATCCGGTAAGTCAACACGCGGCAACTCAACAAATGCATGTCTCGAGAAAACAAGAAATAAGTATAAGGTATGTGAATTCCTAAATTTGAATCCGAAATTCCGTGCATCGGAAAGCACGTGAAGTCGTTGGTCCCGGCTTCCATTTGTAGATCTTTGACATTCGTTAGGTACGGGTAATCAAAAGTCTGACAGTCTTACCAAGGGATATCGTATTACCCGGTAACCGGGTGTAGGATAGACCAGTCCTGTACTCGTGATCCGCTGCATCTAGTTAGACTGGAAACCGACTCAAACAAAGTTGGAAAAAAATTAGGCATACGAGTTATGTGAAAATGTATTTCTATTACATAGTACAATAATGATGTTTGTTCATTTTTATCATTCGTCGTGGTTTTTTTGTTCCAACAGACGACCGGCGGAAGACGTTGCATTGGAAGGCCTCACACTAGGTGGACCGATGACCTGGTGAAGGTTGCGGGGATCCGCTGGATGCGAGTCGCACGGGACCGGTCAATGTGGCGACACTTGGGGGAGGCCTGTGCCCAGCAGTGGACGTCTTTCGGCTGAAATGATGATTATGAGACGACCGGCTAAAAAAAAAGGAGAAAATCAAAAGTATGTATTTTTTGAGTTACCTCTTATATGCTGATGGAGCAGAACATATCTTTTAAATTCAATGATCGTACTTTTGGTGTAACTAAATGCCTCTAAGAGAAAGTTATGACCAGGATGGTCGCGAATTACTAAGTAACTATGTTTTATATCATGTCGTTATGTAATGCCAGTTGGTTACAAATCAAATCGGAAACATTAATACTTCAATGTAGTACTGTCTATATTTATTTGCAGTGCTACAAGACCTGTTGCCGCTTGGACTCTGATGTCAGGAGGATGTAGATAAACTAGAGCTGCTGGACTGCGTGTCGCGGGTTCAATTCCCGCACAGAACAAATATTTATTAGGCCTACAGGTAGTGTCCGCCAATTTTTCTAAAAAAATAATATTTGTGTGCAATTGTTTTGTAATGTGCAAATATTTTTAGTTTCGATTCTGGCCACATGCCAATAGATCCTTGTACGGCTGCAATAAGAATTTCCGCCTGAAATTAACAGAAGAGACCCTATATCTTGCAGATATTCGAGTAATCGAATAGGTATAATTATGATGAAGGCTAAACCTAGTTCTAACCGAAGATAAGAGGATACGTCATCTAAGTTTAACCGCATGTAGCCGGCTGCACCTAGTTGTAGCCGGCTAAAACTAGATGTAGCCGCACTTCGGCTATTAGCCGAAACGTACCTAGGTACTAGGGGATCACCTTATTACAGACAATAACCAGACACAAATTCGGCCATAGACTGGAACTCGGAACTTACCTTATAGAAAAATACTCTTTGCTCGATCCGAGGACAGACACCCAGAGTCAAGGCCGGTAAATAAGTATTTTACTACCATTATTTCACACACATCAGGTATATTATTGTTTGTTTAAATAATTGCCCATTTATTTATCTTTAGTGCAGCAGTTCTGTCGGCGTTAAAACTAGCTAACACGGAAATATGTTTGTAAAACCGTTTGTGTTTTTGCGCAAGTTAGTTCCTAAATGTTTTTTGCATGTGTGTATGTTTTTGTGCATGTCTGCATGTTTAACCCTGCTTATGATTGATTCGTGTTTTTCTATCGTGTAATATTAATTATATAAGGTAGTGGTACATCAGAAATTTGCGAGTGTGGTATTGAGAGTTGGTTTACAATTTGCGCACTTTTGTTAGATCTATCGAGTTTAAAGCCCTCTGCACTTGTAGCCTGGGCAATGAATGACTGTGGTTGGAAAAGTTGACTTATGAACTTTGTTTGGACTAGTTAGAAGATAAACATATTAAAAGTCCTGACCCCTCCGAGGTGAGCCCGAGGGTGGGGGGGGCAAAGAAGGTCCCGTTTTTTGTTTTTTTGCTTATATCTCGAAAACGATGCGTCCGCGTCGTATAAAATTTTGTTGTACTACATACTAGACTATTGATTAGAACTCCACGATGAAGAGATTATACACCGCGTATTGTAGATTTATATTATTAACATAAGCGATATCATCATCTTCTTCATCATCAGCCTATAACCTGCTGGGACACGGCCTCCTGTCAATGAGAGGGAACGCTGGGGAAACTCATCATAGTCATACCTATCCATTATCATCTAGCTAGGATCATGAACAGAATAGAATACTCTTTATTATGTACACCATAAAAATTACAGATACAAATGCAATACAGAATCCTTGGTAAATGGTTTTGACACCAAGGCCGCAAATTCGGAGGTCTTCTTGTAGCGTGCAGGGGCGCGTTGCATGAGCAGTTCCATTAAACGCCCCACTGTACGCTGCAACTGCTGCAAGAAACGCATCTCCAAATTAGCGAACTAAGGTACAACGAGTATAAGAAAAAAATAATCAATCTTTTATTATATAAAGGGTGTATTGTATTGTATTGTATAGCGGGCTGGTGTCCGCAACTTCACGTCAAAGCACGTATTTTGCGTACGGGTGGGAATTCTATTCGATCCACCCTAACTCCCCGAGAAAGGCCAGCAGCGCCATATAAAGGGTGAAAAACACCTCTTAAAAAAGCCGAAAGGCACTTGTTCTCCCCGTCATTGCGATCATTTTTTTGTTATACACCATACCTGGGAACCTTCTAGTTACGGAGATATTGGGGGTCAAAGTTCCAACTTTTTGACAAGTTTTTTTATAAATACAAGTTTTTAATGTAAGATTTTTACTGACAACTCCACGACCCCCGTACTATTCAATCCATCCATCAGCACAATGTTTTGAGTGCGTTACATTGAGTTCTACCACAAAGGATGATTTTTCACCCCCAAAAAAAAGTAGTTTCCCAGCAATAATGTTTGCGTAAAGTTACTTAGTTTGATGTACAGAATGCTTGGTTGACGGCTTCGTGATGAGGTCTTTTGCACCCTGTATAATGAAAAGAAGAAAATTGCGTCAACAGTGGACGCGTTTACAATGTTTCGTGTCCGTGCAATTAACTCTTGAGAAGTTATTTTGTAAGGAGGCTATTCTGGCTGCAGGATCAAATCATGTCAGTCATAAAAATGTATTGTCACCAGAACTAAAGGTGTGTGCAAAATTTCAGCTCAATCGGCGGGGGAGAACTAGTTTGAAATTTAGTTGCAAGATTTGACCATTACATACAACTAACTAACAAGACGAGGTAAATTAAAGCTTATAAAATTAATATACCTTTGACACAGTTGTGCTTTTACAACAAGTTATATTAATCTATGGACTAACTTTCTCTTTATCATGAAAACCTAGTACCTATGTAACTAAGTTAGCTTCATAAACCTCTCTCAAGGAAAAATGTCTTCCAGTTTCAATCAATTTATTTCTACCAATGCCGGCTGTTCCTATTACATATCAGTATCACAGTCTGATACCATTGTTTTATTTTATTACAACATCACACGTAGGCTGTAAATTGATTGCCATTTAAAAACTAATAGACGGTCATGAATTTTGGTGGCTAGCTAGATATAACAATGTTTTTAACAATGGATGTCGTAGTTAAGTGCCAATTATTCTGACGGAAATAGTTTTTCAATATTGCTTCTATATCTAAGTTTCATTAGAATTATTGGAATCGTAGATAAGTTTTTAAATGTGCACGAGTTCGCATCATATACAAGTATTTTTTGTGTTTTACATTTACCCAAATCATCATCATACATCACCCATTAGGAAAAAGTAAAGGAAATAAGTAGCTATGTGAAAATTCCGTGCCTCGGAAAGCACGTTAAGCCGTTGGTCCCGGCTGTCATTTGTAGATCTTTGACAGTCGTTAGGTAGTCAGAGGCCCAAAAAGTCTGACAACCAGTCTTACCAAGGGGTATCGTATTACCCGGTACTAACTGGGTTGTGGAGGTCAGATAGGCAGTCGCTCCATGTAAAATACTGGTATTCAGCTGCATCCGGTAAAACTGGAAGCCGACCCCAACATCATCTGCCTAGCCTTTTCCCAACTGTGTTGGGGTCGGCTTCCAGTTTTACCGGATGCAGCTGAATACCAGTATTTTACATGGAGCAACTACATACGTCTTACAACCGCGAATAATATTTTAATCAACATACAACCTAGCACTGGCCTGTAAATAGCAAAAAACGTAAGAAGCTACCCTTGAGCATCAGCCTTAAGAAATTACTGATGGAAAAACTCGGTAACAATTTGCTCGACCCGGGATTGAAACGAAGACCTCATGCTCAGCAATCGCGATTGCGACCGATAGACCAACAAGTATATTAGTTACACCACACGAGTTATATCACTACATTCAATTACTACCATAAGCTTTGTTTCCCTGTCATAATTTGTCAAAAAATAATTAAGACTTCCCACTTGTATCATTAACACTAAAAACGGGATATTTACCATGTTTATTTTTTTTTGTGCCAATATCTCGCCGCTGTTGCAAGCACCATGATCACTGATAAACTGAAGTTATTGCCAATATTTCCCTTTTTTTCGGAATGGCATCTCGCCGTTCAACCTAGAGAGGTTGTCGTCTGCTTAACCGGACAATCCTGTGGGTACCTTAAGTGTAAGGCCTCCAGCCAGGGCATAAAACTTACAAACTGAACGACTACACGCTAAGGGCTCCCCCTGCGGGCCTCGGCTTAGGGCGTCGCTGGGAGAGGACAGCAAGGGGACAGGCTGGATCTGAGTGGTGTCATTAATTAGGGACTGATTTTGAACTACAGGCGCAGCAACGCGGGCTGGCACGAGCAAGGGACGGGATCCAATATTTCCCATGCTATCCTTTAGAATAAAAATCGATGTTTGGAAAGGAACTGGTTTTACATTAATACTCATTCCCGAATTCCTTGACCGAATTTTACGTCATATCAGAAATTCAGAATATTTTTGTAAGTGATACTTATAAATATTTAAACTAACTATACCGTTTACTTCCAGAAGAAAACCGGTTTAAAAAGAAAAATGTCAACAAACTAATAACGGTTTCAAGGAAAGTGGTTTTAAAGTAAACGAAACTGAGCACCTCAAGTGGATTACAGATCTTATTTTTTTGCATTAAAGTAGAAAATTGCACAAAAGAACCTGCCACAGGGGATTAACATTTTACTGAATCATCAGCGTTTATTTGTTTTTATTGTCTTTTTAATTGATTCTTTGATTGTTGTTGCAAGAGTCTGTTAAACATAAGAACAATAGTAATTATCTAGTAAGATATAATAGTAATTCACTTGTAACGGTACTTGTTATTTGAAAATAAATCACAAAGGAAAATCTGTTTTATTAATCAGCAACATCATAAGGAAAATAATGGACAAATAACATAAAAAATGGACCGATAATTCTAAAGGTCCTGTTGTCAGTAAGTCTTCACGTCAAAATATAACATTAAATATACGTGCTCCTATCAGAAACAAGTTTTACTACATTCTATACATAGAGTAAGGTAGGTATTTTGATAATAAGTGTATTCTAAATATAGCTCGTACAAATGTAGTCAATGACAGTTTGATTGTAAAAAATATTGTGATCATTGGCGACACGTGTTCTTATCATAGTTTTATAAATAGGTACTTGCTGTACCCACACAATTTTAGCAAAGCATTAGTACCTACCTAACGTGCTGTGCAACCCTACTGCAACTAGGAGCATGACAACATTGTAGAAGACACATCATTATCTGCCTAGCCTTTTCCCAATTATATTGGGTCGACTTCCAGTATGACCGGATGCAGCTCTCCAGCTGAATACCACTATTTTTACTTCTAGCTTATCCGAAAAGAAAAGATACTCTTGATGGTGCTTCAGAAAAGATAACTAGGTACTATTTTTAATTTCGAAACCATCACTAATGTTTTATGTGTTACTAAGTATTTCCCGTGATTTCACTTGTGTTATAGTCAGAAATAGGGATCTTCTTCTTTGCGTGTCGTTAGACTCAAATAAGACCCGACCAGTATGTTGCCACCTGCACAGCTCTGTTGCTGGCTTCGTTTAAATCCTGGAAGGTGCAGGTGGCTGTGCAGGATGGGCAAGAAAGGAGGAGGGGCATATCCTGCAGAGGGACAGTGAGCTTCACACTGACATTGTCCTTGGGACGGGTCGATGATACCCCATTTAGCCAGATTATTTCTACAGCGGCCAACCTGGGCCCGCAAACGGTTAAGAGATTTCCAGATTGGCCGTTGCAGTTCCTGTCCAGGGGGAAGATGTTCTGTTGGATTGATGAAGTGAGGAGGGGTGGGATGTCTGGAGGGGTGGGAGAAATAGGGATGATGAACGACTAAAAAAAATATGATTCTATTTAGTCCTCAGTTAGATTATCGTAAAATATTGGATACGTGTTTTTGTTTTATCAAATTAATAAAAATTGACGAAGATAAAACGTGTAAAAGATCATGACTGGGGGTTTGTGACGTCACATTTGAGTACAAAAAATACTCAAACGTCTTAATTTTTTGTTTGTATCCAATATTTTTTGAAAATTTATCTGACTCGATTTTTTTTGTCATCTATCCTATTACCCATGGAAACGTGCTATTTAAAAGAACAGAAGAAAATTGAAAGAGTAATGGTATATTAAATTAATGGTAGCTTAGAACCTCGAACCATCACTAACGTCTTATGTGTTATTGAATTGTTTAAATAAACGATCATGATTTGATTTAACCACATAAAAAGTTACCATACGTATTTATGTAGATTCATTTTGCCTACATGAACCCGGACCTTTGTTCATCAGAAAAAACATATTACTAACCTGACTTAGTTAGTGAGTCGTAAAGCAAAAAAAAACTTAAGGAACAGACGGCTGATTATTAAATTATTATGATTACGATTTATTTTTAACTGGCTATTGTCTAACACACATTAATTGTTGAAGTTAGTTCATACATTAATTAATTCCAGCAAGCAATCATTTACGTTATATACGTCAATGAATATTGAATTCAATATTCAAACTCAAAAGCATTTATTTTAAACTAGCTGATACCAGCGGCTTCGCCCGCGTAGATGTCGGTTATTGAGAAGCTAAGACGGCCTATTTTTTTCCGACACCTCCAACAAATATCATTATATTTTAGCTAATGTATACAAAAACTTGAGAAATTATATAGTAAAACCTTCCTCGATAACCACTCTATCCATTGGTGAAAACAGCATGAAAATCGGTGCAGCAGTTTTTGAGTTAACGCAAACAGACAGTCAGACAGACGCGGCGGAGGACTTTGTTTTATAATATATGTAGTGATGATGGTAAGATAGCAAGTACTTTTGAATAGTCAAAAACAAGATATAAAGCTAAAGTCCAACCACAGGCATAATAACTGGGATTATAAAAGATTTATTAAGATATGAAACATTTTAAACTGAATAGTAATAAAGCGGTGTTCCTCTCTACAGATTTACTAAATTTGCTGTGCCCGACAGGGTCCATAATTGTTTCTATGTTTTATTTACCACCTGTAATTGTACATTAGGGAGTAGCAATAAATGATTTTGACTTTGACTTTGAACTGTGAATGGACTGAAGTTGCCTATTCTAAAGCGTAGATCTCATGAAGAAGAATGGGCTAGAAACTCCATGGACAGTTGGAAACTATAATTTTATGCTTTATTCATTGGAAAAATTTATTCATTCTGGGTTGTGGAGGTCAGATAGGCAGTCGCGGTATTCATGCTGCATCCGGTTTGACTGGAAGCCGGCCCCACTAAAACATGGGCTAGGCAGAACATGTTTCAATGGAAAAGCTTAAATAATACACAACTGTTAGATTGGCGATAAAAATAAATAATACATAGGGAAAATACAGCTGTAGACGAGATCAAGGTTTCATTTATCGAAACACGAGTCGCAAACAAGTTTCAAATAAGTTTTATGCGATACCGTTATAATAAATAATTATCACAACACGTATATAATTTATTACGACTGCGAGACTATCAATAAATAACATTAAAGTGATTGTGCTCTAGTTATTGAATAGATCCAAAGTTTTTATCAATGTTGAGGTAAATGTATTTTTTTAGGAAATCATGAAGAAACCAGTATGACCTAAAACTAAAGACCGGAGACGGGCCAGCATGACGCATAACACATTTGTGGGCTACTCCCTCTCACAGAATATTGTTAGCCTGTGTCCCAGCAGTGGGAACATTTTAGTCTGATGATGAAGTTTATGTTTTTTATCTAAGAATTTTTCCTATAACGTTTACAAATATAAAACTGACCTACACAAACGGAAACCCCGGAACAAGTGTCAGGATCAGCCGTTATTAAATAATAGTCCAATTAGAAGCGATCGTAATATTCGTAGATCGTACGTTGATTCAATGCGCATGCGTCGATTCAAGGCTTCATCGGGTAAGGTCGAGAACTCGAGAACGAAAGGTTTTCCTCTTCGAACACGTTTTTTCTTTAATCGATTATCGTATTCACTCTAATCGTTGCAGTGAGTACGATTGAAGTTCAAGCATACAGAATTTGGAATATGTTAAATTAAGTTACATGAGAGTTTTATACCAGGTAAAATATTAGGGAAAATTCACAGACGTGTGTCATCATCAGATCATAATTATTTTACGATGTGGTACAGTTATTAAACATTACAATACGTATAATTTTAAAGATTTTTGTCACTTTTAAACTCATACCTACTTATAGGTACCCTAATTAGGTCAACTCAAATTGTAATCGTTATTCTTTGAAACCATATCTTTTTAATTTTGCTTACTTCATAATATTGTTGATCGTGACTCTAAATGTGCTTTAGGTCCAGGTTTCGTTTTAAATTCTAATTACTGTTTTTTTTTTAAATATGAGTACTTGTCTAGTTGAACTTCTTGAGGCGTAGCATAAGCATTATTAGCCGATAATGGGGTCACTGGTAGGATACAGGCCCACTTTCAATGAGAAGCAATTTAATATAATAAATAGGCTTTGATCCACCACGTAAACCCAGTGTGGGCTTTGAATATTTGGTTCTAGTATAAATTCCGGTATCCTTACGATGTTTTTCTTCACCGTTTTGAGAGCAGTGGTGATGAAATAAATTGTACTATGTAACACACATAACTGGATTCGAACCTGTGACCTGCAACCACAGGAGCAGCCGCTCTCGAGGAGTAACCAGCTAATATTGCCAAGTTTTACGTTTGCAATATTGATCAATAAATAGTGATTGGTAACTAGATCCCAACTCGGACATGTTACATAACGTGAAGTGGCAGCTTGCTATGCTAGCTCACTGCCTAACATAGTAATATGGACATATTATTATGTATAAAATATGTTGCATTTTGTTGAGCGTATCTCATTATAAAATGGCTAAGTTAGATGAAGATTTACCAGTGCTTGGTCACAGTTGTTTCAGTTTTCTGAAAAAAAAAGCTAAAGCTCCTGTACCGTGGTTGCTATAATAAACTTATTTATTTTTTATTTTTATTATTTCTAGCTCATATTGTCCCACTGCTGGACAGAGGTATTCCTCTCCTTCCTTCCTTGGTCACGATTCTGCACTACTTCTTTTCGATTCGAGTCTATTAGGCCTTAGAATGAGAGTTCTCAAACCGACTAATAAAAGAAAAAAAAAACAAGAAAAGTGTAGTCATGGTCTTTGGGGCCAGAGGTAAATACCCAGAAGCAGTACCTTCAGTGAAGCTAAGCGGTATACCCCTTGTAAGGGTAGACCAATTTAAATATCTGGGTCACTTATTGACCACTGGCCTCAAAGATGATGAGGATATTGATAGGGAGCGGAGGGCGCTGTGTGTGAGAGCAAACATGATTGCCTGCAGATTCAGGCGTGCCTCTAAAGAGGTCAAGCGCACTATATTTAGTGCTTACTGCACGTCATTCTACACTTGCAGTCTGTGGGGTCATTATACTCAAAAATCATACAGCGCCCTTCGCGTCCAATACAATAACGCATTCAGGGTGTTGATGGGGTTGCCTCGATACTGCAGCGCATCAGGGATGTTTGCTGAAGCTCACGTAGACTGTTTCTACACGGTGATGCGGAAACGGTGCGCATCCCTGGTCCGTAGGGTGCGGGGCAGCGCCAACAGCATCCTGTCTACGATTGCGAGTAGGCATGATTGTGTGTATGTGAACCACTGCTGTAAGGTTTCAGCTGCGCCTGTCACCTTGCAGCAGTGATGTCACAATCTGTTTTCTGTTTTATTTTGTTTGTAAATGTATTACTAACATAGTTTGTAAGTAAATTGTTACTAACACTATGAGTCTTGTTGCTCGAAATAAATAAATAATTATTATTATTATAAGTCGGCGACAAGTAATAATTTGTGATCTTTTCGTAGTCATAAGCTAAATAGTTAAAGTCGTTTTTTCCGAGTCGTTCATAACCTTGTTCAGACAAGTGCAAAAGAACAAACAGGTTATAAAAAATCTGTTCTTTCCTTTTATTTGAATTTGAATTGTGGGAATACCCAATTACGTTGTTATGCTAAAAAGTCCATTAATTGCATAACTAACTGAGGTATAATATTTTGGGAAATTCTGGTTTAAAAACGAATTCTTAAACTGCGCGTCTACACTGGGCGAACCAAGCACGAGTGGAACACGAGTTCGATTAGTGTAGACGAACTTGGAGCCTCGAACTAGCACTCGAGTAAAGTAAATTCATGGTCAGCTTGTGCTCCGCTTGTGGTCGGCTCATTTTAGACGCAGCTTTATAGAGTCTTACAACAACATTACACGAGTCAACGAGTGAGTTTTAACATTGGATTCAACGTACTTTCTTGCTTGCGGATGCAAACCTTCGAACTTTTCAAGGCAAACCCCTTTTTTACAACCTATTTAATGCAAACATGAGCTGATTGATCGGAACGAGATCAAATCAACGAGACAACAGTTTGTTATAAAGGACACCATTTAACATAACATCACGCCTATAATTCTCGAAGGTATAGGCGGAGACATGGTACCCATATTTTGGTAGTTAAAGGCGAGACAATTGCCATTTAACTGAGTACAATTGCTAACTTCGCGGCGGGCTTCATCATCATCGTTTCAGCGGAAAGTCGGTCACTGCTGGACATAGGCCTTTCCCAAGTGTCGTCACATTGACCGGTCCCGTGCGACTCGCATCCAGCGGATTCCCGCAACCTTCGCCAGGACGTCGGTCCACTAGTGGGAGGTCTTTCAACGCAACGTCTTACGGTTCGCGGTCGCCACTCCAAAACTTTTCGGCCACATTGGCCATCCGGCGGGCTTGCTAATGAGAAATTCTTGATGGAAGAACCCTCTGTCCTGTCTGTGAATCGCCTCCAGGTAACTCATCCCTCAACCTCAGTAGTGCTGGCGATCACTGGACTAAATAGGTGGTCCTTTGTAAGTTATAATTAAGGATGATCAACCTAAAGGGTTAGTTTTCAATTACTCTAAATTTTAAAATTAAGATCTCTATTAATGAACTGTCAATTGAGTGTTACATATTCTTATAATAAGTAAAAAGTAATTAAAACTTTAATTTTACACGATATATTTTTTTAAATTTTAGAAATAAAAATTATTTAAATTTTAGAAATAAAATTTATTTAAATTTTAGAAGTAAAATTTATTAACGTTTATAAGAAATAAAACAATTTTTTAAATTTTATGAATACCTTTATAGTTAGTTATATTTAAGTCCCATGCATGCCACCCGGCCACAAATCCAGACTCTGTGACTGCCTCTCAAAAATTACCAATGAAAAATCATATAACACTGCCCGAGACCTGGGAATCGATCTCAGGGTCTCAAGCTCTGCAGTTGCGCTAGACCACCGAGCCAGTAATCACATTATCACATTTCTTACAATATAAATATTATATCGGAAGACGTTGCGTTGGAAGGCCTCCCACTAGGTGGACCGATGACATGGTGAAGGTTGCGGGATTTCGCTGGATGCGAGTCGCACGGGACCGGTCAATGTGGCGACACTTGGTGGAGGCCTATGTCCAGCAGTAGACGTCTTTACTACTACTCTTGAACATCTTAATAGTCCTGAACTTACTTTAAAAACTCTTAACACATCAAGTAAATAAGTTTTAATATATAATATTCTAAACGGTATTAACATAACTACTTTCTAGCACTCGCTAAGGCCGGCCGCAAACGGGTAAAACCAGTAGATTTGAGTTCTAACGAACGGACACAGGTAGCTATGTCGTTTGCTAATTTCCTTCGAAGGAAATCTTGTTTCTCTTAATATAATATATTCGCAATTTCTCCGTTGATAGTGCAAGCTATTTTTATCCGGTGGTGTAGACAGCCTAATTAGTCCTTTTTTGGCCGTAAAATTAAATTGTACCGGTTTTGTTCGTCTCGTATGGAAGATATGTTTTTCGCGAATGGGCTGTTAAAATTCTTAGCCTCATCATTATTTCTTTGCCTGTCTCCAACTGTACTTTGTTGGCTTGCATTCGCGAAAATTCCCACGAACGAAAGCTGAAATCCAAAAGGTTTTCATAGATGTAAAGATCCTAGAGTGCAGCGGTGGCCCAGTGGTGGCGGCCTCGACTTACGAACAGTAAGTCGTGGGTTCGAACCCAGACAGGCGCATTACTTTGTGTAATTTATTTCATCATCACTGCTCTCAAAACGGTGAAAGAAAACATCGTGAGGAAACCGGCATGTCCTAGAACCAAAAATTTGAAGACATGTGACATCTACCAATCCGCACTGGGCCCGCGTGGTGGATTATAGCCCATTCCTTCTCATTAAGAGGAGGCCGTGTCCCAGCAGTGGGAACATTATAGGCTGATGATGATGATAATGAAAGATTCCGGAACGAAAACTAGGACAGCTGATACCGTCATACCGTGTACTTTCGAAAGACTGCTTTTGAAATCCGGGCAGACGTTGTTCAGCCATGAGCCAGTAAAAATCTATAATTTATTTAGGCATTAGCTTGATAAATACATAAACCGGTTAGGCTGGTAATTCAAAGCCTTATATTGTTTTTTTGTTGCAGACAATACCATTGAATTTAGCTCAGACATCCCACGCAAGACATTCAAAGAAATCATGCAAAAAGTTTAGCACTTTTATGAATGACAACCATCAATAAGAATAAGAAAATTATTGTACTTATACTAGTAACGGTATTCTAAGGTATTGTATTGACTGAATGGGTTTAGACTTTGGCATAGGGGCTATCATCAAAGAGCTTGGGTACGTGAGAAATATTTCAAGTCTTGGATCGCTTTGAGACTGTGTCCTTTTGTAGGTAGGGATTTCCACCAGTCTAGTTCCTATTAGGATGTTTGCAATGACACTTGAAGTCTGGGGCCCAAGACTATACTAACAAAGAAGGCTGGTACTATACTAACAAAATAAAATTGAAGCCAGCCCCGTTACCATCTTCTTATCTGGCTAGCGGTTTGCAGCTGAATATAGCAGTATTTTACATGGGCCTATCCGGGAATATCCTGGATGAGGCTAGGCTGGCTCAAGAACGTGGAGCTTGGCACAAACAAAGACCTATTCCTTGCAGTGGTGGGTGAAGTCGAGCTGTGATGATAAAGTGCCTATCAGACCTTCGCAAGACCACAACCCAGTGGCTGGGTAGCCGGACACCTCTTCGTATACCTGATTTCTAGGGTTTCAGGCCTCTGGTGGCCTATAACGGTTGTTAAAGGCCTACAAATGACTGTCGGGACGTTGGTCCCGACAGCTAGGCCCGGAGCTAGGTGGCCCCTAAAAGCACGTTAGACCGTTGGGTCTAACGTGCTTTTAGGGGCCACCTAGCTAGTAAGTTCTACCACGGTATGAAGCATTTTTATAACAATGACAATACGAGACATTTGTATAATATGGTCATACTACTTATAATAGTTTTCAATATTTTACAATCAAGGTCACGTGTCATTGAGACAATGCTTCCCAGAGCTATTGATTGTGCGAGTTGAAGAAACAGTTATAACTTAGCTGAATAGATGAGTAGTGTTAGTACCTATGTAGAAAAAATGTACATTAAGAGAATGTATCAATACAACAATATAATATTATGGCTGGATGAAAGAATGTGAGCTGAATCATAGGTTGTTTGACTTGAATGCTTGGTTGTTTTAAAGGTTGTATGCACGACTACAGAATATGAGGTTTTGAGGTCGATTCTCAACTCGGGCGCGTTATTGGGGTTTTCTATCAGGAATTTGTCAGTAGAACCCTGAAGTCAGGATTACTGCCAGGTTGATGGCAACAGGCGAAAATGTTGCTGGCGAAATCTGAGGGTACTACAGATGCCGGGGCCGATGTGCCGATGAGCCGGGGTTGCGGGACTGTTCGAAAGAGATACCGTGGCCCCGGAACACAAAGGGCGATGAAGGAACATGGATGGGTTTTAGTCAGTAAAAGTCTGACACTCCCTCCTGCTCCGCCCAGAGCGGGGGGAGTCATTTGATGATTTCCCATCAGAATAAAAGGGTACTACAGATACACTTCTGCCGCACCCTTCGGAGAACAGGCGTGATGTTATGTAATATCTTATTGCTTCAGGATCATACGAATTTTACCCGAACAATTAATATCAGAACGTAAACTCAAAATATTTCAAGTTAAATAGTTAATTATGCTGTGGCCCTACAGATAATTGTTCGGGATAATTTCTGTTGTGTTTGTGAGTTAAATGCACCCACTATACAGGAGAAATTCCGAGTGGGGAAAAAACTAAACGGCTAAAATAAAAAAATATGGAAACTCAATCGGCTTTATGTATACTGTTATTTGCTTCAGTTAACCTTATAAACAGCTGTTAGTACAGTTCGTTATAATATTTAAAATAAGCGTGCAAGTAATATAATCGTTACGCTTCTTTATAATGCTTCACATATACATACAATGTAATCAAAAACTCAGGAAATGATAACTTTTACTTCAAGAAAAGAAGCAGGAAGGAACCTTTGAAGGAACCAGTCGATGTGGTGTCGCTTGAGCTAGCTGGACATAGCCAGCTGTGGATTTCTTTTATGTCAATGATACAAGGATAAGGTCCAAGCTTTTACTAATATTTACCCTTAAAAAATATACATTAGCCGCTTAATACTTCAAATTAAATAACGTCACGCATATAATCCAAATTTCGCCAGTTATTTTGGAGTCCCACGTAATACCCCTATTAAGCGGGACTCCAACATAACTCCGCCAGTCAACAGCCGGGCAACAAAACAGACTTTGGGCCATTGCTACTGTGATATTGTTGATGGAAAAGCTACTGTGTTATTGCTGATGGAAAAACTGAATGACACTTACCCTGATTTGGGAATCGAACCAATTCAATCGAACAGTATTAGAAGCAGTGGTCGTAATAACAACAGAAATTGATATTTTATATACATAGTGTGTGAGACTGCACCAACAGACTCACGATGTCCGCGATTACGCGGAGCCCTAATCAAGATAATATTTGTCCAATCGACAAGGAGAACAACTATTAAATACACTTACCATCACGTTGGTACTGGTGATGTGACGTAGTCCCTGGTCACGTCGTATCTGGGTGGGGTGTAAGTGTAAATGTGTTTTGTGTTGTGTATGTGAAGTTATGTAGATTCGACGGTAACCAAAGGACGCCCCACAGCGCGTACCGTCGACTCCTGGTCAAACCTTCCAAGATCACACACGTGGCACTTTTCAGTCAATGTCCAAATAAATCTTATCCCGGTTTGCTAACTCAATCGGGGTTTTACAATAGTCCAGCACTGAATTCAGGAAGTTACCGGCATCCAAACGACACAAAGCCGGCAACTTAACCAACAAATTATTCGCGGTCACGACGCAAGATGGCGAAATGTCTCAATTTTCACTCAATTATCAACAAAATATCAAACACCGATCAAGATTGTATCGGATTAACATTAACTCAAGGTTTCAATCAATAATTACACGACAGCAGCGTGCACCAAAAAGACAGGAGCGACCATTTTTCCAACCAAAAATGCACTGACAACTAAACGTCATCGCACACTGACAACTGAAACGTCATCTGTCAAACGTCAAAAAACTGCGTTCAGAAACTTATGGGATGAAACACATAGTATGACATTATGGTAGATCTTTACTATTTCTTTGTTTACTAACCTTGTCGTAACGGCACTACAAAGTCAACACAAGTACCGTTTTCGTACAACAACAATTTTAGCAAAACTTATCGATTCAAAATGTTGTTCTATAGCCATGAATTGTGCTCGGTCTAGTTTTATAAACAGCCTAATAGGCAAATCACAGAGGCCTGATACAATTGCTTTACTTTTGTTGTGCGTAAATATTTGTGAAATTGCACTACACGATGAGACCAGCGGTGGCCCAGTGGTGGCGGCCCCGACATACGAACAGTAAGTCGTGGGTTCGAACCCAGCCAGGCGCATTACTTTGTGTAATTTATTTCATCACCGCTGCTCTCAAAACGGTGAAGGAAAACATCGTGAGGAAACCGGCATGTCCTAGAACCAAAAATTCGAAGACATGTGACATCTACCAATCCGCACTATGGGCCCGCGTGGTGGATTATAGCCCATTCCCTCTCATATAGAGGAGGCCTGTGTCCCAGGAGTGGGAACATTAATAGGCTGATGATGATGATGATGATTGCACGATGGCGTAGTTAGATCTGATTGAGAACTCAGAGTGCAGCAGTGGGAAAGTTATAGTCTCACGCAGAAAAGGCCTAAAGTCTTGTAAAGATTACCTTAGTGAAAGCAAAAGTAGAAAAGAAAACAATATTGCTATTGGTTATCGAGAGTCACGTTCAAGGAAATGTAAATTCTAAACTTTTACGACGTTTTTATTGTTAACGTTTGAAATGTGATCGAAGTTATACGATTTATAGTCCAAGTGGCCATGATATGGGTTGTAGAATATGCCATTCATATACTTAATCCATACTAATAATATGAGAAATGTGAGAGTAACTCTGTCTGTCTCTTTTTCACGACAGAACCTTTGAACGGCTGAACGGATTTGAATGTGGTATGTATAGATTATGGTCAAGCAAAGGATTTTCAGGCGTATACAGGGTTACTGATGATATAGAAAAAAAATGTACTGCTTCCTACAACAGTGCTAAACCTACACAGTCAAAATGTATGGTACAGAGGTATTAAATAGATATAAATAAAAATATGCGGCACTACGTAGGCGAAGCCACGACCAAAAGCTAGTCACAACACAACAAAAATGTGCTACGATGATTTCGATTGTTTACATTGAATCAATGAATTGCATCAACTACTAACAATAGCTCTACTCATCCTTGAATGATGAATGAGTATTCGTGCGTTACCTAATTATATCGCACGATACTCAAACTCATGATATATCAAATTATCGAAGAACAATAATAACAAATAACGAAACGTAACCTGGAACATTACCGGTCAGTAAAGCAAAGGAACATAATTAACGAAAAATTATATAAACAAACCTCATAAAAATAAAATACAGGAACCCTGCAAGGGAGCCGTTTTCTTTGAAAATAATATACCGTATTAGTTTAGACGAAAGACTCTAAGATCGCGTGTGAATAATAAAAATAAATATTAGTATGCGATCAATCAAGAAATCGCGAAAAATATAATTATGAAACATCCACATACGGTCGCATTACTGTTAAATTTAAGGAAATACCTATCAGTTTTTTTCACATTTTTCAGCCTTTTTTAAATTCAAGTGTTGTCGAAGTGTTGTGTTGTGTTGATATCTGAGTACTTTATTTCTTACTAATACGTATTTCCTTCGTAATACTTACTTGTACGATTGTCATTGTTCAGTGTCCAATTAGATATTGTAGCCAATTAACGTTAATACAAGTATTCGCACTTCAATCAAATAGTATGAATATTATTGTTTCTCTGCAAAGTTTTGTTACGTAACATTTGAAACTAGTATTTTTGTTGATTCATAAAATTGGTATGCTACATTGAATGGAATTTTAATTTGAAAACCTTCTTGAAGCAGATTGTAATTCTGCATACTTAATTGATTTTAATTTAATTTATTGTAATGTTAGAATATTTGAGCAAATTGATATTAATTTAATGTATTGGAGTCAATTTCAACAACTCGATTTTTTACCTAATTTCCATGGACATTTTCATTTTCAGGTTCTTTGAAAAACTTTAATAATAAAGCGCAACATATCCACATTCTATATACATTTTCTGAAAGGGGATATTATAATTAAATTACTTAGAGAGTTATTTGGGCCAGCGAAATTGGCGAGCCACAGAAATTTTATTATTGCCACCGAAATTGTATTGGTGACACAGAAATTCTGCGTTTGCACCGAAATTGTGAATTATTATATAAATACATTGTTTTTTAATAATATGTAAAGAAAGATAAGGTTTAATGAAAAAACTGATATAATACGAATATCATCGTTAATATATGTATATATTATCGTTGTAATTATGTAATGAACACCTGCATGTAACCCATGTATCACAAATAAACGATTTGATCATTTTAATAAGCATTTCTAAAAATACAACGTGGTGTACTATTAATTGGATAAATCAGTCTTATAAAATTAGCAATTAAGGAATTGATTATGTTTTTTACTTCTATGAAGAGGATGGGAAATCATCAAATGACTTCTCTCGCTCTGGGCGAAGCAGGAGGGACTTTCAGACTTTTACTGACTAAAACGTATTCATGTTCCTTCATCGCCCTTTGTGTTCCGGGGCCACGGTATCTCTTTCAAACAGTCCCGCAACCCCGGCAGGCATCGGTCCTTGCGGACCCTTTCCTATTGCTGACTCTCTTTGAGGCGCGCGTAGAACACGAACGCGCCATCCACACGGTCTGTCGTCATGAGATGGACAGACTGCGAGCTAGCCCATAGCCCACAGGCCCACCACGTGGCCCCCGACCACGACTGCATGTGCATGGACCGCACGACTCCTGCGTAGTGCCTCCGGCAGGGGGCGTTTGCCCCCCCCAGGTTGAGCAGGAGCCGCCTGAAGGCTGCGCCAGTCCGTTCCAGTTTGGGGGCCAAACGTCGGAAGTGCTCCACGAAGATCCACTGGATGTCAAAGACGAGTCCTAGGTACTTCAAAGTCGACTCGACCACACGACGAAGGTAAGTCGGCACCCGGTGATACCGGAGTGCCTCCCTAATGCAGCTCCAGGGCATGGTGTTGAAGGCATTAGCGATATCGAGAGATACCACCAAGACAACCCCACCCCAGGAAACCGCATATCCCGTCGTGAGGGCTCTCACGCGCATGATGGCGTCCACCGTAGAGCGCCCCTTGCGGAAACCAAACTGGTGTTCCGCAAGATCCGGTCCTGACCCCGCTAGGTGCTCGGTGAGGCGGTTTGTGTTGTAGATAGTAAACTAAAAGGCCATGTATCAATGCTATGTATGTGGCATAGAGCATACTGTGACTGACACAAAGAACTTGTCTTTGCTTTTTCTTATGTAACGTGTGTCTACTTTTGAATAAATCTTATCGCATCTTACTATATAATATTATTTTCCAAGCAATAATCCAATAGGTTATGGGCCCAGGACACTATCAGGAAAAATAATAGTAAGATTTCTTCTGAAACTGCGCAATCCGCTAAAGTAAAAAAAGTCGGCCGGTGTGACCGGTGTGCTTTGTGACCTACACAATGGCGTCTTCAACTAATTCGTCAGGTACGTCTTCTTCACTGAATCAAATTGATAAATTACGTGGTTTAGAGAACTATGGAACATGGAAATTTATTATGAAAATGACTTTGGTTCATGAAGACTTGTGGGATTGCGTCGAGAGCAACGGAAAATGTGATGAAAAGAAGACACAAAAGGCACTGGCAAGGATATGCCTGTCCGTAAATTCAAATATATTTCCGCAAATTCGCTATTGTAAGAACGCGCAAGAAGCGTGGTCTAACCTTGAAAAGGCTTTCGAGGATAAGGGGCTGTGTCGAAGATTATCATTACTACGAATGCTGTTTAGTACAAAACTCGGCGGTGATGGTATGGGCAGTTACCTCAGTAAGATAGTTGAGTTATCACAACAATTACAGGATATAAACTGTCCTCTTGATGATGATTTTGTGGCGGTAATTATGTTAAGCGGACTGACGGCTGACTATGATCCTCTAATAATGGCTCTAGAAAACTCTAATATCAAGCTATCCAGTGATGTAGTAAAGGCAAAGTTGTTACAAGAATCTCAACGTCGTGATAAGTCAGACGAGAGTGCAACCGCACTATCAGCATCACGTAACACATCAAGAAAACCTCCAAAATGCTATAGATGTAAGAAAACGGGACACTTTATTAAGGATTGCCCGAAGCAGAGTAAGAACGTCAACAAGGAAACTTCGAAAGTGCTGTTGACGGCACTGTCTGTCAGCATCGAGTCAAGTGAGTGGTATATTGATAGTGGAGCAACGGCCCACATGTGTAATAATAAAAATGCCCTAGTTAATTTTGTGCATAGTAAGCCTATGATTGTAACAGTAGCCAATGGTGAAAAATTAGAGACTGCAGGATGTGGCAATGTCAAGGTTCAGCTCAAAGACTGTATTAGGATAATTAGTAATGTGTATTATGTACCTAAGCTGTCTGCCAATCTATTGTCTGTCAGTACCTTAGTAAGTAAAGGGTACAGAGTAGTTTTTAATGCTCAGAAATGTCATGTTTATGACGGAAATGATGTTTTAGCTTCAGGAAGTTTAGATGCAGGGGTCTACAAGTTAGACATGTGTCAGACTCAGTGCTCAGAGAGGGGTACTATTAAATCATCATTAACGTCAGTGACATCAGCTCCAGAAGCAGTCTTTAAGGCTGCTTGTTCGCCTAAATCGAAGGAAAAGATTTCGGTAGCATCGCAGGAAACCTGGCATCGTCGTCTCGGACACTTAAACTCCAGAAGTATGGCGCTTCTTAAACAAGGTATGGTCAAAGGTATTAATTACGACTCTACAGTGTTTCAGCCATGTATTGCGTGTATTGAGGGCAAGCAAAGTAAATTACCGTTTCCCAAGAAGTCATACACAAGAGCTTCTGAGGTTTTAGGTTTGGTACATACAGACCTGTGTGGTCCTTTACCTGTTGCGTCTTTTAGTGGTGCCAAGTATTTTCTTTGTTTCATCGATGACTATAGTAGGAAAACATTTGTGTATTTTCTTCGAACAAAAGATGAAGTGTTTGAGAATTTCAAACATTTTAAGGCTATGGTTGAAAATGAAACCAACCAGAAAATTAAGATTCTCCGTAGTGACAATGGTGGTGAGTTTGTTAATATAAAATTACAGACTTTATTGAAGTATAATGGCATCAAGCATCAAACTACGGTCCCACACTCGCCACAGCAAAATGGAGTGGCTGAGCGTGCAAACAGGACCATTCTAGAGAAAGCGAGATGTATGCTGCGAGATGCTAAGCTTGACAATAAATTCTGGGCAGAAGCGGTCAACACTGCAGTCTACTTGAAAAACAGAAGCCCAACCAAAGCTGTCCCTGGATTAGTTCCAGAGGAGAAATGGACCAATAAAAAGGTGAATATTAATTATTTACATGTATTTGGCTGTATTGCTTATGCTGTTTCTCATATTCGAAAGAAACTGGATTCCAAGTGCAAACAATACATATTTGTAGGTTATTGCGAAGATACGAAAGGTTACAGGTTGATAGAACCTGATTCATTTAAGTGTATCAAGGCAAGAGATGTTAAATTCTTGGAAAATACATTTATTACTGACTTAGCAGATAGGTCACATGATATTATTTATAAAAACATGAGCTCATTAAATCTCACTAGTTCAAGTATCGGGCAAACTGCAGAGGCACAGTCTGATTCCAATGAGATTTCAGAAACTGATGAGTCTTCTGAGCACTCTGAAACATCTTCAACAAAGAGGCGTGCAAGGGAGACAAGTATTATCACAGTAAGTGACTCTGAGAGCGGGAACAGTTCTGATGCAAATGATACTTTGGATTCAACTTACATTCCAGGAGAATCGTCAATAGAAGATGCACTGGCGTCATCAGATTATGAAGATTCAATGATGTTGAATGGGTCTGCACAACTAGTATGTAGATTAAGCAGTATTGATGAAGAACCGGAGACAGTGCAGGAGGCACTGAACGGTCCAGATGCAGCTAAGTGGAAAGAAGCAATAACAGATGAGTATAAGTCTTTTATCAAAAACAATTGTTGGACCCTTACTGAAAAACCAAGTGACCAGAAACCAGTTAAATGCAAATGGATTTTTAAGAAGAAAAGAGGTCTCAATGGCGAATTGTTGAAATATAAGGCACGACTTGTGGCAAAGGGCTACACGCAACAATATGGAGTAGATTATGAAGAAACATTTTCTCCAGTTGTAAGATACTCTACAATTAGGACTCTGATTGCTATTGCTGCTCAATATAACTTAAATATTGATCATTTGGACGTAAAGACTGCATTCTTAAATGGCGATTTAAAAGAAACAGTTTATATGGAGCAACCAGAAGGTTTTAAGATAAATGGCAAAGAACAATTTGTTTATAAATTAAACAAAGCTATTTACGGATTGAAACAAGCATCTAGAATGTGGTATGAAAAAATTAATGATGTTTTAATGAAGAAATTTGGATTTAGTAGAACATCATCAGAACCATGTGTTTATTTCAAAAGATTACAATGCGAGATTATAATAATTGCTTTGTACGTCGATGACATCCTTTTGTTCTCATCAAATAATTCATCTTTAAGGTCTAAAGTCAAGAATGACTTGAAAAAGGAGTTTGACATGCATGATCTGGGACCAGCCCATCAGATATTGGGGATGAGGATCTGTAAACAGGGAGATAAGATCACTCTGGATCAGTCAGGTTACATAGTGAAAGTCTTAGAGAGATTTCATATGACAGACTGTAAACCTGCGAAAACTCCGATGGAAAAAGGATTAAAGTTAACTGCAAGTCAAGAAAATAATAATAAATATGATTATAGGAATTTAATAGGCTGTCTTATGTATATTGCAGTTTGTACCAGACCTGATATTTCTCATGCTGTGAGCGTGCTGAGCCAGTTCAACGAATCTCATTCAGAAACTCATTGGAAAGCAGCTAAGCGTGTGTTGCGCTATCTCAAAGGTACTAAAGATTATTGTTTAATTTTTCAAAAGAGTGAGCTGAATGTCACTGCATATGTAGATGCAGATTGGGCAGGTGACGAAAACGATCGTAGATCTTATACCGGTTTTGTTTTCAAACTTGGTAGTAGCACAATATCATGGGAGAGTAGAAAACAGAAAACAGTGGCTCTCTCTAGCACGGAGGCTGAATATATGTCTTTATCAGATGCCTGTAAGGAGGCTTTGTTTGTTAAAAATTTCTTGCATGAACTACTTGGAAAGTTTAGCAAAATATTGGTTTATAATGATAATCAATCTGCTCAAAGATTATGTACTAATCCTGTGTATCATAGCAGAACAAAACACATAGATGTAAGGCACCATTTCATAAGAGATATTGTTAAAAAGGACATTATTAAAATTGAGTATTTGTCAACTGATGAAATGATAGCCGATATCTTAACGAAACCCTTAACGAAGGAAAAACACGATTTGTTTTTAAAGGATTTAGGTTTATTCAAATTGTGTTAGTTGTATATTTAAAGTGTATAACGTGTTATTTAAGGACCAGTTAGTTGTGTGGTACATCGCCTTTAGTTTAAGGGCAAGTGTAGATAGTAAACTAAAAGGCCATGTATCAATGCTATGTATGTGGCATAGAGCATACTGTGACTGACACAAAGAACTTGTCTTTGCTTTTTCTTATGTAACGTGTGTCTACTTTTGAATAAATCTTATCGCATCTTACTATATAATATTATTTTACAAGCAATAATCCAATAGTTTGCAATTACTCTTTCAAAGAGCTTTCCCACCTCGCCGAGCAGCACCACGGGCATGCGGACGGAGATTCCGCAGGGCGCCCCGGCTTCCGAATGAGGACCAGCTTTCCCATCTTCCAACGAAGCGGGAACTGGCCTCTCTCCAAGCATGCGCTTAGGAGCACCTCTAGTCGGTGCCCGAGAGCCTCCGAGGCCAGGACCCATGCTTTGCCAAGCAAGCCTTCGGGTCCCGGGGCGGTATTTTTGACACTGAGCCTACGTACTGCCACTCTTAGGTCTACCCCAGTCACTTCCGGAGCGTTTTCGTCAACGTCCTGTTGGTCCGCTTCCAGCATCGCAGGTGGCGGAGCCATAGACGGGGGGGATGTTCCCTTCGCGAAGGGAACAGAGTACTCATCATGTCCTCCACGAGCTCAGGCCGGAGACTCTGCGTCAGTAGGGGGGCCCAGGTGCGGAGTTTATCCCGCACCATCTTGTAAGGGCGCCCCTACGGATCTCTGTCGAGAGTCCCCAGCATCTCCTCGCGAGCCAGATCCCTGGCCCACGAGGAGATGCTGGTGACTCGACATCTGCGCACGTCGCAGATGTCGGACATAGCCTCCTGGAACCACCCTGCCTCATTGTCAACGTCGGCAGGTCTGGCCGGTGATGTCACCCAGGCCTGCACGATCGAGGCTTCCAGGAGGAGCTTCTGGAGGATGCAACCCTCAAAGTTCATTTAATCCAATTGAATGACTTTTTCAAGAAATAGTAATACAATTTTATTTTAATGTCCGGGGCTAAGGACCTAGTTCTGTCAAAGTAATTTCGGCATAACAAGTATTGATTCTTTTCAAAAATCTTCATTAACATTAATACAGTAATTGATTGGTACAATTTTTGTGGAGTCGTGTAATTTCCGTGGGCCACGAGATGCCACGGAAACCACAGAAATTGCCCCATAGGATTTTTTTTTTTTTACAAGAAACTATCTAGGCTATGACTATTATTTTCTATAATATTAAATGTGTACCAAAGGCTACTTAGCATGCATAAAAGTGATACCTTTATTTCTTGCAAAAATCCTTTTAAAAGCTAATCACCTAAATTGCAAAATTTCGTTCCGAGTAAACTGAAATCACGTACTTATCTTTTTGGCGGAAATACTTGGCGATATGGTGCACTACCATTCTTACTGCACGTAAGAGCACGACTGTCTCTTGCCGAGTAGGGATTTATTGTTCGTTTAAACTCATTGGTGGAAGCTCAGGACGGTGAAACAAAATGACCATAGAAATTGGTAATTTCGCTTGGACAAACCTACCGTTGACATGTACTCATTAACTATGAGTCTAAACATTCAAAACTAATTAACGTCTTGTAGGTCAATCATTACTTAACGCAATCAAAATACTTTTTCCTATATATGTTGGAGATTATCTTCCTGAGAGGTAAATGCTGTGTATGAAAGTGATTGTGGACAAGACACAGAAATTGATAATTCATCATTTACCGATTTTTTTCATAAAAAGTTATAGTCTTATAAATATAATTTAAGTGGCTTCATTTAGATTCATGTCACTTT
Source organism: Xestia xanthographa (assembly GCA_905147715.2). Lineage (NCBI taxonomy): Eukaryota > Metazoa > Arthropoda > Insecta > Lepidoptera > Noctuidae > Xestia > Xestia xanthographa. The sequence continues at coordinate 29,852,214 of LR990649.1, forward strand.
AATTCTGAGAAAAAAAATCGTTGCATTATCTGTAAAGCAGCACTGCGATTTCAGCCTAGACGCGTAAATTTTTCGCCTGAGAAATTCACTCATTGCAGGTATCGATCTGAAATAAATGAATTAATAATAATAAAGACATCTCAAAATGGTGGTCGGTTAAATGAATAAGTACTATAATAATTACCGAAAATACATTGGAAAAGAAGTTATGTAAAATTACAAGTAAAATGCTGTGCAGTAGCCTAAAATTTTGATGAAACAAGCCCCCTCGCTATGAGAGGAAATATGGTGTAGGTACTTCACTGCGCGGGCCCGTCTTTGAAGTTTTGGGTCGACATGCCGGTTTCCTCACGATGTTTTCCTTCCCGTTTTGAGAGCACTGGTGATGAAATACATTACACAAAGTAATGCGCCTGGCTGGGTTCAAACCCATGACCATGACTCGTCAATCGCTGCCGCTACCACTGAGCCACCAGTCCCAGTGCTCCTTGAACACACAGCACATTCACATTTGGTGCTCTTATTCGTAAATTGTCTTATCTCCCTTGAAATCATGCAAAACATCTCTATATTTAATGATAAGGATAAACCAGTCTGTCAAGTAGGTACGGTCAGCAACAAAATCCATTAACTCTGCCACTGTTAAATATCAACAAAATTTGACAAAGAAAGATTTGATAAATTGCTTTTTAGCTTCTCATATAAAATACATTAAATTACGCACGGAATCCCCGAAAGGTTAGGTACAGATGTACCTATTGTTCATCCACATTTCGGCAGTTGCGTTTAGGGGTTAAGCATATTGACAACAAATGGTCACAAAAAAATTTATATCCTTGGTTTTCACTTAGAAATTCCTGATCTAAAAGCTTGCTCAGGTCCACAAGACCATCATGAGGCTAGCAATTTTGTTATTCAATAAATAATATTTACAAAACTGAAGCGTTATATTCTTCTGTCTGTACACAACATTTGGGCTCATCAGTTCACCTCGCTTCGTAGCGTGCGTCTGCGTCGAAGTTACTTATATTGAGTGTTTTTATGTCAATGTCGCTCTTCAGAGACTATTACCGTAATATACTGGTAGTATGATGATAAGCATCGAGTTAACGATGTTTTTGCAGTTGTCGAGGTAAGGTTTTGTTGTCACTGTGCAGTTATCTGAGGTGCTCTTAAGCAATGGCAAAATGTTTCGGTTTTTGAAGAGGACACTGTAGTAAAGACTGTTTTATTATGAATGCAAAATAAACAGATATGCGTTCTAGTAATAGAATTTGACATGCCAAAGTTAGCCAGATAGAGAGGCTTTATCTTCTACTAGCTGACCCACGCAACTTCGTCTGCGTCACATAAGAGAGAAAAAGCTAACAAAAGGAATACATTTTCCCCGTTTTTGCAACATCTTTCATTTATGCTCCGCTCCTTTTGGTCGTAGTGTGATGTTATATAGCCTATAACCTTCCTCAATAAATGGGCTATCCAACACAAAAATATTTTTTCAATTCCAACCAGTAGTTCCTGAGATTAGCGCGTTCAAACAAACAAACAAACAAACTCTTCAGCTTTATAATATTAGTATAGATGAATATGCAGAAGAGTACATGGTATAACATAGAAATAAGAAGATAAATGGTGGAAAGGAGAACCACTGAGAAATGGTCGACTTTGAATTTACTGCAAGGCAGGGCACTTTAGGAAGTCGCGTTATTACTTTTTTAGAACCATTAATTCTATGAGGTAAAGTCAGAAGGTTGCATCAGCCTTCAAAAGGAAAACATGACGGTTGGTGTTGGTTCTGTTCAATTATTTTGCTTGTCATTAATATGATGAAGATTGTTACAGTACGCTGTTATGACGATGACAAAGAATTTATCCTCTTATTTATGCATGGTTGACATAGAAAGTGACTACAAGGCCGTCTAGGGTCATAAAGTAATTAGAAGAAGAATTAAAAAAAAATCAATTGCTCAAAATTAAATGTCCCTTTTTAATGTCATTTGATGGAGCGGGAAGTTCGGTCGCAAGCATTCGTATTCATTCACATCGGAAGCCCACTATACTGAAAGACAGAAAACGTGCAAGAAAATGCTGATAATTTGTGCGTGTAAATGTGATTTGAGCGTCAAGGACCAAATGATTCTTCAAGCACTATAACTCGTGAACGCTGTTATGACGATGACAAAGAATGTATCCTCTTTCACATCCATAATCGGCTAGTTTCCACCATCAGTAAATTGCAAATCTATTTAGTCCGTCAGTTAGAGTATTGGAAAATAATGGCCACGTATTTTTTGTTTTTGTAAATCAATGAATGTTGACAAAGATAAAACGCATCAAAACTCGAGAGTGGGGGCTCGTGACGTTACAACGCACTAAAAATTATAGCACGGCCGTGACGTATTGAGAATTTTAAAAGCGTCGTATCTTCGTCAATTTTGGTTTACGTAACAAAAGCAAAAATACGTGTCAAATATTTTTTGATAATCTAACTGACGGACTAATTAGATTTTTTTCAGGACACAAGCCTATTGCCACTAAATCGAATGATGGCAATTTCTCCTCCAAATCTTTATCGACACCGCAATGAATAAAACTCCTTTATAATGTGATAACTGTTCTGAAAGTGTACCAACAAGATTTCGCGCCACTTTCTACAGTATTTCAGCAAACGCAATCTGTGTACTGGACGGCAGAGATAAGGACAAGTACGTACTCATTTAACTTTGTAATGTTACCTACTCGCGGCTCAAGTTATGTTACTTGTGGAACGTGTAGTGGATAAAGGATAAGCATAACTTAAGATGAGTTTTCTCTTTTTTTAGAACTTGTGGATTTATTTCTTGAAGTCAGGGTTCGAAGTGATAATCTTTTCTATAAGCTGTGGTTAGTGCCTATAAAGAAGAAGTGATCGTTATCATTGATATGAATAGTATAATTATGATTGATAATTATATCTTGATATAATTATGATTGATAAATATATCTTATAATTATATAATTATGATTGATAATTATATCTTGATATAATTATAACTTGATATAATTATGATTGATAATTATATCTTGATATTGATAATAACAAAAATCATTAAAAAAAATTATAGCCTTCTCGAGTCTCATTCGATCGTGATTTGCCGCTTTCCTGCGTATCTTTTTCATAATAAAAAAACGAAAAAAGTCACATACTGTGTGTTTTTAAATATTAAAAAAAAACTCAATTTTGAGTGCATTAATGTTAAAACTAAATAATAAAACAATTGGTAATTATAAATGTTGTGAATGAAACGATAATTATTGTAAGTTAAAATAAATTAAAGAGATGATACTGTAAGTTAAGAAAAATACTTATAAATCAATTTTGATAATTATCGCATAATCATGAATGCATGATAGATATAATCAAAGAAAATAATTATCTTGATAATTTGGAGCCCTACTTGAAGTTCAGTTGTAAATGCGATACGTCAGTGTTCGCGGGTTCGAATTCAAGAAAAGTGAAAACTTTCCGACCGTATACGTAGTTTTAATAAAATTTTATTTGTTAATAATAAATAAATTATCAAAACTGTGTTGTGCACACACAAGTCATCATCGTGTGCTATCGTAATTCACTTTACAATTAATTGCTAACGGTTTTATCATTATCATGATGGCTAAATCGCTTAATGTCAGGGTTTCCCAATCTGTGGATGTCTGCTAACTTTGTGGGTCAAGTCAGCAAGCCCCAAGGGGTTTTTAACCAAAACTGTTAATTTTCTTGGTGAATAAGAATTTTAATCGATGGGCTGTGGGAAATAATTATAGTGTCTACCTATGGGATTACCGAAGCGTTGTAGACCTTGGAGCTTGTAGGCAAAATCAAGACACATCCATCGAGTCGGAACAAAACATTGTTACTCTAATACGTTATACGTACCACCCTATCACATAATAAGCACTTCCCTAAATAACCTTCTTCACAATGAGTATGTTTTTTTTATTAAAACTGTTCTAAGTTGAATGTTCCAAAATAAAATATGAAGTCTGACTCTTTTGATTAGCGGTCGCATGACTCGCAAGCGCAACTACAGAGTATGAGTTCTAAGGTTCGATTCCCAAGTCGGAATTAGGATTTTATAGCAGCCAGGCTTGACTAACTGGGTTGTGGAGGTCAGATAAGCAGTCGCTCCATGTAAAATACTGGTATTCAGCTGCATCCGGGTAGACTGGAAGCCGACCCCAACATAGTTAGGAAAAGGCTAGGCAGATGCTGAATAGCAGCCAGCTAGGCTTGAGACCTGTGGGTATACCCATGGTACACTTCTGACAAATCCTTTGGGGATTACAGGTATGATGTTATATTAAAATATCAAATGTTTTTCTACAGACAATTTGAAACTAGCCACGTTTAGATTCCCATCAGATTTAGCAACTTTCACCACAGAGACGTATATAACAGACTACACGTTTGATAGTTCTAGATTGCATCAGCTATTCTATGTCCACTGATGGGCATAGACAATAGGCGGCTAGAATATTAGTCGGTATAGGTACTGGTGGGGAATATTGGGCATATTTACGTAGTATATGAGCAGTTGTCCTGTTGCTGTAGTGTTGAACTAATCATTGACATCAATTATTGACTTGCATTGTCATACAAATACAAAATAGCTTATTGTGTCAATTAGATATTACATTACATGTTATTAATGTGATTGGAGCCCCCATTTAGGCAAAAAATGCCTGTATTAGAAGGCTCCGTAATACGTAGATAGTTTAGGTAATTCACCCATTAAGAGGATGGTGCAATTTAATTTAATTATCTCTTACGTGTTTTTGTGTGATATTTTTTGTTCGTTTTTAACCTTCAAAATGCTGATGAGGTTGTTATGCCCGAAAACATCTGTCGCAAGACTAACAACCAAAAAAGAATTTGTAATACAAACATTTTTGGTAAGACACACACAAGCCTGTTTTTCTTTTGTATGTTTTTCATTTCGTACATAAACCAATTTAAAAATATATTATGTTGCGAAAGTTTTAAATATCTATTATTGATTGATCTATAATTTATACAAATTCCTAAGGAATTCAGCACAACTTTTATAGCAAATTAACTGGTTTAGCATGCTTATGAATGCACTGTTATAATGTTTAGCTACAATTAAAAAAAAAAGGTATAACTCAGCAAAGTTATTTATTTACAAACACCCACTTTTGAAACTAATTGCAAGCTTGTGATAAATTTTAAACAGTTTAAAACAAAATGTTTTTCTTACTTTCCATAATTTAGAAAATCAATCAGTAATAAAATAAAAAAATAAAAACTGAAAAGAAAATCAGACAAAAAGATTTATAAAACATTAAACTCACCTTTCTTAATAAATGAAAAAATATCCCAAAATATCACTCACAAAACACAACACTGTCCACCAAAATAAAGTTTTATAAACAAAAAAACTATCGATGTATTTCGCTGGACTCCTGCGCAACCGATTGCGCGCGCGCTACTTGCTACAACTGACCGCCAACTGCCAGGTACTAAGCTCCTAATACCTGAAGTTTTAGTTCGATGATAAATCATACAAGGTAATTTGTGGTAGGTATTCGTAATTTCTTACATTGTCTGACGTACATCTGAAACTCCTGAGAAAAATGAAAAAGGGGAAGGTAACGTCATAGGTTTACAATGACATCACGTTTTTCGTGACAGAAGTCCTTTCTATTGTTCTTTTTAACTGACTTCTATTGAATCTTATTAAAAACTTTTCATAATGTTCATCATATTTTAATTTTCTGCAGTCCATCTTATAGCGTCAGGGGTACTACATTATTTTTTGTTCAGGCGGAACCCCGCCTGGCTACCTGGCTACTTGGCCGAACATGATTGTATTGTATCACGGCTCGGGTCTTGTGGTTACTGACGCAATATCATAACTGCTTTTCTGAATATTTGGTGGTCGTGCCGTGGTCGTGGTCGTCGCCATCCTATCTGTGACCATGGGAAAGTCAACTGTAATGGTTGATAATCTACATCTGCTGAGCTAAGGAGTGTCCCTCTCCGAAACTGAAACATTTTCATAGCAGCATACGCAGCGTCACTTGTCAAGTTTTGCAGTGCAGGCACTGAATTCTGGTCTATAAAATGCTTGAAATGCCAATGAAAGAGAAATTGAGCATATTATATGATTCGATCTAGGAGAATAGCTGTGGTTTCATTTAACTAATTAATTTAATTATGCCGTCAAGAACCACCGTAGTTTTACTTTGGCCCAAGATTTTTGGACACTTTTCTTATGTTATTCTGTATATAAAACTCTGTCTCTATGAGCAGATCGCACCCATGCGGAGCAGAGGCGAACCGCTAGGTAAATATTTACAACTCAAAAGAAGGAGAAGTCAGGCTTTCAGGATTCTTGTGATGATTACTACCTTAGCACAACGTGCATGACATACCGCACCTTGTGGTCAGCGATGCGGAACGCAATATAAGAGGGGAAATACCGATGGCCCGAGGTAAAATCGGTTTAGTGGTCACACTTTTAAGCTTTCCTGTAACAGTTACAACCTACTCGTTTCTGAGGTAGGATACCGAAAATTTCTTTGAACGGAAAAAATGGTTTGGATTAGGGAATAATCCGTCAAAAACGTGTCCGCTTGTGTCTCAGGATTGAGGCAAAGTTATTTCAAATTATATCAGGTCAACGTATACACACGGCGCCGGCGGCGGTCTGCCTTCCGGTCTAGCAGACTCTGTGGATACACCCTAGCTCTTAATCATCTGCTCTCCGCTCCGCTTCGCACATCTCTGCTTTAGTGGAGACCGGCCCGTAACCGCTAGCCCACCACGCGGGGCGGGCCCCGTATGGCTAATAGATGTCTTCGAATGTCACAAGGTCCTTTATGTCGTTAATCACAGATTACACCATAATTCAAAGGGTTACAAATGTAATGTGAACGATCAAACCCATGCACGTAGTTAAACGTCACCAGCACAATCATAGAGGAAAAATATTGTATTTCCCGTTGAGTAGGTAGGCTTACTACAATGGTATATAAACATTGACGTATATTTACTCAATTAATGACGTTAATGACAACTCATACTTTCTTTTCCATGGTGATGGTGATACTTCAACGTAACAGGGATTTTGTAAGGATAATCAAAACAATTCAAGTATTCTTTCTTTCTTTATCGTATGGTTGGTACCTGGTGTCTGAGTTTTTATGCCACCCAAGGGTGAACTGTGGGCCCGAACTCCCCCCTCCTGCTCCGCCCAGAGCGGCAGGAGTCATTTGATGATTTACCATACGAAAAAAAAAAAAGGGCCTCTGACTTGGCTTTACATGCCGTCGAGAAATATCTCTCAGACATGCTGGTTTCCTCACGATGTTTTCCTTCACCGAAGCAAGTGATAATTATTATAACAATACGCACATGAATCCGAAAAATCAGACCTGCGTGCTTTGGGTTTGAACTCGAGACCTATGACATTTATTAATATCAAAATTACTACTAAATGCCTAATAAACAGCATACAAGAAATATTTCTTCCTTTCTTTTCGTAGTTTTTTATGTACTCGGTAATCGTTTTGGGTTTTTTTTCGAAACGCACATTTTAGAAAACTACAAGGAAACGTAACAAGGATTTTGTAAGGATAATTATTCAAAACAATTCAAGCATGCAAAATTACTAATCGATTAAAAATGCTAAATGCCTAATGATGAGGAAAGAGCACACAATAATATTTCTGCCTTCCTTTTTTACTTAGTAGGTATTCCTTTTGGGTTTTGTTTCGAAACGTACAAAAATTTAGAAAACTACAAGGAAAATGACATGACGTGAAATAGTTGCCTACTTATTACACTAATGTTGGACATCTGGAAAGTAATGTTGAGATTGAGGTCACCTTTTGTAAGTTGCTAGAGAATCATAAAACTCAAAACTACTATAAACGTACTTAATAATAATAAAAAAAAATATAGCAATGCATTTAGTAAAGTACCCTAAACTTAGAAAATTATTTAGTACTAGCTGACCCGCGCAATTTCGTCTGCGTAACATGAGAGAAAGAGGGTTAGAGAGAGTGTGAGTCAACCTTAAAAGATAGACATAATGCTTTTGCTTTTTTTAGAACGTTTTAAAACGAACAATTCCCTAATACATGATTGTTGCGTAACTTTAACCGTTTATGCAGCGCCCGCAAAGCAAGCTCTCAAAAGAAATAAATTTTCCTTGTTTTTGCAACATTTATCATTGATGCTCCGCTCCTTTTAATTATAGCGTGATGTTAGATAACCTATAGCCGTCCTCGATAACTATTCAACACTAAGTTTTTAATTCGAACCTGTAGTTCCTGTAATTAGCGCGTTCAACCAACCAAACTAACTCTTTAGCTTTATAATATTAGTGTTTAAAGATCCAAGTGGGTAACAATATAATTTCTTCGAAATATTTGCATTAATCGCTAAAATAATCTACTTATGTTTTTTCAAAAAAGGGCTTGCCTCGACAGCCTTACGTCTTCATCCTTAGACACTCGATGACAGTCATACTCCAGCTAGGTCGAAAGTTCTCATCAAAGGTGCAAGAAATTAGCCCAAACACGATTTTTCAATTATAAATGGGGCCAACTTTGAGATGTACCTACGCTTTTCACAAAAAAAGGACCGTGTACGGACTTCCCTGTAAAAATTATCCGTGGTCAACAACAACAACAGCACATAACGTCCACTGCTAGACATAAGCCTCTCCATGATGGGAGGAATTTGCCGTAATCTCCACGCTTGGCAGGCGGATTAGAGATCGCAGTGATGAAAGACTAACAGAAAACGCTGCTGCCCATTCTCTGGTCTACGGAGGCGCAAAGTGTTCTGCCTCAGACATTAGTCGCCTTAAACGACACCCGTGAGTGTAATAGGTTGGTTCTATTCTACTCTGCCGGACACCACACGGCTTAACCTTGTATTATAAAGTGTATTATCTATGGCTTAACCACAGCTGACGGCTTTCCGTGGTCATATATTAAAAAAATACGCGTCGAATTGAGAACATCCTTATTTTTGTTTTGTCGGTTAAAAAACCAATCTTGAGGCAAGTGACACGGGCGAGGGTCGTTCGATTCAGAAAATGGAGTGAAATGAACAACGCCATCTATGGACCAAAATGTTAAACTGCTAAAGTATATTATGCTGTATATATTTTAGCACATTTTTAGTCATTGGTACTATTTTAGTTCAACAGATGTCGCTGCATGTATGTATCTTACATTGATGATTAGTTCTTCTTGAAAACTTTAAGTTCATATATCTTTTGATAGAATTAACCGATTTCAATGAAACAAACACTAAATCATACCCCAAGTTACACACAATTTTTATGTATAAAAGTTATCTACATTGGTTTTGTGAATTTTACGTGATGCTTGATCATCGAAACAGAGAAACAGACAAAAATTCCAAAAATGCTGGAAATGTGTTCTGTTGCTTATCCTTTAATACCCTGGCAATTTTTTTTCTAAATATTTTCGATGTACAAAAACGATTTTTCTACAAATTTATTATATGTATAGATTAAAATTTTGGAAAGCTTTGTTCCTAACTGTAAAGATGTCTGACCAGGAAATGGCTGATTTTTTTTTATAAATATTAATTAATGTATTTTTGGTAATAGTCTTGTAGAGACAAGAGTGTTGTCTGTTTCATGATGTATTATTTATTGGCTTTCTTGTTTTCTGTTTTCAGGTTTTTCAGCTGAGTCTACAATGTCATAGGGACACACGTATGTTTTTGTCCAATTGAAAAGCTAAAGTCAGTTTACGAGTTCAATTATTTTAATAAAACTATGTTTTATCTTTAAGTTTTTAGAACTAAATGTACGAAAAGTTTAATCATGAATGTTACAATGCCATTCCAACCTCAGGGTAAATTCTCCTGTTCTCATGCCAATACCTCAAGGAAGAGATCAGTATTAAGCGTAAAATGTGTTGTAGAATTTACGAAAATGTAAAATATAAAAAACTTATTTACATTAGGTACGTACGTGCTTGCCAAATATCAGGTGAAAGCGAAGTTCGCGCTTGACAATAATAACGCGAGACATCCAACGGTAGTTCTCTTTATTTGCCTTACATTATACTTCGAAATAATGGACCTTGTTTAGCATACAGCATATAATAGAAAGTAAATATTAGTGACAAAACCTCAAGGTTGAATAGAACTTAATGGAAATACATAATTATTTATTTTAAATTATACATAATTGGAAACATAACGGTAGGCACATAACTGTATGTGGTTATTTTGTCAGTTAGATGTAAAACAAATGTTAATGTATTAAAGTAAGCATAGTATATATTTAAGAATATGAGACCGACTCGCTCAGCACACAGATATAGATAATATGAGAGATTTGCGTGAATGGTAAAAACATTGTGAAACTAGAATAAATGTCGTGAAAATAAAAATAACATGTACGACAATATTTTGTAAAGTACGTCGTGACATAACTTTTACCAAGACGTACAAGGTCCTAAGGCACCCTGGGCAGCAAATTTTCGTCTATTAATAATTTCGAAACTGAGCTATTCAAAGCATAAAATAATCCTAATAGGATGTTACCATAATGCCATCAACCGGGCACAAAACCCTGGCTGCTATTGAGGCATTAATGCTATTGATACCTGATGGAAAATACCAATAACTTTTTCTTTTACATATTTCTCGGCCAAAGAATCAGCATTGCCATCCAACATGGTAAAGGTAATGCTGCCAGCATTGCCATCCAACTTGGTAAAGATAATGCTGCCAGCATTGCCATCTAACATGGTAAAGATAATGCTGCCAGCATTGCCATCCAACATGGTAAAGATAATGCTGCCAGCATTGCCATCCAACTTGGTAAAGATAATGCTGCCAGCATTGCCATCCAACATGGTAAAGATAATGCTGCCAGCATTGCCATCCAACTTGGTAAAGATAATGCTGCCAGCATTGCCATCCAACATGGTAAAGATAATGCTGCCAGCATTGCTATCCAACATGGTAAAGGTAATTCTGGCCACTTTCCCCGTTGACAGCGATGCCGACAAAACTTTTGATGCCCTTTAATTCTTTTCTGCTTTTGATACATGAGCAAAGACCAAAGCAAATAAGTAAGCAGGGTCGTCAGATATAGTTGCAGTTTTTTTACAAACTGTTTCACGTCTTCAGATGAAATTTAATTATATTATCAGATTTGAATATTTGTATCCATTTAATTTAATTTCATTCGAAAACATCTATCGGTTTCTAAGAAAACTACAACTATATCTTACGACCCCGGTTACTTATTTTCTTTGGCCTCTGTACCTATATATTTTTATTATTGTTTTAGGTTTGTTTAGAAAATAATGTATTGGTATTATGAGAAAGTTAATAACAAATAACTGTTTTTCCCCGGGAATACGACTTCAAGCTCCGCAATACTTATTGAAAATATAGTGATCATAACGGCTATGATATAATTAAATGGTAGGTAATAATACTAATAAATCAATGACATTGGTCCATAGTTGAGTTATTTCCTGTTCTCGTCAATTATGCCCGCATTTTAATTGAACCAGTATTGATCTAGCAAAGATTTGATCAATTAGAACTACTGCATGTTATGTAAGACTGTATTTAATTTGTTACTGATTTAGCAACTTTGTAGGATTATGTAACTTTGTAGATGCGAAAGGGATTCATTAAATTTTATGATTGGTTTCTTTCATGAATGTTACTTGTATGGTTATAAAGAATATTCTATTCTATTCTATTCTTGCTGGATTTTGTGAAACTCAAAGATATCCAAGAAAATGATCTTGTAGGTAAGCTTTACCAGTTACTTTTTTTTAATTAAAACCAAATCTACAGTGTATTGAAAACAAATATGGGATTGTCGTTTCAGTACGTGATTGTTACTATATTTTCCAGTATTTTAGCTGTAGCAAACTTAAGACCGTTTTCTAAAACTTACTTACGTATACCTAACTGTCAGTTAAATTGCTACTCTCGTAATAGCTATCGGTGTTTTTCCTATAAACAAAGTTGGTTCTATCCGCGTCACCTACCTGTCCTTTTATTCATAGAAAAATCAAAGAAAGCTTTTCTGTGACGTTTTGTTTGTATTGGTCGATAAAATAAATGTCAAACGGACAGAGATAGCAACTTACCGAAACCGAACAGTTAGTTATTGAAAATGGTTATTAATCGGCAAAGATAGTAGTGCAAATAGTTATAACATATTAAAATAATTTTATAGAAGCGCCACAATAAAAACAAAAGTGGAGTTGCGGTAAGATCATTTGGGTTGTAAATTTGTCAGGCGCTTTAGTTTCTTTTATCGATATTGCTAAGAAATCGAATGCGAAGTTTGCAGTAATTTTCCAAAGAGGTTTGAAATGTAAAAAAAAAACCGGCCAAGTGCGAGTCGGACTCGCGCACGAAGGGTTCCGTACCAATTATTATAAAAAAATCACGTTTGTTGTATGGGAGCCCCCCTTAAATATTAATTTTATTATGTTTTTAGTATTTGTTGTTATAGCGGCAACAGAAATACATCATCTGTGAAAATTTCAACTGTCTAGCTGTCACGTTTCATGAGATACAGCCTGGTGACAGACAGACGGACAGACGGACCGACGGACAGACGGACAGACGGACAGACAGCGAAGTCTTAGTAATAGGGTTCCGTTTTTACCCTTTGGGTACGGAACCCTAAAAACTAATCCTAAATTATAACTTTATAGGAAAGAGGAACGGAGAAGTAAAAACATAGGTACTTAGAGCTTTTAATTGTATAGCATATAACGTTTTGAGGGCTAAAGCTCTTAACCCGACAGTACTCGCTACTGGGTAAAAAATACCACAGGGCACTAAAATTGGTTGTATCTTTTTTTCTACGCATTCTGGCAAATCAAGATTCTAAGTACCTTCGAGCCGATAGCTTACACGCCCCCACTCCGCGGGGCGGCCAGTTTGCGCGTGGCGCTTGTTAATGGAGGACGTGTAAAGTGAGTATGGGTAGAATAGAGTGAAATAGTTACGTTTCCAGGAAGACATTTAGAACAGTTTGTTTAGTGTTGATTATCTCAATGTTCACTCACTTTAGAAGTATCATTATTTTTTAGTATTTTACGAGTGTACCTGGTTTATTTTTTATATCAATGTCCATTTTGCCAAATATGTAATTTTTTTTTATTATTGTTGACTTTGTAAGATTACTCAAAAAAAAAAGATTTTTTTAATGTTTTTTAAGGATAAGCTCTAATTACAAATAAATAAACATTAACACTTTCATTTTTTGTTTTATTTATAGACAGTAGTACCAATAACACAAATACATTGTCAAATATTAAAACCTAGACGTATTCTCGAAAATAATGGCATTTCAAGTCTATGGTATTTATTACCCGGTAGCGAGTGTTAATGTTCGTAAATACCTAGCGAGTACAGCCGGGTTAAGGGCTCCCAATACCGAGTGCACAATAACGCCATCTATTGACAATTTACAACACAACCAAAACAAAACTAACATTATCAGTAAATGCAGTTATTAAAAATGCTAATTAGCTTACCTAGAAAATGCGTGTAGATAGGCAATCTACATGATAATCAGCGATCGTTATCACTTATCAGTATCAGTAACGTCAGCATCCTGGCGAGTGTGATAGCAAAGGAACGTGATCCGGTCAACATTGTTTATATTAGGAGCGTGATTATAAGAAAAACATTGAGGAATTAGATCACAAATGTTTTCCGGTTCGCTACATAATATGATTTAAAGTACAAAAGGTACAGTATAGGTAAAATTACCATTCCGGGGCAGTGTCCAACTGCTCTGTATAACTAGTTGGACGTTGGAATATGGTCTTTACTAGGGGCAACTGTCAAAATAGTTGGTCCACTGCACCTTTTGAGAGTTCCGTGGTCCAATTCATTTAAAAAATATTTTGCCAACTCTAAAAACCTCAACTGCATCTTTATGTGTGTATGGTACCTACTGGTTTACGGTTATATTGAACCTCATTATTAGGTATTCCATAGAACTACTAAATTATATTATCGACCAGACTTTGGGCGGATAGGTACTGAGAAATTCCGGATGATGAAAAAACTTAATATAACTGTTACCGTCCTGGAAACCGAACCTAGGACCTATAGGTCCTAGGTTCGATTTCCAGAAAGGCGATGGCAGATGTTCAGCAGAAAGGCACCCAATGGACCAATCAGGCAGACTAAACAGAAATCACTTATGAAAATCACAAGCTACGAAAAATTTAACTGTAGCAAAACCATGAAATGAAGAAAAGGGATAGCTACAAAGAGTGGAAAACTGAGGAAAAACTTAAAAGAATTTATTAAGTTTCAGAATATATAATAAAAGTTTCAGTTTCATGTGGGTGTGACGTATTCTAAAAACTCTTCTTAGTCAATCCATTTGTATCCGTTCAGTATTATTCTACCATTTCGTTACACGTTTTATCTTTACCTATCAACAAATACATTTCAACATCTGACGTCTGTAGCATCTACAGTAGATAGCCTATTTTTTCAGTATAAGATACATCTAAGTACAGATACTTCATGCTTTGAAATATCAGTTCATATATACCTACGACACTAATTTAAACACATAGTTGTATTTATAGATAGTCAATTCATAAAAATCAATGATAATTAGTTATTTATCATTAAAGGGCAACCAAAAAACCTAATCAAGCAGGTATAACGAACGATAAAGTTAATGTTCCGCCAATTTACCCAAGTGTACATACTAAAACAAAGATAATAATAGCAGCTAGCTAATCGTCGGCACTATCTGATAACAGCATCAGTGTGGCTACACCTTTCGCAGCAAACACTGACTTTTTGGTTCAAAAAGTACCAGAAATGAGTTAAGTAACAGTTCTAAAGTGGTACCAATAACAAGACTTTGTGACTTCAGTGAAATTTTGTGAATTGTGCTTTGGAAGTAATTTTTTGAGGTAATGTGTGCGTGTGCTTAGTCATGTAATGTAGTTCAATTGTTTTGTGGAATTAGATTAGATGTTAGGTTACAAAGGTAGGTATGCGTTTGGTTTTATAATGGATATTCTATGTAATAGTGTAGTAGGTATCGTGACACCAATTATTCTCAACGGTTTAGGCAGATATCCCTGAAGAACAGCTACATTTCACCAGATAGTTTACTCGTAAGATTCATTTAAGCAAGCCGAGAGCAAATCTCGACTCTCGAGCTGTGAGAAATTCCTGAAAGAAAAAATAAATATCAGCATGACTGACTTGGGAACCGGCAGTAGTTTTTCTTTAAACACGCACAAATAAATCTACAAGAAATCAAAATTACTTCGCAGATCAAAGTTCTAAAGATACAAAGATTAACAGATATTTTCTTTCTGAATGAAAAGAAGAAAAATCCCGGTTTCACTCAATGTTGCAATCTCTGTGCAATAGAATTATCTGTTTACTGTCAATGTTTTCTGCTAAGCTTTAGAGAAATCTTCAAATTGTTAACTTTGTGTGTGGACGAAGATATCCTAGGGTATGGACACATCTTAGATACAAACAGTTTGTGAGATTTACGGTATATTGTTTCGAAATCGATAATTTATACTACTACCAAAACAAACACACAAATCTATTTATGTGGAAGAAAATAGTATTCGCTCTACTGGTCAAATGCGCCATTCTTTAAATTAAAACATAAAACTATAATGAACATATTCATTATAAGTAGTTCTATGTTTTAATTTAATAAATAACTTTTTTCTAATCTACTTTTTAAATGATTCACTGTTAAAGTGAAAATTACCGTGAATAATGAAAGAGAATGGAGTAAATGATGCCGTGACGTCTGACCGGGCAGAATGGAGGAAGAGAACGTGTTGCGACGACCACAAGTGGATGGGACAAAGGGCAGGAAGATCATGTTGATGATGAAACACAGCATAATAAGACTCCTTTCTTCGATAGGGAGGAGGCCACTATTCACCTCGCTGGCCCATTTTTGATAAGGTAGATATGTCTTCGAATGTTTGGTTCTAGGACGTACCGGTTTCTTCACAATGTTTTCCTTTACTTATCATCGTTTTCAGAGCAGCGACGTAGGTCATGGGTTCGCCCAAGACTCGTCCAAGACCTGCGCGTCCTAGTCGTAATTCGAAGCATTAAAACTGGAATTACCTTTCGTGAAAATTTACAAATGATTGTGCACAAGACTAGGACGAAGGACTAGGAATCTTGCAGGACGAGAGGAGATTAAAAAAATGATAGGTAAAATGACAGTGACCAATTTTTAGAAACCAGGCAACTGACTACGCTTTTTCATGATCAACATGAAGAGTGATTCCAATAATATCTAGTGGTTAGCGAAATTATGGAGTCTCCATGCGAGACAATGTAATATTAACAGCTTCGTCGGCGTGGAGGTCGTAAATTATCCCACGGCAATATATTACTGGGATAAAAAATATCCTCTGTCCTAAACCAGGTCATAATCAACCTGTATTCCAAAAATTGAAACCCATTCAGTTGTTAATGCGTCATAAGGGCACAGACAAACAGATCTACTGAGTTACTTTCCCAATTACAATAATAGTAAGTAGGTAACTAGTATAGATTTTCCAACATACAATTGTCAGTTAGACTCACTGTCTGCCTTCTGACTCCCTAATCTTTTAACCATGGGAACTATTATTGTGTAACTCACGCTGACTTGACATAAGAAGCACAGCGATCAACCGAGACAGCCCAAAAACTCCTCCAAGATCTCTATACAATTTATATGACGTCTAAGATAAACAGTATTCTTACTACGGTGAAGTATCTCGGCGAAACAAGTTAAAAAGATCTTCCGATTATTTTGTTATCTTATCAGGGGACCTTATTGTTATCTGTTGTTTAGTTACGTGGTGTGCGCGGGCGCAGTGTCACGTTGACATTCTTCTCTTTGAGAAAATGTGTGGGGAAGTGTGAAGGTTTTTTGGGGTGAGTTTTGGGTGGGGGTGTAGTGAGTATATGAGTATAGTGAGTAGGGGTTGAAATGTTCTTTTTGATTAATTTAGTTAGGATAAAAAATGTGTAAGTTTATATTTTTGCTAGACATCAGAGAGCTCACAAAGGAAAGGAGAATAATAATATGGTTACCTAATAAAAGAAAGAAGATTGAAACTAGCCCTTGCGATGCACAGAGATTTTCCTGAAACAATGTTTTTATAGATATATGCAGACCGCTTCACTGTGTTTATGGATTGATTTTTTGTGCTTAGATACTACCTAAATGCGCACATAATCAAGCATAACGTGTTATTAAAAAAATTGAGAAGGCTTGACTGATGATTAACTAAAACCACAATGAGTATTTTACAATTTGTTGTTTTAGATAACTAGGTGTGTGATATTGAGTCAACGACTATATAATTACAGCTGAATGTAGAATTTAAAACATAAACCTCCCTTTATTCTTCGCCGTAATTGGGTAAAAAGAGAATTATTCATTTACACATATTACCCCAGGGTTTTGTGTGCTTACGTAACGTGATAACCCAAAGCCAAATTGTACAGGAATTAACGTATTCGAATTAAGTAGTACAATGACGTATCATAGTTTTTGTCAAGCAGTTTATTAAAAATGTTCTGCTACCAAACGTACAAACACGTGAATAACATAACCTTCCTTTAGGCGCCGAGGAATCGAGTTCTCTAGCTATCTGTTTGCTCGAGGATTCCAAATTCACTGAAATAATTATAATTGCTTTAATTATGTAAGTCAAACGTACCTAAAGCAATTATAATAAGATTGTATCATGATGATACAATCTCTGAAAGACTCAGGAATAGTTAAGGTTGTAAGGACGTTATAAAGAAAACGGTGCATTGACGCAGTTGGGCTAAGCCAAATGAAAGTTCACTTAGAAGGTACAGAAATTGTTCATCGATAATTTCTGTACCTTCTAGGTGAACATTCGATTAGCTTAACTCAACTGCATCAATACATCAGGTAAGGTCACTGAAAACGTTCGGGGTTGCGGGACTGTTCGAAAGAGATACCGTGGCTCCGGAACACAAAGGGCGATGAAGGAACATGGATAGGTTTTAGTCAGTAAAAGTCTGACACTCCCTCCTGCTCCGCCCAGAGCGGGAGGAGTCATTCGATGATTTCCCATCCGAAAAAAAACAGGTCACTGAAAACGTACTTTCGACAATCAATCTTTAGCAGCTGCTAAACGTTTGTTCAGAGAGACACTGATTATCATCATCATCATGATTCGTTTGTTTACTGATAATATGAAACCTTAATTCAAACTACGGCAGTGTTCCCTGGTTTCAACAAGGTTTTTCCATAGTTTGATGAGTCGTTTTCTAACACCATGCTTCCTGGCTATCCAATATCTGTTGGCAGTAAAAACGACACACAGAATGTACCTGTGTGACAAATTGGACTTCCAGGTTATGCGCTAGCCGTGATGGCCTCATGTCCGAAATCATATTCAAACAGCTTAAAATATTATCAGTCAAATGAAGCCAATTTCATAGATTTCTAAAGTTAGGAAGGAACACACAAAGACTTAAATCTCCTTATCACCTGAATTCACAGTAACACATTTCAGACATCAAAAAGAAACTAACACCGATGAATCATTCTACTATAGTTAGTATATCTTAATATTAAGTACATAACGCCGTTCCACAATTACAAAGCCAGATAGCACTTCAGATCTTAACATAATGCACATAACGACTATGTTACCTAATGCAACATTCTTGTTTGTCTGGCTCTGATTGTAACTCGGAAACGACTATCGATTTTCATGAGTATGCTTTTGAAAGCGAAAATCGATGGAAATCGTTGGTGCGTAACAAGATATTATTATGTAGTACTCATTCGGTACTAGGTCAATGTGTTTTTGAACGACTGGGTACTGGGTCGTAATAACATATGGGTATTTAATAACAGACGAAAAATTTGTACGCTGTGGAGTCAAGTGTCGAATTGAATTCATGATAGCAGTTTTCGCGGCGATGTCCCTACATTGTGTTTTATATTAGGACATTATCGTTTGTTTGGAGAGCAGTGGTGTCCCAGTGGTGGCGGCCCCGACTTACGAACAGTAAGTCGCGGGTTCGAAACCAGACAGGCGCATTACTTTGTGTAATTTATTTCATCACCACTGCTCCCAAAACGGTGAAGGAAAACATCGTGACGAAACCGGCATGTCCTAGAACCAAAAAATTCAAAGACATGTGACATCTACCATACATATGTGACATATGTGACATATACAATCCGCACTGGGCCCGCGTGGTGGATTAGAGCCCATTCCCTCTCATAGAGAGGCCTGTGTCCCAGCAGTGGGAACATTAATAGGCTGATGATGATTATCGTTATTTTAGATGCGGATTCTGTAAATTCTGCTTATTAATGTAGGTACTTTTTATGTTTGTCCGATTGCGTAGCTCTTTTAAACAATATGAATTGTTGTGAGGATTTCAATTAGGATTATAAGTATTGCAAGCTAGCGTAATTAATGAAATAAAGGACCTACATAACTGGACAAAATATTGTTCTCTGGTGTCTGATGAGCTTTGTGGTTTTTACCGGGTCTCAGAGGGTCTGGCCGTAAGCCGTGTGGTATCCGGCAGAGTAGAATAGAACCAACCCATTACACTGACGGGTGTCGTATAAGGCGACTAATGTCTGAGGCAGAACACCTTGCGCCTCCGTAGACCAGAGAATGGGCAGCAGCGTTTTCTGTTAGTCTTTCATCACTGCGATCTCCAATCCGCCTGCCAAGCGTGGAGATTACGGCAAATTCCTCCCAGCATGGGAGAGGCTTATGTCCAGCAGTGGGCTGTTGTTGTTGTTGTTGTTGAGGGTCTGGCTGCCAAGGATCATTAAACGTACCCCTTATCAAACGTTTTTGGGACAACGACACACACGTGTCGAAAGGGTTTGCATCGTATATTAACCTCTAAGGTAAAGAACATAACATGTCACCTGTAATTCCCTTATAGTACACCCACATCTTTGTTAGGTAA
This sequence comes from Xestia xanthographa, assembly GCA_905147715.2. NCBI lineage: Eukaryota > Metazoa > Arthropoda > Insecta > Lepidoptera > Noctuidae > Xestia > Xestia xanthographa. The sequence goes on from LR990649.1 coordinate 29,872,255, forward strand.
AGAAGTACTGAATTAAAGACCACCATAAAAATAATCCCTCTTTGAAATCTGTAAAGTTATTTCCTACCGTTAAGAGATTAGAGTATTTTCTTTCATTGCAGATAACTACTATGTACCTTACTGACTATCAGAATTGTGAAATGCTCTGGAACGTAAGGTTACCGGCAAGTTAACCGCGAGATAAGATCTCAGATTATGTGAACGAAGATTACGAACTTACACTATGTGCTTGTCTTATACATTGTTGCTTTAGTAGGCACGGAAGCAGGGTAGGCAGAGATAGTTAGATACTTGTATGGCCCGGATCCCCGACAAATGGTAGTAGTAGGGACAGTGGGTTTTAAGTCAGTTAGAGTCCGACATAAACGTTCGCTCGCCCCAGACGAAGGGTATCTATAAGGATTTTCCCACTCAAAAAAAGGTAGAGATAGTTGATTTAGTTGAGTAGATTCAGTTCCTGAATCTTCATGATAGGTGGAAAGAATTAATTGAAAGCTTTCGGGGCCTCATTGATCTACGGGATGATCACACTAGCTGTTGAACCAGATAGGTAGAACTGATAGCCGTATAGCTTTTTTAAATTCTAGTCTTTTTTAGTAATCAAAACGACTTATAAAACGTACAAGTTTGGACGCTGTTGCCAGATCACTAACATCGATTGAGACACGAAATCAAGCCTGTAATTCCCAAAGGGGACAGAGGTATCTAATAGTAAAACCACATTTCGCTAGTTATGTTTTAAGTCCCATGTGATAAGGGGCGACCCTATTGCCATCAGTAGGGCACAAATCCGGATTCCGTGGCTACTTGCATGGCATGTCTCGGGCCGCTTGTTTAAATTTACCTAATCTCCAAGACAACTCTTCAGTACCCAATACAACTCTACTTTCCCCTAGTTGGGGATTGCATAATACAGTTACACAGTAGAACTACGTTTATCTCAAACGTGAAGATATAAAACCTCATTTTCTCTGCAACTCTTTCTCTTCTCGATCAGACTTGACAACCACAACAAGCTATTTCTAAACTGTCAAATGCCTGACTGAATTTCTACCAAAAGGATATTTTTTCTAATGTGCTCAAACCATATGATGCTCTATGTATCAAATGTCTGTACCAGCTCTTTCATGGTCGTCAGATGATTGTTGGACTGTTCCACAGGTATTCGGCGTGAGTCCAGATGTGGCAGAGGAGGTACACCCTGATCAATGGCTGAGGGGAAGTGGAGGAACGCCTATACGCTCGTATGTAGGAAACGAGTGTTTGATGCTGACCGGGATCAAGGGAATCTAAAGAGGTGAGGGCAATGATCATCTGTGCCTGAGTGTTCTGTTTAAGTTTCGTTTAGTTGTGGTTGAGTAACCATAAAGTTGTGGTCGAGCACGTTTCATAAAATAGGGTACTTTAAACGCGGAATTTAGATGCGGTTTTCGTAAATCCTGTTTAAATTTTGAGAATCTAAATTCTGAATTCCTCGTTAAGTTTTGTGGACTAGCCTTTTTGGGCCCTAGTGCAACAAATCGAAGTGCCACACCTTTGCCTATTATGAAAACGAACGTGGACTGCCAAGCGACTTTTGTAAAAAGCTGAGCTTAGCTTGCGGACCATTAATCCTGTCTTAGACATGGTACAATCACATTCCTCGCAGTCGTCGTAAAAAATAACATATGTAATTTAAATCGGGTGTGCAGAAATTTAAGATACTTTCAAGTGAGGTCTAAGGTTTATATTTGACTTCGATCAGGTCATAACCAACTTTAAGAACATTTTTTTATGCGATGTTTGTCTTCTTCTCAGTTAAGACTCACTATTTCAGACCTTGTTACTGATGTATCTATCTACTCAATTCCCAGATGTCTGAACTACTGGGACCTAACATCGCTGGGCGTGGGCAGCACGCTGGGCATCGGCGTGTACGTGGTGGTCGGCGCGGTGGCGCTGAAGACTGCTGGCCCTTCCATCCTGCTGTCCTTTTTCATCGCTGCTGTCACGTCGCTGTTCGCAGGTAACGTCGAGATCTTACCTTTTGGTCTAGCTAGCAAGCTATCATGAGGTCCTGGGTTCCCAGGTCGGGCAGTGTTATTCGGTTTTGCCTTCATTCCTCAGTAGCAGCAACGGAGTTTGGGTTTGTGCCTTATCACATGTGGGACTTACACATAATTAACAAAGGATGTAGACGGCCCCGTTTCTACTTTGTCGTGAAGACAAAACCGTGTAGTTTTAAGTGTCGTGGCTTGTGTATTTAAATGGAGGTGTTCACATTTATGACAACAACAACAAAATATGAATGCAAAAAAAAACTAGCAATGTGGCTACACAATTTAAATTATGATGACACAGAGTTACTCTTGCAACGTGTGACTTAATAATAAATAATATAGTGATGTTATTTGCTTAGTTCGACACAATATGTACACTCAAAATGTCTCTCTCACACACACACACACTCACACACACGCACACACACACACACACACACACACAGACCCACTGGCGCACACATGCTTATACAATTTATCGTACTTTGTTTATTTTATTTTTACTTTTTTCTCTATTTGTTAATTGCCTATTTATTTTGTATCTATAAGATGTAAGGGAATGAGCGGAGCCTTCAACTGCAGGCATTTTCAACGATAAATTAATCATCACGACATAGTTGGAACGGGGCCTAAGGCTGCATTGCACTGAAAAATACAATTGTCTATTACTAGGTAAAGCAATGTCTATGGCTACGTACCAACTGCCACACTCGAATATTATGGAAAAATTGTGTTTACTTATTGTACGTATTGTAATCACATCACATGGCTTTGATTGCGCCGGCACACCCAGCATTGATAACGCTTTATATAATTTAAGAAAAATTGAAGAAAATAAATGAAATTATATTGTGTCTTTAATACTCAGTTACGTTTGGGCGACAAATATGATATCTAGAGACTTTACTTACTGTTCTTATTTGTTAGAAAAGTTATAATTTTGTATGTTTTCATATAAACATCGCTTTAGTTTCGTCATAACTTAGGAATTACTGTTATCACACAATATTATTATCAATTCGATTGTTTGAATATCGTAAATTGAGATCGGATACATATAGTATGCAGATATGATTAGTATATAACGAATGTGTAGCTGTAGGTAAACAATACTGGTTATTGCTAATTTACAGTTATCGTCTAAAATTAGGTCTTTTATTCAATGTGTCACTGAATTCGTAGAACTTTCTTTAAAATCTAAACTGCAGGGTTGATAACAATTTTTAATATTGTTTGTTTATATTTTATCAGTATGACTTACAAACAGGACCTACTTATACCTAAAATTCCTATGTATCCTTGATATTATTAGCTGCAAACAAAGATTCCACCTGAAAGGCCTAGGCTGAATTAATCATCCTAGGAAACAGTCCAGTTCTGGACTGGTACACACGAAATGCGCACTTGGTTCACTATCTAGATCATTATAATATGCCACCATAATATTACAATATAGCACGATAATTACCAAGACCAAAGTGTTTTAAAAGCTTTTTCCAATATAGACATGATATCGAATGTGATTCACTTCACCTGGACAGATTTTAACTGGCTTTCATATTTCTCTACCTGGTTGTGTGTGTGTTCACTAGCGCGACTGTGAGGGTGAGGTACTGTGAGCGTGAGGTACTGGGTTCGATTCCCAGGTCAGGCAAAAATTATATTGGGTTTTCATTAGAAATTTCTCAGAAGTAGTCCGGAGTTTGGAAGTTGGTGGTGTTACCTCTGTGCCTAGAATAGCTCGCTGAGCCGTTAGTATTGAGCTTGACCTCCCTCCGGCGGTTGTTACTGTCCCACTGGACTATGAGAGTAAGGGAGTGCGCACACACTTGTGTACTATATTCAGGGTGTAAACACACTCATCACGAAGCCGTCAACCAAGCATTCTGTGCATCAAACTAAGTAACTTTACGCAAAAATTACTGCTGGGTAACGATTTTTTTTTGGGGTTAAAAATCACTTTTTACGGTAAAACTCAATGTAGCGTTCTCAAAACATCGTGCTGGTTGATGGATTGAATAGTAAGGGGGTCGTGGAGCCGGGGTTGCGGGACTGTTCCGGGGTTGCGGGACTGTTCGAAAGAGATACCGTGGCCCCGGAACACAAAGGGCGATGAAGGAACATGGATGGGTTTTAGTCAGTAAAAGTCTGACACTCCCTCCTGCTCCGCCCAGAGCGGGAGGAGTTATTTGACGATTACCCATCCGAAACAAAAAAAAATAAAAACCGGCCAAGTGCGAGTCGGACTCGCGCACGTAGGGTTCCGTACCATTATATTATATAACATTAGACGGCAAAAAAAAGGGCAAAAAAATCACGTTTGTTGTATGGGAGCCCCCCTTAAATATTAATTTTATTCTGTTTTTAGTATTTGTTGTTATAGCGGCAACAGATATACATCATCTGTGAAATTTTCAACTGTCTAGCTGTCACGGTTCATGAGATACAGCCTGGTGACAGACAGACGGACAGACGGACAGACGGACAGACGGACAGATGGACAGACGGACAGACGGACAGACAGCGAAGTCTTAGTAATAGGGTTCCGTTTTTACCCTCTAGGTACGGAACCCTAAAAAGGGGGTCGTGGAGGTGTTAAAAATAAAAATCTTACATTAAAAACATGCATTAAAAAAAAAACTTGTGGAAATGTTGGAATTTTGACCCCCAATACCGGGGGGTATTTCGGAGATATTGGGGGTCAAAATTAACTATTAACTAGAAAGTTTCCTAGGTATGGTGTAGAACAAAAAAATGATTGAAATGACGAGGTATTCCTCGAAGCGCTCCCGTTTTGAAACGCTCCCATCTAAGCGCTCCCGTTTTGTTCCTCCAAGCGCTCCCAAAAGGAGCGCTTGGAGGAACGATTAAAAATATTAAAATTTATTTCCTCGAAGCGCTCCCACGTTTAAAAATAGGGAAAAGCATGAAGTTAACGTAATGAATTATATCGATAATTTTTAAAATAGTCCCATCTCTATCCGAAAGTTAATCATGGGAGCGCTTCGAGGAAATAAATTTTAATATTTTTAATCGTTCCTCCAAGCGCTCCTTTTGGGAGCGCTTGGAGGAACAAAACAGGAGCGCTTAGATGGGAGCGTTTCAAAACGGGAGCGCTTCGAGGAATACCTCGAAATGACGAGGAGAACAAGTGCCTTTTGGCTTCGTTAAGAATCTTTTTACACTCTTTATAATATCTCCTGCGTCTGCGCATGGCTGGTCCCCGCTGAGACTGGCCACCATGGGTGAAATTCAGTCAGGAGGCTGTATAGTGTATACTGTGCATCGTGTTTACTGTAAAATATGGTGTTTCAGGACTATGCTTCGCGGAGCTGGGAGCCAGGGTCCCGCTGGCAGGCTCAGCGTTCATCTACACCTACGTCACCGTCGGAGAAATGGTGGCTTTTATGGTCGGATGGAATAATATATTTGAGTTTTTATTCGGTGAGTTGTATTCAAATGTTCGGTTGGGATAATGAAGAATTGACGAGGAAGAGAGGCATAGAGACGTTAATTGGTCAGAAATGAAGATATGGAAAGAATAAGAGGGAGATGGTGAGAATAGCGTTCGTCAACTTACTAATTATGATAAAAAAAACAATTCCTAGTCAACAAGATTTAAGGGACACGCTTGCGTTGCAAGACTACTGTATGGATCATTAACTTTTTGGGAGAGTGCGTTCTCCAGCAGAAGTCTATGGATATCGTTGATACTAGGACAGGATACGCTGTTATCGCGCCTAGCCTTTTTCTTACCAAGTTGATACCAGATGAAGATGAAGTGACGAAGATGACCACGATATTAAAACTTGAAATATAAAGAGCGTGTTTCATCATCACATGAACGAAATATAATCAGAGTGTAACAACGACGCCGCATAGAGAGCGACTAAATATACATTTCTTAACAGAGGTTAAGCATAGTCCAAACTAAATGTACTTACACCATCTGTACTATTGCTATATTAACCAACACACGATACACTTACTGGGTATCGCGACATCGGTTGGTAAGACTGGTTGACAGACTTTCAGGATACTGATTATCCGTAACGACTGCCACAGATCTAGGAACGACAGCCGGGACCAACCGACCATGAGATCATTGCCATCAATCAATGATAAGTTATAAATTTTCTTAAAAATTAAAACTGTCCTTCTCTTAACCTACTCTTCCAGGGTCTGCAAGTGTGGCACGTGGTCTGAGCTTGTACATCGACTTGGTGACGAACGGCAGCATGTCCGCGTGGTTTGAGGCAGCCATGCCCGTCCCCGCGCACTTTGGCATCTCCCCTTTCTTCGACCTCTTCTCGTTCCTCTTTGTTTTATTCATGGGGAGTAAGTATCTGTAACCAAAACCTATCTTATCTTAGTTTTATTCCCAGTAGTAATGTGCGCTTTGGGTTTTCTGGTGCGGAAACCAAAATTTCGAGAACAATTTCAATTTAAATAATACGATTAAAAAATTATAAAGCTATTTTGACTGGCTTTAAGCGAATTAACTTTCTAGTTGTTTGGGGCCATTAACCTGAGCCGATACTTGTGTAGCTTATAATATCCACTACTGCTCTGAAAACGGTGAAGGTGAAAAGTCCTTCAAATGTCCTAGGGCCAAAAATTAGAGGCATGCGACATCCACAACCCGCACTGGTACCACATGTGGTATTATAGAGAGGAGGCCTGTGTCCCAGCCATGGGAATGTAATAGGATTATGCGCACACGAGTTATGTCACGAAAAATGCTTAAGGAATTACAGCGTCGCCCCAGCAGTCACTTGTTTATTTATCACAATGTGTTTGACAATAATGTTTATCTTTGGTAGTTATTTTGTCGATCGGTGTCCGCGAGTCTACCTTAGTCAACAATGTGCTCTCGGCGATCAACGTTTTTGTGATCATCTTCATCATCATCGTTGGAGCCTTTAAAGGTTGGTTTAACTTCTTTTACTTAATAATAATTCCGATATATCTTGCCTTTATCGACTACGAGTAAGCTTTCGATAGTGTTACACACTATGCCATATTTGACGCTCTGAACAATCAAGAAATAGATCCCACCTACATCAACCTGCTTTGTAACGCCAGAAAGTGACGCAGCTGAACTCGTAGAAGATGGTGAAACGAGCTGAATCGAAAGAACTGGAAGTTATGGAGAGAGGCCTTTGCCCAGCAGTGGGATGATATAGGCTAACAGTAACAGTAAGATCAGGAAAAAAAGTCTGTTAAAACCTTATAGGCAGGACCGCTTAGAAAAATGTTTATCAAAGTTTAAATACGAAACCATGCAAAGTTCTCGATGTACTTCGGGTACTTTAAATACTTAAATATTTTTTTCCGTTTGTAATAGAGTTCTTATTCGAAGAACAATTTCTATCCCCAGTGAATCCCGCCAACTGGAGCATACCTCCCGAACAGGTGCCCCAAGGCTATGGCGAGGGGGGCTTCTTCCCTTACGGCGTGTGGGGCATGCTCAAGGGCGCTGCTATCTGCTTCTACGGCTTCGTCGGGTTTGACGTCATCAACTCTACGGGAGAAGAAGTGAGTGGGTTTGCTAAAGAGGCTTGGGCATCTGTCTCACCGATGGCGGCAAAGCGATTTGCTGACGACAATTTTTTCTCGCTTTCGAAACGCAAGTTAGCCGTCATGTTTGTCTGTGCATTACCATATGGTTGACTGTTAAAAATGCCTGTGGCATTTAGAACGCTTCTACACAATGAGCTTAAAGTACCTAATATTGTAGTTCCCATGAAGGCCCGTGTCGGCCCGTGTCAGCCGAAGAGGTGAGCAACTGAGCATGTTTTGTTCAACTGACCGTAGACTATCCACACTGCTGCTGGAACTCTTTCTCGACTAACTGATACCACACACAAAATCTCCTTTATCGACGCTACTTATATTTATTACTAAATAATTAATAAAAGTTTCCCTTGCCCGAGTTTACGTAGGTACGTTAGGCCCTGCAAAAAAGCAGTATAGTATTGTTACATGTGACATGCTAAAATCATTCCTCCTGAGTAGGTTCCAGACAAAGTCTTTAAACGCATTTATCACATAACATCTCGCCTACAATCCTCAAAGGCTTAGGCAGAAATGTACCTTCCTGTATTTACTCGTAGCACACCTACATTTCGCCTGCTGTTATTGGTTAAGGGCATTACATTGCCCAATGACCTTGAGCATGCTGCCCCGTACTAAATTACGACGAAACGACGAGAGAGAGAGGGACGAATGCGGGAGTGACGTAGTGCTTTTCGCGAAATTTCGGATTTTTATTAAATATTTTAAAATATTAAAAGAAATAAGAGAAAAAAATCAATACACATTGTTAAATACGTCATTACGTATTTTTTGTATAAAATTCATGCCGAGTTATTGAGCCGTTATCAGAGAAAATTTTCAATTTAGGTTGAAAAAGGACCTATTTGTTACGATTTTTTGATAAAATTTGAGTAAGTTTATTAAAATTTTAAACAACACAATGTTTTTGTGATGACCTTTAGTTTAAAATATATTTTTTATACTAGCTGTTGCCCGCGGCTTCGCCCGCGTGCAGTTCGGTAACTGTCCCACTGAATCATACTAAAGGGATAAATAGTGTCCTACATGTTAATCCAGGTTATAAACTATCTATTTGCCAAATTTCATAATCATCACAATTTATTATTATCATCACAACCACCATCACTATCACAACCACCATCATTATCACAATCATTATCACAATCACCATCACTATCAAAACCACCATCATTATCACAATCACGATCACTATCACAGTCACCATCACTATCACAACCACCATCATTATCAAAATCATTATCAAAATCATTATCACAATCATCATCACAATCACCATCACAATCACCATCAAAATGTCGATCACAATCCCCATAACCATCACTATCACTATCACAATCACCGTCACTATCACAATCACCATCACAATTACCATCAAAATCACTATCACAATCACCATCATCGTTATCACAGACATTGTCATCGTAATCACAATCACCATAACAATCACCATCACTATCACTATCACAATCACCATCACCATCACCATCACAATCTCGATCGAAATCACTATCACTATATCAATCACTATCATTATCATCGTAATCACAATCTTCATCATCACAATCTCCATCACTGTCACAATCACGATCACCATCGCTATCACCATCACAATCACCGTCACTATCACAATCACTATCACAATCACCAGCACCATCACAATCACCATCAAAATCACTATCACAATCACCATCATCGTTACCTATGACAATCATTATCATCGTAATCACAATCATTATCATCTTAATCATAACCATCATCATCACAATCTCCATCCTCGTTATCACAACCATCGCTATCACCATCACAATCACCGTCACTATTACAATCGCCATCACTATCACAATCACAATCACTATCACAATCACCATCATCGTTATCAAACTCATTATCATCGTAATCACAATCATCATCATCACAATTATCATCATCATTATAACAATCATCATCATCGTTATCACAATCATCACAATAAATCAACAATAACCCAGAATAGAAGTTGAATCCGCCATCTTCTGGATCTCAAAATAAATGCCAATTTCGACACAGAACATATAAAGGAGGTTAGAAAGGCCTTGTGGGCGGGGCACGCGCGCCGCGGTTATGAGCAAATGCTCAATATCAACCGAAATTTAATTTACCGGCCAGCAATCGCTCTCTTGTTTTGACAGCGTACGTAAGCTCCGCAAAAATATTAAATTATGCCGTCTTGCGCTATTATAACGTGTCGGAGAAGAAGCCAGGTGTGTAGTGTAGCACGACAAGGGATTTCTTTCCACCGGTAAGTCCAAAAACATTAAAATACTTGTGATATTTGTAATTATAACATTAGCATTATGAAGTTTGTAGACAAAAACGAAATAATCGCAAGCAGACGAATAGTAATACATTGCTTGCAATAGATGGACTATACATTTTGCATTACATGAGCGATCGCGCAATGTATTACGTTCACTGCGAGAGTCCCGAGTGCCGAACCAAAGGTGTAATTCCACGAACTCTAGGCACATCGATAGTGCTGTGCCAATTTGTAAACAATGTCGATAATTACTATGATACAATGGATTATTATTAATAGTACACATTCCGACCGATTGTTAATATACCTAGATTTTGAGTGAGATTTTTGTATATTTTTTGTATTAGTACTATAAGTTTTATGTAATTTTTCAATGTTGAAACTAACATAATTATGATTTAATATGTGATTTATATTTCTTCCGAAATGTAGATACCATAAGTAACGTAACCGTATATATTTCATTTCAAGGACAAAAATCGTGTAAGTAAACTAGTGTAATCTTTTTTTTTTTCGAACTGGTGATAAGCACCTGAAATGTAAGGTTGAGAGGCAACCGACTTTCTCTAATGAACAAACAATAAACACGGTAAATATTCCATGTTATCCTAATGTTTATAATAAAATTGGTTTTAAAATTCAGTTACGTATTTTTTATTTGTTTTTATATTGGTGTTATTTATCTATAATATGTATGTATTTAGAAATATAAGTATGTTTATCAGTTGTCTAGTACCCATAACACAAGCTCTGCTTAGCTTGGGACTAGATGGCGTTGTGTGATAGTTGTGGAATATTATTATTATATTCGCATGAATAATGTTCACAACGTGCATTACAGAAGTCCGCATAGTCCACAATACTTGCAAAGTTAGAAGCAAGATTACATTAATTTTATCGATATCAACAATCGACCTTTTAGTCGCCCACCATACATGAGCTTTTACGCGTGTATGAGTGTACGTCAAACGCAGGGACTGCGTTAGTGTGACAACCAATAGCAAACTCACGATCTAAGTGCGTGTTGTTTATTTGTGTGCGTAATCCGCGTAGGCATTGGTCTCTTGCTTGTAGTGAAGTTAAAGAGTGGGAGTCAAGCGGCGACACGCGTTCTGATACAAATCAGGATCTATTTCCTTTCTAACCTCCTTTAAATGTTCTGTGAATTTCGACATCAGCACCCCTGACAATCTCGGTTTCGACACCCATATTGATTTTTAGATATCCCATCATCAACCCCATCGCACCCCAACAGGGAATGATGGTAATTCAGATCCGCCACATTAAATCTTAAAATCGGTGTTTTTGTAATACACCCAACCCAATTCACCATACAAACAATACCTATGTTGAGTTTCAGGCTTTGTTACCTCATTTCCCCCTTTAGGGGTTGAATTCTGAAAAAACCTGAAACATAAATGTTAACTCATTTATCGATAGGAGTACTCCTGTTGAGTTTCGAATAAAGTAGAGTAACTAATTTTATTTCCCCATGTAATCTTTGGACCCCGTTTCAACCCCTTAGGGGTTTAATTTTGAAAAATACTTTCTTAGTGCACCCCTAAACCCCATAAAGAACCTATGTGTCAAATTTGGAATCTGTAGACCCAGCGGTTTGGGCTGTGCGTTGATAGATGAGTCAGTCAGTTTCTTCTTTTATATATTTAGATTGAAAACGCACAAAAGGATTCATCTACAAACTTCTTTAAACCCACGGTATTTTCAGGATTTGAGCGAGTTAATCCCCTTAAGCCCCATGTAATGCGGTGCGAGCCAATTTCCACAAACCAGGCACTATTTGAAAAAAATCCTTATTGAAATAGGTACTCAATACCGCTGTGCCCGACCTGAGAATCAAATCCAGGACCACTAGACCAAAGAACAAACTCTATTTCAATAGTTACAGACCAGTGTTTTCCATATTTCAGGTGAAAGAGCCGAGCAAGACGATACCTATCGCGATCCTGTCATGTCTGTGCATTGTGTTCTCTTTGTATGCGGGTGCGAGCATCGTGCTCACCATGATGGTGCCTTACTACGAGCTGGTGAGTTACTATGCTTACGTCATTATGCTTCAAATACCTGAATATATACCTAACTTTAGTTGCACTGTTGTCTGCTACGATTTCTTCATTGGTTATGCCACGTTAACGTTAAAAACAAAGTAGAAAAACAATTTTTCATTATTGTTACCCGTCAAATAGTTGTGGAGATATTGTTGCTCAGGTACTGTTTTCTCGAGACGAACCCAGCATAAAAAAAAGAAAATTTCGCATAAAAATTATTGTAATAGTATGGCGCAACTGTGTTTGCTAATGAATGGGAGGCTTTAAAAAGTTTCATGAAACAGGGTTTTGGCTCTGAAAGCTACGTTTTTTAAAAAAAATACTCGAATTATTTTACCGATTTCATCAATCAGTTTTGTGCAAAGAAGATTTGGATTAACGAGCTGTCCCCCTGTGTTCCGCGCGCGTTACACTGTAGAATGGATTTTGGTGGCTCTTTTAACACCCTGCAAGTCTAAGATAGTTTATTTTCCAGATAGAAAGTAATGCAGAAAAACGGCCAGATGCAAAATTACGCTGTAAACAAGGAAAATTATTTTTTAAATTACAATGTGGTCAACAATGTAGCAACAGTGTCGTCGGATCCTGTCATAATATTATCGCAAGTTCTCGAAAATCATGCATGAAGCAAGGAATATGACATGCTCAATCATGTGGTACCTCTTGGAAGAAGACTTCATCCAATTCTGGACCACACAAGGCTGTGTTGTTAATAATGAAAAGGTGTTCATAATTCCAGGTAACCATTGCTTCAGTTTCGACTGCATTCAGGCATGTGGGATGGGAGTGGGCACGATGGATAGTCACTGTTGGAGCGATTTTCGGTATTACCACCAGGTAAGTTCGAAATGAAATAGGTACAATTATTTTTGAAAAAAATGTACAGAGCGTCTAAACATCTTTATTTGTGAGGACCTCAACATACCATTGATTGAAAAATTCATTGTGCTTCAATGGCTGAATCCATTGAAACACAATGAATTTTTAATATTTAACCATCGATTCGAAAAGAAGAAGAAAACGAAATTATTTGGGATAGAACTGGAGGTATCGACATAGCTGAAAGTGTCAGTTGGCCATGTTTGTCGAAGACCACTTAACTGCTGGAGCAGGCAAGTACTGGAGTGGAGACCGGGTATCTACAAGGGAGGCGTAGGACAGCCACTAGCTAGGTAGACTGATGACCTTGAAAAGGTGGTTGGGTAGATAGGATCTGGAGGTAAAAGTGTGTGTTGTGTCGCAGTTTAAGGAGAGGCCTATGTCCAGCAGTGGGCTGTGATAAGCTGAGTTGGAGTTCAAAAAGCTGGGGATCGCTTCTAACAATTACTGTAGTTTTAGAATTTTGGGCATGGGCATGTTGCATTTGAAAACGCTTCGATGTAATTAAGAGATTTGAATTACTTCAAGGTTCCTAACAATGTTCGAAATAATGACCTATTTAAATTATGTGGTCCAGCATTAAACCTTATAATTCATCACAATCATGTCAGACAGTGGTTTCTAGTATAAAGCATGGTTATTTAAACGCCTGACCATAGGCAACCGTCTTAAGAAAGGGAGAAAAGAACCATGTATTATACCAATGAGGAATAAAATATTGACTAATATAATGTGACCATTTCCCAGTTTTTTCGGTGCCTTGTTCCCGTTGCCTCGGCTGCTGTACTCCATGGCTAATGAAGGCCTATTTATCCACTGGTTCGCTAAAGTCAGTACCACCAGGCAGTCGCCCATCATCGCCACGCTTGTACCTACTGCGGTCATCTGTAAGTAAACAGTTTAGTGTTCTTTGTGAAAGAAGTTCGTTTGGGAAAGTGCTTGAACTATATTTAATTTTGGCAGCAAGTAGCTGGTCGATGTGGCGACGCTGAGGAGGCCTATGTCCTACAATGCGTATCTTTCGGCTGAAATTATAATGACGATGAAGCTACAGGCATTTGATTTGCAGTGTTTAAAGTGCTGTAGCATTTTATTCGCACATCCGACACACACGGTTCATTGTAATAACTGTAATCCCGGAACTTTTACATTTATTGACTTGGAGTTGACAGGGTGATGGTTAACCCCTTCAACTAATTGGTTGATGTTGCTAATTGTTGATCGAAGGTTGATAATAAAGCAAAACGCGGACTGTGTCTATGAGTACGATCTACGTTTTGATTGGATCTTGATGCTGTTGGAGTCAATGGAAATTCAAGAAAAGATAGGCTCTCACGCAGCCTTGACTACGCACAAATTACGAGTAGCATTAAAACGCAAGATTTAAATAAATTGTAAAAGACAAACTGACGCCGATGTCCATATCTGCATATAGGTAGGCGTAGGCAATGCATACGTAGTGTTATTTTGGCAAGGATATATGAAGGGCATAATCTCTTCTTGTCAAAATATTTCAGAACACGTTGAAATATAGACAAATTAGCGTTGGCTAAAGATCAAAATTAATGCCAAAATAAGGTAAAATTACAATTTTATCAATGTCTGTTTATTTTCTACTAAATTATCCACCACTTTTTGAAAAACACGAAAGATATAACGAAAATTAGGGCATGGACAACATCATCATCATTATCTGCCTTATTTTTTTTCCCCACTATGTTGGGGTCGGCTTCCAGTCTAACCGGTTGCAACTGAATACCAGTATTTTACATGGAGCGACTGCCTTTCTGACCTCCACAACCACAACCCAGGTCATGAACAACTTTATGTGTCAAAAATATTTTACGCACGACTTAATCATATTTAATTTATGGAGATGGTGTTAATTACTTTCTTAAACCACTAGCTAATCTCCTGAACGAAAATTATTACAACCAGAAAATAAGAAAGACGATTTGTTGAAAATTATACCCAACTATGTTGTTGTTCACATTCAGCCCATAAAGACGGGGGCTGGAAATAATTAATATTTTATTTTAACCTGTTTTAATTTCACACCAGTTTATTGAAAGATGTGTGTTTGATATTTCAGCACTGCTGGCTGCTTTTCTCGAACTGGATCAGCTCGTTTTGATGTTGTGCATCGGAACACTCTTCTCCTACACCATTGTGGCTATATGTGTTGTGTTACTCAGGTAGGTGTTCTTCTAACTACGGTGAAACTAAAATGATGGTAATTTGGTTAGAAGAAAATTTATGAGTTTCCATAGATAAACACTTGATGCACTCGCAACAAAAATGGCACCAAAAAAAAATTACAGGTTATGTTAATAGTTTGAAATTCAATTTACTCTTCTTGAAATTTTATGCTCAAACCACTTCTTATTAGCTACGGACCTCTAAGATTACCGAAGTCCAATCCAGTTGAATCCAGTGCATTTAACGAAACAAAGGAATCGCACGTGGCTTTATTTTTTGGCACATTATTTTGTGTTAATAATTTGGCGACTCTCTCGATGACACGTCTCCTATTTTAGCCTAGTTTATCACAATCGTAAAATTACTTACAATGTTACGATTATCAAGTTCGTCTTTGGATGTGTTGATGAACAGCTGTAGTTCCAAGACAATAGAGTTAATAGGTATCATTTCCCTCAACTCCTTCTTACTTTATAGTTTGCTAATATAATATGTTTTTAAAGAAGATGGAAAGTTCTGGTCACAGTTAGGCAACTTCTACGTAGGAGGGACGCGACTTCGATTTTTTAGTGATTAGGTATTCAAGACTTTTCCCGCCAGTTCGAACGCCTGCATATAGTTCAGTTGACAAAATTGTTATGAACGAATTTCTTCCCGCCAAACACAGGAATCACTAATGTTTTTCTATAGCTTAATTGTTCCACACTATTAAGGCGCTGTCAACACCAAAATCGCGCACACTGTCTATTTGTATGGGAGAAAACGAGACGTCACTATTACTGGGCGGCCAGGTTTTAGAAGAAAATAATGAATAAATATTGATATAAAAAAAAAGTATGGATTATTTGTGAAATATGACTCGTTAGCGGTTTAGGTATGAATATGTTGACTTCATGTTTTTAATTGCAGAACCCATACGTCAAAAAAATAAAGACATAGGACCGTTAATGATGATTTTAAAACCAATCTTTGCAATTATTTTCTATCGAGCCGATTTCGTCGAAATATGTATAGAGTCCGTCCAAGGTCTTTGAAATATGATCAATGTTTCATCCACCAAGTTCTTAATGCACCTTTTTGACGTTTGCCAGATTACGTTTCGTTGTCTGTGCGAATCTGTGCGATGACGTTTGCTTGTCAGTGCAATTTTGGTTGAAAAGATGGTCGCTCCGTGCTTGTAATTTTGGTACACGCTGTCGCGTAGTTATTGGTTGAAAACTTTGAGTTATTGTTAATCCGATACCATCTTGATCGGTGTTTGATATTTTGTTGATAATTGAGTGAAAATTGAGAAATCTCGCCATTTTGGGTCTTGACCGCGAGTGATTTTTTGGTTATGTCCGGCCTGTTTGTGTCATTTGAACGCCGGTAATTTCCTAAATTGTGTTGGACTATTACATCCCCGATTGGGTTAGCAAACCGGGATAAGATTCAGTTGGACATTGGTGAGGGTTGCCACGTGTGTGATAGGAAGGTTTGTCCAGAAAGACGTCGGTACGCGCTGGGCGTCCATGGAACCGTCGTAATCTCACATAACTACACATACACCACACAAACCACAGTTATACTTACACCCCACCCAGATAAGACGGAACCAGGGACTACGTCACATCACCGGTACCAACGTGATGGTAAGTGTATTGAATAGTTGTTTTTCCTTTGTCAATTTGGACAAATATATTTTGATTAGGGCTCCGCGTAATCGCGGACATCGTGAGTCTGTTCGTGCAGTCTCACACAACTGGTAGCAGAGCGTGGTTGAATTGTTAAATTCACCACTTATTGTCGAGTTAAAAGTATTGAGAAGTCTGATTTGTTGCCGTCGGCCTGACTCAAATTAAACATAGATTGTTTGACATAATATATTATGATATGTAGTGTACCTTGTGGTTTGTACTTTAATTTGCTATTGTATAAACAAGGTATTGCTTGTACAGGGTCGGATTTGAACTTGTAATAATTCAAACTAAGTTTTATTATTTGGTTTAAATTGTAGTTGGGTCCGGGAAAATTATTCCCGTTGATTATTTAATTGAATTTAATTTGTTTATTTGATATTTGTCTCAATGGCTTCATTGAAAGCTGTAAACCAAGCCATTGGTGGATTGACCTCACAGCTAAGATGGTTTGCCTCTGCGGCTGCAACCGCTGAGCGTCTAGACCTGGAAGAGGCCACGCTTGCTCGGTATGAGCAGTTGAATGCGAGATTGAGTGCGGTTGACACTTTGTTTGCTCGCTTCAATGAAGTGACTTTGGACTTGGACCTGGAAACATTGGGTCAAGCAGCCCGTGATAAGGTTGTTGCGGATTATGACCAGATGTTGAACCTGGGTGAAATAATAAGTATGCGCGCCAGGGAAATTTTGAAGAGTCGGGACCCTGCCCAGGTCAAAACAGAGACCTCTGTTGTTGCAGGCCCTGGACTTTTGGGTAGACTGCCTACCCTGGAGCTGCCACATTTTGACGGTCACTTGGACCATTGGTTGAGCTTCAGGAACCTGTTTGACAGTTTGGTTGATGCGCGCTCTGACCTCCGACCGGCCCAGAAGTTGGCTTATTTGTTGTCAGCCCTAGGAGGTGAGGCTCGAGCCTTGGTGCAGCACTTGCCGGTGACCGACTCGGCCTATCCCACTGCTCTGGAACTTCTATCCCGACGGTACCAGAACAAACGTTGCCTGGCTGATGTCCATATTGACCAGATCTTGGGGTTGCCGGCCATCACCAGAATGTCAGCGTTGCGTGCTGACCTTTTGAATCCGTTGCTTGCAGCAACCAACGCCTTGAAGCGATTGGAGTTGCCGGTGGACTATTGGTCCTATTTCTTGGTACACTTAGTGTTGCAGCGGCTTCCTTCAGACTTGAGGTCCCGTTTTGAGCAGAATTATGGTGGGGATAGTGCCACCCATCTTCCCCCCTTTGAGGACCTCGTCAAATTTTTGGAGGATGAGTGTCGTTTCCTCGACAACGCCCGTGGTGCCACGGGGTCAAGCCAACCGCCCTCTCGGCCGAGGGCCCAGGGACGGACTAGGACTGTCGGGCCTGGTGATAGCCGCCCTGCCCCCCGTTTTGGTGGCACCCAGAGTAATCTTGTTTGCGGCTATTGTAAGGCCACGGGACATGGCGTACCAACTTGCGCGGCCTTCTTGGAGTTGCACGTGAGTGCCCGCCGCCGAGTTGCCAATGCACGCCGTCTGTGCTTTTCGTGTTTGGGGAATCATTTTCATCGGGATTGCCCCAACCCCCGCCCTTGTTCAATTTGTAGGGGCTCACATCTTGAAGTTTTGTGCGCCAACGCGAACCGCTCTGTCAGACCAGCCTCTGATGGGGGTTCGCGCAGGGGGGGGTATGATGGAGATGAGCACCGGGCTTCTCGCTCGCCGGATCAGAGTCGGGGAGGGGCCTGCAACTTTGACCGCCGCACTCCACCCCCCGCGCCAGTTGATCGGGAGCCGCGCGACCGCCGATTGACCTCCCCTCGTGAAGGCGACTATGCAGCTGCTGGTAGGCGACGTTGGCCAGACCAGCACCGCCTTCCCTCCCCTCCGTTGGCGGAACGTCCCCGTTTGGAGACGCGCCCCCCGCCACTCAGGCGTCAAGTGAGATATGCCCCTCCAGCGATGGCGCGCGGCTCGGGACATCGCGCGGATGAGGAGTTTGACTACTATCCTCATCGGGATAGACCCCAGCCTGGATGCGGCGATCGGTCGCCGCCCAGGCATTACTAGGAAATTGGCGCCTGTCCCGCTAACGTACCTCCCCAGATCGACACGGTTTTGTTGCCAACGGCATCGGTCAGGGTCTGGGGACCCACGGGGGACTCTGTTGTGGTCCGTGCCATTTTGGACACGGGAGCCCAGGGTTGCCTTTTGTCGTCTTGGTTAGCGGGTCGGGTGAGCCTGGATGTCCGTGCCTTTTCAGGCACGATTAATGGAATAGGCGAAACACCTATCCCGACTGTTGAGGGACAAACCTTATTTGGGCTCACTCCTGTGAGTTGTTTGGACCCTAAGTTTTTTCCTTCGGCCATTGTTCTGACGAGTATTTTGGGCTGTCATCCCCAACGTCAGCTGTCGCCTGATATTGTCCGGTTGACGTCAGGCCTGGATTTGGCTGACCGCCGGTTTGATTCCCCTAATACAACTCATTTGATATTGGGTTCCGATGTACTAGGGAGAATATTGTTGGGTAATGTGAAAGTCTTGCAGCCGAACGGTTTGGTGGCTGTCTCGACCATCTTTGGCTTTGCGGTGATGGGCCCAGTGTTGAAGGCTGCCCCTCCACCTGAGCCTGATTTTGCGTTGGCGTGTGGCTCCGCTCTCTCTGACGCTGTTCAGAGGTTTTGGGAGGTTGAGGAGCCACCGCAAGTGGCCCGCTTGAACCCGGAACATGAGGAGTGCGAGTTGTTCTATCAGAACAACACAGGTCGACTCCGTTCCGGTCGGCTCGTAACACGGTTGCCTTTTGTTGCAGTTCGACCACCTCTCGGCGAGTCCAGACCTATGGCCGAGAAGAGATTGTTGGCGATGGAGCGCCGTATGGCCAGGGATCCGGTGCTGCGGCAGAAATATTTAGATTTCATGCGTGAGTACGCAGACTTGGGACACATGTCGGTGTCAAATTTGGATTGGCGCTCAGTTGAGCATTACTTTCTGCCGCATCACGCGGTCCTCAAGGCATCCACCGGTAAGCTGCGCACAGTATTTGATGGGTCTGCGCGGACTTCCTCTGGTGTCTCTTTGAATGATTGCTTGCACTCCGGCCCCAAATTGTTGAGGGACCTTTGTGATGTCATCACATCTTTTCGTCGTCATCAAGTAGTCTTTGTGGCTGACATCAAAATGATGTTCCGGCAAACGGTTATTCACCGGGATGACAGACGTTATCAGTTGATCCTGTGGCGAGAGAATCCCCGGGACCCCATGGTTGTTTATGAGCTCAACACGAATACGTACGGCCTTCGATCGAGCCCTTTTGTTGCTATTCGTTCGCTTTGGGAGCTCGCGGACCGAGAACGCTTGAGGTTCCCTCGGGCGTCCGCCATCTTGAAAACGGACTTGTATGTTGACGACGTCTGCACTGGGGCTTCCACGGTTGAGGAAGCTATCCTGTTGCGTGACGAGTTGGTTCAAATTTTGGATTCCGCTGGCTATGAGTTGCGTAAGTGGGTGTCCAACTCGCCAGCACTGTTGGAAGATGTGGAAGAGGATCATAAGCAGGATCCTCATTTGTTTGAAAATGCTGACAACCCTGCTATGTTGGCCGTTCTCGGCGTTCAGTACCGACCAGTCCAAGACACCTTTACGTACGATGTCGATTTGGAGTCACCACACACTTGGACTAAACGACTGGTATTGTCTACTGTCGCGAGAACCTTTGACCCGAATGGTTGGATATGCCCGGTATTGTTTTGGGCGAAATGTTTTCTCCAGCGTCTTTGGACCGCGGAACTTGGTTGGGATGAGCCACTTCGGGAAACCCTTTTGGAAGATTGGCTCCAATTTGTATCCGCACTTCCTGCGGTCAACGAGGTCGCGCTACCACGCACTATCCTCCCCCCTGGGAACTATACTGCTACCCTTCATGGGTTTTGTGACGCATCTTCGCACGGTTATGCAGCTGTTGTTTATCTGCGCACCGTCAGCGCGACAGGCC
The DNA here is from genome assembly GCA_905147715.2 of Xestia xanthographa. Taxonomy (NCBI): domain Eukaryota; kingdom Metazoa; phylum Arthropoda; class Insecta; order Lepidoptera; family Noctuidae; genus Xestia; species Xestia xanthographa. The sequence continues at coordinate 29,892,966 of LR990649.1, forward strand.
AGGTGAAGTTGTCACTGATCATGGCCAAGAGCAAGGTGGCCCCCCTCCGGACGGCATTGACCATCCCTAAGCTAGAGTTGTCAGGGGCGGCGCTTCTTGTGCGTCTCTTGAATCACGTTGCTCAAACTTTGGGTGGATCTGTGAACATTCGGAATTCTTACGCCTGGACGGACAGTCAAATTGTTTTGTGTTGGTTGAAGACGTCCGTCCACTCCTTGGAGGTCTTTGTGGCGAACCGAGTGTCACAGATACAAAATTCCGAAACACCTTTGATTTGGAGGCACGTGCCTGGAGACTTGAACCCCGGCGACGTAGCCTCACGTGGGTGCATGGCCCCCCGCCTGATTGTGCACCCCCGTTGGTGGGGACCGGATTGGCTGACTCGCCCCGAGGATGATTGGCCTCGAACGCCAGTTTTGATGTCGGATCCTTTGCCCGGGCTTAAGGTGCTCGCTGTTGGGACGAAGGACCCTCCGTTTGATCCTGATTTTTTGTTGAATCGATACAGCTCCCTCGACAAATTGTTGAACGTTACCTCGTGGATCAGGCGTTTTGGTCACAATGCTAGGAATCCAGGGGACAAGCGCCTGTCACCGGTTCTCTCTCCTCAAGAGCGACAGGAGTCACTCCTCCTGTGGGTTCGCTCTGTGCAGGCCGTACACTTTGAGAAGGAGATCGAGACCTTGAAGTCCGGTAGAGTTAAGTTGTCGGGAGCCGTTAGTAAGTTGAACCCCTTTTTGGATGAAACGGGTCTTTTGCGTGTTGGAGGACGGTTGAGGCACTCTAGCCTTCCTTATGGGGTCCGTCACCCCCTTTTGTTGCCCAAGGCGGGCCATTTGATTAAATTGTTGGTGACTGATCGTTACATTAAGAACTCGCACGCCGGTTGCAATGCGCTGTTGGCCATTCTGCAGCGAGAGTTTTGGATTTTGTCGGCTCGTCGTACCATTCGTAGCATCGTCTTCCGTTGCATACCGTGTTATCGGACTAAGGCCCCAACGATGCAGCCCCAGATGGGAGACTTGCCTGCTGATCGTGTCAATGAGGCGAGGCCCTTTGCAGGCGTAGGAACGGACTTTGCTGGTCCCTTTTCGATAAAGACGTCTACCCTTCGCAATAGTAAAATTGTCAAGGCTTATTTGTGCGTATTTGTCTGCCTGTCAACTAAGGCAGTGCACTTGGAGCTGGTATCCTCCCTCTCGACGGAGGCCTTTGTGGCAACTTTGGATAGATTTACGTCTCGCCGTGGGTTACCTTCTCTGATCAGGTCTGATTGCGGTACCAACTACAAGGGTACAAGTAACTATTTGAAGGAAGTGTATGACTTTCTTAATGAGAGCCAGGTTGACATTGGTAACAAATTGGCCCGTCGAGGGGTCACTTGGTTGTTTGACCCGCCAGCCTGCCCCCATTGGGGGGGGTATTTTTGAGGCCGCGGTGAAAGCGGCAAAGGGACTCTGGCGGAGATTGTTGGGAGACACCGTTCTCACCTTTGAGGAATTAACTACGGTATTTTGTCGCATTGAAGCGGTACTAAATTCGCGTCCATTGTGCCCGCTCTCTTCGGACCCTAACGATTTGGAGGCTCTAACCTCGGGCCATTTCTTGATTGGACAGCCACTTGTCGCTCTGCCTGAGTACCCTTTTGTTGATGTGAGCCAAAATCGGCTATCGCGGTTTCAGTTGGTGCAACAGCTCACTCAGAGGTTTTGGAAGCGTTGGAGCTTAGAGTATCTGCACATCCTCCAGCAGCGCGTCAAGTGGACTGATAAAACTCATCCGCCCAAGATAGGAGACCTCGTCCTTGTTAAGGATGCCAACCTTAAGCCTCTGTATTGGCGCCGGGGGCGCATTCTCAATTTGGTGGCTGGCACCGACGGGGTACCTCGTTTTGCTGAGGTTTTAGTGGATGGATCGGTTATGAAGAGAGCGGTCGCAACTTTGTCAAGACTGCCAATTGATTAGCGGACGGGACGGCCCGTCCGGGGGGGGTAGATGTTTCATCCACCAAGTTCTTAACGCACCTTTTTGACGTTTGACAGATTACGTTTCGTTGTCTGTGCGAATCTGTGCGATGACGTTTGCTTGTCAGTGCAATTTTGGTTGAAAAGATGGTCGCTCCGTGCTTGTAATTTTGGTACACGCTGTCGCGTAGTTATTGGTTGAAAACTTTGAGTTATTGTTAATCCGATACCATCTTGATCGGTGTTTGATATTTTGTTGATAATTGAGTGAAAATTGAGAAATCTCGCCATTTTGGGTCTTGACCGCGAGTGATTTTTTGGTTATGTCCGGCCTGTTTGTGTCATTTGAACGCCGGTAATTTCCTAAATTGTGTTGGACTATTACATCCCCGATTGGGTTAGCAAACCGGGATAAAATTCAGTTGGACATTGGTGAAGGTTGCCACGTGTGTGATAGGAAGGTTTGTCCAGAAAGACGTCGGTACGCGCTGGGCGTCCATGGAACCGTCGTAATCTCACATAACTACACATACACCACACAAACCACAGTTATACTTACACCCCACCCAGATAAGACGGAACCAGGGACTACGTCACATCACCGGTACCAACGTGATGGTAAGTGTATTGAATAGTTGTTTTTCCTTTGTCAATTTGGACAAATATATTTTGATTAGGGCTCCGCGTAATCGCGGACATCGTGAGTCTGTTCGTGCAGTCTCACACAATCAATATTAACATTTTTTTTTGCCGTGTTAGAACTAATAGTTTTTCTTAAAAAACTGCTTAAATAACATCAATTTCAACAAATTAGGTGTTGTCAGTCCCTTAAGTAATTTTACAAACATGCCCGGAAAATTGCACTACTCTCTAGCAATCATTACACTTGAAGCTAAATTCATATTTGCGTTTTTTCGTTCGTTCTTGAGTTTTGTTGTTCTTGAGTTCTTGAGTTTTATTCGTATTTGAGTTCTATAACCAGCAGAGTGCCTCCTTAGCCCCAAAATATGCAGTCGAAGTGACCTCAGCGCTGCCACTGACGACGCGAAGTTCGGGCTAACAAAATATAAATACTTGCCAGCGACACCAAGATGTAGAAGTAGAGAGAGTGCGAGGTAGTTTATGTATGAATCTATGTAAATATTTCAGGTACTCTTCAGAACACAAGTCAGAGGCCTCGACAAGTATAATGAAGCTAATCATCGGCCGAGGAGACAGGAAAGCTACAAAGACCACCTCCAGAATCATCTACATAGCCATGTTTTTATTCAGTAAGTACATACATAAAAGTAACTAACTCTGCACTAGCCTGCATAGCATAACGTTTTCTACGGTGGCATGCTACGCGGGCTGAAAAGTCCTATTACAATCATTTATTTAACAATAGTACATTTTGATACAAGTGTAGAAAGTTTGTTTGCATTCGAGGCGGAATTAACATACAAGCCGTAGGCGAGGGTGTTATTGAGCCGAGAACTGCAATAACAAATGTCTACGTGTATCAAACGACGTTTTTCAATACACTTGAAGAAATAAAAGAATGAAAAATATTTTTGTCATGAATTAAGGAGACAATAATTTATATTTCTTTTTTTTACGCCGTAAAGACGCATTGCCGAAATAAAAAAAATAAAAAAAAACTTTCCCCTCCGACTACTAGGCATTGAACCGATTTGAACTTCGTATAAGTATACGTTACCTGTGGAATTTTTTCCCGCACACGTGCGAGAAAATGGAGAAAACGCACGCGTGTGAAATGCATTGCATGTTGAACCTAATCGTAAGGCGATAAGAACCCGTTTTCGAGGAAGTGTATTGAAAAATGTTTTTTAGTTATTATAAGATTCCATTCCTGGATATACTCGTATGTTCAATACTAGTAGTTTGAACATGCTTTTACGCTTGCGATTATAATCCCGTGTCCTATACACAATACAGGGTGGCAGGCAGTGTCTGAACAGATAATCACTCTGTATACAAAACAGGAAGGCTCCTGGTGAGCCCGATGGCGCGTGTGTTCACCGAACAAAATGAACGCGACGGCTGAGTGTTCTTGCGACAACCGCTAAAGACATTATTTTGGATACAAGAAATAGCATAAGGCCTGTAAGTCCCTGAAGTATCAGGGAGCGGTCTAACTGACTGGACTGGACTCCGGACTGCGGACACCGGAGTTTTACAGATCATCATTAGGATCTGCCTAGCGTTTCCCAACTATGTTGGGGTCCGTATGCAGTGTAACTGAATGCAGTTGAATACCAGTATTTTATATGCAGCGACTGCCTATCTATCTGACCACCACAACCCAGTTAGTACTGGGTAAGACTTTACCCCTTTTGTAAGACTGGCTATCAGACTTTCAGGCCATGGACTACCAGTAACGACTGTTAAAGATCTACAAATGATAGCCTGGATTAACGGCTTAGCGTGCTTTTCGAGGTACGGAGAAAACTCCGTGAACCGGAATTTGACTGAAAATGTACTGAAATATCTCTGAAAGTTACACTTGGGCCAATAGCATGTCAATGTATGGTAAAAAAAAAGGTCGGGGTACTCAGCCAGTCCGCATTCCGGTTCGCTCGGGTTGTCTATACCTTCAGCGATATCAAGCGACAACGTTATTCAAGCTGTTCTTTGTTTCAGTCTGCATCTGTGTAACACTAGCTCTGGTAGTGGTCCATGCACAGGCGCCTCTGGTCCCCGCCATCATTCTGAATGTGTTCGCTCTACTCGTCGTCGCTATCATGGCCCTGCAACCCAGCCTGAGTGAGAATCTACCATTTAGAGTAAGTTCTTTTCTCTATTTACTATCAACCAGCCTCGTCAATATCAACCAGTATCAACCAGTCGTCGCTATCATGGCCCTGCAACCCAGCCTAAGTGAGAACTACCATTTAGAGTAAGTTCTTTTCTCTATTTACTATCAACCAGCCTCTACTTCTGTCGGTACTTACTACTGCCAGGCCTGCGTCACTCCGCCTGTAGGTATTAAAAACATACCTACAGGCGGCGGCCACTGCGGAAGGGCCAATCTAGTAGGCTGCCCCAAGCGAAAGAAGACACGTGCGCGCGCTATTTGTTCGACCACGTTCAACTTTCTCGATAATTGTAATCTTGCAATCAAAAAAGCAAAAAGATACTGTGCAGTATTTAATTGTTTAAATACGGATCGTGATCGAAATTTAACTTTTTTTTCGTTGCGCTGACAGGTAAAATCTACTTTGATTGGATTACATTATGTTCCTATTTGAAATGAAATTAATTCAAACTACAAACCCTTTCTCCCCTTGTTGAACAAAGTACTATTCCAATACCCTAAAAGTATTTAAAAAGTACAATAAATAGACATTTTAGTTGTTTCATTCGAGTTGCATTTCATTTGTCGTATTCATTTACGAACTTAGACTAAGAGCCCAATGCAAAATATTTACGGTAATACTATAGGTGATACCTATGGAATTCTTTTCAACTTAAAGGACGTTTGCGAATCCACACTAGATGGCGTAAGTAGTTTCTCGAAGTAAGCAACCCTAGTCCGCGGCTCTTTCAATATGTATAACCACGTATAATTTATTATGAACCGTAGTCCAGTGAATTAAGGCCCATATCCCCTCGAAAAAAAAAATTGGTAGGTATATAAATGAACACGTGGTCGACTGGAACGCGAGCTAAATTAAATCATATTGTTTATCAGATTAAGTACATATTTCTTTGAAAACAATTGCGAAGTAAAGCTTCTGTAACGCTAGTTACTAGTTATTATTCTGTGCTACTGCGCAAATCATCCAGATTTCTTTATTATTCATCTCTCTAGCCTTTCTTTATTGTGTTGGGGTTAGTCTAACCGGATGCAGCTTAAGCGTTTAGTAAGATTTTTCAACACTTATTTGTGTGTATTCTCCTTTTATTTATCTTTTAAAAATAAGCTTACACAACGTTATTTGGGACTAGAATTGAATATTGACCTCCTTTAAATCTGTGTCTCGTAAAAGTGAAAAAAAGAACACACGGTGTAAATAACTCGTGTGACTGACACTGGCCATCATCAGGGATTTTAATTTTGATCGAAAGAATTTAGAGAGTTCAGTCGATCTAGCTCTTGAACTATACCTGATTAAATGAACTTATTATATCTTCTAAACTAAGACCCGATTAAATATGTGGCTAGGCGACAAATTGCGACTAATTGGCGACAAAATATGGGAGAAAACAGATCTTCGCCAGGTGCCCTAGATTTGAGATATAATTAATGTGGCAAAGCTGGGGAGACTCTCTTCAGATTGGCCACCTATAAACCCTTATATCTTTTGAACCAGTGACCGACAAATTCTGATATTTGGCGACAAATTTTGACTAATTAGCGACAATTTTTTTGTGTTAAAAATCCCTGATGATGGCAAAGCCAGTGTCAGTCACACAACTCATGTAAAAAAAATCTATAACTACAATAATTTATGTTTCAGACACCGCTGGTTCCATTGATTCCCTGCCTCAGCATATACAGCAACGTGCATCTAATGGTCCTAATCAGTTATCACACGTGGATCAGAGTTATGCTATGGCTTGCAATAGGTAAGAGGTTTGTGCCGTTAGAGTGAACTAAATTATCTATCGATGTTTCTTAATGGTATTTATGTTTTTCCATTTCAGGAATTCCAATTTATATCATATGCCTGTGCTGCTACAAACAAAACGCAAGCAAAGTTATAAATGAAGATACAAATATTAAACCATTTGCTAACACAAATGGAAAATCAACAATGGTCCAAATTGTAGTGGTATCACCAACTCCTCCTGATACATTGGCTCGGTTAGACGAGCAAGTGGAAGAGTATGCCGATGCCAAGCAGATACATCAGGAGTTAAGAGATAAAGCGATAGATCCGAAAAAGTTTGAAGAAGTAATAATACAAGAGATGCAAATCGAAAATAATGCAGAAAAAGAAGCGAAAATAATAGATTTATTAGATCAAGTACTACAAGCTGAGGAAGATACTTACGGAGAAGTTATTAGCTTAAAGGAAACCAAAGAAGACGATACTGCAGCCAATGCAACCGGCATCCCTCATAGAAAGTCTTTGAGCGAACTGTCAGACGCGGGCTCCGATGTGTCATTAGGTAATCAAGGGTTATCTAAATACGACGTGATAGCTCAAGTGCACAGGGAGGATTTGCAAAAAGTAAATGAGGAAGAGGAAAGATTAGAAGAACCGATTCCTGATTACGAAGATGATGACGAAGACATAACGGCATTTAACGACAGTGACACGAATGAATCCGGATATTCGGACACAATCGACAGACAAGCGCTAAGCGAGTCATTAGATGACACGCAAGAGTCCACAATACCAGTGCCGCCACCGCCACCGCCCCCACCACCACCTCCTCCTCTAGATGAAAACTATTTTAAGCCTAATAATAACTATAAGAAATTTTATACAGTAAATTATAGACATACTGAACCTGAGCTGCCACGAAAAATAGAAGACGACGAAGTTAATGAGCCTAGAGTAAGCATACAGTCAAGCAATTCACAAGGTGACGGCAATATGAGATTTGGAAGCGATCGACAAATTAAATTCATGTCTAAGTTGAACAATATATTCCAAAAACAAAATAATCCTGAAGAGGAAGAAGAACCCAGGAGAAGATCTCATTCTACCGGGAACTTCCCTGATGTAGAACTGTCAGTAAACCGCGATCGACCTTTATCTATGTTTGCGGATTTAAAGAAAGAATTATTGTCTGGAGAGGCAGCGCAAAATTTACGACCTGTGAGCATAGAAGTAAAAACTCCGGAACCATACGAAAAATCGGAGCCATCTGAACCCGAAGTAGAAGAAGAGGAAGAAGATATGTCACTGAGTAGAAAAGACTTAAAGCATAAATTAGAAGGTATATTCGCTGTGGGTGGTCCACAGCTTATGAAACCGCGGCTAAATAAGACAAATTCTGGACCACTAGAAGAATCAAACCAAAATGATAATAATTCTAGCTCAGAAAGTATAGCTAAGTTGCCAAAAGTCGGTGACAAAAATGATACTCTAAAGAGACAAAGAGCCAAATTTGGAGAAGTTTTAAATTCAATCCGATTAAGTATGAACCAAGACGACCAAGTGTAGTTTGCTTAGAAAGTGATATTAAGTGAAGCAGCACAATTGTTTAGACTTATTGTTGAACGAATTAATTGACTAATTATTGTAATTTGTATGGACGTTTGATTCTAAGTTACATGAAGTTATAACCGATTTGGAATGCCTTCTATTGATTGTAAATTATTACTCAACTAACTTTTCAAATGTATAGACTAGTCCTATGATAAGTGCCTTATTTTGTACAGATATTTAAGTATGAACGAATTCACGATTTCCAACAAAATCATAAAGCGACGGAGTGGCAAAGTAGTGTCTTTTTGAAACGTCTTTATTGTACAGTGAACTTTCGTAGACGATGATAGGGATACGAGTTTTAGTTTGTAAGTAGTGTGTTTTCGAAGTGTAGAGAATCATGATCAGTAAGACTGACGGAACCATTGTAGACGATATTTTGTCGATAAATTCAACAGTGATTCAAGAGTGTATGTAGTCGCAAATTTTATTAAAATACGTATGTAAGATTTAGCTCGTTTGTTTTATTCACCCAATTTGGGGAGTACCAATAAACAGTCAATTAATGTAAAAATAAAAGTTTCAAATCCACACTGAGAAATAGTTTCGTTTCTCTCGAATAGGTTTAGAGTCAGCACGTCTCTTTCTTGTATAGTTCTTGTATCATTTCACGGAGTTCCATCTTCGACACACAGCTTAGTAGTACATCGTCGATTATCTGTTCGGAGACACTGGGAAAGAAAAATACTTATTTTAGCAATATTTAGGTAAGTTTAAGCGTCACCTTGTTAGCTGGTAAACGTTTATGCTGTTGTGAGGCCATCAGTAGGATGGGACTTTGGATCTCATTTTTATTGGGGTTCTCAGGAACCACAGAACGTCACGTGCGATCCTTACATTCTCTTTTTGTTTCCTCCAGATTTATATACACTTTCTTTCATATTTATACTCGTATCAAGACAAACTCCAAAGAGTGAAGCACCAAATACAACTCTCAGACATTTGGATGTAAAATTGTACAATGTTAAGTATAACAATAACGTAAACTTCGAAAGGGGATGGGATAATAGGGCAGATAGCCTGTGACGTCATCTTTTGTCCCCTTGCTTACATGGTCACGTTTCACCATTATTTGGATGTTTTACGACTTTGACATGATGTAATGTGGTAAGTGTTAAGTAGATGTCCTCGTGACATTGCATGTCCTTTAGTTAGATTTTCATTAGGTTTTCGTATTATATCTGCTCCCTTAACATTAATTTGTAGGCATGGAGGTGTCTTACTTTTTATTTTGGAGAAGTTTATCATAATTATACGTTTATACCCTATTGGAAGAAGTAATAATATGCACTTGCGTTCCAGAGCTATCAGCATCCATAATATCGTATAGCAACTATGACCCTTATACACAGGTTACTTGGTGCTATCTCAATCTAATACGGAGCTCGAATACATAATAGAATACTAAAGAAATGGAGTTTCGGAGATGGGCCCTTTTGTAGGGCCCTTGGGTATTTTGAACACCGAGACCGTTACAGAAGGTTTTTGCTAAAATGCACCGTTCTCCTGCTCTACACTGTCGATAATTAGCTGAAAGAACCCTGGATTACTTACTTGCCAATCATCTCCCAAGGCTTGCCGACGGCGCTGTTGGCGTACATGGCGCTGGTGAGCATGTGCTGCACGAACTTGGTGCGGTACTGGAACAGCGCATCGGCTGCTTGCTCCTCGATGTTGAACTGCAGCCGGTAACGGTCGGGGGCGCGCGGTGGTACTGGCTTGTGGAAGAGCGGCTTCGGTACCTTCTTCTTAATTGTTTCCTCTAGTATCTGCAATGGAAGATTATTTGGGAGTGGTCGCAGTTATCGACGAATAATTCGTTTGAGGACGTATCACGACATGAATTCTCACCGTCATTATTTCAACCGAAAGACGTCCACTGCTGGATAAAGGCTTCCCCTAAAGATCGCCTCAACTACTGATCCTGTGTACTCTCATTCAGGGGATTCTTGCCACCTTAGAACTCTCCTCTTCTCGTAATATAGTGATATGTGGTCGATAGGATAATCCGGACTATGTAGTTTGACACTGTTTCCAGTCATTACTAGCCCGGCAGTAGTTTAACACTAGCCGTGACCATTGCAGCACTAGTTTGGCAGTGTAAAACCAGTACCGGATTAATCACTAGTATCAACCCAGTGATAAATAATGATGACTTGACACCCCGTGGCCCCGTTGGTCTGGTGGTACCAAGTGCGTCTGCTGAGCGTGGGGCCTGGATCGAAAATTCCCGGGTCGGGCAAAGTGAAATTGGGTTTTTTCCATTAGGAATTTCTCAGTATCAGCCTGGAGTTTGAAAGTTGGCGTTATGATACTTCCTGCCTCGGAAAGCAAAGCATCAAGCCGTTGGTCCTACGCCTGATCTCTTTCTGGAGAAATCACCAGTCCGGTGGGTTGGCAATCCGACATCACTGTCGGATTGCCAACCCAACGGACTATGAGAGTGAGGGAAGAGGGGTCTCCTGAGAGCGGTCAAGATGACAAATCATGATAGAAAGAAGGAGTTTTAGCCAGCCACGAATTAGATACCCTTCCAGGTGCTTACCCTGAGAAGCTGTGGCGTGCTTGGCGGCCGCGGACTGTTCCCGTTGATGTGCACAAGCTGCACATTCTTATTCCCTGATACTCGTTCTGTCCTGCTACGAAACACACAAAGAAAAACATTACTTCTTGACAAAGAGATTTAAGATACTATAGACAGGTTGTGAGAAGCATTATCACAGACAAACTGTGGTCCCATGTCTCAGCGAGGCTATAGCAAAATGGCATGATTGTCAAGTTGAACAAGTTACTCTTGTACCATCACCATGGTTACACGCTTTGTCTTCTCCGTCTTAATTATATTGAACATCAAAATTGCATTAAACGAATCCCCAAAAAAAACGCTCTTTATTATTTTTTAGTGCTTACAAAAACGGATGGTTGTGTAGGATTGGTCGTTGTGTTGATTCTTGGAAAAGACCTATGACTCGCCGCAAATAGCTTTATATTTTTATTTGTGTGACAGGCAACTGACCTGCCCGCGTAGCATGATCACCGTAGAAACGGGTTTCGTCAAAGAAGAATCGAGAAATCTTTTGATCAATGACAGACGAACAAAAGATTTGTCGATTCTTTTTCCAAAGAAACCCGTTTCTACGATAGTCACGCTACGCGGGCAAGTTACATCTTCGTGCATTGAATGATTTCTATTCATGATTGGAATCAAGTTTAAAATTATCAACCGGCGTTTAGCCTTTAAATGCACGCTCTGATATGCCAACGCAAAAGAGATATGGACCAAACTTTTAAGAGCCTGGGCTACACCGCCAGCTAACGAGCGAGCGGAACCAGGCATCGTTTCACCTCCGCCGAACGAAGTATGAAAAGATGCTCGCCCGCCTCGCTTGCTCGCCTTTATTGTTACTTGACTAATGTCTAGTAATATGTATAAGTAGCGCATTAATAAAATTTATCGTGATACCTCGTTAGCAATACCATCATCAAGTCAATGAAATGATAACTGGACTAACGATAAACTAAATACATTATGATAGAGGTCCTTAAAGTCCCATCATGGCGATTATTAAGCTCAGGTATTATTTGAGCACATGCGATGTTACCGCCAGAGGAGTTTTAAATTAGCTACTTACATGTAGTTATCATGGTAAATCTAATTTATTCATGTTATTTAGGAAAGCTTTAAGTGAACACAATATTTAATGAACAACTTAAAAATATTTTTTATCTACATTAATTTGTTCTTATCTCATTCAATTTGTCAATTTCATGGCAAACAGTACTTAGTACTTATTAATCTAATAATTAAGAACTCCATTAGCAAAGGACAAAGTTAGCTGTAAGGTTGCATCTACACTAGGTATGTTCGAATTGGCAAAATTCATGTTAGGAGGCACACAGTTACATAAAAGTCTTGTATTCCATCATGATCGGAATCATTGTACTCCTCGTTTGTCGTAACAAACTCAACAATCGCTGGAATACTTTAGAAGCACTACAAGTCAGTGTAAGTCCTCTCAATGAATCACTTCCTTGAGTGGACTTATCGCAGGTCCTTGATGCACTGTATTATTATTCCAATCCAATAAAATAAATCAGTTAGGATCGAGTAAGGTCGTGTTTCACTTCATAGAGACAGAAATTAATTCGATTAAGGCTTTCGAAAGTAACTACTTATAGCGAGTAATAAGGTGCTGTTAGTGTGTTTTAGTGATAGACTAAGTTTGAATATGGAAAACGCGAGACCTCCGGATGCATTGATGTTAGAAGGTGGGCCAGAAGACCGAGCTGAGGCGTGGCGACAGTGGCTCAAACAATTTAAGGTCTATCTAAAGGCTACAGGATTGTCTAAACACAAGGCTGTACAAGCGCCTCTACTCATGAAATACATAGGTGCAGATGGACACGACATATATTCTACTTTCAAGGTGGAAGGACAGAATAACGATATCGATGTATTGATCCAGAAATTCGAGAAACACTTCTGTCCAAAATCCAATACAATGATGGCGAGGTACGATTTTTTTACACGAAATCAGAAGGAAGGTGAAAACATAGATGCTTATGTAACAGCACTCAAATTAATAAGCCAATATTGCAAATTTGATCATTTAGAAGATAGTTTAATACGTGATCGTATTGTCTGTGGAGTAATCGACTCTGGTGTTAGTCATAAACTACTCAATACAGATGAGTTAAGTTTAGAAAAAGCTGTAAAAATATGTAAAGCAAGCGAAGTATTAAATGAACGGACCCGCCAAAGTATACTGGAAACACACTCTCTGAAACAAAGAGGTGCGGGTGAGGTTGTACGTGGTTCGAGGCTTAGCGGTACCACAGGGAATGCAAGCACAGAAGCGTGTGCTCAACCACATGGCTCAGCAGTCAGAAGTGCCATGGTGTCAACACTGAACGAAGATCAGAAAACGAAGGTGAGAGATAAAAATACAGCTAGTAATAGAGTTGTTAATTACGGACTTTGCCCGGAGTGTCATACATTTTGACACGGTCCCAATTACGAAAAACATAGTTCGACTACTCATTACTTCGACAGAATATCTTTCGACTAGCATTAGTCCGACAGAACATATTTCGACAACACACCTTCGAAACTTTTCAGAGCAGTATTATGTCGAAGGTATATTCTGTTGAAATAGAGATCCGCCGAACAAGTGTATATCGAAGTAGGGTTCTGTCAAAGAAGTGTTTTCCGAAGGTGTGTGTTGTCGAAGTATGTTCAGTCGGACTAATGCAAGTCGAATAAATGTTCTGTCGAAGCAATGAGTGATCGAACTATTGGTTTTTTAAATTGGGACAGTGTCCAAATAATTGACTGTCGAAATTCAGTTCCATTGCCTGAAAGATTAGTAAGATTGTCTCAAAACTACTGTCCGAGTGGATATAAATTTGCATATGATAGGTATTTAAATGTCTTTGTAATTGCTTTATCACTTGCCAACAACTTCCACTAAATTTAATCCTTAAGTACTGAAGCAGAAAGAAACTATTTACCTGTCAGTGTCACACAGCCGAATAGCTAGACTTGACAGCCTAGCCAAGTGGAAATTGATTTCAAAGCTTTTTGTATTTCGATATCGCCTTTCAAGAGGATTTACTCGTTAATCTTTTCATGTCAAATTATCATCATCGTTATCGTTGGTAAAATATCTTATTGTGATAATTTACCGTAGGGTGGCAATAAAATTAACAGGTCGACTTATGTGTAGCGGCATTACAAAAAGTACTACACCATCTATGACGTCACATAAGGAACTAAAATCTACCAGATTATCCAACAGGTAAGCCGATTAATAAACGTACAAGAACCCGACTACAATTGCCGGGCAGTAAGTAGCTCGCCAGACGGAGAATCCTCTCTTTTCTATGGGGGATGAAGAACATTACACAAAGTTCTTTATTTATAACATGTGAAAGCACCCTAATGCAGACCAGGACATCAGAAGGGCGTGACATGACATATAGCAGGGAGACACCCTCGGGCGCCAGCTCTCGCCGTCTAGACAGACGCATAAAAACATTCTCTAAGCGACATGGTTTGTGTATTATAAAGTTTACCCTTCATAGTTTGAACATTTTACCCTCCATAAATTATCACTTAAAGGTTATTAAAGTTTTATCAAAATTGCATTTTCTCGCACTTTTATTTTTCCACCAAAAAGTTCTGAATTAGCATGAAAAATTTCAAGCTATTTTCATTCTAAGGGTTTGATGATGCTGGCTAGGCATCTAGGGCTTAGTTCAAAATCTATAAGGTAAATTATCTGCTGAAACTTCATAGACATAATATTAACTCACTCTGCCATCTGGTGTTACATTTTTTTCGATATTGCAGTAACTTTATAGGTACCTTAAATGCAACTTCCAAACAAAAAACCGACTAGCCTTTTCATCAGATAAGAAATTAACCAGCAAAACATTTCGTAACATGAATTTTGTTTCCATTTTAACACCTTTGCGTGTTCGTAGCCCAGTACCAGTCGGTTCCTTGCCCCAGAACACGAGTCTTCCCTGTTTACCCTCCAAGGTCACGGTCGAGGTCACATTTCCAACATTAGACGCAATTCGCGATTGTTTTCAGCTTTCGTGACCTGCGCGTATTCATCATGGAATGCCTATCTGTTGCGTTATTGGCAATGCCTTATCTAAGTTAGTGGATCAATGGAGGGTTTTAATAGTCGGATATGTAAGGTATGTTTTTAAAAGGGAAGGTATAGATTTCTTGGAGTAATAGTTTGCGTGCTGATTGAAGGGTGAATTGTTTAGTATTCTGCTATTATAATATTGTGTGTGTATTATAATTAATAATGCGCATGCAAATCTTCGCCAATTGTCGTATTCCCGGAAACACCCGAATCATTGAATCGGAGAGAGCCCTAAACAATGCACTTGCATTTTGTACCTTGTTCGAAAGAAACAGGAGTCAATGTCATATTATGTCAAATCATGTGAAACAATTGAAAACAATTCGGGCGGTCGGCGGCTGTCGCCGGTCAGTCAAAGGTCCGTCAGTCGTCTTTACATATTGGTGGTGACTGCACGTGTTCTCTCTGTGTGGAATTATATAGAGCTGCTATTACACACCCTTCTTGGTTTTGTTTTCAAAGGTGAATTTAATTTCAACTTTAATTATCTTACTCAAATTGAAATAGTTTGTTTTATAAAATAGGTAAATATACTAACATATTTCACGTTTTTTAATATTAAAAATACCTACGTTAAATACATATTAAGTACTAGAAAAAAGCATTTAAAAAATCAGATTTAGGCTTATATAAATTTTAATAGAAAGATACACATGCATAAATAAACAAATCGATATAGGAATAAATAATATTATAAAGTATATTAGTACATAATGCAATAATACAAGAAAGTATGAAGAAGTAAATCAATTCAACAAAGATTGTAGCATATTCGCAATCGTGTCGTTTTCCTCGCTATTTACTTACATCGAATTATCGAATCAATTTCGTTACTGATAAATCAATATTTATCTCTTTTAGCACAAAACACATAATTCTACTATGAAGAAAATGCACTTAACCACTCTATATACATATCGTCTTCCGACGCTCGGGGAATACGACCGTTGCCGAACAGTGACGAAGATTTCTATGTGCATTATCACTTTGGGAGACCTGTACTATTTATAGCCCTACTTTTACCTTTATAATCTCATAGTGTTACGTCTCTTTTCATAATAAGATTAAGGAAAAAAACTACACCTTTGAACTAAACAGATGAATTTCAGTGTTTTTACTTCACCGTTAAACAAATTAAATATGTTATACTTCTAAGGAAAACGTCGGGAGAAAAATGTTTCCTTTTTAAAGGAACTCTGGCCCCTCCCTTACTAGGAATTTCTCCTGTAACATGGATGTGTTTGGACTATAAATGAGGATGATGAAAAAATGTGGATGGCTTAAAGAGTAGAGAAAGACGAAAAAAAAAAAACGATAGATAGTGACAGTGACTGTGTGAGATGATCTGACTAGATAGGGGTTGACCACTAAGATGCTGACTAATAAAGAAGAATAGAAGATGAAGACATTGCGCCAACCCCAACTAAATTGTAAAAGGCCAATGATGGTTCAAGTTCAACAAAATAAAAGCCGTCTTTGTTATAATACATCTCTCTATACATACAAAACAATAAATCATTTAATCTAAATCTTTCAAAAGACATCTGACAAATGTACAAAAATAACTGTGTTTTACAGTATCAGTTTGGGTCATAAAACTGTTTGCCTCAACCCGGTGACATCAACCGTCAAGGTCATCTCAATCTGCTGCAACAACGCCTATTATCTCATCATATTCGCATCTCCAACTTTAAGGAATCTGGATTGAAGGATTATGTAATATGTCTGGGAGTGAAACTCCTACAGGAGAGTTTAGATATTTAAAACGAAATTGCATAGGCAGGAAACATACTGAAAACCTTAAAACATCATATGCCTTGGTATTTAAAAGTGGCAATAATAAAATAAATGAAATAACAATACAGCATAACCATATTTTCGCAAACTCCAAACTCCATTCCCTACATGTCTAGTTTCAAATCACAAACTTTATCTAACTTTTCACTTTAAAAAAAGTTAGATACTCGTAAAGGACTTAACAAGGAAGATGGAAGTCTGATCAAGTCACTTGACGGTAAATCGAATGTCAATTTTCAACCAAATTTGAATTTAAATGTTGATGAATCGAGAGGGAGAGGTAGAACAAAGAAAAGATGGATGGATTGTGTGAGGAATGATTTGAAGGAAAAAGAAGTAAATGATAACGTGACGATTGACAGGGGACAATGGAAGAAGAAAACGTGTTGCGCCGACCACAAGTAACATGAGACAAGGGGAGGGAGATGATGATTAAACAAAACAACAATAAAGCTGTACCATAATTTTCGCAAACTGCATTTCCTAGATGTCGAGTTTCAAAGCACAAACTTTACCTAACTTTTTCAATGTACATGGTAGTCTGATCTAGTCCCTTTTCCATTTCAGACATTTATAATTTCAAAATATATCTACTTTTTTGACAGTAAACTAAACCAACTTCTAAAACCGTTGTAACTGTTAGACAAAGGCTTCCTCCATTCCTTCCAACAGTCACAATTCTGTGCTACTTGTTTCCAATTCTCAAGGAAGACATCCATCTCCTTCAGTCCTTCGTAGCCTGCCGTGACCCTATGTCACTGTTTCTGGGGAACAATCTTGAGCTTTACAGGCCCACAGTTCGTTCGGCATGCGACACACATGTCCCATTTAAGTTGGGCAGGCTTTTGAGGTACGTCGTAACTGTAATGCAGTATAAATGTCACCTGTAAACTAAAGGCGTGTCTATAACGGCAACAAGTCCATTACATCATTTACCTAGGGACTATTAAAACAAGTACTTACCTAATTAACTAAGTACGAGAGATGGGTCGTCCTTCAACCGTAATAGCGTGATTAGCATGGCACATACATACATGCAAACAAAATGGCGGCTTCGGTAACAGGTGCAGTGTAATGCAATGACCTAATCGTACGTGAGAGTGGCCATGTCACGTGAAGCAGGGGCATTAGTTAGTTTAATTGTGTTGTGGACTAAGAAAAAACATTTCTAATCATACAATACTAAGTACAAAAGCAACTGCAAGACTTATTTCATTTTTTTGCAGACCAATTTATTATCATTCTCCTGACCTTACAAGAATTTTCCACACGACAATTTCATCAGACCAATTCAGAGACATACCTACTATATCTTAAACTCAATCTCTACTATCTTAAATTCAATCTAGGTGATCTTAGCAAAATCACAAAATACAGTAACCCTTAAGTTTCTAGCTTCGCACATACGTCCTGTCTCTTACGACATCTCTCTCTTCTAATTAATCCATTAAAAGAAAAGTAGAACAAAACATTTGTTGTTTATTGTTTATTCATCCAAGCCATGATACTAAAGATACTTTTATTTACCATTCCATTTATTTACCCAACTCCAAACAATCAGTAGTACCATCTCTGAAAACAATGGGATGTAACTACCATCGCTGGTCACATAAACAGTCGCGAAAGGCAACAAGTAGCCATAAGTATCATAACGGTACGTGATACACCATGGTGTGGTATCGCAATGCCATCAGAGACAGTGATCTCATCGGGGCATGGGACTTATGGTGTCGTTTGAAACGTGCAGTCGAGGCTAAATCTACTGGTTGGGAAAACCAGGTGCCGATGAAAGGATTAGCTCAAATCTTTTTTTAGCAAAGAAAGAAGAAAAATTACGGAGGAAAAACGGGTAGTGATGGTATGGCAAGGATACTAGGTTTAGGATTGTATAAGGATCACGTTATCACGGTTGGCAAAATCAGAAATGTATCGGATTTACGTAAGTCTCAAAAAGCTCGAAAAAACCAATCAATCAATGAAAATCCCATTGGAAGTCGTTGTACAAATGGGAAATCCTTAGAAAGCCTATGCAAAGTTGCAGAAAAATATCAAAAGAATTCAGTTTGATTTGTTCAAAAAGAAAATGGAAGTACCTTACAACAAGCTATTATAACTTCTCAAGTATACAACAGGTAGATAGAACATGTAAAAGAAGCTGTTCTAAGCGACGACGTCGCAAGCATTTTTATGGCATTTTTTTCCTTTTAAACGTAAACATTATTTGCAGATATTGTAAGAACCATGACAATATCAAAATGTAATAATCCTAAATATTGATAACAATGATTTATAACCTCCGGCAGTGCTCTGCTCTGTAATAGGCTGATGATGATGATGGTGACGTAGATGCACTTAACAGGTAACAGGAAAATTGTAACATTGATTAAAATACGGTAATCTAAATTATTTGTAATAGTACATACGTACTTATCGATGAACTATTTTTGGAAGCGAACTCCGGACAGTGAGAAAGGTATGTTTTCGAGAAAAGTCCGATCATACAGATTATCTACAGTTCGATGAAGTGGTGATAAATGGAACGATAATAATGTAATATTTGTGTATAATGACAATGATACTGCTGTAGCTAGGAAATTGAGATAGAAAAAAAGTGATCGTCAAAATGGTCAGAGAAGTGTATGCCATTTTATCAAGCATGCATAAAGGCTATTGAAAATTAGATTTGAGACGGCAATGTAAATAAGATTAGAAACGAAGACAGTACCTATTATAAACGGGCGTGGTAACATTTACGCAAGTCCAAAAAATTTGTCACCGCGGATAGGTATAACTAAGAATAATGTTAGCAACATTATCTATAACAATCACCAAAAAAAAATTGAGTTGATATCCTTCGAAAGCCAAAAACGTAGGACATCAACGCACTATATGAGACTATATAAGACACTATATAAGACTTCGTAGAGTACCAACAATCAGAACAATACAATGATAAAGAAATCAGCACAACAAACATCCTTGAACGAGTACTACCTTAAAAATAAAGGCCAAGTTCACGTACTACGTACTCAACCACTACATTATCAGACAGATAACACTAAAATGAACAAATAACACAATTAAAACAAATGTACTATTAACGGTATTTACCGTGTGTGACCGTATCTCGGGATTAATACTGGATTACACTTTAGAATAACAAACGAATTCCTAAGAATTATTGCTAGAACTTACAGCAGATAGCTTTTATGTAGATTCGTATCATCTGTTTGTAATTTGTCCTAAGTAGTAAAAATTGTGTAAGATGAATAGATAGCTAGGTTATAGTCAATGAAATTATCGCGTTAAACAACAGTCGCAATGCCTTTTATGTTAGCAATTCAACAACGTAGTCTTTTGTGAGCCGATGAATTTTATAAACATAATATGAAGCAATGGATTTTGTCTTTCCTGCAGATTGTGAGAAAAAGGTCTGCAGGTTATGAAGCAGATAGCAGGTTTCCCTGGTCTTGTATAAATGACGAAGAGGGAGAAAATACACTCGAAATAGCGTTACAAAGCTACAACATAAGTTTCTTATCTAGGCGTATCAATTTATAATCCAGTACCTTACCCTTAATCTTTAAGATTATACTAGAACCGTCCTGGTGGTATTTACGCCTATATTTTGTTGATAGAAAAGTATCAAATAATAAAACTGCCTGAAAATAAATTCTCCTAAATGATTGCCAAAGATGAATGAAACTTCAGCTTATTAGCTTATTAGACGTTAGGGATCTCGAGCACTACGCAGCCACAACCAGAACTTTTAGCCATAGAAGCTTCGACCAGGAATAAAGTTTGGTCGTACGACCAGGCGTCCGACCCGTTTTGTTCAAGATACCGGGCAGTCATGCGACAAGTCGTAGTAGTGGCCGCGTAGTGCGAGAGGTTCCTTAGTCGCCCCAATCATATCAATATGGCGCCACTAAGATCTAAAAGGTTGATAAGAGACAACTCTTTATTTGACAAGTATCACATTAGTATGTCTAAACAAACCAATTTTAGACGCAGAATAAAAACATATTGATCTAATTGATGATATTGGCATTACGCTTCGAAGTTGTTATATTTTCTACCTACATAGTATCAAGCTAACATCTGTGCCTATAAACGTAGTATAACACCACGCCTGTATTTAAGGTTGGGCAGAGGTGTCTAATTTCATCCACATTGCCAGTTATGTTTGTTAAGTCCTATGTAATAAAGGATATAGTTTATTGCCATTCCCAAATTCAATTTTATTAATGTCCGGTACCAACTGGGCAGAAATTCAGGATCTGGGCTACTATTCAGAAAATCCAATAAGACTGCCCGACCTGGAGATGAAACCCAAGAGCAAATAAATATTAAACCACCATCACAGTTTGAACAGTAGCATCCTAACCAATCTAAGGGGCCGCCTCCACGAGCGAGAGAATCGCGGCGATTCAACGTATTTCTATACAAAAATTTCGCCGCGATTCTCTCGCTCGTGGAGACGGCCCAAAAGAGAGTGTACAGAACAACGTGGCAAGGACGAAAATATCGCCGTGATTCTCTCGCTCGTGGAGGCGGCCCCTAAGACAAACGTAACACACAGGATTCGACCAATGCTAAGGGGAAACAAAAGAAGAAGAGGTTTAGGCATCGCATTTAGGTGTCACTTATTGTAAGCGAAAAACCATAACAAACAATTCGATTCGTGCCCAAGATCGTCACAAAGCTGGTTATAAACTTAACGTCCGTTATAAACACCGTGGGTGTAGCTTGTCATGCTCTAAGTACACGTTTTGAGAGGATCAGCCCACTTCGCAATTACTTTTTATTTAGATAAAGTGATTTCCGAAAAAAATGGCAATCTCGGCTCGATGCTGACAAACCATTTAACTAATATTGAGGTTCCGTGCATTAGAATGATTTTTTAGAACGTTATTTAATATCCGTTTTAGAATCTTAAAAAATAGTCTAAAATTTAACAATTGGTCACATTCTTTTTGTTATAATCAGGTTGTTTAAATTTTATCGTTTTGATCATTCGTAGAGAGAAACTACAAAGCTTATTCTGCGGTTTCTTGGCAACAATTGAGTTACGGAACCCCACGCTATAATCCTTTACATGCCTTCTCCAAATTTAGTATTCACGATCAAAAGTCGTCTTACACCTCGTTTCGTCAGGTGTAATTAGTCACACCACCCGATACGGATAATATGTGGGTGTAACATGCCACTAAACTTTTGTCATAGCCCTTTTCTTGTCTAATCTTAAATAAAAGAGAGAGATGGAAGAATTTGCGCCCGTTACTCGACTCTGTAGTTAATGAAAGCACCAATAAAGGTAAAGCTATTGAATGGATTAATTAATTGGTTGAAAATTTTAGTGTTAAAGGTCATTACTGTTTAGATTTAGGTTTATACACTGTACACAGAGATAAATGCTTATCTCTTTAATCGTATTTTAACACTCGCAGAACATAATGAAATAATGTAAATAATGCTACTATCAGAAACCATTAAAACATAATCAGATAATAGTGTACTAGGAATGAAGGATTAAAGATTTTTCCTCAATAAAATAGGAAAAAAAACAAGTTGCAAATCTGCTGACGATGGGAAGTAATTATAAGAAATCGAGTATTAGGCACCTGTTGAACGTTAATTTGTCAAATTCATTTCCACCCATGAAACATCCCATAAAGTTTTATTAAACACGTTTTGACGACCCGAATGGCGCAGCGGTAGTGAGACTGCCTTACGTTCTTAGGGTCCCGGGTTCGAATACCGGGATTCGAACCTCATAATTATGAGTCATAATGTCTACGTCTATGTCTAAGTAAGACTATCACATTCAAAAACTTATTTTCTGTTACAGTATTATTTTAACTTATAAGTAGCGAACAGGTTCCTGCAGTTGCCTGTTTTTGTTTCTGGGGCAATCTCTAAGATTTTTTCCCAATAAAGAACAGAATCTCGAGATTATGAAGCTCATGCGAATCTCCGGGAGTTAAGAACTAAATTGAAGTGTAGAAGTTAGCAGTTTCTGTATTCACCAACCCGAGTAAAGCAGGAGACACAAGAGACTCCACAGGTGCAAAGGAATGTTAGCAACTGGAAAAGTTTAGTTCGTGCACCACGCTCATTTGCCTAAAATTATCAAAGACTTAAAATAAATGGCTTAGGCGTTACAATTAGGTTTTTTTTCCTATTACTAATCTGGCTATAAGTCATATCCGTTTCGATATCACTACATCACCTTGTAAATAGAACAAACATTACTAATAGGACTACATAATCTACAAGGTTTATTGTGGGCATTCGTAGGGTGCGTCTAATCTTTTGCTCTGTCAGCCATATCTAATAAAATTCTAATGTTGTTTGTCTTGAAGTTTCTTCCTTGCTAATTTGTTTCATATTTAGTCGGCAGATTTTTAAAGGTTGAAGTTTCAGAGACAAATGAAATTGTGTCTTCACGTTTGACTTTGACTTTGTCATGTTCGTTACTTTGCATAATATAACTCGTAGAATCAACTATTGGGTTTTGCTCTATTATTATCAACCTCTGATCCTCCAGAGTTCCACCACACACCTTCTCTAAACATCGTCATATGAATTGATCCTGCGCTGTTCATCCAACAGATTTAGTGTTGCCCAAATGCAAGACTAAGACGAGACCTTAGCCAGTCTTGGTCTTGGTCTTGCGTCAATACACCTGGTCTTGGTCTTCAAACTCAAACTCAAACTCAAAGCATTTATTTCAATTAGACCATTACGGCACTTTTTAAAGTCAAAAATACATAAAAGAAAATCAAAGCTACAGTCCCAGTCACAAGGCATAATAACTTGAGAAAGTACTGTAGTTGCCCATTCCCTAGCGTAGATCTCTATGGAGAAGAATGGGCAAGAAACTCCATGGACACTCTTTTAAAATCAAAATATTGTTACAAAATCTTGGTTACATCATTAATTTTGAGATTATACATAAATGTGAGAACGATGTAGAAAGACGTGCACACTAAGAGCATCCAGAGTGAAAGATTAGATTAAAAATGTATGAATAAAGTAATTAAAATGAACCTTGGCAGCTAAGAGATGACCAGTCCCAACTGACAGCGCCCGTTCACAGACATGACGCATGTACCGGCGCCATTCAACTCAACCATATTGAAGGGAACTAAATGACCCGACACACCCGCCACCATCAGCGAGACATTTAAGTGAGCATGACATTCTCTCAGTCACCAAGGCATATTCAAGTCAATGAAAGATAAATAAATGTAAATGGTGGCTGAACAGTACAAAGTACTCACACATGTGCTATGCAATTATATAATACTAAGAACTGGAATCTATACAATGCAAGTATATTTTTACAATCTTCTGCCGCTTCCACAATACATTAACATGGGAATCAATTCTTCATCTTCTTCTTTACGTGTCGATGGACTCAAATAATGCCCGTCCAGTACAAACAATTAGTCTTGGTCTTGGTCTTGCGCTCTCAGTCTTGGTCTTGTTCTTGGTCTTGCAGCAAGAGTCTCGCAAGTCTTACGAGACTCTATTACTTAGACTAGACTACTTTCAAATACCTATTAGCCTATTGCTATATAATAAACACGTTAGTTTAGATCTTAGAACAACGTAACAGAATAGGTACATGTTGAGCTTAAATTGACATAGGCATAGTGAACCACCAAATTAATAAAATTAACTTGACAATAATAAAAAAAAAAGACGCAATTTAGTACCTAAGCGTAATTACTAACTCTACCTTTACTGATTTTCTGTACGTGTACTGGCTATCCTAAACTCTTCACAAACAGCTAGCGGCTACAATAATTATCACATTACTTTTCATCTTCATCTGGACTTGATACTTCTATCTAATAAAATTTGTCGTCAGCTAGACTTTTAATTACCAGCACAAACATCGAAAACATGAATTACATTTTTGATACCTACCTACATTAAAATGTATAAGACATTTTTTTTGGATATCTATTGTGGCTTAGGACAAACGAAAATTGTTTGTAGGTAATTTTTAAGCACCTATTATTTATCTATCGCCCTTTAAAAAAAATCTGCTGATTTGTGAAATAAAATAATTTATATTGATGTGTAACTGCAAGACGCAAGAGTCTTGCAGGCTTAGTCTTGTTCTTGCTCAAGTCTTGCAGGGTTCAGTCTTGGTCTTGGTCTTGCTACAATAAGTCAGTCTTGGTCTTGGTCTTGCAAAAATGCAAGAACAAGACCAAGACTGCAAGACCAAGACCGATTTTTGGCAACACTAAACAGATTGCCGTCACCTTCATTAGTCTTAATGTACTAATAGAAATCAAGTCTAATATTCTTTACAATGTCAATGTGAATAATTACCTAGATCCATCTCCACTGCATAATTGTTTAAGTAGTCTTGTCACTTCCAAGCGATCTGGTGAACCTCGATTTTGCTCCTGTGAAAAAAAAATTATTAAAATTATTATTATGTTATTTTAGAAAAAAATACCTATGCTTTGAGGAAGACTAAATAAGCCATGGATGGACTTCGTGAAGGATGATATGGCAGGAAGTGATGATGATGAAATACCTAGGCTCAGAAATTAAGATCTATTATCAACAGGCTGTCAGTAGGATATCTGGAACACAGACCTTTCTGTTAAATCCTAAGGAATGATGGCAAGATAATTGCGTCAATTAATATTGCTGGGAACTGATTGGTGTATGTTTACGACTTGGAGGATCCTAGACGGTCTATCTGGAATCACCCATTAGTCGCATCAACTTGAAATAGCTAGGAATTATTCTGTGGTTCTATTATTGAATTAACGCAGATCAGAGGTTCCCATAACAATTGCGTCTAAGACGTTTTGTTTTGGCGTTTTAGCCTAATAATCCCTCTTTCAGCATAGTCTTTAGGTTTTGTTTTGATCTCCCGCTCACCGCTGTGTCAATAGCAGAACCAGTTATTTATGTCAAGATTTTGCGAGCTTCCGATATCGTCCTTACATCGAACCTTGCATACCTCTGAATAATTAAAAAGTAACAAGCCCATTCATTCCGTTTCTCATCTTATGACCATCATAACAAACACCACCATACAAAAAGTTCCATAAAACAGTTAAATGATCCAATTTCTTCGACAATATCAGCACACATCGCACAAACCCAAGCGTGCAGTCCGAATGCAAGGGTTACGTCATGAGGCGATAACAGCCGGCAGGCCGGTATGCCCGCGACGCCGCGCGCCTCTCGCCGGCTCCAGTCACAAACGACGCTCAGTACTGGACACACGTGTGTAAACTACCATTCAATCATGGTAAGTGTTTATAAACTTTTGCACTTACGTCTTTATTTTTATTTAAATAACCAATATTTTAATCTAATTGTTCGAGGATTTAGTGGTGTTCTGAAGGGTAATGATGATGTGTTTGAATGAAATGTCTAAGATTAGAATAGTGTCTTGACAAAATCTGTGAAATTTGAGCAGTCGAGTGTTTTAAGGAGTTTATAGGCTGACGTATCAAATACTCGCTTTGATTGGGTCGGTTTATTATTGTGTTGATTTTTCAGGAAAGTTTATGGATAACGATAAGTGTAGTTTTATTGCCAATTGATTTAATTATCTGAGAGGTAAACGACGGTATGATTAAAAACCAAATAAAACAAGATTTTCTAAAATAAATCATAACAGTTTCAATTAATATGTGGAAGCAACAGGCTTTAGTTTTTTTCTAACGTTACCGAATTTTCTTAAAAAAGTATTCGGTTGAGCAGCTTTATTTTCTAAACAATAATATGTTTCGTAACACAATTCTAATTTCAATATAAAGAAGCGACAAAACAGTTGCATGCCGCTTCAAAAAGAATAATATTAAATGTCCAGTTGATTTCCTTGTAAATGGCATATCTGGAACTAATCAGTGTGTACTGAAACAGTTTCATGTAATTGAGAGGTATGTGCATCTAATCAGAGGGAAGCTGTCGACATCTGCTTCGCTACTTCAATGTGTGATACATAATAGTGGACTACAAATAATTGACCACCAAGTAGACACTTTATTGGTTGCAATGCAATTATTGACAACTAAAGATATTTAGAAACTCGGCTTCTGAACGGTACACATAACATAGTTGGTAAAAGACTAGGTGATGATAATGTAGATATGAGAATTGTAATGGATCTAGATTTGGCTGCCTCAGGTGCTAATAAACAAAATTATTATACTGGTGCGTTTGTTGCATATGATATTACTGAAAGGCAAGCAAAGAAAGTAGTTTTAACACAGCTAGTGAAGAAAGTAAACACTAAAAAATACGGCTAATCATAATAACAACTAGGTACTTATAAATATTTATCTAATGACAAAGTACCACTTTCGATGTCCAAATCCCAAATTGAAGGTACCGATTAGATTAATCATGTCCGATACCACCAATGTTGCGTCAAATCACCTGCATTTATTTTACGTATTTCAACAAGAATTCATGATATTACATGAAAAGCTAAATCTATATAACGTTGAAGGCCGAAGCGATAAAGTTTAGAAGCACAACAATAATGAACATCAAAATAGGTAGTTATAAATACAACTGTTTATGAGACTAACTGAAAATCCTTCGAAACGTTTGAAATGTCTTGAGATTTTGCTAACATCTGCATTTACTACTGCATCATTTTCGCCTTCTTTGATACAATGTTTTCTCTTAGCACTCCCAAAGAACGTGAGTTCGAGAGGAATACAGTGTATTTCCAATTTTAACGATAAGACTTCATGTAGTTCAGACCTCTAGTCCATTTGTAATAAAAATTGTTATCTTGAATTTAGTAGGTTTCTCTCTACAGTTGTTGAAATACTAATCCAATTATAAACATTTCTAAAATACGAAAATTCGTTCATATAAAAAAACATCCTAAAAACACAAAAACACGATTTCTGAAACTTGCTTGTTTTTAGATACATTGTGTTCTCATTGCACGGCAGATTCATCTGAACAAGTTCTAGCAAAACTTCACGTTCCAGATAAAATAAATGTTTTGAATCCATTTTAAAATTGGGACAAGTCTGTAGGTTGACATTTGTGACTGGCACTTCAGTATGTTATAAAACTTCTTTAGTAATGGACACAGGACCAGCTGTTGTTATAATTCTGAGAAAGTTGTCGTGTTGTGGAAAAATTACAGGAAAATCGCTTTGATTGAGAGCGTTATATTTTTGAGAAATAGTTTTGTGTTTTTCATTAGCAATAACTAAAACGTATGAAGAACTGTTCCCATTCCATCTTTGTTAAAACAAAAAAAAAAGCGTTTACGTATGAAACTGCAATTATTATTATTTATGGTTTGATACATTCTCTAGTGCTTTTTCCTTCCCTGAACTGGTGCTCAACAAAACATCTGTTCTTGTGTCTCTTTTCAAGGTCATCAATACTGCAGACTAATAATCATAGACTGCAGACTAATAATATCGAAAAACGTTTATAGCTTTGGGACTTTCTTATCCTCTTTAATATATTTGTTCGTTGTGTTTTGTCTTTAACTGTTTATTAGTTTTACAAAGTTTTATTTTCCAATCCATCATCGTCACCATTTTCCTGCACTTGACCCGTGTTACTTGGGATCAGGGTAGTACATTTTCTCTTCTGTTTCTCCTGTCAACCGTTACACCATTTACTTCATTTTACTACTCATACAATCCATCAATCGCAGCATAAAATTAAAATCAATCCAGCAACAATCTTCATACACAAATCTGTCAAAACTTATTATTAATTTTATGTAAATAAAATGTAGTAGGTACCTATAGTCAGGAATAGACAGGGAAAACGAAATGACATACCACCATGCCGCCGGTCATACACACGCATGATTCAACGGTTATTTTTGTAAGATAAACTCCGTTCCGAGTATTTGTAATGTTTCAGTCAAATCAAAACAAACTGCTCACCTGTTTGTACGAGTTTAGTGTGTTTAATGAGAGTTCTGATGGTGATATTTAAAGAGGTGATGATTACTACATAAACAACCCTTGGTCGTTTTTCTTTTCTCGTTAGGAAGAATCATTCTAGCCTTTAAAAACTCAATACAATATTAATTACATATTCATAGTATAATCTCCTTGTATGCGAAAGAGATGCCTTCTTCCTTGTAAACCATTTTTGAGCGACCCCCGGGGATCCCAGCTGCATCAGTAATCAGTAGTGTCCGACAAAGCTTCTGTTTCGGCCACTTTCGGCCAAAAAATCCACATTCGGCCAAATATTTGGCTCCAGCCAAAAACGGCTGAAGTTTCGGCCGAAGCCGAAGTTTTCTAGCAAGTGAGTAAAAGGGACGCGTATTTTTTTACCGGTTACAAGGTCCTTTTAATCATCTAGTTAAAGTCTTTATTTACAGTCAACATACATTTTAATTTAAAAGTGTTTAACTTGAATTTCTTAAAGTTGTGTTCAAAAGCCGATTAATTGGCTTCGGATTCGGCCAGAAATTGATCTTCAGTCGGACACTATCAATGTTAAATTGTTGCCGAAAGGATTCTTAATAAACTAACAATTACCAAAAAACTGTAAAATGGGGCCAATTTTAATATTTGGATGAACTTTAAAAAAACTTTACTTTCGTTTTTGATAACTTTTAACACTTTCATTATTATATGACCATAATCATTGATTACATGTTTCATACATTAAGCATTCGTTTCAAAAATATTAAAAGCAAACGCAAAATAACATTTGAATGTACCTAAATGAAAATTTCATTACGCAAACTTCAGAATTCAATAATAGGGCACGTTAGTCGTAAAGCATAAGTAAGGCGTCCCCCAAGGAACGATCGGAGGTCACGTGATGACGCGGTCACGAAGGCAATGTGGTAGGTAGCCTAGGTAACAGTCCCAAGTCGCGACCTTCAACAGGTCGGGACGTCTGGGGACGGCGCTTCCGTTTTATATACAACGCACAAAACAGGGTTGACATTGTGAAACGGTTGCGGAAATACAGTTTGATAACTTTCAACGGTGACCGTAATGTGATTCTATTTTATATTTTCGTTTTGTTTGATGTTATATTTTATTTTATACGGATGAAAATAGATTTAAATTAAAGTAATACACTTGCAACTAATGGTTACAGGGACGTTGCAGGAGATGTGGTACTTTAGTAGGATTATGCATTCGGGAAAAGTAAAACATTTACTGCATTTATGCCCACGGAACTTTATTTGTAGTCCGTATTTTTGCCTAAAGGATTATTGTCTTCAATAGTAATTGTAGTCCATGACATAGGACTCGCTATGAAATGTGGGTGTATTGAAACTTATTCCTACTGCTTTGTGGAATACATTAATATTGTGTAGTGTGTAGTTACACTTGTTATAGTTAAGGCGAGGCATCGTTCTAAAACCGGGCACGCGCGCATCGGGACTGAGCGGGGGACTGGGCGTCTGAGCGGGGCGAGGATTGCTAGCTTATAACTTAAAGGACGTAAACGACAAAATGGTTTTTGTTATTTGATTCAGTTGGGAACGATAATTTCAGAAATTCCTTCTATAATTTTAAAGAGTATGTATAGGCTCATCTACGGAGAAAGTTAAGAGGCTTAAATTGGTCCCGTTTGCCCATAAAATGTGAATCTCTTTTTAAAAAGAGGTATGTTTGATATTTTTTTCTCTGTTACAAAAGTTACTTAATCATGTATTGAAAACTAACAAAATAAGGGTTTTATCATGAATTATCTGGTCACCAACTTATATTTTCATTTGTTTTGTAATTACTGACAAAAATTGAGATCATTGACTACATGATTTCCAATGCGTCCTCTTAATATTAGACATCGGATTATATGCACTATCAAAATGCCGAAATATGCACTAAAAAGGGCGATATATGCACAAAATACTTAAGCACAATCAAAAAACATTTATTATAAGAATTTAAGTTTATTTTATATTAATATTAATATTAGTTACATATATCTAAATATAAACTATGATTACCTATCATATAATAAAATATAAATTATACACAATATAAAATAATTCTTGTGACAATAAACAATAACAATTTGTTCTAGGTTTTTTGTGACAAACTTGTGGCGTTTGTTACTTAATATTAATTTATAGGCTGAAAATGACCTTTCGACGTAAACTGACGTTACTGGATAGAACTTTAAATTTGGCGCCATTTCTGCAGAGACCTCTTTACGCAGACTTTGTCGGCTGTTTGGTGGTTAATACAACACGCCTAACACGATAACCACTGTCAATGAAAAAGTACAAAAATATGCAATAACGCTATAAAAATAGCATAATAATGCATTTGCCTATGCAAACATGCAAATACAAAATTATAATCCGATGTCTAGTTCTTACAAAACGATTACTTTCCACACATTAGTCACCCCTATTCTCATATAATATGCCTCTACCTATTTCCAGCGCGATATTCCCACTCCGACTAGTTTCACATTTACTTTACAAATTTATGACCATTGCGACATTTCACCACCATTTCGGATTACACTCCAACTGTATTATTCAGAGTATTTGTCAGACGTATGGTTTTTATTGCGAATTGTAGAAATGAGCAATTTATTCAGTGTCTTTTACAGTAGCAATAACTGATTTGTTGATTTCATTTCAGTTCTTTAATTCCATCATATAAGTCAATTAGGTACATCATAAATTCTAAATAATACTCTAGAAAGAAAGAAACCGTGGATGATTTTGAAGGCTACCTTTACTTTGATTTTAAGGACCATCTTCTGACCATAATGTTTGACTTGCACAATTACCCATACTTCAGTACTTTCTAATACAAGTCTTGCTTCTTTAAAATTGCAAACTCCATCTTTCTCTACGATATCTCTAGTATATTGAACTAATGATAATAATTGTAATCCGTTATTCGAAGTACACATAATGATTATCATGTCATCGGTTTGTATCAGCTGTCAGTCTCGTCTCAATGTAAAGGTTATACAAATGCATTCAACTCACAATATTGTGCTCACGAGTTTCTTCCTGAGTAAACTCTATGGAATGAAAACTGTAAATACGTTAATGAAGACTGAATGACTTGGGTTGTGTTAGTTGTATTACTGATTGTAGGCCCATTACATTTGGCTTCTAGACGAAAGTCCCAACTAATTAACTCAACTATTAATACATCTCAGTTTGCATTTATTATAGAAATTATTAGCAACACCTGGCAAAGTGTCGTATTCACCTGGAATTAACCTGTTTAACCTTACAAAAATATCTGTCCGGGCAATAACGACTTTCGTCTAGTTACAAGTCGTTGTCCGTAGTACGTTTTACAAAATATTGCTCGCATATTTACTATTTTGTTGATAAATGATCTTATGTCGGCATGAGTGCCAACATTATGTGATTTAGAATTTATAGTAGAAAATTTAATGCAGTTGTAACTTTGTTAGGCTGTCGGGTCGGGAGAGATAGGTTTCATTTTTGGATGGTGTTCAGTAATACTTACTGTGCATAACGCACCTTCTTGTTTTTGTCTATTGATTGTTTATGATTTTGTATTAGAGCTTTTGTTTGAGCCTTATGAAAGTCAGTAAAAATTTCCTACCATTCTGAAAAAGCGCCTTTCTTATAATAGATTAAAACCATATTAAAACATACAGTCCACTCTCACAGTAACACTTACCTACCTTACAGATTCTTATATTGCGTTTGAACTGTCGAAGAAAACGTTTATATTAAAATTGTTGTCTGATAGAGATAAAGATCTAAGAGAAAATAGAATGAGGAGTGGAGACATCAACATGTTTTATGTGATGTTTTTGCCAGCAAGTAGGAAAATAAATAAATTAGCTGAGCGAGGGAAGAAAGTAGGAACTGCAAACTTCTGACTGGATATTGAGGATTCTGCCCATCTTCATAGGGTAAAAACGGGAACCTATTACCTACCAAGACTTCACTGTCCGTCTGTCTGTCTGTCACCAGGCTGTATCTCATGAACCGTGATAGTTAGACAGTTGAAATTTTAACAGATGATGTATTTCTGTTGCCGCTATAACAACAAATAATAAAAATAAAGATTAATTAATAAATAAATGGGGCTCCCCTAATACGATGGCATACCCTTCATGACTCGCACTTGGCCGGTTTTTAACACATATTACTCATTTTACCTTACCTAAATTTTTATTAGGATTCCTGAATTCAGAGAAGTCAGTATCTTTAATAACGTTCATGATTTACATAATATTCTTGCGTTACTTTGCTCTATGTCTCATTGATAAATGATATCGATAAAGATAAGTTACGAATGAGATACGTAAATCTCACATGAATCACAGATATACACGAAAAACTGCTTAATCTTGTTAACATAAGTATATAACTGTTGTTCTAGTCGGAAGGAATTTCCGGAGTCAAGTAGGTAATCATTATTGACGTTTTTTTTTGTTATTGGTCATGCATGACGGTATTTTTTGCCTACATTACGTAGTTGATACTTGATAGCAAACATCTAGGTACAAGACGAGAGATACTTCTGAATTTGTGAGAATTCAGGTGGACTTAAAAAGTTTTACTTTGTTACTATAATGGGAGTTGGAAGCCCATCAAACGCCTTACAGATGTCCAAATCTATACAGGTCGACGTTGAAAATCTTTTAAGGGGTAAAATCACAATGAATTTGACAACTTTTTCCTGTGAGACCAATTATTGTATGAAAAATCTCTACCTGTGTATTAGCTGTTTTCACAGAAATACTTATAATGTTCCCACTGAGTCTCTATTAGAGAAAGACTGAGTCGTAACCCACCAAGTGGGCCTGGTCTGGATTGGCCCACGTGGGCCCAGTGCGGCTCTATCGGTGCAGCTAACCGTAAACAAAAGTTGCTCCTATTTACGAAAACTTTAATTCTCAGAAAAATTGCCAACTTATTCAAAGACCGCTTGTCCGATGTCACTGCCAAAGTCCTCGATGGTGCAGAGTTCCGTACGAAGCCGATTTAAAAGTATGGAAATTATCGGCCCTACGTAAAAGAAGACAGTGAAAACGTAGAATTTATTCCTCCCAATAATTCCATGATAACTATTCAGGTGTTGGCGGGTTTGCCAACAGCACGGCATGACTAAGTGTTGTACAAATCCGTGGCCACTGGTGATGCGTGTCTATTATTGTTACAATTGTGTTGGTGTCGTGTGTAGCGGGCTTTATACTGGAATAGAATTTCGCTTACAAATTCTTTGACGCGTAATCTCGGTGACATTCGATGTCTGACCTTTTGGGAGAGGTGTTAGCGACAATGTTTGTTGTTTTGTTATTGTGCAAAGAAGAGGAAGTAATACCACCTAGGTGAGATCGTAAACAGGATGAAAATTGATCTCATAATTTGCCTAGCCTTTTCCAACTATGTTGGGGTCAGGTTTGGGGCTATCTGGATTCAGTAGAATACCAGTATTTGTCACAAAGATACTATATGTATATATACTTCCACAAGACAGTTACTGAAAGAAAGAAAGTAAGAAAAACCGGCCAAGTGCGAGTCGGACTCGCGCACGAAGGGTTCCGTACCAATTATTATAAAAAAAACACGTTTGTTGTATGGGAAAAAATAAAATATTAATTTTATTCTGTTTTTAGTATTTGTTGTTATAGCGGCTACAGAAATACGTCATCTGTGAAAATTTCAACTGTCTAGCTGTCACGGTTCATGAGATACAGCCTGGTGACAGACAGACGGACAGACAGACGGACAGACAGCGAAGTCTTAGTAATAGGATTCCGTTTTTACCCCTTGGGTACGGAACCCTAAAAAGCATTTCTTAGCCCGCACAGGACAAAACACAAATTAAAATGGTTAAATTAACAGTACAACTATTAGTTGTATTGTTATTTTTTTATTAGTTAAATTAAATAATAAACTATTTTTTTTTATTAGTTGACAACTAATAAAAAAAAAAAACAAAGAGAAAATTAAAAAAAAAAACATGAAATGAAATTGGTCCCGTACGAGCATGGTGCTGGATAATACACCTCTTTGTTAGGACTAGTAAAAAGACTTTCGGAGGTTGTGAGTACTATATTGAATTGGTTTCTCTGTTTCTATGCCTTACTGTAAACTGAAAATTGTAAGCAAGGATTAAAAAAATAATCACAAAAGAGGCTCCCAGGTTTTATGAGAGAAACGATTATAATCTAAACGCAACGCTGAGATAACAATCATTTTGCACAAATAAATAAATCATATCTAATTAAAAATTAATTAACCATAGCAAACTTTGGCAGTAGGCCGAAAATGCGCTAAGAAGAAATTCAACAAACAATTATTCAACGGGTGCAGATCAAATTCGCACGGGAACATCAAAAGCCCGTCATACTAGTGTAAAATAGAAAGACAGATAAATAAATGTACCACACAATTATCCCCAATTATTTTGTAAATAAAAAAATACAATGATTGATAGAAGATTGTCTATTTTCTCTGGTGGTCTATTTTTTCTGGCATCCAGTTTAAATTAGAAAAATTATCGTGTACTTCAAAAAGATTGACACAATAAAAACTATAAATACGACACAGTCGCTCGTAGTGATGGGATGAGCGCGCTTACGTCGTTATAATTACGGTACTACTACTATTTTGTATGTATTCGTTTATTAATTTGTTACCTAACAACGTTGTTATAAACAAGAATTTACAAGTAAAAGTCTCTACCGATGGTTTTTCTTTTGTAAGTTAAAAGGAAAATAAAATTAATTTGAAGACAAATTAATTCCAATAGCTGGAAATTATTAACTCATGCAAATGTGGAATGCAATTGTGGTATCTTCCTTATTTTAGTTCCCAATTATTTGCTTTGGAAAACACACACAACACGTCATGTTATCTTGGTTTTGTTGAACAAAAAAGGCTTGAACACAACTTAATCATACCATTAATAAAAGATCTTTTGAAAAGCTACTAAGAACACGTGGGAATGCGGTTGTAATAATTCAATTAAAGTAATTTTAAAGGTGTTTGAACTTTCAAGGATTAACAGTGAACGATGACATCGGGGAAACTAAGACTTACCTATAAAAATAAAACAATACAGATAATTAATATGACATAACGAGTCCCAAGTTACAAATGATTCAGAAGGTAGCTGGTGGAATTAAAAACGCCTACATGGCATGTTTTAAGGCACATTAGTCATAGAAAAACGCTATAAAATTAATGATCTGTTGTTTCTAATATTGATTCGATGGCACGCGACTTAAATGGTGGACACGGAGTTTCCGCTTTTTTTGGGTTCAAGGTTTTATATCTGAAATTTTTGTGTGAGATTTTTTATATGTGCAAATGTGTTACTCGAACAATAATAGCAATTTTCAATGCAGAAATATACATCGCGGAGACTGTAGTTATGCAAGTATAAACTAAACTTACGATAAATTGTCATACATGCATAGACCCCATCTATTACCGCAGTAGTTTTTGAGTTTATTCATTACAAACATACAAAAATACAAATCTTTCCTCTTTATAATATTGTAATCCCCGAAGGGTTCGGCAGAGGTGTACCTGATGTTTAAGTCTCATGTAATAGGGGTCTCATGTAACTTCGAGAAAGAGGTCAATCGTCGTATCCGACTCGGCTGGGCAGCGTTCGGGAAGTTGCGCGGTATCTTCTCGTCCAACTTACCGCACTGTCTCAAGACGAAAGTCTATGACCAGTGTGTGTTGCCAGTGATTACATACGGGACCGAAACGTGCTCGCTCACAATGGGCCTCATCAGAAAGCTTAAAGTCACCCAAAGGGCAATGGAGAGGGCTATGCTCGGAGTTTCCTTGCGCAATCGAATCAGAAATGAAGACATCCGCAAGAAAACCAAGGTTACCGACGTAGCCCGAAGAATTGCCAAACTTAAGTGGGCAGGGCACATTGCTCGCAGAACACCCGCTAGATGCGAGTCGCACGGGACCGGTCAATGTGGCGACACTTGGGGGAGGCCTATGTCCAGCAGTGGACGTCTTTTGGCTGAAATGATGATGATGATGAATAGGGGGGCGAGCTTGTTGCCATGAACCGGGCGCAAATCCTAACTCCATGGCTGCTACTGAGAAATTACTGGTGGATAAAACCACATAACACTGCGAGACTTGGGAATTGAAGCCAGAAACTTATGCTCAGTAGTCGCGCTTGCGACCACTCGACCAACGAAGCAATCCATTAATTCATTGACAGTCAACGAAACCATGAAATAATGCACAAGAGGTTCCTTAGTAGGTACTCTCCACTTACTAAGGAAGGATTTTTGAAAATGTATCCCCTAACTAAAGGATAGAAAGGATAAAAGTTTGCCTGGAAACCCGTAATTTATGCCGATAGGAAATTTCATTAGGCTGACAGCTTGTTATAAAAAAAAAAAAAAAAAAACCCGACTGCGTTATATATTGGATGTAATGATTTTAGTCTAGATTATATTGGGTCCCGACTGTTGCAGTCAATATGTCCTGTTTCCTGAACTTGTTTTTTTTTCTTTTCAGTTTTTTTTTTAAAGTTATTAGTTATTTTTAACGCAGTCGGGTTTTTTAATTTATTTTGATACACCCACTGTCACTCTCACAGTAAATACAAATCTAACGACACCTCTAAAGTTAAAATCCATCGAGCCGTTCAGTCTGCAAAGCCGGCCAAACATTTGAATTTTGCGCGAAAAATCCGCCATCTTTTTTTTTTTTTTTTATATACCCAGTGTCACTCTCACAGTAAATACGAATCTAACGACACCTCTCAACCTAAAATCCATCGAGCCGTTCAGGCCACAGAGCGTGCCAAACAATTATTATACATACATACATACAAACATACATACATACTCTCGAATAAAATTTACCTATCCTCAAGTGATTCTAATATTGATACTAAAAGTAAATAGTTTAAAACACAAACGTTCGCTAGATGGCTGCCTCCCTGCGTTACCGAGATGGCAGAGCCAAATAGGAAGATCCAAAATACACAACAACTAAACATAAGCCGAGGCATTAATGAGTTTAATGGGAGTTTTAGCCAGATAAACTGTTACCGCCTTCACCGCGTGGAGGTACTCCCAGCTTATGTTATTAATATTGCTGCGCAC
The DNA here is from genome assembly GCA_905147715.2 of Xestia xanthographa. Classification (NCBI taxonomy): domain Eukaryota; kingdom Metazoa; phylum Arthropoda; class Insecta; order Lepidoptera; family Noctuidae; genus Xestia; species Xestia xanthographa. Next base: position 29,930,625 of record LR990649.1, read on the forward strand.
ACGCCGCCGCACGCTTGTTGTCAGTTGCTCAGGGTATATAAATGTTGTCTGCTCACACACAGGGACAACAACAAAAAGCTCGGCAATATTGGTATATTTATTATCTTAGGTTTTTGTTTTAAAATATTTTGTTGTTTTTAGCATTTATCAGTCCAAATTAAATTGAAACATTTATAAGTTATATATATTTTGGTAATCCATTTTTAAAATCCTTTATTTTGATACCCCACTTGACAGAATGTGAGAGATTTAAAAAAATATTTTTAGTTTGGAACCCTTTGCACGCGAGTTCGACTCATACTTGGCCAGTTTTATGTACCCAGTGACACTCTCACGCTTAAGACGAATCTAACGACACCTCTCAAGTTAAAATCCATCAAGCCGTTTAGGCTGCAGAGCGTGCCAAAGAAATATACCCACATACCCTCCTTCTGGCGCAGTCGGGTAATAAACATGTGTATCTTTAGAAAGATTAATGCTGAATTTATTTTCAACATAAATAAACTTCTTCTATACCTACATGGAGTCCCACGCCCCACGCCACATTCATTCTAATCATTTTGTTCTAGGCAATATTATTAAAACAGCAGGTTAACACTTTTTACTTCTTTATATTACCTTTTACAAATGATTCACTAATTCTGTTTGGACAAGTACCGGACATTTGCATAAATAACCAGTTTGTTTAAATATTATGTGTGAAGCTTTGTATGTTCGAATGAATATTCGTATAAATTAATATCGAATGCAGCATTAATAATACTGATAAGCACATTATTTATTTCATAACTCTAGTTAATAATTTTGAATAAAGTAATGTAAAATACGCAATTAGTCATTATTTTTAATAATTAATTAATTGCGATTGCGATAAATGTGGTACATAGATTATTAATTAAAACGCTAATTACGGTGAACGAAAATATTGCGACGAAACCGGGCCTAGAACCTAGAACCAATAAATCGAAGACTTCATGTGTCATCCACCAAAACGCACTGGGCCATCTCCATTTTACAATAAGGAGGCCTGTCTCCAAGCAGTAGGAAAGTTTTAGACTGAATAATTATGCTAATTATTTAGTTATTATTGGTTTTAGACCTGACACGCACCTCAATTTCATGTGCAAATTGTATCACTTGCTTCGGTGAAGGAAAACATCGTGAGGAAACCTTGCCTGAAAGATATTACTCGACAGTATGTAAAGCCAAGTCAGAGGCCCATGATGGGTGGCTTAAAAACACTGACACCAGGTTAGGCACAACAACAACAACAACAACAACAACTGCCCATAACGTCCACTGCTGGACATAAGCCTCTCCCATGATGGGAGGAATTTGCCGTAATCTCCACGCTTGGCAGGCGGATTGGAGATCGCAGTGATGAAAGACTAACAGAAAACGCTGTTGCCGATTCTCTGGTCTACGGAGGCGCAAGGTGTTCTGCCTCAGACATTAGTCGCCTTTACGACACCCGTGAGAGTAATGGGTTGGTTCTATTCTACTCTGCCGGATACCACACGGCTAAGAGGCACCGGTTAGGCACTAACTGGACGATAAAGAAAGAAGATTAGTTTTACAAATATATAACATGTTAAAACACGTTGTATTGTACGAATTCTCCACCGATTCCCGTGTCATAATGCAACCCACGCGCGATCTATTTCAGTTTTTTGTAAACGATCAGCTGCAACTGAGTTGCTTAGTCAATTAAAATTCACTCAACAACACTATTCCAATGACATAACATACTAAACACATTAACAAAAGAATCGAGAGGAAGGAAGGAGCCATGCCCATTGCGATGACACATCAGCGATCCATGCAAGATAAATTTGACAAATAAATTAAAATAAATTATGGCGCTGATTTATTTTTTCGCATGTAAGTACATAATATGTGAATTACTGTTTTTGCATGCAATAATAATAATATACATAGGTTGAGCAATAAACTCGAATGTTGCATAATTAATAATTTTCCGTTTAATTAAAAAAAAAAATGTTTTCGGTGAGTTCTTATCAATTATTTTGGTTTGGGTCAGTAATTCGCCACGTTAATTACGGCGTCTGTAGCATTATTTGAGTCCTCTAAAATGCAGATTTGCATACTGTGTATAATTCAGCAGGTCAGTCATGGTCTAGCCTGCTCATGTAATAAGCGTGATGGTACTTCGATAAATGAATATTTCAAATAATACTCAAGTTCCAAATGACCACATTCATCATTTAAGATATTATAATCGCCATACGCAATATAACGCACGGCACATCACTATTTGGGAGTAAGGTCGCGTACACAATGCATCCCACGCGATACTATTTCAGAGTTTAGTGTAGCACTGTAGCCCCGCTTGATCACAGGGCTTCAGCAGAAGGTCGGCCCGATATGATGTACCGTGCACTTTGTTGTGATGCTGTCTGTTAATCTCGGTGAAATTGCTTGATGGAATAATAGTAATAATTATTATTTATTTGCTTATTATTTATTTATTTTCTCGCCACAATACACATTGAGTACATATTTTTAGGGAACAGTTGGATACAGTAAGTATATTGCGGGAGACTGGTGCCTAAACTAGGCTTGGGGCCTGTATTTCAGGACACCAGGTCTCCAACCTTTGGGTTACATAATATTCCAAATCAGACAGTGGTCGCGAGTCAGTTAACAATTATTAAAATGATTCTAAATCTATATAGTGTTAGTATGGTTAGTATTGTGTGAATGGTGACAGATTACTGTAATTTTCAGCATTACCGCTCTAAGCGTCACGCAATTTCATTGAAACGATCATTTGGAATCGTGCACCTAGGTTTTGACGTTAATAAAACCTTATTATGTAAAGTATAGGTATTTGAATTTGCATTCTTAGTTAGAAAATATTGCTATTCAACGGCATCAGAAGCCGACTTCAACACTATGAATGATGATGATTGTTTTTTAGTTTATTTATGTTTTAAACGTGTAGAAAAGTTACTACAACTAACTAAAAACAGAACTTAATTTATGTCTAAAACCCGTCAGTAAATAACTGAATAATAAATTTTCTACAACATATAGCACATTTCACCTTTCTTTCAGTGTTTAAATTGTAAAGATTTAGGGAGTTTAACAGACTGAAAGCGTGGGTAGAGCGCGCGGTCACTATGTTATAAAAAAATACTCGTCTAAATAAAACTACGCCAGTAGATTTACAATGTAATTCGCTATAACACTAACAAGCTTTGGACACAAAAAGATAAAAGCGGTGTAAATGCACTGCGGAGTTATGCAACGTCGGATTGCTGTGCTTTGCCCTGGCAATCATTGTGAAGAAAATCTACAATTGTATTTGCCTATTTGGTCTCCAAAATAGAATAATGAGCAGTTTCTTATCGTCGTACAATCAAAGATTGTCTTTAAAAATGTCCAAACTATACTAAACGTGTCGCTAAACTTGCAAACTGAAGTAAAAGCTCATACTGCGTTCAAACAAGACTTTTGAACAAAGCATGAGATTTTCTCGTATAGTTAAAACAAACAAAGAAACAATACTCGGCATACTTTTCAGAATTCAAATATAAAACATTGCGTGGGTTAAAAAGCCCTACTCCATAAATTTTATTGACCATGAAAATTTATTAAGACCAAGAGGAAAATTCTTACAATCGGAAAACAACAAAATTAAGAGATCATTAACCTGAATAGTTCCAGGTATAAGACAACTTTTTTTAAATATTTTTACTGCTGAAAACCGACATTTACACTTCTGCCCTACATTTCAGATATTATTAGTCTTTAGTTTGTAATTCTTGGACTTTAAGCCATAGATTATACGTGACTGTTTACACGTAGTTTAGAAGTCTATGAAAACGGAAATATTTCCCGCGTCGACGGAATAGCTCGCTTTTGTATTCGATTATATCTTCTGTCATAACCTAAAGGCAACAAGCCTTTATTGTATTCGTGTTAATTCCGCAATTTTACAGTTTGAATTTGGGAATTAAACGCAAAAACCGCACTAGCACTTCGAGTTGTATGAGAAATAAATAAATTTATTTCTAAAACTTCATCATCATCTAAAATTTTAATAGACAGTGGTCTCGACCCCTGAACTAGGATGTTATTGATTACGTGCTACCACGGAGAGGGGGCCTGTGTCCCAGCAGTGGGACGTACTTCATACGCTGATTATGCTTTATTTAACCAAAACACTGAGTGCTATATTGGCTTCTTTCAGATTGACAATTTAAAATACCCTGTTATTTAAAACAAATCCATTGAGTTTGAATAAATTTTAACCTGGTTACATCGTTTATTTCTATATTTTTTAAACTTTATCCCGGTTTTTATTAATTTCAATAGGTATTTGAGAGACTGTCTCATGTCCTGTTGATGTCCACAATGACATCAAAGCTGATTGGGACAAAAATAGCTTTGTTTGTACCGTTTCTTCTAGAACATTGTAACAAGTACTGCGAGAGTTATTGATGTTAGCGTCACATGGAAGTATTCAAGCTAATGATAGAACGCTTGTTAATCAATGGAGTGCCGATAAAATGATAACGTTGGCTAGTTAGCCTTTATCTAGTTTTTAATAATAACGCTTTTGTGGAAACTTTTTTTTATATTAAATGAGTAGCACTATTGACGTACATAGTAAGGCAGAATAGACAAAAGTTATTTTTTAAGACTACGATATGTTAACTTTTCAAGTGTGGTTCTTTCTTCAAAAGACCATCTCAGACACTAATCTGTGTGAATTGAGCAAGATTATGTCTGGACTTCAAAAGAGACTATGACCTCTGAGTTTGTTTCGGCTGTTTCTTCTCAAAGTAGTCAGGTACGAAACACCGGCCCCCATCTAGTTTAAAAAAAATGACGTGTAAAAGTGTTTGTAAAAACCTACTTGCAAATTAAACATCATTTATCAAGTAATTTTATATTAATCTGAGTGAAATACTTAACGCGTTTGTGATTTCGGAAATTGTTTATTACTGTGTAAAACAATTACTACTACAAATTTAATAGAATTAATAATGTAACAGTAAACCGCAGTTGTATTTAAAACTAAAATAAATCAAACCGTTCTGTTTTTCTTGGTCCCGGCTGTCAATTGTAGACCTTTGACAGTCGTTACAGGTAGTTAGTGTTCCGAAAGTCTGACAACCGGTCTTATGAAGGGGTATCGTTTATTCAGCACTAACTGGGTTGTGGAGGTCAGATAAGCAGTCGCTCCATGTTACTGGTATTCAGCCGCATCCGGTAAGACTGGAACCGACCCTAACATATTTGGGAAAAGGCTAGGAGGATGAGATTATGGTAAAGACCAAAAATAAAAATATGTAAAGACTATTTTCCTTAAAATTTTCCTCTAGTAAACAATTTCATTTACAATGATACCATTTGAAATCATTGCAAACATTGTCACTGACTGAAACAAATAGTTTATAAAGTGGCTGATTTATTTTATCTATAGTGTTTAATGTACCTATGTGTTAATTCTCGAGTTGTTTATAAATAATGGCACAATTTCACACACCATTTGTTAAGTAATTATTAAACGGATCTGTCTTGTGTTGATAGAATAAAATCGTCTAGTATATTAATCGTTCTACTAATCTATATTAAACTAAATCAAACAGTAATTATGGCCTTGATTCACAGTCAAGGACAAATATATTAGCCTATAAATCCTTCCTCCCTTAATTCAATTAAGAGCTATCCAGTTCTAAATCATATTAAATAATCCATTTCCTGTTGATTCATAATCTGTGCTGTTTACATGAAGTTTTTTTGTCTTTTTCTTACTTAAACACCTACTGCCCAAAAAACTGCAGTTGTAATAGTTGACAGTTTTACGATTCACATGGCAGGATGTTCAGCTTTCGTTAGTGATAATTGCCCTGAAATGGGGCAATAATAGGCAGATATGTTCCGGATCTCTGGCTGTTTGTATTATGTGAGTTTGAAAACGCATCCACGAAACTTGAGCAATTCCTAGAATAATTTAACATATTCCTAGGTAATAAAACAATAAGTACACGGCAGCCTTCAAAGCAAATCAATTACAACAACTAGCCTTTAATCAATCCATTGTCGGTACCTAATTTGGTACCACACACTTTCAAAATCACAAACCTAATTAATATTTCGGCCCGTCGGCATTCTTTCAATCCTAAACCAGTAGCCGAACGTGACCTAACACTTTAACGGGCCCCCACGAACGTAAATAGACGTCAGACAAGGAAAGGACGAACAAAAGAAATTGTGCGACGTACATATATAGACGCCCTAAAAATACGCCACGATCAAATGATGACTTGACCTTGTGGGCGCCCTAGATCACAACTTTAATGATGTGTGGTGTAAGGAATGAGAGAGTGGCGGGTTATAAAAGGTGGTACAAAGTTCTGGTTATTGAAATGTTATAGAGAAAAAAGAGAAACTAAAAATAATAAGTGCATTAATTATTGTTATTTATTCTCTTGTTTGTTGGAAGGTTGGAACTGGCGAAAAAAAAAAACAGTAGACATTCATGGTGAGATGGGACTCTATGAAAACGGCAAAAGGCAGTGTAACATAGAAACCAGTCGAGACACTACTTCATTACGTCACAGTGTTGTGCTTTGACGCTGTGGTTTGCAAGTACGATCGCCTTCGGATTTGTACTTTTAACCGTATACGTAATTATTTATAATGTTTTTGTTTTAATCACTTTTCAACCCGAAAAAATCATCCTAACATACTATACTCGCTCGTTATTCGTATACAACTTCTTGGTGCGTATTGTCGTCCCAAACTCGTCACAATTTCGTGACATTGTAACTCTTACCAATGTTCACGTTCACGGCCTACTGGCATACGCCTTAGATCTATTTGTTGAGATTCAAGACCAGTCTAGCATTGTTCACCCGCTGTCAATTTACAACTTGCAGCAATAAAGTGCGTATTGTTGTCCCGAACACGTCACACATTCATGACATTGTAGCTCCAACCAATGCTTACGGCCTGGCATACGCGTTAAATCTATTTGTTATGATTAAGGACTAGTCTAGCATTGTTCAACCGTTGTTATTCTACATATCGGAACAATTAAGTGCATATTGTAGTCCCGAACTCGTCACAGTCGTCACACATTCATGTAGCTCCAACCAGTGTTTACAACTTGGCATGTGCCTTATATCTATTTGTTGTGATAAAATACCAGTCTACCATTGTTCAGGCTAATCATAGGTGATCTAGTTTTCTAGAAATAAAACCTAATATTGTATGTTGTACAGGTGCGTGGGGTGACACCTGATGGTTTGATTGGCCTCATTGTGAGATTAAATGATGAAGACAATGTTTTAGGATTATAAATAATATGTGGGGGCGCCTCAAATTCAACTGATGTTAATTTAGGAACATGTTTCTTTTATATGTATATTTTTTGTAGCTTCTACTGCTGATCACGAGGTAGGTAATGGGTATATAATAGGTTGGGCAGTGTTATTGTTTTCTCTCAGGAATTTCTCAGTAGTACCCAAAAAGTTTGGATTTGTGACCGGTTCGGTTGTTGGAAATGAGACTTAACTGACAAAATATTGCTGTACTACAATATGATGCGATGTTTTGTTATTTATTTTTCTTTTGTATTCTGATAATTTCGTGTGAAGATCTCACGCACATCATAAAACGTAATCCGCTCTAAATATACCAAGTATTTATAATGAACAAAAATACATTGTTTACAAGAGAGAAATTATCAATTGAATGCAAAAGCGTTTACGTAATACGCATGTTTATTTATAAAGCCGTCACATTGCTTTGGGACTAAATCAAACAGAAAGATGAACAAAAGGTACATTTCTTACTGTTGTCTAACGGCTGTTTTCTATAACTTACTTACGTATAACTGTCAGTTAATATGTCTGGTAGCTATCGGTGTTTCTATAAACAAAGTTAGCTTGAAATATCCTATCCGCGTCATCATCAAGAAAATCAAAGAAAGTATTTCTGTGACGTTTTGTTTCTATCGGTCCGTAAGATAAATGTCAAACAGACAGAGATAGCAACCTACCGATACCTGTCAGTAAGTTATTTCAAATGGCCGTAAATGATCAACTGTCTGAAACCCCAGCTAGCCCATTGCAGCACGAAGTGAGTGCTTCAGTCTCTGACGAGGTAATTGTTAAGGGCGTGCTCGCATATTTTGGGCGTTTGACCAAAAATACGTACTTTTCCAAGTCCTCGATATTTGTTATATAAAGATAATGGCATAATATTTTAATGAAGAATCATAAATCTGGCTTTGTTTTAGTTCATAGATTGATTTGATTTGATTTTGTTATATTAGTTAATATTACGAGAAATAGCAATTTTCCGACAGCCAATTTCAAGCAAACGTTAAACATTAGGTTTTCTCCTGCCATTTGTATCAAACTGGTAACACGAAAAAATAAAAAAAAAATATAAATGTACTGGTCATATAGTCCTCAAGGTTGTAGATTGATTAGAATATTGAAATAAAAATTGAATCGACGCAAAAAAAAACGATATTCAAAAGCAATATTGATCTAAAATGTATGCATTTTCAGCGTCCATTATATTCCAAATAAACTCAATTTTATCAAATAAATTAATATGATATAAAACTTCGATCTACAACGAATACGTTTTATTAGTTTTCGTTTCGTTTTCAGTATAATAAGACAAAATTACAATAAATAAAATTGGAGAACTATAATTCTGCGTCAATTCAGCTCGCACCTCAGTCTCATGTCAGTCTCGTCTCTAATTTTCGTCAATAACAATCGACAATCGTCCGGAGATCAATATTATTATTGAGTCGTGTAGGCCGGTCGAAAAAATTTGATCCAGGAAGTAAAAATAAAAAAATTGCGAAAAAAATTGAACAGCCCTCTTAAATAGTTCTAACAAAAAATCCTAGTAGCAACGAATTTACCTGCGTTTCCACTAAAGATGAGCATACGTAGCGAGGGATGTGTACAAAACTAACCAATAATATCGCTTCTTTTTCACAGCTTAAGGTATTCTAGCTGTGATTGAACTAACTTCCACACACATCCCTCGCTACGCATCCTCCCTTATCTCCGGTGGAATCGCAGCCTTAGGTGTGCAGCCGTGTAACGACATGAACGAACTAGCCCACTATAACATGGTATGTAGGTTTATATAACTGATAGTGGTGGTAGATGCGACAAATAGTTGCAACTACCACCACTGGGGACAGACCGGTGGTGGCACACGGACATAAACCTATCCATTCCCTGGAAACATTAAAGCTAATTTGACAACATGCTAAACTTGACCTTAGGACTCAAACTGGTTTGAGATTTTTTTTAAATTATTTCGAGGATTTTCTGTGACGTAATTACTAACACCCATATCGGTAAGCAAGTCAAAGTTATTACTTGAGTAAAAGTAATTACTTAAGACACGATTTTTATTCTGTAGTTCAGTAATTTCTTGAAGTTATAAGTTTGATGAAGCTTTGCTTTCTTTGACAGTTTTTAATTAGTTTATATTTTTGTCCCTTGCACAAAAAGGGTTGGGTTGGGGTTGTTATTTATGTACTTAAACTCAAGTCATTACTTGAACTTAACTATAGGTACAGTCACCAGCACATCAAGTTACCAAAAACAAATAAAATAATTTGACAGTTTGTGGTAACTTTATGTGCTGGCGACTGTAATAATGTTATAGGCTTGATTAGTCCGTCAGTTACGATTATCAAAAAATATTTGACCCGTATTAATTTTTTCTTTTGTTACGTAAACCAAAATTGACGAAGATACGACACTTTTAAAATTCTCAATAAGTCACGCCATGGTTTAATTTTTAGTGCGTTCTGAGTTTCTGACGTCACGAGTTTTGATGCGTTTTATCTTTGTCAGTAAGTATTCATTAATTTACAAAAAAAAATGTGTCCATTATTTTATGTTGATCCAATACTATATTGATGGTGGAAACTAATGTATTGTTACGTTATGTTATTATGACTTCATGAAGTCTGGACAAAAGTAGTATTACTGAAACTCTCTTTTAGTGTAGCGCCGTGAGTCATCACGTTAATCCTTATGAATATAGATAGAGGTCGCTGCAGACGTCTGTTCGCTCCGATGCGTTTGGTATAGCTTTCCTATAAGTGGTAATACGTTAATTATGGCAATTAATTTGATTGGCTGCTATGGATCTAAGCGATGTGTTAAGTGTTCTATTAGTTTGATTGTTGGAAATGTAAGGTTGTTAATAAGTTTATAGGTGTTGATAACTACCAAGTTAGATTGCATTAGAACTAATAGATGAACATTGATAGATTTATGTGTGATCATGACAGTGAACTCACGGGACTCATAACTCAAGCTGCACGGTAAACAAACAAAGAAAGAACATATATATCCTAAAAGGTACCCTACATTACCTTACTAATTACTCTGTGCAAGCCATTATCACGCCAAAACATTAATGACGGTCTCGTAAGTCTATTTAAAAGAAAGCGTTACACACAACGATCACAAATAATATTCAGTTCAATTAAAAGTCATAATAAGCCACTTATAGCTACGCTCATAGCTCGATCACAGTATGGTACGGTGAAGTGTGCAGCTTCCTTTTAAATAAAACATTCATTAAAGACTCATCCACAATTTTATTGACAACGACACTGACCATGAATTATTCTGAGCTTTACGAATTCCAAACACGGCATTGTCCGTGCTTGTTACATAGCTCTTAAGTGTGACAAATATGACAATAATGACAATGTGACGCGTGACAAACTGACAAAGTAGACCCGCCTACTTCTTCCCGTAACTTGTTTGCTCGGTTTGTTCCTGTTTCGTGCATTAGTAATGCAAATTTAAGCTTCCTGCTTTAACCATTTAAAAGACGTTTAAAAAAAATGTGCGAGACTTGGATATGGTTTTAGCGAAAGTTGTTCAGTGTGACGGACGATACACCTACAAAACCACCGAAAAAAGTGTGCCGCGGGGCAGAGCCAGTTTACATAGACGCAGTGACCAAGAATAAGGGAAAAACAGGCCAATTGGCTCGTTTTCGAGTCTTCACTATTGCGCGCTTACAACAATTATCTGTTTAATAGAATATCATTGTGCCAATCTTTATCATCCAAATGAAAAGAGCGTTAGGTTTTTTGCGTTATATAAAGGTAGGCGCGTAAAAAGGATTTTCATGTAGCTAAATGGACACCAGTTTCCTGTCAGATAACCAGTAATATATAAACGCACTGGTATTATTAGTGATTACTAATAAACGAGTTGTTTAACGTGACATCTTTCCAATCACATAAAAATACAGATAAGGGATAAGACAATCACGATTTAAATGACTTCATCACAAACTGAAATGAAAGGAGTTCGTAAAAACATTTTAATCTACAACAGGAAAAAGTAAAACACTCATTTGACAACTATACATCCACATAGCATTCTTGTATACTAAAATAAAGCTGAGCGCAACAACTCTTATAAAAAACAACAGTATAAAAAAAGCTATTCTTATTTTTAAAATCATTGTTATTCTTTCTCCGTCTACATTGGAAGTCGCCAATTGCATTATTATCTGATTCTATATTTAAAAACCAGAATATGAAAATGACAACGGATATAAATCGCTTTGTATGTTAGGAACGTTTTAAAGCGTCGATACCCAAAAAGGAAGAGTACGAATTGGGACGTATGACCATTTTTTGTTGTGTAGATTTTTTTTGTGATGTCATAGCTTAAATTTAATGAAACGGTATCCTAGTCATCGTTGTTTATCGGGCTTTTGTGCATGGAAGGTTCAAGGTTTTCTACCTTCTTAAGACTGTAGTATATATAATACTAGCTGACGTCCCGCGGTTTCACCCGCGTAGTTCCCGTTCCCGTGTGAGTACGGGAATAAAATATAGCCTATAGCACTCACGAATAATGTAGCTTTCTGCCAGTGAAACAATTTTTAAAATTGGTTCATTACTTCCGGAGATTACCCCCTACATACAAACTTACAAACAAATATTACCTCTTTATAATATTAGTATAGACCACAAGGCTCCCGTGGTGGATAACCACCACGGGAGCCTTGTGGGGTGGTGGATTTCACGACTTTGAAAGGAGAATGCCCATTTTTCTACTGACCGCCGTTGCGCATCAAAACTTTTTGTATGATAGCATAAATTGAATATAAAAGACTGATGTCGTACTTTCTAAGGAAAAAAAAATATCCATTTATGTTGTGGGGGTTTTAGTTGTTTTTTGATTTTCTGTTCAGTTTTGAGGTTAGTTTTGTAACGAACCTTCCACTAAAAGCAGCAGCCCATTACTGTTGTAATGGGCTGCTGCTTTTAGTGGAAGGTATGACTTGAATTGACATAAGACACGAACAGTACGCAATGATAAGTTATTTATAAGCACAACAAACTCAACAACTATCGATGCACAAGTAAAAACAAAAGTTCGCTGTTGTTTTGTTTGTTTGTTTGACAAATTGACAGAGACAGTTCACATATCACATTGTGATAGTGTTGCCAACAGTCAATCTAAATCACTCTGACTATAACTGATTTTTCAACTTTAGAAAGATTTTTAATTAGCAAAGTTATATTATTTATAGGATGTGAATTAAGAAAATATGTTATTTCAATTGTGCTAATTAAAAATATAAATAACGAGGATAAAGTCATAGTTGAATTTATTTTTAAAATTGATTATGTCCCAGGTTTTAATAAATTGGCAACATTGATTTTACCGAAACACGCCATTTTAAAAAGTAAGCAATAAAATCCAATACTGAAGCTAATAAAATACAAAATAGTTACCCTACATACGATTTCGTTCAAGTGAATTAAGAGAAGTTAAAAAAATATTTTATAATTTATGAGTTTATATTTATGGCCATACTCTTTTACTATAAAGCGACTCTGATTGTGGTCAATCTCCTTTGTGGTTGGACATAATTGGATCACCACTGCTCGACTTAACCATTATGGCAAAATCTTTAATTATTTAAGGGTATGCAAACAAAGCTATGTATTTTAATGTGGTACACGAGAGGTCAAGCTATTCCAGTTATGAGAATGTTAACGACTGGAATTAGTCTTGTTATGTTGCAGTGTTTTCCTTAATGGAAAATTATCTGCTTTAGCCAGGTTTAAAGTTCAAACAGAACTGGTCATAGATAGAATCCTTTCCAAGATCGTCACAGGTTATTCCGAGAACTATGTTAAAGGATATCTACAACCTTCATTTTAATGATGACTTAGGTGTCTCGAGGTCCAAGTATATCTGTATATCCGTGTCTAGACACGGATATACAGATATATTATTTGGGATTTTTGGGATCATTTCGGCCATTATTTGAGAACCGATCCCAAATAATGGGATAAGGCTAGAGAGAAAGATTGTAATAATGATGATCTTGTTTTACATGCCAATATTGACGATTTTGTTTTGTTTTGTTACAGTCGACCAAAGCAGAAGCCCCAGCTGTGTGCAACAGCTGCAATTCAGTGATCAATGGAAGGGTGAGTGTTTTAAATTATAATTAATTCATTTCATTTGGGACTAGAATCTTCTGGGAGTCTTGGCAGCCAAATTATCCTCTTCTATAAAATCTAGAGTAATAATCCTGTAGTTTAAGGCCCTTCTAACCCTAAAATTAGCAACTCTATTTGTGGTGGTTCAAACTTCGTTTGAAATACTGTTAGAATAAAGTTCTAATCAGCTTGCACTACAAAGCGGTTGTTACGTCAGTCACTGCGGCCGAATACTGCGAAATGAGTGTTTTTTTTGCGATTTACATAAAATCTATTAATTGGACTAAAAAACTAAAACACATAAGACCTTATACTTAGTTCAGTTAGTATGCAAAGTTTCATGATCTAATTTGAAGTACTTTTTGAATACCAGCGGTTTATTTTTCGATTTGGAGGTAACTTTGGAATTTTTTTCTATCGAGAAAAGTTTATGAAATCGTATTTTGGTCACACACAGGACTTAGCATTAATCCTCAACTTTACCATATATTTATTTCAAAATTAATGCTGCAGTATTTTAGGCGTAACGGAGGATCATGCTAAGCCATTTGAGGGATATATACAGGGTGTAAAAGACCTCATCACGAAGCCTTCAACCAAGCATTCTGTACATCAAACTAAGTAACTTTACGCAAAAAATATTTCTGGGAAACAACTTTTTTTTTTTGGGGTGAAAAATCATGTTTTGTGGTTGAACTCAATGTAACGCACTCAAAACATTGTGCTGATGGATGAATTGAATAGTACGGAGGTCGTGGAGGTGTTTAAAGTAAAAATCTTACATTAAAAACTTGTATTTCAAAAAACTTGAATCATTCCCCCTGCGTCGAATCCCTTTATGTCGACTTGTGATTTTTCTTGGTTTTGATGCACTGTCTTTTGTTTCGCCTCGACATAGCTGTCACAGAGTACAGTCACATTTAAAACGAAATACGGCTTTTTAATTAATATAGTTATTTTGCTCATCCGGTTATCTGTATTTTAAATAATACATTGATAACCCACCAAAAAGTACTAGGCTAGCATAAGTTCAAGGAGTTGTGTATTTTTACGTTCCTGGTATCTAAGTGTAGGTAACTATAATACTTACTGTTTAATATTGTTATAGTTAACTTGTGATTCAAATACCATCTTCAATTGCTGCAGCCTAGTACTTTTGTTGGCTGGATCGCTGCACGAATTGAGCAGATGCTGGATGGCCTAGTTGATTATTCAATACGCATTGGTCTCAGGGTGCAACCACGCTCTGCTACCATGTAGAAATAAAAATCGTCGACAGTCGGTGGAACTTCTACCAAAGAAGTTTCACCGGCTGTCGACGACGAGTCCTAGGTACTTCAAAGTCGACTCGACGCCGATGGATACCCCTTCTACCGTCAGTAAGGATCCCGGCGGTGGCGCATTCCCAGGCCCATGAAAGCACATGGCCTCGGACTTTGGCAATGCCAGAATATGTCTACCTTGGCCAAACTCTGCAGTTTGGTTAGAACAACTTGAAGAGGGAGACTAACAGAAGAATTCAGCTGCACTGGGCAGCTGGGCATTTGGAAAACTTCTTCGGGTCTTCTCGTCACGTAATCCACAGAGCCTAAAGAGTAAATTCCTTAACCAGTGCGTCCTGCCTGTTATGACTTACGGGGCCAGAATGTGAGCACTCACGGCTCGGCTGGTCCATACATTCAAGGTCGTTCGGCGAGCTATGGAACAGGCTATGCCTGGAGTCTCTCTGAGGGATCGCATTTGGAACGAGGTGATCTGTCACAGAACCAGAGTTGTCGACATAGCTCACAGAATAAGTAAGCTGAAGTGGCAATGGACCGGCCATATAACCGATAAACATTGGGATACACGTGTAGTTCACAGAGTACATTTTTTATATAGTGTAGTTGAGTGGAGAACGCGAATTGGCAAGCGTATAAAGGTGGGAATGCCCTCAGGCTGGCTGGCAGGGTGGCTGGTAGCAAATGGATGAGAGTTGCTGAGAATCAAGTTGAATGCCGTGCGATTGAGGAGGCCTATGTCCAGCAGTGGACTACTGTAGGCTGATGATGTAGTACTTTTGTGAGGGTAAAGAATTTAAGCGCAACGTGTCGCAATCAGAAAAAACTATCTTTAATACAGGGTGTAAACGGACCCTTCACGAAGCTGTAATTAAAGCTTGTGCGAAGTAATTAGTTTGATGTACAGAATACTTCGTTGACTACGCAAAAGATATTGCGGAAACGACTTTTTTTTCCGTATACGTTTTGCACAAGATGTGTGCAGTAAACAGACAAAAAGTACTAAACTTCCATGAATTGAATTATTGAAGATGGTATTTCGATAATTAGTTTAACCTGTATTTCAATTATGTACAATATGTAGGTAGACCACAGAACATGAGGTAGACTCCCTTGAATGTATGCAAGCCTAGTACTTTGGTCGCCAAAAAGATTTCAGTCAATACATATTAGTTACTAATTAGATAAATTAATTTAGGATAGCCTTGTTGTCTCCTAAAATATTAACCTTCTAGTTACGGAGATATTGGGGGTCAAAGTTTTTGAATCATTCCCCCTGCGTCGAATCCCTTTACGTCAACTCGTGAAACAAATGACATCTGTTTTAAAAAGTTTACGCTTGACCACGAGATTGGAAAAGTACACATAAAACAAAAAGTGAAACGCTTTTATTTGCAAACAAAATTATATTTATTTTACACAAATTATACAGTTAATATTTTAGGAGACAACAAGGCTATCCTAAATTAATTTATCTAATTAGTAACTAATATGTATTGACTGAAATCTTTTTGGCGACCAAAGTACTAGGCTTGCATACATTCAAGGGAGTCTACCTCATGTTCTGTGGTCTACCTACATATTGTACATAATTGAAATACAGGTTAAACTAATTATCGAAATACCATCTTCAATAATTCAATTCATGGAAGTTTAGTACTTTTTGTCTGTTTACTGCACACATCTTGTGCAAAACGTATACGGAAAAAAAAGTCGTTTCCGCAATATCTTTTGCGTAGTCAACGAAGTATTCTGTACATCAAACTAATTACTTCGCACAAGCTTTAATTACAGCTTCGTGAAGGGTCCGTTTACACCCTGTATTAAAGATAGTTTTTTCTGATTGCGACACGTTGCGCTTAAATTCTTTACCCTCACAAAAGTACTACATCATCAGCCTACAGTAGTCCACTGATGGACATAGGCCTCCTCAATCGCACGGCATTCAACTTGATTCTCAGCAACTCTCATCCATTTGCTACCAGCCACCCTGCCAGCCAGCCTGAGGGCATTCCCACCTTTATACGCTTGCCAATTCGCGTTCTCCACTCAACTACACTATATAAAAAATGTACTCTGTGAACTACACGTGTATCCCAATGTTTATCGGTTATATGGCCGGTCCATTGCCACTTCAGCTTACTTATTCTGTGAGCTATGTCGACAACTCTGGTTCTGTGACAGATCACCTCGTTCCAAATGCGATCCCTCAGAGAGACTCCAGGCATAGCCTGTTCCATAGCTCGCCGAACGACCTTGAATGTATGGACCAGCCGAGCCGTGAGTGCTCACATTCTGGCCCCGTAAGTCATAACAGGCAGGACGCACTGGTTAAGGACTTTACTCTTTAGGCTCTGTGGATTACGTGACGAGAAGACCCGAAGAAGTTTTCCAAATGCCCAGCTGCCCAGTGCAGCTGAATTCTTCTGTTAGTCTCCCTCTTCAAGTTGTTCTAACCAAACTGCAGAGTTTGGCCAAGGTAGACATATTCTGGCATTGCCAAAGTCCGAGGCCATGTGCTTTCATGGGCCTGGGAATGCGCCACCGCCGGGATCCTTACTGACGGTAGAAGGGGTATCCATCGGCGTCGAGTCGACTTTGAAGTACCTAGGACTCGTCGTCGACAGCCGGTGAAACTTCTTTGGTAGAAGTTCCACCGACTGTCGACGATTTTTATTTCTACATGGTAGCAGAGCGTGGTTGCACCCTGAGACCAATGCGTATTGAATAATCAACTAGGCCATCCAGCATCTGCTCAATTCGTGCAGCGATCCAGCCAACAAAAGTACTAGGCTAGCAGCAATTGAAGATGGTATTTGAATCACAAGTTAACTATAACAATATTAAACAGTAAGTATTATAGTTACCTACACTTAGATACCAAGAACGTAAAAATACACAACTCCTTGAACTTATGCTAGCCTAGTACTTTTTGGTGGGTTATCAATGTATTATTTAAAATACAGATAACCGGATGAGCAAAATAACTATATTAATTAAAAAGCCGTATTTCGTTTTAAATGTGACTGTACTCTGTGACAGCTATGTCGAGGCGAAACAAAAGACAGTGCATCAAAACCAAGAATAATCACAAGTCGACATAAAGGGATTCGACGCAGGGGGAATGATTCGTTCCCAGGTATGGTGTAGAACAAAAAAAATATCGCAATGACGGGGGAACAAGTGCCTTTCGGCTTCGTTAAGAGGTGTTTTACACCCTTTATAGCCCTTAAGACGTGAGTCCCTGTGGAAACAGTTAACTTGCAACTGAGCATATTATGCAGGAGCAAAACAGAGCAAGCTGAAGTTGCTAAAGCTCCATTTCACCACAATTCTTCCAACTAGAATCGAAGTGCGAATAGAAATTCCCAAAGAACACTACGAAACACAAGATAAGCACTTTTCCTAACTAAGAACTACCTATAGCTCATCCACATTTGTGCACTCGGCACCAGAATACTCAATACGTACCTAAATGACGCTGATGCCCATAATGATTGCAGTATCAGTGATAACTCCCTGATACCAGTCGATAGCGTTACGTGACATACAGCTATATCATCAACTTGTGTTTATTAGAAATTGATAGCAGTGACGATACCGTTCCTACCACGATTTTTTGTTGTGAGTGTAGGTCGTTTTGAACGAAACGATGGACGATAAGGGGTAGCTATATTTTGATGAGCAAATTATATGATGTTGGTAAGCAAAGTCATGCAACTTTTTGCGCATTTGCCAAAAACAGAAACATAATTAGTATGAATCAAACAACGATGGAGTGGAGACCACAGATGGGACGGAGGAATGTGGGAAGACAACCGACTAGGTGGACAGACGATCTCATTAAAGGGGCCGGAAGAAATTGGTTAGCCATGACACAATACCGCCAAAAGTAGAGAGATTTGGAAGAGACCTACACTCAGCATAGGGTGGCCAAGGGTTGAAGAGAGAGAGAGAAAAACAATGATGGAATTACTTTTAAAATTATAAATGTCATTGATGACTATAACGGCTCAATACAATGAAAGCTGATACGAGTGAGGAAGATATAGTGCGCTAATTTCAAATAAGTTGGGAAGATGATAAAAAAATATGCACAATCAAAAGCTTAAACATTTGTAATGCGACCAATGTAAGGGTAGACATTTTGATTAGTTATCAAAACTTGCTGGATGAACGACAAAAAAATCTCAATCAACCTATATCATTAGAAAAAAACCATTACAAAATATTATAACAAAACAAACTCGTTGATGGTAACAACACTAACAACCGCATGCTTGTAGAAACAATGTGGTCAGCGCGGTCAAGGTGGGCAGGATGCTCCCCACACGGTAATTACTTGGCAACAGACAAAAGACTTGAAAACCCGATGATAGATTTCTTCATGAGAATACACTGGAAACATCACAGCTAAAAATAAGATTAATTACCGAAGAGGAATCGGCGAAAAGCTGGAGATTTAAGGAAAGTGGATCACATAACGACTATTTTTAAACATGGACTGTGTCTTCAAGATTCGGTTTAATTACTGTAAAAATAATAAACGTGAAACACAGTAAGAAATCTCAACAGGATGATCTTAAAGCAAAAGTTTTCTTTCTACCAATAATTTAAAATAAAAGAAAAAGAATACTTAAATAAGAACCTGAGCGAAATAAAATATTTAGAGATAAATAAAATCTATCGACGCAAAAGATAAGATAACCAATCCACCTCCCGCGAAAGTTGAGGAATTCTATAAAAAAACGCGAAGTTCACGGCATATGGACATCGATAAAAATACACAAACCACGTGGTCAAGCGTGAGCGTCAAAATAGAATATTTTACGTAACAAAGGTAAACAAAACGCGTTGTACTTGCAAAGATTTAGAAGTAGACGAGGAAAGCACGTGTTTTCTTATTTCAGTGGAAGATAAAACTTTCGATAGATTATTTAGTCAATGGGTTACTGTTATTTCAG
Organism: Xestia xanthographa; assembly: GCA_905147715.2. NCBI lineage: Eukaryota > Metazoa > Arthropoda > Insecta > Lepidoptera > Noctuidae > Xestia > Xestia xanthographa. Next base: position 29,950,385 of record LR990649.1, read on the forward strand.
TTGGCTTTTAATGGGTGGATCCGACTAGTAGAGGTAAAGTGGTGAATATAATAAATAAGAATGAAAGCGTTGAAAAGCTCATAAAATAATGTTATAGAAATTAGGTTTCAAATAATGACCACAACTTTAGTCCTCTAAAAATGTGGAGATAGAAACCCAATGGAGCGTGCAATAAAAGCGAGTTTTATGTCTACGAAACGCGTGTGCAGTAAGGAAGCTGCGGTTAACCCTGGAAACTTATATCATGAGACCACAACATTAAAAATGTAGATCGTACACTTTTTATAAGACTTCTGAAATACTACGAGTATTACTACTACGGGATGATATTCATGAAGAAGTAGAGAGAGTGTAACGATTCAAATGTTTAGGACTATGCAACCAATGAAATCGTTCGCTGTATGACACCTTCTGCAAAAGACGTCTCTTACGATACTTGGCCATCGGCAAGATCTGTCGCATCAATGAATTAAAACTGGGAACAATGTTTACAGTTAGACTTATTACTGAACATGTTCTCGGAACATGATTAGTAATAAGTCTTCAATCAAACATCTGTATTAATTAGCCATTTTCTCATTATGTACCCCTTTTAGCCACATCATCTTCCACACAATTCATCCATCTGTTCTACCACCATCTGACTAGCGTTTTCCTATGATGGGGTTGGCTTCCAGTCTAACCGGATGCAGCTGAATACCAGTATTTTATATGGACTGCCTGCCTATCTGACCTCCACAACCCAGTTTGTAATTCGGTACCCCACTGACTACCCGTCGTCCATCTGCTCTATGATCTCCCTCTAATCTTCTGTCACTCTTTCGTCTTCCACAGATAGTAACAGCGCTCAACAAGAAGTGGCACCCGGAGCATTTCACATGCAACACATGCCGCAAGCCGATAGATGGCGCCAAGTTCCACCAGCACGACGGAGGCGTCCACTGCGTGCCCTGCTTCGCTTCCCACCACAGTCCCAGGTGCCATGGATGTGGGGAGCCTATCACTGACGTGAGTTTTATTGCTTAGTGCTTTGTCGTGAAGAGCTATGAGGGTAAAGTTTTATTGGGAAAAAAAAAAATCCCAAAAATTATGATTGTTTAGATTGATGGCAATAAGGTCACCCAAACACATACCTCTGACTAATCCTTAGGAATCCAGACCCAAGTAGCCATAGCTAAAAAAACCTGCTTAGGTGGAGATGATTCTAACATTAATTGTAAATGTGATGTGGTCTCGATAACGATGAAACCCTAAAAATCAATTTCTGCGAGCCCTAATTCTTTCACGTTAAAGTACTTATGAACTCTGCCCAAAGCAAAAATCATAAATAAGTTGAGGCTATGTATTAATAAGCTAACACAATTATGATTGTTATTGACATGCTAAACGGTAGTGTCCAATAAAGGAAGCATTTCAGAACATCATTGTGGCTCCAAATTATTTCAATGGACCGGATTCCAGATTTATCGAACATAGTAGAACAGGATAAAATCATTTCAATGAGATCACTGCGCCATCCCACAAGTTCACAACAACATTCAGTCGAGATAAACCATGCAATGTTAATACAAAAACACATGATAAGCCAAATATCCATTTCCTTTACGGGTTTTTAGTATATTTGATTGACAGATGCATAAGGTTACACAATGTCGTTTAGATTCTTCTAGCAGAAATCAAGAATGCGGGTTTAAATCTAATATTCTTACACTGAAGCTAGAAATTATCCTAATGCATTGCTGGGAAACCCCGTTGCTAAGCCTCCGAAAACTGCGTCATTGAAACCCTTTTTCGGAATATCCTGGAGAAGCATATACCACAACGGTCCATCTTAAGACTTGCATAGCAACAATTTCCGCAGCCTAAAACAATTTAAATGATCAAGACATCGTTACATCATAGCCTTACATACCTCTGACCAATCAATTAATCCAAATACAGCACTAAAACTAACAACTTTATCTAAAAGCCAACGACCGTATAAAATAAGTGAAGACCTCTGAATCCCCAGTGGGTGATGACTGGCAGCCGTGACGTAATGGCGGCCATGTTTGTGCTGCTAGTAAGTCAGGAGGCTCGCCCACGGGCCTACGAACCACTAATATAGACATAGATGAAGTAATTGAGATTGAAGCCGTAAAAATGTAAAAAGTGGCGCTAATGACTGAATAAAGCCTCGTTTACACGAGAACAAATACTCGACCGTCAAGAAGCGAAAACGACCAAGTGAAACTCGTAAAAGAGTGACCACTATTCTCATTCTTGTGTTTACACTCAGCAGGCAAAATAATTATAAGATAATTTAAAACTCGAATAAAAGATTAATTAACATTATTTCGGGAAAGGCCTGCTCTTGATTTTGTAACAGATTCTATGTATTAATCATCACCATCTTCCTTCCGATGTCCTATGTAACTTGGGGTCGGCGCAACACGTTTTTTCTTCCATTTTGCCCTGTCAACTCGAGTCGAGAAACTCCTTGTGTGAAGGACACTGAAATGTTGTTTGTTTGATTTGGTACGGCTCTAGTCATAAAGATGGGAAGTGATTCACAATAACACATGTATGTTGGCAGACAGAAAATCGTTTGGGTGTGAATTACTCATGTTTGATCGTTTTGCCTTATTGGGTGTGCAGTCAAGCGGTGGTTACTCGTGGAACGTGGTTTCTTAAACCTATCCATCAAATAGTTCCATATACGATTGCTGGTTTGTCATGAAGATGCATAGTATTTTCGTATGTTTTCTGGAAATATTAGGGTTTCGAGTCACAATGTGGGTGTCGTCTTATACAGAGTGTAAACGAAGCCGTCAACCTAACTTTACGCAAAAATATTGCTGGGAAACGTTTTTTTTTGGGTGAAAAATCATGTTTCACGGTAGCACTCAATATAACGCACTCAAACCATTGTGCTGATGTACGGATTGAATAGTATGGGGGTCGTAGAGGTGTTTAAAGTAAAACAAAATAATATCGTAATGACGGGGAGAACAAGTTTCGGCTTCGTTATCGTCGTCTTGTTACAAGAATTACAGGCGTAATGTTACTTTTAATTAATAACCATGGTTAATGAAAAGTTTGGTAATAATAATAGGTCGTCTTTCTTTCAAATAATCTGAAGATGTGTTATTCGCTTTTAGGTATTGTCTGATTGTCTCGTTTTTAATGGAAAACATTACCCTGTTTACAAAAGGCTTAGAACTTTAACAACTACTTATTTTTATTTTTTTCCTATCGGTTATCAATATGTAAATAAGTCCACACTCCAAGGCCGCGGCTTAGTCTATTTTATGGTCGATCGGAGTCAGTGAGTCACTATATTGTTTACAACTACGATTATGTTCGTTGCGCAAGATCTAATTGATTTTTAATAGCTTTGAATCGTTATTTTTTGCTTGACGGCTTCAATTATTGTGAACTTATGTAGGTAGTAGTTGCGAGTAAAAATGATTAATGATTTTCCGATCAATACTTTTGCTTTGGATTACAATAAATTATTATACAAGTTTGCATATTATTATCTCCCACATGTTGCTTCCTGGGAAATATTCCTTTCTTAAAAAATCTGTAGACCTAAATAAACTATAGGTACACTTTCTTGGATATACTTGCAAATAAGTAAAACAGCGGTGGGAGAAAATAGGATCTATAGAACAGTTTAATAATACCTTAAACTTCACGCTGAAGCCAACTGAAGTTCCAATTGGACACTTAAGGCGACTACAGGAGCTAAACGCGAGTTTTATAATGCAAAAAAGCAAATGATTCACTGCTATAAACAAAATCAGAAAAATATATGATATGCTTTAGGATATATGCTAGTACGATAGTGTTTTGAAAGCATGATACAACAAATTTTATTCGATAGAAAAAAATCACGAACTTACCTATCTCTAAAAAAATCTTTTAACGAGTAAAAAACATACTAAAATACATGCCATCATTCTGAATTTTTGGCAAATAATTCTACAAGCAACATACGAGTACTAGCATCATAGTGTTTTACTTTTTTAGTCCAATCAATAGATTTTTTTCTAAATCGCAAAAAAAAACACTGATTTCGCACTATTCGGCCGCAGTGACTGACGTAACAACCACTTTGCAGTGCAAGCTGGTTAGAACTTTATCCTAACAGTATTTCAAACGAAGTTTGAACCACCACAAATAGAGTTGCTGCTGGTAGTTGTTGCTGTTAGTTTTACCATTTTAATTTGTGTGTTTTTGTCCTGTGCGGGCTAATAAATGCTTTTTCTTGCTTTCGTTCTTTCTTTAGTTGCTAATTTAGCTCATGTAATCGCCTTAAGTAACATCAGTGATAATGACAATCATTAATGGTTGTCTAGTTTGTTTTACTATTTTGTATGCTAACAAGTATTATGACCGTGATCTGCTGTCAAACCACTATAATTAAACCCATGATTATTCCAAGTAAGTTTACATTTGAGAAACCTTATAATGAATCAATAGGTAAGTTGATTTACTCTAAGTGGCAATTGTCACCGACATTACTCTTCAATTTAAACATATTATTCAGTTCAATATTTATCGTTGAGATGTTCTATGAATAGCTGTCATGTTTAAGTTTATCTAACACTGAACGGCCTTGATTAAAAGAAAACAACATAGGATAGTAAGTACTACACATCGTAGGTCACGTCCACACATTGGAAACGACACGTGTTTTATAGTAGCATTATGCCCGTTAAACCCAGTTAAGTTCTATTTCTTTTAACTTTTATTTGATTCTAATTTGATTAAATTTTATAATAATTTTAATTTGTGTTTTAATTTGATTCTAATTTGTTTTAATTTTATAATTATTTTATTTTTTGTGATCCTAATTTTAATTGTGATGTTGATTTTAATTGTGTTGTTGATTTTTTAAAATTTTAATTTTGTTTAATTGTATACTAAGATCCTAAGTTGGTTGAAATAAATAAATAATAATAATTAACTTAACAGCCAGATGTGCGCTGGGAAGTTAGATCCGCCATTTTTCTTCTCGTCAGTAAAAATACTATGTAGTGTAGAACGAGCGGTTTGGGGGACTGCTTATTTATTGTAATGTTTATCTTTCAAAAAGTCTCAGCCTAAATTGAACAAATGACTTTTATCTCAATACAAATTGAAGGCCTCTTGCACTTTTACACCTTCTTCAGGTTTAGTCATTATTAATTTAGGCAATCAGAACCTGGGGTTACTTAGAATATTTATCAAAATCGTAATTTCATCGTAATTTTTCCAAGGAGCTCCACCACTTAATTATAACGCAATTTAATTATAAAGCTGTAGTACTCCTAACACACTTTGCTAATGAGATAATTGACTGCTATCATTTAACCGAACAGAGTGACGTAATCGACGCACATAAATTATTACTTTCGACGTCCATGCCGCCACATCAACAAGCTTCATTACATATTCGCAAGCTGTGTTTGATTTGTGAAGCTTTTATAAGGAATTTGATGAGAATGAATCATAATAAGATAAATGTATTGTAAGTGGAACAATAGTGCAGGTTAATAGACTAATAGATAGCCCAGTTATGAGACAGAGAAATGTGATGTCATCATTGAAGACTGTGAGCGTTTACCTACTTAACAAAGTTCTGAAATTCACTGACATACAATGCACACCGCTGGTTGTAGAAGCAGCTCATTTGGCACAAGAGTTCCGTATACAATGAAATCTCTCTCAAAAGGAATTAAACAGGGTAAGAAAGTTTGAACAGAAATTCTTATTTTTTGCCTAACAGAAATCGTATCGGGCTATTTAAAGATTTTTGCACAAAGTTCTGGAAGTAGTCAGTGGTGTCAGTAGTCACTTGCTTCGCAAGAAATTTCAATCTACAATACTTAGTTATTTTATTGCATCGTTTCAAATACTACTTACCCTGACCTTTGCGAAGGATGTCACCTATACATAAAGGTGATTAACCTTAAAAGGAGGCGATTCTAACCCCGTGACCGATTGTGACTATGACCTTTATGAAGGATGGCACTAATATGGGCGGTGTATGTCCTAAGGTTGGGTTGCCTGTGGAAGGTTGCCAAAGCATACGACGTTTTAGAAAAATAAAAATAAATAAAAAGTTTTATTGCAGAAACTTGTACAACTTTTACAGTAAATCTTACATAGAAATACTATAGTCTGCGCCAGATAAGTAGGAATTAAAGGTCATTGCTCTTTCCTTAATTTCTCTGCGTGGGTACCCCGACAACACATTATGAATCGTTTTTTATTACTAGAAAAAGTCATGGATCACGATAGAGGTAGTTTCGGGACAAGTTTATGTCATTATTTCTGTTTTCGGAATGATGTATTTGAATAAATGTATGCGGGTTAATGACCTTTATTTCCTAATTATCTGGCGGAGACTATAGTTTAAATTCGGTGCATGTCCTTAGTGGTGGAGCTCCTTACGAAAGAGCTCTTTTGGCGGGAGCGTAGATATAATTATGCCATGTGATGCTGTTCAGTTAAAAGGATTTAACGACGATATAATTATAAGCATAGACTTTCCTTTCCAACTTTTTGTTTGTCCCAGCGACAGACATCTCATTTTGGTAGTTTCTTATTACCCTCATTTTCAAACACTAAAATACATGTCCATTTAGATTTTCCTGCCACGTGTTCCTAAAACTCATAGTTAAGTTCAAGTATCTGATCTGAATCACCCAGCTGTCAAATAAGCTTAGCTATGATTGATTAACCATAAAAATTGACATGCCGTAACCACAAACCGAGGTGAAGGTTCAAAAATAATAATCAACACGTAATTCTCATTAAAACCACCATACGTATAATGTATGTTATAGTGTGACGTGTTGTGATAAAGGCCAGATGAATCACACCGGTCAGGGTCTTCCGCGAACCCTACATGGCAAGAGGCTCAAAGTAGCGAAAATAATATTTGTCATCGTCCACCACCCACGAAGGTAGGATGCTGGGAAGTATTATAGGCATAGGCCACATGGCCATTAGTAGTTGAATCTAACCTAAAATTTATACTGCCAATCCCGGAGTTAGGATTTGGGCTCGGTTGACGGCTATAGGCTCCTTCCCCATAGCACTGTGCCTAACCTTAGAAGGATTACAGGCATGACGTTATGATATGTTTATAATTATGCAGTAATATTTAATTTTTCATTAACAATATTTGCAATTAGTAAACATTTCAAGTGTCCAGCATTGTAAGTTCAAATAACATTGACATACGTTTTACAAAAGCAATCAGTTTTTTATTGAAACAATTACGAAGCACAGTGCTCTGCGGAAATGACTGGTCGTTCACTAATTATCGTGATGTGTCAATAATTAAGTGAGGTTGTTTAATTTGGAACTAGTCATTATAAATTTATCTTGTACAACTGAACTTGATACGGTGAATATAATTTTAAGAATATGATCTTGTTAGATTATAATGGGTTCGTAAGTCGTAATCTTATTAAATACAAAAACGTATCTACGTAAGAAAACTAGTTTCTTTAACTAAAGAAGCAAAAATATTGAGATGCCATCTAGACTAACAATCATCTGATAGATAATGCCAATCCGAGCGCTGTGAAACAGGTCGTAATGACCTGTCAGTAATTCAGACATCTAAATCGTTTAAAACCTCCGCCCTCATCTCAAACCGGTCGGCCAGGCAGCAAGCCATGGGCCACAAAACAATGGCCCATCGTGTAATGGCCTAATGGTGATTTCACACTGGTGAGCCGAGAAGTGGTTGCATCGACCATACGAGTGGATGGGCGAGAATTGAAATCTCGCTGACATGAACCGAAACTTGTACATCGTGATCTTGCGCTTTGCCATGCTGTGTCGAATGCGACACACGTCTCGCGACGACGCCCCAACCTGTCTCGGGCCGATCAGCATCGAACAAAATCAAAATCGCGTTTGGCAGTTCGTCTTACGCGAAAAAACTTCACGATTTTTTCTTATTGTATATGTGGAACCCTACACCTAGCTAGTGTAAAGGTGGGACTAGAAATGAATATTGCGAAGACTAAGGCGATGACAAATAGCTTGAAAAGACCAATAATAGTCAATGGCAAACCATTGGAATACGTTGAAAAATATGTCTATCTGGGAAAAACTATTAGTTTCGATAGGAAAAATAAGAACATATAAATAGAAAGAAGAATCCAATTAACATGGAACAAATACTGGAGTCTCAAGGACATTTTTAAAAGTAATATGCCACAAGCTATTAAAACAAAAGTTATGAACTCGAGCCTCTTACCATGTTTGACATATGGTTGCCAAACATGGAAATTCACTGCTGAAACAAGAAAAAAGATCAACGTCTGTCAGAGAGGGCTCGAACGAAGTATGCTAAAGATAAGGAAGCTGGATAAAATACGACACACTAAAATAAGAAAAATCACTAAAGCAACAAAAGCTCTGTTTCACGCACAAAAATTGAAATGGAAGTGGGCAGGACATGTTGCGCGGCTAACTGATCTTAGATGGACCAAAAAAGCAACATTCTGGAACGGCCCAATAGGCAAAAGGTCAAGAGGGAGACCTATTACAAGATGGGAAGACGATATTAAAACAATAGCTGGTCCAAACTGGAGACAAGTAGCTCAAGACAGAGTCAAATGGGCATCACTGGAGGAGGCCTTTACCCATTCTGGGGTTCCTGTAGATTAAATAAAATTAGATTAGGCAAATAAAACATAAAGAGAATAAAAAAAAAAAAATAAAAAAAAAATGTATGTAACAAATGTAAATTTACAAGAAATAAAAGGCTTTTTATTATTATATGTGGATACAAAATAAATAATAGAATGAAAATAATTTAAGGTGAAATTATCGATCATGTACATCGATTATTTCACCTTTTTGGCATAAGCGAAGAAAGCCGTTATCGCTGCTTTGCTAGTCCATCCCATTCACTCCTCGCTTCGCCTGTGTAAAACCACCTTAATCTCCGCCATGGGCCGGTGACATCATCACGGGAAGCAACACGCTATGATACATCTACGAGTACTTGTCTTTAATCGGTTTAGTTTTTTTATCTCAGTTGGAGCAATTAAGAATTATTTGTATTTGTTTTGGTGACACATTACGGTGTTAAGTTTGAGTAGTTTGTGATTGTGTGAGATTAGATTTGTCTTTATGCATACTGATTTAGTTAGTATTCTTTTACCAAATAATGAGTGGTGACTAGAAAAAGAAATGAAGAGACTAAGGATTTAGCCAGAGAATGTGCAAGGCAACAGTGTTTACCCTCTCGAGGATAACAACCAACTTTTACTTATTTTTGCAATTATGATGATTTACGAAGGTCTTTGGCTTATTTCGATACGGACCAGAGCATTTACTGATAGGTCAATATTGATGATCTTAATACTACCAATTGAAGATTACTAGTTTTCCTTTATTTGAGAGTTTGAGCAGCGAAGAATCTTTCTAATTATGTAAAGCCAGTATCAGTCTTTTCTAAATTTGCAACATTAATAAATATATATTTTTTTCCGTTTCAGCGCGTGATACAAGCCCTGGGCGTGTCCTGGCACGCTAACCACTTCGTTTGCGGCGGATGCAAAAAGGAGCTTGGAGGAGGCGGATTTATGGAACAGGTGAATATCTGATCGACTTTGAAGTAAAACAAACATAAAATAAAGCTGGAAAGACAAAGTATTTTACAAACAAGAAATCTGGATGTCATTTGTTAAGTTGAGCATTAGATGTCTTTAAATCTCCATGAGAGCATTACTCAAAAAGTAATTAAAAACCCAACATCGGTTAAGTTAAGCGTAAGCTCTTTAAGTCCTCGACTGCAATTATTTTTGAAGCAATTAACGATGGATACATGTTGAGAAAGATGGTATTAGAAACGAAGAAACGAGGTGAATTAAGGGATGACGGCTAATAAAGACCTAAGGAAGAATGCATGCTGCACTAACCCCCAAATAAATTGAGATGATGGAGATGAACTGAAAAATTAACGTGTTTTCCTCTACTTTCAGTCTGGCAGACCCTACTGCTCGGGATGCTACGCTGACAAGTTCGCCGCCCGATGCAATGGATGCGGCAGCCCCATTACTGACAAAGCCATCATCGCGCTCGACGCCAAGTGGCACCGTGATTGCTTCACTTGCATGGTACCTAAATATAATTACTAAATTCTTTAGGCCTTCATCGCTAAAACAGTTAAGGAAAATATCGAAACTGTCATGTCCTTTAACAGAAAATTCTTAGAAATTTGACACCTACCAAGTCGCACTCGGCCCGTGTGGATTAAAGCCTACTCCCTCACCATGGGCCTGTGCCCCAGTCTGGGTCAACGTGATAATTATAGTTTGTTTTTACGTAACTGTAACGTAAATTAAACGTACCTTTAATTGGATAAGTAACAAAACTAGCTGTTAAAATAGTAATTAGCAATATTCTTGCTGTTTTAAGACATTTATCTAAGTAATGGACAAATTGGTAGGTGCAGTTAACAACTCAACATTCATGTTAGGTACCTACCTCATAGATAAAATTCAACGGACAAAGTCGACGTTTTACTAATTATAATTTGTTTGAACGACCAATATGTTAAGAATCTCCTTCCTTCTATTCCAGAAATGCAGAAACCCAGTGACAGATGCTACTTTCTCCGTGATGGACAACAAACCTCTTTGCGGAAAATGCGCCTAAACACAATGACATTACACACACAAACAATTATTTATACACCCATCGAGTAGCCAGGATTACGGTACCATAGCTTAGCAAGAGAGCTGCTTCTCAAAGATCGAAGGGAAATTTACACTTTTAAGTTAAAGCATCTTTACCATCATTTGAGAGTTTACAGCCACGTGTGCTTTACCCTGGTTGAGTATGTTTCTTTAAGTATAGACTGCTAAAATTTCCCTTTTCTATAAGAAGTATTTATGAGAACATTTTTAACTCTTTCACAAAATGTTGTTTGTGATTTCCGCGTTAAGATTCACGTGTGTTAGGATGATTCTAATAACATGCATGTGCGTGCATTGAATTTACGACTAATCCATCAACAAACTTACGATCTTTGAGAACGCAAACATAATGCTAAAATATAATAATAAATAAAGAATAAATTACTTAGTTTTTACGTTTGTTACAAAGATTACAAAAGGATACAGCAGTTATATGACAGTATTTTTAAGGAAATAATACATTTTGTTCGTAAAGAATAAAGTATTTTATTAAGGAATGTAGGTATGTTTAAAGCCATGTATTTATGCTGAACAACTTTTACAAAGTTAAATGTTGTTGTAGCATTTTCAAATAAATGTTATTTTTTTGTGATCGTTCGGCCATTTTGTGACAAGCAACGCCATCTATTGGCGAGATGGGGTAGGTACTCAGAAATTTTAGTTTTTTTCCTGACGACATATTTTTGCTATTGATTACCATTCCACGAAGGTTCTTTATAATAGTGCTTACAAAGGTTTAAAAGAGAATTAAAAGCATTTTGAAATATTGTTCATGTACCTACCTACCCATCTAATGACTGAATGAGACATGTTTACTGCACAAAATAAGATTGCACAAACTAAGCTACTTTAATTTAAGTTTTAAACTTAATTTTAAACTTTGAAAATTGTTGTAAATAATTTTAATTAAATTTTAAAAAGTCGCTGTGATGCTTTTTGGCTTTCGATTGTATTTATTCAATTACATATTTACATAATAAAATAAAATGTTTAAATGAGCTAGATTATATTTTATACGCCTTTCCGATATGGTTATTTTTCCAATAAATTATTACATTTTGTTTTTGACGATATTGGTATTTTATTTAAGCATGTCCTGGTTTCCCCGAACCGTGAAAAAACACCTTTTTTAAACAAAATGTATCTGTTCCATCTTGATAATTTTGTGTTGATCTGCTTTATTACTTTTCTGCAAATCAGTCTTATTTCCAATTGATGCCATTGCCACTTAAACAACTGTCGACCCACTGTCGACCATATAATTATGTTAGCTTGAATTAAGTTAACTGTAGAATAAATGCAAATAACTTGAACTTTATGTATATCTATTTCAAGTGTTTCCCAAAAAATCGTAACTGTTTGGCCACAATTTGAGAATGCAGATTAAGTCTCGTTTAACTGTCTTTTCTTAGCTATTTAATTTAAATTACTGACGCTGCTCAAAAAGCCGCTAGGCTGAAGTGGGACTACACTGGCCACGTCTACCGCATGCTCAATGAGCGGTGGACTAAAATATTCACTTTGTGGAACCCTGATACAGCCAGAAACTATCGCGGCAGACTTCGTAGAAGATATCGGGACAAGCTGGACAAACTCAACGACCAGTGGTCTACCATAGCCTTGGATCGAGAAATCTGGAAGTCACGGGGAGAGGCCTTTGCCCAGTAGTGGGACGAGTATCGGTATTTATAAGAATACTATAGTTACCTGAGCTCTTTCTATTGCAAGCTCGCGTTGAGTTTAGTAGGCGAAGACACGCGAGAACGAGAGGGCGAATTGTATACGTACTGCTGTACGGTTGTGGTGCATTCCCCGTACTTACTTGTACACTACTTGCAACTGTGAGGCGTCGAAAGCCTGCGGAAATTGCTAACTTTTAAGTCTAAAGACACGCCAACTGAAGACTCTCTCAATAGTTGACCACGCAATAAATAATGTCAAGCCTGGTATTCCCGAAAGGCGAGGCTAATATAGGTATACCCTGTAGTATATCGACATTCCGCCAGTCATTGTAGGTCTCATGTGATAGGGGGCAAGTGTATTGCCAATTGCCAACAACCGAGCACAAAAAACAGTCTCCGTGGCCACTACGAAATCATGATGAAAAACAAGTCCGGCGACTTGTGAATGGAACAATACGGGGCTGTAGGGACACCCACGTTAAAACGGTTAGCACGTATTCAATACATCATACTGAGGGGCCACATAGAAATTTATCGTCGTTATAATTAAACACCTGTTCCCTACAAAACTGCGAAAAACCTACCTACTACTATATCAGGCTTATTGGCTACCACAATAGTCCTGACAGTGATGATGGATTGATCCCAGTACAATGTGATACTGCCATTCGAGAACTAGGTCGGGCACATACCTATAGTAAGGCACTTCCGATTCCACAAGGTTGTATTTAGCGCAAGTTGCTGATGAATAATCCTGGCTTCAAGGTGGTGTCTATGCAAGTAGGTACTCTCCGCTAGCCAGACGAGAACAAAAATTAACAATTATACCTATTATAACCCATATTTACAAAGCGAAAAATGTTGACTGCATTCCACGCGATCATACGCAGGGTACGCGTCAGCCCCAACAGTATCCTGAAAACTATAGCTGAGAGGTGGGACAGTCCCATACTGGGGCATTGGATGGGCCTACATGCCACTGTGGCGCATAATTAATAATTGTTTTGTTTTAGTTCTTCGGGTAGATATAACTACTAACACTAGTTTCTAAGTTGTGTGTTGTACTAACCAAATGGACTTAGTTTGAATAAAAAGCATTTGTGCAATTCCCAGCACTAGTCACATTAGTTTTGCAGCTGTCATTTTAACCGACTTCAAAAAAAGGAGGAGGTTTCTCAATTTGACGGTATATTTTTTTTTAAGTTTTTTCGCGGATAACTTCGTCGTTTATGAACCGATTTTGATGATTATTCTTTTGTTGACAAGGAGATATTCCAAGGGTACCCCCCTTGATAAGGTCCCATGATAAGGAAACCAGGATCTGATGATACTCGTAGCATCCCACAGAAATCGAGGGAATCCTTCGAAAATCGTAGTGGCGACTAGTGCGTTTCTTAATTTTTTCATTAAGTATTTTAAAGCACTACCTATTATTTAATGAAAGTCTGGAGCCGATCTGATGATGGAGCCGAAAGACAGTCGAGGGAACTCCTCAACGATTTACAGCAATTACCTTGTGTTTGGGCTTGATTAATTTGTATTGATGAGAACTATACACCCAGATGGGTTGTGACTGTCATTAAGGGTCTGATGATGAAGACAAAGGACAATCAAGGAAACTCCTCAACGTTTTACAGAAACTACCTTGTATTTGGACTTAATTCATTTCTATTGATGAGAAATTTGCACCCATATGGGTTATAAGTTCCATTACAGGTCTGATGATGGAGACCATAGACAGTCGAGGGAATTCAGCATTACAGCAGTTACCTTTTGTGGGGCTTGTTTCATACCGTTCAATATGTCAAAACGTTCAGTTCGTACAAAAATAATACATAATTAAGATTGAAGTTTGCATAGCAAATATTTGTATAGGGTAGTACAACTAATAAAAATGGAAGAATAAAAAACTTTTTTGCAATAAATAAAACCGACTTCAAAACACAAAGAAGTGAAATAGTACATTGTTACCCTAGGGGTGAAAGTATAAATAAGTCTTTAACCCGAGGTAAACACTGTGCTTTTCATTACGAATACAAGGAAAGTAAAAAAAAACATACAACTCGAAAAAACAAATGAAGATCGGAATGAGAGGTTTTCCTTTTGAGGTTTTAAAAAAAAAACTTAGTTTCCAAGAACTCTATAGATGGCGTTGAACTAACTATGCCAAAGCCAAAACGCTTGAAAAAAAAACATTGTGTCACATCACATACTCTCGTTGACTGACACTTTCATTTGCTTAACCTTCCGAATAAAACCAACATTTCTCGCGCTTTGTTAAAATCAGTTTTTTTAGGTTCCGTTCCTTGCATTATCATACTTACTCCTAGCGCCATCTATCCAGCGACTAGGGAAGAGCTGAAAAGAAAATCCCTCATTCGGATTGCCGCTTTCCCGCCTATTTTGTTTTTTTTTTCTGTGGCCGGTCAGCTATTCGGCCATTACCTATTTTTCATTTTCATCATCGACAAATGGTACATATTTTCCCCAAATCTATGTTATTTTAAAGAAATAGTTGAAACTTAATTATAATAAAGTTATTTAAAAAATATATATTCTCTAATTAATACTTAACTTTATGTTATTTCAATTTTACATCGTGGCTGTATAGAAAGTTGGAACATGGTTCAATAGAAAAGTGAACCATTCTTTTTTTTTAGGGTTCCGTACCCAAAGGGTAAAAAACGGAACCCGGAACTAAGACTTCGCTGTCTGTCCGTCTGTCCGTCTGTCTGTCACCAGGCTGTATCTCATAAACCGTGATAGCTAGACAGTTGACATTTTCACAGATGATGTATTTCTGTTGCCGCTATAACAACAAATACTAAAAACAGAATAAAATTAATATTTAAGGGGGGCTCCCATACAACAAACGTGATTTTTTTGCCATTTTGTCTAATGTATCTATAATGGTACGGAACCCTTCGTGCGCGAGTCCGACTCGCACTTGGCCGGTTTTTTTTATTTGTCAGCTGTCAGTTGAAAACGATTCTCCCTAGGGCTGAAAAGTATTACTTTCAACCCGCTCTTCAGGCAACTTCAGACCTACTTTCGGAGTATGAGTAATGAAAAATAACTTTTCATCCCATCTATTCGAAAAGGACGACTTGGTACGCCTTTAAGTGCACCCAAAGGTGGTGTTTTCTATAAGAAACTTTCAGTGGACAGTAATGAGTTTTTAATCCTCTTTTTAAGTGAGCCGCAATGGGGAAGAAAACTGTCAAATAGTTCCACGTAGATGGCGCTGACTGTTTGTTACAAACAAACTGTCAAACTCCATAGAAATTGAACAATATCATATTATTTTGTGACTTTTTTTTAATATTATGGGTCCTTGTGTAGCCTTTGGATGCAAAGAAATAGGCGTTGTCACATTTCTAAGAAATTTGCGCATGAAGAGAAAGTGGGAAAAGGCACTAAAACTAAAAAAAAACAAATCAAGTTACTTTTCGATGTTAAGTGGGAAACATTTCAACGAAACAGACTACGAGACCACTTCAGGACTGTTACACACACTGTCGAAGTTGAAATTTCTGTCGTAAGCTGAAGAAAAAATGAGTTCTTTTCAAATAACCTTACATTTTGTAACATGTAACCAACGATACCGACGACGACCTTTGTTTATCATTAGATCATTAAAAAGCAAAAAGTTAGTGAGTAAAGTTTATTTTACAACTTATAGAACCATAATATTGCCCAGAAAACAGCTCTAAGTCGATAAAATGTTAAATATAATGTACTTTTCGACAATCTCCGCTTTTTTTCCTTGTTACGTTGCTCCTCGTTTTTTCCATTTCTCCTTCAACTGGATGATAAGCCAGGTATCATACATTGTACAGCAACACAAAGTGAGTAAAAAAACACGCAAATACTTAAACAATCGTCCACACAATGCACACGTTTATATCAAAAACTTTTGACTGGTAACAAACTATCAGCGCCATCTTGCGGCGAAATTTCCGGGAAACAACCCCATTATCTTTGCTGCGCACTTTTTGAATTTGCAACATCTTTTAGTGTTCAGTGCCAAAGAAATCGAACGCAAATATTGTTTGAATAAAGACTGGTTGGTACGACGGCCCATAGGCGCGCCGCCGTGTGAATAAAAAAAAGAAATCGAATTAAAAATGCGCGAACTACAGTCCGCGTTTTCGTCAACTTTCACGGATTGTTAGAAATTCATGGTTTTGTTTTAAAAAATGAGTCTTCAGGTGACAGTGAATAAAATATGTGGCGCCTTTTATTTTCTTATAGTGGGTGATGAAAAGTAGAGTGTATCACTCGGGCACAAAATAAATTTTTGGCTCGGGCGACGTAACTACTTTGAATCCCTCGCTAGGTTCAGGATTCTACTAAAGAATCCCTTCCTCCTCCCTTATGATACAATCCACTATTAATGTTTTGTGTCCGTTACATTGAGCACTATCGTAAAAAGTGATTAATCACCCCAAAAAAATAAAACAGTGTTTAATAAGTGTATTTTATAGGCCTCATGCAGATCCCAGTTGAGAATTGGAGAAAAGAGAGTACAAAATCTCACCTTCTTCCTTTCATTGGGGCTCTCTAGCTCGCTGGGTTCCTGCTTGATCTCTTCCTCCTTCAACTCTTGCTTCATGGCGCACTTAACCATGAGCACTGGGATCAGGTCCTGTACGCATGACATTATAGTTGACACATTTGACAGATTAAACGTCAACTGTCGTTGGTGGCTCGTGGCTTATCTGCTAACGTTACCTATTACCAAAGCTTTGACTTGTATAGTCAGTCTTTGATGTTCCCACTGCTGGGACACAGCCCTTCTCTCTATTTTTTTTTGCTAAAAGACGTCCACTGCTGGACATAGTCCCGTGCGACTCGCATCCAGCGGATTCCCGCAACCTTCACCAAGTCATCGGTCTACCTAGTGGAAGGCCTTCCAACGCAACGTCTTCCGTTTCCTCTCTATGCATGGAGGTAATTTTTGTTCCTAGGATATGGCGGTTTCCTTCACCGTTTTGAGAGCAACGATGACGAGATAAAATTCACAAACTAACGGGACTGCTTGGATTTGAACGACCTACGACAAATAAAGAGTATTCTATTCTACGACTCTCAACACTAGGGGCCGTTGCTACTAGTCCACCGTCTCTGTTGTCTTTTTTTGTTAGCCTATCAAATGGCTCCCCTATCTCCTTCCAAACCTCTCTATGTTGTGCGACATCTGGCCATGTTTACAATATCAGATCGTCACATGACCTTCGCCGCAGTGTCTGTTGTTTTCTTGTCAATAATCGGACTGTAGATTTTTTTAACTAAACATATGGACATGATATCACCTGCTCTTCAGTCTCCTGGTCCTGTTTAGTGGTGCTCGGGGACTCTTTCAAGGGTTCCGCTGGCTTCAGAGTCGGGGTTCGACGTCTCGAACTCGTAGGTTCGTTTGATTTCGGAGATACTTTTGCTTGCCTCGGTGAAGGATTAATGGTCTTTCTAAGAGGGACGAAAGTTTTTCATTTATTGATTGTGGTTAGTTTTGAGGCTATGTGGAGGGAAAACCTTCGCAGAGTGACCGGACTTAATTGACCATAGCGTCTCCTAAATATAAATGCCAGTTTCATCGCGCGCTAAACTTTGAAGAAAAAACCAAATGTGGCACCATTTCGTTTTTTCTTCAAAGTTTAGCGAGTTTAACCATTATTTTAACCACCATTGTAAATAGTTAAAACACCTTCTATCATCGAGACGTCTGAATGGTGATTTATTTATGGATCTTTTCTAACATTGCTAATCGAGAAAGGGCATTTGTTTCATCGATAACAGTGAATTACGTAGCAATATGTCATAAATATAAATACTATACTACTAGGTATTTATTTTCTCGTAGTCACTGTAAAAGTAGAGTACACAACTCGTGAAAAAAAAAACATTTCAGTACTTGTATCCCTCGCTCTGCTCGGGATTCTACTCGAGAATCCTTCGCTGCTCTCGGGATCCAACTTAGTCCCTCGAATTAAATTCCCTTTTTTCAATTGTTGTATAATGTACTATTACTTACTTTTGCGCGGAGTCGCGCGTGTTAAGCCGCAGCGACAGTTGCGCAGGCGCCGCGCTGCGGGCGGGCGGCGCGCGGGAGGGGCGCGCGGCGGGGGGCGGGGGGGGCGCAGCGGGGAGCGGAGGGCGCGCGGCGGGGAGCGGGGGGCGCGCGGCGGGGAGTGGGAGGCGCGGCGTCACTCTCGGGGATGTGCGCTTGATGCCGTGTGACGTGGGCGGATCCTCCTCGCAGTTCATCATGTGGCTCGAGATGCACTGCACATGAATAACAGTCAACTTCATCTATCGACTAGATTACTAGACTATGTACTGGAAGATCAATCAAGTGTAGCATAGAATAAGGCACCTGCCCACCGCACCTGTCGCTCAAGAAACGTGCAATAGATTTAGGTCCCGAGTCAGTATAAGCTATACATATCACATTAAGTAGTAGATCGATGTACTACCCGAAGGATTAGGTAGAGAGATGTACCTGAGCACACCCACATTTCACCGGTTATGTTGAAGACCCCTGTCCCATGTAATAGGGGGTGAGCCTATTGCCTTAAACCGGGCACAAATCCATACTCCGTGGCTGCTACCGACAAATTCCTCATAGAAAAAAACCAATTACATTAACCTTGGAATCGAACCCAGACTTCATGCTCAAGCTTCAGCCGCGCTTGCAACCACTTGCACCAAAAATCATGGAACTCACGTCCTCGTTCGTGTGTGCTTGCTAAAACTCAAGAACGGCTGGGCGATTACGATTTAGCTGATTTTGGTTTTGAAATGTTTGTAGTAGTCCAGGGAAAATAGTACATTGTTACCCTAGGGGTGAAAGTAACTTATTTAGTCCCGAGACGTGGTTTGGTGCCCGAGCGAAGCGAGGGCGCTAATAGTTCGAGGGACTAAATAAGTCTTTAACCCGAGGTAAACACTGTGCTTTTCATTACGAATACAAGGAAAGTAAAAAAAAAAACATACAACTCGAAAACACTAATGAAGATCGGAATTCGAATGGGGTAGATGACACACCAATCAATTGAGATACTTTTTAAGAGCTGTCAAAACGCGGTTCTCTAATAGACTTTGTATGGCAATAGCCTACTGTGACGTCACTGTTTATTCAACTCAATGACTCGACTATTTATTGATTTCAAAGCAACTAAAAATCGAATTTGGCAATTAATTGAAAATAAATCGGGTTTTCAGGCCCAAAATAAAGTGTTTTTTTAGAGAAAGGTGTCATGGAATTATTGTTTTATGGTGTCATCTACCCTATTGCCGCTTTCCCACCTATTTTCCTTTTTTTTTCTGTGGCCGGCCAGCTATTCAGCCAATACCTATTTTTCATTTTCATCATCGAAAAATGGTAAATATTTTTCCCAAATCTATGTTATTTTAAAGAAATAGTTGAAACTTAATTATAATAAAGATATTTAAAAAATATATATTCTTTAACTATTACTTAACTTTATGTTATTTCAATTTTACATCGTGGCTGTATAGAAAGTTGGAACATGGTTCAATAGAAAAATGAACCATTTTTTTTTAATAATTTGACAGCTGTCAGTTGAAAACGATTCTCCCTAGGGCTGAAAAGTATTACTTTCAACTCGCTCCTCAGGCAACTTCAGACCTACTTTCAGAGTATGAGTATTGAAATAGTACATTGTTACCCTAGGGGTGAAAGTAACTTATTTAGTCCCGAGACGGGGTTTGGTGCCCGAGCGAAGCGAGGGCGCTAATAGTTCGAGGGACTAAATAAGTCTTTAACCCGAGGTAAACACTGTGCTTTTCATTACGAATACAAGGAAAATAAAAATAAAAACATTCAATCAACAAATGAAGATCGGACCACGGATGACCGCTTTCCCGCCTATTTTGCTTTTTTTTCTGTGACTGGCCAGCTATTCAGCCATTACCTATTTTTCATTTTCATCATCGAAAAAATGGTAAATATTTTGCCCAAATCTATGAAATGAAATGAAATTGTTTATTGAAATAATTTAAATACAAAAATATTACAAAGGGGCCTTAAAAACTATAGGTATACAATAATTTGCTACTATGTTATTTTAAAGAAATTGTTGAAACTTAATTATAATAAAGTTATTTAAAAAATATATATTCTCTAATTAATACTTAATTGCATTGCTTAATTGTATGTTATTTGAATTTTACATCGTGGCTGTATAGAAAGTTGGAACATGGTTCAATAGAAAAATGGACTATTTTTTTTTAATAATTTGACAGCTGTCAGTTGAAAACGATTCTTCCTAGGGCTGAAAAGTATTACTTTCAACCCGCTCCTCAGGCAACTTTAGACCTACTTTCCGAGTATGAGTAATGAAAAAATATTTACATACCAAAAATAATAATCTAATAGCTCGACGATACAATTCAGAAGTTACTTAGTTTTCACTTCTATCGGCAGTCCCTAAAGACATGTTTTTTTTTTGTTTATCCTACTCTGCCCACTGCTGGGAAAAGTAGAAAGTGCTTATCAAAAGAAAAATAAAAAACTACTATTTTATTTACCGTTTCCACAGCTTCTACCATAGTGCGTATATCATTGTCGCGTGTACGCTTGGGCGCACGAGGGCGTCCCGCATGCGGGTCCCGCATCAATGGACGACGAGACCTGATGGAACCACACTATTAACTTCGTGATCGCATTGAACTCTAACGTTTGACTGCTGTAACTGCTGGGACACAGTAATCTCTAAGTTATTGAGCGTGAATGTTAATGTCGCACAAATTGAGACAAGTCCGACAACATTATGCTCTACCACTATAACTCCCGAAACCCAGAATCAATAGCGGCAACTACAAGAAAAGCGCTGAAGCAATGAAGCTCGACGAGTCCCAGACGGATAGTAGTCTTAGTAATAGGGTCCCGTATTCCGTTTTTTTTTTTCGGGGTCCCTTTGGGTACGAAACCCTAAAAAAAGGCTTCTGCGGCCAAAACATCTGGTATCCGCGTAGTGCGCGACGTCCCTAAACTAGGCAATAAGCTGAGACTAACCGTCTCTGGGTCTTGGTAGACGCAGCGTTCTTGTCGGCGGGTCCATCATTCCCGTAGATGTTACATGTAGTACTGGTAGCAGCGCCGAGGCGATTCTTTGAAGAAGTTCTGCACGGGAGGAGATTGATTTGATGACCATTTTTAATTTTTCGTAGCAATTTGAAAAATATTTTCAGGAATTGCAAAATTAAAAGACAATATTTAACACAGCGGCATAATATCTCCCATAGGCCAAAATGATGATTTGCTGTATCATGAAAAATGCCTTAGTGAACCCTTTTAGAGAGTGATGTTTTAAAAGTCCTTTCTTTGTGATCACGTTTGTTTAAAAAGAACTGTTGTGCAAAATTTTTTACTTCTAGATCCAGCAGTTTAAGCTGGGCGTACTAAGTCAATGAATTAATGAACTTAAGTTTTTTGTCTTCCTCCCTCAATTTTTTGCGTACCTATTTTCGATAAATTGTTGAACAATAAAATAAAAATGCAGTTTAATTTATGGTGAAAATGACTAATAAAAGGATTCACCTTTCATTACTTGCACAGACTGACAAAACACGTCACTGGCTTCCTTCGGGGCCAGTTGGGTAAAAATAATTACTAAGTGTAATGGTAATCCCATCGGATGGTGTCGAATTGTCGATGTAGAAAAGTGACTTTCGTATCGATGGTATATCTTATCAAACTTGGGCCCAGTAGGTGGTCACAATAGTCTACGTCAGTGATGTTTATTGTCCCCTGAATAGCAGAAAATTATGCTAGACGTACCCTAATTGGCTGACTTTGTAGCTACTGCTAGACTTCGCATTGTTCAGGTAGACATGTGGACTGTCCATGGAATACATGGACAGCTGCGACTCGGTGCCTGTAATAAACACATGTTCTCTTTAAAATCGTATTAAATTGACATCAACTTTTTTTTGAACGTTCTATATTACATTCTTAGGAATATTTACAATTATCGAAATTAAAAATAGAAAAGGAGAAAAGCAATAAAGGGCGCCAAAAAATTCACTGTCTGCAGGAATAGTTCTTATAGAAGGCTAACAACAATGCCACGTTGGATGGAAATATTAATTCTTTCGCCAAAAAAATAGGCCAGCCACGGGCAGAGTCGACCAACCGATTGGCGAAGTCCCGAAAGACTAGATGGGCACTTGGACCCCATGGCCCTAGTGTCTGAAGCTCAAACGGCTCAAACAGATAACCAATGAGCTTATTGTATTTGCGCCGTTTGAGGTTTTCAGCTCCAGCAGCAGAAGCCGTGCATCACTGTCATAACACAGTGATCTTACACGACAATAATTTGCGTGACGTCACCTGTCATGTATAGTTCGTATGGGGCGGTATAGATGTCGTTGTCGCCACAGTATTAACAGTTCAAGCACAAAGTATAGTGTGGTACAGTTTTCTACCATTTAATTTTTGGGTGATGCAGTGACAAGCAGTGGTAGGTGTAAGCACGGAGTAAATACAAAGAGGAGATGGCCTAAGCAACTGTGCACTGTGATTCTCAACTAGGTCCTGACGTCATCATGTGGGCGTGGCCTTAGTCAGTGTATTGTTGGCGTTCGTCCTGTGCACAACTTTGTGAACGTTCCCAATTTACAGCATTGTTCGCGCTAGACGAAAAAAAGAATGAAGTGTTGTGTTTTGTCTTGTAAAAATTACTCGGATAGACGTTCTGATGCTATGGATGGCATCACATTTCATTTGTTAGTAATTTTATGCGTAATTTATTAAAATAGTTCTAGAAAAATCTCCTAGCGTCGGCGTTTCCAAACATAATCCTACCCGACACTAGATGGCGACACTTGGTGTCATGGAAACTAAAAATATTTAGGTTTGTAGAGCCCAGAACTAACATATTTTAATAATATTAATACTGAAATTTGTTCAACATTCATTCCTAAAGACCCTTTAATGGCCAAAATGTTATTTTTGTAGTTTTCATATCATTTTGTAAACAGGCCGCCATCTATCGTCAACTATGAACAACAAACATAAACAACTAAAAGACAGGGCCGTAATTAGAAATTATTTTACTGAATGTCCCGCGGCTGCGGCTGTCTCATAAATGGAAAGTACTTAAAACATTAAATACGCTGGACATAAAAATACAATCTCCTATAAATTAAATATTCTATCTACAATTATTTTATTTATTTAAAGTACTTAAAGCCCACCTAGTTTATTTAGTTAAATTTTAAATGATGTATGTTTTAGATTTCCATCCGAAGATAATCTAAGACAGCAATGGATTACAAAAATTAATAGACAAGACTGGTCTCCGACCAAATATACGAAAATTTGTTCTTGCCATTTTAATGATGAAGACTTCATAGTGACAAAAAAAACCTTGGAAAAAAAAAATCAGCTGTTCCCTACATTTTGACGAGTATAAATGTAGGGAACAGCTGATTTTTTTTCGCGATGTCAAGGTTGGTCCCATAGAAAAAGTTGTTCAAAATGATGAGTACAATGACCCTTTTCGGGTTTAGTGTAAACAAAAAATAATGTTGTATAAGAGAAAATCTAATAATCTTCATTCGTCATTCGTCAGAAACATTTTTTTTTTTCGTAATAAAATCACAATTTAAATTAAAAAAATACGCATCAAGATGGTTCGCAAAATTAATTTAAAATAAAACAGTACTCCCCGGTACGAAAATTCTGAGTACGACCCTGTTGCATCCTGCACTTAGTGACATCTAGTGTGAGATAGTTACGTAACTGCAAAACAAAATCGACAGAACGTGCGAATAGTTTTGCTATTGACCGATAGATGGAAAATAGAGAAGTGGGCGGGATCTAGCACCCCCTCACCCCGTAAAGTGTCACGCGTTGTTTCCTAAGGAAATTTAATTAGGCCATCTCCTCTTTGTATTTACTCCGTGGGTGTAAGTATATCTGAAAATAATTTTAATTTAGTTCTAAGATTCGTGCGCTACTGTGATATGTAAAAAAACTATGAAAATAAATATTATAAAAAATATTAGGTAAGTACGTATTTAAGACGTGTCACTTACATTTTTTAATGGAATTTCTATTATTCCAGGGTCTCTTCTTCGTTTTAATCTCTTTCTTTGATTTCTTTGAACTTGCATTGGTCTGCGAGAAACAAAAAAAGTACGTACAGAGTAAATAGTTTTAAGTAAGAATGTAGATGAACAACTATAAAAGTAGAGAAAAACTAAAGAATTGATGGATGGACTGTGTGAATCTGCCATTACTCTGAATAATTTGAGTTACGGACAGGGGTGGAATGATGGTGATGATGACAATGTGAAGTTTCCTTGCAAAACAATTGTTTTCAGTCAAAAACATAGTAATTACGATCACACATACATAGTAAAGTGTGGTCGGAGTTTATGTGTGAATTCTTGATATATAGTCATAGTTAACACTCACTTCAGCTTCGAATCTGTTCAAAAACTCTTCGCATCTTATAGCGTATTCGGTCACAAATTCGTCCACTTTGTCGCATGTCGCTAACAAGTCCTGTTAAAATAAAAGCATCTGGTTAGAGTGGAAACGGGCGCTAACATAGCTGAGAAAAACTAGGCAGGTGATGAAAATGCGATCTTGTTTAAGACAGAGATGAAAACTTGTGGGCAGTATTGGCCGTGACTACGAGCCACAAGGAATTGCTCGCTATAATTCATCAACACTACTGCTCGCAAAACGCTGAAAACATCGTGAATGCTCGAATGCCGACTCGCTCTGGTGCAGGATCCCGTTCCCCTAAACAGACAGGAGTCTGCGGCGGCAAGGCACATGCGTGTGGAGATTGTCACCAGCAAAACGAGGTCTATGCCTCCAGGCGGTGGTTCAGGTAAATTCAAGCATTGGATGATAATGATGATTTACAAAGAGAGCGACTCACGTCCTTGTAGAGGTCGAGGCATGCGCTGAAGTCCTTCGGCGGCGTCAGCCCTCGGCACATGTGCGTGGAGTCGCGCACGGCGGCCAGCAGCGAGCCCAGCGCGCCCGCACTCTTGCGCACGCAACACGTTTGGGAGAACGACTTGTGGAACACCTGCACACACACTCATATTGTACCACCACCGCTCCAATTTTATTTTAAATGCCTTTTTCCGCACCGTTTTGACCCGAACTCATGGTTCCGTCGTAGTCGTCTCACCACCTATTTCTAGGCCAGTTTCGATAACGCATTTTATATTCAGCACTTGTGATAGGGAAAATTCGTATTTTCGTCTACATCTTATTGATAAGAACGATTTATTTCCCATTCTTGCTCAGTGCAGAAGTAGTGCAATATTATTGCAAGTCGATTGTGTAGCTGACAATCAACTATCAATAGCTTGACTGGGATTTTTACAGGCAAAACTGAGCTGAGTGGACAACGAATCTGTGCAAGTTAGCTATTCCTAATCATCGAGCTGGTTTGGGTGAACAAGGACACGCTTGCTGCCTTGCTTAACGTTGGTCAAACCTGAACAGATTGCAGATGGACCCGTTACGGTTACAGGTACGGCAAAACCGTAACGGTTTCACCAATCCTTTAAAAATGGCAAAAAGTTGACAAACCATAAAGGACTGCAAGAGGTTCTGATGCAGCGTCACAATTCTCCCCATCTGTGACTGGAACTGCGTGTGCTTGGCGAACGGCAGGGTCTGGCTGTTGTTCCGCTTTATGTCGTGGATCTAGCAACGTGATGGTGATGATAGAATCTTTATTATTTTTAATTTTTGATAAGTATATCAGTAAGACTTTCACGGGACGTATTAACTGCCAACTCTTGGAGGTTTTATATTAAAATCAATCAGTAGCTCCCCGGAAACCCGGCAGATAAGTAATTAAATGCAAAATATATAATAATTGTTGTGGATACAAGTTGTCTTAAAGGGCGGCTTGAAGAAGAAGAAGAATCAGTAAAGTTTGAGCTTTAAATGCATCAGTTTTGTCTAAAACAAACCTTCACAGATTTCATTTCCAAGTAGCCTGAGCTTATTAGTCCTCTAAACACAAATTGACTTGATACGTTCTGTCCCATCAATGTCAGCATCTTAGGATTAAAATCGCGCAATTACTAACATTGTAGTGTGTAAGCAACCTTATTGAATTGTAACCAGCCTTATATCATAATATGTACTTAGATGTAGTCTCATTAATCGTTTAATTATTATTAAAGACAGTATAGACTCAGCTCTCGGTGTTTCAATATCTCCTCGAGATCCCGCCTTACATGGCGACCCTGCCAAAGCGCAATGGCAGTGGCTTGATTTGTTTTAAAATACCATGACCATAATAATAATATATGTGCGAGTGGGACTTGAAAATGTTAGCATGTAATAATTTGTGTGGCGCGCTACCGAGTTTCTACTCTCTTAGTTCGGTTGAACGAGTTATAATTATCACCAGACAAGATGGGTACCAATAACTCCAAGGAGGAGGTGATCCTTGCCCAGAACGCTGCTGCGGGCAATAACCAGGCTTCAATAGAAGAATTAAGGACGCATATTGGGGTCACGAACATAATTTTGTTGCTGATCCTCACTTTGGTGTCACTGGCGTCGGTCTACGCAATCTACAGAATTTATAGAAGATGTCACCTTCAATGGATTGACCAGCAGATTCACCAGCATACAATGCGACGTTCGTTTCTTCGCAGGCTACACAAACTGACCGTAGGAGTGGACGATGGAGTAGTGTAACGTCGAAAATATAGTGTTTGTGCAGTGATATAAGATACAAGTGCGGTCTAGTGCGATTAACATTTCATTTAATAAGACATTGAATAGCGTAAAAGAGAAGAGATCGGTGTAATAATGAAACTTTTTTTTATTGGAACTTTAAGATATCTAATCTGGCATTAACCTAATTATGATTTAAAACAATTAGACATAGAATCATGTATGCAAAAGAAGATTTCGCTTTTATTATGCTCTCTCAAGGACGCGATACAGGCGGCACAAGATGAAGAAACAGCCTCGTCTCCAAGTTCGGCTGAAGTACTCGGTATGTATAATAATAACGGTAGATTTTCAAAGGGTTTTAGGCAAAACCGAGGTCATCGAGGTCATCGGGGTCACGTCAACCAAAGATATTCGCATCGAAGACCCTATCGTGGAGGTTACCACGACAACAACGGCAGTCGCGGTGGATGGAATAGGCATCGCGACCACCAGCACGAGCAGGCCCCAGCCCAAAACCGACAAGGATACAGAGGTAAGTCTTACTATAATAGAAAATATCAAAGGATGCGCAACAACGATTGTAACAAAGTAAACGTGATAACAGAACCGGAAGCAAACGTTGAATCAGCCAATACTTCTAATGATAAAAACAAAACGTTTTTTCGTGAATAAAATTCTATCATGCAATAGTAATTGTTCAATTAGTCTACCAATAAACAGTCATGCATTCCAATGGTTACTTGATACGGGTGCATCGATTTCAGCGTTAAAATATAAACATGTTCTAGAAGAGCGCATTGCATTTTGCAAAGAAAACATTTCTATAAATGGTATCGGAGGCAAAGTAACAACAATTGGATATTGTTATTTAAATTTCAACGTAAATGGGCATCAGTTGAAACATAAGTTCTATGTATTTGACTTCTTACCAATTAGGGCGAATGGCATCATCGGTCAAGACTTTCTGACTAAGTAAGCGGTATTGGATTTTAATCATAATGTAATTACTTTGTCTACGTATTATAACACCATTAATTTACCAATTAATACCATTAGCAATCATTTAGATATTCCACCTAGATGTGAGTCCGTTCATTATATTTCGACAGATATTGAGGATGAATGCTTAGTTTGCGCGTCAGATATCGGTGACGGTATTTACTTAGCGAGTTCATTGGTAAAGCCAGTGTGTGGTAGGATACCTATCAAGATATTAAATACTACGGAAGATTATGTAACACTTAAAGAAATTAAACCAACCATACATAGTCTCAGTGACTATAATTTATGTTCCTTTTCTCAAAGCGAATGAAATGCGAATCGAGTTAAGAAACTATTTTCATTGTTACAATTAAATCAATTAAATGGAGAAGAACAAACATCAGTGGAGAATTTATGCGCAAAATACAGTGATATATTTTATTTACCGGGAGACAGTTTGACAACGACAGATATTTATAAACATTCGATAACTTTGCAACCTAATACGACTCCCATATTTACAAAACCATATAGATTACCTCACGCTCAGAAAAAGGAAATAGATATACAGATAGGAAAAATGTTGCAAGAAGGGATTATAGAGGAATGTAGAAGTGAATGGAGTAGTCCAGTGTTATTAGTTCCGAAAAAAATGGATACTAGCGGTCAGAAAAAATGGAGATTAGTCATTGATTACAGGAAATTAAATAATTGTATTGAGAACGACAAATTTCCTCTACCTAACATAACAGAAATACTGGATTCGTTGTCAGGATGCATATATTTCAGTCATTTGGATTTATATCAGGGTTTCCATAATGTAGAACTCGATAAAGATAGTCGAAAGTATACAGCCTTTTGTTCTGGTCAGTACCAGATGACAAGAATGCCAATGGGGCTCAAGACCAGTCCCTCTTCCTTTTCCCGGATGATGACAATGGCTATGGCAGGACTTTCATATGATAAGTGTCTTATTTACCAAGACGATTTGATAATATTTGGTCGTAATTTAGGAGAAAAAATTAGGAATTTACAAGATGTTTTCGAAAGGTTAAGGAAAGTGAATTTAAAGCTTAATCCCGAAAAATGTGAGTATTTCAAAAAGGAAATGCTATATTTAGGACATGTAGTGTCTCGAGAGGGTGTTGTGCCCGATCCAGAAAAAATAAAAATTGTCGAAAACTACCCTTGCCCAAAAACAGTCGAAGAAGTCAAGCGTTTCACAGCTTTCGTAAATTATTATAGAAAGTTTATACCGAACTTTGCGGAAAAAGCTTATCCTTTACACAAACTATGTAGGAAAAATGCGACTTTTATTTGGGACCAAGAATGTCAGAAAACATTTGAAGATTTAAAACACTGTTTAGTCTCTCCTCCAGTTCTTCAATATCCAGATTTTACAGAAACTAATCAATTTATAGTACAAACAGACGCATCAGGTTATTCAATTGGCGCTATTTTAAGTAACGGAAATAAAAAACCAGTAGCTTACGCGAGTAGAGGTTTAAATAGTGCAGAACGGCGCTACCCAACAATCGAGAAGGAATTATTGGCAATAGTTTGGGCAGTAAAGTATTTTCGTCCATATCTGTATGGCAGAAAGTTTAAAATTTTGACAGATCATCGTCCATTAATTTATCTTTTTAATATGCGGGATCCATCGAGTAGGCTTATGAAATTTAGATTAATATTAGAGGAGTATGACTTCATTGTAGAGTATGTAAAGGGTTCGGACAACGCAGCTGCAGATGCTTTGTCTCGGATTTCTTTCACTAGTGAAGATTTAAAGCATATGGGTGAATCATATATAAACGTAACAACTAGGGCACAGGCGAGAAAATTGCAAAGCTCTCCGTGTAGTACGACGTCTGACAGCACTTGGCCTCATCAACCAGGTGTCGTGGGAAGTCATACAAAACCAAGAGAGGCGATAGAACTTAGATTTATCGAGAAAAAGGAGTTAGATATTTTGAGAAAGAAAAACAAAATTACTGAAGAAAAAAACGCGTTTTGTTATGTAGAAAGCAAGTTAACAATTTTTATAAATCCCGATTACCAATCACAATTGACGCGAGCCGCATTTGTGAGGGAGTTAGGTAGATTTTGCAAATTAATAGACGTCGACGAAATATGTATAATGAAGAATAGAGAAAATAATGAATTTATTGAAGAATTATTAAATGAGATTAAATCGTTAAATAATAGGTACGTACCGCGAATTTATATAATAAATGATGTTCGAAGAATAGACGATAAAGACGACAGAAAAGTTATTCTTAATGACTTCCGTCTCTTGCCTACCAGTGGCCACGCGGGCATGAGAAGGATGGTTAATAACATTAAGAAGTATTATTACTGGCCAGGGTTAGAACGAGATGTTCGAGAATTTGTAAAAAAATGTTCAAAATGCCAAAAGGAAAAATATGCTAGACTTGTAAAGGAGCCGATGATTATTACCTCAACGGCTACAACGGCATTTGACAAAATATTTTTAGATTTAGTAGGACCATTAGATAGGGATTGTGATAATTTTTCATATATACTAACCATACAATGTGAGTTGACTAAGTATGTTGTGGCCTTGTGGCACATCCTTTAATTTCTAAAAAGTCTGAAGAAGTGGCTCAGGCTTTAGTTAATAGTTTTATTCTTCGCTACGGGATACCGAAGGAAATAGCAACAGACAGAGGATCCGAATTTATGTCTACAGTATTTCAAGAGGTTTGTAAACTTTTAAAAATTACTCATTTAAATTCCACAGCTTACCACCACCAAAGTATTGGTGCGTTGGAAAATTCTCATAAAAATTTAGGCTCTTTCTTACGCATTCAAACCGATAATCACCCAGAAGCATGGAGTCAATGGCTACCATATTGGTGTTTTTCCTTCAACACAACAGTTCATTCGGAAACTAAATTCACACCATTTGAGTTGGTCTTTGGTAAAATATGCTCGCTTCCCAGCAACCTAGATAACAATGTTGTTGAACCACTTTATAATCACGAAAGTTATCCTTTGGAATTGAAATTTAGATTGCAGCTAACTCAAAAAGAAGCTAGGGAGAATTTGATCAAAAGTAAAATACATAGAAAAAATATTTACGATAAAAGTACAAATCCTATAATTTATAAACCAAATGATTTAATTCCAGTAAAAACTGAAAATGGTAATAAAATGGATAGCATATATTCAGGTCCATTCAAAGTAGTGAAAGTTATGTCACCAAATGTTCAAATAAATAAAAATGGAAAATTAGATTTAGTCCACAAAAATCGAACAAAATTGTTTACACCAGATAATTGATATTGAAATATGATTAAATGATGTTGAAATATGATTTGTGTAAACACAAACTAATTGTATCTGTATAAGTTAAGGTGTATTATTCAATAAGAGTAAACATATGAATATTGTACTATCAACCTATGTATATTATTACTTTAAAACATGTAAATGAAAAAAAAAAAAAGAAAAATTTAATGTAGTTGTAATTTTCCTTTTTTTTCACCATGGGAAGGAGATGTAGTGTGTAAGCAACCTTATTGAATTGTAACCAGCCTTATATCATAATATGTACTTAGATGTGGTCTCATTAATCGTTTAATTATTATTAAAGACAGTATAGACTCAGCTCTCGGTGTTTCAATATCTCCTCGAGATCCCGCCTTACAACATAACATTTCAATATCTTTACCTGTCTCTGCAGCTGGTACATGTAAATCCTGTTAAACCTGTTGCAGAACTCTGCTGACCTCTTGATCATACGCTCGATGTCTTCTGGCTCAGAGGCTAGTAGTATCTCGCGACGGTCTAGAGACGTCCTGTTACATAAAGATTAATATTTCATCATACCTTAATATAGATGAATGAATTGTGTAAGGAATTATATGAAAAGTTGTCTGGAGAGAACGGAAGAAGAATATATGTCGCGCAAACTGACCCCAAATAACTAGGCACAAAGACAGGAAGGTATTTATCTGAGCCCTAAGACCAGCAGTCCTTTTTGAGATGAATCAGTCAATAGGACGATTTAGAGCGCGTGAATATTTCAATGGAAACAACGTGTAAAAGAGATAATTTATGTTCTTTTTAAATAATTGATTGAAAAATCTAGTTTTTATTTCTATTGATTTAAGGTGGTGTCAAAACTCCTCTACGGAATCCATAGACCAAAACTGCAAATGCAAAGTGACCATAATTTCCGTTTGATGGTAACAGAAGAATAATGAAACTGAATACCTAAGTAAAGCACTCACATCAAATCCAAAAGCTCTTCGTTGATCTTCGTCCTTAGTTCCTTCACCCTGGCGCAGTAGATGCTGCTTTCGATTACACTCGCGACATTCTCAGATGATTTACCTGCAATGTGAACTAAATTCAAGGTATGTCGACATGCAATGACATTCAGAATTGCGTCAAGTAAACTGGTCATTCAGGTGTCGATAGCAGAAACGAGCTTAGTTAATGAAGATGTAACTTACTTGATGATTTTTGAAGTTCAATGTGTCTTTCTTGGGGTTCAGGACTAGCTGCCGAGGCTGAGGCTGAGTCTGGGGCATCCGGTATGGGGGATTCCGGCGACATCTCACGGACTGTATCTGGGCCATTGCTCTCATTCAGCAGCTCGTCTTCTCCTCCTAAATAGGAAACTCGGCTTAATGTGAGTAAACATACGGACGTTTTATTTGTATTTTCCGGAAAATAAAGAATTAGTTCGTCGAACGTTAAACACATCTTTTCTCATTTATGCTTAACTAGCGGACGTCCCGCGTTTCACCCGCGTAGTTCCCGTTCCCGTGTGAGTACGGGGATAAAATATAGCCTATGTTACTCAGGGTGAATGTAGCTTTCTAATGGTGAAAGAATTTTTGAAATCGGTTCATTACTTCCGGAGCTTACCCCCTATATACAAACTTACAAACAAATGTTACCTCTTTATAATATTAAAGTATAGATAGAAAATAAAACCAACAGTTAGGAAAACTGAATTTTCAGGCTAGCTACAATTTCATCTACATGGAAGTCAACGACATAATGCTATTAATTATTTCTTGTTACCGCTTTGAATGCACTGCATAGGCCTCCCTACATATTTCCAGGTACTCTACTATCGTGCCTCTTCAAAACAGCGTTAAGCACACTATTATACATACTTTCTCACAGTTCTCTAGCTTTTTCTCAGTCAAATATTTTTTTTTTAATCGGACAAGCCGTCCGATGTACGACGCATTCACGACGCAGACATTTACTCATACATATAAGTTTTACCTCTAGAAGTTTCGATTTCGATTTAGTGTACCAGAACTGTCGACTACACTTACCTGACTGGTCATCATCAAAGATGTCGAACATATCACAGTCATCTTTGTCCATATCATCTGCGAAGGTGACTACGCACGTATGCTGCATATCCTCTCTGGGAGAATTGATTTGTTGAGCTTGCTCCTTTTCATGTTCTCTCTATTAAATTGACATTTTCAAGTAAGTTGATAATGCTTAGGAATTCTGTTTCCACTTCTGAAATTCAGCCCTCCTATGAGAAGGAGTGGGCTTTAATTCACCACGCGGGCCCGGTTCGGGTTGGTAGATGTTACATCACTTTTTGGTTCCAGGGCACACCGGTTTCCTCACGATGTTTTCCCGCACCGTGAAATGGTGATTAAATAATACACAAAGTAATTTGCCTGCTTGTGTTTTAACCCACGACTCACAACTCGTCTGGCCACCACAACTAACCGATTATGTAATTATTTTCGAAATTCGAGAAAAATCGGAGGCATGTGAGGTTTGTCAACCCACTCTGGGCTCGCGCGCGTTGTGTATTTCAGTCCACTCTCTCTCATAGAGCGGAGACCTATGTCCCAGCAGTGGGATCATCAATGGCTGATTATGCATGTTATGGTTCAGCGGCAACAGCAGTTTTGATTTTGAAGCTACGACACTAGTGACTATCTATAGTTGCTAAAGTTACACACCGTACCTTCGCTCTAGCTTCCTCTTCAGCTATTTCTCGACTCAATTTTGGTTGTTGGTCTTCCATTATTTCAGTTATAAAGGCGTCTGGCAACGGCTCCAAGAACTGGTACGGGTTATCTGGTAAAGATTTATTTTTTTTGTAATTTTAATTTGTGCATCGGACGTCCAGCAATGTTGTAGCGTTCTGTTGTTCCTGCCTAGCCTCATGGGTAAAGTTTACGTAAGTACCTTTGTGTTTTTATCGTCAATAGATAAGAGTTCATACCACTACAAACGCTCTTGACGGCGTCCTGTTCATTCACGAAGTTATCCCATATACTTTGTTCCCGTTTTTTCATCCGCTCCCTCCGCTTGCTTCTCCAAGTCCTCTCTAGTTCACCGTCCTCTATGTACTGCAAGTTCGTGCATTACTTAATAGATGGCGGTATACTAAATTTTCAGTAAGTCTTAGTTTTAACAATAAAATGTTTTATTTTAAAATAAATTTTCAATGCAGAAAGTTATTAACGCGCACAATAATTATAAAATATAATAAACCCAGTGATGTATGTGCAACATTAGTACATTAGGTATAGGTATCATAGTAGTTCAGCACAGATGGCGCAAAAGCCAAACCTAGACTATAAACTCTGAACAAAATTTAAGGGATACGGCAGGATACGGCAAATACATTCAATTATATGTCTTTGGGATACGGGTTATGTTTTCGTTCACTGTTGCAAAAGCAGAGAATATTCGGGTTGAGGCAAGGTCATGTAATGTTACAGCGACATGAGATTGCAAAAGTTATAAAAAAAAACAGATTTGCTACATAAATAAAGAAAATAGAAAAAAAGAAATCCGCACATACCTTCAAGTCAGATTTGTTTTCGACCATAAAAGAAAATCCTCTTACACAAGTCTCCATTATCAGCTCACTTTTATAAAATTCACTCTAAACAAGAATATAAGCACAAAAATACGATATATGTAGTTGCCGGAAAAATCCTAAATATCCTATACACTATTCGCCATTACGAATATAATCGTGTAAGCATTTGAATTTGACAAATCAAATTGATCGGAGGAAGTGGTATAATGTCAGTTGGGGTCAGCGCGTCACCTTCATAGTCAATGTAGGTAAACGATATTATTTTTAAACTTTCGTCAACCGCCGTTTTTTTAAATAAAACGTTTTCTTGTATTATTTGGTACAAACTAAAGTATTGCAATAAGTTATGTAACAGGAATGTTAATAAATAACTAATAAAATTAGAACCAATTTCGAAAAGTTATATCGTCACGTGAATACTTTACACGCCATGATATTGTCAAACGTCCGTTGCTAAGCAACGATTTGTTTGTTTTTAGTCAACAAAAAAGTAATTTTCGAAGGAATGTCCACTGATCGATATTTTTTTAATTTATTACCTACCTTAATTGTTGTTATGTTCTAATGAATGCAAAATATTTTTAAGAATTGTTTTAGTATTGGGGTAAAATTAAAAGTATTTTTTGTGACTTTGAATGGAACTGAACACTGAACAGTCGTGTGGTTTTAAACAGCGATTTTGATTGTTATCTAAGGTTATGCGCTGTTCGCAGGTGCAAGCTTTAGAGTGAACTTTGATATTAGTTTCGTGCGAGGGTGGTGAGGACAGTCTGGTGGTGTCCGCTATGTTATTAAGCGCTCGTCCGCCGTCAGACATGGGGGCGCCGCCACTGCCGGCACCGAAGCCAGAGTTGCGGCACTTTCCACAATGGAGCAGAACTGCTATTCTGACATTGACTGGCGTGGGGACTGAAGATGTTGACGGTTTTTTCAATGAGGTGGGTCCCAAAAAGTTTATTTAATTTTTTGGTTTAGGAGACAAGGTTTTAGAATATTTTTGACGTGACAACGTCTTATAAATTGGTTTGCCGGGTGACACTTCAAGAAACTGCGTTACGCTCCGCTCACGTTATGCGCTCACAATGAGAGCGAGTGAGAGCCCGCCTAAGAGCGAGAGAGACAGACATAAAAAGTTTATTTTACCACTCAAAGTCGTTGTCACGTAAAACTTTCGCCCGTATACCGACTTTACAGGCAACCAATTTTTTTACCGTAGCTATTTCCTACGAATTGATGTTGGAGGGTTTAGGGGTATTTTGTGCTGTGACCGTCTTTATTTAAAGAGGTTCGACGTTACGGGGCGTTGCCTTAAACGTGGATGCAGTGGATTCAAACAGGAAATGGATTAAAAACAAAATGCTTGGTGTAAGAGAAGTAGGTACGAGGACTTATCTCACATTTTACACCATCATATTTGTCACAAACAGAACAAGGAATCAAATGTCGCTACTTGGCCAGTAGAGGTTCGGTGTGGCTTTGTGCCTTCGTTGATGTCACCATCGTAGTGGGTACTAGTCTCCGCCAGATAAGTAAGAATTAAAGGTCATTAACCCGCATAGGTACATTTATTCAAATACCTACATAATTCCGAAAACAGAAATAATGACATAAACAGAAACGACCTTTATCGTGATCCTTGACTTTTTCTAGTAGTAAAAAACGATTCATAATGTATTGTCGGGGTACCTATGCAGAGAAATTAAGGAAAGAGCAATGACCTTTAATTCTTACTGATCTAGTGAAGACTAATAGCTATAGGCATTCTAACTGCAGTGCACAGACCTATCCCTACTTAGGTAAAATACGACCACCCTCTTCATGCATAAGCAGGTACTTTTTAATTGTGGCAGTTGCATGCGAAGTTTTTAGTCTACTGCAAGGGAACGGTTATAGTTCCAAGATATTTCATGTACGCGTAAGGTTGCGGATCTCTCTCCCACTCGTCATCTTCGCTTAGCTAATACTAGCTGACGTCCCGCGGTTTCACCCGCGTAGTTCCCGTTCCCGTGGGAGTACGGTAATAAAATATAGCCTATAGCACTCACGAATAATGTAGTTTTCTACCAATGAAACAATTTTTAAAATTGGTTCATTACTTCCAGAGATTACCCCCTACATACAAACTTACAAACAAACGTTGCCTCTTTATAATATTAGTATAGATTGTCCCAAAATCTACGCAGTAACTAAACTAGATATTTATTTTGAAGATTCAGTAAAACGCTCGTTTTAACAGAGCTTTGATCTTACATCCACGAATAGCAGTACCGATGGGGTTGAAAGGTCGCTCAAATGCGCAATTACTTACAACTCACTGAACCAACCTGTGGATACCCAGTATAGGCTGAGACTAGGTACAGTAACAGTCAGAAGTCGACTGCCAATCTCGCAACACAATGGCAAATCAATATTGGTGGTACTTCTTCTATAAGAACGTTTGACAACACTTACACATTAGCAACTTGTTGCCCGCTTAAGATTGTTATTACAAATTTCAATGAGTTGTCTAAGTGATACGGTGGCCAAATTGGTTGTTAGCGTTGGAACATCACTCACAC
Organism: Xestia xanthographa; assembly: GCA_905147715.2. NCBI lineage: Eukaryota > Metazoa > Arthropoda > Insecta > Lepidoptera > Noctuidae > Xestia > Xestia xanthographa. The sequence goes on from LR990649.1 coordinate 29,987,851, forward strand.
GGATAAATATGCGTATGTGTGTATACTGTGTATAGGCGCCGCCGCCCGTATAGCGCAAACGATAATGTGCATTGCGGTGGAAGTGGAATTTTGACCTTTGACTGTACCTTCGTAATTAAATATAGGTTTTTTTAAAATTACAATTTGGGCCTGCTCTTGACCTTGATCTCGCCTGATGGAAAGCGATGGAATTCCCATCTACCTACGTAAATACGGTACTACTGGACCAGGTTCTGGTTTCCATACTCCTGTCCTGTTCTGTCGTCATTTGCTAGAGCAATGGACGGTTCTGAGCGGGAAAAAAGGATGAGAGCTTTTATGGAAAAATGCGATTTTTTGCTCATAGATGAGGCTGAACCGTTTCCCTTCCCCTTGGGTTTCTTGATCAGGAACTTCTCAGTAGCAGCCGGAGTTTGGATTAGTGCCCTTTTGATGACAATAAGCTCGCCCCTATTACTATGGGGGACCCTATTGGATGAGTCTTGAACATAACTAGCAAATTGTGGATTTACTATGATGTGGACACCTTTGCCTTACCTACCCTTTATGAATCAAGCGTCATGTTATATAATGTTATGCCGTCACGGTTACTAGTTACGTTGGAAACGAATAATTAAGATTTTATCGCCCAGAAAAATGTATTAAATAACTGAGGAGGTATGTAACTGAGTTACTTTAATGTAAAGCGAAAAAAGAAAGGTAAAAGAAATGTTACAGACGCTTGTGCTGGACTCTCGCCTCAGCTCGTTACTATGAACTGCAAATTATGTGGGCCTCTTGAGAGGAATAACGAAAGGATGATATCGGAAAGTATACAGGGTGTAAAAGATGAGGTCTTTTACACCCTGTATACTTTCCGATAATATTTTATTCATAGTATTTTATACAGAGTGTAAACAACCTCATCACGAAGCCGTCAACCAAGCATTAAGTAACTAAGTAACTTTACGCAAAAATTATTGCTGGGAAACGACTTTTTTTTTGTGGGGTGAAAAATCATGTTTTGTGGTAGAACTCAATGTAACGCACTCATAACATTGTGCTGATGGATGGTTTGAATAATACGAGGGTCGTGGAGGTGTTTAAAGTAAAAATATTACATTAAAAACTTGTATTTAAAATAAAACTTTTCAAAAAGCTGAAACTTTGACCCCCAATATCTCCGTAACTAGAAGGTTCCCAGGTATGGTGTAGAACAAAAAAATGATAGCAATGACGAGGAGAACAGTTGCCTTTCGGCTTCGTTAAGAGGTGTTTACACCCTTTATTCATATTGTATGCAAGAAGCCTTGGCCTACTAATGGCAGTAAAAACTGGTTCAGATGTATTTTCGGAAGGAGACGCCCCAAAATCACTTTCCATAATAATTTGTTTTGGCAAGCAGCACTATTAAATTCGGAAGATAACTCGAATTCAACTTAAACACGAAGGTAACATGAATAATTGAATAAAATGCAGCAACAGACAGCACGTAGCTCATAAAATTTAAAATTCATAGGAACGGTTGCATGTCTGTCATATTGCAGGTCCATTAACTTAATAGCATAAAACTCGCGATCTACTTGTATAGTTGTTCTAAAACACCGGAGTTTATGTGATGGACTGACCTGATACCTACTGATTGAATTATAGGTTGGAAAGTTTTGCTGCACTAGCACTATAATATATAAATAAATTGTAAGTTAATTTTAATATTTCTACACCGACCAAAAAAAAAAATGTAGGTACATGTAAAATACTGGTATTCAGCTGCATCCGGTAAAAACTGTAAGCCGACCCCAACATAGTTGGGAAAAAGTAAGGCAGACGATGATGATGACCGGCAACGGTAGTGTATGTGAAACTGTCTAATAAGATCTTAATCTATATCTTTACTTCTATACTAATAGTATAAAGAGGTAACATTTGTTTGTAAGTTTGTATGTAGGGGGTAATCTCCGGAAGTAATGAACCAATTTTAAAAATTGTTTCACTGGTAGAAAGCTACATTATTCGTGAGTGCTATAGGCTATATTTTATTCCCGTACTCCCACGGGAACGGGAACTACACGGGTGAAACCGCGGGACGTCAGCTAGTGTACCATATACTCAGAAATAAATAAATCTTATCTTATCTAAAAGCTGCAAAAAGGTTTGTAGGTTATCTTGAAATAACATTTTGAGGTCGGTAAAAACCTGTCTTAATTTGCCTTTGGATTTAATTTAGACTACTTACCTTATACCTGTATGTATAATATAAACATTCGATTCCCTGGTCGGGCAAATTGGTAATTTTTCCATCGGGAAATTCTCGGTAGCAGCCACCTCCGTGGCCTGGATTTGTTTCCACTTGATGACAATATACTCGCCCCGTTTCACATGGGACTTCAACATAACTAACGAAATGATGGTGTATTACTAGGTACACCTCTGCTTACCCTTCGGGGATCACAGGCGTGATGTTATGTTACCTATAATAACATGACAAGTCATTGATTCAAAGTAGGCTGAGAATAAGCATTTTTTTGTACGTTGCAAGTACCTACTTAAATAATTCCCCACGGAAAGCTTTGCTGCTCTTGGCTAAGAAATTATACGTCCATTGAAGAGACCGTGGTAGTGGAGTCCTTTATCTGAAATGAATAATGAAACGTGTTTGTATTGAAGAAAATCATTGGAGATACAGGTAATTTAAAAAAAAAAACGACTACAAAAACACAACAAAGTGAAAAATATTTTTAGCTTCAGAAGTCGGTGACTTTTGTGTGTTTGATTCAGTTCTTTGCCTCCGATTTCTGAAGATAAAAAAGGTCATTTTTCACTTTGTTGTGGTTTTGAAGTCGGTTTTATTCCTGGAAAATAAGTTTTTTTATTTTTCCATTTTTAGTTGTACTTAATTAAAACACATTTCTCCAGTTATATTTAGTACCATGTAATAGGGGGGCAGCCTATTGCCATCGACCGGGCTCAAATCCAGACTCCGTGGCTGCTACTAAGAAATTCCTGATGGAAAAACCCAATAACACTTTGCCCGACCTGGGAATCGAACCCATTACCTCATACTCAGTAGTCCTGGCAGGCAGTCATTTATTTCATACTATTAACAATATATGTCATGGTAATAACCTTATCCCCAATAAAATAGAACCTAACATACCTAACTGTCGAAATGTGGGTGTAACGTAAAAAAACAATACACATCAAGCGATTGCAGCAATCTCGACCAATTTGCTGTCTACTATTGAAGAGTTCCATTGAATATCACCGAAGATCAGTATCAGATCTTCAAAAAATTTAAATGGCACCACCGCAAAGTTATTTTCTTTCAAACAAAAGAAGAACCATCGAAATTGGTTCACAATTGGCGGAGATATCGGTGAGAATACACACAAAAAAAAAGACATTCAGACGCATTGCTCCTCTTTTTGGAAGTCTGTTAAAAACTGGACCTGAACACCATAATAATTTATTTGCAGAGACACCATTGTCAAGGCGTTTTCCTTAAAGACAAAGAATCGTGTTATTCACAAGGATTTCCTCAGAGACTGGAGAACGAAACAAGTAACGACGGAAACCTAGACTAATGTGTGTGAGAACATCATCAAAAACAAGTTACATACAACTGTAACATAACTTTTAATGGAAAACACATTAATTAGAGAGTGTTCACGAAAACATGCCTTTCTTCCGATAGTAGAGGACGTAACTTAATTTTGTTGTTTTGGGCTTTGAGTGCTTACGTTAGGCGAATATTAACTTACGTTAGGCGAATATTAACTTACGTTAGGCGAATATTAACTTGAGTGGGTATATCTACCGGGGCTGCGGGACTGTTCGAAAGAGATACCGTGGCCCCGGAACACAAAGGGCGATGAAGGAACATGGATGGGTTTTAGTCAGTAAAAGTCTGACACTCCCCTCCTGCTCCGCCCAGAGCGGGAGGAGTCGTTTGATGATTTCCCATCCGAAAAAAAAGTGGGTGTATCTATGATAAAAACGATTTTTCACTTGTTATGTTTGAGTGCTTAGCTGAAAGATAAAACAAACGTATTTTATTTTTATAAGACATTTTTATTTTAAACCTCTTAACATGTTATTTAATTCTAATTAAACATAAACTAAAACTATACCCATATTGTAAGATCACATAATTTCAACCACAAATGTATGGTAATTTCTCGAATACCTAAATACAACCTAGGTAAATATTAAAGATACAATAATTATTTTGATACATAACAAAAATTATACAAAACAACATAACAAAATGAATGCCCTCTAATACGAACCACATTCTTAAACTAAAAAAATCTGCTGGTCCACAAGAATATTATTATCTAAGTATATTACGAAAATAAAAAGGCAAAATTCTAGTAACTTGTGTCGTATGTTTTCGAGCTTAGACATAATTCACTATCTACTCATTGTTACAGTGCAGTCATCTATGGCACCGCGTTCACTACCTATATCTACAAAACATGTCGAGAACTGAAGTTCTGAGGATCTCCTCTTCCAATACTACTATACAGTGTTCACTTTAGGTTCCTCAATCATGGCGTAAGAGGAGGAAGGCTTCCGCTTAAATGTGATATAAGTGTATATCAGGCTGGCTAACACACTAATGTTGAGCCCAACGAAGTTCAACAAAGAAAACACGTAGTCACCTCCAACCACCATTCCCAAATATGTAACCACGATATTCTTCAGGCACCCAATGATTGTGGTAGTCAGTGCACTATTGTATTGCGTACAAACCATCACACTGTAGGACAGAACAAATCCCATCACACACGACATTAAGAACTGTACAAGGAAAAACGAATCATCCCAGTTCTCATACTCAGCAGCCCTTTGTAGATCTCCAGTGCTCCCCGCAATTGCTGTTGCAGGGATGATCATAAACAAAGCGTTATAAAACATCAAACCATGTTTATCAAGGTCTTTCGATTCCAACTTCTTCTTTATGTACACTCCATTCGTAGCCGTAAAAGCATCATTGAGCAGTATCAAGGTGTACCCGGACCATGAAAATGTAGCGTCGTCAGCTGCAGCGATGATAGCACCGCCAACCATGGCGTAGACACTGGACTGAACTCCGCAAGAGAGCTTAACTCCCAGCACGAACATCTCGCTCAACATTGTCATGAGAATGCTGAAGCGGCGTAGAGCTGTGAACATCGGGAGACTGAGCTCTTTGGTTCCACCAAGTCCAGTTGCCATGTTTCCTAGATAGATGACTGGAAGCGGCCAAATGCGTTTCAAAACGTCTGTTGATAGCGGCGGGAACTGCACAAGTCTGAAGAAGCGGCCAGCCCACAGCACTGTGATGATGGCTAGCATCTGTCCCAAGCCGAGCACTTGATACGACGGGAAGGCGTACGTCGTCAACACAGTCTTGTTCACTACAGTGATCATGAACGAGGCCAGCGCGTAGAGTGATGCGCTTGAGATCTTCTTTAGCATATCTACTCGCTCCTGCGTACGAAGAGCCGACATCTTGCTACTATGTAATGTAATTATTCTGGTGACGTTTAAAGTATCATGGTCAAATGATAAAACAATGAGATAGTTAAGGCTATACTTATATCAGCTATACGTTATTTTATGTTTACATATGTGTTCTATACCTATCCTACAAGAATAAATAATAGGTTTATGAATAGACATGGATTGTGAATGAAGAATTAAATGAAGATTGGGCTTCTAAGGTAGACACAGAAAGTAAAAAAGTAATCACTTAATTTTCGGATTTACCGTATGATATCGTAGACGCCCTCGTCTCTCTACAAAATATTGGCCCTTTCGCTATCTTTCATAACCTACCTACCTTTCTACCATATGCTTCCGAAAGTTTCCACTTTCTCCGCTCGTTAATATATTTATTGTTTAAAAACTGTTAGTTTAGTGCCTTTATGAGGGTACTTTGTTCTAGATCAAGTAATTTATTACTATGCAAATGTTTAAGTTTTAATAGGTAGGTAGTTATAACAAATACTTATAGTTTGGAACAACAAAAGAGATCGAGTCAAATAGTAAGGGTTAATTTTGTTGAGGTAGGTAAGTTCGTGGCGTGCAAGGTTCTAATAAACAGAGAAAAAACAATTTCATTTATGAGCTCATATCAGCGTATTATGTAGCTTAGCTAATAACAGAGCCGCCCAAATTGCGTAACTAACACCGAATTTTGTCCACGTCCGACAAACTTATGCGGTTAAGGTCGCCGTAAAAGCGCGTTACATATTACCAAATCCGAATGGTGAATTAAGCTATTAGCTGAGACTTGTGTGACACGCCATAAAGCCATCAGAAGAGTTGGCAGTGCGCCACGCTGAACAGTGACAGAAACGAAGCCCGTGAGTCAGCGGCACACGGAACCTGTGCGGCGGCGCGATCGATAGACACTGCACCCCCGCCCCGCGCCCACCCGCGCCCCTCACCGCCTGCACCTGCCGGCAGAGCCCCTCGCCAGCCCGCTAGCCCGCCGTCCGACACACGACAAAAACACGCGAAAAATACTTCAAAAATCAACAGAAACACCAAAAAAAGATTGCTTTCCATCAAGTCAATTTCACTATTATAACCAATTCAGTGGTCAAGGTCGCGACGGTCGACGACCCCGTAAGTTTAGGAGAAACGTCTACCTCATAAAGTATTAGCGGAATACGCTGCTGTTTATTATTTGTGTTGATCTGTGAAATTTTATTTTTAATTATTACGTGTAGTGGGCAAGGTCGGGTGCGTTCTGCTGTGCACAAATGTTGAATCTTTATCATTGGAAACACGCGCGAGCTCCGCGGCGGTTCACAACAAAGGAGTTTGCGCTGATCGCTTCTCCCTGACTTCTCTTTGGTTCGTGGATGTGAATTATCTGGTCTGCAGCAATGGCATCTAAAGTTCTGGTGCCAGCTGCTCCGTTCACGAAGCTATCAGTAAGTGGATCAATTATTTTGTGTCTTATTTCCCTTCTCATTTCACCAGTTCCAGTTGTGCGTCAGAAATAGACATCCTGCCAGGTTCCCATCTGTTTTCAGTCGTCTTCACTTAGTGACAGTGTAACGTTTGCCATGTTTATACGTGAGTGTCCAATATAAATAATAAAATTGCCAAGTCACGGAGCACAAAGAGCTACCTTCCGGTCATTGACATTATAGGAAAAGTCATTATGTATATCAGATGGGCTTTTCCCATCGCCCGGCTATGGGAAATCGTTACTGATGGGGGTAATTTAATTGCAATTACCGCACATAGTTACAGTACCGTACCTATATTGCTCTGAGGTAATTATTTATTTATCTGAACAAAGGGATGCCGCGTTTAAATATTAAAAGTTCTTGTTTGTTCTATTTTCCCAAGTAAATATTATTAGTGCACTGCTCTGTGCCAGGACGTACTTATTATAATTTCAACAACATTGGATTTTTATGCGTCGTTTTTATGTTGTTTTGATAATAATCTAAATACCAATAAATTACCCCAAACGAAGTTCAATAATTGATATTATTACTTTGCTAATTACCTTTTATCTCAAAATCATCTCATTAAATTTGGTCCTGAACGCATTTATATCAACTGACGATAATATCCCTAACTAAAGATGATACATAAAGGTAAACTTTAGCAGCAAAATTTTGATCGAGTGTCCATGGAGTTTTAGCTCTTTGCTCTCCATAGAAATCTTCGCTTTGGAACGGGCTAAGATCATCAATTTAATTTCAATTAGACTCCTATCGGGGTGGAGTGGCTGCCATGTGACCCTACTATGGCTTCATCATTTTATTTTCCACTGACCGATGTTTGACAAATGAAAACTGTTTTTAGCCGGGTTTACTTGACATAAATGCTTTCAGAAACAAATTTCAAAAAAGTTCCTTTCATCTTCAGGTGAAGAAATCTCCCCCGGAGCTAACGGGCGGTGGCTTCATCATCGGCGGGGACCCTTTGGCCAGGGTAGCACACTTGGAGCATAGCGTCCGGTTCTTGCAAGAGCAGCACCGGCAGATGCTGAGTGGTCTACACGCTGAGATTGAAGCTTTGAGGGAGAGGAACCGAGGTAAGCAGTACACCCACATTTCATCGGTTTCGTTTCAGTTGCATGTAATGAGGGACAAGCCTATTGCCATCAACCGGGCACTAATAAAAATAAAATCTATCCAACAATCCACATTGGGCTCGCGTGGATTGCAGTCCACTCTCCTGAGGCTAATTATGCTATGCCTCTTTGGCTACAAAGGGATGTAGATAGATGAAAAGACTTCGCATAAGAGACTGAACATAATTCCTACATCTGCCTGTAGTAGAACTAATACCTAGACATGATGAATGGTAGAGGAGACAATGTTGAATTACATCAGGAACTTCCTGATGTAATTCAGGAAGTTGAATGAAACCAAACCATGAAAAACTTCGAAATCTGTGCAGATTTTCTACAAAACTGTAGATACTCATTCAGTTACCTGCTAATAATCACGATCACCAATGAAACATCGACTCTACACTCGAAGTTGTAGACGATTATGTGTACCTGGGACAAACGGTCCAGTTGGGTAGGTCTAACTTCGAGAAGAAGGTCAATCGTCGAATCCGACTCGGCTGGGCAGCGTTCGGGAAATTGCGCGGTATCTTCTCGTCCAACCTACCGCAGTGTCTCAAGACGAAATCTATGACCAGTGTGTGTTGCCAGTGATTACATACGGGACCGAAACGTGGTCGCTCACAATGGGCCTCATCAGATGGCTTAAAGTCACCCAAAGGGCAATGGAGAGGGCTATGCTCGGAGTTTCCTTGCATGATCGAATCATAAATGAAGACATCCGCAAGAGAACAAGGTTACCGACGTAGCCCGAAGAATTGCCAAACTTAAGTAGCAGTGAGCAGGGCACATTGCTCGCAGAACGGATGGCCGATGGGGCCGAAGATGATCTGGTGAAGGTTCCGGGAATCCGCTGGATGCGAGTCGCACGGGACCGTTCAATGTGGCGACACTTGGGGGAGGCCTATGTCCAGCAGTGGACGTCTTTCGGCTGAAATGATGATGATGACGATGAAACATCGAGCCAAGATTATGACGACCAAGAGAATCATGTGTGGATAATGCCGAGACATTCATATATCTTTGCTCTAAGTATTGAAGGTATATGGACAGGACATATTGAGCTGACTTTCAAGTTATACTTGTAAAACCTAGCTTGCGCGTTGTTGACGAGTTCCCCTTTGATCAGCTCTTTTCCGGATTTTCCCAACACTTACCTACCCACCTACCTACTTCAACATTTAATTTCGCACTTATAGGCGTTTTGACTCGTACCGTGAGGACTGGTTCGAGGAGAACCGGGATAACAGTACATGGAAGGAATTGAGGGAGGCCTTTGCCCAGTAGTGGGACAGATTAGGCTAAAAAAGGGGTTTTGCCAAACGTATGTAGGTCTTTCATCAAAATCGGTTTAATCGGTTTAGCGGTTTCGCCGATCACGAAAAATACAGACAGATAAGTACACCCTCGTTATGAGCCTGGAAGTGAGGATTCGACATGCAATCGACGTTTAACGAAGGTTAGATATTAATTCTCGTTTTATTTTTACCTCGTAACCAAGTTGTAGGTATGTACCGCGAGTCTGTGAGTCATACGCTGTGCACTTAGTCGGGAGATCTAAACTAAACAATGAACTGTATTGGTTCATTGGATGCAATTCCTGCAACTGTATATGTAAAACGTAGTTACAAGAAGTCTGTGGAACCAGAAGAGTTAGACAGAGGAATACCCGTAGTAGGTACTTCGCCAGTTATATTTTAGTCCCATGTAAAGTTCCATGTTTTAGTTGAAAAGTGGTTTTAGTCGTATTTTAAGTCGCTGACATTTAATTAACTTAAGGTGGCCCTCGAGTATACAATATAGCTCTACCCAACCATGAAATACCTCATTAGGAAAATAAAATGGTGTACTTTGTAGTGTAGGTAATAAACATTGTGTGTACCTACAAATGTTTTTTCTTTGTTTCACACTTTTGAGAACTGATAAGATATAATATTGAAAACATTTTATTATTACAGATTTGCAGTTCCAACTGATATTCAATAAAGAATCGTCTCCGAAAGTCAGTTTGCCTCCAGCTGAAGAAAATACCGAAAACAATGAGGTAACCAAACATTAATGATGTTTTTTGTTCATACTCTGCTGCTCACACAGGAAATTGATGTTTCTAAATAAAAGCCAATTAGTATAGTTATGTAATCTGGAAAGAGTTACAAGAGATAAACCCACCTAGCAATAATAAAAGTAATTACATAATTCGTTGGGTTATGAATATTCAAGTAGATAAATTACCTTTAAGTCGCCATTTTGATTGCGTCACCAAAACGCGCACTTTAATTTGACGCAACACTTGTACTGCCTTTACTCTTGTTAGTGAACTGCAATAAGTACCCGCATAGACACTGGGCTCATCCTGTAGGTCGATGATTAGGTTTCAATGCGTTGTATATATATATACATATATTTATACCTTAACAAATATACTTACCTCAGACTATGCACTTGTGTTATGTTCCAGGTGAAGCTGAAGCGCGAAGTTACCCGACTGGAGCAAGAAGCATCGACCGCCCGAAGTGAAGCGAAGGCCGCCGAAGCTCGCGCGGTTCAACTGCAGATTCTTGTGGATGCACAGACTGAGTACGTGGCGTAGACACGGTTGCCATCGAAGCTTCGAAAGGAGATGTTTTGCAGATAACCAGTAACAAACGTTACGTCTATATCTGCAACTCCTCTCTCATAAGCTGCGGTGGATACAAAACAAGCGGGGAGGAGGGCACTTGTTTTATTTTTCTACCTAGTTCATTTTTCGGAGAACAGCACTCCTCGCTCTAACATCCTACCCGCTACTCTTGTCTTTGGACATTAACGTCTTCGCTTAATAAAAAAAATAAAAAATCATTTATTCATTGACCCACATTAGATGAAAAAAAAATCACTAATATAGGTACACTTTCGTCAATTTTGCAGGTGTCACCTAGGCTTAGGTGGAAATAATCCCCTAACATTGTTCGCTATTTACTGCGTGTTTGGTCTGAAGACCTAACTTAGTAAGCGCTATGCTGTGACGTGAACACATGAAGTGGACGCGTCGTTAAGATTTGTGCTTAGATTACTGAACGAGGGTCAAGGAGAGTGGCTATACTGACCTAGACTAAAGGATTAATGAACCACCTATATTTTGGTCTTATTATTACGATTTATCCGATTTGTTTGTTATTGTCAGGTTTCGTTAACTAGACTCGGATGTTTAGTGACATGCGGGTTAATGAAAAAGTGCATTGCAGTTGGCACGCATTGTGGGCCAAGTCTGCGTTTGTAGGTAACCAAATTTTCATCAAAGCGAATACGAGGGTAGTGAAGGAGACGTGCAAGATTGGAGTTCATGGAATGTGATTGGTCTATTCCCGCATGTCTCCTCTCCGCTCCGATCGACTTTGATTCTGTGGAAATCGGGCCATGGTCTCAAGTGGATACACTTACGAATGCGCCACTTTTTCATAAGCCTAAAACCGTCGATAGATTCCACTTGAAACAGCAATTTTGTTTAATACAACACCCGGCGCATAAACAGAAAGCTCCGCTCTTTGGAGGTAACGTCGGCGACGTGCGCGTCGTGCTGCGGCGACAGCTGCGCGGCGGAGTCCCGCGCGGAGCTGCGCGCGCGGCTGTGCGAGGCGGAGCGCCTGGTGCGGCGCCTGCGCGCGGACGCGGAGCGCCAGCGCAGAGAGGTACTCGCGCCGCGCAAGGGGGGCGCCGTCACTAACCTCTTGTTTGACGGCGCGGCCGCGCGGCACGCCCACGTACGTGTAGCCCCGCCACGAAGCTGATACGACCTGTCTTTGTATACCCCGCAGCTTTGAAGCTTGATAAAACGAACCTTCTTTACTTATTGCTACGAGGTAGGAGCAAAAAATCTGAGCCTTCTGTCTGGAGCTCCTTGAACCTCAGGAAATCGTGCAAAATTTGATAATTCATTCTTTCACATTTGTCAAGGCTTGCAGATAGGTTAGAGGTGAAGTTTTCGTTCATTGCCCATTTACAGCAATTTTGGGCAAAGACCACAAAACAATCCTAATGCAGTTTTAAAGAGGCACGATGTTCATGGTAATTTGAAGATTAAAAATGCTCACAGGGATTCTACTTTAAAAATCACCCAATTATCACTAACTATACCTTTGAGTATCAAACACCAGAACCCGTTTTGGGACACCATTTAATTCATCCACCCAAATCCTTTCTGCGAAAAAGTTGCGACGACTTTACATGGGGTATACAAAATGGTGGCGTCGTTGAAGCTCGGCGTAGCAGCCGAAAGGCGCGCCGACGTGGACGGGAACGCGTCACGCATACACATACCTTAGCCGAGGGAATACCAGGGCAATATGACCATGTAAAAAATCCTTCCAAGAAACTTTAAAGCTTATAGCAGGAACACGGGCAGGACAGGACAACTGTAATTGAGAAAAAACCTACACAATGGGGAAGTAAACTGACGAATTAGTTCAGCGTAGATGGCGCTTGGTGATTGACCGCTTTACATTCAAGATAACTTGGACCAGTGACTAGGCGCAAACAACCCAACTAAACAGCCACTCCCTAAAATGAATCATGATAATACCCAAAAAACTGCATCTGGCTGTCCTGTGCTCTGTTTTAAGCCGTATTTTCAGAAAGGTAATAGGGAGCGCCCTGGTACTCTCTACTTAAGGTATCACACGAGTTAAAATAATCTTTACTAGTTTTTTGCACAGTTAAATTTCGCGAGAGTGATGTTTTAGTTTTCTACTAAGCCCGCATGTGTTAGCATTTGTTTTGTCCCGTCCTCGTATGCGCTTACTAACAGTTTTAGTTATAATTTGAGTTAAGTAGATGTGGAAAGAGGTTGCTGCTCGAAATTGTGAACAAAATTATAGGAGCAGCAACCTTTATGACACTTTTTGGGGTGCCAATTCACCAAGAGTTAGAAGCAGAAATTCCTGGAGATCCCAAGTCAACAGACGAAAGAAATTTACTAGAAGTCTTTCCTATGAATTTTAACGGTTTAGAATTTTAAAAGCAAACTCTTGGAGAGTTAGTAACCTGCTTTAGGAAACTATATAATCCACTAATGTGTGACACACTAGATTGCTCATGTTTATCGAAAGTTTATCCTTTTGACTATCAACGAGTCGATATTGATCTTTAGTAGACATGGTTGAAGCTAACAGAATTTTCGCACACCGTAAAGTTAATTTGTAGAGTTGAACTTTTCTTACCTAACTAAAATCAAGTAGGATATGATCCCTAAATAGAGTCACTATACTGTTTAATAATTGTTGAAGCACAATTTTTGGGTGGTTTGAAATACAAAAACTGCACTATTTAGAATGATTGATTTACATGCACATTTTTGGTGGATTAGTAAGCACCTTTATAAAAACCGAAGGTTCCAAAAGAGTGACACAACTATTCCGAAGGCAAGAGAGACTATTCTGCAAGAAGTTGAACCCTACACAAAACAACTGACAGAAACGAACAGTTCCAAGAGTGAACACAAGGGCAACTTATTCTAAGGAAGCACATTGCCCAATTAAAAAATCTCAATAATTAACGGCTGGAAGCAAAAAAGAGATACCTACAACTCTATTTATTTCAAGGCCACCAAGTAACTTCAAAACTGTTCCTGATGCCGTACATAGGACTTATATTTTTTACGCTTTCCCAGAACAGTTACTCAACTTTTTTATATTAACAGTTACACTGTATGAAGAATTCTCTGCACGCGAGTCTGCGAGCCAGCGGGCTGGACCCATTCGGCTATCAGAACAACTACCACTTTCCACCAGTCCACACTCCTGACTTCTGGCGAGAACCTATTAGAGAGTAAGTAGACTTTATCTCCTTTCAACCCTTTGTACGGCCTCGTATTGTGTGACAGGTGGTATAATATGGCTAGATAGGGGGTTACTACTGATATGAAGACTAATAAGATGTATGGAAGAAGCTGCCTCAATCTCAAATAAATTGGGGTAACGAGCTTCTTCACCCACGTAGTATTATATTATCTGTGCCCACGTTTAGGCTTCCAGTCTGGGGCAGCGGCAGTCGCATTATATCCCGCTGCCCCCCGGCGCGAGTGTGCAAAAAACACCGACGTGGTTTTAGTTAGTACGACTCTGACAGAACCCCTCCGCTCTCCCCAGGGCGGAGAATATCTATTGAGGAGTTCCAAATTGGGAAAAATATATGGTAGAGTAGTTCGGTCTAGTCTTGCTAAGGAGAATCTTGTTGCCCTGTACCTGAGTTCGGAGGCCAGGTAGGCAGCTCCGTGTAAATAACTGGTATTCAGCATTTACTGAGACTAGAAGCCAACCTTAACTTTGTTTGGAAAAGGGGAAGGCAGATGATGCTGGACTAGGGAAGTACATGTCTGTTTTCGTAATTGGGGACCAGTCTGTGTTTTCCGATAGCTATAACCTGATTACCCTGGGAGTCTACAAGTCACGAGCGAATACGTTACTCCTAGGCAAGCGTGCAGCATCGTTCACCGCACCATCACTTGATAACAGGTTAGATGGTGCACCAGAGGTGCGTGCAATTTTCGAACAAAACTACTATCTCGCAAAGGGGCTTGGTATTGCTTAATGCTTATTTCAACTCCCAAAATCACTATTTTGTACGTGTAAGAGGTCATTAAGCAGTGCAAAGAAAATTCTTGTCGTGACCCTGATTGACAGAATACATAATCTTAGCATGGGCGTTTGGCACAACATTTACACGATTAAGCAGGCAGGATAAGGAGACATTTAATTTAACACACTAAAGAAATTCATTTCAAATCAAGGATGGTAGAAGAATGTGTATCGTTAAAAAGTGACATGGTAATCTAAAATTGCAGGGACTTCAACATGGTGGGTTCCCGCGGGCGAAGCACCCGGCGTCCTCTTACGCTGCCCGAGCTGTCTGGACAACAGATGCACCGCTCTACCGTCTATGCTAATAGTAAGTACCTATTACTGGCTTCATGAGTGCTTGCATAAAGATACAGCTTCCCAGTACCGACAAGTCGGAACAGACCCGGACAAATCTGCACGGGCTTGCACATAACGAAACAGGTGCATAAAACAGTAAACAAGGTACAGATTTTTGGATGCAAACTTTTCTGTACTGGAACATGTATCTCTATGCAAGTACTCTATCACAATAGCAAAACTTGACGTTCAATGTCAAAATATGACCACGGCAACAGATATGAAGGAATAATATATGTAACTCCAACCTTGTAAAGATGGGAATACGTACGACTGAGTACAGTAGGATGAGGTGTGAAGAAGATGAAAAAGATTACCTTTATCTGAATGTCTCTTTCGATGCCCTCATTAAATCATCACCAAACATTATTTTAACGA
Source organism: Xestia xanthographa (assembly GCA_905147715.2). Taxonomy (NCBI): domain Eukaryota; kingdom Metazoa; phylum Arthropoda; class Insecta; order Lepidoptera; family Noctuidae; genus Xestia; species Xestia xanthographa. The sequence continues at coordinate 30,003,247 of LR990649.1, forward strand.
AGGAATTGGTTGATGAGAAAACGTACTTTTTCAGTTTGGTCAATTTCAGATCATACACGGCCCAGAGCCAATGGATATGACAAAAATAAAAAGCCGCAGGCGGCAAACGGAGAGACAGCGAGTACCACCACACCTAAGACTCCTGAGGAACCCGCAGGTACCTACCATCTCTCAAACTTTGGTCTATACGCAACGATGAAACGGGCTGTCCGATGATGTCAATTTGTTTTCAATCCTTGCGAAGGAAGTCTTGAAAACAAATGAAAGATTCGGAAGATAGTTCGCCACTTTTTTTCCCCTCTGGGGGACTGTCATAAGTGACTTCGACATTTGGAATGACTGATCCCCACCTAGTTTAAATAGGTAGTTTTAGTAGTTATCCGACTTCAAGAGCTATCAAAAGTATTTAATTTCCAGCCTAGTAAAATAATAAAATAAATAATAAAATCATAATAAATACAATAATAAATATTGCTGGACATAACACACAGCGCCATCTAGTGCCACACTAAGCAACGAGGCTTGTGTCGTGGACACCAGATAGTTGATATACTACATAGATACTTCTTGTTTGTAAATACATACTTATTAATATCCATGACTCGGAAAAAAATGTCCATGCTCATCACACAAACATTAGTTTCAACAATTTGGAAAACAAGAGGTGTATTTTTTTGTTTTAGTTATTTTTAAAACCATGCACAGCAAGTTAGTACCTAAGTTTTTATTTTTCATTTATTTTGACATTCCAGAAAGCCGAATTAGATCACTGTACGCGAGCGATTTATCGAAACCCGACAGTAGTAACGTGAGCTCTAATGCCATGTACCCAGAGTTGAAAATGGTTGTCACAAAATTATTATCGCACAGTCAGGGTGAGGAAACAGCACGTTTTTTTTATTTTTATTTTGGCTCCTTTACTAAATGGTCTATTATGGTATGTTTCTTTTAATCTAACAAGGTTAATGGCGCGTCCAAACTGTAAGAGTCACATGTACGGTCGACCAAGCTATTTGGTTGAAGCGTGGGAATATGGAACCCTAATAGGTTTGAACAAAATTCACCAACACTTTCATAAAAATTAATTTATTAAAAATAGGTCGCGGATTACTAAGGCCCGTCATAGGTTTTTTCCGACATATGGAGGTAGGCGCGTCAAGTACTGCCCTGGCTTGCGCGTAGCTGTATGGACGCTGGAGCCGAGGAGCAGGATGCAGGACCCGCAGGGTAGGTGGTAGCGGTGCCAGATGCCCGTAGAGGCGTCGCCGTCGTTGGATGCCGGATGCCGGTGGAACCGACTCGTCAGATGCGAGTGTCGGCACCAGGTGACGCAGCAACGGCACACACGGGTTAACCCCGGAGGAAGAAAATCCCGAACTTTGGTCCCTGGAATTTATGTCCAGTGGTAAGCGTAGGGTTCTCTGCTTATCCTTTCCTGACGGTGACCACAGCAGCGTAAGCGCAAGCGTAGGGATGGGTACTATTGCGCTTAGGGCGTATGTGTGTAGAGGTCACCTTCAGAAGCGGAGTTTACAGAGAAAAAAAGGAAAAGAGAAAAAAAGGTGTGAAGCACTTTTAAATTAATATTTACACATACCTACATAAAACATTGATGTAGCAATTAAGGTTTGAGTACAATAGTTGAAATAGTAGCTAAAATGATGTCTATGAAAAAGATGATGAAATAATTTTGCACATCATTGACCTTGACATGACATTTAGAAACAAGCACTGCGTGAATTTGTCAACACTTAGCCACTTACCCGATATGGGGAATTACACACTGAAGTTATGGTTCCTTTATAGAACTTTTTAAAAAGTAGAATTATAAAAAAAGTTTTGGAAATTCAGTAGTCCAATCAAAGTATAATTCGCGAGGCTGCGCATATGTCGTCTAATATGTGTGTAGACTGACCGCGCGTAAATGACGACTGGCCTCTGCAGGCATGCGAGCGTGGTCGACGCTCGCAGCGCGCGGAGAATGATGGAGTGGGAAAAAAACTGGTTTTAGGAACGCGAGCGAGTGAGACAAAAGTACAGGCGCGATCAGGTGATTTGGTCGGCTGGTAAACGATATTAAAATGACTTCTGTTTTACTTGTTTACGTTTTATCAATTATGAACTAACAACGTTACAATACCCCCGCGCGCAATCAAGGATTTTTGTCATCTCTTAAAATGAATAAAAATCCGCATCAAGAACTTGAGTTACTATAGGTTTACCTTTTATAAGTCATCTTTCATACTTCTCGCTAACATAAACTAGCAGCAGTTATTGTATTCTAACGATACCAACATAACTGACGCACTATAACATAAAAATATAGGTATCTTGTTTTTCTCTAACTAGACACCTTACCAATAAGTGTTCCAATAGAAGGTAGAATATATGCGAGAGGGAATGCAAATCTTGATTCGTAAAATCAAAACTAAATGTGAAAAATTCAAAATAATATAATATCAAAATATAGAGGAGAGAAAAAGAAATGCTATTTGATTTTATTTTTGATAATAAGGTACTAGGTATAGGGTAGTTTTTAATTCTAAGAGTTATTGTTATATTTAGAGTAAGCAATTTATGTAAGTTACTATTAGACTAGACTTGTGTACGTAAGCCTTATTGTGGCCTTCCTGAAAAGGGTAACACATTGCCCATAGTCTTCCTTAAATTTATCATCACATGGAATGCGGCTAAGCCGGAGATATAAATGATTAAGGAAATTTTGAGTACGCAGCAATGTATTGCAGTAATGACGTCGATTCTAAAATGACGTTAACCTTCTCAAGAACATCCAGCACACCATTCAGGTCGTGCGTTAGTTCAAGAGACTAGTGTGAATATCCCCTGTAGGAAATAATAGTCCACACTTAGTTACTAGTTTGCGCAACTCCTGCACTGTGGCAGCTGGTGATTCACCCTTAATAGCAACTTCATACTCGGACTTTTGAAGTGACATGAACTTCACGGGATAAGCCATTATAACAATAATTTAAATTGATAGCAAAGAGGAAAAAAAAAAATTTTTTTTTTTTTTAGAAGTGTGGGTAAGTGTTGAACAATTCCGTATAGTGAAATAAACAAATAAGTACTAAATACTCCGTCTGTTACAATTTTAAGTTAAATTTAAGTAACGTATTGTTGTTTTTTCCACGTATGTAAAGCTAGCAAAAAAAACTAAGAAATTTGGTAACTAAAAATAAAAAATAAAAAAAAATGCAAAATAATAAAATTTGCAACTAATGTGTACGCAGAATTAAATAAAACTAGCTAGAGTGAGAAAAAAACTTTGTTAAAAAGAAAACTTTTTTTCTGACCGTACCCAAGAATTAAGCAACGTCAATAAGTAACGGTTAAAAGATATCGAGTTCAAAATTTAATGTAATGTAAAAAAAAATTGCAACTTATATCGTGCGCTGACTGTACAACAAGACAGTTACAAGTTTTTGAGCATGACTGTACTTAATAAGTACTCCGAAACTTAATAAATTTCTGTAACGTACAATTTAGTTACGATGCAACAAAAAAAACAAGAAAAGCGTAAAACAAAAAAAAAAAATGTTTTGCAACTGGTGTGAGGGTACAAGTAAATTACAAAAAGATTGAAAATTGATCTAACGATCCTAATTTAGGCGTTTAACAGTAAAAAATTCACAAAGATTAAAATAATACAAAACTAAATTTAATCACCCTGTATACAAAACCAAAAAAAAAAAAATGTAGACACTTTACAGTAATTTAAGTGTCGACATAAGACAAAGATGATAATGTCTATAAGTTAGCCAGTACTTACACCCGGCACTCAAACCCTTCAACCAGCACACAGCAAAAACTGCTTACCGGAAGAAAAAAAGGAATGAGGGTAGTACTTCCCCGGGGCGAGCCGTTACTATAAGCTCTACTACTACAAGAATGTTGAACATACGGTATTCATGAAAAAATAAAAAAAAATAAGTAAAAAATATGTTGAGCACCCGGTATATAAAAAACACCCTGTATATCAGGCAAATTAAAAACAAAACTAAACTTAACTCTTCACACCAGTTGCTGCACACGAAATAAAAAAAAGAACAAAGCGTTATTACAAAAAAACAACGAAACACAAAACACACAAAACACCGAAAAACACCACTACCTCCATAAAACAGAAAAAAAACGTATGACCATAAAAAAACCACGATATGGGCGCCAATGAAGCGTGGGAATATGGAACCCTAATAGGTTTGAACAAAATTCACCAACACTTTCATAAAAATTAATTTATTAAAAATAGGTCGCGGATTACTAAGGCCCGTCATAGGTTTTTTCCGACATATGGAGGTAGGCGCGTCAAGTACTGCCCTGGCTTGCGCGTAGCTGTATGGACGCTGGAGCCGAGGAGCAGGATGCAGGACCCGCAGGGTAGGTGGTAGCGGTGCCGGATGCCCGTAGAGGCGTCGCCGTCGTTGGATGCCGGATGCCGGTGGAACCGACTCGTCAGATGCGAGTGTCGGCACCAGGTGACGCAGCAACGGCACACACGGGTTAACCCCGGAGGAAGAAAATCCCGAACTTTGGTCCCTGGAATTTATGTCCAGTGGTAAGCGTAGGGTTCTCTGCTTATCCTTTCCTGACGGTGACCACAGCAGCGTAAGCGCAAGCGTAGGGATGGGTACTATTGCGCTTAGGGCGTATGTGTGTAGAGGTCACCTTCAGAAGCGGAGTTTACAGAGAAAAAAAGGAAAAGAGAAAAAAAGGTGTGAAGCACTTTTAAATTAATATTTACACATACCTACATAAAACATTGATGTAGCAATTAAGGTTTGAGTACAATAGTTGAAATAGTAGCTAAAATGATGTCTATGAAAAAGATGATGAAATAATTTTGCACATCATTGACCTTGACATGACATTTAGAAACAAGCACTGCGTGAATTTGTCAACACTTAGCCACTTACCCGATATGGGGAATTACACACTGAAGTTATGGTTCCTTTATAGAACTTTTTAAAAAGTAGAATTATAAAAAAAGTTTTGGAAATTCAGTAGTCCAATCAAAGTATAATTCGCGAGGCTGCGCATATGTCGTCTAATATGTGTGTAGACTGACCGCGCGTAAATGACGACTGGCCTCTGCAGGCATGCGAGCGTGGTCGACGCTCGCAGCGCGCGGAGAATGATGGAGTGGGAAAAAAACTGGTTTTAGGAACGCGAGCGAGTGAGACAAAAGTACAGGCGCGATCAGGTGATTTGGTCGGCTGGTAAACGATATTAAAATGACTTCTGTTTTACTTGTTTACGTTTTATCAATTATGAACTAACAACGTTACATGGTTTACATTTTACAATGTAATTTGCAAAATGCACGTTAAAATGTAAACCAAATAGCTTGGTCGACCGTAAGTCGTAAATTACAATGAGGTTTTTTCTAGGCCAGCTTCCACTAAAAAACGATAGATAGCGCTACATGACTCATCATCATTTTAGCCGAAAGACATCCACTGCTGCACACACACATAGGGCTCCCCCAAGTGTTACCACATTGACCGGTCCCGCGCGACTCGCATCCAGCGGATTCCCGCAACCTTCACCAGGTCATCGGTCCACCTAGTGGGAGGTCTTTCAACGCAACGTCTTCCGGTATTCTACATGACTCAGTGTAATAATTTTGTTGTCGATGTCCGGTCGTAGCTAAATCGTTTTTACATACAGCAGATATCGGTGTCCAAATATTCGGTGCCAGGTCGTATTTTATAGCAATTATAGCCAAAATGAAAAAAATAAGTTGCAATGCAACAGAAACGCAAGTCGAACAAAGAAAAACGAATGTACACAAACTAGGAACCAACTCCTTTGAAAGGCAATGAACGCCAAACAATTTTTTTTTTTACACTGGTCGTGTACAGCGCCATCTATCGTTTTTTTGTGGAAGCTGGTCTAGAAAAAACCTCATTCAGGCAGAAATGCAGGGCCGCAACTGACACCATCACAATCTATAGAAGCGTTTTCTTAGAGTTACATTACATAGCATAGCAACCAGTTGTTTAGCTTTTCCGCTGAGGTCTGCAGTCTGCGATCGCCTTTGGAACTGAATTTGTGCTGTTAGACTAAACGTAACCGATTATCGTGTACAGGAGTTCTAACTAACAGTTACTAACTGGCTTGTTGTGCATGGGTACTAATAATTTAAATATAAGTATTGTATTTAGTTTAGTTATTGTTTTAAAAGAGGAAATTTGTAGTAGAATCAACAAAGTGGCGGATTTTTTTTTCTCGAAAGCACCAGTCATGAAGATTCCTACTTCATCATCATAAAGTATACAGCGGGGTACTTGCGTAACACACTTTCAATGGCAATGCCATTCATTTTGACAGTGTAACAACATTAATTGCATTATTTACATTGTTGAAACAAACGATTGTTTGCAAACATTGTAAGCGAAGTAGGTATCGGAAAGTCTTTTGCATTGTAATCGAAATTGTGTTATGCAACGGGGTAGCCGAACTGTTCGATGGCAATCGATGTCAGATTGCAGCTGCAGGCTCATAGAGACATTGAGCTATTATATTACTACTACGTATAGAGAAGACAGCGCGAACAAAATTTATGCTCCATTCAACTGCAGTCAGCCGGCTGCAGTTCACTCAGTCCACCACGAAGAACTCGCTGCATCCCAGCAGTGGGCTGCGGCTGGCGGGGTGTGGGCATCGCCCTTTGTCCCGCGGAATCCATGTGTGCCCGTAAACATACGGGCACCGTCGGTGGGGTGGCCATGTAGGCCTCGGCCAATGGTGAGCGCGCTTGCACCGCTCGCCTGTGTGTTAGTGTCAATTTGTGTCGGTAGAGGCGCCACGGTGCTAACCGTATCTTCAGGCCGCCTCGGCGGTCTGTCACCGCTAGGTGGAACTCCCGGTGCCCCGGGTGAAGCCCAGCGGGTGATGACCAGCCAGAGGCGGCTGGGGCTGCCCCTACCGTGCGAGGGGCCCCCGCCCACAGCGTTATCGAAGCTAGCCGATGCGCTCCGGGCTAAGGGGCCATGTATGTATGTGTGAGCGGTATTGTGTTGTGTACACCGCTCATGTTAACGAGTAGATAGCGAGCCCGCGTCGCTATCCATCGCGTGAGTCATATGAATGTGGAGTCGTGTGGGTATGAGGTGGGGGGTGAACGTCACGCCTATATTAACTTAGAACGCGACGATCACCGATGTATGAGTACTGTGTGTGGAGTCTATTTGTATGAGTATGTCGCGTGTAGGTGTAGCGACATACTCGGTGGTCAGTCCGGTGGTGGTGTGACGTCACGCACGTCCGCCACTAGGTCGCGAGGTAGGCGCCGTGTCCGGCGCGGGGGGCGCGTGTTCACTCAGTCACTTGCTCGCCACAGCTATATATACGGGGTTAGCCGCCCCCCGCGCGCCCCGCACAGATTTTGTTCGCGCTGTCTTCTCTATACGTAGTAGTAACAGCTCAATGCATAGAGAGAAGGATGTTTATGTAAGGTGTAACGAGATGAGATGCTTCCGGTTCCAGTGAGCGGTGCGGGCAGCGCGGAGCCGGGCCGCGCGCGCCCCCGCCGCGCCCGCAAGCACGCGCCCGACCACACATAACTGTCGCCGCACGCACCGCCCCCGACACACTACGCGCTGACTGACAGGGACGAGGACGACGCTATACAAACTAACATAGCTCGAGCGTTGGCCAAGGACGACTCTCTACAAACTGCCACAGGTCTACCGAGCGAAAGAGACAACACGCGTATTAGGAATGCGCTTCAAACGTGTCGAGGGAAAGCCAGAGACAACACACGTACGAGCAACAGAGACAACGCTAAACAAACTATCATGGATCAAGCGTTAGACAAAGACATACATAGAAATGACAAAGACGACGCTCGAGCGTTAGAAACGGGCACAAGTATGAGTGACGATAAAATCAATCTACAAACCATCACACGTCGAGCGTTAGACAAAGACAACATGTGTAAGAGGGAAAGAGACAGCGCTCTACAAAATTGTGGCTTGTTTACGGCCGGGTACTGTATTCGGCCACCACACGCCTCTCACAAATGTAGCTGCTGCCCAGCGGACATGTAACGACTGATCAGTCTGACCGTCGATGAGTAGATTTCAATAGACTAATAAACAACGCGATAAAATTTTCTCATTGCTTTATTCCGTGATAAAACGAGACACGAGTATGTCTACACATGATCATGTCTCGCTTTAGCGTGAGGTGGTGGCGATCAGAATGTTGTCACACTATGCATGTGAGCCTATTCACAATGTAAAGCTTCATCCACACTAGAGAACAAGAGTCATATAATTTTAGGCAGCATATTATCGGTGACTTTCGCAGTTCAGGCCCCTTATTCACAACGCTTGGATTCTATTTTCGATTCGGTAAGTCGTATGTCTATCTTTTTTTGACATTACAAAATCGAGCGAGATAGACATACGACTTTCCGAATCGAAGGGTTGTGAATAATAGCTATGCAGGTCAATGTTAACTCGACTAGTGTAGACATAGCATAAAAAAAATGAAGTGACTGTGGAATTTGAAAAACCGTAAATGGCATTGTAGTGCTGTTAAATTTTGAACTGTCGGCGATGAGATGAAAGTTAAAAATCCTAGGTACTTATCTCAATGTCCCTTTTTCTGCATTTCCGTCAGATAATGCTATTGCAAATAACATCGTCTAGCATATTTTTTTGCGAGCGAAACTAAAAGTTTTTGCAAACGTTTTCATATAAACAAACAACTTTTTAACCGACTTCCAAATAGAGGAGGTTATCAATTCGTCTGATTTTTTTGAAATGTCTATTAGATATTGAGGATTTGTTAATGATAGGGGGGACTTCCAAAATATAGGTAACCATTGTTAACATTGAATGGCCCTCATCCACGACACTAGCAATTATGCGACTTTTAATTAGAGTTTTAATGCACCATACATAGAAACTTTGCTAGATTTATCTTTCAAGTTCTTTAGGTGTATCGGATATGGCTTTTTAGGTTCAAACGGAGATTGTATCAAGAGCCTATCATTAGTAAACCTATTATTCCAGTCGAAGAGAGAGATGGAGTTATACAAGATGAATAGCGTCATCTCTTTCTTGCAACTGAGCCATGATGTCTCCAAAATACGAGCTCTGCCAAACAACATTTAGAATGGTGATATTTTTAAACCATTATATATCTAAATATCGACGGTTGGACTGAATAAAGTCGAAGGATTCAATTATTATAATATAATCGCCTTCTGTAACGGTAATATAATACTAACTTGTAGTTATCGTATAGCCTGAAACGACCGTGTTGAAATTAGCGTGCTGACGTAATGTTGTACGATACGATAATTGGGCCTGATTACACTATAAAAATCACTAAGCAACGAATTTCGCCAAACCAACTGATCGCGATCAGCACATTTGTTCAGCCTTCAAAAGCTGTCAGTGCCATTATTGACACGATTTACTGAGCTTTGAACGCGATTTACTTTTTCTGATCGTGTTTAGATTAATGATGAATTCAGGTATACCATGACCTCTTAAAACTACATTGTTTTATTATTACAACAGTACGTGAAAGAGATGGCACTACACGTCTTGTAAGTATAGCTATCTCTTTTCTACTCCGAAGATACTGCTATAAGATGTGGTTGTACGAGCCCCGTCTCTGTCAATCGTTCGAAGACGAGAATTGTGTTTTAAATCTACGTTTAGTGCTACACGAATTTAGTCGTTAGTGATGCAAACGGGCCTTATTTAGGGAAGCTATTTAATGCATCCCACAATAGGAAATATGCATGAAATATAAAACTCTTTGTATTTATTAATAATGCCTTGTATTGGCACATAAAAACATTGTGGTACAGTTGTTTAAGTTGCTAATACATCACTTATTTTACAATTTACTGTTTTATGTAGCATGTTTTTGGTGAAACAGAACGCACTCTCAAAACGCGTCATCCTCGATAAAGCCGGTAGTGACGTCAAAGTCTATGTGTCAAAAAAAACATTTTTATTCGAAAAGTGCTTAAAGTTTCACTATTATTTTAGTATAATATTGTTATTGCAATTTTTACTTGACTAGAGCACATACAATTAGTAAAATGATTCTATTAAGGGCAAAAAATTAGATGTAAACAAGGCCGATTGTGTTAAATGACTTCACATCATGGCCGCGACAGGTACGGACATTTGAACTGTCGTAGAAAATTGCAGGAGTTTAATATTATTTTTAAGCGACAAGCAGAACTTAACTTAAACGTTGAACTTAACTTTTAATACTTTTCTTGGGTTGATAGAACTGTATTTTATTGATTTAAGTGAAGAAAAAATTACGTGCATATACCCTATTGAGTTATGGTTTAATACACGGCAGATGTTTCAATCATGATGGTTCCGACTTCTAAAACCTAGAATAGGTACCTTATTCTTCTCATTGTGAGAAGAGTCATTTGCGCAGCAGTGTTGCTAACATCCAGACTAGATTTCTTGCCAGTTTTTCTTTAAACAAAAACAACATTTTGTATGGGCTTTTGATTTCCGTCTACGATAAGCATGTCACTGTCAATTACTATTAAATCGTGACGTCAGAAAATTAAAAGTTTATATGAACTGCGATAGTCGTATCGTGCAACAGTGTGGCAGCGCCCTTAGATTTTGCTCATTTTGTGATTTAAAGTGCAATTTGTACATACATAAAATGTAATAGTAACGTTAGAAAAACTTAGTACTTACGAACAATAATGCTACGTAATAGTTGCTTAGTGTTTCGTCTCTTTCTTTTATTATAACGAATAAAAAGGACGCAAGACAAACATTGGCGAGTAGGTAGAAGTTTTTCTTTATATTAGATAAATGTAATGTACAATATTTTTGCCTTTTGAAAATTCAGTGAGATATCTCTAATTACTGCCATTACCATTTATTTTACTCACACGTGGAATACGTACGGCATAACGGTATGTACTAAATATTAAAGACTAAACATATTTTTAGCTGAATTTAGAGTTATTATTAAATATAGTTAAAATGATCTGCGATTTTAATCATGTTTAAAGTTTAGATAAACAACGTTTTTTATATAGTAACGCAGTTGTCCGCCCGATTGCCGTGAAGTGTGGACACTTGGACAGCCCACGAGCTACATTTGTGAGAGCGAAGTAGACCTACTAAATGCTATATTTGTAGCCTTATCCATATTAATCTAATTTATTAAAATAATACTATTAATTATTATATTTGAATATTATAATTATTGATATGATAATATATTTATTGCAAATGGTACGTGTTTTATTGAGTCTACACATCTACGCTTAAAAATAATACTTAATCACTAAATTAAAAGCATTTTACAGCCTTTCACAAAGTATTCACTATTCACTACCAGTCAAATACTCTTAAGCCACAATTCAGTAACAAAACGGTTAAATTCTAATCAACTTATCTTAGTACTTCAAACAATTCATGATCACTACAACATTTGTAAGCGTTACCTAAGAACCACCACACGGTTTCGCTTGCATTTTTATTCACTAACAATTTCTTTAACCCATTTATCTTATTTTTAGACACAAAATAATTTAAAAATATTCTAAAAACCTCTTCTGAATTTATATTTGCCAAGAACCTCAACAAATATACAAGGTTAGGGTCTTCAATGGGTTTTTCAATACTTGCAGTGAGATACCGTAAAGCTTTTTGAAAAAATATTTCTGTGAATCTGTTAACGAAGTCTTTGTGACAAGAGAGTATGAAGAACAGTTCCGCTGTTGCTGCGATCCTATGAGAAGGGAGAATGTTGAGGAGTCTGTGAAGGTAGTCCGGTCTGCAAGGGACAATATTATTCACATATTATTATAGTGGCAATGAGGTCATGGGCATAATAGGGAATATGCATGAAATACAACTCTTTTTATTTATGGAAAATGTCTTGTATTGGCGCAAAACATTGTGGTACACTTGTTTAAGTTTATAATACATCACTTATTTTACAATTTACTGTTTTATGTAGCATGTTTTTGGTGAAACGGAACGCTCTGTCAAAACACACTGTCCACGATAACGCCGGTATTAGTTCATTGTGTAAAAAAAACACTTTTTTTTGAAAAGTGCTTAGTTTCACAAAAAAATATTATAATATTGTTGTTGCAATTTTTACTTGAATAAAGCTCATACAACCAATTGTATGAGCTGTATTCAAGTACCGTAGTAGTAGTAGTAGTTTTTTACCAATAAAATTATTTTATTAAGGCCAAAAAAATTAGATGTAAACAGGGCAGATTGTGGATAATGACGTCACATCATGGCCGCGATAGCTACGGACGTTTGAAATGTCGTAAAATATTGCAGGAGTTTAATATTATTTTTGTGCGACAAGCAATAATTGAACATAACTTTTAATACTTTTCTTGGGTTGATAGTACTGTATTTTTATTATTTTACTGTATTTTTTTATTTAAGTGAAGAAAAAATTACGTGCATATTCCCTAACAAATTATTTTTCCTATGTGTGGCTACGCTACATCATGAAAATTCCGTGTAAAATTGTAAAAAGACCATGTAAACTTGTTAAATTTTGAGAATGATACAAATTATATTACCATGAATTTACATTAAATTTTAATCAGCCAAGCCAGTCAGAAATATCTGCGTTAACTAAACAAGTGTTTCAACAGACAAATAATCATTATGTAAAAAAAGCATCACTTACCTAAACTCATCTCGCTGGTGATAAGCGAAGTGTACGAGGGCGTACATCACAGAATCCCTGGTCTCTTCATTGTTGCTGCCCAGCTGCCATATGAGCCTGGATATGGCACCCTGGGCTACCAGTAGCTCACAGACCTTCGGTCCCGAGCCTGCTAGGTTGCCAAGAGTCCAGGCACTGGTTACCTGGAAATGGTTGTTGCGAGTTTCTTGAGTTTACTTATTTTTGGGAATCTTTTGGAATGTATAGTCAGTCTGTGGCACTGCTAGGATAAGAGTTTCCTGTATAAGGCACATACTCTTTGTATGTGCCAGAGTCAAGTTGTTTTCATTTATTTGAAAAACTTTTACTAAGCTGCAGTTAATTCACAAATTTTCCTACTAACAGTCGGCTCAAATTAAATACCAAGTGATTTACGTGACATGCAATAATAATCAACATTGGAGTCCGAGAGCTAGCTACAATAGCAATGATTATACAATGATTAACCAAGCAGGTAGCTCTGCTTGGTTAATCAGCCTTTATTCCCACTGCTGGGCCACCAGCCTTCTCTCTGTGTGACGGAGTGGGGTAATCCATCAGATAGGCTTTATGCAGGTTGGTGGGTGTCAGATATGTAGTGATGAAAGGACTCGAGGCTTTAAAAAGAACTCAACTCGATTATGACGGTTTGCAACTCAATCGAGTCCTTACGACCTTCGACTCATGACTCAAGGTATAATCTTAAACTGTCGTTTTAAAAATGCTCCTATTTTTAAACGACTCAAGCGGCGTTTCAGTAATGGAAAGCTACATTAACCCCGTGGGATAATTTCCGAGCATAAAGCAAATGAAGCCGCGGGTATGAGCTAGTCTGTAATAAATAAGTAATAATCATACACTGAAATTTTCCTTAATAGGGTCTCATATTATACGGCTTGCTTTAATAAACGACTAAGTCATTTCATTGATTCAAGTATTTTCTAATGTCTAAAGCACTTTCACATTCGTAACAAGCCTCAAGACGTATGTTTGGAGTTGAGTCTTCAAAATCGAGGCTAGTCTTAACTATAAAAGCCTTGAGTCCTTTCATCACTAGTGTTAGATGTTATTATAATATATTCTTACCCTAAACATACTCACAGCCAACTCAGCACTGAGATTATCAAGACCAGGGACAAGGTATGATCCTACTGCTTTTGAGACTATAAGACAAGCTTTGACATCACCCAGAGCCAAATTACAGAGGCATCCGGCGGCAGCACACTGTTTATTCACGTCATTACCTGGAAAAGTGGAAAACAGTGGCATGGCAATTATATGTTGTTGTCTTATGGTGAATGCTGCGTATACCTATAATTGGCATACATACCAGCACTTTTATGTTGTTGGTGTACCAAAAATAAACCAAGGTAAAATAAGTCTAGCAGCTAAATCAAACAGAATAAAAAGTCTTCACAACACTGTTCACTAATAAAAAAGAAAGAGAGACAATCAAAGCTTGGCAAGGCTCAATTACTAACCGAGGTTCACTTGAACCACTTTGCTCTGTTACCCATAGTTCTAGATTTAAGATAAAGAATAAATTTATAGAATCATTGTTACAATCATGTTTTTAACCTAGCTTAGCATTATGAAAAAATCGTAACAAGTAAAATTTTAACATAAATATTTAGAAAACAGGGGTCCCCAAACTAGGCTGCACCTGTATCTTTGGGGCCGGTGAATGTTATAATTTATTTCTTTAATTCAGTGTTTTTCAACATGTCGGTCACGACCCCGAGCAAGCAAGCGATCGCGAAAACTATTGCAGTAAAAAAGATACATTTATTAAGAAAATTAAGGATATACATTTGTAAGTTTACAAATTAACAAAAAATAAACATAGCATACTCGTCCATCTTAATGCGAAGGTTGTGCTTGCTTTCATTAACAAATTTCTTTTATCGTGTATCTAATTTGCTACATTGAGAATTAAATGAATCATTTTACTAATTTAAAAAAATGTGTTAATTATGTATTTCTCCAAATCCTAATTATTATAATAATAATAATATATAATAATAATAAGCCTTTTATTTCTCATCTCACAATATTTAACATTTTTATATTACGTACTACTTTATTTAAATGCAATAAGTGTTAGTTGTGTTAGTGTTCGTCTTATTCTAGTTAGTAGTGTTATTTGATTGGGTATCTTTTGGAGATGTAGTCCCATATCGGGTAAAGGCCTCCTCCATCCTGATGCTGTTGTAGAATTTCTGTGTTTTCCCTTGGTTTCTCCCATGTAACATAGAATGTTGTCTTTGTATTCTTCTATATTGCAACCTGTTCGTCTGACTTCGGAAAGACCCAAAATGTCGAAGTTAATATTTTCAAGAGCTATGTAAGTTGAAGATATCTTTCAGTTGTAGACAGGGATCTCATATTATATGTGCATATTTGTGGAGATTCACTTTTTGTCGTCCTTGTAATAGATGGAGGGTGGTGGTTGTTATTCCCCATGGGGACCAGCCGGCTTGGGGAATGTTATTTTTTGGTGTTGTTGTTTGTTTTTGTGTTTTTTCCTTTCTTCGGCTGTTGTGGTTAGTTTTCGATTGATTGCTAATGCTTGTTGTTTTCGGTTTGTGAGTTGTGTCTGGAGCGGTTCATATATTCGAAAGCATTTGTTTTATTTATTTTACTTGGAGCCTTTGGTTGTGGACTATCATCGCCGTTAGACTGAGGTGGTGAGTATGACGGGGCCCGTTTCCTCTTATCATTGCCTTTGTCTTGGTTTATTGTCCCTTTAATTATTAATTTATCATAACGGATGATTGCTAAGTTAGAAATAACAAATACTTTCCAGCATCTACATATGCCACTGAAGATTTTCCCAAAGAGGTCTTGGAAATAAGGAAAGAGCTAAAACAACAACAGCAACAAGAAAAGAATAATGGAATTATTATAATATGCATATAAATGTTGTATGGATTGAATAATTGTAACATAATAAAATACATGAAAAAAAAAGTGGTGGGTCAGGGGTTGTAAAATATTATTTCATACTATGTGGGTTGTAACATGAAAAAGGTTGAAAAACATTGCCTAAAGTATAATTGATGAAATAGAAAGAATATAAAAACCTCCAGGCAACAATAAGCTTTAAATAAATTGTCATACTTTACCTGTGAATTCACGCACTAAGCCCCTCAGTGCCCCGTGAGTATGCAGCACCACATCTATGTTCACTGCGTCATCTATTAATGCATTTTTCAAGGTAAGAAGCTCAGGTGTCGCTATTTGAGCTTTTGATTTCAGCTTCCTTGCTATTAGTGATACTGTGTCTGAATTTGTACTGAAAATGTTTTTTTTAAATCATGAAATGCAATAGGAAGATTGGTAATGTATTGGGGAGTCTTTGCACAGCAGTGGGACAGAAACAGCTAATATAAACAAAAAGATAAACACATTTTTGTTTATGAATCAGGTTAGGGGCAGTCATCCAAACAATACATTTTTGAAATTATAAGAATGTTAATTCATTAATTTTATTCTTCCATACTTCTCATAAATGGTCGCCATCTCAGTATTCAACCTCATTATCACCTTTCACACAGTCCATCCATTGTTTTTATGGTCTTCCCATACTCTACTAGGCAACAACATCAAAACTCGAAAGTTCCTCACAACATTTAGCTCAATGCTCACAACATTTCGTGCTGATTCTACCACGACAGCCGCATAATCCACAGCAGCCCATAACGTCCGTTAAAAACCTGTAACACGTAGTAAGAAGTAGCGGAGCTCATAGATCAATAACTGCATAAATGTGCACGCTATAGAGTAGGTAGTTACGTTTAGTCAATCGCGTAGGCTCTGTAAGCGTCAATATCGATTTTACATGAAGTCAGTCAAAGAAGCTTTTGCAGTGCAGCAAATAGAGAACATAAGTACCATTACGTTAGAAAGAAGTCCACATATACGAAGTAATAATAAAGTTTTAAATTGTTCTTACCGCAAACCAATCATTGACCGCCGAACATCGGCCACTTCGTCGCGATGCTTGCGTCTATTCAGCACTAACAGACTACGGCTGGTCTCTCTTATTGTTTCTATTGGTTCTTCCTCCATTGTTTTAAGAAGAATTACTTTAGCGCTAACGACTTTCTCGTCGCAATCACAAAAATCCTTTCCTTGAAATATTAGCGGCTCAAAACAATAATAGTATAGCTGACAGCTGACACTGACAACAGTGACAACCAGTCCAGGTCCACAGATAATGCAACATATTATGAAAAAGAAAATTATCTCTGGAACCTGGGCTTTCTAGGACATAGGAATCAAGTAAATAAAAAATTATACAGGGTGGAAGGGACACCGACGCTAAGTATGTAGGGGTTCATAATGATGTACTGAATACGTGGTAACCATTTTAGCGTAATGAGGGGTTTTCAGGGCCAACTTCCACGAAAAAACTTCATGGCGCCGTGCAAAATTCTGTGTAAAATTTAGCGCTGTCGTTCAATGCCTTAATTAAAAAAATTAAATGTTGGGTAGTAGATAATGGTGTGTGGATGCTTTAATTATTGCTAACTTGCTTGCTTATTAAATTGTTATACATTAAATTGTAAATGAGAGGTCTGGATCGGGGATTTTCGAACAATATTTGTTCAAATTAAAACTATTTACTATTATTATTAAAACTACCTACATAATCCACTTCTAATGAGAGGTTTTCCTTTTGAGGTTTTAAAAAAAAACTTAGTTTCCAAGAACTCTATAGATGGCGTTGAACTTACTATGCCAAAGCCAAAACGCTTGAAAAAAAAACATTGTGTCACGTCACATACTCTTGTTGACCGACACTTTCATTTGCCTAACCTTCCGAATATAACCAACATTTCTCGCGCTTTGTTAAAATCTGATTTTTTAGGTTCCGTTCCTTGCATTATCATACTTACTCCTAGCGCCATCTATCCAGTGACTAGGGAAGAGCTAAAAAGAAAATCCCTCATTCTAATTCTATTGAAAAACGAAACCGATTGAGAAGAATTGACAGCTCAAGTACTCATTTTAGATGTTGCCAGAAAATGAAAAAATTTAGTTCCCAAATATTTAATTTCTACTCTTTTATGTCGCACTGTATGTTGTTGTAAAAAATAACTTCAAGTTAAATAATTAATTGTTTTAAAAAATATGGTACCTAAGTTAAATTAAAATAATTGCACAAAAATATGGACCTTGTAAATCGCTCGAGAATTCGAGAATGTATCTGCAAAAATCCAGATAAGCTCAATAACAAACTTGTACCTAGATCTCCAGAGATTTGGTTCGCGTCATCAATATCGTCGACTAATCACACGGATTGATGAATTACACGAGATTTGGCGCTGAGCCTGACGGTATCCATTTATATTGAGCCCTTATAATCCCCCAGTTAAAGGTTTGCAGAGCTCTACCGAGTGTGGTCGTTTACCGAGGAAGGGGCTTTTCACTTGTCAGTAATGAGTATAGTGGGGTAATTCGCTTAATCGTGGGTAATCATGATCATTGTAATAAACCTTCTTCTGGCGTTTATTTTGGTACAAATAAACGCCAATAGAAAAAAATGCAACAAATGCAGTTAAATGCAACTTACGTTGTATTGTATAACGGACTGGTGTCCGCAACTCTACGTCAAAGCGCGTATTTTGCGTGCGGAAGCAACTTACGTTAATATTAATAAATCCTTATTTATTTCTTGATTACCGGTATTTTTTACCCAGTTCCTCTGGAAATAATGCCGGCTAGAGCTCTCAAGTAGAAAGTTTGATTGAGGTTTACTGATTGTGCTAGGAGTAGGTAACTACTTTTTCCATGGTGCATAATGATTCATGGAAGTTTTTCATATTCCTCCAGAGCAGTAGGTAGTATGCAAACTCGAGAAGATATTGTAAAAGAGTGGGTAGGTACCCACTCTCACGGGCAAAAAACTCCATGGTTAGGTTACCATGGAGTTTTTTGCCCGTTCTTCTCCAAAGTACACGAGCAACCAGAACCGTGCACCTTTTCTCGACGTTTTCTAAGTGCCATTCATCATCTTCCTGCCCTTATCCCATGTTACTTGGGGTCGGCACAGCACGTTTTCTTCTTCCATCTCCTCTGTCAACCGTCACGCAATCATTTACACCTTTTTCCCTCATATCATTCCTCACACAATCCATCCATCTTTTCCTTGGCCTTCCTCTCGCTCTCCATCCATCCACATTTATATTCATCACTGTTTTAGTCACATGCGATTCTTCCCTCCTCATCACATGCCCATACCAAGACAGTCGATTCCCTTTCAACTTTTCTGTAACTGGCGTAACTTTCAAACTTTCTTTATACTCATTCCTTATTTTATACATTCTTGTCATACCACACATCCACCTCAACATTCTCATCTCCACTACATGCAATCTTTTTTCATCCATCTTCTTCACAGCCCGACATTCCGATCCATACAGTACGACAGGTCTAATCACGGACTTGTATATTTTCCCCTTTAACTTGAGGGGCATCCGTGGGTCGCAAGTTGTTCCAGTGACCAGTCGCCATTTCATCCATCCTGAGTTGATCCGGTGCGTAACGTCACGGTCTACTTCACCATCCCCTTGGACAAGCGACCCGAGGTACCGGAAATCGGAACAGATCGGTATGGGTATTTCGGCAAGAGTTATGGGCGACTAGAGAGACCGCCGAAATTACAGAATAAGTATTCTGTTTTGGACCTACTTAATTTCAGGCCAACATTCTTCAATCTTTGCCACCACACCTCCAATTTGCTCTGGACCTCTAGGCCACTCTCGGCAACCAACACAATGTCGTCGGCAAACAGCATACACCAGGGAGCCTATTCCTGGATGTCCGACGTAAGTGCGTCAATTATCACCAGGAAGAGGTAGGGGCTTAGAGCCGACCCTTGGTGCAAGCCGACAGCCACATTGAAGCTTGGACTTGGACTTGGGTACTACATCGACTGTATATCGCTCGGATCAACTGCACATACTTTCCAGGCATACCTTTCTCTTTCAGGGCCCATCACAAAACCTCACGAGGTACCCGGTCGTATGCCTTTTCGAGGTCGATGAACACCATGTGCAAGTATTTATGCGCACTTCTGTATTTTTCGCATAGCTGGCGGATGGTAAAAATGGCGTCCATCGTTCCTCGACCAGGCATAAAACCGAATTGATTTTGTGAAATTTCGCTCTCTTCTCTCAGTAGTCTTTCAATAACTTTCTCCCAAACTTTCATACTATGTGCCATTAGCTTCTGTGAGGGTGACCGGCAATCCCAGGGTGGTGTTGGGTCGACACTATACTGAAGACATCCCGGACGTCAGCCTGTACGAGATTAGGATGGCTCTGAAGCAGCTCAAAAACAACAAGGCACCGGGTGATGACGGAATTACGGCCGAACTCCTGAAGGCGGGTAGAAAACCGGTACTTAAGGCCCTTCAGAAGCTGTTTAATTCCGTCATACTTGAGGGAAAAACGCCACAGGCATGGTGCAGGGGTGTGGTGGTGCTCTTCTTCAAAAAGGGTGACAATGCCCGGTTGAAGAATTATAGGCCCATCTCACTTCTAAGCCATGTCTACAAGTTGTTTTCTAGAGTCATCACGAATCGTCTCGCGCGCAGGTTTGACGATTTCCAGCCACCCGAACAAGCCGGTTTCCGAAAAGGCTATAGCACCGTAGACCACATACATACGCTGCGGCAAGTTATACAGAAGACCGAAGAGTATAACCTGCCTCTCTGTTTAGCGTTTGTGGACTACGAGAAAGCCTTCGATTCGATCGAGACCTGGGCTGTACTGCAGTCTCTCCAACGGTGCCAAATCGACTATCGGTACATCGAGGTGTTGAAGTGTTTGTACAAAAACGCCACCATGTCAGTCCGACTTCAAGACCAAGTCTCAGAACCTATCCTCCTGCAGCGAGGTGTGAGACAGGGAGACGTCATATCTCCGAAACTGTTTACTGCTGCACTGGAGGATGTCTTCAAGGTTCTGGACTGGAGAGGGCTAGGCATCAACGTCAATGGCGAGTACATCACTCACCTTCAGTTTGCCGACGACATAGTGGTCATGGCTGAGACCATGGAGGACCTCAGTACAATGCTCGATGACCTCAGTAGAGCTTCCGGAAGAGTGGGTCTTAAAATGAACATGGACAAAACCAAGGTCATGTTGAATGCCCATGTCACACCCACTCCTATCAAGATCGGAGACTCTACACTCGAAGTTGTAGACGATTATGTGTACCTGGGACAAACGGTCCAGTTAAGTAGGTCTAACTTCGAGAAAGAGGTCAATCGTCGAATCCGACTCGGCTGGGCAGCGTTCGGGAAGTTGCGCGGTATCTTCTCGTCCAATCTACCGCAGTGTCTCAAGACGAAAGTCTATGACCAGTGTGTGTTGCCAGTGATTACATACGGGACCGAAACGTGGTCGCTTACAATGGGCCTCATCAGAAGGCTTAAAGTCACCCAAAGGGACTGGAGAGGGCTATGCTCGGAGTTTCCTTGCGCGATCGAATCAGAAATGAAGACATCCGCAAGAGAACCAAGGTTACCGACGTAGCCCGAAGAATTGCCAAACTTAAGTGGCAGTGGGCAGGGCACATTGCTCGCAGAACGGATGGCCGATGGGGCCGAAAAGTTCTGGAGTGGCGACCGCGAACCGGAAGACGTTGCGTTGGAAGGCCTCCCACTAGGTGGACCGATGACCTGGTGAAGGCTGCGGGAATCCGCTGGATGCGAGTCGCACGTGACCGTTCAATGTGGCGACACTTGGGGGAGGCCTATGTCTAGCAGTGGACGTCTTTCGGCTGAAATGATGAATGATGATGATGATGTGCCATTAGCTTTATTCCTCTATAGTTATTGCACTCCAGCACATCTCCTTTGTTTTTAAAGATGGGCACCAGCAAACTGTTGTACCATTCGTCAGGTATGGCTTCTTCCAGCAACAACTTATTGAAAAATAAAGCTAACCACGTCCATCTATCCACCCGTAATAAATTCCAAACTTCAACTGGTATACCGTCAGGTCCCAATGCTTTACTATTCTTCATTCCATTTACTGCTATTCTCACTTCATCCATACTAACCATTCTCACTAGCCCCTCATTCACTGGTTTATTGTCCAGCACACCATTCCAGTAATTTTCTTCATTCATCAGTCTTTCGAAGTACCCCTTCCACCTATCCTTTATTTTCTCATCATCCGACAGAACCATTCCACCTTCATCTTTTACGATTTTATCTGGCATACATCCCTCGACTTTCTTTCTCTAGCTCTCGCAAGCCGATATAGGTATTTTTGGCCTGGTGGACTATCAAGTGCGTCATAAAGCTTATCATGGGCTTTTGCTCTCGCTATGGCCACAGTTTTCTTCGGTTTATTCTTAATAGCATCATACTCACTCTTCCTTTCAGCTTTCAGACTAACACTTGCAACTTCAACACTCTGCCATTCCTTGAATTTCCTCTTCTTTTCCTACAACACATTCTGAATTTCTGTCGACCACCACCATGTATCCCTATCTATCGTACCCCTTCCTTTCGTCTCTCCTAAAATATGCTTTGCTACAATATTACTATAACCAGCCATCTCATTCCAACGTTCATTTACACTGCGCTTGTTCATGTCTGCCACCTCTATCATTTTATCCACCACTCGCTCTTTAAATTCTTTCGCACAATCATCCTTCTCTAACATATGCCATTTTATTTTTGGGGGGGGGGGGGGGTCTCTCTTTGATGTTTTTGGGTTTAATTTGTACCTACTTCTAATTCCAGAACCAGGAGTCTGTGCTGTGATACCAAGTCTTCTCCTGGTAGAACTTTGCTGTCTTTGATGTATTTTAACTTGCTTCGTCGGATTAAAAAGTAGTCTATTTGGGTTTCGTGATTACCACGCACTCTTGTATGTAACTAGGTTTTCTAAGTGCCATTGTGAAATAAAATAGGTATTTTGATTGCTTGTAGGTACAAAAAAACAAAGCTATTACCAAAATTATGTATATTTACGTCACAATATTTACAAAAATAAGATGCAGTTGCATTTGAGTATGACGTAGCCATTATACCGATTTCCATTATATTCCATATTTGTAATCCAATTTTTTTATTGCTATGCGCTTTCCAGTCAGCTATTTCAACATTCAACAACAAAGTTTAGGGATACCTTTCAAAGGGTCAGGTACCTACTTCTTCCTTTCGTTTGATTTAATCAAAATCTAGTCTAAATAAAGTTAAGCCTAAATGACTTTACAAATACTTAGATCGAGACTCACTTTTAAATTCATTATATCAGAAGGTCCACAAATATCACGGTTCCGGCGTCCGGACCAATCGTAGTTCTTTAGTTAAAGTGGAATAGCATCCAGGTACCAAGCAGAACTCGGTATTTGTCCTGATGTATTCATTCCGAGCATCGGTGAGGATAGTCTGCAGGTCAGTCTGGTCTCCAAGGCTGTTGATCTTCTCGTAGATACGCTCTAGAAGGCAGTAGACTCTGTAAGGATTTATCGATGAGTTATTACTTAAGTATTGTTTTGCAAAGAAAAAATTTAAAGCAGGCATATAACCCGCAGGATGCTACAACTTAGAGAGGTTGGTCCGACGAGTCTTCGGAGTGTGGACGTCCAACCAAAGCGTGGCAACATGGCGAAGGTTGCGCAAAACCTTTTGATTTTGATTTGAAGCTAAACAAAGAGTTTAGCTCAACTAAATTTCAAGCTGTTTGTTAAGATAAAATAATGTTCAATTAACACTCAAGATTACCGAGGTCATTGCAATTGGTTAATAATTTATGAGGCGGAATAAGATAAACAATTATAAAATGTTTCAGAAAACTAGGTACTTGATGAAGTGTGCGTTACATACTTGGACCGTCTGCCACGCGCATCAGGAGAGGAAACAATGGGAACCGCTAGCCGAAACTCGAGGTTGTCCTGAGGAAATTGTGACCAAACTCGAGCCCGAGGAATCACGTAGTGACCTTCAGTCTGAAAAATATAAATATTATTGTCAATTTCGTAAAATGGATTGTAATTTTCCTAGTACTCCAAAGTATTATCTTCATACTCATGAATCATAATTATATTTTGTGCAGTAGGCCAATGTTTGTACCTACAACGACTACCCTTCGACTTTATCTTGATAAATCAGTATCACTAATTAAGTAGTATTGTTGGAAGGTACCTAACGATTAGTCATAATGTAGATAGTTCCGGGAACAAAAGGCGAACAATGCTGTCATCTTTAACTCCGTAATTTTAGCGATAGCAATATTAGATTTATGAAAAACAGGGGTTTTTCATTATAGTGTTAAAATAAAAACCAAAAGTCGTTTCTTCAAAACTCCCTAAAAGGCCTGCATAAAGACAGTCCTCCAAAACATCTCTGTGAAGAAGTGACTGAACAAACTCCCCTGCAACAAATCTATTGCGGAGTTATGCCAGAATCGATTGTGTTTACCTGCACAATAAAGATTTTCGGCTTGTCCCGCAAGGAAGGAGGCGCCAGATCAGACATGTAGCGCATCACTCCGTGTTCACTGTTAGGAGTGTGACTCGACTCCACGATCCCATCTCTCGTCTTCGCTAGCATCATAACTGCCACGCAACCGTAGTCAGTGAAGTCACTCTGGAAGACTAGAAAATAGAGACAACTCTGTAGTAGTAGGGTTTTATACCTATGGAGTATGGATAGATATACTTTTCTTATTCTTAGCATAACGACAAAAAAATGAGATGGAAAGTGTCTTAAGGAACACTAGGTACTCAGATGATGATTGATAAAGAAGGATGGAAGGAGAATATAATATGGTACGCTGACGGATAATATAAATAAATAAATTAGAGTAACGGCAAAATAAGGCTCATGAAAAATCTATACTAATTGTATCATACTCCTTCATGTTCTATGGCAAAATCCAACCAATATCACAAAAGTAATTTATTACGAGTATGTAGGAAGCCCTTGTGATGTATTTTGATGATGATTTAAAGTGATGCAAGTGCAGAGTTGGTACGCATGGCGTCCAATCAAGCTCTATTAAACCAGATTATGTGGATCTCTCATTGTTTTGTAAATCTATTTAAAGCGAGGCCGTGCTTCTTTAGAATTGAATAGCTTGATGTGTCGCTGTGTATCCAAATACTTACATCTTTCACAAGTGCTAGCAATTTCTTCATCAGTCAAGTTCCTGTAAACATTAACTTCGAAAGAAAATTTCTCAAAGGTGCGTTTGAATTTCATGCTAATGTCATCATCTTGTGGCGGAGTTTCTTCCTCGCTGTATTCGAAGCCAACATCTGATGCATTGCCCTCAAAGATTAACATAGCGTTCTTGCTGTATCTGTAATGTTATTATGCCCAGTTTAGAATACCGTAGTCTATTAAATACTCTACCCTAAACCTAACTCTCCTTAGCGGAAAGAAACAGCTCTAGTGTCTTTTTGAGGATAGTAATTATTTTTGTTAACCTTTTTGTAATGAGTTCGCCTTTATCTTGTTCTCATTACTATTTTCAAACAAGCCTTTTAAATAAGTTTTCATTCGGGAAAAACCCAGTAAAATACTTCAATAGATCATTACTGTCTCATTAGACCACTAACATAGTAGAGGCAGATGATGAAATTTGCAAACTATTCTACATATAATGTTATTGACAATATCAATCGCAACCTGTCTTATCTTTAGTACAACATTACTTCCACTTTTACCAACCTGTCCAGCTCATAGGAGAACCGTGCTCGCGTAGACACCCTCAGCAGATCCACCTCCACAAACTCCTCACTAGTAGCTGACCCAGTTCTAACACAACAATCTCCAGAACTGGCTGTTCTAACACAAACATCTCCTGGCTCTTTCGGCTTCTCTTCAGGCTTCTGATAATCAGCTTTATTATAAGGCAGAGCACACACTACTACGCTGTCCTCAATAGTATATTGGATTTCGATTTCTTGCATTTTGGGATTGGGCCCCATGGTTATTGCAGGCACAATTTAGACTGACTAACAGAATATTAGAGTGGGATTATCTTATCGGAACTTATCGATGCTTGTGCGTCATTTATGATTACAGAATTTACGCCAATCGCTGTGCATATATGGTTTTGATTAGATTTTCAGGTCGTGTAGTGGACATAAATAACGAGTTTGATGCAAATGTTATATTGATAACAGATTGGGCATGTACTCGTATTTGATTCTATTCTAGACCTCGACTTCACTCGCTACTTCGTTGTACATCGAAAATATTTCGAAAAAAAAATTCCAGGGTGTGAAAGGATAACCAACAGAACTCATTTCCAGCATTTTTGGAATTTTTGTCTGTTTATCTGTTTGTCTGTTTCGATGATCAAGCATCACGTAAAACTTACGAAACTAATGTAGATAACTTTTATACATAAAAATTGTGCGTATCTTGAGGTATTATTCAGTTTTTGTTTCATCGTAGTCGGTAAATTCTATCAAAAGATATATGAATTTAAAGTTCTCAAGAAGTAGTGATCATCTAATGTAAGATGCAGCGCCATCTTAAATATGGTCATCAAGGTACTTATGACTTAAATGTGCTCACCAGAAAACTTTTAAATCGACTGACCGGCTTTAAAAAAAAAGTTGTTGTAGCTTATGGTACTCTAGATTAGTCTACATTAATTGTTTTATTTTTTTTTATTTATTATTATCTTGCAATCAGTTTTACAACTATGAGCAGATGCAGATTTGTATGAGATTAGTTTACATGATGCTGCTTTGGAAATTTATAAAGCAGTTTAACATCTTAGTCGATAGAAATCTGAATCGAATTCTGAATCGAATGACCCTTGCCCGTGTCAGTTGCCTCAAGATTGGTTTTTTAACCGACGTAACAAAAAGAAGGAAGTTCTCGATTCGACGCGTATATTTTTTTTATGAATGACCAAGCATAACTTTTACAGAGAAGACCGATATACATGGTCCTTTTTTGTGAAAAGCTTAGATATGTATACGTATATCCCAAGTTGGTCCCATTTATAATTGAAAAACCGTGTTTGGGCTAATTTTCTGCACCTTTGATGAGAACTTTTGACCTAGCTGGAGTATGACTGTCTGTTCTAAGGATGAAGACGTTAGGCTATCGAGGCAAGCCCTTATTTGATAAAAAACATAAGTACATTTTTTTGCGATTAATGCAAATGTATCGAAGAAATTAAATTGGCTCCCACTTGAATCTATACTAATATTAAAAAGCTCAAGAGTTTGATTTGATTGATTGGTTGAACACGTTAATTACAGGAACTACTGGTTCGAATTAAAAAAAATCTTTTAGTGTTGGGCAGTCCGTTCGAGGACGGCTATAGGTTACCTAACATCACGCTACAATTATAAGGTTAAATAATAAAAGGATAAATGTTGCAAAAACAGGGAAAATTTATTTCTTCTAAGAGCTTCCGTTGCGAGCGCTGCATAAACGGTTAAAGTACAATAGAAGTACTACAATCGTGTATGAGGGAATTGTTCCTCTCAAAACGTTCTAAAAAAAATCCACGATAGCACACTTATGTATCTTATAAGGTTGATTCACACTCTCTCTAACCCTCTCTCTCTCTCATGTGACGCAGACGAAGTTGCGCGGGTCAGCAATTAAAAATAAATCCACGATAGCATGTCTATCTTTTAAGGTTGAGTCACAGTCTCACCAACCCTCTCTCATGTGACGCAGACGAAGTTGCGCGGGTCAGCTAGTGTGGTGGTACAACCCCTAGTGGAGTGTAAGGCATGTGATCGTCTATATATTGTCAAGTTCATAGAGTAGTTTTAGAATCAGCTAAGAGATATCATTGTTAACAGATAGTTAATTATTGCCTCATTAGTCTTTATGTCGTCTACCTTTACGTTTATCCTAGTACATAGCATGGTCAGACAAAGTATATCCACCGGTTCTCTGACTGGGTTCACCTTAGGTCATAATTAACCCACCGTGTCTCTTGACCTTGATAGATTAACTCTACTAATTAAGAAAGAACAATAATTATATTAGATTACTTCAATTGAATTAAATAATACCTTGGTTTTATCAATTATCACCAACAACTTGACTCGTTATTTCCTAATGCAACTAAGAATGAGTGTTCCAGTTAGTTGAACACAGGTGAACTTTACTTTGTAGCGATACTATGGTATCTGCACTGATCAAGCCAAATTAGTGAGCGTCGAGGGGATTTCCTAGGGCCTGGCTCAAGGCCTGCCTTACGGCAGTTATTGGAGGTTTATAGACCTTCCCTTATGTACCTAACCCGCTGTGAAGCGATCATAATCATAGGTGTGCTAAGCATCTTTTCACCTCCTGATCAGATATCTGATATATATTTTTATATATTTTCAAACTACGGAATTTAACTGGGTGGCCACCCAAAACAAATCAGGGATAGGTCTGAGAGGAGAGTGTGATTGACGCTCCCATTTGCACTTGTAGCCTTCCATATATGTACTAATTCTTGTGATATAATAAAAGGATGATAGCTGTAATAATAGAGGTCTTTGAAACTAGTCGATTGAACTATATCTGTTACCATCGTATCTCGGGGCCTCCTAACATGATTCTATTGTCTACTGGGTATTGGTAGTACAGCTGGTCCCCGTTGCTCGTCGTGGTGAATGAGGAATTTAATCGAGTTTAGAGTGCAAATTTAATAACCGAATAGCTTATCTGAAGGATAAGTTATTCCCTCTCTTAAATCTCCCTCACTCTCTCTTTGATCTCGTAATTAATAGTAGAACTAGTCTGGTTGTGCTATATTGATTTCATCAAGAATGTAAGTCGAAATTCTGTGTTGAGTTACTGTCTTTAATAGACGGGTTGCAAAAGTGTACCTATACAAGTGTTCAGAGTATATAAGTATCTGAAAGGGCAACAAAAAAATAAAGATATTGAACAAAAGGGAAATTATTCTATAAAGAAAACCAGTTTTATAGTTTAGTTAATCAAAATCATTTATTTAATACAATCGGTGTAGATTCAGGGTAGGATAGGCAAATATAGTCAGAAGTCTAGCTAACAGACGTTTTAAAAGATCCAAATGGGACATCATGGTTTCAGTTATTATAAAGTACGATGTATCACTTCAACACAATTCACTTGTACTATTTACTTAGAGTATATATTTAATTAAAGAAAGATCAAGTTCTATTATTTTATTGGTTCAGAACTATGATCTATCCCAGTCATTATTTACTCAATTTGGGTATCCAATGTAATTTATGGCGATATAAGGAATACTTATCAATATCTAGAGTTACATTACTTTCGCTCGTTTGAGTTCATTTCTGTATCACCCATCAACTGATGGGTTCCATCAGATGGGATCCATGGTTGTATTGATTTTGATCAATAAGGTGTCAATCGATTCGTTGTTATGGCCCGGGTAACATAGCCGCCGTAGTCTATGTTACCTGGGCCATAGGGCCGGTACAAGGTAACATCGACTCCTCCGAGTCCGTTAAAATGTCGATTTTACCTTGTAAACCCTGAGTTTAATTAGAGTGTGATTTTTCAGTTGTCGGGTTTTTTAGTGGTAAAACGGGCACACAAATTCTTGTTACAGTTCGGTCGAACCGGTCCGGACAGACTGCGGTCCGGCTGCAGTTCCCAGCCACTGTGCATTGACTGGTATTTCAGTACATTATTGCTAAAACTCCGATGTCCGGAGTCTTGTTCGCAATCGGTAGTCTAATCGGTAGTAGGTAATCCCGTCGGCACTTTGGTCGTTTAGAGTGAAAAATGAGGCAAATACGTGGCAGAATATAATGAACTAACGAAACGCCCCGGCTTCATGCAAGCCGCCTTATCTCAATTCGGGTTACGATAGGAACGATACGTCGGGTCAGGTTAGGAAGAGTTTACGTTCGGAACAATTTTTTTTTTTTCAAGTTCCTAACCTTCATTTCGGATTTTGGGTAAACCGTGATGATGATGATGATAGTGAGTGATGATACGTGGAAATCGTTTTCGCGTTAGGTCACCCCATTCATCCCGTATGATTGCTTTGAAAGCTAGTGATCAAGCATTTTTATAAGGAAGGACATAATGAAACCAATCTATTAACATCAAACTGTTTATTAGCGCAAATACGCTCTTAATACTTACGATTTTATTTCACTTATATAGTTACAACCATACAATAATATGCACAGGAAGAGCAAGACAGTAGCGACAATATTATAATTAATTAATACATTTGATTAAAAAACACTTTTAAGCTGATTTGCCCAACTACTTAGATTGTAGCATTGAAAATGTATGATATGTATTTTATAAGTCATATTGCAGAGATACAAGAACTCTGCAGTTCTACTTCATTTAACAAAGGACACAGGAAACTAAATAAAATATAACAACAAACGTAACGTTGATCAATTGCTTATAAATAACACGTAAATAAGTAGAAATGCAGAGTTTCTTGCAGAGATTAAATTCAGTTGATAATAATTAGAATATTTAAAAATATTTACACTAAATATTTTTGTCTCTACTGTCCTGGCTCAAAGCTCTACTCTGCACATATCATAATTTTATAATACTTATAATTCATAACTTATCATTATATATTTAATATATAAAACGATAAGCTTAACTTTAAATACATTTACGAGTATATACAATAAACATCACTATTCGTCTTTTCCTTTATATTTACATTAATTTTTTACAAGATTTAATTAAGAAAGATATTTAACAATTATTTACATACCCAATATGATTGCGCGTATCATTTTATTTACAAAAAAAGCTTCTACATTATACAAATTGATTAAACTACAACAGGTTTTCTTTCCTTATATTTGCATGAGCAACTTTTCTTTTTAAAACTAACATTGTTATTTTTGTGTGAGTAATCAAGGAGTGACCGGGAGGAATGTCTTTGCTATAAGGTATCTGCTTTATCATTGGTTACAGACGTGCTGCTAGTCTTTTCTTGAGTGTTGATTGGCTGGACGTTGTTGCATTGCGTTTTGACGCCCTCTTTCGGTTGGTCGTCATGTTTCTTTTCTCCGTCGCCCTTTGGTTGGATCGTCTGGCCGTTGAGGTGTTTGAAGTCGGCCGGGTCGGTCTGGGTCTCCTTGTCAGCGGTTGGTGCTTCTGTGAATTGTAAAAAAAAAACATGTTTTAGTATTTTCGCTCTTTCAGGTTTTTTAGAGAAAAATTACTACTGAAGATGTTGTTTTTCCTGAGCTCGTATTCAGTCTAGAGTTAAACTGTAGTTAGTTTATAGTTAAACTGTGGTCAGTCTGCAGTCAGCCTGTGGTCAAACTGGAGTCAGCCTGTGGTCAGTTTACAGTCAACCTGTGGTTAGTCTGCAGTCAGCCTATGGTCAGTCTGCAGTCAGCATGTGGTTAGTCCACAGTCGGCTTGTCGTCATTATGTTATTTATCACAAGTTCTCTTGATGTTGTTCTATGGTTGTCTTGTGATCTCTGTATTATATTTCTAATTATTTCTCTGGTATTGACAAAAAGTAAAAGTAAAGCTAGGAACAGAATGCAGTAAAGACTGCCTATTTGGTGTAGTGGTGGCAAGCGCGACTGCTGTGAGTGAGGTCTTGGGTTCAATTCCCAGATCAGGCAAAGTGTTATTGGATCCGATAAATCCATAAGAAATTTCTTAGTGGCAGCCACGGAGCTTGAATCTGTGCCCAGCTGATGGCAAAACGTTTGCCCTTATTACATGGGGCTTAAATATAACTGGCGAAATGTAGGTGTGTTATTACGTATGGCACTGCCAAACCCTTCATGGATTAAAGGCGTGATGTTATGTTATGTTAATGCAAAAAAGAATTTACTTTTGATCGGCGGATGCGGCAGCAGTGGTGCCGGCGGCGGCTTGCGGCTGTACCGCACCGGCATGATGCTCTGCCGGACGTTCCGCTCCGGCCGAACGAGGATTATGTACAGCTGGAAACAATACAAGAAGTATTTATAGTAAAAGTAGTAGTAGCCTTTGAAGTATGATTAGCTTGAAATCTTAACGATTTACCAAATACATGTTAAATATCATAGAGAGGCTTTAAGAATAAATTATCATTTTTCTGCCCTTAAGAGGCGGCGACCGATGCGTAATTCATACAAACGTAATACCAAAATTATTTGTAAATCAAACATATTCTTAATGTATTTATTTCGATTGGGTTACAGAATATCTATGTTCCCAAATATATATTTTTTGTTAAAATGCTACATTTACAGCAGAGCCACATTTCCAGCAACACAATAATTGCGAGCTTTCACAAAAAAAATAAACTTGTAAATTTTATTCACAATTTTCAAACAAATAACCGCATTTTTATTCAAAAACCTCTTTAACAATTTGGTTAGTATAAAACAAAATAGTTTTGCCGGAAGCAATTAAGTGGGGCTGTATAAAAGGGATGCTTCACGTTTTAATGACCGGCTGAATTAAAACAGCCACCATTTTGTTTTTTATTGGAGGAATAAATTGCGTTTGTGTTCGTATTTCAGTGCCGACCCTTAACATATCTCGTGGCAAGTGGCCCGATGCTGATCTCTGTTCAATGATCCGTGAAGAGGTTGCTAACATTTCCACTTTGCTGTCCTTTTTTATGTTTTGTTTTACAAATAAATCTTGGCCTATTGTTTGCTCATGAGAATACAAATTGATGTAGCACTTCAATACCCGCAATTACAGACACAATTAAAATAACAATGCACCGTGCCTCTGGAGGCACGGCCGGGAGCATACGGGTTAAATACGAGTAGCTCCTTGTTTTTTCTTTTGTGTTAGGTATGTGTAGTGCACTGCATTGTATGGAAGTTTATAGCTATTCATTGACTTGGCAAATTAGAGGCTCAACATTCTTCTGGCTTCCCTAAAGTTTGGGTTTTGGGCTTATGAGTCGCGTAACGACTGATCTTTGAATGAAAACTGGCACCAAGCATAACGTAACTACTTACCAAGCCTAGTACTGAACGGTCTCGATATAAATTGTCATCAGTTGAAATACTGACCCCGCCAAGCAAAGCACTTTCATGCAACACACGCTGCTACTAGTACCCAGCCATGAGGCCCTAATACTACGATGAATAAAACTTAGTCATGCGACCATTGCTATTTTATAATTGAGCCCAATACTTTCGTTACAAAAACCTTTCTCATGTTGACACGAGGGAGAATATTATTTACCTTAGGAGAGAAAAGGCAGACGAGCGTGACGCTGGCGCTGAGCGAGATGGTGACAGCCATGCTGGTGACGCGCAGTGGCACGTGGCTCGCCGTGCCGAAGTACAGCGGCACGAACGCCAGCCAGATCACGCACGTCGTGTACATTGTGAAACCTGCGGTAGAAAATAAGTCGGTGAGTTGAACTAGTTCGAACAGAGAACAGTGCAGCAAAATCAACCAAAAGTCATTAGAATCAAATATGGAATCAGCACTTTTTGAACGTCAAAGTTACATAAGACGACCCCCCAAATTGCAGACCTCTTTCTAGTATTTTAGCTGGGAAGATTACGGGGCTAAACAAGCACCCTTGTAACACAACCTGATAATCAGTTATTAGTGTTAACCCGCTAGATAGGAAAAGTACATGTTGGCTTGAGTCTTTCGGCAACAATGATGATGATGATGAAAATGATTTTGAGTGTCGATGCTGACTCATAATCAATAATAACAAATATTGGAATTTCAGTATTAAATGTTAAATCCTGCGACAGAAAAAAGCTATGATGTCGAATTGATAGACAATTCGACATCATAGCTTATAGCGAAAGATTCCTTCAGAATAACATCATTAAGAAGATTTATGTCCTAGTAAATTTGTAACCTTCACGTTTGCTGATATAGAGTCCTGTGACAGACAGATGGACATTGATTGACAAGACATCACTTAGGTCAGAAAAAAGCTTATAATTACGACATTATTTTATTCGAGTTCAAGTAAGTATGTCTTTAGTCAGTACATCAATTAATTATAATCACCTAAAAAAGTTCTGCATCATCATCATCATTCTCGTGCCCTTCAGCCAATTTCTTTAGGCTCGGCGTAGCATATCTTCTTCTGCCATACTTCTCTATCACTCAACATCTCGTTAGTCATCTCCTTTCTTGCCATATCACCTTTTTAACCGACTTCCAAAAAGGAGGAGGTTCTCCATTCAATCGGTTTATTTTTTATTTTTATGTTTGTACACCGATTACGCTGAGATTTATGATCCGATTTACGTGATTCTTTTTTAGTTTCATGCGAAATAGTTGCCATTTGGTTCCATAAAAATTTTACCTAGTTTGGCCCAGTAGTTTTCATTTTATGAATATTTTTACTACTTCAGTCGTGTATAATTTCATGTATGTTCACCGATTTCTCCTCCATTTGTGGAGTGATTTTCAAAATGATTTTTTTATTTGAAAGAGTATACTCCTGAGTTGCATTTAAATTTGGTGAAGATCTGATGCTGGTTTTCGGAGATATAGAATGGAACTCTTCAAAACTAGACGGTAATTCGGTCGTGACTTTTGCAATCGGTTGGATGTTTATTGTTTATACAACATCATGACGAAACATCACGCCTGTATGCTCTGAGGGGGTACGCAGATGTGTACAATACACGCAAATTTTGACAGTTTAGATATGTTAAGTTCCAATTATTGGGGATAAGCCTATTACCATGACATGTATTGTTAACAATGTAAAATAAATGCATAGCATATAATATTTGTATAGGCTATTACGACTAAAAATGGAAAAATAAAAAAAATAAAACCGACTTCAAAACACAAAACACAAAAAAGTGAAAAATAACTTTAGCTTCAGAAGTCGGTGACAAAAAAAAAAATTAAATGAATCAAAAAAGGTCACCGACATCTGAAACTAAAGTTATTTTTCACTTTTTTGTGTTTTGTGTTTTGAAGTCGGTTTTATACGTAGTCCATTCATCCTTTTACAGCCATCCACATTTATACTTGAAACTTTGCGACATTTTCCTCATTCCTCCGCATCATATGCCCTTTTCTGTCACCGGCGCCAATTAATCAGTTGTTAATGTCAATTAAATAGGATTCAATTATAATAATTATAATTATAAGTTTCATGGTTATACAATCTAAAATCTAAACTATCTCGTCTAAAATTACACACTGTATTATACTTCAAAGCAAGCACTGTTGCAGATCTAATTTCAATTGTTGAATGTTTATTAACAATTACCAGCTTCTGTCATCCCATAAACAAACAACGCACACACACATTTGTGTATAGATGAACAATTGGGTTGTGCACAAAGTTTACAATCACACACATACACACACACAAATCCGTAAGCAAATTGATCTGCACATCAATATAATTACCGTTCCAGGTAACCTTAGTACATTATGTTGTGTCCCGGTATTGAAGTACGTTTCGTGTGTGTGTAAGCTCTCGTACGTACCTATTGCATTGTGTGGATGTTCATAGAGCAACGACAATATGGTTTTAATTTGTTTTTGAAATACCAACTTTTCTTCAATTCATTCCAGTTGGTAATTGTTCCACATCTATCAATCATGTAAGTTTGAGTTCGATATTTTTTGATAGGCGCATGTAGATTTCTAATAGAGAAAGTTACTATTTACTAAGTTATAAATTTGATACTATCCCATTGCTGGGCAAAAGCCTACCCAAAGTCTTTCCAAGGTCCAGGTCGTCTTTTCATTGCGTTTGAATAAATAAAATAAAATATCTTGACAATTGGGCAGAGACAAACTCTGCCCAATTTTTCTGTGAAATGAGTCCATCCCTACGATTCTTTACGATATCTCGATTCTTCTTGTTCTTCGTTCAGGAGAACCTCATACTAGACTAACTCAATAAAAATGAAACTAGCCCAATTTATGGTCTTGACCTTTAAGGGCTTATAGAGCAAGTTTCGAGCCAATTTGATAATGATTTGTGAAACAAAACTTGGACAGAGAAATTAATTTCGTAATTAAGACGTCCAATTTAATTTAGACAAAGTCGAGTACAAAGAGTTTGTAAATAAAGTGTGAATGAATGGGTTAAAATGTTGGTTTAAACTAGAGAATAAAATTATGAAAATGTTGATTTGTGAAAGAGTTTGCTAGCAAAATCATAATGAATCTCTGCACACGATCGTTAGGATTGGCAAATACTCAGGAATCAACGAGACACTTTTTTAGCTGACACAGAAACCTAACGTAAACATGCACCTACTTTTAGGCTTCACTCAACACTGCTGGACATAGGCCTCTCTTGAACTGCACCACAACAGCCACTCTTCACCTTCTGTATGCAGTATGACCCAGTAACCTTCTTAAAGTCTTATGCAGCTAGAGAGCTGGGGGTGTCCAACGCTGCGCTTACCTATATGTTTGCTCTCATTAAAAGCCTCAGGTATCTTCCTGGTCAGCACGGCGTAGACTGTGCACACGAGGATCAGCACGATTGGGTAGAAGAACGCGATCATGTACGAGGCGTCCACGTAGGAGTCGCACACCAGCATGTTGTCCTCCCGCGTCGGGTAGTGGAACATCGCCTTCGCTGGCGCCACTATCATCCATACTACTACTATCAGCACCTGGAAAGAATAGTGAGGTTGAGTTGCTATAAAGTGATCGTATGATGTATTCCTATCAGAGAAAGGTAAGTGATGGTAGCTGTACACTCTGGCTAAGACTGTACTGATCCTGTCCGTTTCAGGGCGAGTGCGAAAGTTGCTTGCTCGTAGGTTTTTTGCAAGATGACTTGAAAGAGGCATATCGAGAGCTCTCGGTCGAGAGCGTGCAGCCAAAATGGAAAGGCGAACTTCGATTTATTATTGTCAACATCATGTTGTGGGCACTATCAATTGGTCAGCGTCAAGATACAACAAATCAGGCGACAGTTTTTATAAAATGGAAAAAGAGCCCGCACTTAAAACATACATTTTAGGTTTCGGCAATTGATTTAATTGTTCCATACCGCCGGCGGCCGTTTAATTATTTTGTAAAATGCAGTTTTATCGATGTCATGGCTGAAACTGATTATGGTTGGCATTTTATGGTCCAATGTTTGATAATAAGACACTAAAACAGAGAGAAAGATCTTGTCTCGTTTTTAGAAATCAGGAAATGGTCGCATACATTGTGGAAAGATGAAACTAGAGTCAATACGGAAACACACCTATTTAATCCAAAGCATCGTTTTAGTTCCATGCACGATAATGTATATTGAAATTAGAGATCTACCTGTATAGATATAAGAGCGGCACATATCGCCAGCTGTGAGCTTGGAGAGATGAGGATAGGTCTCTTAGCGGAGTGCTTGCTTGCGTTGAAGATCCGCGAGATCCTGTTGGTCTTCGTCAGCAGTGCGGCGTAAACAACCGTGAAACAGAAACCCGTGCCAAACCTGTGGGGTGAAGGTTTAAGTAAATTTTCACTGTCCCATGGTATAAGAGACATAATACTTGACACCTGTAGGAGGTGTAAAATTTAATTTCTACTTGTTTATCGTTCGTACCGCGCAGCAAAATCGAATGAGAACCGGAAAGAAAACGTCAGTCGGCTTAGAAGTTTGCCGATCAGCACTAACTGAATAAAAGTCATTTGTGTAGGCATTCTGCCGAAACGAATGTGGTGAACACACATACAATGAGTCCCGCCAACACATCAAATATTTTACTGTTAAATTTACTGCATTTAATGTGCATACTCGTACAATTCTTTTTTTTTTCATCGAATTTGGGCCAGGATTTTCAAACTTCTAGCGTTGTAAAGTATAACTGTTTTTTTTTAATTTGCGTTCCTTTGCGAGCTACTGCAATGACGTCACGTTCATGTCCGATTGCGGGTGATGCGGAGTGTTTACGTCATAAAATTTGATTTGCAAAGTGGTTTGCACTTATTAATATTTTAAGTGTTTTGTGTTTATTTATTTTTTTCAGTAGCCTTAAATGTCCCACGGCGGCAAAGGCTTCCCGAATATCCTTCCAGGCACTCTTCTCCTGCGCTACCTCAGACCAGTTATTAAATTAATTAATTACGATTATTGGCAGCACGCGGCGTTTAGTCGGATTTTGCCGCGGAGGCCGTATTTTAACGTTTAATATCTCAGTCATTTTTGAAGATAGGAAAATAAAAAAAAACAGATTCTTTTTTCACTGGTTACCTATTTTTTAGACATGCTGATAACAAAAAACGTTGGTGTGGCTCATTGTGTAGCGCTCCTGAGAATACCTCGCCGAAACGTGACAGACTATTTTTCAATAGCTTCTGTAGTGTATCTATTTAATAGATATGGTAACACTGTCTCACAGCCACAAGTACCTAGTCAGGTAGCTGTCACTAATGACAACTGTCAGTCACCACGAATGGCGGGAAGTTGTAAGGTGAAGCACCCTGGACTGGGGGGCTTGGTGGTGAGGTGAGCCTGTGATATTCTTATCGAATTGCGTTATCAACCTATTAGCCTACAACAAGTGGATACTACAAGTGGCGACGAGGATAAAGGTCAGAAATTCAAATATTACTTATGGAAGTTTACAAGTAGTCGACAATGAAAAAGAAAACTTTAGTAAGTACTAAGTACAGCTATCGGACTATGCTTGATACATAATAAATTCATGTAAATTACCTACTGTATTACTACTGGCAGCAAGTATTTCAAGCTAAAGGAACAATTCTGTATTGTTGTATCACGCACTAGCACTTCACCGCGACTTCGTCCGCGGGGGTTGTGGTGGCTCGGCTGATTTGCATGACATCATGTCAGTGTGATTTATAGCATATGTTACTCGATAAAGATGTGGCTTTGTGATGGTGAAGGTGCTTTTGGAGTGGTTAAGTGGTTCTTGAGTTGAATCGTAGCGAGTCCACAGACAAGGAATCAGATCTTCCTCTCTAGGGTCTTGGTGTAGATATAGATTGTACTTGATTGTTGCATTGTTAATTATTGGAAGAGGGATCCCACAGTAATCAATCAATTGTATTCTGTGATGCATGGCGTTTGAATTATTTTAATAAAAATAACTAATAAGTAATCATCAAGTGCTGCGCTTTAACAAGACCAGTCCAAAAAGTCATTTTTACTTTTTAAATATAAGTGTTTAAGTCCTATAATTACTTGAAATAATTTTGACTGTATGAATTATTGATAACCTACTGATTCTTTGTATTGGAATAATTATTATCTAATAATTCACCTCAAACAGTTTCTATCCAATTAAGAAATTGATTAAACAGTATGCTATACCAGTATAAGAGTGATTTAATTAAATATATTTTGTGTAGTCAATATGAGTACAATCTAAATTTAATTTTAAAATGTAGTAGTAATGGTTATTTGTTACCTTGAAAAGTAAAAAAAAAAAAGAAGGTATTATGAAGTATTAACTTCAAGTCCTTTATCTAGGTAAGTTAGTTCTTCAACTTTAGTAAGATAATCAAAAACAAGAAGGTAGCTACTATGACTCGTGTGTCAAATGAGATGACGAGTAGGGGAGAGGTATGAAAGAGGAGGACATGCTGCGGGGGCCCCAGATGAATTGGTATGGGGGAAGGTGAATGATACTAGGACTCATGGTCACAATTATGGCTGCTTAGGTGAGGTCCTGGTTTCGATTCCCAGGTTGATAGGAGCCTTGTTGGGTTTATTCATTGGGAATTTCTCGGTAGTGGCCAGGGAGTCTGGATTGTGCATGGTTGGTGGAAGTACGTTTGGCCCGTGTTGCATGGGATTTGGACATGGCTAATAGCATGGCTGATAGACTCCAGAGCCAGTTTGGCCGCAGCGAGGAAAACCTGCTCAGGTGGATATTCATTAGTGACTCTGCCATGGAGTGTGGGTGTGGTGTTGTTCCACAGATGGTGGGTCGCTTGGTATCGTGTCCTGCGTGTCCTGTTGTTTGTTCACTACAGGAACTGATGGACGCTACCGTCGCTCAGTTCTGGGCCGACACAGTTTGGATTGCCATCGACACGCTAAGAGGATGATGGCTGGCTAGGTATGGATATTCTATTGTGTGCACCTCCGTCTGCTCCTTGGGGGATTGTAGGCTTGTGTTATGTTGAGTTATGTAATGAACATATTAGGCAAGAATAATAATAATGTGCAGCTATTGTGGGAAATGTTAAGTAAATCACAAACATTGGCTGAATTGAAACTTTCAAGCAGTGATTTAAATATAAATAAATAAATAGATATCGCTGGGCGTTGCACGCGGCGCCATCTGGTGCCGCACTGGGCGGCGGGGCTTGTGTCGTGGACACCAGATGGTTGATGTACTACATAGATACTTTTTGTTTGTAAATACATACTTATAATACATTTAAACATTCATGACTCGGAAACAAGTGTCCGTGCTCATCGCACAAACGTTTGCTTCTACCGGGATTCGAACCGGGGACCCTGGGAACGTAAGGAAGCTTCAGTACCGCTGCGCCATTCGGGTCGTCTCATTTGAAATTGTGCAAGGTACAGTTTAAATGATTGTTGTCGCAATGTGGAAATGAACATAATAATTAACTAATGATATTGATATTTGATATTTACATACATTGATATTTCTCGACGGCATGCTAAGCCAAGTTAGAGGCCCATGGGCGGCGTAGGGGCTCTGACGCCGGGTTGGGTACTAGCCACACGATAAAGAAGAACATAATTAATTAATAAAAAAATTGCATGCATGGCATTTATTAGCCCGCACAGGACTAAACACACAAATTAAAATGGTTAAATTAAAAGTACAAATAAAAAATAAAGTTATAATATAAATGTACCAGTTGAAACATTTCACTATTATTTGGAATAAGTTGCATTGAATAAGTAGATGGTATGTTGCAAATAAATTATGGTTACTTACATAAAGTAACAAGTAGGTACTATGTCACCTTAGGGACTAGTGTTTATGTATATCTGGGTAGTCAAAATTGAAGGTGTAAACAACAAATTTAATTTAGGAAAATATTTAACAAACAACAATAGAACATATAGTGACAGCACTCAACTGAGTGTTGTGTGTGTTACTTTTATGCATATCTATTTATATTAAGAGCGGTGATGGCCTAGCCCGACATAGGTCGTGGGTTCGAAACCAGGCAGGCATTTTGTGTTATTTCACTCATCACCAGTGGATGCTCTAGTTTATTTATTTATTACGAGCGGTGGTGGCCTAGCCCGACATAGGTCGTGGGTTCGAAACCAGGCAGGCATTTTGTGATACATTATGTTTCACTCATCACCAGTGGATGCTCGTTAAATGGTGAAGGAAAACATCGTGAGGAAACCGGCATGTCCTAGAACCAATACTTCGAAAGACATGTGACATCTACCATGCAGTTTTAGCGTGGTAGGTTAAGGGCCTCCATTAAATTGGACCAGTGAGTGCTCGTTAAATGGTGAAGGAAAACATCGTGAGGAAACCGGCATGTCCTAGAACCAATACTTCGAAAGACATGTGACATCTACCATGCAGTTTTAGCGTGGTAGGTTAAGGGCCTCCATTAAATTGGACCAGTGAGTGCTCGTTAAATGGTGAAGGAAAACATCGTGAGGAAACCGGCATGTCCTAGAACCAATACTTCGAAAGACATGTGACATCTACCATGCAGTTTTAGCGTGGTAGGTTAAGGGCATCCATTATATTGGACAGTGAAAGCTCGTTAAATGATGAAGGAAAACATCGCGAGGAAACCGGCATGTCCCAGAACCAATACTTCGAAGACATGTGACATCTAACCATGCAGTTTTGGCGTGGTAGGTTAAAGGCATCCATTAAATTGGAAGCAATGGCATCCATTAAATTGGAAGCATTGGGCATCCATTAAATTGGAAGTATTGGGCATTCATTCAATTGGACGTATTGGGTAACCATTAAATTGGAGGTATTGGGCATCAGATTGTAGAAGTATCTTCATCATTTGAGTTAAGGAAAAGGATTTTGTTGATAAGGACGGAGTTACTTTGGATAAGGTGGTGATTGAAGCCAATATATTGGAAGCAGTATACATACTGCTTTTTAGTATTAACTACAAGAATATAAAACTAAGGAGAAAAGGCAACACAAATGGAGTTAATGCAGTTGCAAATAAAAATACAAGATGCATAAGAGGAAGAATAGATTGCTAAACATGATAATATTATGGAAATACATATAAAACATAATTATTTTAAAAGAACCATGGAGTTTCTTGCGGTTCTTCTCAATAGGCGATGGCCGGCCCGAGCCAGGCACCTTTTCTCGACGTTTTATGAGGTGTCCATTTGGGCCTATGTGAAAAAAAAATATTATGATTTTGGCTCGTGAAGAATCTCGATAGCGACAAACATTTAATCAAGTGAAATAAATATGGGAGTAGTGTACATGAACCTCAAGATTTGTCCCGCTAAAGGAAAAAATGTCACAACTGTTGTAAGATAGGAAAACCAATACCAAAGATATTGTAAGTAAAAATAAAAAAAACTAATGAAAATTCGAACAAAACAATAAACTGTAGGAATTAAATATTATAACTATCTGGAAAGTAACAACGAATGTGGTTGCAAAGAGGTTAAAGAACCAAACAAGACTGTTGCAGTTTTTTTTTATAAAGATGGTAAAAGGAACCTAGGACAGCAAAAGTAAAAAAAAAATATATAGTGTTACAACTAGGTGTGCTGAAATTGAGTACCAATATCAAACTTATTTAGAAACCTAAAATAAGACTAAGATAGAAACTCTGGGATCTTACGGAGGGTATGCAAGTCATCGGTGATGCCAACCCAGTTGGGGTTGAAGCAGTATATTTACTAACTGAGGACAATGGTTCCAGGATAGTAGCAAAGTAGCTGCACCCCGTCATTTCTGTTTCGGCTATTTAGGGTCGTGGCGTGATGTTTAAATGACCTACGGCCTTCTTCAAGAATTGGGCTATCAAATTATAAAACAATCTCTCAGTATGTCTAATGTTGTATAAATTTAACCCCACCTTCGGTTACGGGGAAGAAACCATCAGAACTTTTCTCATTAATTATGAAAGGAAACAATAATGTGGTTAGTAACAAGAATATATATAAAAAAAAAAAACAGGAAAGGAATATGGAAATAGGAAAACGAGATCATACTGACGCAAAGGTTAAGAGTAGACGATAAAGTTTATAGAATAGATATGGAAAGGTCTAATAAACTAATAAGCAACTTCAATCCTACTCCACACGTTGAGAAGGCTATAGGAGGAGATGTTCAAATGAGGTAACCGGGTTTACCCTGAGAAGGTAAAGCATTTTCATTAAAACAAATAATTATAACAAGGAAGGGATGTAGTGTATCTATTTAATAGATATGGTAACACTGTCTCACAGCCACAAGTAGTCAGGTAGCTGTCACTAATGACAACTGTCAGTCACCACGAATGGCGGGAAGTTGTAAGGTGAAGCACCCTGGACTGGGGGGCTTGGTGGTGAGGTGAGCCTGTGATATTCTTATCGAATTGCGTTATCAACCTATTAGCCTACAACAAGTGGATACTACAGCTTCAATCGTGGATCATGCAGCCAACATGATTTGTTAAACATTCAGTTTCCCAAGTCATCGTAAACATTCGGTTTCTGTAGTTTGACCCGAACTGATTTTATTAGCTCTCTATTCCGCATCGTATCATGAAACTCCACCGATACTGGACATAGAGTTCTACTAAGTTACGTCGAAAGACACGAAGTCCCAATCATCCTATTTGTGCATTTAGTCCACCCCTAACTACGTATAACTTGATCAAAACTTGCAAATCCGAAAGCTGCAGCTTTTGCGAATCTAGCACTAGTTCCGCCTCGGGGCGACTCGGAACACATCGGCTATCTTCGGACGTCCGACCAGGGGATCTACGTCCGGAGAAATGTCTAGATATGTCACGTACGTGCTCGTCTGCTCGATCGTCTATGCAATTTGAACGTGCTGCCGTTTGATATTTTAGCTTGTTATCGTATGAGGTTATCCTTCCGTTTCCGAAATTACGACGTCCGTGTCGTGTCGTCCGTTCCGATTGTCGCCATGTTGACTGTCATTTTGCAATGGTTTGCAGGTTTAGGAATTGACCTCGTTAGCGTTGTGGAGTAGAATTATGTGAGGCGACTTTTTGTGTCGATGTCAATGATATCTAAACTATAGATACGTTGTCCGCACTCTAAAATGACAACATGAAATGAAGCCAATTGGCCACATCGCGCTTAGTTACGCACCAAACTGTCGCGCGACGCTACGTTTGTTTATAATTTAATAAATCCTGTGACGTGACTGAAGATGTATATTTATCTCCCGGGATAGGCATCCCGCCGTTCGGTGTCATATTTTCTTTCTCTTTCTTCACGCTTATAAGTAGTTCTAGTATTTTCGTCGTTTTTAAGCGCCGCGATGTTGGTTCATGACGTATCTATACAGGGTGGAATTTTGTAATGCCACCTGGAGGGAAAGTACTCTTAATACTGCAGGTAGAAAATTTTACTCAAAGGAAACATTCCTTTATTTTTGAATAGAAAGCAAACTGCATTCAAAGATTTTGAAAATTCTCGTGCCACACTCGGGAATCGAACCGCCTAAATTCCAAATAAATAACACCCTGTATTTTTATGGCACCAATCGATAGGGTCAATCATAAAGATCAAATCCCTCTAACAGACATGATAAATTAAATGAAAAGAAAACCATAAAATATTAACTTATAAATTCAATGGGACAACTTATAGCACTTTTACTCAAAGGTCCATCCTCCAATTACTGATGTTATAACCTAATAAACAATTATCTTTTGACGACATTTATTGATTAAAATGACGAAGAACTATTTAGATAGGAAGATTGCAATTTTCTCAAACAAATACTTGCAAATTACAATCTTTTTTCTTCATTTGTAAATATCCATCCTTTGAATAAAAAATTGGTTGCCTGTAAAGTCGGTATACGGGCGAAAGTTTTACGTGACAACGACTTTGAGTGGTAAAATAATTTTAATGTGAATGACGCGTGCCTTTCACTTTTTATGTCTGTCTCTCTCGCTCTTAGGCGGGCTAACCATGCCCGAGTGGAAGGGACGCGTGCCTCTCACTCGCTCTCATTGTGAGCGCATAACGTGAGCGGAGCGTAACGCAGTTTCTTGAAGTGTCACCCGGCAAACCAATTTATAAGACGTTGTCACGTCAAAAGTGCTTTAACGTATTGAATTTATCCCAATGAATTTATAACTTTAGATTTCATGGTTTTCCTTTCATTTAATTTATAATATTTGTTAGAGAGATTTGATCCTTATGATTGA
Organism: Xestia xanthographa; assembly: GCA_905147715.2. Lineage (NCBI taxonomy): Eukaryota > Metazoa > Arthropoda > Insecta > Lepidoptera > Noctuidae > Xestia > Xestia xanthographa. Next base: position 30,048,193 of record LR990649.1, read on the forward strand.
CCCTATCGATTGGTGCCATAAAAGTACAGGGTGTTATTTTTTTGGAATTTAGCCGGTTCGATTCCCGAGTGTGGCACGCGAATTTTCAAAATCTTTGAATGCAGATTATTTTCTTTAAAAAAATAAAGGAATGTTTCCTTTGAGTAAAATTTTCTATCTGCAGTATTAAGAGTACTTTCCCTCCAGGTGGCATTACAAAATTCCACCCTGTATATAATACGTCATTGGTCGATGTAGTTTTTTTTTATGAATTACTTTTTTTAACTTCCGGTATTATTGGAAACTTTTTGGGTACATTACAACGAGTAATATTTTTATATCTGTAACAACAATCACACTAAAGATTCCTAGATCGTTTTTAGAAAAGTTCTAAAGTTTAATTTAATTCTAATGCTTCTTGAGTAAAGTAAACATGTTTGTTGGATTATTTTGCGTACAATCACTACACAAGTTCAACAAAGTTTGCAATCAAAATTCGTTGAAAACAAATCAATTGAAGTTTAAAAACGGTTTGCAATAGACTGTCGTGAAACAGTTTACTATAATTTTATTATAAAGTAATTAGAAACTCGTTTATACAATTAAACTCGATTTTAACTTTTTCATTAATTTATAATTAATGAAATTACTTTTTCATTTGATAGACTTAAAAGCTATAATTTAGATGAAATTGAAAATGACGACGGGATGAAAATTCAATCTAACAAAGAGTATCCAAGTGATAATAATTTCAAATTATTTAAAAATAGAGAAATCAAGTAGATTTACATATTACACACATCAAAAGTGTCTAGGGATCAAGCATTTTTATGCGGATTTCTTGAGATTGAGATGTGGCTTTGTAATAAATTTATGATTTTATAAATTTATATGGATCCTTTTTGGTGCATTTCATAATTTGAATCAGGAACTCTCAATCAAATTCGAGTAAAAGATGAAAATAAGCTGTCAATATTTTCCCTATAAAAACATACAACGCATTGAAGACATTATTAGTGCTACTGTTTCCCTACTACTGATTAAAACCAACGTTATTATGGAGCGTGTAATGTGTATGTCTTTTACATGTTTTTTACTTACATTTTTGGATATGATTAACCTGAAAATTTAAGCATTCGTCCTCCCTAGGTAGCTTCATGGTCATTTCTTGGAGGCTTAGCAACGGCTTTGGCCTTTTTACCTTGTAATTTATGTTATTTAAGTTTTTATCTTTATTAAATCTTTGTTTACTTTTGTGATGTCAGTTAGTGACAACCCTAGTTTTATTTTTAATTTATTGCTGGAGCTATTTGTAGGTTGTATAGGTAAATCACATCGACCTCATTCGATTTTCTTTTTAATAATTTTCTAATTTTAAAATGTAAATTATGTGGAGTTGACAGGAGCCTGGTGGTGGAATGGGCAGTCTACGTTCAGAGCTGAGAGCAGTAACACCTCTGAGAAGCTCCATAAAATTTTATTTAAAAGGGCAGTTTCCCTTATTCTTCGGTTTTAAGTCGGTCTCTCTCCGTGCCGCACCCTCACCAAGAACACCTGGAAACCTTGATCCTTGAGCTACACAAGCCTGATGAAGATTTGATGCTCCTCGGCCCTCCTCCTACGGCCTGAGGATTGACGGTCCTCGGCCGTCCACCACCGTCTGAAGACGGATGCCCTCAGCCCTCCTCCTACGGCCTGAGGATTGACGGTCCTCGGCCGTCCACCACCGTCTGAAGACGGATGCCCTCGGCCCTTCTCTACGGCCTGAGAGTTGATGGTTCCTCGGTCCTCCTCCACAGTGTGAAGACGGACGTTCTTCTGTTATTTATTCCATTCTACGTTTCATCTTCAGTACTTTCCGCCAGCTTCACTGGCATTAGTAATTAAGTAGCTCCAGCCTTTAGATTATCTTTGTTAATAAATTCTTATAACTCGTCCCCTTTATTTCTTTTAATAGTGCTCCCCTCCAGACTGAAAGTTAGGTAGGTGAGTGCTCAGTGACCTTACAGTTTTGTGGATCCTATCCAGGAAAATGTATCGTTACAAGCGGCGACGTCATTTAAGCAGGGAAGAAATGCTCAGAGCCGTGGGAATGATAGAAGCTGGTTCCCGGCAACGTACTGTAGCTTTAGCTCTGAATACAAGTCAGAGTGTTATCAGTCGACTTTGGACACGTTACCGAAGCACTGGTACCGTGGCTGAGCGCCATGGAGGACGGTATCGCTGCACCACACGGAGACAAGACCGATACATTCAAATCTTAACTCGAAGAGCTCCAACAATAACCGCCATGATGTTAGCCGTGAGGCTTCATCACTCTTCAGGGAACTTAATTAGCGACCAAACAGTCAGAAACCGCTTGCATGAAGTGAACCTTCATTCCCGAAGACCGCTACGGGTACCACCTATAGCAATGCACAATCGTAGGATTCGATATCAACGGGCTCTTGAACACAGAAATTGGGCAGAAGAACAACGGCGTTTCGTGTGCTTTTCTGATGAGTCTCGTTTTGGTATGAGACCGGATACAAGACGTATACGACACTGGAGAACCCCTGGACGCCAACAGCGATTAAAATCCTGCCAGGAAGTCCATCCTTATAGTGGTGGAACCATCATGGTATGGGCGGGTATTTGGATCGGCGGAAGAACTGAGTTGATTTGGATCAGAGGCAACCTCAACGCTCAAATTTATGCTGAGACGATTGTATCAGACGTCATCGTTCCTCTACAAGTGCAAATCGGTCCCTTATTTCAGTTAATGCATGATAATGCACGACCGCACACCGCAAGAGTTGTAAGACAGACTCTCGCCGCAGCTAACATCAATGTCCTGCCCTGGCCTGCTCAGTCGCCAGACTTGAACCCGATTGAGCATGCATGGGATATGCTACAGAGAAGAGCTCTGCCGAATATGGAGGGTATCCAGTCGCAAGAAGACCTTTTTTTGTTGTTGCAACGAACATGGGCGGCCATTCCACAGCGTGATTTGGATGAACTCATTTTGAGTATGCCAAAACCTAAAATGTTCTTGTGTTGTTAGTGTTCGCGGTAGAAACACGGATTATTAATTGTTTAAGTTACCCAATAAAATTTTAAAGAAAACTGTGTTTTCAGTCATTTTTTCGAACTTTAATGTTAGTGGTTCAAATGTCAAAAATCCCTTTATTAGGAAAATGGCAAATTTCTTTATTAATGCAAAGGTGACTTGGTTTATCGTTACTGTGACAAACGAAAACACTTTATTTGATGAATCCTTAAAGAAAATTTTAATTAATATCAATCAGGAGAAAAGTTATTGCAAAAATATATGTTGATCCCTAGATACTTTTGATGTAGTTTGAAAGGTGATCCCCAAACTAGACGTCAGTCTGTATCTTGGGGATCAGAGTTGTTCATCGTTAAATTATTCATCGAGGACGTATACGGTGAAAATTAACAAGATTAAACTAAAAATAATATAAAATAATAATTTTGTGAATTCAAATAAGAACAAGGAAAATGTAACTCAGAGTTAGAGTAATTAAAACAGCAAAACTCAAACTCAAAGCATTTATTTCAATTAGACCATTACGGCACTTTTGAATGTCAAAAATACAAAAAAAACAAAGCTACAGTCCCAGTCACAAGACATAATAACTTGAGAAAGTACTGTAGTTGCCCATTCCCTAGCGTAGATCTCTATGGAGAAGAACGGACAAGAAACTCCATTGACACTTTTAAATCAAAATATTGTTACAAAATCTTGGTTACATCATTCATGTTGAGATTTTACATATACGTGAGAACGTTATTAAGAGCGTCCAGAGTAAAAGTTTTACCTTTACATACTTTAAATACATAAACTCACGTCTTTTTCAATGAACAGGGGTAGGCAGAAACCACAGAACGTCATTTGCTATGATCCTTTTTTTTTGTTTTTTCGGGTGGGAAATCATCAAATGACTTCTCCCGCTCTGGACGGAGCAGGAGGGAGTGTCAAACTTTTACTGACTAAAAGATACTGTGGCCCCGGAACACAAAGGGCGATGAAGGAACATGGATGGGATGTTCCTTCATCGCCCTTTGTGTTCCGGGGCCACAGTATCTCTTTCGAACAGTCTCGCAACCCCGGCAGGCATCGGTCCTTACGGACCCCTTCGTTTTTGCTGACTCTCTTTGAGGCGCGCGTGGAACACAAACGCGCCGTCGACACGGCCTGTCGTCATGAGACGGACGGTCGGCGAGCTAGCCCATAGCCCACCGTCCACAGGCCCGCGCCTACGGTGGCCGGGGGCCACGTGGTGGCCCCCGACGCCCGGGGAGTCTCCCGCGGCGGCCGGGACGTTGAGAGGTTCTCTCCCTCTCACGTTCCGCCACCTCCTTCTCTAGCATTACTGCTTCGCAGAAGGAGGTGACGGCGCACACTGGTCCCAAATTAAAAAAAAGTGGACATTGATAGTAGACCGCTGATATTTTTTTTTATTGTTGACATAATGATAACAGATAAGGCAAAAAAATATTATTGTCCTACTTCAAATACTTTTCTCTATAAAAAATATTTCTTTTTTTTTTGTGTGGGAGTGATAACATTTTACTCAATTTCTCAAAAACCTTAAGCGATGTTGAGATGGCATTCACATATGTTAGAAAACTAATAATTTTGAGTATTTGGCTCGAAGAAACTTATTGCTTATCTCTGCGTACTTTCGAGATAATAGTGACAGAAAATAACAATTTTTTTTTATGTTAATTGTTCGCTTTTTTTTAATCATAGCCTTACTCATATCGCAATAGGTCCGCTGGCCAGCAAAATGGAGCTTCGACGCGAGTTTGCCGGGATAACAAGATGGCCGCCTCTCATGACGTAACGTAATACGGTCACGAATCGCGCGCGTACACCTCACTCAGTGTACAACTAAATGTGGTTGCGATAAGACGTGTCCTTTTTTTTTCTGTGCGCTTGAAGAAATGCTTGTTGTTTGTTTGTTTTGTTATTGTTGTATTTTGAATCTTTGGATTTTAAAATCAAATAATTTTTGTTTGTCTTTCTTTCGTCGAATTTGTTTTCGTAATTTTTTTTGTTAAAATCAAAGTCACTTTGTCTTTGATATCTTTGATTCTAATTTGTTTTCAATTTTCCTTAAAATTATAATATGTCCGCATTTGTCACCAACTTAGACTTATACGTTGTTCTTAAATCAGGAGGTGGTTTTAAAAATGTCGAATTTTTATTTAATGCCCTTATTGAACGTATTGGTGTTGAATTGTCTTCCGAAGATTTGAGTAATATTAAATTATTTTGTCGTAATTTTTCAAGTAATATCTCAAAAAGACGGTCTGCTTCCAGTAGAGCTCAAAAGACCTTTCTTAACAAAAATTCGGACTGGTTACAATCCCAAATAGTTTGGCCAAAATGTTAAAATATCGATTTAAGCAGCATTTTTAAAGTTGCCGAGGAAGTAATTCCAAATTTCGAAACGCAAGTGGATACTCATCAATTAAGTTATGGTACAAGTAAAAAACCATTTGTTGATATATCTGATAAACAGAAGAAAAGGCGTTCTCTAACACTTCTAGATCACACAGAGGAGGAATTAGTTTATGCTTTATGTGCCAAATTAAAAGAGTCTAAAAAAACAAAATTAGCAGCTATATTAAACGAACTCAGCCAAAACAAGGAAAAATGTGAGATGGTACATGATGTACTATTCGCTAAAAAGACTGACAAACCGTGTTTACCAGATGATAAAACGTTAGCGCTTTACACCTCAACAAATTTGTCAAAATGGCAATATCGAAATTTAAGAACTATTCTTGCTTCAGAGAAAATGTATGGTCTTCCATCCTATCAAAAGCTCCTGGAAGCTAAAAAAACTTGTTATCCTCCAGAGTCAGACATAACTGTAACTGAATCTGATGCTAAGATAAGACTTCAATCGCTTCTAGATTTGACAACTAATAGGATATTAAAAAACAATTCAGCACAACTCTGCCGACAAAAAATCGCTAAAACTAATAAGCAAATGGGGTTTTGACGGGTCATCTTCTCAAAGTAATTATAAACAAAAGTCACACTCCGACACTAAAATTGACGATTCTTCAGTTTTCATGATTAGTTTGGTTCCGCTTCGTTTGGAAGAAGAGATTGGTACTATCTTGTGGCAAAATCCTGCTCCCTCTTCAACAAACTATTGTCATCCAATTGGCTTTATATTTGCAAAAGAAACAAATGAATTGATAAAGAAGGAAAGTGCATCCTTAGAGGAAGAAATTCGTAATCTTGTTCCCACAATTGTAGATAATTTTGATATTAAACATGATTTGTACATGACTATGATTGATGGGAAAATTTCTACTGTGATTTCCAATACTTCTTCTGCAGCTGTTTGTAATATTTGCAATACCCCACCTAGCAAAATGAATGACTTGGACTTTGTATCCAAAAGACTCATCAGAGAAGATATGTATAAATATGGTCTGTCTTCGCTTCATATGTGGATAAGATGTATGGAATGTATTTTACACATTTCGTACAACTTAGACTTCAAAAAGTGGGCTGCACGAAAAGAAGATAAATTGTTAAAAGAAATTAAAAAGAATTTGACACAAGAAGAATTCCGGGAAAGAACTGGTTTGTTAATTGACATAGTAAAACAGGGATTTGGTACAACCAATGACGGTAACACGGCAAGAAGGTTTTTTGAAAATTATGAAGTATCTGCTGAAATAACGGGTATCCACCCTGATTTAATCAAGAGATTTGCAGTCATTTTACAAACAATTTCATCTGGTCAACTTAGTAATACCAACTTGTTTAGGGAATATTGTAAAGAAACAGCAATGCTATATGTAAACTTATATCCATGGTATTACATGCCTTCAAGTGTCCATAAATTGTTGATACACGGTGCTGATATTTGTGAAAATTTCTCCTTTATTCCGATAGGCATGCTTTCCGAAGAAGCTTCCGAAGCGAGGAATAAAGATTTCCGGAATGTTAGAATGGCACATACAAGAAAAATCGGTAGAGTTCAGACTAATTTAGACATTATCCACAGCTTTCTAATTAGCTCAGATCCTTACATCAGCCATATCAAACCAAATTTTGCTCGTTTACATAAACAGTTGTTTCCAGAGGCTAGTGCTTTGATCTTGAACAATGAATTGCTTTCGTTGGAAAACGAGGAAATAGAGATTTCTCAAGAGAATATAGACCCAAATATTAATCTTTCACCATAATATTTTTTCAGAATCGTTTGTGAACATATTCAACTTTATGTTTGCAGCTTTATTTGTCTTCATTTTGATTGTTTTTTAGAACTGATGAAAGTACTCCTTCAGAAAGGTCATAGCTTTTCAGTCATTAGTGAGCCCCCATAACCTCTTTTACAGAGAAGTCTCTTTTTACTTATTTGACATTACGCATACATTATAATTATGTGCTAAAGTAAGGCTATGATTAAAAAAAAGCAAAAAATTAACATTAAAAAAAATTGTTATTTTCTGTCACTATTATCTCGAAAGTACGCAGAGATAAGCAATAAGTTTCTTCGAGCCAAATACTCAAAATTATTAGTTTTCTAACATATGTGATTGCCATCTCGACATCGCTTAAAGTTTTTGAGAAATTGAGTAAAATGTAATTGCTCCCATACAAAAAAAAAAGAAATATTTTTTTTACAGAAAAGTATTTGAAGTAGGACAATAATATTTTTTTGCCATATCTGTTATCATTGTATCAACAATAAAAAAAATATCAGCGGTCTACTATCAATGTCCACTTTTTTTTAATTTGGGACCAGTGTGCGGCGTCCCATTCCGTCTCGCTCCGGACCATGGCTTGCACCAGGGCCGGACGCGAGAGGTTGCCGCCGCCAATTTGCTATGATCCTTACATAGGTACTCCATTTGCCTCGTCCACGTTCATACATGTTCGTACGAGTACCTAACTACCTATTCGAACTGCTCCTAAGAAAATATTGTTAGTACGCGTTAAAAGTGCTCAAAAGTGTCGTGAAAAGTACTGATCGTGTGAATAATATCAATAACAACAATCTGACTACAATGAATAAGTGACTTAGTGCTTTGTGTATCAAGTCTAGACCGAAACGCATCGAAATAGTTATTCATCTACCGTCAGGAGTAATTCACCATCGCCTCATAATAAAACGCGTAAGCGCCGCCGATTGCACAGAACATACGACGTTCTTCTCGCGAGCTCGCAGTGAGTCCGCTCGTTGTATTGCGCGGGGCTTTTATTAGAGTGCACTTTTACCAACAAAGATTGAAGGGGTCTTTAATAGTGTACTACCTTGGAACAGTAGGTATACATTATTCTTCATTTTTTTTATAATTATTTTGGCATTGGAATTGCTGTGAGACTGATTATTAATTGGAATGGCTTCGTCAACATTGTTATGGGGATGCTGTGCTAATGAAAAAGGCAAGGATGAAAAAAAAACGATTAATTGTTTCAAATGCAATAAATTTTATCATTTTGAGTGTCTGTCTCTTCCGGAAGTTTCTGAGGACACTGATGTCTACTGTAAATGGAAGTGTTCTACTTGCGCGAGTCTCATCTCGAATTCCTCCAAAAAGGAAAATACTCCAACCCGTAATGTCTCCACCTCTAGGGGGAACAAGAGACCTGCTTTGAACTCGCCCCCTCAAGCAACCTTTGTGACTCGTGATGATGTGCGCGATATCGTCCAGGAAGTAATACAAGCTGAATTCGCTTCTATGCTTCGTCAAATAAACGATACAATACTCAATGTCGTAAATAAAGAGCTTGAACCGATTAAGAAAGAACTAACGGAGATGACGGCGTCATTGTGTTTTCACATAAAGGAGTTTGAAGACTATCAGTCTGAACATAGGGCCTTGAAAGTCTCGGTAAAAGACTTAGAGACAGAAAATACTAACCTTAAGAAGACAGTGGTGGATATAGGCCTCCGAATCAACTATTTGGAGCAACAGGCGCGTTCGACTAATCTTGAACTTCATTGCTTGCCAGAAAATAAACAAGAAAACCTCTATACAGTCGTTAAGCAACTGGGATCAGTCGTTGGATGCAAGTTGAGCGACACCGATATCCATCATTGCACCCGTGTAGCCAAACTACAAAATACTAGTACCCGCCCGCGCTCTGTTGTAGCCCAATTGGCCTCCCCAAGAACTCGTGACCTGCTCTTGGCTTCTGTCATTAACTACAATAAAGGAAAGAATATCATCGAAAAACTAAATACCACGGACCTAGGACTGGCTGGTGAAAAGAGACCAATATATGTGCAAGAACATTTGTCTCCTTCTAACAAAGCGCTGCATGCTGCTACTAGACTTAAGGCAAAAGAAAAAGGATATCAATTCGTCTGGGTAAGAAATGGTAGAATCTTCGTCAGAAAAACAGATGGGACCGAACATATCCTCATTAAGAATTTAGAGTCCATAAATAAGTTGAATTGAAAAAAAAAATCTATATTTACATAAGTACATGTAATTGTAACGTGAATATAATACAAAATTCGATAGTTTACAAATTTATTACCAGAATTGTAGAGGCGTGAGAACAAAAACGCATATCATCTTTCGTAATATAAGTTGCAATAATTATGACGTTATCATTTTTACAGAGACTTGGCTTAATGATACCGTACTGAGCAGCGAGCTGTTCGACGACAGATACATTGTATACAGAAGGGACAGAGAAAGTTCTTGTCTACAGAGTAGTAAAGATGGTGGGGGTGTTTTGATAGCCGTAAAAAAATCTATAAATTCCAAACGAGCAGAACAATTTGAAAGTAATTGTGAAGACCTTTGGGTGATTTTAGATCTACCTACTGCTCGATCTGTACGTCGGGTAGCTCTCTGTTCTGTATATCTGCCACCGCCTGTACGTATCTCTTACTTGGAACATTTTTTGGACAAATGTAATGCAGTGTTTGAACAGTTAAACTTATCATATGTTTGTATCGCAGGTGATTTCAATATCGGTGATATTGATTGGAGCATAGTCAATAATTCTGATAAATGCCTTAAGTTGTCCAATATAAGTCAAACTTTGATTGATTTTACGTATGTTAATAGGCTTAATCAAATTAACAATGTATGTAATGCTTCAGGCCGCATTTTAGATCTTATACTGTGTAACCATTCATTGTGTAGAGTGAGTCAAAGTGAGGATCCGATTGCTAACATTGACCAGCATCATCCACCCCTCGATATTGTGATTTCTCTGAATAATGAAGCTAAACTACCATATAACACTACCTGCGGTAGACCTAATTTCCGTAAAACGAGTTACATACCGATTCGGAAATATTTGAGTGAAATTGACTGGGATGACTTATTTAAAGCACAGCAGGGAGTTAATGACATGGTGGAGGTATTTTATGACGTTATTCATAAAGGTATAGAAAAATTTATAACTAAGCGAGTGCCTAAAAAAAGTAAATTTCCTCCATGGTTCAATCGGGATCTCATTAAATTACTTAATTGCAAAAATAAGATCCGAAATCGCCACAATATTTACAAAAACCCTTTAGACAAAATCGAACTGCAGATTATAACTAAACGCTGTAATGACCTTGCAAAACTTTGTTACAACAATTATATGAAGCAATTGGAAGACGAACTCAAAAATAATCCGAAGCTCTTCTGGAGTTATGTTAAAACTAAAAGAGGTGGGTCAAGCTCCTATCCCATTGCAATGACAAATGGTACTAGTACATCATCTGATCCCACGACAATCTGTGAATTTTTCGCATCTTACTTTTCTTCTGTCTATAGCCCTATTCAAGACGATTACAACAGCAACAACACAGAGTTTTTAAATAACATTGAAATTCATAGCTTATGTTTATCAAACATTATTGTTAGCAGTGAAAGTCTATACAAGAAGCTAAAAAGTCTGGATTGCAACAAGGGGGCTGGACCAGATGGGATTCCACCAATCTTTATCCATGAGTGTGCGGCTGAGTTAGTAACCCCATTGTCACTTATTTACAATAAATCCTTAACCTCCGGGGTCTTTCCATCAAAATGGAAGGTGGCAAAAGTTGTACCTATACATAAATCTGACAAGGACGATTTAGTCTCTAACTACAGACCGATATCAATTTTGTCGTGTTTTGCTAAAATTTTCGAGTCTCTGATCTGTCCATTTATTCAAAAGCACTTGAAACTGTACTTATGCGACGAGCAGCATGGCTTTGTGGAAGCTAGATCAACAAACACAAATCTTTTTCTATTTACCGAGCTATTATCAGAGGCAATTGATTCAGGTCACCAAGCCGACGTCATATATACGGATTTTAGTAAGGCTTTCGACAAAGTCTCACATAAAATATTGGTTCATAAGTTGCAAGCTTATGGTATAACTGGATCATTGCTTTCTTGGTTAAGCTCATATCTTCTGGACAGATGTTTTTATGTAGTGATAAACGGATTTCAGTCTGACAACAAATATATCTCTTCCGGAGTTCCACAAGGTTCTCATTTGGGCCCAGTTTTGTTTAATTTCTTTATAAATGACATTCCAAAATGTTTCTTACATTCTAAGGTTTTTATGTATGCCGACGACTTGAAATTTGTTAAAATTATTAAGTCCCAACATGATGTCAACCTTTTGCAGAGTGATCTCAATAGGCTTGTTGAATGGTGCGAACGCAATTCAATGCTGTTAAATCCCAGTAAATGCTATCATGTCAAGTTTACAAGAAAGTATAATTTAGTAAGAGAAGATTATCACATAAATGAAACCAAAATAGCAGAACTAAACACAACAAAAGACCTCGGTGTTACTTTTGATACTAAATTAACTTTTATCCCACACGTAGATTGCTTAATAAAAAAGTCCTCTAGAATGCTTGGTTTCGTTTTAAGACATTGCAAACAGTTTAGGTGTCCTAAAACTAAAATTATGCTTTACAATAGCCTCATTCGAAGCCAGTTGGAATATTGCAGTGTAATCTGGCGTCCGCACTACGCTACACATTCGTTGCGTCTGGAGAGAATCCAAAAACGCTTTCTGTGGCACCTGGCGTTTACCAGCGGAATAGCAAAGAAAATACGTTCTTATACCAAGCGGCTGAAATGCTTTAAAATGATTTCGCTGGAAAAGCGCCGTCGCCTTGTTGACGTAATGTTTGTGGGCAAAGTAATGGCCAATAAAATTGACTGCCCACAGATACTAAATTCTTTTAAATTTCGTGTGCCTTCAAGGATTCCTCGTAAGCCAATAACGCCACTCCGTCCACCTCTCCGACGAACGGTCTTAGGCGCTAGTTCCCCTGTCGCGAGGTTATGCAAGATAATTAATGAATGTAGCGATCTAATCGACTTGCACTTTGACTCACTCAACAGTCTAAAAGCGAAAACTTTTAAAAACCTAGATAAGGATTAACTTAACTTTTTTTTTTTTCGTTGTTCTCTGTGTCAGGATTTAAATAACATGTAACGATTTAGATTAAGTAGTAGTTTGATTTAGTAGTTTATATACAGGTAGTTTTCTTCTTCTTTTTCTATATTGTACGTACAACTTTCGTTTTGCATGCTGAGTTTACCTATAAGTGATTGTACACTATTGTTAATATGTTTTTGCTTGTTTTATGCCCTTAGCTAATGTAAACAATTGTTGGTAAACCAATAAATAAATAAATAAATAAATAAATAAATAAATACATCTGTTCTGGTCATACACGTGCGCCGAGTACCCGAGTGACCTTTCTGATAACCTCACCAATAAGGTCAGCGTGAATAGAATATTTTATTTAAAACTTGGCGTTAAAACCAATAGGGAATATGCATAAATTTTTTTTTTTTTATTTCGATACGGAATGTTAAAGTATTATAAAAATAATGACAAAAAGTGAAAATAAGACATAAATCGGCCAAACAACACAAAAGTTATAACCATTTAAACTTTTGTTTCTATCTCTTTCTAGATAAACGGAATTTAGTATGGATTTTGTACGTCGATGCAGCGAATGACGTCATTCGCTTTATCGGATCTCTCTGTCTAATCAGCAGTTTCAAATGCTTATAACTTAGTATTTTTTAGAGATATTAAAAAAATAATTTCACTTTGCTATTTCTGACGTTAATACGCTTTGTTTACAGTGATAAAAAAAAATCATGCATATACCCTATTGTCAACTCAAACGCATAAAAAAAAAATCGAAGAACTATTAAATGTTTTATGATGTCTAGCCACTTCATCTTATAGTATTTTAAGTACAGATCATTAAATCGCTCTTTAATCTGCTATAAATCTTTGGCATAAGTTATGATGCATATTAATCCCACTTTCGAAGTATATGCAGCACTATCAAAAACTGGGACACTTTCTTGCAAATTAAAATGTTTTCTAAAAGTTTTAACTTGAAGCTTTCAGACAACGAAAGCCCCTAAATGTTGACTTATTCCGTCGGAAACAGTTTTCACAAATCCATTACAAAAATCTGAAGTGCAGTAACATGATTCTTCAAAGGCACTGCGATTTTCTTTTGTCAGAGTAAATTGAACCGTACAGTGTTTGTTATAAGAGGTAGTATAGTGTGGAGAAGTGTAGTTTCGTTGTCGAGACCATGTTAAATGTAAACAGGCACCTGCATTTCGTTGGTAGTGATGGGATTTGATAATGGATCCGGTTATCGAAATGTTTGTTCTTCCTATTACTGTTTCTAAGTATTCTTAACTTTCTAGAGATACACAACATAACAGTCCCATTATCAACCTCATCTGCCTAGCCTTTTCCCAACTATGTTGGGGTCGTCTTCCAGTCTAACCGGATGCAGCTGAATACCAGTATTTTACATGGAGCGACTGCCTATCTGACCTCCAAAACCCAGTTAGTACTGGGTAAAACGATACCCCTTGGTAAGACTGATTGTCAGACTTTTTGGGCCACTGACTACCTGTAACGAACTGTCAAAGATCTACAAATGACAGCCGGGACCAACTGCTTAACGTGCTTTCCGAGCCATGGAGGAAACTCGGCATGTAATGGGGGGTCACCCATCCACAGACCAACCTAGGCAAGCACGGCTTAACCTAACGATCGACCCGAGCGGCTGTTATTATTTAGCCACGAGCTCCTCAATCAACCTATCAACCTATGGTGGTGAGGAGGATAGTATGCTGGGGAGCTTTACGCGTCACAACTTCTGCTCCCAGGTAACATTACCAGGAAGTAGTAAAGGGTGTTCAAAAACATCTGCTTTGTAGCCTTATTTGAATTAATGACTTTTGTTTTTGAAGAGCATTATGAGGTCAGGTTTAAGAGTTAGGTTAATACTGAAGATGAAAAAGAAATTAACAGGACGAATTTTGAATATGTATAATTTTTACCTGTTCGAAATAATACAATTTTGGTGTTTATAATGGCAACAGCTGTGTACTGTCTACCATCTCCGATACCTAATTTCATTTCCAGACCTACATGACACCTTCATTCAAATCACAGTTCAAAAACCACTTCAACAAAATCGATATCAAACATCGAATAATAATCCATCCGGATGATTAGATTTCTCCCATCACTAGGAAAACGGTTAGGGTGCCAGCGACAGGGGATCTGTACGTACTTGGCCTCGTTGCGAGTAACCACCTGGCCACGACCTACACGCCAGAGCGACATGCGTGTTGACAGCGACTATGGAGAAAATAAATGAGGGAAATTGCTGAAACAAGATCTCGTGACCTATTGTCATCTACACTAATATTATAAAGAGGAAAGATTTGTATTTTTGTGTGTGTATGTTTGTAATGAATAAACTTAAAAACTACGGCGCCGATTACAATAATTCTTTCACCATTAGAAAGCTACATTCACCATGAGTAACATAGGCTATATTTTATACTCTTACTCTCGCGGGAACGGGAACTACGCGCGTGAAACCGCGTGACGTCCGCTAGTTTTATAAAAGCTTAAACTTTTTCTGTGGAAGTACCTCACTACAGGTAAGAACTTGGCTGTTATGCAAAAAGTCGGTCGTGGTGGCTTTGGCAGGTATCAGGTAATAAAGGTGTGCTGAATAGCTGCCAAGTTACCTCATAATATAAATCGTGATTTTTTTATATTACACAAGGGATAATGGTTAATCGCCTCCACTGCTAGACATTTTGTGTGGTGGAAACCCACAACCAGCATGATAAATTGTAATTGAACTCATGTTATTCGCGCGTGGCACTTGACTGAATTCCCCGCGTCCTCGCGTAAGCAATGGGAACGCGAATTTTCGATCGTCGTTTTGTCATTTTTTTCGGAAATCTGCGAGACACCCTCTCTGTCGGTGTAACCACGACTTCGCGAGTGCCAAACCAACTGAACGCAACGCCATGCGTTTGCGAGACGCGACCGGGCACGGCTCGTCGCATCGCGTGAGGTTGTGAACGGAGTCACGTACTGGAGCCCCGACCAAGTATGAGGCTTGAGTCCATATATCACGTAAAATATTATTATGTAAGATTTCAGTTTGGCTGAGCGATTTACTGCATTTTCTTGAAGGAAGCGCGGTGTAGAAGTAATATATATCACGGCAGGGAAAGCTTAGAGGAACACTGTCCCAATATTGACGCCATCCGCCACCATATTGTCTTTCAGTCATCTATCACATCGCCTTGTGGGTACTGGGTAGTTGAAATCACACACAGCACTTGACTCGAACTCCAAACGTTTATTTCTATTAAACCATTTAGGTACACTCTCATTTTCACAACTAATCATTCACTTCACTAAACACCTAGAATTACTTAGCATTTCAATTGTTTTGCTAATCTTAGGATAACGTGACTGCTCGACGCTCACGCGTCCATCCTGAGTGGGGGGAAGTACCACAATATCGGTTCAGCAACTTATTACAATAGTAAATTCAATCAGCCTCACAAATAATAATGAAACACTTTACAATAATTGTGTTACTATTAAATAATGACAGAATTCACCAATTTGAACACGTTTTCAATCATTAATAATAAACTAGTTGTCTCATTACTTTTTAGTCTTTAATCTGTGCTATCATGGAACATTTCCGGTGATATAAACAGTTATGTTAAACAAAAGCTTTTTACTAGTAAATCACTGTGTAAAATAGTCTTATTATTTTAAAGTTGGGATCTATTATTGAGACTTACTTAGTTCTTGTACTAAATTTAAACATTCAGGTATTGACGGTAAAATCACATTCGGCGCCATTTTCCCTGACAGGTGACGCCGAATCATAATGTCAAGTGATTAACTATTAATTGCTAATATGAATGAAACCCTAAAGTTGTTAAACAAATATTCTTATGTTAATTATAACGATAGTTTTAGCTAGAACATCGAGTTTAGTTTGATAATTGTTATTCAAGTGATACTGATTAAGACAAGCCAACAGATGGCGCTGTTGAGCTTGATACTCCAACGAAATTAGTCAATGGCACTCACAGGTGTTATAATAGTTGCCAGAGTATCTCACAGATGACAGTATTATCGTTTATGGAATAAGAAATTATAATTCAACTAGTTACAATCAATAACATTATGTAATAAGCTTAGCTTATAGGTGTCCTCGTGGCGACATATAAATGGTAAAGTATTGTTGTAGAAAAATGAGAGGAAATATTCTTTTGTGCGAGCTTTTGGGGTTAGTTCGTTGATAAATGTGGGAATTTAAGATGTGAATGTGATGGATACTTAAATGTGAATAACAAAGGTATGATAGAGTAAAATGGTTCAAAAAATCTTTAAAAAAATACCTATAGCAAACCTGAAACTTTGTTACAGCAGTAAAAATAATCCTAAATTCTCAACATTTACATAAAACTGGTTGAATAATGCTCTTGCGTCAGAACTAATAAAAAAACTTCCTAACTATATCTAAATTGCACGGAGTTAAAATCGAAAACCGAAAACAATCCAAACTTTTTGACTATGTAGTTACTGGTGCGGTCGACTCGACCCGTTTAGTTATTCTTCCTAATTTACACGTGGCGTCCAAACCGCGAGGAATTCACATCGAGTTTACACTTCATACATTTTTCAGATACTAAATTGGAAACTTTTCGATCGTCTCCGGTTTTTGATTAAGTTAGATGTTTCATATGACTTTCTACGTTGATCAAAGTTCTTATTTTTAACTTTTCCGTTGTCCTTTTCGCTGATAAAATGTTTCCTCTCCTCCAAATCAAAATATAGTTACTAAAATTATCTAATTAGCCTCACATGTGTTTGACAGTACGGCGTCTATAGTTACGTTTATGTAACAAACACAATAGGTACGTACCTAGTTTGCAAGTAAATTAAGCGAAAAGCTACCAACAAATTATCACCTGCTACCCTAGTAGCATTTTTTGTTGGCATTTAGTTGGGCAAAGTAAGTACAAAGTAGTTGGGTAAAAGCAGCAGTGCCGCAGTGGTGGTGACCCCGACTTACGAACAGTAAGTCGTGGGTTCGAACCCAGGCAGGCGCATTACTTTGTGTAATTTATTTCATCACCGCTGCTCTCAAAACGGTGAAGGAAAACATCGTGAGGAAACCGGCATGTCCTAGAACCAAAAAGTTCGAAGACATGTGACGTCTACCAATCCGCACTGGGCCCGCGTGGTGGATTATAGCCCATTCCCTCTCATAGAAATGAGGCCTGCGTCCCAGCAGTGGGAACATTAATAGGCTGATGATGATGATGATGATGATGATTTAACAACAAAAACAAAAACTACTACACAACAACTACACACACACAACACAACACACCAACAACACACACAACACAACACAACACAACAACACACACACAACTTTGTTTTTTTTTCAACAAAAATGCTACTAGGGTAACTAGAAAACACTTTAACTGACACACACTGACAGTCAACTTATTACCGACTCGAATCATAAAGCCATTCATATTATTATTCAGTTTATTACTACCATGCTCAACGGTTTGGCTACGAGACCAGCGTGCAGCGGAATATTGGTACTCAGTAGGCATACATTTCATTACTCACACTTAATAACGTCACAGAGGTTGTAATGGAAATTTTGATGATTAATTGTTTCTGTTATTTTGTAATTAACTCCGGTAGTATTGTGCTTTTGACATGTAAATGTTATACAATTGTGATAAATGAAGTGATTTGTCATTAATGAGATAAAGGATGTAAATGAGGGTTGAGTGTGATGTAGTGTAATGAGAAAGGGTTATTAGGTGATGCTATATTAGTGCTAGAAATCAGTATGGTAATATAGTATGGAGACAAAACTCGTTAAAAAGCGAATCCGAAATATTAACCAATATAATCCAGCTCGAAGGACCATTTTCAAATTTATTCATAGAATTTAATATTGTATATTTTTATTGTATTACAATCATGTATGTGTAACCAAGCAGAATGAAGTAACTGCCACAGTTAATGATTAATTTAAAAAAAACATCTATAAACAGTATTTACAGAACTCTAAATGAATAACAATTAAAATTGTTTATAGTTTTTTCCTTGTTTGTACTCGTGCTTCATATTGATTTTATTTCTTTGTTCACTGTTAAGTTCATGAATGACCAAGCAGAATGAAATAACTGCCACAGTTAGTGGTTACTTTTAAAAACTTCTAGTCGTTACAGAAGTTTTGAAGAACTTACAATATTTTTGTAGATCTTTTTTTGTATCTACTCGTGCTTCATGTTGTGTTTTTTTTACTTTTTTCAGTAGGTATTATGTGTCGAAGTCTAATAAAAAAAAAATCCGAGATATATCGCCTGTACAGCATCCTCTGTTTCTGACACCCCAACATCTCCAGTGACAGCTCACATGAAAACCTTAATTGCGTCGCCGTTCGTGAAGCTTGTACTGTTTATAATTAGTTATTTAATTCAAGGAATTCAGGATACTATTTTACAATTCCTAAAATCGTAGAAATCAGACCTTTCCGTCCTTTTGACATATTTTAGAATGAATGTATTCAGTTGATGTATTTAGTTTATTTAACTTTAGGTTTTTATGTTTATTTTTAGGGTTCTGTATACCTCGAAAGGTAAAAAAGGTAAAAAACCTTATAAGTTCACTCTCTTGTCCGTCTGTTCGTCACCACCGATTTTATTAGGAATGGGTGTACCTAGCAAGTTGAAATTTATAACTGATACTGAGATCTATAGTCTCTATTAGGTTTATAAAAATCAAGGTCCTGAGTCTACACGATAAAAAGATATGGTCAAAGTACCAAAATTTACCTTAATTTTCAACTATTTTATTTTTCTAAATTTTTCCTTTACTCACGCTGTAAGACTTTGCTTTTAATCGAAATTGACAATTCTGGTCAACCGGAAGTACCCTATAGGTTTTGGGTCGAAAACCTATGTTGTAGGTAGTTCCCGTTGACTTAGAACCACGAAATTTGGCGAGAAGCAGTCTTACAGCATATTATTATGTAAAGGGAAACTAAAAAATCTGAATTAAAAAGTTTGTAAATCCTCGGTGGGCGAGTCCGACTTGCACTGGCCGGTTTTTTTTTAAGGTTCTTCGTATTTTGTTGGCTACAGACAGGGTTTAATTTGGCAGCGATATGGAGTTAGGACGTACCTACACGTTTTGTTTACTGTCTGGTAAAATATAATCTAGACCTTTATGAAGGCCCTTTGTTTTTTTTTTTTCGTATGGGAAATCATCAAATGACTCCTCCCGCTCTGGGTGGAGCAGGAGGGAGTGTCAGACTTTTACTGACTAAAACCCATGCATGTTCCTTCATCGCTCTTTGTGTTCCGGGGCCACGGTATCTCTTTCGAACAGTCCCGCAGCCCCGGTTTATGTAGGCCCTGAGGTCAGAATAAGTGGCAATCAGAATTAACAAAAGTTTTTCGGAAGCCTATGTTAATTCAATACATTTAGTATTTCATATGCTTTTTTGCATTATAAAACTCGCGTTTAGCTCCTGTAGTCGCCTAACCCATATGATTCCAGCCGTGCATTGTTATTTTAATTGTGTCTGTAATTGCGGGTATTGAGATTTCGTGTATGAATAGATACCCACACCTTTAGTATTTTCTACGAACTACCTATTTATTTTGTTAAATGTCAGAATCATCACTACAAACATTTTACATTATTGCACGAGTATATTATGTATTCAATAAATCAGTCTACCGTTTTATTCCTAAATAAAACACACCAACAAATTGTAGACTTACCTTTGTATGGAGCAGAGGATATCAGTAGGCCTGAAGACCAACGCGAAGGTGACGAGGTAGCACATGAGGATCCCAGCAAGCAGGACGTAGGACAGCTCTCTGCCGCTGGCGCGTACCACCGGGGTGGAACTGTGGCGCACCCAGACTCCACATACGAAACTGTTGAGGATACAGGTTATATACAGGGTGTAAACAGATCACGAAGCCGTCAACCAAGCATTCTGTACATCAAACTAAGTAACTCTATGCAAAAATTATTGCTAGGGAACAATTTTATTTTGGGGTGAAAATCAAGTTTTACGGTTAAACTCAAAATAACACACTCAAAACATTGTGTTGATGGGCGCATTTAATAGTAAACGGGTTATGGAAGTATTTAAAAAAAAAAAATCGGGTGAAAAATCATGTTTTGTGGTAGAACTCAATGTAACACACTCAAAACATTGTGCTGGATGGATTGAATAGTACAGGGGTCGTGGAGGTAGGGCACGCCACGATAGTGGCGATAAGTCCCCTCTTTGAGGAGTGGCTTGAGAAAGTAAAGTTATGACTTTAAAAACTAGTATTCGAAAAAGACTTGTGTTGTGTACATTGGAACTTTGATCTCCGTAACCCAGGTATGGTCCATGAAACAAAATACCAACCGAATTGAGAACCTCCTCCTTTGTGGAAGTCGGTTAAAAATGATCGCAATGACGGGGAGAACATGTGCCTTTCCGCTTCGTAAGGGGCTATTTACACCCTTTATTTCTAAAATCATTATCGTTCATTTTTCTAGGGATCTACGGTAGGGAATGCAACTACAGTACTTTCGCTGTTTTTATGTCTTGTGACTGGGACTGTAGCTACATTTAATAATCATCTTTGTTTCGACACTTCAAAAGTGCCTGTAACTGGCATAATTTTAATAAATGCTTTGATTTTGATTATGTTGTCTGACAAAGTTAAAGATTTAAAATAAGAGAAGAGAAAAATAGTGGGCGACTGTCGACGAAATAGAGATGTCAACATGTGATGTCAATTGTTTCAACAGTGTGAACGCGCAGTAAAGAGGATTTCTCAACGATAAACACAAAACATCAATTTAAAAGCCCCCAACAAACCCGTCTGAAAGGTAACAGGATATCACATTGGAAACAGAAAATTGCCATTAATCCAAGCAAATGAATTCCATCAATAATATAACACCAAATTCTTCATTTAACAAAACAATTTTAATTCTAATCACGTCGAGTTTCAGATTGTATGGATCAATATTGGATTATTCTTCTCGATTGCTTTTGTCAATCATGAATACTAACCGATTTGGATTCTAAAGAATAATTTGTTTTCCACTTTCATCTTCCGTATCTATAAGTGCTATATTCTTTCCTGGCGCGGTTTTAGAATTCCAATCAGTTTCTCCAATTATTCAGATTTGGGAATCTTAATTGAAATTAACTGCTGTTCTTATTAAATTATGTCTGATGAATTCGGCTTTATCAGGTTCTCTCGTAAATTATATGTGCTTGTTTTTTTTGTCAGAGCAAAATTTGTTTTTTTTTGTCAGAGCAAAATTTAAGTAGGTACTGTTGCACAAGGATATTATTTTAGCACTTGAATTACAGGGGGACGTTGTAGTCATACATTAACGATGGTTTTGAAAAACTAGAGACCAGCGTTAGTTCCCATATTTTTATCCACGCGCCAAATGATCTTTAAAACATTTTGTATTGTATTTCAATCACGTATTCCTTCAACTCTGTCCCTAACTTCGGTTCATGTCAAATTCAATAACTTATTAATACATTCTCATAGTAAAGTATGACGAAGTTCATCTGAATTCCAAACATGCGGCTGTGGCCTGCCAACCGAACTTTGTCTTGAGCTGAAACTCCGTGACAAATGTTACAGCTGACTAGCGCAAATGTAGGATATTATAACAGAGTTCTAGACAAGCACTGATGTTTAAGCTTAACTAGTTTCAAGCTGGGATTAAAGCTACGAGATTTTCTTGACACAAAATATTAATAAAAAAAAAAGTGTAATGTAAACCGCTCGTAATGAGCATTGAGTAATGAAATCAGCCACAGCTGCAAGCAGTAAAAACTACTAAGACATTAAAATGCAGACAATGTCAATTTTGTTACCCAAAACGTGTGGTTGAGTGTACGCGAAACGAAATTCTCGTTTATAAATTTCAAATGTAGTGTGCAATGTGCATACTATTTAATGTCCATCATAGGCCTACAACATTTTCACTGCAAGAAAACACAGATCCTCTTTGTCACAGAGAAGTGATAACAGAAACAGTCTTATTATTTCAAGATTTCTCTTTCTGTAATAAAGTCTACTCACGCTGTCAACAGGATTCCGACCGACGAGAAGGACATAGCACCGATCGCCCAGGCGGAGTCAGGCCTCAGGTAGGCCTCGGGGATGGGGCGGCATTCAGTCTTTGTGGGGTTGGGCAGTGTGCCCCGGGGGCAGACCGTACACTGGGTCTCTTCGATGGACCTTATCTGCGATTGTAAAAGTTAAAAGTGAAGTTTAAAATGACTATAATTTTTACTAATTATATTATCAGAAGCAGAAGCTTAAAATGAGTAAATCGTTACAGAAAGTGACAGGTATTTTGTTTAAAATAATCGCTAGCCCTTCTGAGTCACTTTTGGGAATGATAAGATCAATAAGTTAGACAAGCGACTTTATACCATGTGCGGTGCTACTTCAGAGTGTAACCTTGACCTGCCGTGTATATTAGGCTTCAGCATGTACTGTAGCAGTACTGGCCAATCTCGTATTCCGATGGGTACCGCGCGCTGTGATGGACAGTACCTCGTACTGCGTGCAGTTGAAGCAGTGCCAGCAGAGGGACTGCCCCTCCACGTAGTGCTTGGCCTTTTCTTTTTTTTTTTTTTCGGATGGGAAATCATGAAATGACTCCTCCCGGTCTGGGCGGAGCAGGAGGGAATGTCAGACTTTTACTGACTAAAACCCATCCATGTTCCTTCATCGCCCTTTGTGTTCCAGGGCCACGGTATCTCTTTCGAACAGTCCCGCAACCCCGGCAGGCATCGGCCCTTGCGGACCCCTTCCTATTGCTGACTCCCTTTGAGACGGCGTGGAACACGAACGCGCCGGCGACACGGCCTGTCGTCATGAGACGGACGGACGGCGAGCTAGCCCATAGCCCACCGTCCACAGGCCCGCGCCTACGTTGGCCGGGGGCCACGTGGTTACCCCCGACGCCCGGGGCGTCTCCCGCGGCGGCCGGGACGCTGAGAGGTTTTCTCCCTCTCCCATTCCGCCACCTCCTTCTCTAGCATTACTGCTTCGCAGAAGGAGGTGACGGCGTCCCATGCCGTCTCGCTCCGGACCATGGCTTGCACCAGGGCCGGACGCGAGAGGTCGCCACTACCAATCACCGCTTCGAGGACACGGTGGTGCTCCGCCCACGCGGAGCACACCTCCACCGTGTGCTCCACCGTGTACGTAGTGCTTGGCCTGCCCCAGCTCGCACTCCACGCTGCACACCGACTCCGGCGGGTGCCGAGCACTCTGTGTCATGTATGTTGGGCAGTACCTCGTACTGCGTGCAGTTGAAGCAGTGCCAGCAGCAGGACTCCCCCTCCACGTACTGCTTGGCCTGCCCCAGCTCGCACTCCACGCTGCACACCGACTCCGGCGGGTGACGCTCGCCCCATTTGAATTGGATGGCTACACGACGTTACAAAAAGACAAGTATTAAATTATTTTAAGACTTAAGCTAATAGACGTACGAGCAAGCACATGCGCTATGCTCAGCGATTTTTATCGGCAATGTTGCACCTCAAATATGTAAACTTTAGAGTGGCAAAGAGTTAATTTTTGACTGAACACAATTTCTATTCGTAAATTCATCCATAAAGCCTCTTTTCAGCGGAAACCTTAGTTTTGCTGCAGATATCAAAATCAATATTTGACTGAGAATCAGAACTTAATGAATGACCTACCCTTCACCACTTCCTAGTGATTCAGCTGGGGGGAAGAAGTAGCGGAACAAACTCTCCAGCAACACATCTGACTGATAAATTAGTAGAACAGGTCTAAACAAAGGTTATCATCAGTTTAAGTGCGCTTACCATCAACCTCCAACTGCAGTTCCCCATCCAGATACTGCCCAACGTTCACCCACCGATAGACCCCTTTCTTGGTCTGCTTGAAGTGCAAGATGTTATACCTGGCAGGACCGTCGCCATTGCTGTCGAAGTGGAACTCGTCCCCACTCAGACCTTGGGGAAGACGTTCATCTCCATTACTAGACGTAAATCAGTATCTTTCTATCAGCAAGTTATAATGTGTTGGTAACAACTGAATGTAGTATCTTTGCCGTCAACGATATTTCTGATGGTTGATGATGTAATTGCCATCCTTTTAAGTAGAGTTATTACCATCACTTTATAGAAAGTATACACTGACAAATGACCTGTTTCTGAATTTGTCTCTACACATCTGCCAAGCCTTTTCAATACTGTATCGGGTTTGGCTTCTAGTCGAACTAGATGTAGCTGAGTATCTGTATTTTACATGGAGCGACTGCCTTTCTGTTACCCATAAACCAGTTAGCGAACAATAAGATATCCCTTGTTAAGACTGGTATTCAGACTAGACTGTCGAAGATTTTAGAATTTTAAACGAATTTCACTCTTGAATCCCAAAATTCCAATCTAATCTGTTAAGGTGAAATGTGAACAGAATTTCGTATCCAATTCCATTACAGAAAACAAATTTTAAAGACCAGAATTTTAAATCTTTTTCATTTATTTGAAAACCAGCGCGTCTTTAAAGAGGAACATTGAATAGAACATGTAGCCACTATTCGAGTAGCTCAGGGAGAGAAAACTGAAAGAATTTCTTCCAAAGAAATCTTCGTGTAAGCTGTAAGCCACACAAACCCAACTAATTGAAGCATCTTTACGAAAAAACTTTATGGAAGTAGCATTGAAATGAAGTCTATCTTTAGCCACCTTTAAATAGATGCTTAAGAAAATATTAGTTTATATAATAGTTAAGAATTAAATTTCAGTTATTAAATTATAAGCGGCATGCTTTACCTAACTTTATTTAACCTAATATTCGAGTTTCCTCCGTGCCTCGGAAAGCACGCTAAGCCGTTGGTCCCGGCTGTCATTTGTAGATCTTTGACAGTCGTTAGGTAGTCAGAGGCCAAAAAAGTCTGACAACCAGTCTTACCAAGGGGTATCGTATTACCTGGTACTAACTGGGTTGTGGAGGTCAGATAGGCAGTCGCTCCATGTAAAATACTGGTATTCAGCTGCATCCGGTAAAACTGGAAGCCGACCCCAACGTAGTTGGGAAAAGGCTAGGCAGATGATTAGGATAAGATAGACAGCTAGTAATAACTTTGCAAATATATCTCATACATTAAATTTAATAATCTTAATTCATTCACAGAGCAAACCTCTGGAACAAGAAGCATGGAATTTTACAACAAAGATTTTTGAATATTCCTCTCCTAGAGGGATTAAAAATGGATTGCGCAAGTTTGTATGGAGGTTTGTCATTTGCTGATGGGATTTAACCATCGTGCGTACGGATCGGGGGGCACGGCAATGCCGCCGCCAAGTCGAGCGCGAAGCAAACACTGCCGTACCATCCTTTACTGGAACCATTTAGCCGCATTTTCAGGCCCCTATTTGAGAACCTCTGGCCTTAGCCAGAGGTTCTCAAATAGGGGCTTATAGCTAAAATAAAATTAAAAAACAATCTGCTGAAATTTCTGCGTTTAGTAAGCTATAATCACATACTTAAAATCCAAAATTTCAAGTCTGTAGGTCATTTTGTTCCGAAGTCAAGCGAAAGCAAAGTTTCGCATTTATGACACTCACTCACTCACTCATGATCATCAGAATAGAACTAGTACGCTGAAATTTGGTACAGAGTTAGGGTTTAATGGCCACATAAAGGAAAAACTATAAAACTAGGATAATCGAAGATCTGGAGTACCTGGTGACCCTGATTAGAAAACACAAGAGCCCAACCGAACTATTAGAGATCGACATACCGCCTTTACAAAAAATATTCAACTTGGTGGGCCGCTTCATTTGATGTCAAAAATCGAAGGTCTTAAGTATCTGATGAAGAACCCTCAGCTGGTCTCAGCTATAATAGAGATATGGTAATGCCCCCTTCTACTATTGGTACATACAAAAATCGACTGTCATTGCAAAAATCCAGCGTAGTGGGACACATCTTCTAATCTAATTTAATCTAGCCTATAGCGTCCCACTGCTGGGCGAATGCCACCCCTTCTGCTTTTAATACGCATATAAATAAAATTAAAGGAAAACTCTGGATAAGACTAGACTGGCTTTTATACTTATACTTACAAGTTTACAAGAAGAAATAGTCGAACGATTAACTTTATTCTACTCGAACATTACACAAATGAAATAAACAAATTACACTAAATATTAATTTCGCTCAAAATTTGGTCAAAATATAATGCATTGGACTAAGAGTGGCGGTGATACCCGCACACGTCGCTAGATGGCGCTGACTGTATTTTAAAAACGCGCTTACGTTTGTTTTTCCGATAACCTTATATGGCGAAGTGGCAACCGTGGGTGGGGTCGATAGGCGTTGTACAAAAAGTGAGGTGGGACCCGGAAGACCAAACAAAGCCTAAACAATTGGTAGTAGAATTTCGCTAATAATTTGATTCACGAATTATTGCCTATTAAGTCAAAATTTGAGATCATACCCCGGGCATACGTGTACAGAGAACAATTCCCAATCTGTGTGGCGTATGCCCTAACAATTCACAAGAGCCAAGGTCTAAGTCTAAAAAATGCGCTCATGGACATTGGCACCTCCATATTCTCTTGTGGCCAAGCCTACGTGGCGCTTTCACGAGTAACTAATCTCCATGGGGTGCACCTCATAAATGTTGATTTCAAGAGTATAAAAGCTCAAGCTTCAGCGATCACCGAATACAACCGGCTTAGGCGTAAATACCGCGCCGATATTTCAGAAATTAAACCGTCTAAAAAAATAAATAATAAACGCGAATGGGCAATACGAAAAACTGTTGCTACTGTACAAGAATCAGACCCTAAAAAAAGAAAAGAAAGATTTGTAATAATAAAAAAACTACTCCTAAAAAGAAAAAAACTGTGTCAAATAAGAAAATCTAATAAAATAAATCAATATGCCCACGTTTCTACAAAAAGAAGTGAAATACCACCAAAAACATTCTGTAAAAAACTAGCCAAGTCTCGCTGGAGCTGCTCGTTTATATCTAAATAGTAATGAAATCTAGACAAAGTCGTGCCAAGTCTAAGGTTCCTTATTACATTTTCTTTATTATTATAGTTAATGTTGTGTGACTTGGCCGTTGAACATTCTTTATACGTTAGTGGGTACAAGTCAATTTTGTTTACACGTAATGTTATGTCTGTTGTATCAAATAAGAAAATCTATTTCTATATCTGAATCAACGTTTTCCAAGAAGCAATTTTCCATCGTCAATGGGTAGCGGTTCTGGCGACAGATTAGTGCAATGATGTCATGGAGCATCTGGTTTTGTACCCTTGTGTACCCTTCAACGGCCAAGTCACACAACATTAACTATAATTATAAAGAAATCGCAGTAAGGAACCTTAGACTTGGCAATACTTTGTCTAGATTCCATTACTTTTTAGAGATAAACAAGCAGCTCCAGCGAGACTTGGCTAGTTTTTTACAGAATGTTTTTGGTGGGTTGTTTTTACGGAGTATAGTCACAGTCCTCTATAACATACAAGATGTAACTTCAAGGGGTAGTGGAATCAAAAACTTACCTTACGCCCGCTCTTATATAATAGTTGACTCAATATACAGACAACCACACTTGTAACAGAAGTAGGCTTGAACATTTGATATAATTTAGAAGAATATTTACCCTTTATGACCAGAGTGTCTAACTTTTAATTCGTCTATGAAGCAAAATGCTTAAAATTAATGTCTACACAGCAAATTGCCTAAGCTGTAAATCGCCTAGAGATCAAAATATTTATCAAGCAAAATTCCTAAAATGCAATAATTTCTAAGTAGTAAATCGCTTGGAGATCAAAATGCCTACCAAGCAATGTTCCTAAAAAGCAACAATTTTAAGCAGCAAATTACATGAAACTAATATTTTTAGATACTTATTGCTAGTGGAGAAAAAATGGTGGACATTGTTCCTATTATACACACCCTAGTACCAAATAAGAGCCAAGAAACATACACACATCAAAAAAAGTCAATGGAGAGGAGGTAGAAAATACAGTAACTTTTATAAAAAACACAGTCCTACCTAACACACTCTCTGATGGGAGGAGGAAGGAGGATTTATAATGAAGAACTTGAAACAGCGTCAGGCCTGGTCAAGCGTCAGACCAGGTCAACTCTGAAGGCGTGAAGATCAGCTTCTCAGTTCAAGCGTGAAGATCTCTAGAGCAGCCCTGGCCTGACAGCGTTTCAGATACTACATTTTAAAACTTCCTTCTTCATTATCTTCACTTGAGTGTGTGATAGGTAGATCCGTGTTTTATAAAAGCTACTGTATTTTCTACCTCCTCTTCGTTGTAAATTCATTTATAACTTTATAAAATTAAATTGTTAGTATACTTATACCCGTTTCACTTGCTAGGGATAAGTAATACGACACACTGTATTCGAAGAACTTACCAACAAAATTAACCTTCCTCAGATACCGCAGTAGGTCAGCTCCGCTGGCAGGCCGCATGGCTTCACACAGTCCTGCCCGCCCCCCGCAGACAGCTGCGTGCATGTCCCTGGTGACAAAGAAAACATGACAATAAAGACAAAAACAATTCCCTGCTCATTTCAATATTAATTGTAACAGGAACTAACCGATAGAGTCATTGTGACGGAAGGGTTCCGTTATTTGACGACCCGATTGGCGCAGCGGTAGTGAGGCTGCCTTACGATCTTAGGGTCCCGGGTTCGAATCCCGGTCGGTCGGTTAGTGTGATGAGCATGGACATTTGTTTCCGAGGCATTGGATGTTTATATGTATAATACGTATGTATTTACAAACAAAAAGTATATATGTAGAATATCAACTATCTGGTGTCCACGACACAAGCCTCGTTGCTTAGTGTGGCACTAGATGGCGCTGTGTGTAATGTCCAGCAATAAAAAAATCAAAAATCAAAAAAATAAAATAAAACATCATCGTAGTAGGGGGGGGGGGGGGGGGGGGGTTAATTTTCAATTAATTTTTATTTTTTAAAACGGCAACAGCAGAGATATACATTCTTTGAAAATTTCAACTGTCTACCTATTACGGATCATGAGCTATAGCCCGCTGACAGACATACAAACGCACGACATGAACTTTTTCAAGCTCTTTTTAAGCCCTGAGGCTCATTTGACTGTTGTGGAATCGAAAATGCCGTAGCATTCAGGGTTATCAGTTATACTTTATTTTTTGCTTATTTTTATTGTTTTGGTACAAATGAGTGAATAATAAATTAGACTGCAGTAAGCTAGTTGAGCGTATCGGACTAAAAGTACCTCACAATTTTCCTAGACATCCTACATCGATCACTAGTTTTTTATTAGTGATCGATGACATCCTATGACCAACTTGTTCAATACTCAAGGATGTAACTCAAATATAGGTGTAAACTCGCCACTCAATAGACTCTGTAGAGAGATGAATTCTTTTATTAAATCCTTTCCTGATGTCGACATTTACCATAATTCCATAAAAATCTTTAAATTCCAATTATTGGATTCCCGAAAAAAATGATTCCTTTGGTTTTTTTTTACTTTATTAAACTACTTCTTTCTTTATTTTTAACAATGTTATAATAATTTTATTTTTATTCATAGTTCTGATTTCCTTTTTATCTATTTTAACACTAATAATCATATCTCATGTACTTTTTTTTAATTTTAATTGTAATTAGTTAGTGATTCGTAAGCTAAAGAATCACTAACTAATTACATGTCTATAGCCATTCATTTTAATTTTTAATTTAATTTCTCTTATGCTAACACTTATCTTTGTGAATGCTGGTTATCCTGTAATTGGCGACTGTAAGTCCAAGACTGTAAAACCCATGTATACCTAAATGCTGTACACAAAATCTGTTGGTGAACCTATATTGATAAATAAATACTTATGTTATTTTGAAGACCCTTTGAGAGGTAGAGATATCGTTAAACTTCCTAAAAGTTTCTCATCTCAACCCCACAATCTTGTTTTACACCCTCTAAACTCGACGGAAACTATTTGTAACTTGTACCAACTCAGATAAATTAGGTTGAATTAAACTGAGATACAAGTTTAAATAGCATCAATAAACACGCTCGAGTTTAACATGTATTCGTAGTTTGGTTTGACAATCGCAAACCGTGTAACCAAAATATATTTTAAATGATATTACCAGCCTATTTATCTTACTGTAAAGGTCTATTTGAACTGAGTAAGTACGGGGCTTATATTTTTTTTTTTAGAAAAATGTGAAAGTTGGTAACGTAACGTCGTAATTTGCTGTCAAATATTTGATTAGTTTTTACAAACTTAATTATTAATCGGAATTATGAAATATCGCTCTATGTTGCAATACAATATTGTTAAATTATAATAATTAATTGCAAGAATTCAAAACGCAGCACTGAATATTTAGTTGGGACAGCAAATCCTACGGCATTGCCAACATTAAAAATTCCTCTTAGTAGGTTACTTTTTCATGTGCTTTTTCTTCCAAAAAATATTAACTTAATCTTTTATTTAAGAATCTAACATTATTATTTGCTACAATTTATTTTTATAGAAATTCCCAGAGCTATTCAATTCGGCATCTTTTCAAAACGACTATCACATCTCATATTTTTCAATTGAATATCCACTTTCATTATTTTCTACTGACAATCTAGAATTTCCAGCGCTTCAAAGTTTCTGTACGACGAAACGAGAGCGCTTTGTGTGCGCTGAATACATCGGGGTCGGACGCATAATGCACTCTTTAAAAACTGCATTTGAGGCTTGAGAAATGGGTGCAGTTTTGTTAAGATGGCTCATTTTTGAGTTCGCAGTGAATGAGGGTAGGTAGACAATTATTTTTGCTTTAAATGGTTCCCAATTAAAGTTTCATGTGGGCTTGATGATACAGTTAAACTATACAGGTGAACGACCCGTAGGTCAGTGATTAAAATTCTTTGAATTGTCTTTCCCTGGCAATGTGACAGTTTAGTTTAGTTGGACCCTTTTGTTCTTTATAAAAGTAGCAATAGCGCGTGGAGATCGGGATGGGGATAAAAATGTCCGAGTCATGGTTTTTATGTACCAAATTCCATCATAATCCGTTCAGTCGTTAAGATGTAAAAAGGATTGTGAATATTTAGTATACGTAGATATAGGACTTATGAAATAAACGAAACACCCTTCGAAATCTTTCAAAAATTGGATTACGGAAACGATTGATATTGACACAACCTGTAACACAATTTTACGCAATAAATTAGAATAAAAAAATTTCATCATTGCTTTGACTACTTAATTAAAGCTTTCTTTGTAATCTAATTAAAATCTGTTTCCTTTGAGCGTTTCTTTTTCTTTAACTAAAAGGTTTTATTTTATTAAGTGTTACAGTAATTAAACTTTTATTATTACACCAAAATATATTTGTTCTGTTAAATCAAAGAGCCTTTTTCTCATTTTTTGCTATAATTATTTATATTTTCAGGGACCTTCCAGGGCGGGATTTTTTTTTTCCGCACGTTATTTAAAAAATGTAATAATATTTAATTTGTGCTTAAAAATTAATAGGCAAATAATTCAATAAGTCTTTTTTTTAATAGATAACAATTAATATCATCAACATTTCATCGGTTATATTTAAGTGTTATGATAATTATACAACCTTTTAGTTTACATACTAGAAAAATACGTCCGCAGCTATTAATTGAAACAGCTAAACATTTTCTTCAATAAAATACGAGTACCCATTCTCCAATCGAAACTAAATTGAGAAAACGTTTCGTAAAGTTTTGTTCTAGTGGGTCTCTACAAAATGTTCCATTACATGCTGTCGACTTTTTCTTTTGCAACCTAGGAATCTGTCTTACTTGGTGCCAGGTTTTTTGCTCAGAGAAAAGAACCGAGTGATTCGTGTCTTTAAACAGTTGAAGTTGCAAGATTCTGTTCGAATTTTAAAACGAAAAAAGAAACACGTTAACCGTTTAATAAACCAAATAAGGCTCTGGCAAGCCTGATCCAGACTGAACCAGAGCGAGACACGGAACGTGACTATACATGCCGATTATTTATTTAAAATTTTAAGAATGGTTTATGGTTTTGTACCAGTTTGACACCTCAACCGCGTTAATGAGATAAAACCGTTGCCAGCAAATTTTGTTTACCACCCTGCGCGAATTTCTCCCAGTTTGGGTGAGCAACGAAACAGCATTCACCGAAAATGCGTTTGTACCTCTCACACACTATGGGCTATGTCTCATTGCCAATCACCTCGTCATTTCAGTCAAAGCATGACTTTACAGTTAGTGCAAACAGCACAGCAGTAACGATTATCAATATAAATCCCACTACAAATACAACCTAATGTCCCACAAGTAAATCCGCAATTAATTGCCAGTGTGTCTCGGCTCTCACCGAAGGACCTGGTGATTATTACCCCCGGATAGCATAGTCCGGCTTATCCCAACCGTGTGTGTAATTGAAACATTCTTGTCTCAATTCATTGTATGAAGTTCTTAAAAGGTTATTTAGAGAATGTTTGAGTTATTTAATTTGTTTTTAGATTAGGTGTAGAGCAATTGCTCAGTAAGTCAGCTCAGACTCAGTCGTCATGACAGCGGTCTATAACGCACACCGCTGTAATCTTAGTCGCAATTGGCAGATTCTCAAATTTGAGAGATGATTTTTTTCTGTAAACCCGTAATAGTGGGCGTTTATGTCGTCATCATATATCTAGCGTTTTCCCAACTATGGTGGGGTCGAGTCCAGTTTTCTAGTATTTTACATGGAGCGATTGCCTATCTGACCTCCACAACCCAGTTAGTACCGGGTAATACGATACCCCTTGGTAAGACTGGTTGTCAGACTTTTTGAAACTACCTAACGAGTCCCGCGACCCCGGCAGGCTTCGGCCCCCTACAGGGGGGGCCCCGTCATATGTCAGTGACAAAGCTAGGAACCATAATACAGTCCCTTCTTACCAAACCTAGCATTTTATTACTTTTATCAGACTCGCGACGGGCAAAAGTTATTGCAGCGGCATTATGTCTTTGTCAGACTTTTTGAAACTACCTAACGACTGTCAAAGGTCTACAAATGACAGCCGTTACCAACGGCTTAACGTGCTTTCCGAGGCATGGAGGAAACTCGATATGTAATGGGCGGTCACCCATCCACAGACCAACCTAGGTAAGCACGGCTTAACCTAACGATTGAACCGAGCGGCTGTTATTATTTAGCTACGAGCTCCTCTCCGTTTATGTCAATTTATAAATAAGCCATAGCTTTCAATCTGGCTGATAGGGCGGATTTAAGTCGTGTCGAGCTTGATTTGCACTGAGTCAGCGACTTAGAATATTAGTAATAGTTTAGTCAAGAAGATAGATTAATAAAACTCATTAAATAATATAATACGGTTGTACCTAAAATTTCTCACACTATTTTTAAATAATAGGAGTTAGATAACAAGGCCAGTTATGGAGATAGCAATGTTAGGCTTAGTAATTATGACAAGTATATCAGTGTAGTGAACATATCCTTATATTTAACAGGCACACCGAAGCGCTATTCAATAGGCACATTCGCACCACCGAACTTCGCCAACGTTGCTCAATCTTACATTCAGGCAATCCTGTCTAAGACGGTCCTATTCTAAAGGCCAGAACAGACAGGCTTTCCGTTGCCATTCCATTCAACTCAAGCCCATAACGGTTTCTATTGACGCGAGCGTTTCAGTTCGCAGTCCTTTCATGCCTGAGGTATACCTCTACGTACCTGTAAATACGGGTATAGGCAGGTATTTATCCTTGTTTTGTCGTCTGGCCTTTTCAGTCACCTCCGGTTTGTTGACTGTGGTTGGCTGCTACGTAGTTTTAAAGAGATGGTTTTTTGATTGAAGTGGTTAAATTGTGAAGGTATGTTTTGAAAGTGGGCTGTTTTGTATGGTTTTATAGGATTGGTTGGGTCGTTTCGTAGTGATGAAAGGTTTATCCGTGGAATTGCTTAGTTATAAAGTCAACTTTTATTACCGCACGTAAAAACGTCTTCTATGTTAATTAAAGTTTGGCATTGGACTTTTTGAGATAATATACTGATACTTCTTGGCAAAGAAAGAAATAATGAATATTAGAGAATGCCTTGTGGCATTGTGTACCAATTATAATTATGTATATGGTAAATAAATTATTCATCACTTGCCTAGCCTTTCCCAACTATGTTGGGGTCGGCTTCCAGTCTAATCGGATGAAGCTGAACACCAGTAATTTACACGGAGCGACTGTCTATCTGACCTCCAAAACCCAGTTAGTACTGGGTAAAACGATACCCCTTGGTAAGACTGGTTGTCAGACTTTTTAGGCCACTGACTACCTATAACGACTGTCAAAGATCTACAAATTACAGCCGGGACCAACAGCTTAACGTGCTTTCCGGGGCACGGAGGATACTCGGTATGTAATTGTGGTCACCCATCCACATATCAACCTAGGCTAGCACGGTTTAGATAAATGATTACAGATAAGAATTATATACCTACTTTATACAAAATTGAAGTTTGAAACTATCACAAAAATTTATATTTCTTGACCAGCTGCTTTCTTCTAAAGTTATTCTACGCAGGTAGATTTATCTTAAAACGTAATACGACATATAAAATTTGGTTACTTCAGTCATGTAGAGAATAAACATACATGTGAGAACGACATAGAACGACGAGCACGGAATAAAAAGAAAAAGAAAAATAACAATGATGACACTGACAGCTCTTGAACGTAGTTTAGATCACGATCACGTTCATTCTTTTGCAAATATCAGGCGATCAGAGCAAAACCATCACGGCCCTTTTTTTCAAACACGACCTTAAGAAAACTGCTTTCAAACTTGTCCATCTCACTATAATTGAATCAGCAGTAATGTGCCACCACATACCCACTAAGAGCTTTTGTTTTGTCGCGACGACATAATTTTCTCGCACACTATAATGTGCTGTGACAAAATATCTCGGGTCTAACATTGTTGGGTGTGTAAGTACTGTTTCTGTCTGTTGATTTTGATTATAAGTTTTTTGTGGGTTTGGGGATGTAATAAAGTCTGTTTGCTTTTATGTTTGTTCTTTGGAAGGTCTGACATTGTACCTAGGTATGTATATACGTAGTTTGTTATTATAGTTATAAATCTGTCTGAATGGCACATAAGGTTAATCACCGTATGACGTAGTGTTACTATGAGTTCTATAAAGACTTTTTGTTCATATTATCAAATGAAATATTTGGTAATATTAATTAAATTCTTGTTTAGCTTAATATAATACTTAAAACAAAATATTTAAAAATGTAGTTCAAAAGTTGTAACAGAAGTTTTATTGAATAACAAGAAATAAAGAATAACTTGGGTATCACGATTCCCAAGAAAACGCGTTACTCGTTATTATGCGTCGACAAAGATACAAGTAGGTAGGAAACTACGTAGGTAACGCGGGAGCGGGACGGGTCGCCTCGTGAGGCGCCGAGCCACCACTGGCACCGCTCTGACTTTTTGACGCATAGTACGTCATCGCGTTATCAGGTGCACGGGAGAAATGTGGTGATGGTCGTATCGTATCGTAATTCATCGGCGCGCGCGCAGGCGAGGGCGCACGGTGGCGGGAGGGTGGGGTGGAAGCGAGACAGAAAGACGCCAGCCATGTCCTAATTTGTACGTACTTTAGGTTCATTTTGTTTTTGTTTAGCCTGCACTCATAGGTGCACGTATTTATTTTCTTTGTAGTTTACTTATATTATATTTCATGCAGGTTTTATGTTAAAACTAAAATATGGGTTGCCTACCTTTTTTTTTTTTTTTTTTTTCTCTTGTTTTCTTTATAAAATATTTAAGCCAAAAGAACTTATCTCTGTTTTTATTTATTGTTACCAGTGTTACTTTATAACAAAATACGATACTTAATATACCTACTTACATTCTTCTATAACCGAACTCACAAATACTCTTTTAGCTAATTTACTCGTTATATATTTATTAGTAACCATTTATTTAAAGTAACGGAAAACAGTTTCAAACAAAATGTATACATTTTGTTTGAAACTGTTTTCCGTTACTTTCATACCCCTCAAGGTTCATTGGAAGACCAGCGTCAGACAGAATCACCATCACCTGTCTGGCACGCAATGCTGAAATGGACCTTTTTGGCGCAGCCGTGAGGCACACAGCTGTTTTTCCTCCTTATTTTGTATCTTTTTTTTTATATGTGTGTGTGCTTTTATCTGACGTCAAATAAACTTTTTTCTTTCTTTCTTTCTTTCTTTCTTTCGAATATTTATTTCAAACATGGTCCTTCGAGCCGGATATAAACCTGTAATATTATGGATCATAGGTGTGTCATCGTAAGTTAATGGTTTATGAATTTGACGACAATATGTACGGAGCTAAGAAAAACCTTCAACAAATTTATTGATCATCTGTTAAAAGCCCGACATATTTTATGCAACTCGATTCTTAGAATTTCGGTACATTTTCGTTACCGCTTTGCTTCGATTGAGTAGAAATGGTTTTGCGGTTTCTATCAAAAGCACAAACAGTGTACGTCAGCTTTGATATGGCAATATAACCACAGGGCTGAGGTCAGCGGAAACAAAGCAGATAGGCATGCATTTCCCAAAACTAGATAGTATTTGGTACGAATCTACATGGTTTTAAATATCAGAAATGACTGACCATATTGTATTCCCGCTGATGAGACACAGGCCTCCACTTTGTTAGAAAGAGTAGGCTTAAATTTACCACGCGGGCCCAAAGCCGGTTGATAGATGTTTTTCAAATTAATTAAAAAAAAAAAACAATAAATTGTATTTATTTTGTACGACGCACGTAATGCGGTCCAGTTTGTTTTCAATTAGCCGCTGAAGCTCACTTATTGGCAATCTCTACCGGATCCGATTCAATGCCCACTCGATCCGGTTGTACAGAGGAAGCGTATCGGAATACAGCTTGTTAACGATAGTCACATCGATGTACTAAATACTATTTGCAGTGACATGAGTAATATGATCATTTATTATCATCTAGTTAGCTTGTTCAAAGCAGTGCAGTGGTGGCCCAGTCGGCATGGAGTTACCGGGTTGTGGGTCGTGGGTTCAAACCCTAGCGGACACTTTATTTTGTGTACTATTATTTAAATCAAGCTTATTGCTATCAACCAGACATTTGTTGCATTCCGGAATGCAACTGACAAATACCTGATGAAAGAACCCAATAACATATTCCTAGATTTGGTAATCAAACCAATAGCATAGTACCCGAGATACCGACTACACTGCATATAAACAGAACCAACCCAAACAAAACCAACCCTAAAAATAAAGACACATGTTAACCAAAACCTACAGGAAACGCAACAAACCGTTAATCATAAATAATATATCACTGGCTCCCTTCACGGTTCCCCATACATCACGAATCGAACAATGGTTATATACCTTCCAGAACATACAGTACAGACACAGTAGACATATTACATTTGCAACAACATACAGTGTTTCAACTAGGAACAAATAACATAACAACCTTTCTGGGATAACCCCAGAAGGGTTGTTCAAGGGTGATCATATTGCCATCAACCAGGCACAGACTACTAACGTGGCTGCAACTGAGAAATTCCTTTTGGAAAAATCCAAAAGTACTTACTTTGCCAAACCTGGAAAACGAACCTAGGACGTCATGTGCAGTTGTAGCGCTTGCAGCCACTAGACCATCGAGACAGTCTATCTAGGTACATATTTTTGTTGTGTGCCTAACACCTGCGCTGTTTAACGAACAGTCCATAAAAGCTAGCTACCTTACTTCGAAGTTTACCATCAGGATTTGATGTCTTCAATTAAAACAAAATAAAGTAATTGGAACCCTTCAGCTTTCTTCTAAAGCCAGCTTTCCACCTGTAACTGCACATCATATATACAAAAAACACCTAGGTAGTTGATTTACTGGTTATATTCATACTGCGACCAATGAGTGCCGTTTCCCTCAACCCCCTTTCACCCCCTCCGGTTCAAACGTGAGTGCATGTTTTGTTCTGCAATGGTCCCTTTTTTATCAGAAACGTCCCTTTTCTTGTCAAGCCGCACCCTTCGGGTTCGGGTAAAAGCCGGATAAAGTAGCTATAGCGTTACTAATATGAAAACTTTTTTACAAAAAAATAAAACCGACTTCAAAAAACACAAAAAATTGAAAAATAACTTTAGCTTCAGAAGTCGGTGACCTTTGTTTGATTCATTTAGTTTTTTTTGTCACCGACTTCTGAAGCTAAAGTTATTTTTCAATTTTTTGTGTTTTTTGAAGTCGGTTTTATTTTTTTGTAAAAAAGTTTTTTTATTTTTCCATTTTTAGTTGTAATATTCTATACAAATATTTGCTATGCATTTATTTTACATTGTTAAAAATACATGTCATGGTATGTATGGCTTATCCCCAATAAATGGAACTTAACATACCTAAACTGTCGAAATTTGGGTGTATTGTACACATCTGCGTACCCCTCAGAGCATGCAGGCGTGATGTTACGTCATGATGTTGTGTAAACAATAAACATCCAAGCGATTGCAGCTATCACGACCGATTTACCATCTAGTTTTGAAGAGTTCCATTGTATATCTCCGAAGATCAGCATCAGATCTTCACCAAATTTAAATGCGACCATCTCAGGAGTATATTCTTTCAAACAAAAAAATAATTTTGAGAATCGCTCCACAAATCGAGGAGAAATCGGTGAACATACATGAAATTGTACCACACAACTGAAGTAAAAATGTTCATAAAATGAAAACTACTGGGCCAAACCATGTTAAATTTTTATGGGACCAAATGGCAACTATTCCGCATCAAACTAAAAAAGAATCACGTAAATCGGATCATAAGCGGCAGAGTAATCGGTGTACATACATAAAAAAAAAAAAAAAAAAAAAAAAAAAAAAATACCAATCGAATTGAGAACCTCCTCCTTTTGGAAGTCGGTTAAAAATTAGGTGACCGTTGATACAGTGGGTGACTTAAAGGATGAGGGCCTTTTATCCTGAACTAGCTGACCCACGCAACTTCGTCTGCGTCACATAAAAGAGAAACAGCTCACAAAAGGAATACATTTTTCCCCGTTTTTGCAATATTTTTCATTTATGCTCCACTCTTTTTGGTCACAGCGTGATGTTATATAACCTATAGCCTTCCTCGATAAATGGACTACCCAACACTGAAAGAATCATTCAAATCGGACCAGTAGTTTCAGAGATTAGCGCGTTCAAACAAGAGTTTGTTTGTTTGTTTGTTGGTTAACAAACAAACAAACAAACTCTTCAGCTTTATAATATTATAATATATATATATATATATAGTATAGATTTATGATGAACTTAATTTTTTACCTGGATTGAAGTAAATAATTGAACAACTTAACCTCATTTGAAATCGATTAATCAGACCCAACTGGTCTGATTTATCGACTTCAAATGTTTGTTGAATTAACAATGAAGAGTGAAACTATCAATATACCTTAATAGCGCACATTTATTTTTGGTTTTTCAATTTAAAACTTTTTA
This sequence comes from Xestia xanthographa, assembly GCA_905147715.2. Lineage (NCBI taxonomy): Eukaryota > Metazoa > Arthropoda > Insecta > Lepidoptera > Noctuidae > Xestia > Xestia xanthographa. Next base: position 30,088,129 of record LR990649.1, read on the forward strand.
CAACACTTTGCTGCAAACATACCCTAAGTACAACAGGTAGAGATACTATTACTACCTGTTTCTGATTTAATTCTTACATTTTAATCATGTCCGTAGGTAGGTATTTTAGCTTTATAAAGGAATCGAAATCGCTTCCATCTTCTAAAAGGCTATTAAAGCACCACCTGAATAAATTGTAAGTTCTTGCCGATTTTTATTTCCTAATTTTAGTTTAATACCACCAAGCGAAACCGTCGCTTATTGTATCTTAATGATTACGTGTTTCCTCATAGAAATGAATAATTGTTTTCTTTTTGAGCGAAATAATTTTTTTAAACCGTCTTTAGAGTGTCATCCCAAACCATGAACCACCTCCTGACCTGATCTTTGTGGAACTCCACCTGCCCTTTGAGGGACCTGTTTATAGCCATCACCGACGCCTTCTATGTGGCTGAGGTCTGGCCGAAACGGGAGCCATCGAACTCAAACTCAAACTCAAAGCATTTATTTCATTTACACCATAACGGCACTTTTGAATGTCAAAAATATAATAAAGAAAATCAAAGCTACAGTCCCAGTCACAAGGCATAATAACCTGAGAAAGTATCTACTGTAGTTGCCCATTCCCTAGCGTAGATCTCTATGGAGAAGAACGGGCAAGAAACTCCATGGACACTTTTAAATCAAAATATTGTTACAAAATCGTCACGAAGAAAAATAAGAACTCGATATTTCTGTTAGTATCAAATCTTATTACAGGCTATACAGTGGGCCCTGTTAGTGAACATTTGTGCAAAGTTATTTAAAACAAGATGGCGGTGTTTCTTCCCATTCTAACCACGTGCCAAATAATCGTTGTCCTGGTCTGCTGTGAGAAAACCCCCCCTTTAGATAGATAAACTTCTGAATTCCAAGACAGCCTGTATAAGGGACTACTCACACTTATTCAGCTCTATTCAGCTTATGCCCATAGAAAACAACAATTTTGTATGAGACGCGTACGCATCGTGCGCGCTGAACGGATGCGTACGCGTCTCATACAAAATCGTTGTTTTCTATGGGCATAAGCTGAATAGAGCTGAATAAGTGTGAGTAGTCCCTAAGCCATTATGGCTCTAAGATTTTATGACCATCCACCATAAACCATGGCCTACCCATTCAGCCACTCATCACCTCAAAATGGCGCCTTTCAAAGACACTCACAGCTACTTGAGGGATCATTGTGGTCTCAAAGACACTTATCGGTTTATTGCACGCCGTAAAATTGGATAGCTCGCCTGACCTTACCAACTTGAAAAGACATCCGAGGTTTATTTTATAGGGATCAGTAAATAATGGGCTTTCTTTAATATGGGATTAGTTTTAGGGATTGTCATATTTATTGTCATTAAACTTTTATGGCCGATCAACTTGTATTTTTCAGCTCCGAAAAAGTTCCTTTTGAAATAGGTACTCGCACCTGGCCAATTATAGTACAGTAATGTCCTTTTTTTGGTATTTTTCGTCGTGTCGTTGAACTCTTTGAGTTTATGAGTCGAGCTACACGATAACTGACAAATGCTTACACTGACTGGACAGGTCTTCTCAAATCTGTGTGGTTCTTTCTTCAAAAGACCGACTCAGATACTAATTTGCATGGTCCTCATGTGAGTTGGCCAGATTTCTGGCCCTTAAAATAGACTATGGACTTTGAGTTTGTTTCAGCTGTTTCTTCTCAGAGTAGTCAGGTACGAAACACTGGCCTAATCTAGTTCTAAAAGAAAATGACATGTAAGAGTAAAAGTGTTTGTAAAACCTATTTGCAAAATATACATAACCTACAATAAAAAAAACTTTGTTGCAATTGGGATTACCTGGTTGCCTATTTGAATACTGTGGCCTGAATATTTCAATGTTGGGCACGGTTGCAAGAAGAGTGGTTGATTTTATCTTAATTAATCTGTGAATTAACAAACTACAAGTATGCTACTACTGTGCTGCGTAAAAAAATAAAATATCTGTGCCACTGTAACTATTTTTGACATAATTCTCAAATCGTTTTGAATCAAATGACTTTAGGCGTTTTTAACTTTGCTCAGTTAAAAGAGTAGCCTAACAAACTGCAACCTCAGCCGTCGTCTTAATTAACTCTTAGCGAGACAGTTAATTGTAGCGCTCGAAAATTCTTTCCACTTTGCTCAGAAAATGGCGAAGCTATTAAGAAATTAAAAAAATAAGGATTAAAGTTTGTTCGCTCACCGAGCGCGGCCAGTATCATGTCTTAGACTTACTTTAACGAAAAATGTTTTGATTAAAATAGTTGGAGAACTGGCCTAAATAGTGATGAGATAGCAATTTTAAGTTTCATTTAAGTTTATTAGTTAGTTTTAGTACTTGAATTTTGAAATTAATATTTTTCAACCCAAAAACTAATTTTGATTTTATCAACTTCAACGCTTTAAGACGTTTATTTCTTAATTAATATCTTCTGCTGATTAAAATTATCAGCGTTATCGTTATGTAAGCTGCTCAAATTAATTAACAGAATCTGGCCGCTAGGAGAACAAATTAGGAAGACTTCCCTTGGGATTACATTTAGATCAATGTTACTAGGATCGCATCAAATTAATTCCATGGGATCCTAAGACCCTTTGGGTCCACTAATTGATATGGGCCAGTTACTTCATTTACATGACCTCAGAAAATTTGATTAAGGACCACTAAGGTAAAGCTGACCGTCCACTGCTGCTACGTCCACTGCTATGTAATAATCCTTTAGACCGAATTTCGACCATGGCGATAATGGCATGGAGTCGAGTTCTTCTTTTTTGTTCCTCCATTGAACTCAAATATCTGGTCAGTATTTAGCCACCTGCGGAGCACTATCGTGGTCTTCGCTTAAATCCTGGAAGGTTGTGTTGATTGTGAATGTGCAGGATGGGGAAGACAGTTGGTGGGGCATATCCGGCAAAGGGAGTTTATTCACACTGTTTTTGTATTTAAGATAGGTCGAGGATACCCCATTTCGCCAGAATGTTTCTAAAGCCAAGTTTTCAAACTAGACCTGCAGTTGACGTCTGGGCGGAAGATGTTTTGCCGGATTGATAACGTGAAGAGGAGTGGGATATCTGCTTCTTCACAGTTCATATGTCAACATGTGACAGTGCGTGCACGCAGAGATTTATCGCGTTAGCTTCGTGGTTCATTTGTTTACCAGCATATTATTTTGTTGCGATCGTAGCGTGATCGTGGGATTTTTTAGATAGGCACACAGCGTGCGTTAGCTTAGCCATGGAGTGGTGTGGAGCGATTCCTTTATGCCGTCGACGAATTTAGTTGAAGAGAGCGAACCAACTGCTCTGTGTGAATAATGTATTTTTGGTGTATTTTGGGCTTACAACTTAATAAACTGTATAATTTGTAGCTGTAGTTTGTAATATTGTGTTTACAAAAGGATTTGAGATGATTTTAGTTTTGTTATTTTAAATGGGATAACTTTATTTAGGTTACCATCAATAGTATTTATATTGTGGAATGCAATAAATGGTTGACTATTCTATATTTACCTAGATGTGGTTTTGTTAGAACTACTGCAATTTTAAAATAAGCCCATATTTAAAAATTCTTGAAAGCGTGCTTTGAGATGAAGAATACAATTTTAGCTAACATATTTAGGGATTAACCAACCGACTTGAACTGCCTAAATAACAAACAAAAACAAAACTGTAACAAAAGACTTTATTTGCAAAATATTGACCCAATATTTCCAAAATCACACTAACTACATACCTAAGCAATGTTTGGTTACTTTAGCCAGTATTGCGCACACTGTAGCATTAATAATCGCTTTATTGGATCCATGTCAGCGATTACATGATGCGGGCGATGTTTTTTACCAAACAATTTTATCAGTCAACTGTTTTTGCTCGTTTTAGTTTTTAGCATCAACTTTTCCAATATCCCGTTTCTCTGAAATTGAAAAATACCGCACTTTGCAAATATTGAGCGTTAGCTGTCGTATTACATTCCGTATTGACGTTTATTTTGTGCAATAATGCTTTGTGCAATCCCAAGGATAATGTCAACCGCCAGCTACAATACTACAATAAGTAGCATGTACACGGAGAGGGTTGCTACGATAGCTGCGTGGTTCATTTGTTTGCCAACCACGCATTCGTGCGTAGCGTGGCCGTGGGCTACTAATGTACCCATGTGTAAATATAACATACACTTTCGCGAAAAAGAAAAAGCATAATCAGCATATAATGTTCCCACAACTGCTCCCTCTTTATGAGAGGGAATGGACTATAATTCTCCATCGTCCCAGTGCTGGTTGTTAGATGTCACCATGTCTTCGAATTTTAGTTCTAGGACACGTTGGTTTCCTCACGATGTTTTGTCACAGTTTGAGAGCAGTGGTGATGAAATAAATTACACAAAGTTATGCGCCTGCCTGGGTTGATATTCACATACACAACAAACTTCATAAAAATGTAAAGATCACATAAAATTACTATGCATTATACGAGACTATACACATTGGGTAGTTTTATATTATGTGCAATTCCACTCTCTTGATTCAAAATAACTCGTAAAAAGGCAGTAACCCAGTATAATGTAGTATAAAAATGCTGTAATAAATTTCTACATCTTCAGAAATATAATAGCAAATAATGCAAGAACAATGTTCAGGATCCGAAATAACCAGTGATGTCAGATACTAAAACCGAATTCATGTTTTGTTTTTATGTTTGGAAATATGCTTGACTAATATGACAAGCAGCTGACGTATACATTTAGTGATTCTAGGACCTTTTAGCGCTTAAATGTCATGAAGAGAGAACTGAACACCACGCTGCGTTCCAAAACGGGCATAGTGGATGTTGGCAAGAAGGCCGCTAGGCTAAAATAGGATTGGGCGGGTCATGTCAGCCGCATGCACGATAACCACTGGGCAAAAGTCTCCACACAATGGTTACCGGAAGACGGACGGAGCCGCCGAGGCCGACCCAGGAAGAGGTGGCGAGACGATCTGAACGCGTACCGTGAGGGCTGGTCCGAGGAAACCCGCGATAAGAGCACATGGAAGGAATTGGGTGAGGCTTTTGCCCAGCAGTGGGACAGTATAGGCTTAATACAAAAAAAGTATTTAATTTACAACTTTTCGCGTCATTTGGACATTGCACATTCTCACAAACAGGTACCTATTAATCATACTAGACTATGTACTCTTAAAGGTATGTGCCATTTTTAAGGTTCAAACCTAAAATTGGAACATTATCAATCACTTTTCCCGCCTGTCGCAAAGGTTTTACTAGCGATACAGTAATTACGGCAGGACAGCGACTATTTTATAGAATATTTATAAGTAGTTTGGTGCAAAATTTGAATTGTGTATGGAATACGTTAAACAAAAATGAAACTTGCAAAAATTAAAAAGAAACTCGTCGGTGTTCCATATGCTATGCTATACTGACACACACTCAAAAGTTACAGACACAATCTTGGCCAAGTACTGATATTCTTAATCACTGACTCAGTTCAAGTCATGCTCGACACACCATAAATCCACCCCATTACACATATTGACAGCTACAGTTTGTTTATAAATAGACATACAGCTCACGACTGGAAACTTTTCATAAAGAATTATCTGTCAAACTTAAGGATCCGCCAATTGCGGCTAACAATACTATTTGGTGAGCGTTTTCACCCGTTGTCATGACGACTGAGTCTTATTGAGCTGAGCCATTGCCTTAAGACGGGTCTTGTGTGAGGTGAGCCAGAATCAGTCTTGGTTGCTGTTTAAAATAGTAGCTAAAGAGAAACTCACCGTATAGAATAAGCGAAGGCCAAGACAGCATCAGACACGAACTGCAGCTGCCCCTCAAACTCTGTGTTGTTTATGCTGAGCCGCTCCTGACCGGAGCAGGCCCTGGAGTACTGGCCGTTATACGGCGTGCGCGGGCTGCCCGGGTAGCGGCACTGGAAGTGGTCCTCCCAAAACTCTGTGTGGAAAAGAAGAAAGGTTTACGGGTTAATATTTGGGCCAGCAAACTAAGCAAACTAGCAATAGGACGGCCATATTATACGTAGCACCGGTGATCATTAGGGTAGACATGTTCTTGGATGGAGGTTTTGAATGGACAAATGTAAGGTAGGACGTCCTCAGGCAGGTGCAACCATGATACGAGCAGGATGGCTGGTAACATCGTCAACTGGATGAGAGTTGCCGAGTATCGAGTTGTATGGCTACATTTTAGACTGCTTAAGGCTGATGATGTTGATCATGACTTTTTCCAAATTAGTTCCATTTCATCGAATGTCTTGTATTACAATGAAGAGCTGTTTACTCGGAGTGCCTTAAATTGCTTCTTTGCTTCCATGTGTACGAAAAACTTTTTTCATAACTTTGGCATCTTCAAAAGTAGTTGTTCTAAACTGAATGTCAACAACAAAACACTTGCTGCTATTCTCAAAAGAAGTATATTTTGTTGGCAAATTCTAAAACAGAAGTGACGTAAACTTTATCCCATTTCACTAGTCCAAAGCCACAAAGCTAAACAAATAAACAATTGAAAATCTTTCCTTTAGTAAACAGGAATAAATTGTTCAGATGCACCGCACAGTTCAGATTGGAGACAGAAAACTTTTTAAAACAAATTCATAATCAAAGACTTCGGTATTCAACTGTTCTGCGAGGTTTCCGTCCTCAAAAGAATTGGAAGCCTGCTTTGTGTGTATGGAAATCGTTTCTATTCATGAAAACCTGAATTGTGGGAAGTCATTCGTCTTGGTAACTCTCGTGACAAGTTGTCTAGATGGAGATCTCGTTGCTACAGCAAAGGCTTAAATGTTATTTGGGTGAATTTCGTGGAAATATACTTCAGCTAATTTGGGCCTTTGGCTATTTCATAGAAGCAATTTAATAGGATATTTTAGATGTTCATGTTAAAAATAGCTCATCGGCGCTTTTATTTTGCGGCAGTTTCTCCTACAAATTCGACTTTTATGAAAAGGCGACGTTATTAAATTGAAAAAAGATCAGTTCTAAACACACATGCGAGAAAATCTCTACATTATAAAAAAGGAAAGAGAATAAAGTAAACTTAATTATAAAACATTAAATTAGCAAAGCAGGTGCTAAAACCTCTGGACATACAGATTACAGCAAGTATGTAAACGATGGGGCTGTCAGGCAAACTAATGCTCCGGCCACGATCCAGCGCAATGCGACGCTTTGCGACTTCATCCGACTTGTAAAACGACAATCGATACACGCGTGTGTTCGTTCGTCCGCCTCCGTACCTACCGACGCGACGCTCTTGTTGTCTCGTGGCATGCTTCAAGCAACTTTGCTCTACGCAAGACGCATATCGCTTGTGCGTGTTGGTCGTGGCCAGGCGGTAAGGGATTGGGTTTATACTATGCTAATTAGACCGAGGTTTGGGAGTGATTTCACACTTTATTATATTTTCTCATATTTACACGGAAGAACTGACAGAACAGACTTTTTGAAGAAGAGGGATTTAAATTTCATCATAGGGGTTTAGGAACTCGGTTTTAAGCAAGAATTGCGGTCCCAAAATTCCGTAGGTAATAATAAGACTTTTTCACCGTTAAGTACTTTTTAATTAAAAGTTTTTGCATAGAAATACAAATATATGAGCTAAACACATTTTTCGGTTAGTTAGTGTTAGGTAGAAGTGTACGTTTAGTATATGCGCATTTTACCAGCTCTACTTAAGTGTCATTTAGTGCCTATTGTTATTAACCGAGCACAAATCTAGGCTCCAAGCTCTTACTGAAAGATTCCTGATAGATAAACCTTCAATATTACTTAGCCCAACCTGGGAATTGAACCCAAGACAAGAGGTTTTAGGCTCAGCAGTAGCGGTTATTATTATCTCTATTGCGACTACAGAACCAACGAGGAAGTAAAACGAAAATGATGATAAATGCAGAATAGCAAGCATTTAAGTATCAGGTTAGGCAGGCCTATGTTCAGCTGAGAACGGAAGCTTGTTGGTACCGTTACTTGGTCCTAGGTATACAATACCTACGTGAACTAGTACAACTTGGTAGCCAGTAGGTTCCAAGTTCTTATAGTGAATGTTCTAAATCTATTTGCATTCTCTAGATTTATGGCTGAACAAAGCACACACTGTGTTTAAGTAGCACTGGCACGAAGGCACTTAACTATAAGTTATAGACTTAAAACCGTTTTTACGGTTCAACACACATATCCGTACGTGCAAGACATGTTGAAGCTGGTAGAGTATTCCAGATCCGAGTGGCTTGAAAATGCAAAGAAAGCATAAAACGTCTGTCACTAGCATAAACAGGTCGTCATTGGCAGTATGTCGTAAAATTTTGATATCATGCCGAGATTTTCTGCATTTCAGGATAGCGGAAACTAAGCATCGTAATCTGACACAAATCGTAGGAGGGTGCATCGCACTTGCAGAGTTATCCGCGAGATTAGGATATTATTATACTAGGGTTCTGCAAAAAGCGTTAGGCAGTAGCCCACCAGACACAACACCTGTCTGGTCGGAGGATCTTCCCTTTCTAATGGAAGAAGAGGAACTAAAACTGATCCTCATAGCTCTATAAGAATATTGCAATCAAATGCTTCGGACAAGACTTGTTGGCTGGCCTTATCTAACAGATTATTAATCTGCGTCGTCCCTTCTCTGCATTTAATTTTGATCAACTACAAAATACATTTTCTGAGGCTTAAACATAATTGAACGCAAATTACTTCATCTACATCAAACTCAATTTCAGTAGGTTCTCGCAAATTTACGACTATTCCAAAACAACTTTTAATTACCTAATGGAAATGATTTGATAAATTCACACCAATTATAACAAAATCAAAGTTTCTTGCGCTTGAAAGGGGCGCAACAAAGTTTCTTTTGAGCGAAATTACATTACTGATTTCGTAGGTCCACTTTTATACGGCCCGGTTTCCACAAAAGCGGAGAGGAGCGGAGAATCGTCCTGATTGGTCGATTCCCGTTACCCATTAGTTGAAATCCACATCCCGTCTTTGGTCTCTCCAGTGATTGGTCGCATGTCCGTCTGCGCACCGCTCCGCTCGTTGCCGCTTTAGTTAGAACCAAGCTTAAGAACGCTTCATTGCGCCCAAAACAAAGTTTTGGATTGTTTTCAACTATTTGCAATGTTATAAGCGAGATAAAAGAGGAAATCTTGCGATCTGAATAAGTTCGCTGTAAACTTCACTCTCTTCCTTATCGGGTAAGTTTTGGGAATTTGAGAATGTATTATTATCCGGCTTTGGTTAGGATGGGTAGGAAAATAAAGATTTTGTCCGATCCTCTTCAATTTAGAAAATGGGGTTTTATCTTATCTAGTCAAACATCATAATTTTTGAATGCCCTCAGTAGAAAGAGCCCTTCTAGCTGCTTTGAAGCATACTTGAAAACGTCAACACTAAAGATCAAATTCACCATCCTTCATAGTTATTGTAATCCTTCTGTGAAAGTACGACTAGTTTAAAATGACAAAATATTAAAACATGTCCACTTACCAACAAACCAAGGATTCCTCTTATTATTCTTCACATTCAGCCCCAAGAAGTACGCCTTGAACCCGCTGACATCATTCGCCTGTGGCTGCACACTGATGGTGCCTTCGACCGCCCGCTCATTGCCATCGGAGACCAGGGACCTGGCACTCCAACCATCGGAACCGATCCAACTGAAGGAATGGGTGGCGTTGGCACGTTGGACCGCTCTCATCACGCCGGCTACTTCTTGGTCTGATCCGAAGATTATGGCACCTGGGGATGAAAGGGAGATTATGTGCCAATTATGTGTTGGTTGGTCTCGGCAGAAATTGAACGCCGTGTTCGAAAATCAGTCAGGAGAATATTGTTTCTTCAACTAAGTTCTCGTACACTTTGCAAACTTGTTAATCTTGTTAATTTTCAAGTATCATAACTTGAAGATTAACTAAAGTAACAAGTTCAACAAATTTACTTGTATTCATAACTTTTCTTCGATAATACTTTTTTTTTAAGAACTCAGACTTAGGAATCTTACTTTTCAAATAATAAAAGTAAAACACTGTGGTACTTATTATGCTGATCTCGAACACAAAACATCTCAAAACATCTTTTGAAGGTCAAAGAAACTGCTCAGCAACAACCAAAAAGATGAAAAGAAAACAATGTCAAACAACTGTTTATTGGCTCAGTATCGAAGCTAAGTTCTATATTGGCGTAAAACCCAAGAACCGAGGCCTATCGTGAACAAACAGAAACGCGTACACCAAACTAATTTATGAGTCCTTATGCTGGCTTTCCACCATTACTGCGCGAGGTAGCGCCATATAGAGCGATGTTATAAGAACAGCGCTGACGGACCTTACATCATAATATTAGTTATCCACGCAATTAATTTAATTTAAACAGAAACAACATCCGATCGGAGGATACTCTCTTTTCTATGGAGGAAGTGGAACTCCCCACCCAGCTCCTTAGGCAAATGGGGTGCGGGTCGTGGATTCATTTTCATTCAAATGATTTTAGGAAAACAATGACAAATCAACAGATCCTGTGCTTTTCGCGTCTAGTGAATTCCCGCGACCTTCATCTGGACATTTCACCTGGGAATCTCTGAAAATCGAGTATAATAATCTTTATGATGGCTGTAACTACACTCTCGCCGAGACACTCCGAAGCGGGACGAGAGCGAGAGTGTACATAGGATCGCTCGTCTAGCCTCGTTCTCTCACTCATACAACATGACAGAAAATCGTAATAACTCGATTGAAGCGAAACGGATTGGTAGGCAAGCGATAAAATTCGCTTACCGATCCATTTTCTCGCCCAGCTTAAGTGGAAAGCCAGCCTTAGGGGCCGGAAATCCGACGGGATGCGGCGTTTTATTTAACAGTAGCAGGTAAAGCCTCTTAACGCTTATGTAAGATGTTAGGTAGGTATGTAAGACTGTACGAGTAATCCATCTGATATTCGGATTATGAGAATTATAATGATTTTGTTGTTTTGAATTTAAGTTCGGCGTATAACAGGTGCAAAACCACCCTTAACAAATCTGACAGATACTTTGTTCTTCCCGTAATTACAATTTTTTTTTGTTCTGTACCATTCCTGGGAACTATCTAGATATCGGAAATATTGAAGGGCAAAGATCCAACTTTTTCACACCTTTTAAAAACCAAACTAATTTTAAATGCATCCATTAGCACAATACATTAAACGCCACCATAAATCGTGATTTTTCTCAGCAAAAAAAGTTATTATCCAACAATATTTTGTGTGTTACTAATAAGCACAGTGTTACTTATTTTGACGTACAGAATGCTTGGTTGACGGCTTTGTGAAGGGAAAAAAATCGTTTTCGAAAGTATCAATAGTGGTATCAATGAAAAGTTGGTTTTATGATTTCTCAACGTGCTGTGCGCTACCTCAGGCGATGCTACTCGCGACATGTTTTGTGTTACGCGACACGCCACGTACCTACCCAGGCAAGCGCGACTTATCTTTAATATGGGCCCGAGTAACTGTTATAATTAGTCACGAGCTCTCTTCCTCACGGTAACTCATGGCATATTCTACTCAATGTATTTAATTAAATTTCTCCGAAGTCGCTGTCGCTAGATAGTGTAGCTCGTGGGCAAACGGTTAATGTACAGAACATTAACCGTCCCTATACGAGTATTTTGTTAGTATCCTATACGGTAAAGGTATAATATTTACGAGATACCTACCTACCGTATACGTATAAACTACAGAACTGATTTCAACAAATGAGGTGTCATATAACGTCAACCGAAATTCAAAATGGCGGACGCTATAATATTTTCTGTTCATTGTTTTCCTTTATTCTGGTTTTAGTATTTCTTTTGTTTGTTTTTTTTTTTCTGGGAAAGAAAATACCTGTCAATATATCTTGTTACTATGGGAATCGTTTTGGTTCTAATATGTCAGTACAATAGTCAGACCTTAGTAGACGTTATTTAAAAGATTCTGTATTTCTTCTTGCCCGCGGGTTACGGCTGTGCTTAAAAGAAGGTAGGTAATATTTTCATAACAAGATTTAATTATTTTTACATCTACTAAGAGGCTATCTAAGAGGCTTCAATAAGAAGTGGAAGTTTAGCCAATGCCATCTTTTATTGTATTAAAGGTTCACAAAAACCAATCCACTAATAAAGTATAGATGTTGTGTTTTGTCATGGCATTAGCGGTAGATGCCCTTCCCTTAATAACTCTTCACACGAACCAAAACCATGAATTTATTTCTCTTCTTTATTTCGATGAACGCATATTAAGGATGTCAATAAACGTAGGTGGGTCAATAACCGCAATTGCCACGCTAAAATTCAACAACTATAGATCAATACCTTGGAGTGCTCTACAGTGACCTAAAAGCGCAACCTTCAAAGGCTTCATCTCGTCGACATCAGCTGACAATCTCGAGCCGTTCGAGCAGATTCGAGCTAATATCAACACGGCTCGAGCCTCGAGGGGTGCTCGATTATAAACAGGGTTCTAGCCATCAAGTGCCCGAACGTGAGGGATGTGGACTTTTATTAGTTGGGACGCTCTGGTATGTTTTTATTGCTATCACGTAACACTTTGATTTTGTTGATATTTGAGCAGTTCTGTGCTACGAGTTGTAGGTTTTATGATGTAATCAGAATAATAAATCAAAATCAAAATCAAAGCATTTATTTCAAGTAAGCCAGTTACAGGCACTTTTGAATTGTCGAAACAAAGATGAAAATTAAATGTAGCTACAGTCCCAGTCACAAGACATAAAAACTGTGAAAGTACTGTAGTTGCCCATTCCCTAGCGTAGATCTCTATGGAGAAGAATGGGCAAGAAACTCCATGGACACTCTTTTAAATCAGAATATTGTTACAAAATCTTGGTTACATCATTCACGTTGAGATGGTATATTATGTGAGAACAATGTAGCAAGATGTGCACGGTAAAAGTGTCCACAGCAAAAAAACACAAACAAAAAAAAAATACAATTCAAAATAATTCATTCAAATAAGCCATGGCAACCAAGAGATGACCAGTCACAACTGACAGCGCCCGTTCACGGACATGACGCATGGATCAGCACCATTCAACTCAACCATTTTGAAGGGAACTAAATGATCCGACACATGCGCCACCATCAGCGAGACAACAGAGTGAGCATGACATACTCCAAACCGCCAGGGCACATTCAAGTCAAAAAAAAGACGTAGGTTTCCAGTGAATGATAGCTTTCTAGTACATAGTACTCACACAATATGGGCTATGCATTTATATAATACTAAAGAGATTGATTCTATACAATGCAAAGATAGTTGTACAATCTTCAGCAGCTCCAACAATACAATTTAATGCTATCAATTTATGCGCCCCTGTCCATGTGGAGCAGGACCAGCATTGAGCCAAGCATTTTTATCATCGATATAATCGCTCAACTTGTAATATGCTTGCTTACATAGTGTGCGTTTAATGCATGTTTTAAATTTCGTCTCATTCAGTTCAAGAATACTTTGAACTGAATGAATATGCGTAGCTAAAGGTGTGTTATTAAGTGGAATTATTTACTACTTAAACATTATTTAAATTTATAAATTTCATGCTTCCTTAGACCAGGGAAGCTTGGCTCTAAACTGAGGAGGCTGGTAGTCTGCAATATGAGTGAAAAAAATGCACATGATGACTATGATGAAGCTTGGTTTCACAGTGGAAGAAAGGCGAACGGCAGGTTTCGTACCGCAAACTTTGTTTGTTGTTTTGTTATAGAATTTGTATCAATTAATAAGGCAAATAAGCCTTTTATTTTCATGTAAGTGTACTATTTTTAGAACTTCGGATTTATTAATAATATCAACAAAAAGATTTTAATAATTAAACGTAATGAAATCGTAAACTAAACGCAGCTGTGTTTTTCGATGTTGCCATAAGTAAAATAACACAATAATCTAAATGTTAAATAAATATTTAAACATAGAAATAACATTAAATATAATTATACACTTACTACTATTATACATAAGAAAGCATACCTATATGTTGCATACAATCTTAATAGATAACGATTTAATGATAGGAATGATTTTTGTCACCAATATTTTTTTGCTCTTATGGCAATTATTTATTGACAGGTAAAGAAAATCTGTCTTTTACTTCACTTCAGATCTTTGCTGTTGTTTCGGATTGTAGTTTGTGACTGCATCTGAGCAATTTAGCGAATTGTCTGGCCCTATTTACGTTGAGTTGAGCTCCAGCTACGAAAATAGCGAAAACTATACTGGAACATTTACTTTATCACCAAAACAATGTTTAGGCAGCTACACATACCAAAGTACATTGGTACACTGGTGCATTACCTTAAAAAATAAGACTGGTTATAATTTTTACGTCCCAAGTTCTAAAAATCTAAGAATTTAAAAAGGTATTTTCTATCATATTAACTACCAATTAAAATAAAAAATATCTCAAAACACGACATTTTATTAGCGGTACGATATTCCCATACAAACCTGCCATTCGCCTTTATTTGGAAATCCCTAATTTAAATAAAGTTAAGATTTATAAAAGAATCGTCGCAGAATGAAAAACACACGTGTAATATCAAGGTTACGTACCTAAGTATCTAATTTATGCGTTCTTATTAATTTTTCAAAAAAAGAAGTCCACTTTTTAACATTGTTAAATAAAAGAAGACGTACTTTGCGCCAGCTAAAAAAATAAGACATTTAAAGAAAACTCAGTGGCAAATAATAAATCTTGTGTGTGATGTAGAGCGTTAAGGGCGTTGATAACTTTGTTTTCCCTTCTAGATAAACCCACTTCTCCTTCTTACTTGACTTCTCACTTTCAATATTTATGCTCTGCGCACAGCAAGAATCTTCGTTCATCCAATAATCGTCTTCTACGATGTCCTACTCACCGCTCTGGTTTTCTTAAATCTTCTTTTCCTGTCCAGGCGGTTTTCCTTTGGAATGCGCTCCCTCTGAATATCAGGATGACAACCAGTCGGCTCATATTTAAAGTAAAAGCTCGCGAACACCTACATAAGAAGTTGGCAGACTTGTCCCATAACTAATTAGTTGTTTTTCATCATCGTTGTATTTTAATCTCTCTTGACTTTGTATATTTTGTTTGTATGTATGTATCTATATTCGATGGCCCCACCGAATAAACGTGCAAGAGTTCTTACACGAAATTCTTTTTTTCTCATTTTTCGTTTCTTTTGTCCATCCTGCACCTACTTAATTTTTTTTTATGAATTTTAGACTGAGAACACGCCTATTATAATAGAAAATATGTTTATTCTAGGGAAATAATTAATTTTAAAAATATATCAATAATAGTTTATGCTTCTATTACATGCTTTTTGAGTCGCCAGGTACACAAGAATAAACATATTAAAACTCAAAGACCATTGAGAAGTTTTGGGATTGTTTTCGAATTTGGGTAATGTATTCTTACACGTTTATTCGTGTAGAAATGTACGCAAATTTGATTACTAACGTTTTATTCCACAAAATGTAAGTTTGAAAATAAATAGGTTATTAAAATTAAAGTATTGCATTGTCTCTTACTATAATATTTTTTTTTCTAAAATTTGTGTTAAAGATTCAAACATTAATATTCTTTGCATATTAGTTTAAGTATATAGCTAGTAACGGTAAATAAACAAATATTTACGCAATACATTCTATTGCAATCGTACGTAACGCTAGAAAGGGGTAGGTACAGGGGTAAGATGCGAGTGAAATTAAGTGACTAGCTCGGAAGGTCAGTCTTGCTGTGATTCAAATGTTTGTTTTTTATTTAAGTATAACAATGAGAAGGTATCAGGATACTTCTAGTCGCTGCAAAAGGATATTAGAATTAGCAAACTGTCAACGAAATGAAGGAGCAGCGTGAGATGATCCTGCAATCACCAGACGAGGCGTGGAAGTACCGGCAGCTCAATAGACGGATCTCTAAATCCTTGAAGACCAACCTCCGCCGCTCTAATACCGAGCGTATTAAAGACGTGATCGAGCGGCACAAAGGCTCCAAGGTATTTACAAGAGATCTGGGTATTCGGCAGAGCCAGCTCACGCAACTGACGACCGACGATGGCAGGATCTTATCCGCCAAGCCGGAGCTTCTGAGGGAGATCGAGAGCTTCAATGAACAGTTGTATACGTCAACCAGTAAACCCGTTGTAGATCTAGCAAACAACCCAATAGCTAGACTAACCCGACACTGTACCGAAGACATCCTGGACATCAGCCTGAACGAGATTAGGATCGCTCTGAAACAGCTTAAAAACAACAAGGCATCGGATGATGACGGAATTGTGGCCGAACTGCCGAAGGCGGATGTAAAACCGGTACTTAAGGCCCTTCAGAAGCTGTTTAATTCCGTCATACTCGAGGGGAAAACGCCCAGCGATGGTACAGGGGTGTGGTGGTAATCTTCTTTAAGAAGGGCGACAAAGCCCGGCTGAAGAATTATAGGCCAAGCCATGTCTATAAGTTGTTTTCAAGAGTCATCACGAATCGTCTCGCGCGCAGGTTTGACGATTTTCAGTCTCCCGAACATGCTGGTTTCCGAAAAGGCTTTAGCTCCGTGGATCACATACATAGAATACATACGTTGCAGCAGGTTATGCCGAAGACCAAAGATTATAACCTGCCTCTCTGTTTAGCGTTTGTGGACTACGAGAAAGTTTCGATTCGATCGATATCTGGGCTGTACTGCAGTCTCTCCAGCGGTACCAAATCGACTACCGGTACATCGAGGTGTTGAAGTATTTGTACAAAAACGCCACCCTGTCAGTCCAACTTCAGGACCAAGCCCCGGAACCTATCCTTCTGCAGCGAGGTGTGAGACGGGAGACG
Organism: Xestia xanthographa; assembly: GCA_905147715.2. Lineage (NCBI taxonomy): Eukaryota > Metazoa > Arthropoda > Insecta > Lepidoptera > Noctuidae > Xestia > Xestia xanthographa. The sequence continues at coordinate 30,104,990 of LR990649.1, forward strand.
TCATATCTCCGAAACTGTACACCGCTGAACTGGAAGATGTCTTCAAGGTTCTGGACTGGAGAGGGCTAGGCATCAACATCAATGGCGAGTACATCACTCACCTTCGGTTTTCCGATGATATAGTGGTGGCTGGCATGGCTGAGACCATGTAGGACTTCAGTACAATGCTCGATGACCTCAGTAGAGCTTCCGAAAGAGTGGGTCTTAAAATGAACATGGACAAAACCAAGGTCATGTTGAATGTCTATGTAACACTCACTCCTATCAAGATCGGAGACACTACAGTAAAAATTGTAGAAGATTATGTGTACCTTGGACAAACGGTCCAGTTAGGTAGGTGAGGTCTAACTTCGAGAAAAAGGTCAATTGTCGAATTCGACTCGGCTGGACAGTGTTCGGAAAGTTGCACGGTATCTTCTCGTCCAACTTACCGCAGTATCTCAAGACGAAAGTATGACCAGTGAGTTTTGCCAGTGATTACATACGGGACCGAAACTTGGTCGTTCACAATGGGCCTTATCAGACGTCTGAAAATCACCTAAAGGGCAATGGAGAGGGCTATGCTCGGAGTTTCCTTGCGTGGTCGAATCAGAAAAGAAGACACGCTGAAGGTTACCGACGTAGCCCGAAAAATTGCCAAACTTAAGTAGCAGGCAGCGGGCAGGGCACATTGTTTGCAGGACGGATGACCGGTCGGGCCAAAAAGTTCTAGAGTGGTGACTGCGAACCGGAAGAGGTTGTGTTGGAAGACCTCCCACTAGGTGGACCTATAACCTGACCAATGACCGATGACGATGGCTCAGGTTGCGGGAATCCGTTGGATGCGAGTCGCACAGGACCGGTCAATGTGGCGACACTTGGGGGAAGGCCTACGTCTTTCGCCTGAAATGAGGATGAATGACTCCAATTCATGCACTGGGCAAAATCGTAACCGATTTGTGTTTGTCATGTTGTCTTTAGCGTCCAAGAAATTTAACATCAAAATAACTCATCGATTTTTAGAGAAGGGTCATAGCCAATCGGAGGGTGACTCTGTGCATGCTGCTATCGAGCGTTCAAAGAAAAGACATACTATAAACACTCCCGATCAAATGTATTACTTGATAGAGAATGCAAAAGTTACTGGGCAGGAAGACGAATCGAGAGGTGCAAATCATGATAAGGACTAACTCAAGAAGGCGGCGGGGAAAACCTACAGATGCTGAAAGCTTAAAACGGGCGTACACTCGACCTGATTTAAGGATTTGATAAGTCTGTGTGATTCAGGAGCAACACCAAACCATTATCACAGTTTTTATAAAAAGCTACTGCCATTGACAAACTCCATCTCGGTTTGCAATGACAAGGAGGAAGAGGATTAGGGTTTCTAATAGTGCATTTCGTTTTTTTTTTTTTTAAATCAAGTATTCAAGAAGACTAGTACTTTGTTTTCACGTGGTTATACATAAATATGTTTTTTAATTCTATATACATCTTTATTTTATTTCATCCTTTTACAGAAATATTTATATTATTATACCATGCATTAACAAAGATGTATTACATAAATGAAAACTGATCTTATTAACACTAATATAAATGTATACGATCTTTCCAATCATTAATAGCAGAACATTGTACTGTAAACAAGCGTGTTAATAGTTAAAGCTAGGCTCAAAAATAAAATTGATTAACGGAGAATAATAGTGTAACATTACAGTACGTTTTATTCGTTGTGTATTATTACACGAATAAACGTGTAATGACATATTACTGTGACCTAGTCATGGAAATTTCACAAGAGTAAAAAAATTAAATGGTTTTTCATGAATTTCCTGAAGTTCGTTGATGTTTAAAAAAAAGTAAATATACAAATCTGTAGTTTATTTTTTTACCTATAATTCGATAATACATTATTTATACCTATTTACAAAATTATGACCGTTATTGAAGTTTGAACGTTTTTATTTTTTGCTGAAAAGTTGTCATTTTTCTCTTACACGTTTATTCGGTGGGGCCATCGATATATGTATTTATTACTATGTATATTTATTTTCTTTGTTGGATATTTTCTGTACTTGCACCTACTGTTTTGTCTCTGCATCACCCTAAGGTAGACTGGTAGAAAATGCCCAAGGCAGTAAGTCCGCCTTTGTACATTATGTGCATAAAGTTTTAATAAATAAATGTAGTGTTGTGAGCAGGCGACAGGTGGCGCCATTTATTACGCTAAGCTACCGAATTTAACTGCTTAATACTTGGAAATGTTAAGCGGGTCTAGAGACTGGAATAAATAAATAGTAAAGTGTCTTTAAATCTCGAAGGAAAAGGTTAATCTTAGCCAATTCTAGAACTAACCTTTCGCGGTTAGTTAAGCTACCCATAAAAATCAAAGCATTTATTTCAAATAAGCCAGTTACAGGCACTTTTGAATTGTCGAAACAAAGATGAAAATTAAATGTAGCTACAGTCCTAGTCACAAGACATAAAAACTGTGAAAGTACTGTAGTTGCCCATTCCCTAGCGTAGATCTCTATGGAGAAGAACGGGCAAGAAACTCCATGGACACTCTTTTAAATCAAAATGTTGTTACAAAATCTTGGTTACATCATTAATGTTAAGATGGTATATTATGTGAGAACAATGTAGCAAGATGTGCACGTTAAAAGTGTCCATAGTAAAAACAAAAAATACAATTAAAAAATAAACATTCAAATAAGCCATGGCAACTAAGAGATGACCAGTCACAACTGACAGCGCCCGTTCACGAACATGACGCATGGATCAGCACCATTCAACTCAACCATTTTGTAGGGAACTAAATGATCTGACACACGCGCCATCCATCAGCGAGACATTTGAGTGAGCATGACATACTCTCAACCGCCAGGGCACATTCAAGTTAAGAAAAAAAAAACGTAGGATTTCAGTGAATGATAGCTTTCTTGTACATAGTACTCACACAATATGGGTGCGATTATATAATACTAGAGATTGATTCTATACAATGCAAAGATAGTTGTACAATCTTCAGCAGCTCCAACAATTCTATTTAATGCTATCAATTTATGCACCCCTGTCCATGTGGAGCTGGACCAGCATTGAGCCACGCATTTTTATCAGCGATATAATCGCCCAACTTGTAATAATTAATCTTAATAACAATTTTATTATTATTTATCACACTAATCACACTAATATTATAAAGGTGAACGTTTGTGTATATGTTGTTTGGATTAGATTTGTATGAAATTTATTAATTCACAGATAGTTTATAACTTATATTATCACATGGGATACTTTTTATCCTTGTAGTATGATCCCGTGGGACAATTATCGAAACCGACGTGGACGATGCCGCGGACTTACGCAAGTTTAAAATAATTTTGATGTTTACGTTACCACATTGGGCCCCCAGGGCTCATACCCTGTTATAGAGGAAACCAGCGTCCCAGCAGTGGGAACGTTATAAGTGAATAATATTCTAGAAATAAAACGACCACGCCTGCATAAAATATGTAACTAATATAAAGTATAATAAATAATCTATCAGCAGTTCGCAATCTTTGGCGCGGCGCCCGTTCGACAGGGATGCACGCGCTAGCTGGCTGGTCCATGATTTATGTGCTCCAGTTCATTGCACTTAGTGATTTTATTGCAATCAATATGCTAATACTTAAGGCTGTGTTTGTGTACATGCAGTAATGACATACTTAATTACTGTTATCGTTTTAAAAACATAACTTTTAAGGGTGCTTCAAATTAGTCTGCTTGGACTCGGTTCAGCAATCGGTCGCGCTATAAAGTTTTTGAAAATGTAATTATCTACCTTGCCAGGAGCTGTTACCATATTATAGTTTAGCCGATACGAGAGAAGAATCATGATCAGCAAGAAAGTGTTGGTGTTAACAGTCTTTTCAAATCAGGCATCCCAAATGATGTGAAGATTAGTGAACAAGTAAACTTCTGGTCTATTCTGGAAGTCAACTCATACAGCTTCAGAGATTCTGATGTAAAAGACAAGGTAGAAACAACAAAAAATGTGCACTAATCCCCTTCTAAGGCGATAGGATAAAGAATACAAAAAGAAATTGTATCCAAATCCAACTCCCAAAATCTTCCAGCACTCTATTTACCATAATCCTCCGCAGATCATTCAAACGGCACCTGTTTTAATCCCGCACAATCTGTCCCGACGCAATGCCCGCTCATCCACGAGGACGCAAAGTGGCGTAGTTAATGGTAATCATCTCTTATCGCCTCCACCAATAGATTCAATTTCAGTAACCGCTTTAGCGAAAAATTGTTTTACTCGTCGCAGCTGCGTATCTGTGTGGCACACGGCCACAATTTATCACGAACTTCTCCACAATATGGTGGAGCTAGATAACATTACAGTTTATAACCCCTTGTTTGTGGGTGGATTCGATGCCTTGAACCTGGATCTGCCTCTCTCTTATTGAGACCAACTCTGGCTCCTAATACCAATTGGCTGTTGACGGATGATTTGACAGGGAAAAGATCGTAAAATTGACCACAATATCGTTTACCAGATGATATGGTTTAACATCTTTTAAACGAGTGTATTAAAAAAGTACGCAGGTGGATCACGTATAACGTGCAGTGTTTTAATTTTTTATTTATGCTCTACTTTATCTTTCCTTGCTATTCCTAAATGCCAAGAACTGTAAGCCGCAATACGCCTACTGTTGGACGTAGGCATATAATAAAACACTATTTGCATACCACGCACTAGGCGTTTGGATAAGCCTACAATCCTACATATCAAACTATTTGCGCAATGCTCCTTTGAGTAAACTGGGTAAACCCTGGCAAATAATTCGAGAAATCTTCAGGGAGTACAAGTTCTTGTTCCCAATTATAAACTACTGTTTCGCGAATATATTATAACAATCCCAGATTACGGCAGAATATGTTCCATCCGATTCGATTTTAGTTTAAATCATCAGGAATTTGCATAGTAATGAATGTGTTACGCGGCTTTTAATTCAAATTAGTTTAGCATGTAAATTAGGGATTTGCAGCCTAGTTTTTAATCACATTGGTATTTTTGTTCGGCCGTCTCTCTTATCTAGCATGTTTTATGAGATAAGTTAACCTCTGGTAAATTACGCAAGTTGGTAGCGCGGCGGGGCTGACTGCCCCACAGGCAATCACTTTTCGAGCTTTTCGTATTTCTAAAACGGGTACCTTCAAGATTGACAAAACTTTTCGACAGATTGCGTCAGTTCAATATTTGTTCAATACATTTTGACATCTCCGCCATCGTTTTTGCCGATACACTTTGTATAAATGGTGCGTTAGAATGTATATATTTGCGTTTAAGTACGTAAATTTATACATTCTAACGCACCATTTATTCATTCCTCAACTGTCTGTCCAGTAATATTTGATGGATTTAATATTGATTTATGACAGTTTAAGTTTATTAGATCATCTGCTTAGCCTTTTCCCAACTATGTTTGGGTCGGCTTCGAGTCTAACCACATGACATACAGCTGAATACCAGTATTTTACATGGAGCGAATGCATACCTGACCTCTATAACCCAGTTAGTGTTGGGTAACGATACACTTGGAAAGACTGGTTGTCAGAATTTTAAGCCACTGATCTGTAACGACTGTCGAAAACCTACAAATGACAGCCGGGACCAACGGCTTACTTTACGAGGTACGGAGGAAATTCGGTATGTAATGGGCGGTCACTCACTCATCCACGGACCAACCTAGATATGCGCGGCTTAACCTGAGTATCGATCCGAGTGGCTGTTATGATTTAGCCACGAGCTTCTGTATCCGGGTATAAATACCTTAAGTCTTATTATAAAATTAATAGTTAATTGTAGGTATACATGAAACTACATCAGATTTAATCATAATAATAATTAGGATTTTCCTGAACCGGTTTAATATTAATGGATAATTACTTTTTGTCGTAAATTACGGGCTTGGCGTGTCATGTTTTATCTTTTGAACACGTTAGAAACCCTATATACCCCAACGGAATACGTAGAAACAATATCAATATTACTGACTACGTGATGATGCATAGCCCAATTTAGTATTATCGTAAAAGCTAGAGTTACTATTACACTATTTGTTGATAGATCTTAAGTAATAAGCACTAACAATCTATCATGGCGATAATATGCTTTGGTTTGGAAGAAGTTAGTAATATTACGTCAAAAAATAAGCTTGGCAAGAAGCAGAAGTATTGTATCGTAAACTCTGTAACTACATTATAATCCACGTCCCGTCTGCCTTTAAGAGTGACTATTTCTGGGTATGGTCGTACGGTAAGTAATTGGCAATTACCTATTTCAGCAAAACCATTATGATCAAAATTGATGATGACCAGATTCGTAGCATATCTGATGATATTTGAAGGTTCTTACAGGTCCATCATCTTAAATTAAAGTGAAATTTGGGGACCACGGACTTATCATAACATCACGCCTGTTTATACCGAAGGATAAGGCAGAATGAACCATAAAAACCGTGAATTCTTTTTTTGTAATATAACCAAGGAATTGTGTAGCCAAGTTAACCCTCCGCTTTTGATTTTGTTCAAATGTGATCTTTGCATACGGTACTGAGCCAAATAAAATGTTTTTATTATTTCTGTTTTTATCTTACCTCTTGCTCTAGGTTTCGTGAGAAGCTTGGACACGATCTCATCATAGGCGCCTTCGTGTGCCACTCCTGAGTCTTTCACCAGCTTCTCTTTCACTGCTATGCAGATGTTGCTCTTCGCTAGCAAGGCTTCCAACTCTTCAAAAGCCTACAACAAACGACTGATTAGTAACAGATGTGTAACTGTACGTATTTCGTATTGTTCTCTGAAATTGGACCTGCGTTATGAGTGTCTGTGAGAAAGTAGAATGGATTATTCTATGAGTCGGATTTATTTAGCAGTCGAAGCGTGTAAAGAGCTCAGCTTGTGTAGCCCCTAAACTTTCATAAACGCCCAAATCCAACTAGTTTGCAGCCTGATTGCCTTCCATGAATATATGACTGGTCATTAGCATCTAATCCGTTAGCTTACCCCAAATTAGTCGTGCGGTCAGCAAGTGCATTCATATTCATGACTTCACGTCAATTTATCTGGACATTCTGGACCAAACGGCTAACATTCAGCTTGTGGTAGAATGACAAGCGTGCTTTGGACCGTGTCGTGCAGTTTATCTTGATGAAACGGTTCATTATACTGACATTTTGTGCTAAATAAGTCAGATTTTTGGCATGACACCTAAATTGTAAAAACCTTTATTGCAATAGATCTCAACAATCGACTAAGCCTAGATCCAACAACCGTTATTTTGCGACTCAGATATTATTATAGCTACAGGTAAGAAAAAGTAAACGCGTCCTCACCTTAATTCCATAGCTGGACTCCTCATAGATGATGGAGACGTAGCTCCACTCCAGCTTCTTTACGATCTCCACCATGGCGCGGACCTGGTGATGGTCGGACGGGATGGTGCGCGTGAAGTACTCGAAGCGGGCCTTGTTCGATAGCTCCGGAGAGGTGGAGAAGAATGACACCTGGGAGCAAGAAGGAAGGTTTATTTCTTGCAAAGTCCCGTAGCTGGTACTCAGATGTTCTGTTTGTGAGAGGGAGACGGCTGTAGTATGGCCCTGTGCACGTTGGTAAATGTTTTTTTTAGCATTTTATTCTAGGACATACTAGTATTTTCACATGTTTTCCTTGACCGTTCTAAAGGAATGGTTTTTAATTTTCATATTGTATAGGAGAAGATTTACATATCTTTTCAACAGTATTGCTTTCAAAACCAATCAAGGAAAGCATCGTTAGAAAACCGGCATGTCCTAGAAACGAAGATTCGAAGACATGGTGACATCCACCAACCCGCATTAAGCTTAAGATTACGGCCTGTGTCCAAGGACAAGAATTATGATTAGCTGATTACGCTACAAGAGTAGATTTACAAAGGTCAGTTATTTTTTTCGGGTTTTAGACTCAATTTCAGAAATGACCACTTATACATTAAAGGTACGAGTATCTTACTTGTGGTATTTTGAACAGGCGCAGTAGGTTGGCCACCTGCACTGAAGTCACGCTGGAGGCTGCCCCAACCACGCCTGATATCACCTTCCGGACTGCTGTCGCGTTGCAGGCGTACTCCGCATCATCTATGTTGCTTATTGAGCCTGGTGAACAAACACATAATTATGTACTTTAAAGTAAATTATACTGATAGCAGTCAATCCATGTAAGCATCCACTGTAAGCCAACCTCAACATAGTTGGGAAAAGGCTGGGCAGATGATGATACTGATCCAGATACTATTTTGATTCAGCGTTGATAAGTATGATCACTCCCCAATACCTTCTCTACATGGAAAGAGGCTTTTACTCTGAAGTGGGTGAGTTACAAGCTTGTTTTATTAAATTCGATCTTAATCTTCTTCTTCTTCTTTGCTCCATCCCACATTAAGTGGGGTCGGCTCTCCTAATTTTCCTGCGCCATGACGTTCTGTCTAGGGTTGTTGTGTTGTAAATTCGATCTTAATCAGTTAATAAAAATGTTACCTAAATGTCACGAAAAATACGAAAAGAGAGCAAAATAAACACACCTTTTATAAAATCCACAGCCATCTCAAGGCCATAGGTATCCTTATCACAATCATCTAAGACATGAGCTCCCACAGTCACGCCAGGTATCAGTCTCAACTCGTTATTTATAATATCCAAAGTATACAGCATCGTCTCCAGAGCCTGCACGCCTCCCTGAGGCATGACTGGTCCACACGTCATGTTCTCCGACCTCTCATGGACCATCATCAACCCTCCAATAACCAAATCTCCTTCAATCACAGCTTCTCTCTTTATCGGCCAGTGCTGATGTTTCTTATCCTTCATCTCTCCAACTTGATCATTCGACATATTCACCCAGTCACTCTTTAGTTCATTTTTCGGTGCGATCTCATAATCTACTAAATGCATTCCATCTTTCAAATTCAACATTGGATAGAGCTCCTCAGGTCTATCAGCAAAGAATGTAGGGTCGTACTCTACTTGGCCAGGTTTGTGTTTATGCCTGTGGTGGTGTCTGTTCCTCTTGTGGAAGACTGAGTCGTCAATGTTCAAGGAGTCGACGGAATGCCTCATTTCTGTGTAGTGGACCGAGGAGATGAGCAGAGTGACCGCCAACCACCGCTGACCGGGACGCATGTTAGAGATGGATGTATCATACCATGGTTGTGGAATCTGAGGTCCATCTTGACCGGTGTGCGTTCATTTTAATCTGTAACAATGAAAAGGTTTCTATTAGACTTCATTAGAGTCTCAAATAAGTATCTATGTACATAATTACCAACTCTATAAAGTAACTTAACCCGTCAAGCGATTGCTTACAAACCGCTCGCTACTCGTAAGAACTCCACGGTTGCAACGTTTATACTTATTGCCGTTACAAACACATTTTTCTTGTGTACTAGTATCGTAGATTCTTACGACATTTTATTTTGTCGGGTTAAAGTTTGTTAACTCTGGTAAGATAATCTGGTAAAAGAAAATAGATCACCAATTCTCCATGTCACCATAGTGAAAATAACCAATAATTCACCCTTGCCCCCTGTCACAATAAGCCAAGCGACTGTAATCCTTATGTCCATTTGTCAACTCTTCATAAACTAACGTGGTTTGACGGTGTATTATTGTAACCCGCGTTGTGCCGACCCACATCAGCTACGCAAATCTATTTAATGTGACATTTTAATACAAGGTTATGGTCAAAGGCAGAAACGGGAAAGGTTGTTGCTTTGACCTGTTTGGTCAGAAAGGAAATTGTGTGGTTTTAGAAACGTGTTTGTAGTATGACGCATTGTTATTTTTTATGTTAGGTAACAGATGTATGATTTGTAATCTTTAACAGTTGCCAGTGACCCGAAAGTTTGACAATCAGTCTGAAGGCGGTATCGTATTACCCTGTACTAATTAGGTTGTGGAGGTCAGATATTCAGTTGTTCCAAGTAAAATACTAGTATGCAGCTGCATCCGTTTAGACTGGAAGCCGGCCTCAACAGTTAGGAAAACGCTAGGCAGACGATGATGTATCGATGGCAAAGAAGGCAACGGCCCAACTGATTGATGTAAAATGGTTACCACCTGTGGACATCTACAAAATCAGAGGAATCACAATGCGTTGCGTTCTAAGAGATAGAGAGTTTTTAATGTGCCAGTATTACAGCGGCACTCGCAACCTTCAAATCGAAACAAAGCAACGCTACTTGTGGTAGAAAAGATTGGTTTTGTGGTAGTACTTCCCCGAAATTATGCATTACGCCCTACAAGTTCAAATTTTAAAAGTTCATAAATGGATTGTAAATTGAATCTTTTTTTAAACTTTCAAACTCATCATGGTGTAAAATCCTTCCATTTAAAGTAAGATAAAACAAAAACAGGAAAGAAATCCATCACTTGAAGCCGAAGAATACCCAAAATTGTTGGTAGTATTATTTTCTCAAAAATGGTATGTAATGTTGCCATATCATCTCTAAAAAGTATCCAGAAAGTGAACTCTACCGGAGACTTATTCACAACTGTCCAGCGAGATTTTAAATTTGGAATCTCCAACTGTCCAGTAAGTAAGTATGTAATTTACTTACTGGACAGTAGGTCATCCTCTTTGGATCTGCTTAGAAAAGGCTCCCAATATATATCTATCTCTCTTTTTGGTATGACATTTTATGAGATACATATATTACAGGCATTACAGCCATTAGTCGACACAGAAAAAGTCTGCGTTGCGTTTTGTACTTAGTAATGTGTTAGAAGTATAGTGTGGGAAAACTTCTATATTAACATGGAGTAGTTATATTCTAAAATTAACATAGAGTTTCAAAAACAATAATTTACATTCTTTTACAAAAACATTCATGTAATGTAAAAATAGAACAATTTCCAAAACTAAACGCAAACTTTGTATTAAAAAAAAAACAACGACTGGCGGGATTTCACATTCAATTGTGACAATTGTGTTTAAACGAATTTGTTGTTAAACTTTCTTTCATTTTTGAGAAAAGTATTATACAAACCTCAACCAGTAAGAAAGCCATCCTGGCCTCATATATAACCGAACCTCACCTGCGGTTCGGTCCGGTTAACTCATACTTGGCCAGGAAGGCTTACTTACTGGATTCTGCAGTAATGTACTATTACAGTTGTTTTTAAAAGTTTGCAATCAACTGATAAGAACTCTCAGGAAGAACATTAAATCAAAACAAATCATTTAATGTAAGCCTTTCGACGTTCCAAATCTGTTAAAGTTTACTTTGATAATGACGTCTAATTGTTTTGATTTCACGTTTTAATTGATTACTTACTGATTCAGAAATGAGCGACGGCTGTTGAAAGGTGCTTCCGGAAAGATCTTCGTTAATTCTGTGTCTTGTATTTCCGGGAAGATTTTACAGTTTGTTTACATCTTATGTTTGAGAGATTTGCGAAATAGTCCGAGAAATCGGCATTCAATTTGTTTTCAACTTACAATTAAAACTGAAATGTTATAAAATTGAAGCTTGATTGACTTACAAAATACTGGCAACACTGTCATGCGGCCCGTGCCTGACAGTGTTACTAATATTTTCTAAGTCTATTTTTATCGAACTAAAACTGCGTAGCATTTTTCAATTCCTAGGTCGTTCAAAGTGTTATTGGGTTATTTCATCAGGAATGTCTCAGTAGCAGCCAAGGAGTCTGGAATTGTTTCCGGTTGTTGGCAATAGGCTCGCCCCTACTAGACGGGACTTTATCATAACTGACGAAATGTGGGTGTACTATTAGGTACACCTCTGCCTAACCCTTCGGGGATTACAGGCGTGATGTTATGTTATAGTAATATGATATACAAACCCAATGATTAATAACGTACGCGATTTCCAGCGGGCGAGTTTTACCATTATACAATCATTCAGTGAGTCCATCAATGAATTTAAAAAGAAATTAAAAAGATTCTTGCTATTTAAATGTTATTATAGCATTCAGGATTATTTAATAGAGAATGTAAGGACCTATTGTACTCAGAAATAATGTTGTTGATGTGACAATTTACTGATTAAATGTTTATCTAATATTATTATGTTTAACATTTATTTATAAATACACCTTGACTTTCTCATTATTTTAATACATTATATTTTAATTTAATAACTCTAGTGACATTGTGTTTTATTATTTTTTGTTTTTCTTTCTGCTAATGTTTCAATATTATTTGCCACGGTGAAATTACCAAAATTATGTTACTAATTAGTGTTGCAATGAATTGTATAATAAATAATAATGTTTGTGATACAGTCAAAGCTTGAGATTTGCATGCCTCAAGGCGTATTATGGTTGAACTATTATCTATTTTTTTAACAACTTCATGAAATTACCCATATTAGTAAATACATGATTTTTAATGTGAATTTGGAATTTTAATTTGAGTTTTATTATTAGGTAATACGCCGGTACCAACATAATAAAATCATCTAAAACATTACAAACATTGACGGCCAACGTGACACCACCATTGTTTAAAACCTTTCAACAGAAGCATTCCATTAAAACCATTGTTCCTGTTGATAACTGGAATTTCAAAACATGCTGTTTCGAATTTCAACGTTCCAGCTATCGCGTTCGTGTGATTGTTGTTTTTCAGCAAAAACCTTAATTAAATTCCGTTTGAAAACAAGTAAACTGTTTGTAATAGCTTTCCTAAACTTCTACATTTTGCTACAGTTTAGCAATCCCGAAACGTGCATGTTTTGAATAAATACTGGTTTTCAGCTGCATCCAGTCTTACCCGACTGGAATAAAATACCTAGTCTCTATCTCAGCACTTTGCTGAGATAGGAGCCTTTTGGCCTTGCAGAGGACCATTTTGATTGTTTTTTTTATTTTTTCTCTTGTTTACTTTTTTATACAATTTTGTAATTTCTATTGTATCTTTTTGTTTCTGTTTATCCTGTGTGAGTCAATAAATACTTTTCTTTCTTTCAAAGGCTAGGCAGGTGCTGATTAGAAGAGAGAAGTCTAAGACTAGTCAAATGATGGCCAATGAAAATTCTATTCTGAGTTTCATTTCTCTTATTCATATCAAATAATTTCTGCCAAAAAGTTCTAATGAAAAATATCGTAGAACGTCTGAGAGAATTCTTGCGTTACTGAAGCTTCACTGTTCTCATTTTCAGTGTAGGCATACAATGCAGGTACATTATCTGTGTCTGGTCGTAAATCTCAGCGGCTTAGCAACAATAACGTTTAACTTTTAGACTTGGCGAATTGCTCAGGGATGGGTAGGCATGAAGCGAACCTTCTTCCCGGTATTAAGGTTTCAAGCTGTGTTTAAATGATTTTGATCTCGTTTCGCTACGAAAAGTACATTTGAGATTAATAAGTAACGCGCAAAGGATACCATATTAAAATCAAAAGCCCTCTATTTTAATCAGGTTGAGAACCAACAGTTTTTGAACGTCAAAAATTACGTAAAGCGTTTCGCTACGAAAAGTACATTTGAGATTAATAAGTAACGCGCAAAGGATACCATATTAAAATCAAAAGCCCTCTATTTTAATCAGGTTGAGAACCAACAGTTTTTGAACGTCAATAATTACGTAAAAGACAGTCATTCACCATTTCCATTACATTGACAAACTCCCTCATCATTTCAACCGAAAGACGTCCACTGCTGGTCATAGGCCTCCCCCAAGTTTAGCAACATTGAACGGTCTTGTGCGACTTGCATCCAGCGGATTCCTGCAACCTTCACCAGGTCATCGGTCCACCTATCGGTCAAGCTCCTTACCAACACATTGTTTGTTAAGTTATAAGATACTTCTTTGTTTCTTTGTTTGGGTCATGAATCGGCAGGTCATGATGAACCAGCCTATACATAAATAAATGTACTTATGTGCATCCAAACCCCCTTGGTATCTCGAATTGTCTCGGAACTCGGTATGGTTCTGGAATTTCGTGAGGGCCGGCGACAAAGGCCCTATTCAAGACAAAGGTCCTTTCTTTTTGAGTGTATGGGACATCTTTTGGCTAAAATTATGCGGATGACTAATAAGAAAATATTAATTGAGTACACGATAGGGTTACGGAATGATTTTACCGCCATTAATTTCGAAACTTCATATTTGTATGAAAATGTGATGGCTCATTTCATAAAAGTGGAATTCCTATCGAAAGTTTCAATGCTGCACGGTCTAGATCTAATGTTCACAATTTATAAGAAAGTGAGTAATAGTTTGGGTCGTGGTCTCCATTAAACCGTGTTTTTCCTGAGTCACGCCCTGCCATCCTATAATGTCTTCCTGGAGAAAATGATAATAAATGCATGAAACAGACTCGCTTTTTAAAAGTTTCCAAGTTGTCTTCTAAGATTGCGTCAGTAGAGCATGTAGTCAGAGCATTACCTTAAAAGCGTGCGTTACGGTGTAACTTTGTTTGAGTGCTTCCTCCATGTTGTGGTCTATGGGAAGGAATGGTTTTATGTGGAGAGTAGTTACAAGTAATGTGTCTTGGATGTGCTAACTTTAATGGTATCTTTTGGGGTCTGGAATGTGTTTCCCGTTTCTGGTATTGTTGTTATTTCTTTACTTGTAAGCCGCTTGTATATAGCGACCGGGTCCTGATTCGCGCGGATTCTATTTCAGAAAAAAAAATCTGTAATATAATATTATATTGAAAACCACATAAACATAACCATTATTTCATATATATTACAGACAGATGTAAGCTACTTAGCCGTGTGGTATCCGGCAGAGTAGAATAGAACCAACCCATTACACTCACTGGTGTCGTATAAGGCGACTAATGCCTGAGGCAGAACACCTTGCGCCTCCGTAGACCTGAGAATGGGCAGCAGCGTTTTCTGTTAGTCTTTCATCACTGCGATCTCCAATCCGCCTGTCACGCGTGGAGATTACGGCAAATTTCTCCCATCATGGGAGAGGCTTATGTCCAGCAGTGGACGTTATGGGTTGTTGTAGAGTTGCTTTCATAACTTATAAAAAAAAAAACAAAACAAGATCGTTCATTGATAAAACCATCACATCAAACAAAATCGTCGGAGTGTTCGTAAAAAACCCGCCCTGCGTATACCCGTAGGTTGTATGACCAATTTAACCCGGCTGTACTCGCTAGGTATTTACGAACATTAACACTCGCTACCGGGTAATAAATACCACAGACTTGAAATGCCATTATTTTCGAAAACACGTTTAAGTTTTAATATTTGACAATGTATTTGTGTTAATGGTACTACTGTCTATAAATAAAACAAAAAATTAAAGTGTTAATGTTTAATTGTTTGTAATTAGAGCTTATCCTAAAAAAACAATAAAAAAACCTTTTTGTTTTGAGTAATCTTACAAAATCAAAAATAATAAAAAAAAAACTTACATATTTGGCAAAAAGGACATTGATATCAAAAATAAACTAGGTACACTCGTAAAATACTAAAAAATAATGAAACTTCTAAAGTGAGTGAACATTGAGATAATCAACACTAAACAAACTGTTCTAAATGTCTTCCTGGAAACGTAACTACTTCACTCTATCACGGAACGTCGCTACCGGGTATTTTCTACCCATACTCACTTTACACGTCCTCCATTAACAAGCGCCACGCGCAAACTGGCCACCCCGCGGAGTGGGGGCGTGTAAGCTATCGGCTCGAAGGTACTTAGAATCTTGGGTTGCCAGAATGCGTAGAAAAAAAAATACAACCAATTTTAGTGCCCTGTGGTATTTTTTACCCAGTAGCGAGTACTGCCGGGTTAATGAAAGTGGGTCACACATGGGTCGCATGCAACACATTCATCATCCACCTGAGTACGTCCACTCCATCATGAGTTATACTCTATTAACTTGAAATCACATGGACGGATGGCTGGTATTATTTTGTCACGAAAATCTGGCATGTTATAATAAGCCAGCTACTTGGCGTGCTACCCTTACTGAATTAACATGCTAGCTGGCTAACCCTTTTTAGGGTTCCGTAGTCAACTAGGAACCCTTATAGTTTCGCCATGTCTGTCCGTCCGTCCGTCTGTCCGTCCTTGCTTAATCTCTGTGACCGTTAACACTAGAAAGCTGAAATTTGGTACCAATATGTATATCAATCACGCCGACAAAGTAGTAAAATAAAAATTGGAAAAAAATGTTTTATTAGGGTAGCCCTATATGTAAAGTGGGAAGTGATTTTTTTTTAAACTTCAACCCTAACGTGTGATATATTGTTGGAAAGGTATTTAAAAATGAATAGGGGTTTCCTAAAATCATTTTTTGATAATGTCAATAATTTCGGAAATAATCGCTCCAAAATTAAACAACAATGTGTCCCCCCCCTCTAACTTTTGAACCATAAGTTTAGAAAATATGAAAAAAATCTGAAAAGTAGAACTTTATAAGGACTTTCTAGGAAAATCATTTTGAACTTGATGGAAACAACAGTTTTTGTACAAAAAGTTGTACAAAATAATTTCTGGACTAAGTTTGTAGTATATTCGTATATGCAAGCATTTTACATAATGGATCTTGTTTGGTTAATTGGACCTTTAAACTCATAAGTGGGAACACTTATTGTGATGGACGGGAAACTACGGAACCCTACACTGAGCGTGGCCCGACATGCTCTTGGCCGGTTTTTTATCCATATACTGACAATCGGAATTTGATAATCTTATTAATATCGTCAGTAATAACAAGCTTTTCAGTAGCGTTTGCAAGAAATACATTTTTTAGTTTTTTATAATTATTCCGGTGGCAGATTTTCACTTAGGCCTAGTTCATAGCAAGACCATTCACAGTTCAGCGTTAAACCGGCGCACGCAACCAGAGTCGCTCTGAAATATTAGGCCTAAGTCTTCTGGAAATGAGAGGCCTTGGCTAGCCTAGAAGTTTTTAAACCGACTCCAGACTGAGATCAGTCGAAGCAAGGAAAGCGAAGGTTGAGATTTAGATTTGTCCGATAAAAATGTGTGAATCACCTGATCTTTTTCCTAAAGTAGATTGGTTCATAATGATTAGTAGACAAAACAATAGAGAATATATCCCATTTGCGATTTAGGGTAAAAAAGAAGTGAACGTGTATTATTCTATATTCCAATGTCATTTAATTCTAACTTCCTAATTTTAGTTCAAAGCCAAATCTAATATTATCTAAAAATAGCATTTCTTTTGTAAACTTTTTATTTGAAACGCCATCATTTCCGAGTCCCTTTTCCTCTTTGACCAAACACTTTGGTTTCATTGATGGCTCGGAACAAATGCCAATTTTCATTTGCAAATAACGCGCCAATGATTTTGGGCCCAAGTTAGAAGAATACCTTCCCCCCTCTTATTTAAATTACTTATTTGTTCGCCGCTGGCTTACATCATTGTTTTACTTAGTGTTTTGGAGAAGAAATCGGTACAATATTCTGGTACAATGTTTATAAATTCAGAGACTTTATGGTACTTTGTAGAACTGGTAACAAAATGAACTTTAAAGAGAGAGTAGAAAGAGCCTAAATATTCCTGAATTGCTGATCAGACATTTTGAGAGCACTAAAAATGTAGTATTGTAATTTAGGTACAGTTCCATAAGTTGCAGTTTAGTTCTAAATACCAGTATTGCAGCTGCACTCGGTAAGACTGGAAGCTGACCCCAATATAGTTGGGAAAAGGCTAGGCCGATGATGGATTGCAGTTCTCGGGTTTCCTTTTTTTAATTGTATTTGGTAGGCATGTATTTTGCAAATATCTCTTCTACAAGATAGACAGTCGCTCCATGTAAAATACTGGTACCGATTCAGCTGTATTGTTACATTTGAGATTTTGTCCCTCTAGTGGTAATGGAACAAAAGCCCAGATGCTAGGTGGGTTGGTATTAAAATGCAAAGAAACAACAAATTATCTCAAACAATGTAAGTTTATTTATTTAAACTATATAAACTTAACTATTAAAAAAAAAGGTAATGCCAGCCAGCCTTAAATTCGGTCGGTTTCGAACTATGGTCATGGGGGGTTGGAGATAAACCCAGTACTGTTCCTTTTTCAAAAGTTTAAATCAAATTAAAGTAAATAAAGTATAATTAAATTAAATTAGTTCTTGCTAAAATATCAAGATACAACCTTCCAGTTTAGTGAATACTAATAAATATTATATGGGCGCCAGGGACTTGAACAGTCCCGGACCACGGAGCCGACGAAGATGTCCAATATAATTCCAGTTAAGCGTAGGTGTCGAACCCGGGGTCCTTTAATTTAATTAAGTTGAAGACCGGCTTCTAATTTGGAAAACCGGGCAGGTGATACACGGGTTCTTATATGAACCAGTGGAAAATAAATTTAAAAGGTGTCAATTTAGATTTAAAAAAAAAAACCGTCCCGCCTGCAATAAATCGCTAGGCGGACTCTGCTACTGCACGACCGTCTCCACTGGAGGCCTTGAGTGGACTCGAGGAACGGGTCTCGCGTCCAGGTCCCAGAGGCTCGTCTAGATCCTGGCGGCGAGACGAATCGCTCGAGTTGCCTCACCTGGAATTGACAATACGGGGACCCTATTATATAAGGGAAAACCATGGTACTTTCCTTGAGAATGAATAGAGGGGAGGAGCTAGGAGATCTAAAGACTAAACCATTAGCCAGTCCACGTGGCCTACGAGGCCCTTAGAAAACACAATTGAATGAGCTACGACTTCTGTTTGCCTAACCCTGCGTGGTGGGACAGCAATGGTAATACTCACAGTTGGGTAATGATGAAAACAATTGACTGCTTGATGCGACCGGCTGTAGAACAGGTCCGCCTAGTTCATCTGCGAATCCTCAACGCATGGAATCCTGTAATAAATATCCAGGGATCACGTCAATATCCTTTTAACGACCTGGGAAGGACTCAGAGATCACTTCCAAACACTAATTCACCAAAATCCTTACCTTATAGAACACGAGATAAAGTTTGTAACTTGACTCTGGCTTGATCAATAGCAAATTGACGCCTGTGACCTTCCATTGTCCTGTTATGCCTCCCAACCGGAAACAGGCGGAGCACCTAGAAAATCTCCCCTGTTTTAGGTAAAACCTACAAGAGCACTGATGACCGAATCACTACCTCAAGATATTTAATTCTTGAAAATCCCTAACAACTGTCCAACATGACGTTTATACTCTGAAACAATAACAATTTTCAGGATCCAAGCTGACAAACTAATTATTTCATAGTTCTAACATTAAAATTTGTCCTAAGTGGAGCAACCTTTTCCCTCACTCTTTCGGCGAATTGAGAATGAATCACCTGGCAACACTAAGCCATAGACATGCCACAGATTAAATATGGATTGTGAGGTCCGCGATGTTTCTAGAAAAATCTCCTTAATAAAAAAATAATTTCACTTCCGTTTACGGTTAAAAAAAACAATTAAGTATTTCAACCAAAAGCTGGAAATTATTAAGGATTTGTCTTTATGATATTAGTTCGATGATTTCCAATGAAAATGTTAAAATGTATCGATTAGAACTACAACTGCATATCGCAGCCGCTAGATGTCGCCTCCAACTGTCAGAAAGAAACTGACGTTTAACCGAATGACATCTGGAATGTAAACACAATCGCAGCTTAAATAAGATATTATGAATCTAATTTATTATGAACACCAGTTTATTATGGTTCCGAACAGTGATTTATCGTCAGGAAGTGTTACTAAATAGTCCGGTGATGAAGTACGGATGCAAAGATGACTCCTTCTTCAAATCGCAACCCAAAGTCATTTGCATAAACCACAATGAACATTTCACTTGGAAATCATGGAGAGAATCATATTGGAAACCTCTCAATTTACAACGCATGCTCACAGGTAAATGTTAGGTACCAAAAAAAACAACGTAACAGTACCTCCCCAACCACCAGAGATTTGACCCGATAGGGCAAATCTCGACGCTGGCCCTCCAGCGTCTAAGCAGGCTCAAAAGAACCAAGCACGCTTACAATATTCTACACCGCTCGACCCTGAAAACAGGAACTGAGAAAGAAAAAAGAATAAACGTTGGCACGACTAGGTAGTTAAGGCATATACAACAACAATACCGAATTCTGGTTACACTTAATTATCCATGTAGCCTGTGTGTTATTAAAGAGTTACTTCTGGAGCGAGTCTAATCCATTCAAAAATATGTAAAAGACAAGCTTCAACAAGAGTCTTAATGCGTATGTATCTGCTGAAGTACTATCTTAGTCTGACCTACTATGATTATATAGGAGAGACCACCCCACCCAATCGTGCACGAACACCACCCTACACATACTCTTACTAAAAGTGATGACCGCCGAGAATAACGCCGAGCTGGTACAACAAACAATACACCAAAAGAAATTAAACTAACTGCTACAAACTAATGAGAAATGGCTAACCGTCTTCCCTAAATGGAGTGTGACGGTTATTCGGCCACTGAAAAAAAAATAACATCTAAAAACGTTTTCCATCAATGCAGCCTACACGCCCGCCATTAAGGCCTCCTAACTCAGGACTATCATTATGCTGCCTTACCAGCAATCCGGAGGTTTATACACTCTTCGAGTGTTAATCCTACAGCAACAAGTAAACCAACAACAATTTTTAAACAATCGTCTATTGCTACTCTAAAAGTAGTTCACAAATGTGTACACAGTAGGAACCTGTGTAACAACTACGAACCGCAAAAACAGTGTAAAATATATTTAATTGACATGGTTCTAACACCGTGGCATATACAGCCACCAATGCTACAAGTAAACCAGTAGTCCCTAGGCATATACAGCCCTCAAAGGTCACCGCGACCATCTATAAAATAAAATAAAAAAGTTAATCCTCGCCATATGGTGATTTAAAATCCTTGATATGCCATGTACCAAGGTTTTTACCGGAACTACAGCCTTCCAATTCATACACTAAGGGTGAAAGTTTTTTTCTAATTATACATCTTTCATATTTAGGAGCTAATTTGGCCATAAAGAATTTTGAGGCGTCACTCTGAGGATATGTCCTCTTCCAAACAGTGTCGCCTACCTTAAACTCCGCGTGCCTCCTACTACTATTATAATAACGAGCACTACGTTTATGCGATTTGACGAGCGCGTCCTTTACTTTATTGAAGATCTCACCCAAACCCCCTAACTGATTGGCATATGAACTGCGGGAAGCGCAAGCTAGAGTGGGCTGTGCAACGGTATCATTGCCGAAGACATCTCCACTACTAACTGCCTCTCTGCCATGTACTAGGAAGAACGGGGTAAAACGAGTAACCTCGTTTGTGGAGGTGTTCATAGCGAACTGGATCTTTGAGATGTTAACATCCCAAGATCGATGGTCATCCTCCACGAGAATTGATACCGCGGTCATAATGGTACGGTTATAGCGTTCTACGGTGTTCACGCTTGGGCAGTAACGAGGTGTGAAGTGAACTTGAGGTATTTTGTACCTCCCCAATAGTGAACGTAACTCATTACCCGTGAATTGCGTCCCGTTGTCTGCTATAACCGTACGGGGTATACCATGTACCAGGAAAACGCCGTCTTCTAGTTTCTGTGCTATAGCCTTACCAACAGCTCTACGTAAAGGAAATAGTAAACAGTATTTCGTAAAACAGCACACGACCACTAAGAGATATGTGAATCCCGTTCTGGACCGTGGCAACGGACCTACCAAGTCCATGCTTATGGTTTCAAACGGCTTGGAGCACTCTTTCGCATCACCCAAGAGTCCGGGAGGAGGTAATTGTGAGTGTTTATATGCTGCGCACGTATCACATTTACCAACGTAGCTAATCACGTCCTTATACATATTAGGCCAGTAGTATCGGAGTGCAAGTCTTTTATAGGTTTTAAATACTCCGAAATGTGGAGATAATTCGCCACTATGGTGACTCTTTAACAACTCTAGTCGATTGCCCTCCGGTACTACCTGCTTCCAGTCATAGTCACTAGCCACTCCGAATTTATTTTTAGAGTAACGGTAGAGTTTATCCTCCTTAATTATAAAGTTTGGGCACGACCTAGGCGTACTGACACATTTATCCCACAATGCTTTAAACCATGTGTCATTAACGGGCACTTTAATTTCCAACACCGGAACGCCACGAGATAGGGCATCCGGAACCACATTGTCCCTGCCTTTGCGATGTTCGATTGTGAAGTTGTAAGGTGATAACCGACAACCCCAACGGGCTAATCGACCAGAGGGATTGGTTAAGTTAAAGAACCATTTTAAGCTTGAGTGGTCGGTTATCACTTTAAACGCTGGACCGCCTTCCACGTAAGGACGAAAGTGTTCGACTGCGAAGACCACAGCGAGGGCCTCACGCTCCGTTGCGGAATAGTTGCGCTCCGCCGGATTGAGCGAACGACTGCAATAGGCTATTGGGTGCTCCTCCCCATTTGTAACCTGAGTCAAAGTGCCCGCTATCCCAAAACTAGATGCGTCACAATGAATCTCAAAAGGTTGAGAGAAATCTGGACAAGCCAATACCGGAGCAGACACCAACGCCTCTTTTAAGGTTGAGAACGCGGTTTCAGTCTCAGCCGTCCACTGAAAAGGCGGCGCTTTTTTGCTCGTACTGGTTAGTGCGTTTAAAGGGGCCGCTATTGTGCTAAAGTTTTTAATAAAACGTCTATAGTATGAGGCCGTTCCAAGAAACATTTTCACTTCCTTACGGGTTGTAGGGGTTGGGAAGTCAACAATTGACTGAACTTTCGACGGGTCAGTGTGTAAGCCATGCTCGTCCACTCTGTAACCCAGATATTTTAATTCTCGTCGAAAGAAACAAGACTTTGGCAAATTAATTGTCAGATTGGCCTGCCTTAATTTGTCTAAAACCCGTTTAAGAAGCGAAATGTGTTCTTCGAAGGTTGGTGAGCAAATAATAATGTCATCTAAATAAACGAACACCTTATTACCAAACTCTGGGCCGAAAAGTCTGTCCATTAATCGCTGTTGGGTTGCTGGGGCTCCCGTCAACCCAAAGCACATAACTTTAAAATGGAACAAACCTCGACCCGGAACCGTGAATGCGGTTTTTTCTTTGGAAGAAACGGAGTCCAATTCGATTTGCCAAAATGCGGATTTCAAATCAATCGACGAAAGGTATCGCGCGTCTCGCAACTGGTCTAAGATGTGAGAGACGTAGGGTAGTGGATACGCATCTTGCTTGCTGACCGCGTTCAGCTTTCGACTGTCCAGGCAAAATCGCCATTCCCCATTTGGTTTTGGAGTCAGTAGAACCGGGTTATTCCACGCGCTATTGCTGGGTTCCACCACTCCCATCTCCAACATCTCATCCAGCTGACGGTTAAGTTCCTTGAGGCGTTCAGGTGATAAAGGATAATAACGCTGTTTAATAGGAGGAACATCCCCGGTGTCTATTTTATGACACAACAGATGGGTACGACCTAGTCCCTTGGCCTCAAAGGAAACGTTTTCGAAATCCTTAATTAATGACTCCGCTTTATTCTTTTGATCAGGTGTTAATTCGTCAAAAGGTTGTAGGTGCCTAACCTCCGAAACACATGAATGGCCTCTATTGTTTTTTAAATAGTGTAAAGGTAATTTATTAAAAATTTTTGGGGCCAAATTAAAGGCCTTCCAAAAATCAACGCCAAAAATCAACGGTGTGGTAATGTCTGGAATAACATAGAATTTAATAATCTTAGTCACTCCCATGAGAGTCACTGGTAAAAATAAATAACCCTCCACGGATGCCCGCGAATCATTGGCAGTTACGATGCTGCCCAACTCCGTATCGGCGTGTAAACTCGCACCAGCCTTTATGAATTGTTGGCCAACATCGGTACCCAATACCGAGATGCAGGAACCCGAGTCGAGTAAACCATAATAATACTCATCGTATATGGAAACTGTTAAATGTGGACGACTATCATCCGTAGTTTTATATCTTACTGTATCTACCCTTAGTGTTTGAAAAAATAATTTTAAAGATTTTAAATAATCATCCCAATCTGACTGATCGAAATGTTGGCTGTAGTTCCGGAAATTTAGTTTTTTGAATTACAGGTTGGACAAGACTGAGCCTCCTTCTTCTTCTTACTGCACGTAGGGCACGACGGTGCACGTACGCCCTTCTTGCCGCAACGGTAACACACAATTTCCGTGGATTTGCATTGTGATAATGAATGCCCTTTAACCCTACAACGAACACAGAACAACGAACCAGAATCAGTTTGCACGGTTTCAACTCGTTGTGAACCTTTTGGTGGTTGGTATGCCAAGTCTGCTGCAACAAAAGAAGACGTTGGTTTGGGTGGTTCATGAAACTGAGCCCTGCTATGGAAACCTAGCTCCAGTTGTCTACACTTCTCTTTTAAGTCGTCCAGCGTGTTGACAGTCATTATTGACAACCCCGTCGTGTATTCCGGTCTCATGTTGAATTTGATCCGTGCCAAACGGTCGCGTTCTGGAACCTTATAAGATAGCCTATTGTACAGATTCTCCATGACTGCTATATATATACAAGACAGCTCAGTTGACCCTTGCGTTCTGTTTGTTATTTCCGAAATTAGACGCATGTCGTAATCTGGTGGAGCGAAAGCTGTGAGCAACTGCTTCTTTAGATCCGCCCAATCATAAACCGACGCTTTAATTCCACGGTACCACAATAAGGCTCCGTCCGAGAAAAGATCCAGCGCTGACGTATGTAAGGAGGCTTCGTTAATATCTCTGGCCTCACAAAGCTCCTCAAGGCGCTCAATAAACGCTTTTACGCAGGCTGTACCATCGAATTTTATACCCAGGGTCTTAACCGTCTCTCTCTTGCAGGAAATGACTAAGTCCCTTGGCTGCAAATCTGACGTTGCTTTCGGTGTCTCCTCGGCGGAAGTAAATGATTGATGGAAGCTTGCGTTAGCCGAATCAATTCTAGACAAGTAACCCTTAAGCTGCTTGTCAATGGTTGCATAGTCGGTACTATGATCAGTTGGAGGGGTAATCCTACTCAAGCGATGATACAGGTGGTAACATAAAGCCTTAACGCGGTTAAATTTTTTGAAATTGGAAGGATATTTATCAAGTACTTCACTAATTTCTGGGAGTTTGGCCTTGATTGTTTGTAATTCGCTTTTCGGATCTATGTTTGTCTCCTCAATTTCGTCTGAACTTACTAATTTATTTAGTTCCCTAATCTGAACACGTAGTTCCTCTACGGTTGAGGCAGGTTTCGCATCTCGAACCAGTACTTCATAAATGAGCTCATCCTTGCGAAGTAAATTAAATGAAATGGGACGTTCCATATTGTTAAATAAAAAAAATTGCAGTGTACTGAACTGAAAGCTGGCTGTCACAAAGTACAATCTCAAACAATGTGTAAATATTATCTGCAGTAAAGGCAGTTACACAATAGGCAGTCTTATGGAGTAAGTATAGTTAAGTAAAAGTAAACAAAAGTGTATAAAACAATACAAACATATAGACTAGAACTCGTTAACAAAGGATTCCGCGCGACGGTTTTTTTTTTAAGTTAAAATAACTGGAAGGTTTAAGAAACAGTACTCTGGCTTATAAGGTACAGCAATAGACGTAACCTCTATCTCCAACCAATACACACGTTGGTCGCCACTGTTACATTTGAGATTTTGTCCCTCTAGTGGTAATGGAACAAAAGCCCAGATGCTAGGTGGGTTGGTATTAAAATGCAAAGAAACAACAAATTATCTCAAACAATGTAAGTTTATTTATTTAAACTATATAAACTTAACTATTAAAAAAAAAGGTAATGCCAGCCAGCCTTAAATTCGGTCGGTTTCGAACTATGGTCATGGGGGGTTGGAGATAAACCCAGTACTGTTCCTTTTTCAAAAGTTTAAATCAAATTAAAGTAAATAAAGTATAATTAAATTAAATTAGTTCTTGCTAAAATATCAAGATACAACCTTCCAGTTTAGTGAATACTAATAAATATTATATGGGCGCCAGGGACTTGAACAGTCCCGGACCACGGAGCCGACGAAGATGTCCAATATAATTCCAGTTAAGCGTAGGTGTCGAACCCGGGGTCCTTTAATTTAATTAAGTTGAAGACCGGCTTCTAATTTGGAAAACCGGGCAGGTGATACACGGGTTCTTATATGAACCAGTGGAAAATAAATTTAAAAGGTGTCAATTTAGATTTAAAAAAAAAAACCGTCCCGCCTGCAATAAATCGCTAGGCGGACTCTGCTACTGCACGACCGTCTCCACTGGAGGCCTTGAGTGGACTCGAGGAACGGGTCTCGCGTCCAGGTCCCAGAGGCTCGTCTAGATCCTGGCGGCGAGACGAATCGCTCGAGTTGCCTCACCTGGAATTGACAATACGGGGACCCTATTATATAAGGGAAAACCATGGTACTTTCCTTGAGAATGAATAGAGGGGAGGAGCTAGGAGATCTAAAGACTAAACCATTAGCCAGTCCACGTGGCCTACGAGGCCCTTAGAAAACACAATTGAATGAGCTACGACTTCTGTTTGCCTAACCCTGCGTGGTGGGACAGCAATGGTAATACTCACAGTTGGGTAATGATGAAAACAATTGACTGCTTGATGCGACCGGCTGTAGAACAGGTCCGCCTAGTTCATCTGCGAATCCTCAACGCATGGAATCCTGTAATAAATATCCAGGGATCACGTCAATATCCTTTTAACGACCTGGGAAGGACTCAGAGATCACTTCCAAACACTAATTCACCAAAATCCTTACCTTATAGAACACGAGATAAAGTTTGTAACTTGACTCTGGCTTGATCAATAGCAAATTGACGCCTGTGACCTTCCATTGTCCTGTTATGCCTCCCAACCGGAAACAGGCGGAGCACCTAGAAAATCTCCCCTGTTTTAGGTAAAACCTACAAGAGCACTGATGACCGAATCACTACCTCAAGATATTTAATTCTTGAAAATCCCTAACAACTGTCCAACATGACGTTTATACTCTGAAACAATAACAATTTTCAGGATCCAAGCTGACAAACTAATTATTTCATAGTTCTAACATTAAAATTTGTCCTAAGTGGAGCAACCTTTTCCCTCACTCTTTCGGCGAATTGAGAATGAATCACCTGGCAACACTAAGCCATAGACATGCCACAGATTAAATATGGATTGTGAGGTCCGCGATGTTTCTAGAAAAATCTCCTTAATAAAAAAATAATTTCACTTCCGTTTACGGTTAAAAAAAACAATTAAGTATTTCAACCAAAAGCTGGAAATTATTAAGGATTTGTCTTTATGATATTAGTTCGATGATTTCCAATGAAAATGTTAAAATGTATCGATTAGAACTACAACTGCATATCGCAGCCGCTAGATGTCGCCTCCAACTGTCAGAAAGAAACTGACGTTTAACCGAATGACATCTGGAATGTAAACACAATCGCAGCTTAAATAAGATATTATGAATCTAATTTATTATGAACACCAGTTTATTATGGTTCCGAACAGTGATTTATCGTCAGGAAGTGTTACTAAATAGTCCGGTGATGAAGTACGGATGCAAAGATGACTCCTTCTTCAAATCGCAACCCAAAGTCATTTGCATAAACCACAATGAACATTTCACTTGGAAATCATGGAGAGAATCATATTGGAAACCTCTCAATTTACAACGCATGCTCACAGGTAAATGTTAGGTACCAAAAAAAACAACGTAACAGTATCCGGTTAAGATTCAAAATCAAAATCAAAATCAAAGCATTTATTTCAAGTAGGCCAGTTCCAGGCACTTTTGAATTGTCGAAACAAAAATGAAATTAAATGTAGCTACAGTCACAATCACAAGACATAAAAACTGTGAAAGTACTGTAGTTGCCCATTCCCTAGCGTAGATCTCTATGGAGAAGAACGGGCAAGAAACTCCATGGACACTCTTTTAACACGTTAAACGCCGATTCAAATTTTGTGGTTTTCCGTTTGGGCCGTGGGGCTCACCGGTGAGCGACAGCAATACTACCCGTTCAGGCCGTGGGGCTCACCGGTGACCGCGCGACGGGCTCGTGTTTAAACTCAATTTTCTCGCTGGAGGACACAGTGCCGGTACAAATCTATATTGGGCGTGCCCGGCGCGGCCCTGGAGAACAGTTTACACATACTAGCTCATTTTGACACTAACTATAAAAAAAATGGTTGCCTGTAAAGTCGGTATACGGGCGAAAGTTTTACGTGACAACGACTTTGAGTGGTAAAATAAACTTTTTATGTCTGTCTCTCTCGCTCTTAGGCGGGCTCTCACTCGCTCTCATTGTGAGCGCATAACGTGAGCGGGAGCGTAACGCAGTTTCTTGAAGTGTCACCCGGCAAACCAATTTATAAGACGTTGTCACGTCAAAAAAGATTTAGATTAGATTTTTTGGCTAAGTATACAAGATGACACTTTGCCTGCGACTTCGTCCACAAAAATTATGATAGCTCGGCTAATTTGCATGATATAAATATAATTTATAGCTTTATTACTTCCTGATAATTTAACTTTCTACTGGTGAAAACATTGTTAAAATCGGTCTAGTAGTTTCGGAGTTTATTTGGTACAAACCAAGAAACAAACGAAAAAATCTTTCCTCTTTAGAATATTAGTTTGTATCGTGGTTTTAAAATAAAAGATGGTAAGTAATAAACAAATATGTTTTATTAGAAATTATTTAAAAACCTTAATATACGTTAGGCAATCACTTATTTTAGGACCTAGTAAAAAATAAACTGAACTAACTTCAAAAAAAAAGTAACTCATAAAATTATAACAAATTTAAACTTTGTCATGAATTTGAAATTAGTCAATGATGAAGCGCATTGAAGCAAGATATGCAAAGAAAAGGCTTCTCCGGGCATTGTGGACAAAACGTTCTCACCTTTTTTGTCTTGTTTTAGCCAACTTTCTGCCGTAAGCAGCTACGTTAATTTTGTAGCACTTCACACATGTTCGCCTGCTTGTTCTGGCTTGTCCTTCTTTTTGTTGCAGTTTGTGGGCCATTCTTCTGGGTCTTGCAACTGGTACATCTTGTTCGCTGCAAAACGACCTCAGTAATTCCAGCCGGAAGTCTGCCATTTGAATTTTCTTACCAGTGACGCTTTGATACAAGACTAGTGCATTCACCACTGCTGTGTTCAGGAGAAGGTTGATCGCATACTTACAAAATGTTGTTACAAAATCTTGGTTACATCATTCATGTTAAGATGGTATATTATGTGAGAACAATGTAGCAAGATGTGCACGTTAAAAGTGTCCATAGTAAAAACAATAAAATACAATTAAAAAATAAACATTCAAATAAGCCATGGCAACTAAGAGATGACCAGTCGCAACTGACAGCGCCCGTTCACGAACATGACGCATGGATCAGCACCATTCAGCTCAACCATTTCGAAGGGAACTAAATGATCCAACACACGCGCCACCATCAGCGAGACATTAGAGTGAGCATGACATACTCTCAACCGCCAGGGCACATTCAAGTCAAGAAATAAAAATAAAAACGTAGGATTTCAGTGAATGATAGCTTTCTAGTACATAGTACTCACACAATATGGGCTATGCGATTATATAATACTAGTGATTGATTCTATACAATGCAAAGATAGTTGTACAATCTTCAGCAGCTCCAACAATTCTATTTAATGCTATCAATTTATGCGCCCCTGTCCATGTGGAGCAGGACCAGCATTGAGCCACGCATTTTTATCAGCGATATAATCGCCCAACTTGTAATAAGCTTGCTTACATAGTGTGCGTTTGATACATGTTTTAAATTTCGTCTCATTTAGTTCAAGAATACTTTGTGGAATTTTATTATAGCATCTCAAACAGTACCCCATGAAAGATGAGTCTACTTTAGCGAGTCTGAAGCCTGGCTAAACGAGTTGGTCCCTATTTCTAGTACTGTAATTATGTCTATCACCTCTTTTACCAAAAAGGTGCAGATTTTTTCTGACGTACATTATGTTTTCGTAGATGTACTGACAATGTACCGTCATGATGCCAATATCCTTAAACAGTTCCCTTAGAGAATCGCGCCTACGAAGATTATATATGGCTCTGATGGCTCTTTTTTGCAGAATAAATATAGACTCAATATCTGCAGCCCGTCCCCATAGCAAAATGCCATAAGACATTATACTATGAAAGTAACTAAAATAGACCAGTCTAGCGGTATCTACATCAGTAAATTGACGAATTTTTCTAATAGCATATGCCGCTGAACTTAGCCGCGCCGCAAGGGATGTTAAATGAGAACCCCATTGTAGCCTTGAATCAAGCGTAATCCCCAGGAAAAACGTTTTATCTACGAATTCAAGTTTCTCTTTATTCAATATTATTTCACAATCACTACTTCTAACATTGGGTAAAGCAAATCTTATGCATTTAGTTTTTTTTTCATTTAATACTAAATTGTTTGCTGTGAACCAATTATGGACCTGAAGTAGGGCATTATTCACGTCATCTAGATTTTGGGCCCGTCTATTTATCTTAAAAATTAGGGAAGTGTCATCAGCAAACAACACCATATTTTGAGGTTGGTTTTTCAATAAATAGGGCAGCCGACTTCAACATAGTTGGTGTGACTACCTGTCACGTACCCTTAATTAAGCAGCAAATATCTCAGTCTTGATTCTTATTTTAAAACAAACTCACGACATCTGCCACTTACAAATCCATAAAAATTCTATTTTATGGTTTGTAGACTGACGGCGATAATAAATGGTAACCAAAAGAGCCTTTCTTAGAATTGTAAACTCTTAAGAGACTACAATAAATTAAAACCTTGCAGACTCCGATTTCTAAAAACATTCTTGAATACAACTGTTACACGTGTTAGTAATTTACCCTGCACTGAGCGCTGAGATCATCAGACCTTTTAAACAATCGAGACGTTGTCGGCACAAAAACAAGGGCGATAAGAAAATTCTGCGTAGAAGTAAGCGGGGTGGCTGAGGACGGTCGAAGCAGGTACGATGCGTGGGGATTCGTTTTTATGAGAGGATGGGCAGGGCAGTCGAGTTTACACAGCGAAAGAGTCCGGACGATATATATTTTAGTTAAATTAGGAGGACTTGGTAAAATACCATGAGTCTAGGTTTAAGTGTGTTGGCGCGAGAGTGCGATGTTTGAATATAGTTGGGTTAAAAGCCCTGATTAGTCTAACCTAGTATGCGTCGTTACAGCACTAGGACGTCCTAGATTAAGATCGTGAAGTTAGCGTAATCTTGGTACCAAGATGCACACGCCAGTTAATATTTATAAGCTAAATATAATTAGTGGTAATAAGGCTAGTCAGTGTGTGTCTACGAGGCGTGAGGGAGACGGCAGAGAAGGTAGTCGCGCGTTGGCGGACGGAAGCGAAACTGGTAATGTGTGAGCTATAGATTGACCATCTTCAATAAACACTTGGTAAGTGTTACTATAATTAAATCCTAGCTTAAAATGCCGTTTGATGATAACGCAGGAAGGGCTGATAATAATAATTTATTTCAGCATGTCGGAGCGATTGCTTTACGTCATCAAAATGTATATTATTATGCCATGTGTTATTATGTGTTCACGTCCTACTCCATACCTAAGCGAATATTCAGAAGCGGCGTTTGATTATAGGGAGACGGCGACAGCCGCCTGACACCTGACCAATGACGAATATTGACTAATATCAGACTCACTTCAAATGGGCGGTCGAACCGTAATACTCGTATTTTGATTAGAACAAACTACATTGTCCAGTGGTGTAGACAGCACCATAGTATTCGCAGATTGATTGGAACAAATTATATTGTTCAGTATTATAATACCAGGTTGTACCTGTGTTACAAATCAATCAAACGCTACTGATGAATACTGCTTCCTGAAAGGTCTAGCTCAGAAAATGTTCAATGTCTTTGGTGACAACACTCCTGGGAGAGGGGTAGGCTCCCTAAAGTATCATAAATTAAATTGATAGCTTCGTTCTGAGGAGCGCTAGGGCCCGTGTCTCGTTAAAACCCAAACCCCGGCCGCCACAGGCCCTATTTCTGAATCGTCACTATTTAGCGAGACACGTAATCACGACATGGGGTAGATTAGAGGAGTGAGAGGTGACGAAACAATTACCACTTCGGTGTTCACTAATGGCAATTGCAATATGTTCTACTACAGACTGAGTCTACGATACGCTTGTGCAAATTATGTTATTATATAATAACTGGGGTAGGCAGCCGTAAGGGTGTTTATCAACGAGAGTACGCGTGTAATTAGAAATACTAAAAACTTGTCTTCCTCAATGGTAATGGCTTCACAACCCATTGCCTTAGTATTGTGAAAGACATGTAAATAGTGCTTAGGAAACGTGTGTTGTTAGCGTTCGTAGCAGAGTCCTTAGGAGGACTAAGCACATAGGTCTAACATTGCACGTACGTGGCAAACGTTGTAAAATAACTCCATGTTAATGACATGGGCTTGTTTGCGTTTGTAAAGCGGCATCTAGTTTGGAATTAAATAAAGTAACGTAACGAACTAATCAATAATAAATCCTTAAGCGCCAGCGTAACGTTTCCCTACCAACCTTTCATCATATATCATATATTTGCGCCCTCTTGTCTTATTAGCTTCATACTTTATTGATGTTTTGCCTTTTAAGATTTGTTATTATTTATGTATTTATGACTAACTGTGGATTCCCAATATTAACTTCACCTTGAATTCCACCCCTGTCCATTTGCCTCAAAGGACGGGACAGGGTAGCCCCAAATTGGGAATCAGTCCTCTTGTCAGTGGGAGGCCGACCAGTCAGGGACGAAGCCTACAGGGTCGTGCGGATGGTGGGGCGCGACCCTTTCCCCTCCGGGGGAAACTGACCAAAATACTAATATTAGCATGAATTAGGAAAAACGAAAATTTTATCAGCCTAGGGTAATTTAGAAACAGTCACATTGGGAAATGGCTAGGCAGTTGAATAAGCTACAACGCACGTGTATCAATAAATTACCTACTATAAGTATAATACAAGAACTGAAAACTTAGCCTTATTTACAGCCAATTAAAGTATTAGGTACTACATCAGCCACACCAACTTTTCGAACAATATAAACAAGACCCCACGTAACACGTACCAAAGTAAATTAACAACTTCAGCCAATACACGAAGATACTAAGTTTTCCCAACTATCGACTTTGAGCAGAAATACATAAATCACAGCTTCTTACAAAAACTTCATTTATGTTGAGAAAGTTTTGGTAGTTTCTGTCAAGAAACTAGATACTTGGAGAACACTTGACATGGAGAAGACTGGATTGATCGTGCATGTTTTATAGGTGTTGAATATTGGGTTTGAATTAGTTCTTTATATTTGTCGGATATCCGGTTGATTTTTGATTAAAAGTTGTTTATTTGAATTGTTACGGTAGTTGGTGAAGCACGTGGTTTGATCACGTGGGCAGAGTCATAGTGGGCGGGACGCCATTTCGGACGAACAGTCTTGAACGAACCGTCAAAGTGAGAGCACCACTCTGAAACTGTCTCTTCGCCTACTTCCGCCTTAACGTATTTTGTACTAGGTGTTATTGTGTGAAAGTGTAATGTCAAGTAATTTGTTAGACTCAGTGTATCTGTTTTAAAAGAGTAACCATGGAGTTTCTTGCTGGTTCTTCTCCATGGAAACTACCAACCCGAACCGTGCAATGTGAAATAAAATAGTGTATCGCATCCAGTCTGTTTTCATTAGCACGAAACCCGTCTTCTGCCCACATAAGCTCGAGCCTAGCGAAATAAATCCTGGCAACTCCGACATCAGAATTGGGATAAAATCGTGCTATTGAAATTATGTCGCGGGGACAGTCTCAATAACAATCGATGTCAACTGTGTAAAAACCGAAAACGTTTGCGAAAAAAAAACGAACAAGGAAGAAGGTAGACCGATTAGTGTGCTATAAACACCCACCCGCAATAACTTTAGTTTATCCGTGATCATGGTGCTTGCAACAGCGCCGAAATAAAACAGACAAGTGTTATTTATCATGTGAAAAAAACGGGATTCACACTGTTTTTTAGTGTTAATGACAATCAGTGACGGTTACTTCTTAAAATGCAGAACAAAGACTTTGTATTGTTTACAAATTCTTAAAACCTAGCCAGTGAACAGCAAGATAGTTTTGTGCTGTGCCGTGAAACCAGTTTAAAGAATTGTTCAGTGCCAAATTCGTGTACGTCGTACGTCATTAACCTGAGTAGTGACAAACAAAAGAAAAATATGCGCACTGACCGGGGAACTAGATACGTCAGAAGTTTTCATCGTAACTACCAATCAAGTGTCGCGCATGCGGCAAACAAGGACAAACAAGTGGATTTTCGGATGAAGACGACCGCCGTCAAGAAGCCGTTGCCTGTGCCGGCTGCTACAGGCGTTGGGCGGCGACCGCAGGCCAGCAGCAGCTCACTGATGTGCTACCGGGTCACATCGCCAGTCGCTGCACAGCAGGCCAACGCTAGTCCGGTGCTACTGTACTGGTGGAGAAGCGAGTCAACCTTTGCATCGTCGAGCCGGAACATGAAAGTACTTTGGTGAGTCATTTTCATTTTGTTATAACTCTTGAGCAGAATGCTAATTCTGTTTCGTCTAGACTTAAGAGTGAGCGTATTTATCCTGTCGTTACTATAGCTGGTGTAGTTCAAGGTTCAGTAAATGGTTATTCGAAGATTTAGCCTGTGTGAGAAAGATCGGATTGCAAAGTTCCTCGAAAATTAGATGTCATAGTCGATGACAGTGGTAGTGAGACCAAATCTGATTCAAGAATGGCTTGTACACTCATACTCGAAACCGTTAGACCACACATCATGAGTATCATAATGGCGATGGATCATTTAGACCGCACCTCATGAGTGACATGTGGCGATGGGTCTGTAAGGAATCGTTGGTGCAATTTCTGTCTTTGTTGGTGCTTAGATTACAATAAAAGTTTCGTGAGTTGAGTTTGCATTGCCTATGAATTATGATAAAGGGTAACAGAATTGTTAGAATTACTGTGTTGTAACTTTTTGATCGGACCTTTTCCAATGTTGATCGGACCTTTAGCAATGAGAGAGCAGGTATCGCGGAATATAGTTGAAAGTTTCAATTATGTCCAAAATCGGTTTGACATTACAAAGGCTAAGATTCAGAGATGTGTAAATGAGATGAAACTGGATCCAAAGTTCAAAGGACTATTTAACGTTATAGAGGTGTTATAAATGTAGAGTCAATGTAGAGTCAATGTAGAGTCAATGTAGAGTCAATGTAGAGTCAATGTAGAGTCAATGTAGAGTCAATGTAGAGTCAATGTAGAGTCAATGTAGAGTCAATGTAGAGTCAATGTAGAGTCAATGTAGAGTCAATGTAGAGTCAATGTAGAGTCAATGTAGAGTCAATGTAGAGTCAATGTAGAGTCAATGTAGAGTCAATGTAGAGTCAATGTAGAGTAAATGTAGAGTCAATGTAGAGTCAATGTAGAGTCAATGTAGAGTCAATGTAGAGTCAATGTAGAGTCAATGTAGAGTCAATGTAGAGTCAATGTAGAGTCAATGTAGAGTCAATGTAGAGTCAATGTAGAGTCAATGTAGAGTCAATGTAGAGTCAATGTAGAGTCAATGTAGAGTCAATGTAGAGTCAATGTAGAGTCAATGTAGAGTCAATGTAGAGTCAATGTAGAGTCAATGTAGAGTCAATGTAGAGTCAATGTAGAGTCAATGTAGAGTCAATGTAGAGTCAATGTAGAGAGTAAAATTATTTCCGACAAGTTATTATTGGAACGACAGATAGATACACTTTGCAATCATTAAATTGTAATTGCCAGTATAAATATGCTCACGTTCAATTGAAGAAAATACCCGAAAAGTGCTTACAATCATTTTGTAACGATCATCATTAAAATCTGAAAGCTTTGAATTATATGGGTGCCTACAAATATGCACAGGATAGGCTAAGAAAGATGCCAGTGGGTCACGTACCAGTCGATGTTGATAAGGATTTTGATGATGTTGAGCAAGCTTAAGCGGTAGCAGCCTGTGTAGCATCCTGAGCCTATATGGTACTTGTAAGCCTGTGTGGCTCCTGTAGGGCGGGGAGCTATAATGGTGTGCATACGTAGTGTATACGTAGTGCATACGTAGTGTGAGCGTAGTGCATACGTAGTGCGTGCGTAGTGGATGCGTAGTGTATGAGATGCATATGTAGTCCATGCGTAGCTTGCGTAGAGTGTGCGTTACATGCGTAGTGTGTGCGTTGCATACGATGTGTACCACCGTTTTAGTACCCTTTCGGTTATAGTAGTGTGTTTGACCGTACCAGTAGTTATTACGTAGTCGTGGTCCGTGGGACGCGATGCGTGATTAGCTCTGGCAGAGGTCGGGGTCTGGAAAGACCGTAGTGTGTAGTCACTGGGTGATGCACATGGCAGATCCATTTGATGGATGTGAAAACAATACGATTGCTGGTCGGCTGGAGAGCCGTAGCGTTAGAGGTTTTACTCGAGGGTTTCTATAAGCTTCGTAGTTTTTGTTGCAATAGAGTATTAAAGGTTGATTCGAACGACTATGGTACATGGCCCAATGGTTGACCTATTTTCGATTATTCCTAATTTAACCATGTTTGATTTAGTCAGCTGCCTCGTTGGTCTAGTGATGGCAAGCGTGACACCTAACCATGAGATCCTGGGTTCGATTCCCAGGTCGGGCAAAGTGTGATTGGGTTTTTCCATCTGGAATTTCTCAATAACAGCCACGGGGTTTGGATTTGCGCCCAGTTGAGGGCAATAGGCTCGCCCCCTATTACATGGGACTTGGACATAACTAGCGAACTGTGAGTGTACTAATAGGTACACCTCTGTTGTTGTTGTTGTTCTGACCCGATGAATCTAGAGTTTGGTCAGGAGTGACCGAGTGGAACAAAATTCTGCCGTGGACTATTTGTTTGCAGGGTAACCATCAAACGGAGACATATCAGGAGGTTCGAGTAAGGACATCAGACTACCCGAATTTGAATAGCGGTACCAACAGCGGTGGTGCAGCGGGCGCAGCTCCTGAGCAATGTCGCGTGGACATGTGTGTGATTAGCGCATGCGCTACTGGGATTTTTCGTCACTCCGGTGAGTCGTTTTCATTTTGTTATGACTCTGTAGCAGAGTGCTAATTCTGATCGCTATCAAAGAAAAGCTAACTCTAACAACATAGAGTTACACTTGATAGGTACTGGCGGCAGTCGCTCTAATGGTCAGGTCGGGAGGGTAATGAGTACCCTCAAGAGTATGTTAACAGCTGTAGAGGCTAGTCGTGACCACTCTCGGCAGGACGCATTGAGTGAGGTTCAGCTGGCTATGAACTACTGTTAATAGGGTGACTAAATCGAGCCCCTTAGAACTTCTGATATGAAAAGTTGCTAGGCCTCAGAGGCTAATGAAGTAATGACGATGATAAAACTGGAGTTGACTTAATAGAAGGAAAAGAACACGCGGTTGATGCTATTGAGAAGAGTGTGGCCAATGAAAAAGCCCGTTTTGACAAAAATAAGGCCAAAGTAGTTAATATTAGTGTTGGTGTGATTTTGCTATTAATCAAAAATTAAGAAAGAAACCAAACCAAATTAGAATCCAAATTTAAAGGTCCTTTCAAAATTGTAGACTTGCTTGAAAATGATCGCTGTTTTAAAATCAGTGACAGGTAATAGAATGTACAAGTACGCTCATGACCGTATTCGAAAAATGCCTTAGTTTCCCGAGTTGAAGAGACTAATGAAAGCTCTTTTGTTTAATTGTATGCACACTTGTAACTATTTGGCCGCACTGCACGTCTAGTCGTGGCTGTTCAGGGCGCAGTGCACGGCAGGCGTTGTGGCGGGGGCCCGGGTCTCGTAGAGACTATTATGTTTGGTCGACTTGGAGTGACCCGAAAGTCATGGAGACTTAATGATGTGTTGGGCTTGGTAAGCCCCGGGTGACATGTGTCACTAGAATTTAAGTGTTTGGGCTCGGTCAGCCCCGGGTGACATGTGTCACTAGAATTTGAGTGTTTGGGCTTGGTCAGCCCCGGGTGACATGTGTCACTAGAATTTGACTGTTTGGGCTTAATCAGCCCCGGGTGACATGTGTCACTAGAATTTTGCTGCCTGGGGCAGCCGGGTTGCAAGAGTGTGTGCAATTAGTGTAGTATTGCTTTGTTTTATTATGCACAGTATGACGCGAGTTTAACTGTTTTGAATTAATGCGATTGGACCTTTAAATTAGATTTGCTTTCATGATTCTATGACTTTATTGATAAACACCTTAATCGTGGTCAGGTAGGCCGAGTCAACAGTCAACTTTTAAGCTGTGTTCTCGTTGGTTACAGGTACCATGTCAGCACCACACGAGGACGTGTGATAGTCAGTTCTGGCCGTGTCGGATATCCGGTTGATTTTTGATTAAAAGTTGTTTATTTGAATTGTAACGGTAGTTGGTGAAGCACGTGGTTTGATCACGTGGGCAGAGTCATAGTGGGCGGGACGCCATTTCGGACGAACAGTCTTGAACGAACCGTCAAAGTGAGAGCACCACTCTGAAACTGTCTCTTCGCCTACTTCCGCCTTAACGTATTTTGTACTAGGTGTTATTGTGTGAAAGTGTAATGTCAAGTAATTTGTTAGACTCAGTGTATCTGTTTTAAAAGAGTAACCATGGAGTTTCTTGCCGGTTCTTCTCCATGGAAACTACCAACCCGAACCGTGCAATGTGAAATAAAATAGTGTATCGCATCCAGTCTGTTTTCATTAGCACGAAACCCGTCTTCTGCCCACATAAGCTCGAGCCTAGCGAAATAAATCCTGGCAACTCCGACATATTTATAAGCGGAGCGGACTATGAAGTGCGTTGGCGATCACTACACTGTTTTGTTCAAGGATTTTCAGATTAGACATTTCAAAAGATGCTAATTTGCCCATTTAGTAAGGAACACGCACAAAATCAACCCGAATAGAGACGTCATGTGAAGCGGCAGGATAACGCCTCTGAAGATTGAAGAAGATCGCAATTAGAGATACAAAACGTGATGCTTAAAGCTAGACTATCTAAAGCTAAAAGTTACTATGTTGTCAATACTGTTCTGACATGATCAATAGTGCTTGAAACTTTTCGGCAAAAGAGCAGCACACCAAAGCTCTCGATAGCCATTCTAGAAAGCCATCGAATGCAGTCGATGTGGCCCGAATCGGCTAGATGACATTGTCATCATTAGTTCGATGTTGACATTTTTATTTTATGGAATAAGAAATGGTGAGAAAACCGGTTTCCTCAAACGAAAACATCTACAAAAACCCAATGGGCTCACGGGTCCCGTTTTATATACTAAGCCTAGTGTTTGGCCCAGCCGTGGGAATATCAAAGGCCTGAGATATTTATTTTTCCAAAATGTCTGAATATGTTCTATTTATAAGAAAATGCTGAAAACATTTATTTTCGTTTCAAACGTTTTTATTTCTTAACTTTTGGTGTTAATATTAATCAAAGGAAAAGTTCAGGTAGACGTGAAATTACCTGGTAATGACATCAAAGAAATATCATCCTGAGCTTAAAAAATTGTCCCGGCAATGTTCCCAGTTAAAAAAAAGAACTATACCGGGGGAACTTGAATAAAAATAAAGGTTTTATAAACATACTGTTGGGTTATAAAATATTATTACAATATAAACAGCATATTTCAGGTGTATGAAGCCCCATCGATTTTAATTCGTCAAATCTCTTGGCAAGTTACTTATTTGGTAAAAGGTTGAAGTTACTAAGTTAAGGTTAAAGTTACTTACTTGGTTGGTTTGGTTTGTTTTATTAATTGGTTTGGTTGGTATGTTTACTTATTGGCAAGTTATGTAATACAGCCAACAAATCAAATCCCAAAGCATTAATTTTAAATATACCCGTTACATGCACTTTCAAATTGTCAAAAAGTAATTCAGTCAGAAAGATGAAGCTAGGTGCCTGTTTAAAAGCGTAGTAAGTTCGGAGAAGAGCGGGCTGGAAACTCTATGGACACTTATTTAAAATCCTAGAATCATCCACATCTACCATTTTTTTCCAATGACGCTGGAGTCGACCGTGTCATTGACAACCCAGTACCATGGTAGTACAATAAGTCTAGTATTCTGTATGATGTCGGACGTAAAGAAAAGCACCATCCCATATCTTCCCGTGGGTGTCGTAAGAGGCGACTAAGGGACTTACCAGAGAATGGGCAGCAGCGTTCTCTGTGCTTTTGTAACAACCGTACCTACTGCGATCGCCAACCCGCCTGCCAAGCGTGGCGATTATGGCAAAAACATGGGCCTCCCCCAAAAGGGGGGGAGGCCCATGTCCAGCAGTGGACGTGTTTCGGCTGAAATGATGAATGAATGATGATGAGTATCCGGCAGAAGATAACACGATAATTTGATTTTGAAAGGTATTTAAGTCTAGTTTAAGAAGGACTGACAACAGCCTTCTGTGTTTCAAAGTGCTGTCACCAGTTATGAGTCTGGTATAAAATGAAATCATCAACGCAGTTGGTGCAAGTCAGGTTTGATTTTCGGAGACACCTACATGATCAGGATCGTCATCATCGGCCAAGTAGTCCGCAGTTTGACATTAGCCTCTCCATAATACTGATTTCATGTACCTAAATATTAAGCTCTCTCTATCGTGATTTTTAGCTCCATTGACTTACACACTTGTGAATACAGATTGGCTATTAATCCCTTGACCTCTTTCGAATAAATCATCAAAAGTCCAATATCCTAACCCTCTTCATACGCATTGAACTGATAAACTCCTCTGCTCCTAATTGCTACGTAACGTTTTTACGTTAAAGGGACGTATTACTGGATAAAAACTATCCAACAATCCGTATAACTAACAACGCAAGTCTACAAACCACGATTTATCACACAAAACACTAACCAGGGTCTGGTATGCCCGGTTTTTAATTACCGAAACCTGCCACAAATGCTTGCTACGATCACTTTTCCCCGAAATTTTCACTGTACATTTTGAGGCTCACAGTAATTAATCAGAGCAGCTTTTTAGGCACCCCAAAGTCGTGTGAAAAGAGTATTTTTAAACTGGAAAATTTAGCGGCCTTCGGTTTCTAATAATGTTGGGTGAGGGTTGGCGTATTGTGTGAACCGTGGTACATAGCTTTTTGGAAATGAGAAAGAAGACACTTTTTGCCACAGGTCATTATCATTAATTATTTTAAAAAAAATCATAGGTACCAATAATGTACACGATTTTTTCATTCCCTTGTCAACTTGATCCACAGGGTGCCTTATATAACGATATTTATTTCTTTAACAATTTATGTACACACTAAAATAATATAGAAAAGAAAAATGGAACAATAACAAATTGTACAAAGGTGATGCTTATTTATAAAGAAATCTCTTCCAGCATACCTGGGAAGAGATTAACGAAGAAGACAAAATGGAATACATAAAAGATGAAGTAAATAACCTATTAAACGATAGTTAGGCGATCTCTTGTGTAATACGTTGATGTGACTATGCTACCTTTGCGACTAAACCTGAAACATGTCCGGTTTTTTTATAATTCCTACCTGTTAAAATCAGGTCATAGATGGAGTTTTTCTGGCTAATAGAGAGATGATGCAAGCTGAGTTTAACCGGTAATTAGTAGCAAATTAAAGAGTTGGATACGGTCATGGTAATATTTCGACGAAACTAACAGTCTGGCCACAGCCAAGAGCGGCGCGGATTGCGGCGCGGCGTGAGGCGCGGGAAGCGGTGAGCGGCGAAAACAAATGGTAGACAACAAGTAGTGCGCGTTGCCGGTAGCTGTGGCATACTTCTTATGTTGTCATTTAGATTTCAA
The DNA here is from genome assembly GCA_905147715.2 of Xestia xanthographa. Taxonomy (NCBI): domain Eukaryota; kingdom Metazoa; phylum Arthropoda; class Insecta; order Lepidoptera; family Noctuidae; genus Xestia; species Xestia xanthographa. The sequence continues at coordinate 30,146,810 of LR990649.1, forward strand.
AATTCACAGATTTCGTGCCTCACACAACTATCGAGCACATTGGGAATGAATCTACGGAATTAGAAAACATATTTTCGCTAAAAATAGCGACGAAAAAGTCGGGATAAGGAAAAGGTTACAAAATAAAACTACAACGTTGAATGATTATAATATTATAATGTTGTTCTGACTTTTTGACTTTTTTCAAAAAGGTTAGGCTACAAGGCAAACCCTTAATCCCGATCGTTTTTGTTTTAGGCTCAAATTGTAGCTGACTAAATTGTTCAGAGGTGAATTTTCTCAAATTTTATAGAGATATCGTCCTTCGTTTCCAAATTATCGAGCGGCAAAATCAAAAAACCGAACGAATATTTTTTTTTACCGCTTTTTATTTTTTACTTTCTCGAATAATTCTTGCACCTTACAGCTCTTGTAATTTACGCGTCTCAATATCATATCTTCACAACTTTCCGAGATATAAGGGGATCGCATCTTTTCGTAAAATCGGAGTATATACTGGAGCGAACGAAAAGACATTTCCAATGTTAAAAGACAATTGACTGCGCAAATGAAGAAGTCTTCCGTTAAATCAGACAATGTAGTTTGGTAGAGTTCTCTGATGCATTTAATCTTCAAACAGCAGTAGCCCCTAGCTCAAAACCAGAACAAAACAACCATGTCCTTCCTTTGTACAAGCTTTGACTATCTGCACAGACCCTCACAAAGTTTTCAGCTCCGAATAACATTTTAAAGTAAAATTCATGCTCATTTTAAATTTAATTTAAAGTTAAATAAAAATCTTTCATTGTCCAAGTGAATCTCCGAGATTTCAAGCTTAACGAAACGTAAATTAAGATTGTTTAAGAATAAAATTATTTGCTTCCAGTCTTCGTTGTAATTTGAAATGATGTTTAACATTTATTTCATAGAATTTAAACTTGAAAGACGATTTTTTGAGAGGGATACGGAAGTTGGAAGAAAGGAGTCTGGACCGTAGCATTAATTACCAGCCTTGTCATTTAACATTCTTAATTCCCCATTATTTTTATTAATGTGAAAGTAAGTAAGGTTTTTCTTTCGTTGTCGTCGTTCCACGTCTTTTTGCGGAAATAAAAACTAAGGGCCATCTTTACTTTATTCCCTTGTGAATTCACTACACGCACTAAATATGCTGACTGTACTTTCTTTCCAGCACTATGAGCTATGGAGAATAGCATAAATAGTAGTGATTACCATTTTCATTATAAACGGGAAGAACAACACTGTAATCTACTTGTAGCAGCAAACTAGATAATACGTTAGAGTGTCTAACTGGGCAATTATTATGCCATTTTGTTATAATTATGACATCCGGTTATATTGGAAGCCGACCCCAACGTAGTTGGGAAAAATGCTAGGCAGATGATATGGCCTCACCGAGACATCACAGTAAATTATTCTATGACATTTTCTGTCACAGTTTCATGATAAAATCTAAATTTCCTTATTACCAAAATTAATATAATTGTATCTATCATAAATTATGCACAGAGGTAGTTGATGAACTACCTCTGTGCATAATTTATACTAGGACAATACTAGGGTAATTTATTTAGGACTTTAAGATGTTAAAGTCCTACTATTCCAAATCCGAGGACGCTCCCGAAATTATTTAAACACAATAGTTAGAATTTAATTTCAACATGATTTTAATGATGAAACATTAAGCTAAGTGCGACCATGTTGTGTACAACTTTAGTGCGCGTAATTGTTGCGTAAATGGCCACTTTTATCAAAGAATTGTGTTTCATACATTAGTATACGTTTGCTTTACGTTTTAACAGAAAACTTTAATGGGATAATAAAAATGTCTGTACGGTTTTGTTTTCGGTGAATTATTAGGTATATTTTTGCTGTTTGTTATGTACAACAATTATAATAGAAGTTCAGAGGAGTTATACGAGTATTATTGTTTTTGTAAGAAAGTTATTAATTGACCTGGTTGCGACAATCCGCTGGATGCGAGTCGCTCGGGACCGGTCAATGTAGCCACACTTGGGGAGCCCTATGTCCAGCAGTGGACGTCTTTTGGCTGAAATGATGATGATGATGAAGAATGTTATTAATTAAGTTTTATTTTAGAGTAAAAGTAAAACTATAAATCAAATTAAATATCTTCAATCCAAATTAGATTGAACAAAGTTTTTCCGTTCATCAAAAGATATTCACGATTCAATTAATAAATATACCATTTAAGCAATAACTCAAAAGGTCGTTATAATAAATTGATTAATGTCCAGCAAAATAATTGGTTTCTGTGCCTAAATCATCTCGACTGCTGGCTGGTTGACTGGTAGAAAATGCCTACGGCATTAAGTCCGCCTCTGTGCTTTGTGCTTGAAGTGTTAAATAAATAAATAAATACTCTGACAAAAGTCACTAACGTGATTTGAAACAATTTATCAGAAAATATAATTACTTCGGGAGTAATTGCTTGTTACTGACTTACTATTCTAGTGTTCGTAAGCGTTACTGCTGAGTATGAAGACTTCAAGCCCATTCGATTCCCAGGGAAGGTAAAAATATTCTTTGGTATTTTCGTTTTTCAGGAGCAGCCCGGATTTGTGACCATTAGTGGATCGGGGTCGTCCCCAATTAAATGGGACTTTAAACATGACTACTGGCGAAATGTGGGTGAACCATAATAATACACACGGCTACATATCAAGCTATACTTTTCTAGTATAACATGAGACCCACAACTTAGGACCCATTGATGTTAATATTTATCCGTGGTGCTAGGCAACTGGGCGTATCCCAGTTGTAAACGTCCCTTTGTGCCTATAGGCCTTGTTTCCATCTGTCTCCTGCTGATATGGAGGGAAGTGGAAATTACGGTTTTTCCTACTCTTCCGCTATACTTTTTTGATAAATTTCGTTGCGGGATCCAAGACAATTACATTCTTTCTCTGGGACTTTGTCGAGCTTCATTGTTTTGGCGTCTTTCTGGTGGTCACCACTGTTGATTCTCGCTTTCAGGAGTTGCAGTGGTTTGGGAATAGTGTGGCGGGCTCGTCCCATAACATGGCCACGTTTTGTATAGATTTCCTGTACAATGAGATATCCGTTTTAACTGGTTGGTCACCGTGTGTACGCCATGCCAAACCCATCACGGGAAATTAGCTGTAATGTAATTTCTTTTTATTGTCACTAAAGGTTACAATGATTGGACAAAATGACAAATAAAAAAAGAAATAAGCTTACGACTTATTCCTCGGGAGATAGTACCAATCTCCACATTTATTGGGCTCTAAAACCCTAAGTTTAAAGTTGTAAAACAGTTGGGCCATCTAAACGAAAATAGTGAGATCTAACCTAACGCTAGATATAACCAATCTGCATAACTATTAATGTTAAATTGCCTGCCCGTAGTTCTTCGAGTTTAAATTAAAACTGTACGCCTGTTCACTAAATCTGTGCAAATGCTTTAAATACTTGGAGTAGCATACAATTATAAATGAGCGATAAAGAGTTCAGTAGCAGCTCCGGGAGCTTAATTAGCCCAGTCAATAGTAATGGGTCAACCCACGCCCACTATTACTGGGACTTAAACATAAATTGGCGAAGCGTGGGTATACGTACTTATATATATACTAATAGGTACACCTCTGCCTAACCACCCTTCGGGTGAAATAGGTGTGATATTATGTCTCGTATTTTATATAACTACGCTTTTATGTTTTTTCACATAATTTTATCACATCCTATTTACTTTCTGCTTAGAATGTCGATGGCTATCTAAAACCTACAAATTTAACAATCTCCATTCATCAATATCTAGCATAGCCTTTCCCAACTATGCATGTTGGGGTTGGCTTCCAATCTAAATGGATGCAGCTGAATACCAGTATTTTACATGGAGCGACTGCCTATCTGACCTCCACAACCCAGTTGGTAAGACTGGTTGTCAGACTTACGGGCCACTGACTACTTGTAACGACTGTCAAAGATCTACAAATGACATCAACATTAATATTCTGAATGCAATTCGACAGATTATTGGCAAATTGAGACGTTAGCATTCAATCAGAGATAGGCTTCACCTAAGCAAACTATCGGCTGATCATTTGCAGAGTGTTAACTCAGCTGTTCCATTTGAATCAAACTGATTTACATTTAACTGATGGAGTGGATTTTGGGTAAACCTTGGCTTTCTATTTAATGGCTGGCCTTAAGATTAAAGATCACCTTGCCGACTCAGGTACAGGTCTAAAAAGATCAAATATAAATCTGTGACTACAGATGATTTTGAATGATCAGCGTGTAGTATTCCCATTACTGGTACATAGTCCTCCTATCTGTAAGAGGGTGTGGGCCACCACGTACCCAGTGTTTGTTGGTGGATGTTTCATGTCAATTTTATTTTGGTTTAGGGACATGCCAGCATTTCTGAGAATGATTTTACGAAAATATATATAGTGTTTAGAGAGAAGTTAATTTATATGAGCAACTACAGTAGCTACATCAAAAGTGATTGGGTTCGAATTATGTAGCACTAGCTGCCGTCCCGCGGTTCACCCGGGTAGTTCCCGTTCCCGTGGGAGTACGGGAATAAAGTATAGCCTATAGCACTCACGAATAATGTAGCTTTCTAGTGAAACAATTTTTAAAATTGGTTCATTACTTCCGGAGATTACCCCCTACATACAAACTTACAAACATACAAACTTACAAACAAATGTTACCTCTTTTTAATATTAGTTATGTAGCATTAGCTTCAGCCAGTTTAATGCCTAGGTTTTCGTAAATATGTATTATCATTGTCCGCCGCATGCCCTTCATTTTTAGTTGTTTAGGCCTCACTAAATCTAAATCCTTTGCAAAATCTGTAACAATTTGAAAGGTGTTGGCGTTAAGGACGCACTTTCGTATTAGTCTGTGTATATTAGATAAGTTAATACTTACCTTAAGAACCTTTTAGGGTACTTTTCATTTTAGTAAATTAAAAACGTCGGGAATCTCTGAAACAGGTAGATGGTAAATAATAAATAACATTCTGGCTTTTAAAAGCCCAAACAAAGGGCTCGTTTAGAATAAGGTAAGTATTCATAAATATATTTATGACTAGCATTTGTCCGCAGTTTCACTCGCGTGGAGGCCGGAAATTATCATGCGAACCTACCTACTAATGAAAGAGAGAAATATTGTCCTATGTCTTTTATCGAAATTCATGAAGCCAAAAAGGACTGTTAGACCGAATCCTTTTATAACGTTAGTAGATTGATAAAACGGCTACATCCCGTTTCATAGTTGCATCGCATAATTTTGTGAAAATAATATTAAGCTCTTTATATTTTTATTTTATTTGACTTTAAAATAACGGTTAAGTATTTGCGATTTGAAACTACTTATGTGAAGTTAAGTGGAAGCCAATTGCTTGCTGGTTATGACATAAATGCATGCAAATTGGCAAATTGGTTAGGTCGTTTTATATGCAGTTGCTTTTGCGAAATATAGTGGAGCTTTTATTATTATTTTTAATACAAGTTCCGGATGTTGAAGAAAAAACAGCCAGGCTGAAGTGGAACTGAGCAGGCCACGTTGCACGAATGCACCGCCGGCGGTGGTTAAAGATCGTCACTTATCATTATTTCCACACTTCGTAACACACGGGAACGTGACGTGCCAAATTGACATTTTATCAGTCAACCCTGTTGAAAGTCGTAAAACAGAAACATAATTTTAAAACGGAACGATTTGAAAGCGATTGCCTCTTCATCTACGTTCAAGAGAGCTTGACACGGATCGTGAAAATCTTTGCGTTTTAAAACGAGCAAAAATTCATCGAATTAAATTGCTCAAGTAACGATCATACACAGCAGTAGTCTTTGTCCGTGTCCATGAAGGTTGTTTAAAAATAAAAACCTTTTATACCCGAGCATTTTATCTTCCTACGCGTAGTGTTGATACAAAAATCTGCCAACCACTAGATTCTTAGGGGTGTTACACACAATACGTTCGGGTCGGTACAGCCAGGCGTGAAATCGAATACTATGATAACAATATTTGATTAATTAATTGATGATAGATAGATATACGTTCCAGAAAAGCCCCTCAGCTTAGCTCGATCCGACCCAACCCGAACAACTTCTGCGATGGTAGGAGCTGAACCGATTTTGCAGATCAGCAAGTGCTAAATGAATCCCGAATTTGTGTTGAAATTTCTTCTAGAGTAAACTTTATTGTTCAAGAAAGACCTCCAATGCGACCAAGTTTGTAGCACCCCTTACTTTTTTTCTACCCATCAATCAAAAAGAAAATCTTTTTTAGAAATAATAAGAATGATCAATCTACTGATAATAATAATCCTCGACCAACATCTGTCAAGGCTCTCGCATGGAGGTTGGATCGAGGGCCTGATTCAAAAGACAGTACTCCTCGATAAGGCCCGCATTGTGAGGAGATTCCTGTCTCTGGAGCCCTAACCACGTTGTAGCTTTGACTCTGCCCCAGACACCAGCGGCCCATTATTTTAATATTTACAAATGTTTTTTTTGTGTTCTAAAAATGAATAAAGAAATGATCAATCTTATCAAGTCAAAGTAAATAAATAAAAAAGAAAGCTATGAAAGTAAACGTTCGTGTATTAATTTTTCGCAATATGTTTATGTTCTAAGAGGCTTATTTCTAAGGCCTATTGATACCGACTTATGTTGTTCATAAGCTCTAAGAATAAAAGAGCTGACGCAAAAATATTGTGTTACAAATAAGCTTATGAATAGAGAGGAAATAAGTTCTTGTTTGTTTCTTAGGAAAAATGTCGCAACACGTTTTGGAGCCACTGAATCTAAACGTGGTATAAAACAATGTTGCTTTTTGTTTATCTGTAAAATAAAACTTATGTATTGTTAAACTCTTGGAGTCTAGAGTCTAACAATACAAAAATATGATCAACACAGTGACTGGGCCATTGATTGAAAAAATCGACGATGAAACCACTGGACTATTGATATCTTTAATTTTTTTGTAGCATGAAGGCCAAAGTTATTTTTGGATTTGGCGGATAAATGGCAATAGGTCCTCATTACACGGGGCTTAAACATCTGACGGAGTATTTGTGAACTTGGGTGTGTGGGTGTTGTGTTGGGGAAGTTAGGCAGAGGTGTACCTCTGCCTAACTTCTGGGATAACAGGCGTGCTACTATGTGCTTGTTTATGTTTAGAAACTGTCGAGACCCGCGTGCGTATGCTAAAGATGCACCTCGAAACACAAAAAAAAAACATGTATTATGTAAAACGTATTATCTCAAAAAACCCTTCTTAATCCTTACAGCCCATGAATAACTTCACCATAACCTTTAAACAACGAAAATCCAAAACAAAATAACCTTTATTTATTTGGGTACACGAACCCAACATTATCTGCTTCATATCCACATTAAATATAACTCATGAAGCAAGCTTAGGCCACATCCTAACCAAAGCGATTATAGCGCAAACGGTTGACTGTCGCGTCCTTTTTGTTCGGCAATCCTGTATTCATGGCCGCTACGACAAAGGGTGTGTTCCGGTTTTCTGAATAAATGAAATGACATGACAGAGGTTATATTCACGCAACTTATCGCTTTAGTTAGGAAACGGGGTCAGTCGCCTTTATAAAATAAATTCTACTTCAGATATGTTCAAACCTTGAACCCTCATAATTTTTGATCACATTTCGGTTTGAACTAACAAAAATATTCTAAGTACTTGCGTATAGGTTTTATCGCGTAAAACAGAGTTTTAGGAGGATAAAAAATATAAATGATGGGATTATAAGCAAGGATTATAAACGAATTTGATCGTGTTATTCCTAAGCTTAGGATTACTGTTGGCAACAGTAGGTGACGTCTAAGGAGGTACTGAGACCCAAGTCTAATGTAGAACAATTTTATTCTGCCAGTACGGCTGATAAACTCGTAGGTAATTAATGATTAATTTTGACAATTTTAGTCATCTCCTAATTGAAAGCTATCATTTACGGTTTTCCAATGACCAGTGACAAGTCATTGGTCTGGCGTAGGCATGATTGTTCGATAATTTGCTGTTATTTTACGACTGACACGCCATTGTGCAATTGTGAATTCGGGGCTCTATTAATTGCTTAATTCGTATTTACAATTCCTACACAACAATATCAAGTGCTAATAAATTATGAATTTAGAACACAACGAAGTTAGCCTAATGACTGATCATAGAAAATAAGAAATATAACCCTCTTTTCTATATTGTGTAACGGGTATCTTTGGAGATCTCTCCGCGGATTACGCTGAAAAAGTATTTCGAAATTCGTTTGTAAACAAATTAGTAATTTAATGGATTGAAAAAGGCCCGTAATAGAGTGAAAAGGCAAGTATTTCATTCGAAAATCAAACAGCAGGTTGAAATCACTGTCACGTAAATGTGATTGGTCAAAAGCTCTTCCAGGAAATCATTGCGAGCCTGCCATTGGTAGACAGCTAATCCCACTCAAAGGGATAAAGTAGACCCCTTAAGTGATTGTAGGCTAATGAATCATTAGCTTTAATGGACGTCTGTGATTGCGGGACTTACATCGATTGATGAGGATGGGACTAACTATTGGGTGGATTTTGCAAAGTGAACCGTTTCGAATTCTAATTTTAATGACTGCCAACCGGTGTAAAAGAGTCCTCATGTTACGGCCCCGTAACCAATGATATTATAAGTAAAAAGGTGTAGATGCGTTATAAGCGCTCAGCAAGCGGTACGTTAAAATGTGGCTAATTGGCAAACCTTGACCTCAGTGTGACGTTGCCGGCGTCGACAGATTGTAAACACAGTGCATTAAAAGTGAAAGTGACCCAAAACTACCGAAAATGCCGTCGTGTGTCATGAGATATTGTACAAATTATACTAGCAAAACTTCTAAAAGTCAAGGAATCACATATCATTCGTAAGTATACTATTTATCTTAATATTTTCACAAAACAAACATTACGTTTTTAAAATAATGGCGTCCGAAAAGAAAGAGTGCAACAACAATTTCTCTATCAACAAGAGCGATAGAGATAGACGTCATTACCGATCATAGAGTAAAATTATATGTACGAAACAGACAAGTCAGTTGACTTTCAATGCATTTTTATTACATTACTTTTACTACATGAACTCTTGAGTGAATCGCATTTTTAGGCATAAATCACGGTGTAAGGTAATGTCATATCTGAATTATTAATTCTACATCGTTTCTAGTACACTTGACGACGCACTGTCGCGAATTATATTTGTCTCTTTTTCACTCGCGATACTTGAATCATGCCATCCTATTTTGACGACTAATTGTAATGTAGTGTGTTATTACAATATTTTTAGTTATTCATGTGTGCGGTGTGCCGTTTTTGAAGATAGAATGTCGTTTAGGTAACGTATCTACACCTTTTTACTTATAATATCATTGCCCGTAACAGGTAAGACCTATACAACGCAGATTGTAGCAGCAGATGATCAGTTGCTACTGATTTTTCATCACATATAGAGATAATTGTGATTTATTTAGAATAATAACTTTGGTCTTAAAAGAAAGAAAGGTCGGGTGCGTAGTGCTCGCAAACAACGTGCATGTATGATCGGAACGGTAGCGAGGTGAAAAGAGAGTATATTGTAAGGATCGTAGCAGGTGGCATTCTGTGCTTGCTGCCTACTCCCATGGAAATAGGTATATATGTGTTTAGTCTCAAATAGAAACAAAATTAACAAAAGTTAGACGAAAACTGTAAGATTAAGGAGAACACAGAAAATGAATTTTACACATAAAAGATTGATCTTTGTCTGCGCTCTCTTATATCAAAGATATAAGACATTTTAGTACCTCGTTATTGAACGTAAGACGGTGATCAATGCTCGATTCTTGGAAGCTTGCCAAAATCACGAGTGGCTTCGGTAATATTAAATTATTGTTCCTGTGATTAGGTAATTTAGTACTCAATATCTTGTTTATCTTGATAAAGCTGTGTACTACCTCACTGATTTGCCAAGACCTGCCTTAAGTTAATTGCTCAGTTCTGCGAGACTCGGTTGTCATAACAACGGTCCAAAATGTTTACCGATATATATTCTTAGCTGCAATTGGCGGCCTGTAACTAATTTGAAGCACCGCCAATTGCGAGTAAAGCAAGCGTAAATCAGTAGGTGTACTTTGCCCTGCTCATCAAATCCACAGTTCCACACCGTCAAGCTCTGTGAATATTGTCAACTCCTTACGGTTAGGCAATTGCTTGTACTGACCACTGCTATTAAGCAACACTTTATTTCCAACTATTTACAGCAATAAATCGCTGACTACTACTTGTGTAAATATTGCTTGTATTTTTGTTTTGCGGTGAGAAATGAACACTTTTATTATTAAGTAGTTGCAGTCTGCTTCAATCAATGTTAAAGATCTACATAAATGATGTCATTCTATCGAGAGCTTACTTACTTACTATTCACAAGCTGCTCAGTTAGTAGATGTAGTGTTATTTTCCATAGTTCCGTCTTTGTACGAAAACATTAGACCTTGAATGGAACAATTTAGGGCTGTTATTATTTATTGTGTTCAGGGACATAAATTCCACTTTTAGTACAGTTAAAGTCGTTTCATGTCTATTGTTCTTAAGTAAGTAATTGTACCGGCTTGATTTTGTACCTACATTAACGAATTGTTTTATCTCAAACAGATTTCTTCTAATTAAAAATCAAGGACCTCATTAATTTCATCGAGACTATTTTCCTTTAACTTTTGATAAAGGGCCGCCATTTTGTTTCTTGTTTAACTTATAAGAAGGTGAACAACAACATGTTTCTCTAATTGTAACAAATTACTTTACTTTTGATTTAAAGTAAAAATTTAATTATAACATTGTTCTCATTAATTTTAATTGATAGTAGGAATTTTGGAATCTCGTTTAGGATGCCATGGGGTTTTTGTCTTAAGATTGATTCATAGGCTACTGTTTGCCTCTATTGAAGAAATAGGCGAGACGAAAAAAAAATTCTAATTAGTCCGTCAGATAGATTTCCAAAAAATATTGGACACATATTTTTTCTTTTGTTACGTAAACTAAAATTGACGAAGATATGTATGACGCTTTTAAAATTCTCAATATCTCACGCCTAGGTATAATTTTTAACTAGTTCTGACGTCACGAGCCCCCACGCTCGAGTTTTAAGGTGAATGCTTCGACCAGCCCGCGAAATTCAAATTTTCTTACGTTTTTGGCAAATTGCAAGCCAGTGCAAGGTTGTATGTTGATTAAAATATTGGACGCGATTGTAAGACGTATGTAGTTACAGGTCTTACAATCGCGTCCAATATTTTAATCAACATACAACCTAGCACTGGCCTGCAATTTGCCAAAAACGTAAGAAAATTTGAATTTCGCGGGCTACCCTGGAGCATCAGCCTTAATGCGTTTTATCTTTGTCTATATTCATTGATTTACAAAAACAAAAAATATGTGTTTTCCAATACTCTAACTGACGGACTAAATAGATTTGCAATTTTTTGATACTGTCGTCATGCCTATTAGATACATTGCTTCTTTATGTGAAAAACAAATATACATAACCACGTTTAATTCAAACTCTAGGTTAGCATGTTCTGTTGTTTCATCCACCAAGTTTCTGAACGCACCTTTTCGACGTTTGACAGATGACGTTTCAGTTGTCAGTGCGATGACGTTTTGCTTGTCAGTGCCATTTTGATTGGGAAGAAATTTTGGTTCCGCTGCCTTGTTTTTTTGATGCACGCTGTTTTCGTGTAATTATTGATTGAAACTTTGAGTTAATGTTAATCCGATACAATCTTGATCGGTGTTTGATATTTAGTTGATAATTGAGTGAAAATTGAGAGATCTCGCCACTTTGGGTCGTGACCGCGAGTAATTTGTTGGTTATGTAGCCGGCCTTTGTCATTTGGACGCCGGTAACTTCCTAAATTCAGTGCTGGACTATTGTACAGTCAAAGGTCAAAATTCCACTTCCACCGCAATGCACATTATCGTTTGCGCTATACGGGCGGCGGCGCCTATACACACATACGCATATTTAAGAAGAAGGTCATAAGTACCACCAATAATGCTTTGCCATTATGTTGCGAGATTGGCAGTCGACTTCTGACTGTTACTGTACATCCCCGATTGGGTTAGCAAACCGGGATAAAATTCAGTTGGACATTGATGAAAAGTGCCACGTGTGTGATCAGAAGGTTTGACCAGGGAGTCGACGGTACGCGCTGTGGGGCGTCCTTTGGTTACCGTCGAATCTACATGACTTTACATACACAACACAAGCACATTTACACTTACACCCCACCCAGATACGACGTGACCAGGGACTACGTCACATCACCAGTACCAACGTGATGGTAAGTGTATCTAATAGGTGTTTTCCTTTTGTCGATTGGACAAATATTATTTTGATTAGGGCTCCGCGTAATCGCGGACATCGTGAGTCTGTTTGTGCAGTCTCACACATCTGTAGAGTCAGTACAGAACCTGCTATGATCCTTATACACTCCTTTTGCTTCGTTCTCGTTATTGCATCTGGTTAAACACAGGGTGTAAGCAGACTCATCACGAAGCCGTCAACCAAGCATTCTGTACATCTGATCTAAGTAACTTTACGCAAACATTTTTGCTAGGAAATGCCTTTTTTTTTGTTGGGGTGAAAAATCATGTTTTGTGGTAAAACTCAATGTAACGTATTCAAAGCATTGTGCTGATGACTGGATTGAATAGTACGGGGGTCGTGGAGGTTTTTAAAGTAAAAATTAAATACACGTATTAAAAAAAAAGGTTTTTTACACCCTTTATACACGACTATGTCATTTGCGAGTACTACGCACCCATAATACAAATGATTTAAAAACGATAGCGATCTTATCGCCAAAAAGAATAAATACAATAACAAATCATGACATAAATTAAACACTTCCTAATTACATTAAGTACTAAAAACGAACCCTAAATCGGGTGTTACAGCAATAAAACTAACTATGCCTTTGTTCAGATTACTGTACAGTTTGCGTGTCCTTCAGCAGTTTGACCGCATATGTCACAACACAACTATAACGCACTCAATTGTAGTAGTTTTAGTTTTGATATGAAACAGAAATAATGTACAGAAGGTTTACTGAATTTAAAAAAAAGGAACAAAATGGTATGTAGTCTGTTGTTTCTCTTACCATCGAAATACTGAATGTTATTTTCAGGCTTAAAATAACAAGGTCTATTTTTCTTTGAAGACCAATTTGATTGACAGTTTCATCATTAATGAAATTTCAACTCACATTAAATTGTTATTAAAATTAAAATGGTTAAGAGGAGCCAGGATAACCCGCGATATTCAAATTTTCTTAAGATTTTTTGGTCAGTGACATAACACGCTAATTTTTTTTTTTCGGTTGGGAAATCATCAAATGACTCCTCCCGCTCTGGGCGGAGCAGGAGGGAGTGTCAGACTTTTACTGACTAAAACCCATCCAGGTTCCTTCATCGCTCTTTGTGTTCCGGAGCCACGGTATCTTTTTCGAACAGTCCCGCAACCCCGGAAGAATGTTTCACCTTAAATTTGTATTAATTTCACCTTACGTTTTTTTTTCAAACCGTTTTTTTAATGTAATAAAGCTAGATACGTATTAATAAGTGTAATTGATATATTTTAATGTGAAAGTTCCTATTGATCTATGGAAGTCATCATCTGCCTAGCCTTTTCCCAACTATGTTGGGGTCGGCTTCCAGTCTAACCGGATGCAGCTGAATACCAGTATTTTACATGGAGCGACTGCCTATCTGACCTCCACAACCCAGTTAGTACCGGGTAATACGATACCCCTTGGTAAGACTGGTTGTCAGACTTTTTGGGCCACTGACTACCTAACGACTGTCAAAGATCTACAAATGACAGCCGGGACCAACGGCTTAACGTGCTTTCCGAGGCACGGAGGAAACTCGGTATGTAATGGGCGGTCACCCATCCACAGACCAACCTAAGCAAGCACGGCTTAACCTAACGATCGACCCGAGCGGCTGTTATTATTTAGCCACGAGCTCCTCGTGATCTATGGAAGTGATATTAGATAAATATATACTGTGCAATATTAGTTTTAAGTTCTCTTGCTGCACCCCGGTAAAATTGGCTGTGTACATTAAGCATTAAATAATTAAAATTAGTAAAGTTATTACGAGATTTATTTTACCAAAAGAGAAAAAGCTTGGTCAGAATAAAAGTGTCACAAGTAGGAACAACAAACGTGAACGAAACCAAAGAAGTTCGCACGTGGCTTTTTGCATTGCACGAGTTTCGGTGTAGTGTAGGCATGATCTTATAAATACGTTTAGTGGGCAGGTACGTGGGTTTGGCACAGAATGAGAAATTGCTTTTTCTTTGCATGGGTGTGGGTGTGTAACTCTAGGTTATGTATATCACGGCATGGAAAGTCTAGACGAACACTGTCCCCAAAATTGGCGCCATCCGCCACCATATTGTCTTTCAGACATCTATCACATCGCCTTGCGATACGATTATTCATTGTTGGTAGATAGGTAGGTGGGTATTTGAAATCACACACAGCACTTGACTCAAATTCCAAACGTTTATTTCTATTAAACCATTTAGGTACAGAAACTGATTAACTTTCTAGAGTTGAGTCGTCCATTTGCAAATTATTATGGTTGAGGAGAAGAATGGATGAAGAAACTCCTCACACTATTTTAAATCGTATCACAGATAACATTTTTACAACTTATTAATATCGTTCACTTCATTAAACACTTATAATTACTTAGTATTTCAATTGTTTTTGCTAATCGTAAGCTAACGTGACTGATCGTTGCTCAGACGTCTGTTCTGCCTGCGTGAGCGGAAGTACCACACTATCCGTTCAGCAACTTCTTACAATAGTAAATAAATAAATAAATATTGCTGGACATTACACAAAGCGCCATCTAGTGCCACACTAAGCAACGCTTGTGTCGTGGACACCAGATAGTTGATATACTACATAGATACTTTTTGTTTTGTAAATACATACTTAATATACATACAAACATCCATGACTCGGAAACAAATGTCCGTGCTCATCACACAAACATTTGCTCCGACCGGGATTCGAACCCGGGACCCTAAGAACGTAAGGCAGCCTCACTACCGCTGCGCCAATCAGGTCGTCAATTCGGTCGTAAATTCAATCAGCCTCACAAATAATACTGAAACACTTTACAATAATTGTGTTACTATTAAATAATGACAGAATTCACCAATTTGAACACGTTTTCAATCATTAATAATACACTAGTTGTCTCATTACTTTTTAGTCTTTAATCTGTGCTATCATGGAACATTTCCGGTGATGTAAACAGTTATGTTAAATAAAAGCTTTTTACTAATAAATCACTGTGTAAAATAGTCATATTAATTTATAGTTGGGAATCCATTATTGAGACCTACTTAGTTCTCGTACAAAATTTAAACATTCAGGTATTGATGGTAAAAATTACAGTCAGCGCCATTTTCCCTGAAAGGTGACGCCGTATCATAAAGAAACATAATGTCAAGTGATTAACTATTAATTGCTAATATGAATGAAACCCTAAAGTTGTTAGACAAATATTCTTATGTTAATTATAACGATAGTTTTAGCTAGAACATCGAGTTTAGTTTGATAATTGATTTTCAAGTGATACTGATTAAGACAAGCCAACAGATGGCGCTGTTGATATTGATACTCAAACGAAATTAGTCAATGGCACTCACAGGTGTTATAATAGTTGCCAGAGTATCTCACAGATAGCAGTATTATCGTTTATGGAATAAGAAATTATAATTTAACTAGTTACAATCAATAACATTATGTAATAAGCTTAGCATAAAGGTGTCCTCGCGGCGACATGTATGTAATTGGGAAAAGGCTAGGTTGATGATATCAGGTCAATGATAAATGCTGTGCCAGAGTTACTTTTTCGAAAAGTTTTCAAATTGCTGTTACACAGGATAGATCGTCTGATGATGGACGATGAGTCATCGATGAGGTTAAATCTGACTTAGCTAACTTACAAAAAATGCTTTTCACCTTCTGCCCTACTTCCATCGGATACCAGTACAGTTAAACGAACGTTTACATCTAACGGATATGACGTATAGTTATAGCTTAGATAAGGGATTTATATCCTGAGCGTGCGCATGGGGTAATTACAAGCTAATTTGATTATTTACTCAGGGGAAGTATTCTCAACTTCCTTAATATTTCCTTAAAGGCGTGGTTAGCGGCAACTTAGTGATTTTATCAGTACTTGGGACTTCGCAAGAGCCATTTGTGCCGATGGCTCTCTGAACACGAGATTTTGAGAAGCCCATATTCAGAAGGGGCCATTAATGGGGTAATAAAACCTCCATGGCTTGGAGATTACGTGAAATTTTATTGTCTACCTATTATAGGTTTTGTCCGCGGCTTTGCCCGCATGTATGTCGGATATTATGCCACGGCAACGTACGATATAAGAAGAATCTTATAAAGGGTGTAAAAATATTACCTTTAACGAAGCCGAAAGGGACTTGTTTTTCCCGTCACTGCGATCAATTTTTCTAAACCATACCTGGGAAATTTATAATTACGGAGATATTGGGGGTCAAAGTTACACTATTTTCAACCCTCTTTATAAATACAAGTTTTTAATGTTGCAACTTTACTTTAAATACCTCCGTGAGCTATGTACTATTATCTGCATCCATCAGCTCAATGTTTTGATTCGAGATCTACGCTAGGGAATGGGCAACTACGGTACTTTCTCAAGTTATTATGTCTTGTGACTGGGACTGCAGCTTTGTTTTTTTTTTGTATTTTTGACATTCAAAAGTGCCATAATGGTCTAATTGAAATAAATGTTTTGAGTTTGAGTCTGAGTTCGTTACATTGAGTCCTTCCGTAAAACGTGTTTTGTACCCCAAACAAAAGTAGTTTCTTAGCAATAATTTTTGCGTCGAGTTAGTTTGGTGTACAAAATGCTTGGTTTACGGCTTCGTGAAGAGTCTGTGTGTGTTTGTGTTTGTCTGTTTTTTTTTTTGAGTCTGTGTTGGTAAGGTAATTCAAGGACCTTGGGGTCAATCTGTATGATGATAAAGACTGAAAAGGAAACGGACAGACAAATGTAATTTCGTTTCTTGCAACAAATAAAATTACTATGGATAATGTTTACTGTTGTCATACCTATACTTATAACAGTCATTACGGTTATTTGAAAGCCTTAATATCGGACGAAAGGTCTAATTTACGGTTATCGGAACAGCCTAGGTTTTGGGAGAATTAGGATTCTAACGGCAGTCCCTATGTGTGGAATAGGTGCTGATATTAAGCCACATCTGGCAGGAATAGAAGTCGACCCAAATAAATATGGAAATGGAACAAATTAGGTAGATAGCAAATTGTTAGGAATAGTACTCTTCTGATATTGTGGGACCCCTGTTATTGGGTTTTGCCTCTTAGTAAAGTATGCTATAATTATTGGATACATATCGCTTTGGTTTCCGTTACATTCCTACTTAAATAGCCCATAATTATTCTCAACAATGCACTCTCCACATAGGGGTCATCATCATCAGCCTATTAATGTTCCCACTGCTGGGACACAGGCCTCCTCTCTATGAGAGGGAATGGGCTATAATCCACCACGCACGCAGGCCCAGTGCGGGTTGGTAGATGTCACATGTCTTCGAATTTTTGGTTCTAGGACATGTAGGTTTTCTCACGATGTTTTCCCTCACCGTTTCGAGAGCAGTGGTGATGAAATAAATTACACAAAGTAATGCGCCTGTCTGGGTTTGAACCCATGACTTACTGTTCGTAAGTCGGGGCCGCCACCACTGGGCCACCGCTGCTCCCGCAAAGGGGTACGTAAATACATCAACATTAACCAAATAATAAATAAACGGTGTTCTGGAACACAGAGGACGAGCCTTTTGCCATTACGGATTGTTTTACAGACAACTAACACTTTTCAGAAACAAAAGCTCACTCGACTGAATGTTAATTTTAACTCAATTTGTGTTCATATGACAAGAATAAGAATACATATAACCGTTCATCTGTTCGTATCATTTCACTTTCGAAACGTAAACGAACGACTAACGACTTTTAAAGTTTTGTTAAACGCCGAATAGGTTGGCAACGAAGTCAAGTCAGATTCTCGCAAAGTTAAAAGCAAACCTCAATAAAGTATCAAGAAGCATTCACGCCACTACCCTAAATATGTTGGCTTTTTCGCGAGAAAATATAAAAACGTATATTTTTACACGGCACAGCGTGTGGCCTAATAAAACAGCGCTGAATATTTTCTACCACTGAGTTTGTTTCGACAACGAAAAGAGTTTTCGGATATTTTTAGAACTAGGTACAAAATAGTTGTGAAACTGTTTTTATTTGTAAAGTATTATATGATCAAGACTTCTAAAAATAGCATAAAAGCAAGCATAAAGCAAGATTGATCATTGTCTGTCTGCGTGCACAAATAATTGTGCTGTGGTTGTCATGTCGCCAATTGGTCTTGTGGAGATAAAAATAATGGGCTTTTATGTTTTTTGTTCAATAGTTTTGTATGTCCCACTGCTGGGCAAAAGCCTCCCCTATTATCCTTCCAGGTACTCTTCACCTGTGTCGCCTTGACCCAGTTATGTTATAATTAGTATTTAATCACTTGACTAACTTATTGTAGTCGTGCTGTTGTTGTTCAATCATTACGACATTCGAGAGTTAGTTAGTGTTTATTTCAATTAATTTAATAATAACAGAACAAGTTATCATGTGTAGTATTCATCATCTGCCGAGCCTTTTCCCAACTATGTTGGGGTCGGCTTCCAGTCTAACCGGACGCAGCTGAATACTAGTATTTTACATGGAGCGACTGCTTATCTGACCTCCACCTCCAGATCATGTGAAGTATCAAAAAATAAAATAAGAACAATAACTATGTTGATATTAAAAATAAAACAGACTTACTTACAGCCATTTTCATTAACTTACTAACAGGTAACGGAAGGTTGCTATCTCTCTGTTTGACATTTAGCTTGCGACCCGTTAGAAACAAAACGTCACAGAAAAGCTTTCTTTGTTTTTTCTATGAATCACAGTCCTCCGAGTGACAGGTAGGCCCTTGTCACTCGGAGGACTGTGATTGTGATTTGATTGGCTTTGAATATCCTATTCATGTGACCTATAACGCGGATAGGATACTCCAAGCCAACTTTGTGTATAGAAACACCGATAGCTACGAGGCGTAGACATATTAACTAACAGTTATACGTAAGTAAGTAATATAAAACGGCCGTTAGATTTCTTTTATGAAAGACAAAAGCAAGATCACCATTTTCATAAATGGAAAAAGCGTTAACAGATTTTATTTCCAATAGTTTTGCAGTAATACCTATCAGTAAGTATAATTATTATTCTATAGTTATATTATTCTGAGTCTGTATTAAATGGTTTGCTATCAAAAATATTCTCCAGTGTTTGATAAAATTGTCTACGATATTTTTCTCGCAGGATATTGGTAGCTTGTTACGAAATATTATTATATTATTATATCAGAATATAGAATCACATGAGAATGTGTGCTAGTAAAGGAAAATGTAGCAATAATAATACTAAATGCAGGTTATCTTTTACAAAAAATTGAAACAAAAGCACAGCTGTGTTGTTAAACACGGAACTTTTTCTCGTCATATAAAACTCTCCCAAAAAAGAACAAATCAAAATGTTATCTCACTTAATTCCTTGAAATTACTTTTATTTTCGGCCTCATTCAGACAAATAAGGATCAATTGTTTGCTCTTCGGCAAATCTTTGCAGAAACAATTATTTTCTTCCGCCAACTTTGTGGAGTCTTCTAATTAAACTTGTTGTTGTTTGATTCGGTTTGCGTTAACTTCCTCAGGCTCAATGGCTTTCACATGGTACATCTGTTTATCCCTCTTTGTTATCAGTTCGACGGGATAAACATTTGCTTATAATGACCAGAAAGTTTTATCAAATATTTGAATGCTAAGCCATTGAGCAACTCAAATTATATTAAAGAACTTTGAAAGAAAAGGAGTAGGTATCCCAAAAAGTTGAACTGCAATATGCGATTGTAAGAAAATGAAATCCTCTCAAAATATCTAATTATAAATCTTGCTCTCTGTGCCCTAAAAGCTGAACTCAAAGTCTTGAAGCTCTGTGCTGACATCGGCGATGTCGTAGAATCGGCAAAGTATTGAGCCAGTTTTAAAAGTCGACACAAAGAATAAGAATAACATAAACAATTAAAGATAAATTGTTTTAATCATACTTTAAAACCGCTGCAGTAAAAGTTACACACCATTTGATAAAAATCTTTGTTTTCAGTGCTCAATAGAACACAACTACATATGAATTTCCAGGGACGAAGAATACAAACGAGATATTATTGTTTTTAATCTCAAAACACGTGTTGTGAGTTGTGAAATAAATACTTTTTCTTTCTTTTACTTACTGAAAATCGTATTCGTCGTTCTAAGCACGACATAACTGCTTGAGCAGGCGCTACACGCCAAGCAACTCACGTTGTGTGACAGCGGTGTGGAAAGTATTGAAAGAAGGTGCTTTGAACATGCTACAAGTAAAAAATAATAAACTTTTTCATCCCATCTATTCGAAAAGGACGACTTGGTTCGCCTTAAAGTGCACCCAAAGGTGGTGTTTTCTATAAGAAACTTTTAGCGGGCAGTAATGAGTTTTTAATCCTCTTTATAGATGTTCTAAATTCAAAAAGTGCGCCGCAAAGATAATTGCGGCGCACTTTTTGAATTTGGAACATCTTAGTGTTCAGCGCCGAAAGAAATCGAACGCAAATATTGTTTGAACATAGACTGGCTGGTACGACGGCCCAGTCGCGCCGCCGCCGGCCGCCGCGCTGACTGAATAAAAAAAAGAAATCAAATTAAAAACGCGCGAACTACAGACCGCGTTTTCGTCAATTTTCATGAATTGTTAGAAATTCATGGTTTTGTTTTGAAAAATGAGTTCTTCAAGTGACAGTGAATAAAAACACAATAAAGTGAAAAATAACTTTAGATCTTCAGAAGTCGGTGACCTTTGTTTGATTCATTTAGTTTTTTTTTGTCACCGACTTCTGAAGCTAAAGTTATTTTTAACGTTTTTGTGTTTTGTGAAGTCGGTTTTATTTTTTGCAAAAAAGTTTTTTTATTTTCCATTTTTAGTTGTAATATCCTATCCAAATATTAGATATGCATTTATTTTAGATATTGAAATTAGACCACACGACTGAAGTAAAAATGTTCATAAAATGAAAACTACTGGGCCAAACTATGTTACATTTTTATAGGACCAAATGGCAACTATTCCGCATCAAACTAAAGAATAATTACGTCAATCGGCTCATAAATATCAGCGTAATCGGTGTAAATACATAAAAAAAAACATTCGAATTACCTCCTCCTTTTTGAAGTCGGTTAAAATTATTAGGCGCCTTTTATTTTCTCATAGTGGGTGATGAAAAGTAGAGTGTATCACTCGGGCGCAAAATATATTTTTGGCTCGGGCGACGTACTTTGAATCCCTCGCTACGTTCAGGATTGTGAAAAATAACTTTAGATCTTCAGAAGTCGGTGACCTTTGTTTGATTCATTTAGTTTTTTTTTGTCACCGACTTCTGAAGCTAAAGTTATTTTTAACGTTTTTGTGTTTTGCGAAGTCGGTTTTATTTTTTGCAAAAAAGTTTTTTTATTTTTCCATTTTTAGTTGTAATATCCTATCCAAATATTAGATATGCATTTATTTTAGATGTTGAAATTAGACCACACGACTGAAGTAAAAATGTTCATAAAATGAAAACTACTGGGCCAAACTATGTTACATTTTTATAGGACCAAATGGCAACTATTCCGCATCAAACTAAAGAATAATCACGTCAATCGGCTCATAAATATCAGCGTAATCGGTGTAAATACATAAAAAAACAGTCGAATTACCTCCTCCTTTTTGAAGTCGGTTAAAATTATGAGGCGCCTTTTATTTTCTCATAGTGGGTGATGAAAAGTAGAGTGTATCACTGGGGCGAAAAATATATTTTTGGCTCGGGCGACGTACTTTGAATCCCTCGCTACGTTCAGGATTCTATTAAAGAATCCCTCGCTACGCTCGGGATTCTACTCTAGAATCCCTCACTTCGCTCTGGATTCAAAAAAGCGCCCTCGCCGTAAAAATATTATTTTGCTCCCTTATGATACAATCTACTATTTTGCAAAAAATAAAACCGACTTCAAAACACTTTACAATATTTAATTACAATAACTTTGGCTTCGAAGTCGGTGACCTTTGTTTGATTGATTTAGTGTTTTTGTCACCGACTTCGAAGCTTGACCTTTGTTTGATTGATTTGGTGTTTTTGTCACAGACTTCTGAAGCCAAAGTTATTTTTCACTTTTTTGTGTTTTTCTTTTAGTTTGCTTTTTTTTTTAAGTTGGTTTTATTTTTTGAATAAAGAAAAGAAAAGAAATGTATCACGTAAATCGGATCATAAATCTCAGCTGCTTATCAGTGTACATACAAAAAAAAAACCGGCCAAGTGCGAGTCGGACTCGCGCACGAAGGGTTCCGTACCAATTATTATAAAAAAATCACGTTTGTTGTATGGGAGCCCCCCTTAAATATTAATTTTATTCTGTTTTTAGTATTTGTTGTTATAGCGGCAATAGAAATACATCATCTGTGAAAATTTCAACTGTCTAGCTGTCACGGTTCATGAGATACAGCCTGGTGACAGACAGACGGACAGACGGACAGACGGACAGACGGACAGACGGACAGACGGACAGACAGCCAAGTCTTAGTAATAGGGTTCCGTTTTTACCCTTTGGGTACGGAACCCTAAAAAATACCAATTGAATTGAGAACCTCCTCCTTTTTGAAGTCGGTTGAAAAGACACGAGTTGCGACGCGACGGTACTCACACAAACAAAAGAAGTGATACACACGCGTGTCGCAATTCGCATCGCCTAAGGTCAAAACAAGGAGTAAGTACGATGAGGGCAAATCTACACATTTATATCTCTACGAGAACCACAAACATATCCATGTGTAACTATCTAACAATAGGGGACAAACGTAAATAAAACAACCGAAATCCTTTTCAATGAACCCGCTTGAACGTTATCCTTCGTTTTTTCTTTGTATCAGTTCGTTTCCGAGTCAGCAGTTTTATGCTTCAGTGTCTGCAAGCCCAATAAAATAAATGGCATGTGTCGTGATGTCTGGGCTGGAGATAAGAAGGCTGGTTGTACTTGTCATAGTGTCGATGTTGACTTATATGATGTTGACACGCGAATGGGAGCGGAAATAAATGGTGGCTAGTAATGCAGCTGGTAGTATAGCGGCCAAATAATAAGTTTGTAATAGTAAAATCGCTTTTTTTTTGTTATGAAACTACAAATATTTACGGTTTTCAGATTTTTCCCTTTACATGTGCTGTAAGACATTGCTTCTTGTCAAATTTCGTGATTCTAGGTCAACGGGAACTACCATATATGGTACTTCCGGTTGACCTAGAATTGTCAATTTTGGTTAAAAGCAAGGTAAAGGAAAAATTCCGAAAATTAAAAAAAGTTGAAAGTTAAGGTAAATTTTGGTACTTACAAGTTTTCGCGAAAATCTAAATTTGCCCATATCTTTTATCTCGTTTTCCACTCCGATCAACTGAACGAATCAAGTCAAGGCCTTGATTTTTATACACCTAATAGCGACTATAGACCTCAGTCTCTGGTACAAAATTTCAACTTGCTAGGTCCACCCGTTCTTGAGAAAATCGGTGGTGACAGACGGACAGACAGACGGACAAGAAAGTGACCTTATAAGGGTTCCGTTTTTTCATTTTGAGGTACGGAACCCTAAAAATGGAATTAAGTAATATCAGGTTTGACTGGAAACCGACTTATTTAATAAAAAGGTTAGGCAGATTTGAATATTAGATTTTGTTTGTCATAGTTTCATTGTTCATTAAGATCTGATAATTTACCAATATGACACAAAAGTAATATGAAAATTCTTTGATAAAGTATCCATAAAACCCACAAATTCCTCGTTTACTTTCATATTAAAATCTTCACACATTTTAAATGGTTACATTATGTAAGAACGAGATGAAGTTTTATTCTTCTTTATGATTTTTGTGAAAGAATCACTTTATTTTTTATGCAGTTTTCTTTTATCTTGCAAAGTTACAATGTTCATCAATATCGATGTGCATTTATTCTGTCACTCACTGTCATCTATAACGCACAGCTTAATAAAATCTTTGCACAAGAGTTACTTTAATAACGAAACTGAACTGCGCAGAACTTCTGAAAATTCATCACGTATTAAATACGGGATAAAAGTTTATGACAGAGTTTCTATCGGGTACACTTAGGCTTGTATTGCAAAATTCTACTTTTTAGGGTTCAGGGGCCCTACTCTCTAACGACTGTCCGTCTATCCGTCTCTCTTACTCGCACTCATTTGCAGACGTGCGCAAGAGAGACGGATAGAGACGGACGGACGTTAGAGAGTAGGGCCTATGTACCCGAAGGTTAATCAACGGGACCCTATTACTAAGCCTCCGCTGTCCGTCCGTCCGTTCGCCTGTCAGCGGGCTGTATCTCATGATATGTAATAGGTACACAGTTGATATTTTAACAAAATGTGTATTTCTTTTGCCGCTACACTCGTAACAACAAAATATAAAAATAAATAAAATAGGGGTCCCTACGACGATGGTACGTAACCCTTCATACGCGAGCCCGACTCGCACTTGGCCGGTTTTTTACGTATTTTAGCAACTAGACCATGACGTAGCTATAGGTGTATAATGTTTTTTTGCTGGCTCTAGTGATCTATATCGTAGTCTTGTTGTACCCACATCGTATGTTTTAGCCCAATTTTTTCGTATTCCTTATATTTTTTGTAGTTTTGGTGTCATATATGACTTCATATTACCTACTACAGCTATCTATATCTATATTTTAGCGATAGTTGTAGTAAAGCGATTTGACAATGGTTGATGTGAACTTACTTTTTATAATTAACACGTCAATTCACGTAATTGATGCCCGTTTTCTAACATTAGGTGATACTTAAATGTCATAGTTTTGTTAGTTTAGCGTAATAAAAGTAAAAACTTGTAGAGGTATATTTATTCTATGTTTATTTAAAATCTCTCGCTGAACACCGTTTAGCCACGGTAATATTATGATACAGTACTTTAACTCGGCCGCATGATAGAAATGCCTACAGCCGCGCGGTACGTAAACATGCGTTAGGGCTGCCCGTCTCCAGCATTTTAATTACATTTGCCTACTTTCTGTTTCTATTTAGTTTTGTGATTGTAAATATCCTTTTTATATAAATAAATGAAATACTTTGTATATTGAATAGGAAGTGTTCAATAAAAATGCGTGTTGTTTTTTGATTGGTAGATTTAATTCATGATTCATTAAGAACCGCATATAACTACCTATTTCACTCGTATCAATAACTTTCCGTTACTCTATTCGATTTATTTATTCATCCAAACACCTTTTTTTTCGTGAGATAAAAGGAAATACTTATCCATTATAAAGACACACATTATGTACCTACCTACTAGTAAGTAAAATAATTATTTTATAGTCTTACCTTTCAGAGTTTCCAGGTAATTTAAAAAAACTTATGTCTGGATGCGTTATTGACGAATTCATACAACCAAAAACAGCACAATATTTCCTACTCGTCATATTAACTGATTTTTAGAGAAAAAATCGCGCGGTTATTGTTAAAAAAACAACACACCGTCCGTTCGACACTGCTGCGGTACAGCCGTGACAGTCTGCGCCCCAAGCGCATCCCAAGATCGAGGCGCGTTGGTATAGACCGCGTTTCGTCCGTTTCTATGAAGTTGGAGTACTGTATCATAATATTACTGTGGTTTAGCTCTCGCTGCACACCGCTCACCACCGCTGCTCACGTCTCTTCTCGTCTCCGCTGTGCGGCAGAGAAGTATGAGATATCTCCTCTCCAGTCTGCTCAACTTTCCACTAAATCTAAGCGAAGACGGTAAGTGTAAATGACGGAAATCTGTTGGTGGTTTACAACACATATCCTCTATTCTCGTCTCGTCTCCGCTTCGGTGGTGTCCGGGTCTCGCTTTGCCTCGAGAAAAACACGTATTGCGACCGCCACTGCATACAAACGAATGCAACAGCGCGTGTGGCAAGGTCGATTAGCCTTACCTTCTTAAAACCATTATCGAATGACCTAAAATTTTTGTTTGACTTACTTCAACACATTTGCAAACCTCTAATCTGAAATCATACTATGTAGCTAATTTTAATTTAACTTCATCATCATCATTTCAACCAAAAGACGTCCACTGCTGGACAGAGGCCTTCCCCAAGTGTCGCATTGACCGGTCCCGTGCGAATCGCATCCAGCGGATTCCCGCAGCCTTCACCAGGTCATCGGTCCACCTAGTGGGAGGCCTTCCAACGCAACGTAACAATTTAACTTCACTTGTTTTCAATTGCAGCGTTCCTGTTCACTTGAACATCCTCGTATTTTTCAACCGTTTGTCGCTTGTTGATATGAGTTATGTTAACAGCGAACGTGTAATTTACGTTGTACCTACCCTCGGTATACGTGGTTTGCACCCTTGCTCCTGAATATTTATCTTTTCAATGTCCAACCATTACATATTCATCAAAGTCAGTTGAACCCTTTTTTTTTTGTTTGGCGTGTTCACTGATATTTTAATTCAAATTTTTTGAAACGTGCAAAATTGTTTTTTCACCGACTTGAGGGCAAAGTGGGGTATTGTTTTTGAAGTCTCTTTGTATGTTTGGATTCGGACATAGACAAAGGAATTTGTGTTGTTTTTAAGTTGAGATTTTTTAGGTTGAAATGTATTTACTTTTTCATTTCCCGGAAAAAAATACATCTAGTTGCGGTGGCTTTTTTCTTTACTGCTAAATTAAGCGTCATTTTGACAAATTGAAAAAAGATTTTAAAAAATCTTTATGGATAAGCATTTTATTTGTCAAGTATTTGCTTTATGATTGAAGATTTTTCTTGGAAGCACTTAAGATTATTTGAGAAGGCACTTAATTCTTCATTATGCTTAAAGCTGCAAGGATAATATTTCCAAAAAGTGTAGGTACATGAATTATTATTAGGGTTTAAAGCAATCATATCAAGTGCAGACTGCTTCTTAGGTCATTGACTCGAATACTGGAAAGCAAATTATGCTTTCAATAGAGGAGACCCTTTGTGCAGATAATCAAGCTCTCTGATCTTAACTTCTCAAAAATACTTCTAATATTCCCTTTTTATAATCTTCTAATGAATTTTAGGGCCATTTAATAACTTAATTGAACCCAGGAACCGATATTGATTATAGAAACCAAACATATTTTTATGCTTATTTAAAGCCTGATCTTTCTAGATTTACAGCTGTACGTTAAAAATGAACATAAACTTCCATACAATATTTTCCTTGTCATAACCAAAAAGGTCGTCCTTCCGGGACGTGATAATTTTGTTGAGTAATAGAGCCTATAAAATACAGCCTGTCATAAATTTTGAGCTCATAATAATAAATTCTTTAATTCAAGTAACTAGGGATCATATTAGCTTAGCAGGTGACATTGAAGGCTTGTCAGGAGATTATGTTTGTATGCTTATGATGTTTTCTTAAAGGATTAGGTAAGGTTAGAACAGAAGATACTTGAGTTGTAAAAGGTATTGATGTTAAAGCTCGTGGTAATATTTCAAGGATATTTTTTTTGCGTTTCTTGCTTTTTTTACACGTAAAATAACATTCAATAGTTACCATGATACATGCATACTTCAGTAGGTGTGATAAAAGTCCCGAAGAATAAGTTTCTAGTCAATAACAGTGAATAAATTCAGATTACAAGGTACTTGGGATCGAAGTCTAAACCATTACACATTTCTACTCATCTCCATTCTTTCGACCACTAAACCAAGGAAGCATACAGGCTACAATTACAAAAAAAAAGGATTTTCGACTAGAGCGTTTTTTTAAAAAATCGTACTTTGACTGGTGACAGGTTTTCACAGATTTCAGCAGCAACAGTGGTGAACATGTGTGAACTTTTGTATATTTTTTACAACCATACAGTACCTTTCTGCGGTCGTGCGAATAAAAAATCTCTTTTTGTTTCATCGTGTTCAGATATCGATACCGGTACATCTGCAAGAGTCGTACTAACTAATTTAACTTAAACTTCTTTTAAATAGGGCCCAGGTTGTGAAACATCTTTCATTTATTAAAGTTAAAAGCCAAAGAACAAAAAAATCTACATTTAAATCTGATAAATCAGTTGCCAAGGAAAACCTTAACATTTTCTAAATATCTCCTCTTGAATAACTTTCGGAGAGGCTTGATAGACTCCTTGTGGTTTCAGTCTAGCCTAGATTAAGACATGATAAATTTAGCTATTTTAGTCTGCTACTTGAACAATAGCAAGCTTTCTATCTTGTCTAATTTTAATTAAATTTTTGAAATAATAGATGGTGTTTAAGCTGCTTGAAATAGTTTCAATATCTATAATATTGTTAAGAGTGGATTGTGAACATTTTTGTGTCTATCATCATCATCATCAGCCTATTAATGTTCCAACTGCTGGGACACAGGCCTCCTCTCTATGAGAGGGAATGGGTTATAATCCACCACGCGGGCCCAGTGCGGATTGGTAGATGTCACATGTCTTCGAATTTTTTGGTTCTAGGACATGCCGGTTTTTTCTTTGCGCCCATGAGGGTTACACAAGCATACATCCCTAAATCTAGGTTTCACTTTTATCGTGTCACACCATCCAAAAATTTAATTTAACAAAAAACAGAAAAACACAAAAAAGTGAAAAATAACTTTAGCTTCAGAAGCCGGTGATAAAATCACCAAATCAATCAAACTAAGGTCAGCTTCGAATTCAGTGACCTTTGTTTGATTGATTCAGTGTTTTTTTCACCGGCTTCTGAAGCTAATGTTATTTTCAATTTTTGTGATTTTCTTTTATTTGTGTTTTTATGTTTGTGTTATTTTTTTTTAAGTCGGTTTTATTTTTTGCAAAAATGTTTTTTATTTATTTTTCTATTTTTAGTTGTTCTCAAACAAGTCGCCATAAACATAATATGACCTCCTCCTTTTTTGAAGTCAGTTAAAAACATTCACATTTTCATTCCGGAAATATTTTTATTTTACAGAATGAAAACGTCACTCCAGCCCAGTTATGACGGATGGCACTAAAATTCACAGTTCACGTCCGTCGCGTTCAGCGGGGCGGGGGCGTGACGGTAGCGAGACGGGTGCGTGACGCGGCTGACACGATAACGACGCGTGTGACTGATGATATCGGTGACCGGATAATGGACAGCGAAATTATTTTGTTATGTTAATTTTAATAGGGGTTCCTTTAACCCATGACGTATGGGGCCTATAATTTGGGAAAGCATGTTTGTATGAAGTAGGGCAGTAGGCTATTGTAACTGTGTAGGTTTTTATGGTGACGAATAGTTTTGTCATAATATTTTTCTGATATTTTATTGTGCCCAGGCTCACCCCATATTACATGGGGCTTGCGAGCCTTAAGGCGAAATCTATTACAGCATCACCTCTCCGTAAACCCACGGGTATTAAGGGCGTCATGTTAAATTAAGTACCAATAACGAAATGACAACCATCTTAGGATTTAACAGGGGAAACTAGATTGCTGTCACAGATTATGAAGGGACCAGTGCTTGCAATCAAGAATATTAATATGCAGCCACATCTGGTGACTGGAAACGTTGCACTACTTATGTTTATGTGGTTTGCTTCTGACTATATGTGTGAAAGAGAGAGACAAGTGTAAAAGAGACAGATATATATTTTACAACAGCTGGCCTTTGGAAGTCTAGTAATGTCGCGGTAAATCTTTGGACACAGACCAGTGATAACGATGTAGATGAAAGTACTGATAGCCTAGAGGTGTGACCGTCAAACTGCCTCGTCATAAGTCTCAATTTCGATACCAAGACGTGCATCTCTGCTTTTCCAGATGCGGTTGCGTTTTGTATAATTATCACTTGCTTCGGTGTGAAAACATCGTGAGGAAACCAAACCAGCATGCCTGACAGATATTTCTCGACGGCATGTAAAGCCTAGTCTGAAGCGCATGGGCGACAAAAACTTTGACATACGATGTGGAGCTGAACAACTTGACACCCTATTTAAATAAATTGCTTTTGAGTTGCTAATTTCCCACTTTTATTAATTATTTTGTTAACTGAAACGGAAAAGAAACAGAAATACATTTTCTATAGTTAAATAACAAAGTTAATTCCCGTCCATTTCTCAACTCGAACAACTTCTAAGTAATATTCAAGTTTCAATGGTATTTTAATCTGTGTGAAAATTCTCTAATGAATTTACGAAAGTACAGCGAGTTGTGTAACTGGTTGATAATCAAGTGCGAAACTTTACTTGTTTGTGGCGTTTTACGGTTATTTTCTATTCTTCTTCTTCTTCAGTAGACATGGACGGTTATTTTGAAGGTTTTTAAAGTTTTCGTTTTATGGGTTGTGATATGCAGAAGTTTCTAACGCCGTCACCTTACTGAGGGGCATTTTTAAGGATCCGTACCCAAAGGGTAAAAATGGGACCCTATTACTAAGACGTCACTGACTGTCTGTCAGTCACCAGGCTGTATCTTATGAACCGTGACAGCTAGACAGTTGAAATATTCACAGATGATGTATTTCTGTAGCCGCTCTATAACAACAAATAATAATAAAAACTTTTATGCAAAAAATAAAACCGACTTCAAAAAACACGAAAAAGTGAAAAATAACTTTAGCTTCAGAAGTCGGTGACTTTTGTTTGATTGATTTTTTTTTGTCACCGACTTCTGAAGCTAAAGTAATTTTTCACTTTTTCGTGTTTTTTGAAGTCGGTTTTATTTTTTGCAAAAAAGTTTTTTTATTTATCCATTTTTAGTTGTTCCCAAACAAATATTTGCCATGAATTTATTTGACATTGTTACCAATACATAATATGTCATGGTAATAGGCGTGAGCAGCGGTGGCCCAGTGGTGGCGGCTCCGACTTACGAACAGTAACTGGTGGGTTCGAACCCTGGCAGGCGTATTACTTTGTGTAATTTATTTCATCACCACTGCTTTCAAAATGGTGAAGGAAAACATCGTGAGGAAACCGGCATGTCCTAGTACCAAAACATTCGAAGACATGTGACATCTACAAACCCGCACTGGGCACGCGTGATGGATTATAGCCCATTCCCTCTCATAGAGAGGAGGCCTGTGTCCCAGCAGTGGGAAAATTAATAGGCTGATGATGAATAGGCGTATCCCTAATATATGGAACGCGGAGCGGGAGGGAGTGTCAGACTAAAACCCTTCCATGTTCTTTCTTAGCCCTTTGTATTCCAGAGTCGCAGTATCTCTTTAGAACCGTCCCTTTTGCTGACATCTCTTTGAGGCGCGCGCGGAACACGAACGAACTGTCGAAATCTAGGTGTATTGTACACATCTGCGTACCCCCTCAGAGCATACAGGCGTGATGTTACGTCATTTGATTCGCACGCGGAACACGATCGCGCCAACTTAACATACCGAAACTTTCGAAATCTGGGTGTATTGTACACATCTGCGTACCCCCCTCAAAGCATACAGGCGTGATGTTACGTCATGATATTGTATAAACAATAAACATCCAAGCGATTGCAACATTCACGGCACATTTGCCGTCTATTTTTGAAGAGTTCCATTGTATATCTCCGAAGATCAGCATCAGACGTTCACAAAATTAAAATGGGACCACACGGAAAGCACTAGCTTTCAAATAAAAAACGAATCATCAAAATCGGTTCACCCAGTCGAAAGTTCTGAAGTAACAAACACACAAAAAAAAAAAAAAAAATACAGTCGAATTGAGAACCTCCTCTTTTTGGAAGTCGGTTGATAAAGATTAATTCAAAATTAAAGGGGGCTCCTCTACTACGATGGTACGGAAGCTTTATGTGCAAGCGACTTGTAGCTGGTTTTTTTTAATGGAGATTTGACAGTTTTGGTATATCAGATAATTTTTTTCAGATAAAAATCTATTTGTTGCATTAAATTTCATGATATTTCGAGCTTTTCTGTGATTCAATTTTTAACGTAACAACACCACGCCTGTTATCCCCGAAGGGATAAGCAGAGGTGTACTGTGTCTGCTACTGAGCAATTCCGGATGGGAAAACTTAATACCCCAATACCTACCCATTTATTTAAGTTTTAAAAATACTCGGACAACTTTATCTTTAAATCTTGTCACATCTTCAATAACAACAAAAAACTGGATTAGAACTCTTCTAAGGCCCACAAACTTTAGCAGAGTAAGATATGTAAGCCACGAAGAATAATTGCGGTTTCTTGACACTTGAAGAACCAAAAACTTCAAGAGATTAAAAGTTGTGACTTAGCTCTTCAGACGTAAAGTATAAGGGTACATAGCGATAAATTGTTTGCAAAAGAAATAGTATTACATTGGCTTTCGAAAGAGACCTAAAATTGGAATAAGCCTTTCGATTTTGTTCGTAAATAAAGGGTGTAAGAATACTGCTTGAGAGACGCCACGGCGTCCTCACCTTCCGCCTGACGCAGGTCCTCACCGGACACGGAGTGTTCGGGAGGTTCCTGCACCGAATCGGGCGGGAGGAAACGCCCGGGTGCTTCCATTGTGAGGATCGACCGGAGGACACGGTGGAACACACGGTGGAGGTGTGCCCCGCGTGGGCGGAGCACCGCCGTGTCCTCGAAGCGGCGATCGGCGGCGGCGACCTCTCGCGTCCGGCCCTGGTGCAAGCCATGGTCCGGAGCGAGACGGAATGGGACGCCGTCACCTCCTTCTGCGAAGCAGTAATGCTAGAGAAGGAGGTGGCGGAACGTGAGAGGGAGAGAAACTCTCAACGTCCCGGCCGCCGCGGGAGACGCCCCGGGCGTCGGGGGCCACCACCACGTAGCCCCCGGCCACCGTAGGCGCGGGCCTGTGGACGGTGAGCTATGGGCTAGCTCGCCGTCCGTCCGTCTCATGACATGACGACAGGCCGTGTCGACGGCACGTTCGTGTTCCACGCGCGCCTCAAAGAGAGTCAGCAAAAAGGAAGGGGTCCGAAAGGACCGATGCCTGCCGGGGTTGCGGGACTATTCGAAAGAGATACCGTGGCCCCGGAACACAAAGGGCGATGAAGGAACATGGATGGGTTTTAGTCAGTAAAAGTCTGACACTCCCTCCTGCTCCGCCCAGAGCGGGAGGGGTTATTTGATGATTTCCCATCCGAAAAAAAAAAAAAAAAAAAAAAGGGTGTAAGAATACTTACAGAAACCGAAGGACAAAATTTACTGTACTGTACTGTCATGATTTTCAAATAATTAAGTATTAATTAATAAGATATGCTGTGATCTATCTAAACTAATATTATTTAGGGTTTTAAATATTTTAATAATTCGTTTAATTTTTGAGAAATTACAACACTGTCCAACTGTCATTGTTGTAGCGGGTAGGGGTAGTTTTTAAAGCATGGCATTCGGCTGAGGAAGGTGAGTTCGTTGAAGGAAATTGTGGCGTTAAGACTAATAGTCGAATTTATGTCCGATAGCCGAAAAGTGTTATAATTATTGTATCTATACTAATATTATAAAATTATTATTATAACATTTGTTTGTAAGTTTGTATGTAGGGGGTAATCTCCGTAAGTAATGAACCAATTTTAAAAATTGTTTCACTGATAGAAAGCTACATTATTCGTGAGTGCTATAGGCTATATTTTATTCCCGTACTCCCACGGGAACGGGAACCACGCGGGTGACACCGCGGGACGTCAGCTAGTTTTGTATAAAGTGTGAAGTAATTAAGGAATATATATTCCTTAATTGGAGTTGATTGGAGTTACAGTGGTTTTATTAAAGTACTATACCAAAGAGCTACAGATGACTGGTGACCTGGAAGTCTGTCAATCAGTGTTACAAAGGTTATCGTGACTAATATCCTGTGAATGGCTCGTCGAGGTCCGATAGGCGGTCGCTCTGTGTATCATCATCATTGTCTTGCCTTAGTCACAATTTATTTGCGGTTGTTCTGTGTATGTAAAATAGTGAGACTGTACTCTTTCTCGTTACGGAAAATTCCGAAATTTCGGGCACATCAAAGACATAATTATGCGTTTTGCAAATTTCGTCAATTTAATGGTTTAACTTTTGCAGCACTATATAAGTTTATAAACAGTCATGGTCACTAAAATTATCGTTAACACTAGAATAGTAGCAACAGTGCAGCGCAAGCGGATGTGTTTTTTTTTTCGGAATGGCATCTCGCAGTTCAACCCAGATAGGTTGTCGTCTGCTTAACCGGACAATCTTGTTAGGCCTCCAGCCAGGGGCAAGCGCATGTCTGCTGTTTTGATGTTATTCCAATTCCCAAAAAATAAGTTTTGGTAGTCCGAAATACAGTCAGCAAAAAGTATTATACCACAGCGTAGTTTCTAGTTAAATCCAAAAGCTTTTTCGTGGCTCTGAAAAATACCGAAATGTTTAACGCTAACGCTTATTTGATAGGAAGCGTGTTAAAACGTAAAGCGCGTTAAATGCGAGGCTTTAGGTGTTAAAAATATGAAAATGTTTACTACCCAAAATAAATTGAGGATTATTTTGTGTAACATAGTTTTTGGTTTGAACTTTTCATCTATTTATATTTATTTTATTTTACAATATAATATGCTGTAAAATAAAATACCGTTTACGCAGTTTACGTAGTCATAAATCCTAAGATTCGTTGTTGTTGTGTATTGTTCACAAAATGTAAGTAAGTACCTTCCTAATCGTAATTGTACTTCATTAGGTATCCTGAATGTTGTAAAACACGCAACAGAAACTAATCTGCAGACAACTTATATCAAGCAAAGACTACCTTTGAAGGTTTTGGATTCGTCACCTCCAGTAAGAAAGAGTCGAGTAGTTAATTTCAATTATAACAAGCTATTACCACTGTCGAGCGGAGTCGAGTTCATGAAATGACTTAAAATATAAGCTCCCTAGACGTCAAACTAACCGGCCATGTACGCAACACCACACTGCGATCCAAACCACAAATCACTGATGTTGCTCAAACAGCCGCTAAGGTAAAGTGGGACTGGGCTGGCCATGTCTGCCGTATGCCTGACGAGCTGTGGGCTAAAATAACCACGATGTGGAGCCCTGATACAGCCAGAAGGTGACGCGGTAGACCTCGCAGGAGATGGCGGGACGAGCTGGACAAAACCAACGACCAGTGGTCGACATTGGCCCTGGATCTAAAAATGTAGAAGTTATGGGGAGAGGCCTTTGCCCAGCAGTGGGACGACATAGGCTAACAGTAACAGTAATTAGTTCCCTGTCGGTACCTACAATATGATCAAAAATTCAGTCTAAATAATTAACTATCTACACGAGCTTTGATTCAGAATACAATACAAATAAACCGCAACAAAAACGTTATTTTATGTTTCAGCAGCTCAAAAAAAACAACTCAACTCAACAAAGATAAAATATTTCCTCTGCTCGCGCCAGTTTTCAGTAAAACTGGGAACATTCTGTATCATGCTAACATAAAGCTTCTCATTGTTCTTAAAAACGTGAATATCAACAATAAAACGATGCGGGTGACTCGACAGATTCCTAGGGCCCAGCGACCCAGGGACCCGGGCCCCCGGACGAAACTTTTAAACGGCAATTTTGTTTACTAAACTCTGGCTTTAGACCGCGAGTTTCTATGTAAAGTTACTCGTTATTTGAGTTACAAACTCCTTTTGTTAATCTGAGTTACATTATGTAGAGGCAAAGTATAGTCAACGTAAGTACAGTCACGGACTATAATTGATAAGCCACTTTCAAGATTTCCAATTTTGCAGTTTTATACATTCACGAGATTACACGATTAAACACGAACTCAAGCCGAATGCTCAGAAACAAAATGACACATTACTAATAATCGGAAATAGTCTTATCCATAGAGGTTTAAAAATGACTTACAAGTTGTCAATGATAAATCCATACAATGGTGCTGACGTGTATCCCAATCTATTTGATACTGACCTCCTTTGAAATAGTCCATATTAAATACTCTTTATTTCTGAAAACCTATCCGAAGCCAGAGTAACAGTTGAAATGTCGATGTCAGAAAATATAAAATTTCTCCGTACGCCAACGTTACTATGGCTACACTAAAACAACTGTCGCTTGGTTACGGTTTCTACACCTGCAATTGGTCGACTTCACTTTGTACTATGTACGAATATAACCGACTAAACCCGATTTGCATTACACGGCTAAAATACGAATTGTGGCAAGTGGCTCATCATTTATAGTCCGTGACTGTACATTAAAAATTAAAAAAATTGACGTTGTCAGTACCAAATGTCGTAGCATTAAAGGCGATTTTTGTAGAGCAACCTTTGATGAGCGGCTACTGTTCACATTTTAATTTATACCACCTATAAACCGTAAAAATAATCGGTTTAAATCCAACCTTTTTTTCGGTAGGCTGTTGTTAAAAGTGTAGTTTTTAAATTCGTTATTTGCGTGTACCGAGCAGCTTTTCATTCTCCCGGCAACGCAGATTATTATTTTACGTACGTGTAATGTTACAACCGCAATTAGTAATTCCTTTTATACAGATTATCACAATTTTTTAAGTTAATTAAAGGTTTCAGCACATTTACAAGGACTGCTTGGGATTATCATCGCCTGAACTCAAGCTGATCAAGTATTTTCCATAAAACTCCATATTTCAACGCTTACTGATAAACACAAAAATGTATTAAACTGACATAAGATAATGAAAATTATCTCGATACTGTCGAATGTCGCTGAAGACATACGAAACGCCTTGACCTCGATTGACATTTGTCAATGCCCCCGTTTACCATCACTTCATCATCATCATCAATTACAGCCTGAATTCACTCACTGATAAGCATTTCTTCCTTTGCGCTAATCTCCACGTTCCTATACCCATCGTCTCGAATACTAAAAACATGTTGTAATGAGCCGGTTTAGTGCTTGTAAGTGTGCAATCACCCTAATTATCGATGAAAGAAGGGGCTCATTTTGGTACAAAATAATGGATAAAATAATGCTAAGTGATGGATGACAGGTTGGCAGCTAATTATAATGTTGCCAATTTGCAGGATTATGTATGATCGACGTTAATATTAAATTATTGTTTATTACTCTGCTACGTTCAATTTTATGATGTGCATTTTTGAATTTATTTGGAAATGCCTTTACCAAACAGGTAATGTATTATCCCAGAACAGACAAAAGTTGGACATAATTGTACACCCATATTTCGCCAGTTTTGTTTAAGTCTCATGTAATGGGAGGCGACACTGGGAAATTTCCTATTGAAAAATCCATTAAAACACTTTTGCTTGACCTGGGAATCGAACCCAGGACCTTCATGCTCAGCAGTCACGATTTGTGACCTCTATTAAGAAGTAAACCACCCTATAGCTATACGGTTTATATTTTATAACTTTAAAAAAATAATTAATGGATAGACTAAACTTATTGAATCAAGATATTATGGCTAGAAAGGGTGGATGATGATTATCAGAGAAGTTTCGACGAAAAAGCCTCACTGTACACAAGGCTTTTTTGTCGAAATTTCAATCCCAAATAAGTTGACCAACTTCGACCCCAAATAAATCAAATTATTGGCAGAAGAAAACGTAATAATGATGACATAGAAAAATTGGTATATATAAAAATAAAAGCATGTAAATGTAAAAGCCAATAAAATAAACAATATTAAGCCAAGAATGGAATTGACAAGAATAGTTACGTGCTCGGAAAGCACGTTAAGCCGTTGGTCCCAGCTGTCATTTGTAGATCTTTGACAGTCGTTAGGTAGTCAGAGGCCCAAAACGGTCTGACAACCAGTCTTACCAAGGGGTATCGTATTACCCGGTACTAACTGGGTTGTGGCGGTCAGATAGGCAGTCGCTTCATGTAAAATACTGGTATTCAGCTGCATCCGGTTAGACTGGAGGCCGATCCCAACATAGTTGGGAAAAGGCTAGGCAGATGATGAGTTACATAAATAGCCTTTTAAAAGATTCTAGTGACTAGACCTCAGAGTTACAATAAAGGTCACAAAGTCTAGCAAAAAGGCCTCTCTTGAGCAATTACTACAATTCCTAACCCAAACACGTAACGTAAAACAAAGGCTTAGATAAAAAGAGAAACGTTCGAGGTCTATTTCTGGAAAGTTTCATTTCAGTGTATTATTTATTCACTTGTAAGGAAGGAGTCCCGACATGGATACCGCGTGACCTTATAAGCTTTCGACAAATGACGCGTTCGGATGAAAAAAGTTATTTCGAATAATAAATTACGGATTTTTGTTTTGTTTCCTAAGTTTTACAAATTAATTCTAGTAAGACACAATACATGTGTTTTCGATTATCAAGAGTATGTTTAAAGCAAACATTCGAGCATTCGTCAGCGAGTGAGAAGAACAAAGTAAACTATAAACTGTATAAATAAATAAATATAAAAAGATATCATATTTGTAACAATCACTTGTTTGTATACAAAAGCGTATCAAAATCTCGGATTGCTGCATTACAAGCAAATGCTTGCTCGTCAGGTGCGTCAATTTATAACGTAATGCTCAAAATCGAATCTTGGATTGTTACATTACAGGCGAAATCTACGGTGAGGGAGCGCCTTTCGACAAAAAAAAAGTATATAAAGAGCTACGTTTTTGTAGATAACGTAGCTGATGTGCTACGCCAATGCGCTACGTTGTCGTAGTAATAATGCTACGGCGTAGCGTCGAGGCTTTTTGTTTTGATAGAATCAGAACCAAAAACATTCAAATATCTACGAGCGATTCTTATAAATCTCTTTGATCAGAACGATGTTTTCAATTCGTTTTGACGCTAAATGCATTAGATGATTCGTGGTGCAAGCAGGCCTACTCAACATTAGTTTGTGATATTGTTTGAAACTTTTACACTCACTAAAAACGAATTATTTTTTAGCATTTTTGTAATTTATATAATAAAAAAAACATTATCTCTATCAACGACTTCTTATCTCACATCTACATTAAAACAAACTTTATATCTATTTCACTCAATGGCACAATCCAGTTACAACTTTTTTCAGGTTCAAACTCAACAGGCAAGATTACAATATCCATTAATACAACATTTTCATTAAAACTTTGCTGACCTAGAGCTTAATTTTCGCAAAAACTCCGAAGGCTTAGAAAGACGGTACTTAGTGTTAAAACTTTACTCAGTTTTGCTAATAACCGTAGTTCTTCTGGTCCATTTGTTTTATGTGACCTTTGTCAAAGGCTTTAGTTAAATTAGGTAACCTTTCGTTAACTCCTTCAACAAGGTTCCTTAAAAACTGCTTAGAGCTTATTACTGCTTTTTGAAAACTTTGATCCGTTCTTATGGTAATTCTGGTTAACGTGATCATTTACTAAGGTTAGTTAAAGTTGTCTGCTATTTATTGGACACAATTCTATTCATGGACACGTCGTGAAGGTTCTCTTCACCGTTTTGAGAGCATAGAATCGAAAAAAAACCATTGATATAGACTCACTTGGTTGATTATAGCTCATTCCCTTTTACCGAGAGGAGACCTGTGTCCCATTACGCCTGTACGCCATTCTCAGATGCTACAATTCATACAAACACAGAGTCAAACCCAAGCCTTCATACTCCACAGCTGACCTGACTACTACTAGACCCAACAACTCTATAATTCTATACAACCCAGTTTCAAAAGTGCTTCCTTAAAGAAAAAAATTATGAAGACCCCTTCAAAGGTAGGTGCCATTCCCAGTGTTTTATAGCCCAAGGGTGGAAATTAAGATAATTAGTGGTACAAGGAAGGGGTTGTAAAGTAGCGATAAATATGAATGTGCCTTCGTTATCTCTGGAAAAAAAAACACTCTTATCTCCGGCTGTTACAGTGGAAGTTACTTTATTAAGACTTATTATACACAGCTGTACCTGGATGTTTCAGGTGTTGTAGTTAGAATGTTGCATAAGGAAATTCTTTCATTGTATAATTAAAAACCCCATGTTGTTAGTTCATAGTTAAGCAAAAATCAAAAAGAAAAACTTCAGACAGAATTCAAGCGAACTCCGCGGGCTGACGCGGAAAAAACCGATTTTAGAAAGGAAAATTTAATTAATTTAATCATTTTTTAGCTCACCTTCAAATACCTTTATTCCAACACTCAACTATTTACCAAAAAGTTTACAATATACGACCACAAATCATACATGGTGTTGAGAAACATCCTACTTTCAGAGAGTTAGAACTCAGCAGCTTTTCCTTATATTTTCAGAACACAGCGCCTGTACTCTCTTATGGATTAGGCTGATGTGTATTATACCTTCCTATTATTAGCTATATTTAATTTAGTCCCATGTAATTAGGGTCGAGCCTATCGACATCAGCAGCTCAGATTTCCAGGCCGGGCTGCTGCTGTGGGATTCCTGATGCCCTGGCCCAACTTGGGGCTTTTTTCATATCGCAGGGCTCTTTGATAAAAGTAATTCATTCTTATGCGTACTACGCTATCTTCAAGGTTTTCTCTCGTGTAATAATACATACTACTAAATATTATAAATGCGAAAGTTTGTGAGGATGGATGGATGGATGAACGTTTGTTACTCTTCCACGTAAAAACTACTGATCGAATTTGAATGTAATTTGGCACACTGTTCGGGTCAATCACCGAACAATAATGAACATGTCGCGACACCACGCTCTATGCCTTCAATATTTTATGTAAAACAGTCAGTACGTCTCGGACAGCATATCGGGTGCGACTCAATCTATCTCCTTCACCTCATTAGTTTGTAATAGTTATCCCATTTGAATTAAGTACTAATATGTAGTTATCTTGAATCTTTAATCTTAGTTTATCTCACCCTAATCCCAAACATTGGTCCTTCGAGCCGGATCTGAACCAGTGACCTATGGATAAATAGTTTATAACCTGGATAACACAGGATATACTTTTTTACCCGGTAGTAGGAACCCGTGGGACATTAAGTAACTCCACGCAGGCGAAGCCGCGGGCATAAGCTAGTCCTGCATATCGACGAAACTCAATATTTTTCTTTCAACCCTTCAGCTCACAGTATAAACATTTCCGTGTTTATTCAACAAAAAAAAAACTGTACTCAAACCCCAGCAACGCCGCCCGTTTAATTTCATTGGCACACAAATGAGGATTTAGTAATTAAAACATTAGTGTACCTCGGGGGCCGGACGCCCAAATTTTTCCTTTATTTACGAGGGAAAGTTACAATTTTGGGTTAATTACCCTTTAGTATTCAATTCTCGTTGTGAAACTAGCGGATGCGGCTTTTATACTAATGATACTGCAGTAAATGTGTGTTGTATGGCCTTATTAATGTTTTGTATAATTTCGTTTAGTGTGGAAGCTTTTACCCTTTAACAATTAAATTAGTATTCATTTACATCGATTATTTTTAAATTACGATTTTATTTCTCAGTAGCAGCCACGGAGTCTGGATTTGCGAACAGTTGATGCCAATAGGCTCGCCTCTTGTTACATGCGACTTAAACGTAACTAACGAAATGTGGTTGTTCTATTAGGTACACTTCTGCCTAACCCTTCTGGGATTACAGGCGTGATGTTTTATGATATGTTACAATTCGCTAATGATATTTTCCTAATTCTGTATTTCTAATACTTATTTATTAGTAAAACAGTAATGTTCGAAAGCAGTTCAACATAAAGTTGAAAACTTCTGAATGTGTAACTAATTCCGTTTTATGATTAATTGATTAATTGCGTCAGAATTTAACCCGAACAGGATTTGTGCAAACTTTAATCAAGCACCTTCGGAACTGGATCAAAAACATTAAAAGTTACAAATAGGCATTTACTACTTCACTTTACAAACCAATTGACAAACAACGTAAATTCCTGTCCATGTTCATCGGTCAGCCTACAATTTGCAACGCAAAAAACCGGTTTTACAAAAAAATCGGTAATACATCTCAATCAACATTCATTGATACAGAGTCGCGGGTCAGCCTACCGATACATCGGGCCATTATTCAAATGTGAATGTACTGACCATTTTACAACAACAATCAGCCTTTTGTATTGACCTGTCATGTATATAAGTAGCTGTATTTTTATTTATTTTATGTGGTTTTTTGTTACTATTATTGGCGGCTTGTTAGCTTTGGCTTTAGTACATGTTGTTAGCGCATGGTAGGTTTATATTTTGATATATTATTTTCGTATTTACCTTCGTAATATAAATTAGTTTGTTGTTGATAGTTGATATTTTGTTCCAATATTACTTGGACTTTTACATTAATTTTCTCGTATTTACTTTTGAGACGAAATTAGCGAAACATACAAGGTCTAATTAAATTAAATTAGCTATTCAATGTGCGGACACGCGATGATGTGTTAAATATATCTTTTAATAACTAAGGTAACAACTTTATTTTCAAAAAATTAACATTTGAGCATTTTTATACATGCATTTGTTGTTGTTGTTGTATACATGCCGTTTTCACCATACACCCGATTTCAAGAGGTCCTCCCTCCTCCTCAAGTCGTGCTCCTCATTACTGAGGGTCGTGATCCTCCCTTGAAATAATTTGTCCCTTGACAATGTTTCGCCATCTCCGTCTATCCTTGGCCAAGTGAAACGCATCATGAAATTTCGTTTCGAGAGAAGAGCTTATCTGGTCGGACCATCGCAAAGGGCTGCGACCTCTTCAAGAGGTATTTATAAATAAACTTTACAAAACTATGAGATTTAATTCTGTCCAACTATATTTTCTCAATTCGTAGCGCTGCTACGAAAGCTTAGAACGACAGCTACAACATCGTAGTTCGTTTAGCAAACCAATAATACCACCTTTATCCGATACCTTGTCTATAACTCACGTCCCATAAATACAACATAAACATTATAACACAAAAATGGGAAACGAACGTGACCAAAAAGCTTAATCTGGTACCTGTCCAACTGTCGACGAGAAACGACAACCTATGGACAATTTTCGCGGTCAAGAAACTTACAAAAGTGTGGAGGTCACGTGTAAGTAAAAAAACAATAAGATTATATAAATAATAATATATACAGGGTGTAAAAGACCTCATCACGAAGCCGTCAACCAAACATTCTGTACATCAAACTAAGTAACTTTACGCAAAAATTATTGCTGGGAAACGACTTTTTTTTGGGTAAAAAATCACGTTTTGTGGTAGAACTCAATGAAACGCACTCAAAACATTGTGCGGTTGGGTGGATTGAATAGTACGGGGTCGTGGAGGTGTTTAAAGTAAAAATCTTACATTAAAAACTTGTATTTAAAAAAAACTTCTCAAAAAGTTGGAACTTAACAATATCTCCGTAACTAGAAGGTTCCAGTACGGTGTAGAACAAAAAAAATGATCGCAATGACGAGGAGAACAAGTGCCTTTCGGCTTCGTTTTTATACCCTTATTAATCTTCATTTATACAAATAAATACAATTGTAATGTCTGTTTGTAATATGAAAAATCAAAAACAACTTTTTACGGAATGCATTTTTGAAAATAAACGGCACATACTTAGAACAAAAATACATTGTTTTAATTTTTGTCTCTTTGCCTGTTTGTTTTGGATTAGCCAAAACAAACAGGCAAAGAGACTCCTTTGACGGGACTTTTACTAGCAGAAATAGCTTATGTTATAAGGTCTAACTTAAGCTACTTTTATTTTACAAAAATAAACAAGTTCCGTGCAAAAAAACAAAGTACAAAACAAGTAACAAAGCCGGTCCAAAAAGTAATTATTATTTTTTAAATAATTTATCGCGATTAGAGATCGCGGGCAACAGCCAGCATTATTTTATAAATCTTTGGTTCTCAGTCGTTTTTCATAAGAGTAGGTACTAGCTAAGCACCGATTCTTTAGCGGGCAGAGCATGTGCTGGGAAATTCGCTTGTTACTTTCACATACTAGTGAGTAATAAGCCGACGTCGTCGTGCACTTACTAATGGCCAACTGACAATGGCCAACTATCCGAACTGCACACTCGCTGTTCATTGCTTTCAGAAGCAAGTGGTCGCTTTCCGCTAGCCGCTGTCGGTGGGACTGAAGCCAACGTTTGTAAAAGGTGAGAACATTGTAAAGCAATGTTTTGACATGTTATGTTCACCTCGCCCCCACTGAGTTATGGTGGGCTATGTGGAGCTAAAAGCCCCGTTGTGGGGCACATCCGTGTCCCGATTGAGTGACCCCTGCGCCCCATTTGATTGAGTTGAACCCTGACGGTGACCCATTTTTGTAGGACTTTTTATAACGTTTTACGATTTGAAAGGATGTTCTTTTTAAATGGGTTCGTGGATAAACTTGTGTGTATTTTTAGCGATGGGTTAACTCCTACAGTTACTGGGTTGACCGACTTAGTTTTGCTTCTTTTTGGCTTTCAAAAAAGTTCTTTATCCGTACATCCGTTAAACGAAGATAAGTTGGGGTCATCCCTTCGAGAAGAAAAAAAGTCGTTTTATAACAAAAATGTCGCAATTTTCTTCTTATTCTACCTCGGAAAATAGCAATCAAACACCAACCTTATTTTAACGGGAACAAAGATCACTTTTATTTCGACAGTAATGCCAAAACAGAGGTAAAATAACTGAGAAAGAAGTAGCTACCTTATTATAAAGACAAAAAATAAAACATTGTTCCTCATTAAAAATCTAGACGACTTACAAACTCAATTAATAACTGTCGGAACACTTCTACAATAACAATTGTTTTAGAATTAAATAGAGGTAGACTTTACATTGTAGTATCCTTACGAAAGACAATAGAAACCAATTAATTTAGG
Source organism: Xestia xanthographa (assembly GCA_905147715.2). Taxonomy (NCBI): domain Eukaryota; kingdom Metazoa; phylum Arthropoda; class Insecta; order Lepidoptera; family Noctuidae; genus Xestia; species Xestia xanthographa. The sequence goes on from LR990649.1 coordinate 30,191,784, forward strand.
TCTGATTCCGAGAATTATGTGCTTACCCTAAAAGTGAAACCTAACCAGATAACTCAAATATTCAAATCGTTAAACAAGTCCTGACCGTTGGTACTCTAGTCGTATGAAAAAGTGGACAAAGATTTACGTTAAATATGTTGTAAAAGATTTCAACAAAGTAAAGTTTTTCATTTTCATTTTTCATTTTTTTCATGTGTGTGTGTGAGAGAGTTCTGAATGGAACGATTGAGACAACACATTTTTTTTTTTTCGGATGGGAAATCATCAAATGACTCCTCCTCCCGCTCTGGGCGGAGCAGGAGGGAGTATCAGACTTTTACTGACTAAAACCCATCCATGTTCCTTCATCACCCTTTGTGTTCCGGGGCCACGGTATCTCTTTCGAACAGTCCCGCAACCCCGGGAGACAATACCCTTCAAATGTCATTGTCTACGAAACAAGAAATGTGACTATTTTCGGACGATTTGAATCTTAGTCGCATTCTATAGTAGTAGAATATATATATAGAATGCGACTTCAACAACCAGACTTTCGACTACCTACATTGTACCTCAATCAATCACGATTTTGCGCTCTCACAAAATCATTCCTGAGTAGAACAGAGAAATAATTTATTTGACTTTTATTTTTTTCCCTAAAAGGTTTTCCTATAACCTCAGCCCGAGTCGTCAAAATATTATGTTGGTAAGTTTAATCGATCGACTTCTGGGAAGGAAGGTCTTTATCTGTCAATCTTAATCTTTTCTGACATTATCGTGATATTTGATGAGCGCTTCGACTTTTGCAAACGACCTTGTACAAAAAGTTTTTGGCAAAAGATTTGGGCCTAAACGTTGGGACTGGATTTAGGAAATGTAGGATAATTTATTTATAATAATAAGCAGTGATAATTTAGTCGTATGACCGTCAGACTGCCATGTCATAGGTATCGAGTTCGAATCCAAGAACTCTGATTTTTCGAATTCATTGTGCGTATAAAATTATCACTTACTCCGGGTGAAGGAAAACATTGTGAGCGACTGCATGCCTGAGAGATATTTCTCAACGGCATGTAAAGCCAAGTTAGAGGCCCATGGGTGGCCAGGTTAGCCACTAACCACACGATAAAGAAGATTATATAAATGTAATAAACGCGCGACGCCACGGCACAAAATACAATTTTCGTACATAAGACGCACCTATGAATAAAAAATCTACGAAAGCGTGTCCGTTTAAAGATAAAAGTACCTTTTTTGTAAATGATACAGCCAGTCCTTTCTCGTTTAAATGAAGATAAAAATCGAGTTTACCTGAAACAGAACAAAACACTCTTATATAAAACTGGTACGTGGACAAAATTCACAAAAAAAGTCTTTTCCTCGTACAAAAAAACATGTGTCGCATATTGTCTCATAACCTTGAAGAGATAGCAGCGTAGAGGATATTGATAGAATATATCTTTTTTTAGGAAAAATAATGAGACGGTTTACAACAAATTGGTAGTTATCTAGCTTTTATGTTGCGAGGAAAATAGAGGGCTGTGATAGATCGCTTATGACGGTCGAGAAGAGGGTTCTAGAGAAAACTGATCTATGTACGATAAATAGAGCCGTTGAATAAAGTCGCAAAAAATATTATAACTAGGTATACTTTTCTAAATTGTGGTAGGTAATTAAAATATTTAAAAAAAAAAAAAAAATGTACCTAGGTTGAGTGACCTGTGTCAGTTATTAAAACAAAAAATTGTTATCAAATAAACTTTGACAGTTTGTAAGTTTTAACTGTTTGCTAATTTTGAATTTTGTAACTTTATACTTAGACATTGTCTCGCCCATGTAAAATTATGTACAATTTTAACTTAACACTCGTCTCGAAGTCTGCATTCTAACCTGTAAGGATAAGTAGCTTTAAAAATGTCTACAGATTTTGCTTGATTTTTGACGATCGACACAAATGTAAGAAACAGAACCCAGAACATAAAAGCTGAAAGCAGATCGGCACGGCATGGCAAGGGATTTATTTTTTTATCAATGGACTATCAAACGTATTGATATAGAAATACGACATAAATTGCTGCTGCTTTAAAATGCTTTAAAATTATCCCGTGGCATGCCGTGGCATCGAAAGGGATTTTTTTTAAAGACCCGTCACGGTCATATTTCTATATGGCTAAATTATATTTCAGGCGAATAACAATTTATTATGCGACTAACTACTTGGTTACAAAAAATATAACTTGGTAGCGATTAAATATTTTTAGCACAATCATATTAAATGAGCTACAAAAGTCAAGGTTCTATAAAAACTAAATAATGGCTGCTACTATAAGTTAGCAAATATATTAAACAGGGCCAATGAAATAATAGGTGAGGTACCTATTAAAAATAATGAGTGGGCGGCTAACATTTCAAATTTTCATTTAAGTAATCATTTATGGGCGGCATGGGCACCGGAGGCCCGGCACTTTGGGGACAGAAGTCAAAGAGTGTTATTCAATATGCGAGCGAAGCGAGCGCGCGTCATGGAGTCGTAGCAGGTTCTAAATCTCAGTTAATTTTATAAACAACCTCATTGTTTAATTTATGAAAGCCTATTTTCTACTTTTTATCCGCCGTCAAGTTGTCGCCTAACAATAAATTCAATTGCCACACCAAAAAATCACTTCAAATTTAAATTTAAACAAAGCTTACAACTCCAAATAAAGCTGCTACTTTATACTTAAAATGCTACTTCACTGTAGCTGCCAACGTATTATTTTTGCTACCCATTGTAATTATTTTTAAAACCCTTAATCAGATTAGTTTGTCGCCGCGTTAAATACATGCCTTTCTATATCAATACGTTTGAATGGCCATTGTCAAAAATTTAAATCCCTTGCCATGCCGTCCCGGTCTGCGTTCAGCTAAGGTATTTTAGTTGCAGACCGAAAAATCAACAAGTGATATCTACTGAATATCGAATTTAACCTTTGTTTCTATAATTCGTTAACAGGCGAGAGTGGCGATCGATAAAATCGAGCAAATCTATATGAAGCCAACAGATCATATGATGAGCCAACACCACAACCATCGAGCTAACTTGTATCCACCTTAAGTCAGCAATGAGATTTCCCAGAGGTGCCTTCGAGGTTCATTTTAAAAAGTTATCTCTGTCCGTCCGTGCGAAGGAACGCTTTCAACAATTTCCTTTATGGCAGTAATTTATACTTTATGAGTTGCTATTAAAAGGAGGTCCTTTGTTCATTGTGTTTTCACTTATTGCTCACGCGTTTCGTTGGATAAAGATGAGAAGTCGGGACGGTTTTGTAAAAGATTGTTAGTTATAATTATCACGTTTTTTTTTAAATTGTCTAGACTTTAATAAAGAAAACTTTGATTTATAACATAACATTGTGCTTGTTGTTCTTTTACAAGGTAGGCTGGCTGACACCTTGCCATGTCTTGCCTTGCCTTGTAGGTACTTGTAGAAACTTAGATTCTATCCTAACTAATAATATAAATGCGAAAGTAACTTTGTTTGTTCGTTACCTTTTCACGCCTAAACTACTGATTATCCTAATTTGTTTTGTAAATACGTTGTTAAGTGTACAGAAACAGATACAAAGGTACCCACCTTTCATCCCGAAAAAAAGTACCTACTGTTCCCGAGGAAAACAACAATAACGTTCCTATGATAATAAATGGCGCCACGTGTCTTTCGAATCATGAATTGAATTAAATTATTACTAGCAAAGGCCAACCCGAATTTATTGATTGCCAAATTCAAAGGAACGCGAGCGGAGTCGCGGGCACAAGCTAGTGAGCTATAATTGCTAAAACACGCAAGCAAGCAATCAATGCTGATTCCAACTCTGAATAAGAAGTGGTTATTGCCCTAAGGTTCGCTACAGGCTATATCATAACATTTAATTAAAACCTGAAGTTGTGTTTTACATTTAATAAGCAGATATACAATAAAGGACTCAACAGATTGCTCCTGAATTAAGTACCGTAATAAGATGGAAACCTCTTGAGGAGAAGATGCTGGGGATAATAATACAGTCTCTGATCAAAAGGTAACATCTGGTAGTATTACAAGAGCTGGAAGACTTTTCTAGTAAATGATGGGGAACGTCATAGCTGTACATTTCAATACAACGAGCACACAAAGATACGCTGCACGTGCAGCGAGTGCTTTTGTTGTGTCGAATGTTTTTGTGAACTTATCTGATATTGAGAGCGTCAAATAATTTCCATTTTAGTGTCCTATAATGCTAAAATAGCCAAGTAAAGGTGACTAACTTGGATGTATCGCTCGCTGGGCGCTGCCGCGGCACTGATCGCTCGGCTAACTAGACACGGTTTAAGCCTAACTTACCCTTTATACACAACTAGCGGACGTCCCGCGGTTTTACCCGCGTAGTTCCCGTTCCCATGGAAGTACGGGGACAAAATATGGCCTATGTTACTCAAGGTGAATGTAGCTTTCTAATGGTGAAAGATTTTTTTGAAATCGGTTCATTACTTCCGGAGATTACCCCCTACATACAAACTTACAAACAAATGTTACCTCTTTATAATATTAGTATAGATATAGATAATTATAACCTATTTGGTCGGAGTGCTCTTAGCTACTGCAAGCAAATTTCAGAAAAGGAGAGAAAGTAAACAGAGGCATGTTTGTAAAAAAGCGAACTAACATTAAAAGATCAATAACTTTCAAGAAGTTCAATTAAACATTTCCCTTCGTTTGTTTCGCCCAACGTATGCGTTTATGTGAGTGTGTGTGTGTTACTGTATTTGCTCGTTATGAGACTACCCTCTTTTCCATTCTGTGACATCTGGTAGTAATGTGAGTACTGAAAACCTGCGCAAATACGATAACGACCGTCACAGACATCAGAAGTAAAAATGATCGTTACCCGATATGTGTGACCTTGAAGATTGTTAGACAGGAGCAGTTTTCAAAACTGAGATATCGACGTGTGAATTTCGACGAAACGTATTGTGATTGGTTTCATCCATTATGAAACCAATCACAATATGTTTCGTCGACATTCACACGTCGATTTCTCAGTTTTCCACCAGCCTTCCCCATTAGAAGGCTGGTCAAAGCTGATTGTAGATGGCGCGTCCATAGCTTAGACCCAATCTGACCAATGAGGTCAAACTATTTTGAAATATAAAATGACATTGACACATTTTCAACCAATGACGATGTTTGGTACAAGCGATGCTAGCGCCATTAGTTCCACAGTTGCCATCCCCATCGGAACAAAATCGATTGCTTATCAATATTTGCAACGTAAGTATAGGTGGATCCGAATTCCTTCCTAGAACTTTTCGATGTCATGATAATTATAATGAGCTACGCATCATCCCAGATGTCGTGCAAATCGTACATCTAAAAAAAAACAAATTTATCCGCGTGATTACCCTCGACAACAACCGTCGGAAGTTAGCCTTTTGGACACAACACCCATCTGGTCGGAGGATTCACCCTTTTCTATGAAGGATGAGAAACTTTACAATCTTTTCCCTATCTAAAGTAATATCCCTCAATAAAACTTCATTGGCCTTGACGAACACGATCATATTTGCAGCACGAAAATTAACATTTGGTTACCAATCCCCAGATTTTTTTGGCAGACTGTTATTCGTTTTTATAGCAGAGCGTTTAAAAACATGCTTAACAATTACCATTTAACAGACTGAAATCCAAATTCATTAGTATCACGTTTGTAATAATACAGTATTGTTTAAGGCAGCAGAGATCGCGTCTGTTAATAGCTGGAGAAGCCGTTTGTTAGTCTAGCCTAGCTATTGTCTGCTTTGATTTAACGACTCAATTAATTACCTTAGTTTTACTCTTGAGCTATAAAGCCTACACTCTTATCTAAAGAGAAAAGGTTACTTTATACAATGTATGCGGGTAGACTCTGACATTGAGCAATTTACGGCAAAGACAATTTAGCAGACTGCCTCATTGGTCTTGTTGCCTCAAGCTATTAAACATGAGGTCTTGGTTTCGATTTCATGGTCTAGGAAAGGAAAGAATTTGTCAACTCAGAGTCAGCAATTGTGCTCGCTTGTTGATAATAGGCTCAGCCTTTATCCTTGTAACAAAGGCTGAGCCTCGGCTTGGTACACGTTTGCCTAATCCTTTAGAGATTACAGGTGTTATGTCATGTCTTTCCCAATTTAAAAGATTGTATAGAAATTTCTAAGAAAGCTTTGTTATTAGTGAAGTGTCAGCGTACTTTAAAAGTACTTAGGAAATTAGTATATTTAAAAACTTTAAAATATAACATTCAAATTCATTTCAGAAATCCTTGAAGTAAAGTAGTTTTCAATTAAAATAGCTAAGTAAGTAACCAAGAAGTTTTGAAAAACAGGCTCTAATGAAATAGACAACTTTCCAAACAACCACTATTCAACGTTTTGCTTTCACGCTTTGAGCATAGTCTCAATTTTAGACAAAAAAATCACCCGAATTTCGTTGGCTTTGAAGTACAGTGTGTGAAAACATTGCCGAATTTTCCTCCAAAAATTGTAACACAGAAATAAAACACGACCCAAATTGGAACCTTGTACTGTTGAACATAAACGATAGATATAGAAGACATGTTTTTCTAACGCTTTTGGTCCTAAATACACTGTATACCTTGGAACTGTGAAATTGTTTTAACTGTGGGGGCTAACACTGCGTGAGCGTTACGTAAATTTGAACAGTTTTAAAATAGGAAAATACTCGTCTCGCACATAATATTAACTTAGTTTTAGAATTAATTTAATACGAGGTTGATACTAGCTTATGTTTATGCTCTTGCTTTCGGGAGCTCAAAACAATTTCTAATCACGGAAGATATCCCGTAAGTGACAATATAAGTTTAGCATAGGCTTGTCGGAAAAAAGAAATCGAAAATGCTATAGGATAGTTCTATTTTCCAATTAAAAGCTGACTGGTTTTTATGTAACTCGCTGTAAAACATTCCGTGATGGTGAAATGCTGTCTGTCTTTCACTGTTTTCACAGAGTTGTAAAATAGCCGGTTAGGTTACTGCTGGCTGTCATTGCGCTTGGGCAACGTTACCGCTGCGTGCTGCGCTTTGGGAGCCGACGTCTTCGGAAGAGCACGTTTACGTTGCGGTTACATCGCGCGTTCGTGTTAGGCCCTTTAAAACGTATGTAGCTGGTAAAACAAAAGTTGGACTAATGTTGTGAATTAACTAATTACCAGAAACCTAATTAAGTTCTGTACACTTTGGTCCTGTTTTAGTTCACTTGGTATATAATATATTCTAAAGGTTACTGAACTAATTAGGTACTTATTTGAGTTCCTAGTTTTGTTACAGATTCCGAAACCAAAGGTTTGAGTTCTAATAAGGGTTTACTATTTATCAAGCGCCTATAATTGTTATTTGGGTGCTTTGTCGTGAAACGAGTTTTCTCTAAAGATAAATACTAAAAACCTTTTCGAGATTTATTTATAGGCATTTAATTTTATTTTGGTAAAAAGCTGTTTAAGTATTCACTTAAACAAATATCAACTTTAATTAAGTCGATTTCAGAATTACTAATAGTTTGGACAATGTGTTAAAAGTTGTGCAAACTGAACTTTATATGTGGGTATTAAACATAATTAGCAACTAAGTTTAGCAAAGCAGGATATTTAATGTACATTTTCCGTTGACATTGCAAAAAATTACAGACTTAACTTTTAAAGCCAAAAGATTTATAGTTTTGCACTAAAACTTCCAAAAAGTAACAGATTTATTTACCGCAATTTGTGCGGTATAATCTCTGGAACACTTTATTTATATTTCGCTGGCAGCCGTGAACAGAATCGCCCAATTTTTCATTATTCTTCTCCAAAAAAAGGTGGCGAATAATTTGGAGGGAAATACTAATCCTTTTAGCTAATGAGTTTACTTAACTGTGCCCTGACATAGCCTGGATTTAGGTTATCTCGGACTTACCAACACTGTTTCTGGCCATAAATCTTTTATAAACAAACTTTTTCATTTATTTAGTGGAATTTAGGACGTAAAAATTAAAGTAGCACATTCACGATCAGTTGGAATGGAGTCTTGCCGATCATTATTCTACGTAATACTAGTCAGTCTTCTCTTCGTCTAAATCTAAAATAAACAATTTATTTAAATAAAGCTGAGAGAGCTGAGCTCGTGGCTAACAGCCGCTCGGGTCGGTCGTTAGGTTAAGCCGTGCTTGACTAGGTTGGTCTGCGGATGGGTGACCACCCATTACATACCGAGTTTCCTCCGTTCCTCGGAAGCACGTTAAGCCGTTGGTCCCGGCTGTCATTTGTAGATTTGACAGTCGTTAGGAAGTCTGACAACCAGTCTTACCAAGGGGTATCGTATTACCCGGTACTAACTGGGTTGTGGAGGTCAGATAGGCAGTCGCTCCATGTAAAATACTGGTATTCAGCTGTATCCGGTAAAACTGGAAGCCGACCCCAACATAGTTGGGAAAAGGCTAGGCAGATGATGATGATTTAAATACAGCTCACCGTTTCCCAGAATTGGTGGAAAAACCACGCGACATAGTCATCTTTAATGTACAAGATATTCAAACATTTCATGGTTTCAAATATAATAATCACGGAGTAAAAGTACCGTTTTTGGGATGCCTAAGTTATTTTATTTATTTAACCTCTCGGGCAATGTAATTTAAGTCTTTGAGGGTTTGTTATTAGGCGCTTGAGGCTTCAATTTTCGGTAGGCAGGTATGATTGTTAAGCTTTGTATTTACAAAAAAAATATAAGAAAAATATCTTTTTTGATATTCTTGGGTATATACTTTGCTTTTATAAAAACAGCTTATTTAAACGTAGGACGGGCGTACTTATTTAATTGTATACCTAATTTAACCAATCTTAATTAGATCTACTACAAATCTTCTTTCAACAAGCGAACCCTGTTCTCAATGTTCTAACAAAGAGAAATCGAAACTGTTTAAGGAAAAATATTTCAAAGTACTTATTTAAATATATTAGTTCTTAGTTTTTTCATTGTGATTTTTTAGTCAGCATCGTAGCCACGTTCACAGGCACTTAACTGATATGCATATAAACAGTTTACACTGAGATATATTGAAAGGGATTTACTTTTAACGAGTCGGAGTCAGAAATAACACGTAATCAGGGTGTGTTCTTAGTAACTTTTGCAGTTCACGGCCTAAGATGAGTAGGATCTGTAAATCATACAATGGGGTCTACCCTTTATAGCAGAACTTTTTATGTCATAATATTACTTTGCATAACAGTAGATGGCTTAAACTTCATTTCGCAGAAAATCGTGTGGCAGACACTCATTTATCATACATTCAAAACTCATAAATGTATAAGTCAGAATCATCTCTAAGCATAAATTTCATATGCATAAGAGTTAAAAGTAGAACCATCTTATGGCAGAAAGTTCACAGTCAGAATTATCTTTTGGCATAAATTTCATATCGATAGTCATTAAAAGGCAGAACTATCATATTACAGAAAGTTTACAGTTAGAATCATCTTTTGGCATACATTTCATTATGAAAAAAAAAGGAAAGCCTCATCTGATCTAGGTATCACATAACAAAAAAATCATAGTTTTAATAATTTTGTATTTCTTACCATAATAATAAAATTAATAAATAAGCTGGCAACACTAGAGTCAACAAGTCGTTGAAATTTCATTCAAAAAATTTTTTGCAATTTATTTAATACAGATATTATTTTAAACAACCAGATACCAGTTCCCTTTTTATAATTATAATAGTCTTCAACACCCATAAAAATTACAACGTGGGATCTGCTTTTTATAACAAGAAACATAAATAAAGAAAATCTGTGTCCTATGACATATGTCATATTATGTAAAAATGAAATCGTCAAACCATCAAACCATCCAACAAAATAAGTAACAAAATGAAACAACGCAAATGTTGACAAGATCAGCTGCTGCTCGTTGCGCACGCCTACCGCCTCCGGACTCGTCGCTCAGCTCCGCCTCGCCGCCGCCGGAACCCAGCCCCATCGTGAGCGCTGTGACACCGGCCGTGGCAGTTGCGTCGAGCTCGAGCGACGAGTATTTCTCTCCGCCCACGACTCCACCACCTGCTCGTCGACGGGGAGGACGCCGGCCACCGGACGGCTTAGGACCTCGAGGCCCACCGGCCTCTGATAGGGTCCCAGCTCCCGGCGGAAGTGTGCAGCGCATGCGATGGACGCAATCCATCAATAAAAATGTCATGCGCGCATACTATGGGGCTACAGAGGGGGGAAACAACCTGACTGCGTACCGTGTTAGGATGCTCTCTCTGTTTCAGGTGCTTGAGCCAGCTGTCAACGTGTCGGCACAACGACTATCGGATCAGGTGCGGGTCATCCAGCGTAATCGTATGTTGGATGATACCGTACTTGATCGCTTGCGGACTGAAATACAGAGTAACCATGTCATTGCCACGCCGTCGCAGACTGTGGTTCCACCACAGTCAAGCATAATACCAAATTGCGATAACGACGTGAGTAATGACATGGTTACTAATGTAAGTACCCAGTGCAATGTAGAAATGAGGAGTGCTTTGGAGGGTGCGATTCGGGAATATCGGTTCATGCAACCAGACCTGAGACCACGCATACCTCGTTTGCCCATGCATAACAAAAATAGGGCGCTGGTAGCTGTTCTGGATTCGCAGTTATCAAACTATTTTGATAACTGCGAAGACCTCACCGATGTTCACTCAATCCTGTATTGTGCGGCTGTAGCGGCATGTCGTGTAGCTCATGTCAAATTTCCTTCTGACAGAGCTACACGACCAAAACCAGCCGTACCGGCATGGCAGTACAGGATTGAGCGACGTATTGGTGGGGCCAGAGCACTCATCGGCAAACTGGTCTGCTTCAGGGAGGGCAATACTCGCCCTAGAGTGATGCGTTTTGTGAGGCAGGCGTTCTCGGGGACTGATATCAGTCCTCGAGACTACATGTCCCGTGTCACAGAACGCATCGACTTCCTGAAGCAGAAAGTGTATGCATGGGCAAACCGTATTCGTAGGTATAAGCGGCGGGTGTACCGATACACTCAGAATCGCACATTCCAAAAAGATGAAAGGTGGGTTTATAGGGCTTGGGAGCGACCGGACCAAGGTGTGGCTGACATGCACCTGCCGGATGATGATGCAATGTGTTCGTTCTGGCGCAGCATCTGGTCGGTGCCTGTCAGCCATGCCGAGGGTGAATGGACTCGGGTGATTGAGCGAGCATGCGATCCAATATCAGAAATGGGAGCAATTACTATCAGCCCCCAAGACGTAGCTCGTGCAGTCCGTCAGTTGCCTAACTGGAAATCTCCAGGGCCGGATGGGCTGCACAACTTCTGGATAAAATGGTTCACAAGGTCGCACGCTCGCTTGGCGACCCTGTTCCAGTCAGCCTTAGAGTCTGGGTCGCTGCCAGAGTTCCTGACAACAGGTATAACCCACCTGCTCCATAAATCGGGTAGTACTGCGGAACCCAAAAATTATAGACCGATCACCTGTCTCCCGACAGTCTATAAAGTTCTTACATCCATTTTGAGAACTAAAATTAGCAAACACATAGATGACAATTCTGTCATGTCCGCTTCTCAGAATGGATGTAGGAACGGGTCCCGTGGTACTAAGGAGCTACTCCTCATTGATATGGCCATTAGTCACCAGGTTCGCCGTTCCCGAAAGGATCTGTCGACATGTTGGATAGACTATAAGAAGGCCTATGACTCGGTGCCACATACATGGCTCATGAGGGTGCTCGAGTTGTATAAAGTTGATGCAACTCTGCGCACCTTCCTGATGTCATGTATGGGGCAATGGAGGACAGTCCTTCGCTATCCAGGATGTCGGCAGATTCAGAGGAATAGCGAGCCGATAAGGATAGAGCGAGGTATATTTCAGGGCGATAGTTTGAGTCCACTTTGGTTCTGCTTAGCCTTGAATCCTCTAAGCACACTGCTGGAGGATTCAGGTTTAGGCTATCGGTTGCGGAAAGATGGTCAGGTTATATCTCACCTCCTTTACATGGATGACCTAAAACTGTTTGCCCCCAACGATTTGCGACTGATGGAGTTACTGAAGGTAACTGAAACTTTCAGTAACGCCATCAGAATGGAATTTGGTGTGGACAAATGTGCGGTCATGCATATAAAACGAGGGGAGATTGTGGAATCTGTGGGAACCCAGCTCTCAGATTCCATAACTCTTCAATCTCTCTCAGCAACCGAAACCTATAAGTATTTGGGTATGTCGGAAGCGCTGGGCGTCAATGTTGCTGACATGAAGCAATCGTTGAAGGAGCGTTTCTTTGGCCGCCTGAAAAAAGTACTTAATAGTCTTTTATCAGGTGGCAATAAGGTGCGTGCCTTCAACGGTTGGGTCATGCCGGTTTTGATGTACTCTTTCGGCATACTCAAATGGACTCAAACAGAACTAGACGCCTTGGATAAGAAGGTCCGTAAATTGTTGACGGCGTATCGGATGCATCACCCACGTTCTTCGGTTATGAGACTGTATATCCCGCGGAAGTGTGGGGGTCGAGGCTTTTTAAATGCTAAGACTCTCCACAATCGCGAGATATGCAGCCTCAGGGAATATTTCCTAGGAACCGATGTGGGAATGCATCGAGATGTCGTCACGATGGACAAGGGCCTCACCCCGCTCTCCTTGGCTAAAGAGAACTGGCGCAAACCTCCAGTGCTTGACACTAACGATCGCAGGGAGGTATGGCAGAGTAAGGAGCTTCACGGACGCTTTTTCCGGGCCCTCCATGGGCCCGATGTAGACCTATCAGCGTCCGTAGCCTGGCTACGTTCCGGGGACCTATTCGGAGAAACTGAAGGTTTTGTCTGTGCAATAATGGATGAAGTTATGATGACGAATAACTACCGGAGATTTATTGTGAAGGATGGCACGGTTGACATATGTCGGGCATGCCACCGTCCAGGCGAATCAATCCGTCACATTATCTCCGGGTGTTCTCGTCTAGCTAACGGAGAGTACTTGCATAGACACAACCTTGTAGCCAGGATTATCCATCAGCAACTTGCTCTAAAATACAACCTTGTGGAATCGGAAGTGCCTTACTATAGGTATGTGCCCGACCCAGTTCTCGATAATGGCTGTATCACGTTGTACTGGGATCAATCCATCATCACTGACAGGACTATTGTAGCCAATAAGCCTGATATAGTGGTGGTGGATCGATCAGAGCGGCGCGCAATGATTGTTGACATAACGGTCCCACATGATGAGAACCTCGTGAAAGCCGAGAAAGATAAACAAATCAAGTATCTTGACTTGGCTCGCGAGATTGTTGACATGTGGGAAGTGGACTCAGCAATCATTGCGCCGATAGTCGTATCAGCCCATGGCTTAATTGCCAAGAGCCTCGATCAATACCTGAGGAGGCTCTCGTTAGGCAGCTGGATCAAGGGCTTGATTCAGAAAGCGGTACTCCTGGACACGGCGCGTATTGTTAGAAGGTTCCTCTCTCTGGAGCCCTGACCGCTGGTAGCTTGGACCCTGTTCCCGATACCGGTGGGCTACAATTTTTTATATTTTTAAATGTTTTTTATATATTTTTTAATTAATATTTAAAAATGTAACAAATTTGTTTATAAATGAATAAAGGGAAATTAATAGTACATTATTTTTTTTCGCCACAAACATACGATGATAATATTAATTGCTGCATATTTCTGATCAGGCAAGCATACATCATGCATGCAGCAAGCATGCAGTATGCAAACATGCAAACGTGCAAACAAGCATGCAGTATGCAAACATGCAAACCAGCATACACCATGCGTGCAGCCAGCATGCAGCATGCAAGCAAGCATGCAACGTGCAGCAGGCATGGTTTCTGTCACGGCTCCGGCGCTGCAGGTTTCCGGCGGTCCCACGCGAGCTTATCGTCGCAGATGTGTTTTACGCTCACCACCGCAGCTTCGGCTTAAAACCACCTGCTCCTCAGCTCACGGGCAGCCTCACCCTTCCGCGCCTTCGTGGATTTAAATTACACTCTAGGGGTAGGGCAGACAAGACTACGTGGAGTCGGTTTTGGAGCGATTCGTTTCTGTCACTAACTTTTTTAGCGTAACATTTGTCTTTGTAGGACAATATTTTGATTCTAATTTAAGGTTAAAATTGCTATTTTATAAAAATGGCAATAATTCCAAATGGAATTCTGCCATGTTCATAATATGCCAAGTGAAATTGTACCAAATAATAGTCGCTCTAAATAATCTTTATTCTAAACGAAATTATGCGGAATTTGAACATTGCCAAAGGTAATTATGCCAAACTAGCTTCTGCCCGCGACTTAGTACGCGGATCCTGTTGCTTATGCCAGCGACAACGGGGTCGTAAAAATCGAAGATCTGAAACGTCTGATGTCGAATTTTAAGAGCCCGGGGACGGGAATACAACGGGATGCGCGAGACGATTCGAGAAGTTCCAGATCTTTCATTTTTAGGGTTCCGTACCCAAAGGGTAAAAACGGAACCCTATTACTAAGACTTCGCTGTCTGTCCGTCTGTCCGTCTGTCCGTCTGTCCATCTGTCCGTCTGTCCGTCTGTCCGTCTGTCCATCTGTCTGTCACCAGGCTGTATCTCATGAACCGTGACAGCTAGACAGTTGAAATTTTCACAGATGATGTATTTCTGTTGCCGCTATAACAACAAATACTAAAAACAGAATAAAATTAATATTTAAGGGGGGCTCCCATACAACAAACGTGATTTTTTTATAATAATTGGTACGGAACCCTTCGTGCGCGAGTCCGACTCGCACTTGGCCGGTTTTGTAAGTCAACAGGAAATGCCCATCAGAGCGAACAAGTTTTGCTAAGACGTCATTCCTATGTGTTATGGTATAGCTGGGCTCTTGGAGTTCCACATCAGGTGTTCCAGATCTTCAAATTTATTCTCTCAGCAGAAAATGCCCATCACGTGGAACAATTTTTGCTATGGTACCATTTTTGTATCTCTTATAGTTTAGCTGGTCTGTTGCGGTTCTGCATCAGTGTTTGTTTTCAAGATAAAAGTCAACAGGAAATGCCCATCAGAGCGAACAACTTTTGCTGAGACGTTATTCCTATACCTATGTGTTATGGTATAGCTGGGCTCTTGGAGTTCCACAACAGGTGTTCCAGATCTTTGATTTTTATAAGTCAACAGAGAGTGCTCATCAGATTGAACAACTTTTGCTAAAACGTCATTCCTATATATATATATATATATGTTATAGTGTAGCTGGGCTCTTGGATTTCCACATCAGGTGTCCCAGATCTTCAAATTTCTTCTCTCAGCAGAAAATGCCCATCACGTGGAACAATTTTTGCTATGGTACCATTTATGTATCTCTTATAGTTTAGCTGACCTGTTGCGGTTCTGCATCAGGTGTTCAAGTTTCCAAGATAAATTATAGCCTATGTGTTGCCCAGACTTAATACTTACACAACAAAAAAAAGATCATTCAAATCCGTCCAGTAGTTCCGAAGATTAGCGTGTACAAACAAACAGACAAACAGACAGATTTTTTTTTTTGGATTCGTGCTCTATTACTGTTTCTAAACTCCCCTCAATTATTTCTTTTTCAATATATTCAATGTACAGACACAGTTTTTTTACTGTTTTATTATATTGTTACGTTGTTTTTTTGGTACCTAACATTTACCTGTGAGCATGCGTTGTAAATTGAGAGGTTTCCAATATGATTCTCTCCATGATTTCCAAGTGAAATGTTCATTGTGGTTTATGCAAATGACTTTGGGTTGCGATTTGAAGAAGGAGTCATCTTTGCATCCGTACTTCATCACCGGACTATTTAGTAACACTTCCTGACGATAAATCACTGTTCGGAACCATGAGGTGTGCGGGAGCGGGGAATTGATAATGAAATACGGGTGTACGCCACGAGTGATTTATTACGACTGACCTTAAACTAATACATGAGTAAATATGTATACTACTTACATACCTATCACACTACACCACAGGGGTACAAGAAGAAAAAAAAAAAAATGTCATACAATAGAAAACTTTTTTTTTTTTTAAACTAACAAACACTAGTTAATATAATTATGTAAGACAGTGTTATTATAAAAGTTGTTTATCATTAAAATACATTATTTTTTAAACATTTTTGTTCTATTTTTGTGTACAATTTCTGCTTTATTGTTTTTCATAATTTTTACATTAGGTTCCATATCTTCAATGACAATAAATGGACCATTGTACAAGGTATCCAATTTATTTGCAGTTTCATTTTTTAACAATATTAAATCACCTTTCTCATATCGCACTTGGTTTATGTTTGTATCATACATAGATTTTCTCATTTGTTTATTCTTTATCAAATTATTTCGCGCATCTCTGTGTGCTACTTGTAAACGATATCTTAATTCTAAACTATAATTATCTGGGTTATATAAAGGTTCTATACTATTACTTATTCTACTCGGAATGTCACAGGGTTTTCCAAAAACTAATTCATACGGGGCATATTTTGTAGAAGAATGTACAGTGTTATTAAAAGTGAAGCACCAAAAGGGTAGCCAGTGGCTCCAAGTTTCTGGGAAATTATCGCATTGTATTCTTAAGAATGCACCTAAATGTTTATGTGTATTTTCGAGTGAACCAATTGACTCGTGATGATATGAAGTTGAGTTTAATTTTTCAATTCCTAAAAGCGTGCAGACTTCTGTCATAGTAGATGACATGAACTCAGTGCCTTTATCTGTGGCTATAGTTTTTGGGATTCCGAATCTTAAAATAAATTGATTAACAAATGCTCTCGCAACAGTGATTGTTTCCTTATTTTGAAGAGGATAAGCCTCAACAAATTTACTTAATTCGCACTGCAAAGTAAGTATATAATTATTACCATCTATATCTTTATCTAAAGGACCTACTAAATCTAAAAATACTTTCTCGAAAGCATATGAAGCTGTGGTTGTTATTACCATCGGCTCCTTGGTTTTTTGCGAATATTTCGATTTTTGACATTTTTCGCATTTATTTACAAAATTTCTTACGTCCTTTTCCATTTCTGGCCAGAAGTATTTCCTCTTAATGTTATTAATCATTCTACGCACGCCTGCGTGACCACTAGTGGGTAGTAAGTGATAGTCGTTAATAATAAATCTCTTATCATTTTCATTATCTATTTTTTCTACCCCTCGTAAAATACATATCCGTGGACCGGTCCATATATCCTTACTTTTAATTTCTTCTATTAGTTCTTTTATGAATAACGCGTTATTTTCTCTTTTAATTATACATATTTCGTCGACGTTAATATTTTTACTCAATTGACTTAATTTCTCCACAAAAACGTCTCGCGTGTATTGTGCCTTGAAATCAAGATTGATGTATAGGACTTTCTTGTTTTGGGAGAATGCGAAACACTCGGTTTCTACATCTATACCCACTTGTTTTCTAATTCTATTTAACTCTTGTCCTTCTATTAAAATTATTTCTATCGCATTACTCGGCATCCGTAATAATTCCACGATTCTCGGTTGATCAGGCCGATAGTCTGTGTCATTATTAGTGATTGGAGTGTCCCTTCTATCTTTAATTTCTTCTGATTTCTTTTTCTGAGCTCTAGTCATTACATTAAGTATTTTGTCATTTATACATTTTAATTCGTCGGAACTTATAGATATTCTCGACAACGCGTCTGCTACGGCGTTTTCTTTTCCTTTAATATACACAACGTTAAAATCGTATTCTTCTAATGTTAATCGGAACTTTATTAATCTGCTTGTTGGATCTTTCATTCCAAACAAATATAACAATGGTTTGTGGTCTGTCATGATTGTAAACTTTTTACCTAAAAGATATGGCCTAAAATATTTTACTCCCCATACTATCGCAAGTAACTCCTTTTGTATAGTTGGGTAATTTTTTTCTGCTTTATTTAAAGGTCGACTTGCATAAGCGACTGGCCGCATATCTTTATTACAAAGTACTGCTCCTACTGCAATGCCTGAAGCATCTGTTTGTAAAATGAACTCGTTTTCGTCCGAAAAGTCTGGGTATTGTAAAACGGGGGGTGATATTAATGCTTTTTTCATGATTTTAAACGAATTTTTGCATTGTTCTGACCATATAAAAGGGACATCTTTTCGACATAAGTTATTTAGAGGTGCGGTTATTTCAGCGAAGTTTTTTATGAACTTTCTGTAGTAATTGCAGAATGCGACAAAACGTTTTACTTCTTCCGTGCTTTTTGGTGTAGGGTATTCTTCGACAATTTTTATTTTAGCTTTATCTGGACTAATTCCATCTGCCGACACTGTGTGACCTAAGTATAATAGTTCTTTTTTTAAAAAATTACATTTGTTGGGGTTTAATTTTAGGTTAACTTTTCTAAGACGCTCAAAAACATCTATTAAATTTTTATTGTGACCTTCAAAATTACGTCCAAAAATTACAAGGTCATCTAGGTATATAAAACACTTCTCATACGTTAAACCCGACATGGCAATAGTCATTACCCTTGAAAAGGAACTCGGGCTGGTTTTAAGACCCATTGGCATCCGTTTCATCTGGTATTGTCCAGTATTAGTTGTAAAGGCAGTTACTTTACGTGACTCGGGGTTCAAAGTCACTTGATAGTATGATTGACTAAGATCTAAATGAGTAAAATAAACGGCTCCAGAGAGAGACTCTAAAATATCAGTGATATTCGGTAATGGAAATTTGTCGTCTTGTATTACTTCATTTAATTTTCGATAATCTATTACTAGTCTCCATTTTTTGCTATCGTCATTTGACTTTTTTGGCACGAGTAAAATGGGACTAGACCACTCACTTTGAGCTTCCTCTATTATGTCATCCTGTAACATTTGTTTAATTTGCTTGTTTATTTCAGGTTTTTGACTATTTGGCAATCTGTATGGCTTTGTATAAACGGGACTAGCATCCGGTTTTAAATAAATATTATGTCTATATGATTTAGTTGTTGTGAGCTGACAAGCTCACAACAACTAAACCTACCGGGTGACAACCCGGTAGGTAAAAGATATCATTGTACTTAGTACAAATTGCTTCTATCGTCCCACGCTCAGCTGTATGTAAATGATCCAATTTTAATAATGGTAACAAGGTATCTGCTCTCTCAGCGTTTGATTTACATGTATTAAACTGACATATTTGGTAATCATTTAATGAATGCAACTCTGGTTCAAAAGTAGGTATGGTAATTGATTCTTCTTTAGTGTTTAATATCTTAACGGGGATAATATTATTTACTGGCTTTACTATTAACGCAGCTAAAAATACATCCTCTTGTAGTTGTTGTGGTAAAACGACACAATCATAATTTACTTTATTATTATTTTTTATTGGTATGTAATGAATGGATTCACTTCTCGCAGGAATTGTTAAGTAACTATACGAAATAGTAGGTGACGCATATAGTGGTATAATATGTTTGTATTCGGTATGTATGATTAATGTATCATTTTCTAAATCTATATGTGAATTATATTTCGATAAAAAGTCTAATCCTAGAATTCCATCCGATTTACACGGTAATTCATTAAACAAATAAAAATTATGATTAAAACAACTACTTTCATTACGCAATGTAAGATAAACATAACCCTCCGAATAAGTTTTGCCACCGATACCATTTATTACAATGTTGTCCTCATACAAAGGAGTGTGTTCCAATAACACCTTCTTAGAAACGGCGGAAATGGACGCGCCGGTGTCAAGTAACCATGAACACCTGGTATTGTTAATGTTTAAATGAACGTACCTAACATTTTTGTTACACGTTAAAATGTTATATGATTTAGGACCGAAAAAACTGATTTTTGTTATTTGTTTTTTCGTTCTCTGTTTTTTCGTTTGTTGTTTGGGGGTTTCCGTCCACTTGGGCTGGATACATTTTTTGTTGATTATGTCTATGTTGCGTACCCCTACCACGATTATATCTGGTATAGTTATGATTATTTCCAAAATTTGAAAAATGGTTTCCTCTTGCGCGTGTGTATCCACCACGGGGATTACCATTAAATCTTTGTTGGTTAGTATTGTTATTATATCTGTGACCCGTATTATAGTTTCCACGGTAATGAAAACCTTGATTATTATAATTGTTTCGGCCACCTCTATTGAAACGATTATTAAACCTGTTGTTTGGCTTACCTCTTGCGCTGAAAATACCATTGGAAGTTGAGGGCTGTCCCAGCTCCTCGTCCTCAGCAGCACGCACCGCGTCTTTCAACTCCGAGTAGTTTCGTGCTGAAATGATAGTGCTTAAACGTTTATATCTTAATCCATCAGAGAATCTTTTAATCGCGAGTTTCTCATTGATAGGTCTCAGTATCTCGCATGCCTTTTCGTTACCGTCAGCTTGGGCAATTGTGAGGTCTATAAATAATTCTGATATTTTATTTCCATATTCACTAATGGACATATTATTTTGACTTAAATTATTCAATTGACAAAGTATGGAATTTGCTGACTTTTTTGTTAGTAAATAAGTTTTTATATCTTGTATAAGGCTCGTTATGTTATCATATTCGCATTTTAATTTTAATTTCGCAGTTTTAGTTAATCTTGTTTTCAAAACGAAAGAAATTAACATTTTTTCCTGATCAGGATCCTTGAGACAGCTGTTGTATAGTTCTACAGCGTCTATAATTTTTTCTGTAGTACCTTCTGAACCATCCATTACAGGTATTAAGGATGTTGCAGTTTTTATTTCAAACTTCTCCATGTTTATAATAATGGTTTCTATTTCACCTTGAGGATTATATGACAAGATTTTATCATAAATAACATCTATTCTCTCCTTCAACACTTCGTAAACATACTCAGCTAATTCTAACGAACTTTTTTGTTCTGAAAATATACTTATAATAGTTTTATACGATGAATATATCTCTTCTGCTTTTGTTATTTTTTCCCTTACTTTGTCTATATATTGTTGCCTTTTACTTGGGCCTAACTTTCTTAAACTAATTTGAATATCAGTTAATTCACTTAAAATTATTTCTATATCTTTTTCCATGGAGTGTAAAATTAAAACATACTTACAGTTAAAATGAAGAAATGTGCTTAGTTGGGTGGTCCTTACGTGTGTAGTTTATCGATTTTGCCCAATATATTCTATTCCATGTGACATTCCGTTATATTTAAGCTGTAAATTGGTGTAAGATACAAGTTACAAAATTACGATAAATTAGTAATAATTTGCATGGACACATTATATAGGTAGGTACTTATTAGTTCATTAAAAGTTCTCTAAAATCGGAACAACTAAAGTCTCTATGTCCTAGTTGGATGATGCAACACTGCTAGATGATTTTTTTTTTTTTTTTCACTTAATATGCTTAACGTTATACGAAGTGAATTTACACTTTATTTATTTAGTGTTATTGTTTATTTATTTTGTTTAATTTTTATTTTGTTTTATTTTTTAATTTTTTTTTCACTGTGGCGCACTAATACACAATATACACGATTCACACTTTTTCGTTTTCTTCTTCACGTTCTCGTCTTCCCGACAACCGCAAACGCATTCTTCTTATAAACTCCGACTCTACATGCTTCCCGATCCATTTCTTTTGCCTGGCCTTCAGTTTTTTCCATATTATTATGATGGCGGCAACGGCGAAAATTGTTAAGGCCGACGCCAACAATATATTGTTCATCTGTATATGCGATTCTACTGTAGTATTACTTCCTCCTGCATTTTGGGCAATTATTACCTCCTTGTCTTCTGTTTTCGAATATGTTTTTCCCATTTTATTTTATTATTATTTTTCGCCAATGTACGTGACCACTTGAGTCAAAGTCTTCCAAGTTATCCATTTTTTATAACGTTGATATCCAAACGCTCTAACTTAGTGCACCGAGGCACACAGGAATCCGCTGAATTGCAGAATTCGCCCGATACGCGACACCCGGCTCCGGTACGTAGGTGCCTACACCGCGGCGCTCGCGCATGGCAGGGTCGCCATGAGGTGTGCGGGAGCGGGGAATTGATAATGAAATACGGGTGTACGCCACGAGTGATTTATTACGACTGACCTTAAACTAATACATGAGTAAATATGTATACTACTTACATACCTATCACACTACAACCATAATAAACTGGTGTTCATAATAAATTAGATTCATAATATCTTATTTAAGCTGCGATTGTGTTTACATTCCAAATGTCATTCGGTTAAACGTCAGTTTCTTTCTGACAGTTGGAGGCGACATCTAGCGGCTGCGATATGCAGTTGTAGTTCTAATCGATACATTTTAACATTTTCATTGGAAATCATCGAACTAATATCATAAAGACAAATCCTTAATAATTTCCAGCTTTTGGTTGAAATACTTAATTGTTTTTTTTAACCGTAAACGGAAGTGAAATTATTTTTTTATTAAGGAGTTTTTTCTAGAAGCATCGCGGACCTCACAATCCATATTTAATCTGTGGCATGTCTATGGCTTAGTGTTGCCAGGTGATTCATTCTCAATTCGCCGAAAGAGTGAGGGAAAAGGTTGCTCCACTTAGGACAAATTTTAATGTTAGAACTAAGAAATAATTAGTTTGTCAGCTTGGATCCTGAAAATTGTTATTGTTTCAGAGTATAAACGTCATGTTGGACAGTTGTTGGGGATTTTCAAGAATTAAATATCTTGAGGTAGTGCTTCGGTCATCAGTGCTCTTGTAAGTTTTACCTGTAACAGGGGAGATTTTCTAGGTGCTCCGCCTGTTTCCGGTTGGGAGGCATAACAAGACAATGGAAGGTCACGGGCGTCATTTTGCTATTGATCAAGCCTGAGGCAAAGTTACAAACTTTATCTCGTGTTTTATAAGGTAAGGATTTTGGTGAATTAGTGTTTGGAAGTGATCTCTGAGTCCTTCCCAGGTCGTTAAAAGGATATTGACGTGATCCCTGGATATTTATTACAGGATTCCATGCGTTGAGGATTCGCAGATGAACTAGGCGGACCTGTTCTACAGCCGGTCGCATCAAGCAGTCAATTGTTTTCATCATTACCCAACTGTGAGTATTACCATTGCTGTCCCACCACGCAGGGTTAGGCAAACAGAAGTCGTAGCTCATTCAATTGTGTTTTCTAAGGGCCTCGTAGGCCACGTGGACTGGCTAATGGTTTAGTCTTTAGATCTCCTAGCTCCTCCCCTCTATTCATTCTCAAGGAAAGTACCATGGTTTTCCCTTATATAATAGGGTCCCCGTATTGTCAATTCCAGGTGAGGCAACTCGAGCGATTCGTCTCGCCGCCAGGATCTAGACGAGCCTCTGGGACCTGGACGCGAGACCCGTTCCTCGAGTCCACTCAAGGCCTCCAGTGGAGACGGTCGTGCAGTAGCAGAGTCCGCCTAGCGATTTATTGCAGGCGGGACGGTTTTTTTTTTAAATCTAAATTGACACCTTTTAAATTTATTTTCCACTGGTTCATATAAGAACCCGTGTATCACCTGCCCGGTTTTCCAAATTAGAAGCCGGTCTTCAACTTAATTAAATTAAAGGACCCCGGGTTCGACACCTACGCTTAACTGGAATTATATTGGACATCTTCGTCGGCTCCGTGGTCCGGGACTGTTCAAGTCCCTGGCGCCCATATAATATTTATTAGTATTCACTAAACTGGAAGGTTGTATCTGGATATTTTAGCAAGAACTAATTTAATTTAATTATACTTTATTTACTTTAATTTGATTTAAACTTTTGAAGAAGGAACAGTACTGGGTTTATCTCCAACCCCCCATGACCATAGTTCGAAACCGACCGAATTTAAGGCTGGCTGGCATTACCTTTTTTTAATAGTTAAGTTTATATAGTTTAAAACAATAAACTTATATTGTTTGAGATAATTTGTTGTTTCTTTGCATTTTAATACCAACCCACCTAGCATCTGGGCTTTTGTTCCATTACCACTAGAGGGACAAAATCTCAAATGTAACAGTGGCGACCAACGTGTGTATTGGTTGGAGATAGAGGTTACGTCTATTGCTGTACCTTATAAGCCAGAGTACTGTTTCTTAAACCTTCCAGTTATTTTAACTTAAAAAAAAACCGTCGCGCGGAATCCTTTGTTAACGAGTTCTAGTCTATATGTTTGTATTGTTTTATACACTTTTGTTTACTTTTACTTAACTATACTTACTCCATAAGACTGCCTATTGTGTAACTGCCTTTACTGCAGATAATATTTACACATTGTTTGAGATTGTACTTTGTGACAGCCAGCTTTCAGTTCAGTACACTGCAATTTTTTTATTTAACAATATGGAACGTCCCATTTCATTTAATTTACTTCGCAAGGATGAGCTCATTTATGAAGTACTGGTTCGAGATGCGAAGCCTGCCTCAACCGTAGAGGAACTACGTGTTCAGATTAGGGAACTAAATAAATTAGTAAGTTCAGACGAAATTGAGGAGACAAACATAGATCCGAAAAGCGAATTACAAACAATCAAGGCCAAACTCCCAGAAATTAGTGAAGTACTTGATAAATATCCTTCCAATTTCAAAAAATTTAACCGCGTTAAGGCTTTATGTTACCACCTGTATCATCGCTTGAGTAGGATTACCCCTCCAACTGATCATAGTACCGACTATGCAACCATTGACAAGCAGCTTAAGGGTTACTTGTCTAGAATTGATTCGGCTAACGCAAGCTTCCATCAATCATTTACTTCCGCCGAGGAGACACCGAAAGCAACGTCAGATTTGCAGCCAAGGGACTTAGTCATTTCCTGCAAGAGAGAGACGGTTAAGACCCTGGGTATAAAATTCGATGGTACAGCCTGCGTAAAAGCGTTTATTGAGCGCCTTGAGGAGCTTTGTGAGGCCAGAGATATTAACGAAGCCTCCTTACATACGTCAGCGCTGGATCTTTTCTCGGACGGAGCCTTATTGTGGTACCGTGGAATTAAAGCGTCGGTTTATGATTGGGCGGATCTAAAGAAGCAGTTGCTCACAGCTTTCGCTCCACCAGATTACGACATGCGTCTAATTTCGGAAATAACAAACAGAACGCAAGGGTCAACTGAGCTGTCTTGTATATATATAGCAGTCATGGAGAATCTGTACAATAGGCTATCTTATAAGGTTCCAGAACGCGACCGTTTGGCACGGATCAAATTCAACATGAGACCGGAATACACGACGGGGTTGTCAATAATGACTGTCAACACGCTGGACGACTTAAAAGAGAAGTGTAGACAACTGGAGCTAGGTTTCCATAGCAGGGCTCAGTTTCATGAACCACCCAAACCAACGTCTTCTTTTGTTGCAGCAGACTTGGCATACCAACCACCAAAAGGTTCACAACGAGTTGAAACCGTGCAAACTGATTCTGGTTCGTTGTTCTGTGTTCGTTGTAGGGTTAAAGGGCATTCATTATCACAATGCAAATCCACGGAAATTGTGTGTTACCGTTGCGGCAAGAAGGGCGTACGTGCACCGTCGTGCCCTACGTGCAGTAAGAAGAAGAAGGAGGCTCAGTCTTGTCCAACCTGTAATTCAAAAAACTAAATTTCCGGAACTACAGCCAACATTTCGATCAGTCAGATTGGGATGATTATTTAAAATCTTTAAAATTATTTTTTCAAACACTAAGGGTAGATACAGTAAGATATAAAACTACGGATGATAGTCGTCCACATTTAACAGTTTCCATATACGATGAGTATTATTATGGTTTACTCGACTCGGGTTCCTGCATCTCGGTATTGGGTACCGATGTTGGCCAACAATTCATAAAGGCTGGTGCGAGTTTACACGCCGATACGGAGTTGGGCAGCATCGTAACTGCCAATGATTCGCGGGCATCCGTGGAGGGTTATTTATTTTTACCAGTGACTCTCATGGGAGTGACTAAGATTATTAAATTCTATGTTATTCCAGACATTACCACACCGTTGATTTTTGGCGTTGATTTTTGGAAGGCCTTTAATTTGGCCCCAAAAATTTTTAATAAATTACCTTTACACTATTTAAAAAACAATAGAGGCCATTCATGTGTTTCGGAGGTTAGGCACCTACAACCTTTTGACGAATTAACACCTGATCAAAAGAATAAAGCGGAGTCATTAATTAAGGATTTCGAAAACGTTTCCTTTGAGGCCAAGGGACTAGGTCGTACCCATCTGTTGCGTCATAAAATAGACACCGGGGATGTTCCTCCTATTAAATAGCGTTATTATCCTTTATCACCTGAACGCCTCAAGGAACTTAACCGTCAGCTGGATGAGATGTTGGAGATGGGAGTGGTGGAACCCAGCAATAGCGCGTGGAATAACCCGGTTCTACTGACTCCAAAACCAAATGGGGAATGGCGATTTTGCCTGGACAGTCGAAAGCTGAACGCGGTCAGCAAGCAAGATGCGTATCCACTACCCTACGTCTCTCACATCTTAGACCAGTTGCGAGACGCGCGATACCTTTCGTCGATTGATTTGAAATCCGCATTTTGGCAAATCGAATTGGACTCCGTTTCTTCCAAAGAAAAAACCGCATTCACGGTTCCGGGTCGAGGTTTGTTCCATTTTAAAGTTATGTGCTTTGGGTTGACGGGAGCCCCAGCAACCCAACAGCGATTAATGGACAGACTTTTCGGCCCGGAGTTTGGTAATAAGGTGTTCGTTTATTTAGATGACATTATTATTTGCTCACCAACCTTCGAAGAACACATTTCGCTTCTTAAACGGGTTTTAGACAAATTAAGGCAGGCCAATCTGACAATTAATTTGCCAAAGTCTTGTTTCTTTCGACGAGAATTAAAATATCTGGGTTACAGAGTGGACGAGCATGGCTTACACACTGACCCGTCGAAAGTTCAGTCAATTGTTGACTTCCCAACCCCTACAACCCGTAAGGAAGTGAAAATGTTTCTTGGAACGGCCTCATACTATAGACGTTTTATTAAAAACTTTAGCACGATAGCGGCCCCTTTAAACGCACTAACCAGTACGAGCAAAAAAGCGCCGCCTTTTCAGTGGACGGCTGAGACTGAAACCGCGTTCTCAACCTTAAAAGAGGCGTTGGTGTCTGCTCCGGTATTGGCTTGTCCAGATTTCTCTCAACCTTTTGAGATTCATTGTGACGCATCTAGTTTTGGGATAGCGGGCACTTTGACTCAGGTTACAAATGGGGAGGAGCACCCAATAGCCTATTGCAGTCGTTCGCTCAATCCGGCGGAGCGCAACTATTCCGCAACGGAGCGTGAGGCCCTCGCTGTGGTCTTCGCAGTCGAACACTTTCGTCCTTACGTGGAAGGCGGTCCAGCGTTTAAAGTGATAACCGACCACTCAAGCTTAAAATGGTTCTTTAACTTAACCAATCCCTCTGGTCGATTAGCCCGTTGGGGTTGTCGGTTATCACCTTACAACTTCACAATCGAACATCGCAAAGGCAGGGACAATGTGGTTCCGGATGCCCTATCTCGTGGCGTTCCGGTGTTGGAAATTAAAGTGCCCGTTAATGACACATGGTTTAAAGCATTGTGGGATAAATGTGTCAGTACGCCTAGGTCGTGCCCAAACTTTATAATTAAGGAGGATAAACTCTACCGTTACTCTAAAAATAAATTCGGAGTGGCTAGTGACTATGACTGGAAGCAGGTAGTACCGGAGGGCAATCGACTAGAGTTGTTAAAGAGTCACCATAGTGGCGAATTATCTCCACATTTCGGAGTATTTAAAACCTATAAAAGACTTGCACTCCGATACTACTGGCCTAATATGTATAAGGACGTGATTAGCTACGTTGGTAAATGTGATACGTGCGCAGCATATAAACACTCACAATTACCTCCTCCCGGACTCTTGGGTGATGCGAAAGAGTGCTCCAAGCCGTTTGAAACCATAAGCATGGACTTGGTAGGTCCGTTGCCACGGTCCAGAACGGGATTCACATATCTCTTAGTGGTCGTGTGCTGTTTTACGAAATACTGTTTACTATTTCCTTTACGTAGAGCTGTTGGTAAGGCTATAGCACAGAAACTAGAAGACGGCGTTTTCCTGGTACATGGTATACCCCGTACGGTTATAGCAGACAACGGGACGCAATTCACGGGTAATGAGTTACGTTCACTATTGGGGAGGTACAAAATACCTCAAGTTCACTTCACACCTCGTTACTGCCCAAGCGTGAACACCGTAGAACGCTATAACCGTACCATTATGACCGCGGTATCAATTCTCGTGGAGGATGACCATCGATCTTGGGATGTTAACATCTCAAAGATCCAGTTCGCTATGAACACCTCCACAAACGAGGTTACTCGTTTTACCCCGTTCTTCCTAGTACATGGCAGAGAGGCAGTTAGTAGTGGAGCTGACAAGTAAACATTAGGTGTGATTGTGCTCGTAATTAAATAATTATTTAAAATAGAAAAACCAGTATTTAAACAGTGTATCATACATAAAAGTGAAGACAGACTCATAAACAAGCAGTACCAGTGTCATCATAGTTAAAAAATACCGGTTTTACATATAAACATAGCTTTTCCAATAATATGTAAATAGTGACAAAAAATTCATAAACTCAACGCTATAAGCTATACCAGTGAAAATATCAACATTTTAAGACATTTAACCTACAAAACAATAATAAATAAAAACAATTTATGGTGTTTGGTGATAAAACACGTCTAGGAAAAGTGAAAGAAGTTCCTGACAACAGCTGTTCGTTATTTTTATTTAAAACTCAAGCAAGTCGATAATAGCAGTACAACGAAAAAGCGCCATCTATCAGCGAGTAGCAGAACACTGTTGACATTACGCTCATCATTCATTCTTTTTACAGACTTGGAACATAGCATTTTGGCACATCAAAAAAATTCGTGGATGGATGTGTTGCCATAATATTGAACTCCATTTTCCCCGTTAATTACCACTTATAAAAAAAACAATCTAAAGTGGGGAAAAAACGCACAAAAATACAAGGTCGGCTAGAATTAGTACGAGAAATGACTTCAAGATGCCAGAGAAAGTGACCTGCTTTAAATGCAAGAAATCTGTTGATATTAAAAAAACAGCATTATGTTCAACATGTAACAACCGCTATGAATTAGATTGCATTGGATATCCAGAACAAACCTACCGACTTATGGACCTAGAGTCTAGAAAAAAATGGAGATGTACGACATGTATCAAAAATAAAACAGTCTCTAACACAAGCTACGTATCTAACATCACATCAAGGAAAAAACCTCAAGCAAGCCGCTCTTTCCCGAAACCGATATGCAAATCTGCTGAGAAAAACCAACAATCTGAAGCTGTACAACCAACAACTCTTAATATGTCCGAAGTACTAGACTCCCATATTCTGTCCGAATTGGAAACATCAACGGAATCGTTCAACACTCCTAATAAACTATCTAAAAGCGTAGACGGGACAATAACTGAAACTTTGTCAATTTTAGAAATGAAAGACACAATAAAAGAACTTACAAATAAGCTCGATAGCACCGAGAATGAGCTAGAAAATACAATATTAGAAAATAACAATCTTCGTCAACAATTACATAAGCTAACTACGGAAATAAAAATGTTAAAAGCACTTTGCTTTTCTCCCTCCATTGAAAACAACGCAGATATCATAAAAGGAAGAAAACACTCCCAACCACAGACTTTCTCTACACCTTCCACTCCACTTACTAGCAAAACTAATGCAAGTGATAACAAAAGCATTAAAATTGTGTTGCTACAACAGAAAATTACAGGCCTACAACAAGAATTGGAAAACGCACAGGAACAGCTTGTAACTTTCAAGAAACAAATAGACGCGCTCAAACACTTTAATAATAACAACCATCAACAATCCCGAGTGTCGAAAATCTGCCCACAAATGCCTGCTCGTACTCGAGAACAACAAAGTGAATTGTCAAATAGAATCCTTATCTTCGGCTCTCAACAATGCGTGGGCCTAGCAGCAGCTATCATTCAATCAAGAAAAAATACTCGGTATGAAAGGTATAACATTATCTCTGAAACAAAACCTAATGCTTTATGTAACCAAATAATAATGAACTGTCGTCATACTA
Organism: Xestia xanthographa; assembly: GCA_905147715.2. Taxonomy (NCBI): domain Eukaryota; kingdom Metazoa; phylum Arthropoda; class Insecta; order Lepidoptera; family Noctuidae; genus Xestia; species Xestia xanthographa. The sequence goes on from LR990649.1 coordinate 30,221,823, forward strand.
AGTTAAACCCTAACGATAAACTTGTAATTTGTGTGGGAGAAAACGATTACAATTTAAATTTTGTTTTATCCCAACTAAGAATTGTGTTAGATACATTTTATAACAACATGGTAATTGTCTTGAATGTGTTTAAAAATGAGAATTTAGACATAAATAATCTTAACTATCGTATCAAAAACTTGTGTAAAACCTACAAAAAGTGTAAATTTTTAGAATGTGGAACCACTAACACATACGGCTTATGTAACAAAATTAATTACCTTATAGACTATAATGACTACAGCGAGAACTACCTAAACCCAAGAGAACTTATGAAGAAGATAGCGAGTAACAAACCAAGCCTTAAATTAAAAGTTAATATTATAAATGAACCCAAGAAAGGAACAATTCCTTTCTACTTTCAACGCAAGAATTCAGCACCACAAACACTAAACTTTATAGATCCTGTAGAAAACCCACAAAGAGGAACTATTCCGTACTATTTTCCAAAGATAAAACGAAATAGCACATTTTTTCTATCCCAAAATATCACCTCCAGTAAACCATAACCTTAAAATACTCCACCAAAATATTGCCAGTATCATATCAAAAAAAGAAATTCTAGAATTAACCTTGCTAGAACTACAAGAAGAGCATAACGACCCAGACATCATATGCCTTTCCGAAACTTTTATCAAAAGAGACTACGAAAGCTACATTAAAATTCACGGTTATGAGATGGCTTCTAGCTACTGCAGAGAAAAACAACGAGGTGGTACCTGTATTTTTGCTAAAAAAAACCTGTTATTCAAAGACTTGCCATTTATTAAAAGCTACGCCACGCAAAACATTTTCGAAGTTTGCGGAATTGAACTTACACATCATAAATTAATTATAATTTGTGTCTACAGAACACCTCAATCAGACCCGAACCAATTCTTAATCAAATTAAATAGCCTCATGCATAATTTGCTTCAACAATATAAATCTAGAATGAAAATAGTTTTAGCGGGTGATTTGAATATTAACACCCTTAAAAAAGGCAATATTACTACTCAATTACAGGATCTAGCATACAACTATAATCTGAAATTTCACATTAATGTACCAACACGTAAGTTATCATGTATAGATCACATTCTGAGTAACATTCACGACGCTACTGCTGCAGTTATGCCGCTTCACTTGTCTGACCACGAGACAGCACAAATGTTAACTATTCCCATAAAACACAAAACTCAAAATCAAGCAATATATTATAAATACAAAAGAGATTTCAGTTCAGATCATATCCACAAATTTAAGGAATGCCTAAGAAATCTTTCTTGGTCTGAAATACACACGGCTAACAACGCAAACGCAGCATTTAATCATTTTCATGAAACATTTTGCCTACTTTATAATCTTTGTTTCCCTAAATTAAAAGTAAAAGTAAATTTAAATAACAAAAAGAAACAAAGTTGGATAAGCAAGGGCTTAAAAACAAGTTGTAAAACAAAAAGGTTACTGCGCCATCAATTTTATAAAAACAAAACTGCGACTAATAAGACTAGATACCTTAAATATACTAATCTCCTTAGAAAATGCATATTTAAATCCAAGAAAAACGCAAATATCAAATACATAGCTAAAAACGATAACAAATGCAAAGCTACGTGGAATGTTATAAAAGACGAGCTAAATAGTGCAAACTCCAGACATAATATAGACAGTATCAAATATAAAAACACACTTATTACCGATCCAGTAGAAATAGCGTCTGCCTTTAATAACCATTATATCGATTCAACAAACAAATCAATGCCAACAAACGTCACAGGTAACTCTAGCAATAATGCAACTGTTAGTTCAATGTTCCTCACACCAATGTCGATAACTGAAGTTAAGAAGGAAATACTGCTTTTAAATAATACAAATTCTGAAGGGTACGACGAAATTAACACAAAAATTATTAAAATCTGTGTCGACGAAATCGTTGAAGTACTAACATACTTGATTAATTTGTCATTCTATGAGGGAATTTTTCCAGAAGCTTTAAAGCTTTCCGTTGTTAGACCACTTTACAAAAAAGGAGACAGACATGACCTAAACAATTACCGCCCTATCACCCTAATACCCATCTTATCTAAAATATACGAAAAATGTATGTACAAAAGAATTACAAATTACTGTACAAAGTTTAATATTATAAAAAAAGAACAGCATGGCTTTCAAAAAGGGAAGTCTACAACATTAGCAATCTATGCCCTCATAAATATTATATTAACTAACATCAATGACAACAATATAACCACAGGATTATTCTTTGATTTATCGAAAGCCTTCGACCTAGTTTCACACGATCTACTACTGCAAAAGCTAGAAGCAATCGGGATTAGAGGGCCACCCTTACAGTGGATAAAATCATACCTTGATAACAGGCAACAATGCGTTACCATAACAAACATTAACGAAGATAAAGAATTAACGCTGCGCTCATCAAACTATAGATATAATAAGTTTGGTGTCCCACAGGGAAGCATACTAGGGCCGATCTTATTCTTGATATATATAAATGACATCATTAAAATAACGAAACATAAGTGCATATTGTTTGCTGATGACATCTCGATTATTGTGACATCTAATAAAAAAACAAATACAATTTACGACCATGAAACTGACATTAACAATACAATTGACATTTTAATTAACTGGCTCCATTTTAATAACTTGAAAATAAACCTTGACAAATCCGTTTATATACAATTTAACAAATCGAATAATCATAAATATAACCTTAAATTAAATATACCCAAAATTAAACCAGTAACACATACCAAGTTCCTAGGAGTTACTATTGATGAAGATCTACATTGGAAAGTGCATGTAGACAATGTTTCAAGCAAGATAAATAAGTTTGTGTATGCTCTTAGACAAGTAAAAAAAAGTACTAATCTAAAAACAGCTATATTAGCTTACCGTGCGTATGTGGAATCCATTTTACGTTATGGACTTATAATATGGGGTAACAGTACCGACCAAAATAGAACATTTGTTGCTCAAAAAAAATGCATTAGGGCTCTATACGGACTTCATCCTGAGGAATCATGTCAGCCAGTATTTAAGAAACTTGGCTTGTTACCGCTACCTTGTCTATATATTAGTGAAATATGCATGTTTGTATGGAAACATAAGGAATTATTTAAAGTAGCAAACGATGTAAATCCTCGAAGCCGACGAGATCCTCACAGACTCGTACTTAACAGTGCTCCCAGGCTTGCTAAGTACAATAAAAGCTGCTTAACTATGTGTGTACGAATTTACAACAAATTACCTACTGATCTGAAAATGCTACACTTGAGATATACTTTTAAGAATAAATTGAATGAATGGTTAATTAACAATAACTTCTATAGTCTAAAACAATTCCTGGAACGAAAATAGCGTTGTTGTAATATGATATTGATTTTGTTAAGGAAATTGTAATTACAAATATTTGCATGCTATGTTTAATCTTGGCAAAACATGTCTGTCCTATTTTATACTGTAAGACCTTTTTATACCATGTTTTACGCAAATAAATATATTATTATTATTATTATTAAGATGTCTTCGGCAATGATACCGTTGCACAGCCCACTCTAGCTTGCGCTTCCCGCAGTTCATATGCCAATCAGTTAGGGGGTTTGGGTGAGATCTTCAATAAAGTAAAGGACGCGCTCGTCAAATCGCATAAACGTAGTGCTCGTTATTATAATAGTAGTAGGAGGCACGCGGAGTTTAAGGTAGGCGACACTGTTTGGAAGAGGACATATCCTCAGAGTGACGCCTCAAAATTCTTTATGGCCAAATTAGCTCCTAAATATGAAAGATGTATAATTAGAAAAAAACTTTCACCCTTAGTGTATGAATTGGAAGGCTGTAGTTCCGGTAAAAACCTTGGTACATGGCATATCAAGGATTTTAAATCACCATATGGCGAGGATTAACTTTTTTATTTTATTTTATAGATGGTCGCGGTGACCTTTGAGGGCTGTATATGCCTAGGGACTACTGGTTTACTTGTAGCATTGGTGGCTGTATATGCCACGGTGTTAGAACCATGTCAATTAAATATATTTTACACTGTTTTTGCGGTTCGTAGTTGTTACACAGGTTCCTACTGTGTACACATTTGTGAACTACTTTTAGAGTAGCAATAGACGATTGTTTAAAAATTGTTGTTGGTTTACTTGTTGCTGTAGGATTAACACTCGAAGAGTGTATAAACCTCCGGATTGCTGGTAAGGCAGCATAATGATAGTCCTGAGTTAGGAGGCCTTAATGGCGGGCGTGTAGGCTGCATTGATGGAAAACGTTTTTAGATGTTATTTTTTTTCAGTGGCCGAATAACCGTCACACTCCATTTAGGGAAGACGGTTAGCCATTTCTCATTAGTTTGTAGCAGTTAGTTTAATTTCTTTTGGTGTATTGTTTGTTGTACCAGCTCGGCGTTATTCTCGGCGGTCATCACTTTTAGTAAGAGTATGTGTAGGGTGGTGTTCGTGCACGATTGGGTGGGGTGGTCTCTCCTATATAATTATAGTAGGTCAGACTAAGATAGTACTTCAGCAGATACATACGCATTAAGACTCTTGTTGAAGCTTGTCTTTTACATATTTTTGAATGGATTAGACTCGCTCCAGAAGTAACTCTTTAATAACACACAGGCTACATGGATAATTAAGTGTAACCAGAATTCGGTATTGTTGTTGTATATGCCTTAACTACCTAGTCGTGCCAACGTTTATTCTTTTTTCTTTCTCAGTTCCTGTTTTCAGGGTCGAGCGGTGTAGAATATTGTAAGCGTGCTTGGTTCTTTTGAGCCTGCTTAGACGCTGGAGGGCCAGCGTCGAGATTTGCCCTATCGGGTCAAATCTCTGGTGGTTGGGGAGGTACTGTTACGTTGTTTTTTTGGTACCTAACATTTACCTGTGAGCATGCGTTGTAAATTGAGAGGTTTCCAATATGATTCTCTCCATGATTTCCAAGTGAAATGTTCATTGTGGTTTATGCAAATGACTTTGGGTTGCGATTTGAAGAAGGAGTCATCTTTGCATCCGTACTTCATCACCGGACTATTTAGTAACACTTCCTGACGATAAATCACTGTTCGGAACCATAATAAACTGGTGTTCATAATAAATTAGATTCATAATATCTTATTTAAGCTGCGATTGTGTTTACATTCCAAATGTCATTCGGTTAAACGTCAGTTTCTTTCTGACAGTTGGAGGCGACATCTAGCGGCTGCGATATGCAGTTGTAGTTCTAATCGATACATTTTAACATTTTCATTGGAAATCATCGAACTAATATCATAAAGACAAATCCTTAATAATTTCCAGCTTTTGGTTGAAATACTTAATTGTTTTTTTTAACCGTAAACGGAAGTGAAATTATTTTTTTATTAAGGAGTTTTTTCTAGAAGCATCGCGGACCTCACAATCCATATTTAATCTGTGGCATGTCTATGGCTTAGTGTTGCCAGGTGATTCATTCTCAATTCGCCGAAAGAGTGAGGGAAAAGGTTGCTCCACTTAGGACAAATTTTAATGTTAGAACTAAGAAATAATTAGTTTGTCAGCTTGGATCCTGAAAATTGTTATTGTTTCAGAGTATAAACGTCATGTTGGACAGTTGTTGGGGATTTTCAAGAATTAAATATCTTGAGGTAGTGCTTCGGTCATCAGTGCTCTTGTAAGTTTTACCTGTAACAGGGGAGATTTTCTAGGTGCTCCGCCTGTTTCCGGTTGGGAGGCATAACAAGACAATGGAAGGTCACGGGCGTCATTTTGCTATTGATCAAGCCTGAGGCAAAGTTACAAACTTTATCTCGTGTTTTATAAGGTAAGGATTTTGGTGAATTAGTGTTTGGAAGTGATCTCTGAGTCCTTCCCAGGTCGTTAAAAGGATATTGACGTGATCCCTGGATATTTATTACAGGATTCCATGCGTTGAGGATTCGCAGATGAACTAGGCGGACCTGTTCTACAGCCGGTCGCATCAAGCAGTCAATTGTTTTCATCATTACCCAACTGTGAGTATTACCATTGCTGTCCCACCACGCAGGGTTAGGCAAACAGAAGTCGTAGCTCATTCAATTGTGTTTTCTAAGGGCCTCGTAGGCCACGTGGACTGGCTAATGGTTTAGTCTTTAGATCTCCTAGCTCCTCCCCTCTATTCATTCTCAAGGAAAGTACCATGGTTTTCCCTTATATAATAGGGTCCCCGTATTGTCAATTCCAGGTGAGGCAACTCGAGCGATTCGTCTCGCCGCCAGGATCTAGACGAGCCTCTGGGACCTGGACGCGAGACCCGTTCCTCGAGTCCACTCAAGGCCTCCAGTGGAGACGGTCGTGCAGTAGCAGAGTCCGCCTAGCGATTTATTGCAGGCGGGACGGTTTTTTTTTTAAATCTAAATTGACACCTTTTAAATTTATTTTCCACTGGTTCATATAAGAACCCGTGTATCACCTGCCCGGTTTTCCAAATTAGAAGCCGGTCTTCAACTTAATTAAATTAAAGGACCCCGGGTTCGACACCTACGCTTAACTGGAATTATATTGGACATCTTCGTCGGCTCCGTGGTCCGGGACTGTTCAAGTCCCTGGCGCCCATATAATATTTATTAGTATTCACTAAACTGGAAGGTTGTATCTTGATATTTTAGCAAGAACTAATTTAATTTAATTATACTTTATTTACTTTAATTTGATTTAAACTTTTGAAGAAGGAACAGTACTGGGTTTATCTCCAACCCCCCATGACCATAGTTCGAAACCGACCGAATTTAAGGCTGGCTGGCATTACCTTTTTTTAATAGTTAAGTTTATATAGTTTAAAACAATAAACTTATATTGTTTGAGATAATTTGTTGTTTCTTTGCATTTTAATACCAACCCACCTAGCATCTGGGCTTTTGTTCCATTACCACTAGAGGGACAAAATCTCAAATGTAGCAATATGTATAGAGATATAGATAGATATAGATAAATAGATAATATTCTGCCATCTTATAAGTATGCTATTGTAAATTCGGACATACAAACATTCGGCCAAACAATAACTATGTTAAATATTTTTTATGCCTTAAAAATATTCGTTTAAAGAAGATTATGCCAAGTGTGTTATGCCAAATAAATTTCGGAGCATCAAGATTCTGCCTTATAGAAGGAACCCCATACAATGATGTTGATATTGCCCAAGCCTTTTAATCCGCGAACAGCGCGGAAGCCAATCGATTCTCTAAGCTGCTTTTACCAACCGAGCCGATAAGTTTGTTTCGGCGTTTCTTGTAAGAACGAAACAACAACTTTAACAATGGAAGCCTCGAAGGGCGAACTCTTAGAAGGCAGTCTATTATTTGTAATTTCAACTTTTTTAAAGTGATCAGTACTTTTCGAAGACCAATGGAACGTAGACCTTTTAATCAAAATCTCTAGGTATTTTTGGTGTTGTTTTTGTTCTTTTTACTTTGTCACACAATTGTCTACAAGTTTTACTAAAATAAGGCGCACAACCTGTTTTTGCAAATATAATAAAATCAACGAAAAAAAGCTAATAAATTGTCAAGGCTCTGCGCGCGTTTTAAACTGATAATAATTGGTTAAATCGACAGCCAATCGCATTACTTCACTTGCTTTTATTTTTGCTAGTGGATGAATTATATAAAAGTATCAATTAAGCTGGTCTGTGTCGTATCAATCTGTCAGAAACTACCACGACTACCAATAGTTTATAAAATCGTGGAGACTAACTGCGAAGCAACACGTGAATTAATCGACGCAAACGCTGACATAGGACAGCTGCTCTGCATTTTTACACCGAGTAACTTTGAACACGTTTAATTTTATTTTTCACGAATGGGAATGGTGCCAAGTTACTTTAATATACGTACCAGGCGAACATAAGTGCGAAGGGATGCTAGAGATTTTATGTGTGCAATGTTTTGAACGCTGCTTCATAGGTATTGCGATCACATTTTGAGTTTTGATTTTTCTTCAGCTGCAACTTTAGAACTGGGAAATTGATAAATATTAAAAACCAAACCATGCGAGGAAAAGCTACTCTTTCCGAGGTCGATCCGTGGATTACATTCATTACCTCCGTGCTTCGGTAAGCACGTAAGCCCGTTGATCCTAGCTGTCGTTTTTTTAACTTTGACAATAAGAATAAGACAATATTTTTATTAAACATTTGTAAACACAGTGTGTGAGATGTTACAATGAACTTAGATTCTCTATGTTCGAGAGTGAGTCGTTACAAATCAGTGCCCCAAATGTAAAAAAACTAGTCTACCCAAAGGGTATCTGAGAAGTATGTAGGCGGCGCAAAGGAAACAACCGACTAGAACCGCAGCTCGTTTATTACTCATGAAATGACGGTGCTGCGCAGAGCACCTACATGTTTAGGTTTGTACAAACATACCAATCCTTCCCCCATACTTTAAAACCTAAAACAAAGAAAGAAATAAACAGTTAAAAATATTTCCTATAATCTATTGTTCTATTTCTAGTTCTGCGCTGAAGACGGGGAGCGAGACCATTTGTTTCGTTATCAGTAGGCGCATTAACATTGTTCCCATCGACATGACTCTGTGTCTCCGTTGGCTCTGTAACTTCAGTTCCTTTTACATTTCCCTGAGGCTCAGCCGTCTCCTCCCGCGACTCACATGGACCTTCATCACCCTGCAAGTTTTCTGATATTTGTGATTCATTTTGGTTTTCCAAGTTCTGAGGAGGAGATGGCTGAACATTTTCATCATTACTAGTTTCATTAGCCACATACGTACTGACATCTGATTCTGGTAGTGGTAATGCCACACCAGTGTATTTCAATATTTGATCTACATGACGCTTACAATTTAGTCCATAATCGATTACAAAAATTTCAAACATTCTGTTTCCTATTTTTCTTAATATTGTTCCTAATGTCCAAATCTCTTTTCTAGACACAAACCATTTTATCCAGACGTAATCTCCGACTTCAAATTCTCTTTTGTTTTCATTCTTACTATTTACTAGATCACTCTGTTTATTGGGTTAAATTAAATCTAATCTACATCGTAGTTCGCGTCCAAACATCAACTTGGCTGGAGATTCGCCTGAAGAACAATGTTTTGTGTTTCTGTAATTGAATAAAAAACCTAATAGTTTCTCTTCTATTTCATTAATTGGTGTCTGTTCTTTGATGATACATTTTAACATTTTCTTGCAAGTCCTAACTGAATTTTCGGCTTGGCCGTTACTACATGGGTGGTAGATAGGGGAAGTAATATATTCAATGCCATTGTTTTTACAGAAATCGTTAAATTCTAACGAGTTTATCTTAGCGTCGTTATCTGATACAATTAATTGGGGGATTCCAAACCTAGAGAACAAACTTTTTAATTTTCCTATAAGCGCACGAGTCGTGGTACCGCAATTCATGAACAAACACTCTAACCACTTGCTGTATGCATCTATTACGATTAGATAATCTCGTTGTCCTATTTTCATGTAATCTATGTGTATGCGGTGCCATGCGCCTGCGGGGCGCGGCCAGGGCGCGGGCGGCGCGCGCGGCGGGCGGTGCGCTGCGCGAGCTCACGCAGATGCTGCACGAGCCGATCATGCGCTCAATGTCTTCGTCAATTCCCGGCCACCACATACGACGACGAGCTTCATTTTTTGTTTTGACAATCCCAAAATGGCCCGAGTGTAATTCTCTCAACAATTGTTCCCGACAATCTGACGGAATTACTAACTTGTGACCTCTAAATAAGCATTGTTCGGTACTTTTGTATATGTAAGCACAAATACTACGTATTTTTCTTTTTCATTCTTTTAAATCGATTTATACTTAATCGTCTAGCATATTCCATACGGGACATGCCTAAAACGGAACGCTTTTGAAAGCGCGCAACACTCAACGCTGTGGTGTTGCCTACTTCTCTTCTACCCGCACGTTTGCAAAGAGCTCGCTCCGGTAGCTTGAGCCTATAAAACCAAAATTCACAACTTTCAAGTGTTCAGCAAAATAGACCACGTATATCGACTCCAGCCTATGCGATTGCTACATTCATCATCGAAGGACAGGGGCCCCTGAAGAAGCTTGCTGCGTCATACCAGGTCAGTCCCAAAATACGGTTTATGCTAGCCAATTTTCTCCATTTATGCGACAAGCATCCTTGGTCTACTTCCAAGTCAGTTTTACAATGGAAGTATGGCAAAATTGATTGGCACTTTACTTTTCGTTGCCAACCCCGCTTCATATATTTTATAACGGTTTGGATTATTTTATCTTTATTCGTTGCGTCTTTTATGCATTGAAAAGATAATGGCAACATTTTCGAGTCCAAAAAATTTAGAAAAGAAATGCCATCACATTCTTTTTTTTCTGTGTTTTTTGTACCTGTTTCGATCGGGGCTCGCGAAAAATAATCGGCTACTACATTACTATTACCATCGATATATTTCACAGTATAGTTATAGGCGGACAAAATTATCGCGTATCTTTGTAAACGTGATGCCGTCATTAATGATACTCCTGACTTATTTCCAAAAATAGACAATAGAGGTTTGTGGTCCGTTTTTAAAATAAACGGCGTTTCCCTGCCGTACAAATACTGGTGAAAGTGTTTCACCCCAAAAATAATCGCAGTCGCTTCTTTTTGTACCTGACTATAATTAGTTTCGCTATTTGTTAACGTTCTAGAAGCGAATGCAATCGGCCGCTCCTCATTGTTTGTACCGCTCTGCGCGAGCACGGCGCCGAGCCCATACGGACTAGCATCTACTGATAAGATCAGCTGTGCGGCCGGGTCATAATGCAATAACACGCGCTCCGACGACAAAATTTGTTTTATTTTATCGAATGCGCTCTGCTGACGCTCGCCCCACTGCCACTCGACACCCGATCTTAACAATTCATGCAATGGATGTAAAATAGCTGACGCATTGTTTACAAAATTTCTGTAATAATTAATTACACCTAGAAATCTCTTTACTTCGGTAACATTACTAGGGGTGGGAGCTTGTAGTATAGCCTCAATTTTCTTTGGGCAGGTTCGAAGACCCTCTTTATCGATTACGTAACCTAAATAATTTACTGATTTCTGGAAAAAAGAACATTTTTCTTTTTGTAGTCTCAGTCCGGCGTTACGTACCCTACTTAGTACTTCTCTCAGCCTCGATAAATGGATTTCTTTATTAGGCCCCGTAATGCACACATCATCTAACCAACAACTGACTCCTTCTATTCCCAACAGTAAGGTTTCCATTGACCGCTGGAAAATAGCCGGTGCGTTGGCTATAGCCCATATACCAAACGGGTATATTTATATAAACCCTTACTAGTGGAAATAGTAGTTAAGTCCTGGGTCGACTCGGTCAATTCAAATTGGTTATATGCATTACTTAGGTCCAACTTTGAGTAGTGTTCGCCACCTCCTATCTTAGCGAACACCTCCTCGATACGTGGCATAGGATATTTTTCGATTTTCATATCCTTGTTGAGCGTGATAGAATAATCGCCTGCTATGCGTACTTTCCCGTTATTTTTTAAAACAGGGACAATCGGCGTTGCATACCCAGAGAATTGGACCGGTACCAGAATGCCTAACTTCACCAGCCGGTCAATTTCTTCCTCTACCTTTGATTTTAAAGCAAAAGGAACCGACCGCGGTTTGAAAAACTTTGCTTGCGCTCCGTCTTTTAAATGTAACTCGACTTTAAATTTATTAAAACAACCTAATTCGTCGTTGAATATTTCTGAGTGTTCGTTAATCAATTGCTGCACCTCACTGTGCGAGTCAGAAATGGTTTGAATATTATTATTTTGGGGTGATTAAATGCATTTGAAACTGTGCCATGAAATCGCGCCCGAGTAAAGGTGGCCCACCATTTACTACGATATATATCTTTACGGTTTTTGTTTGTCCGCGATACGTAATCGTTGCATTGAAATATCCGAGCGGACTTATTTTATGGCCAGTATACGAACACATTTTTACATCATCTTCATACAATGAATAGGTAGAAAAATATTTATTGTACAATTTATCCGACATTATAGATTTACCAGAGCCGGAATCGAGTTCCATTCGCATATCAATATTATTAACTGTAACTGGTAGTACGATAGGTAAATAATTGACTGACCTTATATTAAAAAGTTCACATTCCTTGCAATCATGAGTATTTTCGCATTTCTCCGACGACGGCGACGCGGAACCCAATACGGATTCAACATTGTTTACGCGCACAGGTTTTTTATTTTTGCACACTTTGTATAAATGACCTTTTACACCACAAGCACTGCATTTATAGTTTTTATCTACACCCATGCTATAAATCCTCTATAAAAGTATCTGAAACAGTTAGCTTATGGCCAACATTAAAACAGCCAGTGTCATAATAACCATTATAACATCCAAACGGGTGTTATAATGTTGTACTGAATTTCATTATGTAACTCGTTTTAAAAAAAGAACATTGTCTAGCACGTGCGATTCACTACCACAGCGACGTAATTTAAAAAAAAAACTTATAGGTTAATTCGAATTCACGTCGTATCCCGCCATCTTTGTTCGATATTTGGATATTAATATTGCACTAAGTACTTTGTTGTTTACAAAAATGAGTGATACAAGCTTTGTGCATTTTAATAATTGTAGGTACAATCCAAAATGTTAATAATTATATTATTACCTACACATGGTTTGTTTTTATTAAATACTCAGCAATTAAACTTTCCATGAATTTACATAGACTTCTTACAACACTACAACACCCTATGGTTTCAGAACCTTTTATGGAGGATTCATATCATGGATGTAGATAAAGTCTTGTATGCAACTGTACATAATTAGGTATTAAAACACTCATGTGATACTATTATCACACTCGGCTTCGCCTCGTGTGATAAACCCACATTCGTGTTTTAATACCCCTTATTATACAACAGTTGCATAAATAACTATTATCTACACCCATGCTATAAATCCTCTATAAAAGTATCTGAAACAGTTAGCTTATGGCCAACATTAAAACAGCCAGTGTCATAATAACCATTATAACATCCAAACGGGTGTTATAATGTTGTACTGAATTTCATTATGCAACTCGTTTTAAAAAAAGAACATTGTTTAGCACGTGCGATTCACTACCACAGCGACGTAATTAAAAAAAAAACTTATAGGTTAATTCGAATTCACGTCGTATCCCGCCATCTTTGTTCGATATTTGGATATTAGTATTGCACTAAGTACTTTGTTGTTTACAAAAATGAGTAATACAAGTTTTGTGTATTTTAATAATTGTACAATCCAAAATGTTAATAATTATATTATTACCTATACATGGTTTGTTTGTATTAAATACTCAGCAATTAAACTTTCCATGAATTTACATAGACTTCTTACAACACTGCAACACCCTATGGTTTCAGAACCTTTTATGGAGGATTCATATCATGGATGTAGATAAAGTCTTGTATGCAACTGTACATAATTAGGTATTAAAACACTCATGTGATACTATTATCACACTCGGCTTCGCCTCGTGTGATAAACCCACATTCGTGTTTTAATACCCCTCATTATACAACAGTTGCATAAATAACTATTAAAACGACACGAATCAGCCGCGTGACTCTTCATTCCGCACACGGTACAACGAGGCCCCTGGTAGCGCGACGGGCCGCTGGCGCCCCCGGCGCCTGCGCCGCCGCTGACCCTGTACACCGGCTCCTGCTTTACCTGCAGCTGCTCCCGCGCCTGGCGTGCGCACGCTGCCTGCTGGGCTACTTCAATCGCCTTCGACAAGGTGGTCGTTTTAGCTCCTAACTCGAACAGACGGTCTCGTTCTGGGCCGTGGTCCATCCCGAGTACAAACTTGTCGGTTAGTAACTGCTCCAACGATGTACCAAAATCACAATTGATAGCTAGTCCCCGTAAACGTGCCGCCCACTCCTCGACGCTTTCGCCCGGTGCCCTCCTCGCCTCATAGAAACGTGCACGATCTGCATACGTGCTTCTTTTGGGTATAAAATGATCGTTGAGTACTTGAACGAGCTTATCGTAAGTAACGGTTTCCACTTTCTCTGGATGTACCAAGTTACGCGCCAACCGATACGAGTCCTCGCCTAGGTGTGTCAGCAACAATGCACTTTTATTTGCATTTTTTATCTCATTCAATTGGATAAACAATTGTAATCGACCGTAAAATATTTCACAACTTTGGGAATTATGGTCGAAAACACCCAGATTTCCTAATAATTGCGAAATCACTTTTTTATTTTATTTTAACGCAGGTATACCAATACTCGATCGCCACTGAGAAGTATGTAGGCGGCGCAAAGGAAACAACCGACTAGAACCGCAGCTCGTTTATTACTCATGAAATGACGGTGCTGCGCAGAGCACCTACATGTTTAGGTTTGTACAAACATACCAGTATCACATTACCCAGAAACTAGGCTGTGGAGGTCAGATAGGCAGTCACTCCATGTAATTCAGCTGCATCCAGTTAGACTGGAAGCTAAACCCAACATAGTTGAGAAAAGGCGATATAGAAGATGATAAAATTCGTAACTTCTAAAAAAACCTGAAAAAATCCTTTCATAAGATACATTTCGTCAAAAAACCTCTCTTATTTCCACTAACTAGACAAGTTTTCAAAAAGCCGTAGGTACATACATTTAATATCTTCAGACATGTCTTATTAGCTTGTAACGTCAGTCTGACTTGACAGGCAGTACTGACGTGTTCACTTCAACAAGCATCAAGTAAAAACGTCAAGTACCACCTCTAATACCTGCGTTGTATAATTGAATTTTGACGTAAAATTTAAAGGTGAGCTCAGATTTTAATGAGCGAGGCTTTTCAAGATTTTGATGAGGTTGAATAAAAGCCAGTCGGGGTGCACTGAATTTTGGGGTTGTATCTTTTGTTTCATTTTACTTTTAATAGAGTTATTTTGGGGTTTTTGTCTTTCAAGCGGTCTTTTTGATAATTAGTGCCTTTTTGTGGGTAAATACCTATCTATTGTAGAACAATACCTAATACGGTCGACCAAGCTGTTTGATTTACATTTTAACATGCAAATTACATTGTAAAATGTAAACCAAATACATAGCTTGGGCGACCGTACAAAACATTATTTTAAGCTGATTTTTATATTAATAGATTCTCTTAGCATTTTTAATAGGGGTCACAATAGCTGTACTAGTCGATATAACAAATTACGGTTGTCAACCGTTTTATAGTACCTAATGAAACTACTTTTTCTTTCGTATTTTTCACGCTATGCCATGGAAAAATAGCTCCGTCATTAATGTATAATTGTTTATGTTTAATATAACTCGGTCTACAGTCTCGGTCGGTACGGATTTTGTTGAAAGGAGCATAGGTAGATCATGATCGGTTAAGACATAGTATTATTGATCCCGTGGAATCTGTGGGTCGAAGAAATCTTTTTGTGGTCAGCATTCTCACAACACATTTTTTCATTTCCTAGCGTCAGCAGCTGTAAATAAATTGCTTCAATATTGTACTTCTGCCAAATAAAATGACACAATTTCGCAGCACTGCGACTCGTCGACCATTACTCTTTTTAATTTACCTCATTTTTCAACTATAAGGTCTCCACTTCACAAGTTTGTAATTAAAAATGACTAACTGTTATCATTATGGTAGAAAAGAGTCTTGTTTTTGACTAGTATGATGTTGAGTCCTGATTGTGTGAGCTTTGTGGTTTTGTATGTATTTAGCGTGTGTTCGTATTTCAGCTGCAATGCCGGGAGCATTGCAGAAGATAGAAAATGTCTAATATATTCTTAAATTCCAACAATTCTTAGAAACAGACTGGCTTACATACAATGCTTGTTTCAAAGAAGCAATATTAATATAGCTGGTTCTTTTTACGTGCACTTGAAAGTTATTAAAGTTTTGCATTTTCTTAGTGTCTATGAAAAGGTTGCATTTAATTTTGCAGAGTGCATTTTATTTTACATTGTCTCACACTTTATGATTTTTTTGTTTCCTTTTACAGCTCGTATATTTTGATTAATTTTAGAGATCTTGAAGTATGCAATTTAGTTTTTTTATATTAAAAGACATTCGTCTTCTTTTCCACAGACGAACCTAAACGTCTTGGGGCCCTTACACACGGCGGGCGACATTTATTTTAACCCTGTCATTTGTCCCATTGCTGGGTAAAGGCTAAGAAAAAAACAAACATTAAATATTTTATTATTTAATGTCCACTCCACTGTTATATAATGTCCACTATGTAATTAGGCTGTGTCAGTGTGTGGAAATTACATAATGGTTCATCTTATAATGTTATATTTAATACCTAGAATAGCACAGTTTTTACATATTGCCTCAACAAAATATTGCATGTGTGCGATGTGCAGTGCAATGCTCGATCCGCGTGTGTGTCTGTTAATTTAGATGTTATTATAATTACATAAAAATTACAAACCATTTTATTTACAAAAACCCAACACAAAAACAACAATTCTTTAATTCAACAAAACACCAAAATAAAGTAATGGGGATTTAATCAAGCGAGCAGGATAAAGTAGGTACCCCAAATAGGCTCACAGTCCAGGGACGTCCCGTACTCATCCGATTTAATTAGGTGTCGACGTCACCCTGACGGTTCTCATTTGTGGACAACTGAGAAGATTTAGGGGGCTCTCATATATTTTGAGAAGGAAAAAGTTTGTTTTCGTAGGAAAATGTTTTTAAAAACAAAATTGGCTTTTTATTTCTTCTTGTTAATTTTTTTATGTCGGGTTTATTTTTCACAGTTTTAGTCCTAATCTTTGATTAATTGTGGCATGACTGTCTCGTTGGTCAAAGTGAGCATGAAGTCCTGGGTGTTAGCTAGGCCATGCAAAGTGATTTTGTCTATTCATCTCGAACATCTCACTAAAAGTCGAGAGCCTGAATTAAGCCCAGTTCATGGCAATTGGCTCGAAATAAAGGCATTTCTGCCTAACCCTACCAAAACTCCGGCGTAATACTTTTATGCATTGTGGCAATCGCATGTATGAACGATATGTATGTTAGTCTGTAAGGGCAAGCCTAAAAATACACAAAAAAATAGTATCTCAATTCATTAGTTAGAGAAAGTTTTCTAGCCATCAGGATCTAGAAGTAATAATACCAGGTACATCTTAGTTGATTAAGTACTTACTCAGTCAAAAGCATAAAGACATCCATCAAGATTAAGAGCAAAATTAACAAAAGGATTACTTTGATATTACGTTTAAGGTAGAGAATATTGCTGGATTACAGCAAGAAATTGGAACAAAGCGAGCAAGTATAAAATAGTTTAGTCTATACGACAAACCAGACTAATAACCTTAAACTGTTCAAATAAATACACGTGACATTAAATGTAACTATGTTAAATATTGTTTGCGAAATAAACAGTTTACAACATTAGTTGTTGAGCAGCCGAATTTCCCCAACCTATGAAGCAATGGCTTAAGAATTTCCTTCAAAGTTAAAAAAAGCGAATTGCGTCATTGGGATGCAGTTTCTATTCCGTGTTCTAGAACAAAACACATACCCCAAACATGTTTTGCAATCCACCGATATCGAAAATCAATATGCAAAACCGCCCCAAAAATGCAATCACGAGCGCTCCTTCAACAAGAATATCATGGAGATCGAACCAGATTCTGATAGAAATTGAAAAATGAATGAGCTGCCAAACCCAGATCCACTGATTTACCTTCCTTTCCCTCCATTCCTATTGACAAACAAATAAAACCGGTCAGATGTCGGCCACAGTGAATGGTTCCGTGGTCGGAATGAATTATTTATGCATGCACAATTTTGATTTTACGTTTTTTTAATTCTTAATCCATTTAACCGCCCGTCCTGATTTTTA
This sequence comes from Xestia xanthographa, assembly GCA_905147715.2. Classification (NCBI taxonomy): domain Eukaryota; kingdom Metazoa; phylum Arthropoda; class Insecta; order Lepidoptera; family Noctuidae; genus Xestia; species Xestia xanthographa. Next base: position 30,239,714 of record LR990649.1, read on the forward strand.
TTCCCTGCCTCAGTTGCATAATGATTACCAGAAATACATGATACGGACATGAAGAACACAGACAGAAAAAATAATGAAACAACTTTCAATCCGCTTCTCTTTTGTTTTACGTTGCTGCATTCTATTTGTTAGGAGTGGAACAACCGCCTGCAAATACAAATCCGAGTAGATTGGTAGGTACACAGTACAATGTCTAGGTTGATATCTTGTATCCTCTATTTATTGCTTCCGCGAACGTTTGGCAATGGAAGAATTCACGCCAGTTTGATGCGAGCCATATAATGCCATTTAAAATGGCAGTAAGGAGGACGGGGGCAATAAAATCGAACGTGTTTATTGCTTCGAGAATGGCGATAGTACCGCAACCGCCACATTCAGTGTATATTTACATTACTATAAAGTTGTTGTTAAAGTTGTTTATGTGGTCTGGAAACTTGTATTCAGGATCACTCTATTGATAAGACAAGGCATATTAATCGAAGTCTGTCTGCAGGGTTTAAAATAACCTAACACAAAGGGGATGGCGTTCTTCTTAGTCTCGTATTCTATTAGAGAGCTCGCCATCACCTTCGAACCTAAGTGCAGTGCAGCGAATGCTAATAAAAATATGGAAATAATCACATTCTTAGTCACATATTTTTGAACTTTGAGTTCTACGGTGAACTGTTTCCTCACTATGTTTCCCATCAACACAGAGCCTTCGTGGTAGTTCACCTCTCCCTCTCACAGAAAGGAGGCCTGTGTCTTAGCACTCTCTGTGAGGAAAGCATATCGGAGATCCACCACGTCAGCCTTGTGTGGGTTGGTTATCGTTACCATGTCTCCGAATTCATAGGTTTAAGGACAAATTTATTAAAATGCAAATGAATTAAATGAAATAACCGTCCTAGCTCCATCTCCTACGGTTCACACTAATTACCCACAATTAAGCCACAGAGGGTTAAGACGTGAGTGACATAAAAGTGACATTTCGTCGGAAATTCGTCATTTTGCGACAAGATGTCGTATACCCACGGATTCATTACGAAGGACTACATTTATAGCCTGCTGTAGACGTAGGGCTAGGGTTTAGGATTATTAATTTTCTCACGTATATGACGTGGAACTATGTACCTTAATTTCAATTGGGTTTTGGAATTTAGCTAAAGATGAATTTGATTACCTGCTCTGCCTAAATAAGATGTTGAAATTTAACGACTAATAATAAAACCGGGTAAAGTGTAACTCGTATTAGATGATTAATTATTTTAAATTATCAATAATTAATAATTATCACAGGTAAAGAACCCTAAATTTGACTTAATAATATCTTTTTAATTAAATGATTTTGAGAAAACGCTTCTTTGATTTTGTTAGGCCAAAGTGACGTTCTATCAATGATGGCAAAGTCAAAAATGATTTTTCGAAAGTTCTTGGTTTAAACGTTAAGAGCTTAGGTGCTCTGGATATCCGATGAAGATTCTCCTTGAAGACGGTTTTCATTCTGAAAAGCCATTTCCTAAAGTAACCTCACATAACATCATTCTTGTAATATTTGAAGGGTAAGGCAGAAGTGTATCATAGTACCTACATCTCTATTTGCCAGTCAGTTATAATCCACCCTTGTTTAAAATCTTTTACAGTTAATTCAGCTTTATTTTAAACTAGAACAATAATTGCTTCAGAACTCATTTTGATTTATGAAAATGTTGGACCTTCGAAGTCCAGATGTTTCCAACTTTCTGATCTAGATATTCAAACGAAGTCAATACAAATAAGTAAAAATATAAATTACATTTTATCGCCAACAACACGTATTTTTTCCAGAAACCAAGAACTAGGTCGAAAACATTAATTTAAAAAAAAAACTCTTCAAACAAAATGATAGATTTGAGAACTTCCCAGACAGACCCTGAAAAATCGTTTCTACCTCTCAAAATGATTGAGCACAAACAGTTTCCAGCAAGTTGTAAATTTTGGTAAACACTAATTTTCCAGGAATGAGATCAACGTCCTGGAATCAGGCTAGTTGCAAATCGTTAGGGTCTGTGTTTATGTTTCAGAAACTAACTTTTCGGAATCACAACACTCGATATTTTGGGTCAAGTTCCCTCCGTACTTCGGAAACCAAGCCTTTTGTCCCGGCTGTCACTTGTACTTAGATCTCTGGCAGTCATAACGGGTAGATGGTAATGGGTAATTCATGTGTTTGTACTATTTTATTCGTTACAAACTTTATAAGTCTTAATAAAATCAAGCGCAGACAATCAGCACTCTTTTAACATCAACATTATTTACAGCGCAAACAGTTCCCCCATTACGGCCGCTCAACATGAAGTCATGGAACAAACGCCCCAGCAACAAATGTGTCTATTAATTTACACATTTGTTGCTGGGGCGTTCGTTCCATGACTTCATGTTGAGCAGCTATTAATTTAGAAGACCACACTATAAATTCATCGACACATAATTTTTCTCTAAAACTAATGCTTTTAATCCTTACTACATACGATAGTCTCCCAAAATTCTAAACAGTCGTTGGCCCTCTTCAGTTCAAAGTCAAACACGCTCGGCCAGAATTAAGTGGTCCCCATTCTGGATAGAACATCGTAACTCAAACAGAGCACTGGTCACTTACGGAATAGCGGTTAATGATATTAGTTATGTACTGTCAGTGAATAACTTGGTTTGTGCTCGGAGGATACATTAGAGCATCTAGCATCCTCCGAGCACAAACTAAGTTATTCACTTATAAGTTATTACGTGACTGTAAAACTTGATAGATTTTTGAAGGTATTTTCTGGGAATAGTGCCGTCTATAGTAAGTACCTTAATTATTTGTATTTTTGAAATATTTTGTTTGATTAACTTTGTGGCTTAATGGGCAACAATACACGTTTTAAAATAGAATTTTAAACAGTTTGAAACAAAACGCCTATTTCACAAAAACGTAGCTGATCAGAGTGGCCATCTCTCAAAGTATAACTTAATCAGTTCCTTAGACCGACACAAGATTTTAATGATGAAAACCTCAAACCGAACACAAACCAGCCACTCGTGTCTTGATATTTTTTCAAGGGAAGAAAAAATTTTCTCTTATCCTACTTATTATAATATCTGACAACGCCAACGCCTACGCATTTTTTATTCACAGAGAAAATTACCTACATAACGTATTCTTCATTTCCAATCCATATCTGAATACAAAACCTAGAAAAATACGAAAGAAAATCACTAATATCATTATAATGCTCATACACTGACGTACATGTTCGCAAACGATTACCATAATCAAATGCTAATCCCAAATAATATAATATGTAAGGATGGGAACCCTTATCCGAACTTTATCCGAATTGATAATAATACGAGTACATATAACCGAAACCTTTGTAAACGTATCTGTAATCATAATTTGGGAAGAGGCTATTTACTATTGATGTCTTCAAAGGATATAATATTCATATTATCGTGTTTCAATGAGAAGTAAAGTTGGCATTTTTGTAACGAAATTGATATTTGATATCCGATTTTTTGTGAAAGGTTTACTGTATAATCTTGTTTTTATTTTTCCTTGTTTGAATGCCTTTACCACGTCTTTGTGTAGGTAAAGGTCTCATCTACTTTTTATTGAACTATGAATGGCAAATAAATATTTATTCTGAAAAGGAATGATTATCACGTCATGGTGTAGTATGTTGCTCCATACAATCCAGAATCACTTGCATAGGTATTTGCAACCTTAGGACCAATCAAATTGCTTCATTTTACGTTGGCAAATAGTTCCTATAAATGTAACTATTTAACGTAAAATTAATAACGGACTTAATAAAAATACGATATATACGACACTTTAAACCCATTTTTCATACTCTCTGGAAAACTAATTACGTGTTACGAATTTAATTATGCTTAAAATTTATTATGGACACGATCATTAAGGTTAAAATAATTATAATCTCATTTTGTAGTGTTTGGTTCTGTTGTCATTTTATTCTGTTAACATTTTGCTGTGTCCGTCGCGTGAAAGCGGCGTGGTAAATGGTTAATGCCACACTCAACAAAAATAAAAAAATATATAAAGTTATAAATAATGGTTCTCCCGTTCTCTCATTCGTATATTCAAAACCAAAGAAATAGCTTGGTTAAATGGAAAACTTTATATCGGATTATAAAAGTTTGTCTACTCATCGTAAACGTTTTAAATCTGAATGTGCTTTGAAAAATACATTGTAATCAGTCGAAGACAGTATTCCGTTTGGCATTAAATATTTAGAGCAGAAAGCAGTCAAGTGGTGGTCCAGTGGTGGCGACCCCTACTTACGAACAGTAAGTCGTGGGTTCGAATTTATTTCATCATCGCTGCTCTCAAAAACGGTGAAGGAAAACATCGTGAGGAAACCGGCAACCTAGAACCAAAAACTTCGAAGACATGTGACATCTACCAATCCGCACTGGGCCCGCATAGTCGATTATAGCCCATTCCCTCTCATAGAGAGGAAGCCTGTGTCCCAGCAGTGGGAACATTAATAGGCTGATGATGATGATGATTAAATATTTCTGAATCTAACACATGAGAGGTGAGGAGAGACACAAATAGATAAATAATGTTGTGTATACAATCTTTGTTCATAATAAAGACTTAGGTAATTTTGATTAAAATGTTGGCTCCGACAAATAAGACTATAAACCAAACATATCCGAAAGAGGGGTGTAACATCACTATCATATGGAAATAACGATATCGATGGGCGTTGGAAGAAAATCCAAATTACCATAGAAATGGGTCGCGATTGGAGGCGCCGGCTCGGCCGTCGTAGCAGACAGTGTGGGAAGAATGTACACTGGCGGCCAGAGTTATACAGCGTGTAACAGAAATATGTTGTCACGTTCAGAAGCACAGATGCATGTCTGAGGCAGAACACCTTGCACCTCCGTAGGCCAGAGAATGGGCAGCAGCGTTTTCTGTAAGTCTTTCATCACTGCGATCTCCAATCCGCCTGCCAAGCGTGGAGATTACGGCAAATTCCTTCCATCATGGGAGAGGCTTGTGTCCAGCAGTGGACGTTATGGGCTGTTGTAGTAGTAGTAGTAGTTCAGAAGCACGGTTCAGATTATCAAACTGAACTTTCTTCATGAGATCAATTTCTTAATCGAGAAAAAAAAACGATTGTCTCATGCATTTGGCTACTCCTCCTTGTCTCAAAAATTCCGTGTAGCCGATGGTCCCAGCTGTCATTTGTAAATCTTTGACAGTAGTCGTTACAGGTTACAGGTAATTGGAACCCCGAAAGTATGATAATTGTCAATCTTATCAAGCGGTATCGTTTTACTTAGAGTGATTAAGTTGTAGGGGTCAGATAGGCAGTCAATCCGTGCAAAATAAAACCGGTTAGACTGAAAGCCGGCCCGAAAATAGTTGGGAACAAGCAAGGCAGATAACAGTGAAGTACAGACGGACTATTATACCACACTTTAATATGACCACGCATTTCTGATACACACTTGTCATACTATTATGGGAAAATTGAGTTTGTTTGTTCCAAGTTCCGTTTGATATGAAAAAGTTTATTCGATTGATCCGATTCTGGCAATCTGATTTCCCCAAGGGTTCGTCTTTGATTTGTAAACAGTTGAGCGAGGTCCATACAAAAGTTAAAGCAGGGTTTTAAAAGCTGTTTCATGAAGTTTTTTTTCTTTTGGTTTGAAAAGAAGCTAAAAGGAATTTCACTTTGGAAGAAAACCCACTAAAGAAACACACTATAAGACAATGTATTGAAATCACATAAGCAAACCCATAAACTTATGTCAGCCTGTTGATGCTTGTTGTAAAAATAGGAAACGCTTTTAAGCGTTAAATCGCTTTAAAAAGCGATTTTTGCTTGCCTAAGCTCCCCGCAAAAAACATAACCAATATAAAAACTAAATACGATACTAGTAAATATATTTTGATACAGTCAGTGTGTAAATAATGTAAATATTATTAGTCTGTGTTTAATAAAAATACAATTCGTACTTTCCAGTATATAAAAACTTATGACAATGATGAAAACTCAATTTTATTAACACGTTCCAGATGATACAAAATGCATTCTCTAAGTGTGTGTACATATACATACTCAAACGGCAAGTCATAAATGTTTCGCTTCCATACGAAACCAATAACTTTTTACGAGCATGGGGAATGTTCAGTTACCGTCAGCCAAAGGTGCCATCGATATGAGATATATTTGATGAGATATATAATACACATAGCGAAAGGTGTTATTTTTCTGATGAATTAATAATTCAGGAGATAGCGACCGTGTTAAAAGCAAGAAATTGGAAATGGCAAATATTTGGCAACCTGAAAACTTTTTTAACATAGGGCTATAATCCCAGAAGTTTAAGGCAAAGGTATACCTTTGCCTTAAACTTAGGTGTATACACCTATATCATAAAATTGGTCAACGGGGTCAAAGGATCAATTCAAAAATTCATAAGGTCGACTGATCCGCCTGTGTGGGATGATCAGTGTAGAACCTAAGAACATACACATTTTAGCCTAGCTTAAAACAGCACGCTAAATGTGTGCTTCTATGTCAAAGGGCACAAATTCAGACCCCGGGCTGCTATTAAGAATTTCCTATTAAAAAAACCCATTATGCTGAGCAGCCGCTTGCGACCACGAGAGCAACGAAGCAGTCGACAATAGTTGCTAAGTTAGCCAATTTTATTTGAACGCCAGTGTACCCCATATTATTATACGATTAGAAGCTTACAAGGAAACATTCTGTTATGATTTTCCCAGGATTTTGCGAGTCGAAATATTAATATTAAAAGTTTATTTGTCCGCTTCGGGAAAGAGCAATATTGCTCCATTCCAGTATTTTTACAACGCAATCTCTAAAGGAATTGAACAGAATATAGATGTAATCTTTGATGATATCCTTGCCATTTCTTCTCTGGAATCCTTTACGATAAAAGTGTTAAAAAATCGTATCTCTAAAATCGTTTCTGTGAAATGGTTCGTCGGCCCATCGAGGAAAAATTTGCTGAATCTACGAATTCAGTGTATATTCATTTGAAATTGGACAGCCTTTTTGGCTTTAAAAGCGAATGCTTTTGAATTAGTTAATTTCGTTTTTTTTTAAGTTTTTTTTGGGAAAGAAAATGTCTGTCTTTTCGCCTGTAGCAGGACAGTTGAATCTAAAGTGTGAGTGGAATGTTCACATAAAGGACTAAGAATTTATCATTGATACGTTTTATAATGATGTTCATAATCACTGTTTAAGTAATAATATAATAGGTAATAATAAATTTTATTTTTCTCCCACAAAGCAAAATTACAATATAGAGGTGTTACAAATATTGGAGATACAAAGGTTTGTGGAAGTCAGGAGTTCAAACTAGGATACCCTGTGCTATGAACTCCTGCCCCCCCTGCAGAGATTGCTATTATGACAATTTTAGAGCGACATGTCATTGTAGGACTAAGTGTGGTATCTTTGTACATTCAAGGTATGAGTAGGCTGCAATCGCCTGCCTCAGACCATACTGGCTACTTCTAAGATCTAAAAATGACGGCCTGCACCAACTTTATGTGCTTTCAAAGGCACAGAGAAAACTGGATATGTAATAAATCAACCACAGTCACCCATCCACGGATCATACATCACGGAAACGTGGCCTTGCAGATTGACCTGTTCAGCTGTTATTTGTTTATTTAAACTTCATGTGCAATAGTTGTACTTAGGTAGACTTAATGCCACAAGGCATTCTCTACCATCAACCTTTGCGTTGAGCTTGGGGTTTGGGTACATTGTTGTTATTGTTTGGCCAAGAGCCAATATTTTTGCGCTTGTAGTTTAATTCCATGTAAAATATTGTTCGACAACAACATAGTTGGCAGACATTAATAATGTGTTCCTTTGTCAAGAATCAGTTGCTATAAAATATAAACTTAATGGTTAAAACTTTTCCTGCTTTGTTGAAATTTATCAACCAAACAATTTGTTTACCCAAACAGCAAAACCTTGCCTTTCAAAGAACAAAGAACATTAATTATCATCAAAGGTTCTAAATGCATTTCCATCAATTTTCCATTACCAATCACACAGTTACGAGTAACGACTAATGGTCCCAGAATACGCTCTCTAATCTTCTTTTCTCGGTTTAAGTCGTAAACCGATTACTTCTGTATACTTACCTATTGGTATTATTTTTTTGAGTTATGTATTAAATCCTTTATGGCAATTTGTTTCAAAGGTGCTATAATATAGTCAAGTATGTTTCATTTGCCTGACTTTTTAAGCTAACCTCTTTATGGAGCTGAATAAATACCTAAATAGTTATAATAATGAACTTGGGGTATTGGGAGGAGCTGATGGCTAAGTAATTACCGCCTTTCGGGTCAAACTTCAGGCTAAGTCACGCTTGCTTAGGTTGGTCAATGGATGGGTGACCACACATTACATACTGAGTTTTCTCCGTGCCTCGGAAAGCACGATAAGCAGTTTGTCCCGGCGGTAATTTCTGGATCATTGACAGTCGTTACAGCTAGTCAGTGGGCCTAACTGGGTTTTGGAGGTCAAGTAGGAGTGAATACCAGTACTTAACATAAAGTAACAGAATATCTGACCTTTACAACCTAGTATCTGGGTATAATGAAGACTGTTTAAGACTTTCACGGTTTTTCACTACACTTAATCATACACTTCACATTTACTACACTTTCTCATTAATAAAGAAAATCTAAAGATATTATCCCGTAAGTACTTCAAGTATAATGAAGACTTATTGTTAGTGTTAACAAGTACCAAATAGATACACAACGGTTATGACGTAGTAGTTGCTTAATTATTCCTAAAATACTTTTAAATATTCTCATTCATTTCTAAATAATATTCTTTATATTTATTTTCTCATTTAAGTCATTTATTTGATTTATATAGCAATCATTTAGTATTTCATCATAACTTATTGAGTAACTGACAGTTGATTTGAATATGGCGGTTAAGTGTATAATAAAACCGGCCAAGAGCGTGTCGGACCACGCTCAGTGTAGGGTTCCGTAGTTTCCCGTCCGTCACAATAAGTGTTCCCACTTATGAGTTTAAAGGTGGGTATCCATTATGTAAAAATGCTTGCATATACGAATATACTACAAACTTAGTCCAGAAATTATTTTGTACAACTTTTTGTCTTTTTTTTTACAAAAACTGTTGTTTCAATCAAGTTCAAAATGATTTTCCTAGAAAGTCCTTATAAAGTTCTACTTTTCAGATTTTTTTCATATTTTCTAAACTTATGGTTCAAAAGTTAGAGGGGGGGACGCATTGTTTTTTACTTTTGGAGCGATTATTTCTGAAATTATTGACATTATCAAAAAATGATTTTAGAAAACCCCTATTCATTTTTAAATACCTTTCCAACAATATATCACACGTTAGGGTTGAAATTAAAAAAAAAATCACTTCCCACTTTACATATAGGGAGGCTACCCTAATAAAACATTTTTTTCCAATTTTTATTTTACCACTTTGTCGGCGTAATTGATATACATATTGGTACCAAATTTCAGCTTTCTAGTGCTAACGGTCACAGAGATTAAGCGAGGACGGACAGACGGACGGACGGACAGACATGGCGAAACTATAAGGGTTCCTAGTTGACTACGGAACCCTAAAAAGGGAGGCAAATCATTTTAACAGGCATTATAATGTGAATTAGTGATAAGGACATTACTCTGCCCAAATACAGACTGAGTGTGAATTATAGTTCGTATTTAATTGAGTAAACCCTGCTACTGAATAACATTAGTTTATAGATTATAGCCAATGGAGATTCTATTTTCATGCAGATGATAAAATTGCCAGTTATCTACGCCAAACGAACCAGGAATTGATCGTTATGAAGTTCACTCTTTTGGAAAGTAAATAATAACATAAACTGGATCTTCACAACGAATACGTTAATAAAATATACGGTTATAATATATTCTAAGTTTAGTTGAGCATTTAAATGTTATGTTTGTATTAAGGTTAAAGATAACAACGAGTAAACGTTACGAAGTACTCATGAATATGAAATTACCTTCCTACGTGATTCCGAAATCCTTACTCCTCACATTTATTTACCAGCCTACATTATTATTAACTTTCATTAAAATATTAACCATACCTTTTACTTAGATTGTTTGTTGATTAGTTTTAAAGTAATACTAGCTAGTAGCGAATACTATCATATGCACCTGATCTTCTTTAAGAACATCACTAATAAGGGCAACGCCACTCCCGCCTGACCACCACTAAGATAATTTTTGCTTGCACTCGCCAAATAGAAACGCTCTCTAGCCCCGCCCCCCGTTGACTTTGTACAGAAATAATGAATGAAAAGATACCGAATTGGCCGAGCGCACTGACGACGCACACCAAACGAGAGTTATTGTTATTTTGCGTGCCAAAGTTGACGCTTTCCTAATAGGCCCAAACTTTAAGGGGGCGTGGCTCGGCGCCTCCGCATGATTTAAGCGAAAAAATTTAAACTGGTCAGGCGGAAAAGACCACGATAGTACATACATAGATAGATACCAGTAAGTACTCATTTCGACACATGGACACATTTTCCCCTCCTGACCCAATTTAAGCCACTATTTAAAACCATCTTACTAAAAAAATATCCAATTTGTACCAAAATACGAATGCCTCCAAAGTTTTCGGCCCACCTCAGGTGCCTAATAGAATCGCCCTTTGGTTAGACCCAAGAGAATATAATTTGACCCCTAAATGTTTAGAAATAAGGCTCTTTATTGAGTTACGTATGTTTTTAACTTCGAAAATTAGGTGCTTAGCTCACAATTTCAAGTTGAATAAAGAAATTCAAAAGTGTTATTGGGTTATTGTTTGTAGATACTAACTTAATACCCTCTTAGGTAAAAAGTTATTTTTAAAAGCTGGTGAAGGTAAGGTAGATTATTTGGTTATGTCCAAGTTTGTGGTAAAACATTTCTTGTACCTAGCTAGAATATTATAATCTTTACTACATATTATTCCACTTTTACTAGATATTATTATTTAAGCAAAAATATTCATGCATACAAACCAAACCTACTCGGGTCGGTTTGGGTTACACGTAATTAGTGCTGTTCTCTTCCTTTATATTACTAGTACTCAAAATATTCCTTCAGAAATATACTCGCTAAGAAAACCGCTAAATAGTTACTCAACATTTGCAGCTGAAAGAAGTTTCGAGGCGTCGACAGATTCAATAGATCGAAAGTGCTCAAGCCAGAGCTAAGACGATTTCATTCGGAAACCACTTGCGTCACCAGCAAAGCTAGGCGAGTAGTGATTAGGAGGCTAGTTACGTCACGGAGTAGACAAATACGAGTTAGTTTAGAATACTCACTAAATTAACATGTTTTATATAACTTCGATTGACTTTATGATGTTTCTTACAGCTTCTATTTCGCATCACGTCAAATCTTCGTCAAATGGATTTAAGGATTCTTTTAAATCCAAACCATACCAACCATACTCAAATATACTTTCAAATAAATAAATATTTATTTGAAAGTTACGTCTATCTACCACCTTTTTTTTTAAATCTTATACTTTTTGTTAATTCTTACCGCATTGATCATTAGTACATAACATTAAAATGTAACCATTACGCAACGGGTGGGGACCTGGTGTCCTGAAATATAGACCTCACGTCTAGCTTAAGCACCAGTCTCCCACAGTATAATTATTGTTGTTACGTATTTTGTATTGATACCTCTTTAATGTACTACCTATATTGTGGTGAGAAATAAATCTTTATTATTATATTTTATTATTATTTTACCAGGCTACTACTACGGCAGCGAAGCCAAAAGGAAGGGTTTTGACTTCTAAAGTCTGAGTAGATTTAAAATTAAATTGAAACACAGGTAGGCTATGACCTGGGATAAAACACTTTTATCCCGGTGGTACGTTCCCGTGGTCTAATTTCTAACCTCCACCCGGGCCAAGCCGCGGGAAAAAGCTAGCAAGATCATTTATTTATCTTCTTAAGCCTTTTTGGGAAACCCTAAAAACGACACACAAATAACAAACCCCTTGCGATACCGTAAGACCATCCTTTTTATCGAGCAACCCAGGAAGCTTACTCGAGAAAAAGCGAGATTTCTCGCTAGAAAAAATCCAAGTAGCCATATAAAAGGCTTTTGCCCAAATTCAAGAAAAGTCCCCGACGACCATTGAAGCGATTGCTACGGTAGAAAATATAATAATCTTTCGTTATCGCACGTGTTTTCCAGTAGGCTGGTATGCTGATAGCCTTTACAAAGGACGAGCAAGATAAGGAAGGAAATGGGAAGGATGCCGTGAAGAAGTATTGTACGCGTAGGGAGGTCCTGTTGAACGAACAATGAACCGTGACAAAAGGGAATAAATTAAAATCAGAATTCAAAAGTTGAGAAAATGGAAAATGATTTTTGAAAATCTGAACTCAAAAGTAGTTGAGAAACGACTTAGTGTTACTGACAGTGTACAATTCGCAGAAAGATATCCTTATTTAGTTGAGGTAGAAAATTTGTACTGTTGGGATTTATAGATTTCTACTTAGCTCTCTCCCTCTTTCCTAATGATGCTGTGCCCGGCAGTACTTTGTTAACACCATCTATGTAATACAATAAAGAATTGAGTATTGAGTATCTTTTGGCGCTAGAATGACGCCAATAAGGGGGTGGTGTTGGTAAACCTCGTGTAACTGTTTTAACATACCTAGCGGACGTCACGCAGTTTCACCTGCGTTGTTCCCGTTCCCGTGGGAGTACGGGGATAAAATATAACTTATTTTTTATTTACTCAGGTTGAATGTAGCTTTCTAATGGTGAAAGAATTTTTGAAATCGGCGCAGTAGTTTTTGAGTTTATTCATTACAAACATACACACACCCAAAAATACAAATCTTCCCTCTTTATAATATTAGTGTAGATTACGCCTGTAATCCCCAAAAGTGACCCACCCACACTTTGCCAGTTATGTTTTAGTTTTATTGCCATAAAATCCAAAGTCCGTAGCTGCTACTGAAAACTTCCAGATGGAAAAACCCAATAACATTTTTCCCAACCCGAGAACCGAACATAGGACCTCATGCTCAGCAGCCGTGCTTGCAACCACTAGACCAACGAAGATCTGTTTCAATTAAAAAATGAACTATAAATATAAATAAATAATAAATATCGCTGGACATTACACACAGCGCCATCTAGTGCCACACTAAGCACCGAGGTTTGTGTCGTGGACACCAGATAGTTGATATACTACATAGATACTTTTTGTTTGTAAATACATACTTATTATACATATGTATAAGCATCCATGACTCGGAAACAAATGTCTTTGCTCATCACACAAACATTTGCTCCGACCGGGATTCGAACCCGGGACCCTAAGAACGTAAGGCAGCCTCACTACCGCTGCGCCATTCGGGTCGTTTGCTGATATTAGTTCCGAATTGGCCATGAGTCAATAGATCCTTGTATCTCTTTGCTAACGGTACTAACGTCTACGTTCCAACTAACACTACTATGTATTATCATCAACATTCTTCTTCTCTAACTTACATTATCAATATAATCTCAAGATCAGCTCAGCTTCACGGTTCTCGAACCGTAGTTAATCGACATTATTTTATATATATTAAGCAGTTGGTCCCGGCCTTCATTTGTATATCTTTGACAGTCGTTACAGGTAGTCAGTGGCCCAAAAGTCTGACAACCATTCTTACCAAGGGGTATCGTATTACCCAGTACTAACTAGGTTGTGGAGGTCAGATAGGCAGTCACTCCGTGTAAAATACTGGTATTCAGCTGAATCCGGTTAGACTGGAAGCCGACCCAAACGTAGTTAGGAAATGGCTAGACAGATGTGGTGTACAATGACTAATCAATCAATAATGCCTCCTCTTAATTTCCTCTCTGGTCTAGGGCTTAACGATACTGGTGAAATGAGGGTGTATTATCGGCACACGTCATGTCTAACGCTTCGGGTATTCCAGGCGTTATGTTATGTCAAGACAAAAACCTCCAATGTCAATAATACCCTCCACTAACTGGTGACTAGAAGTCTAACTAAAAAATCACTTTTTCAATTACAGTCACTTTTGAATTGTCAAGGAGTAAGTCAGAAATTTGAAGTTAGGCACTAGTTAAATAATTTTTACCGTTACGACATCAGTACACATCATTTTAAATTTACTTCTGTTCCAGGCTCCAAGCACCCATCTTCTCATATTTCGTTCGCCAACCGCTCGAGATAGCAACTCACAACAACGGAATCGCAACGCTCCGCTACCGCCTCTGTCTAAGCCCGCAACCCCCAACCCTCGATTCTCACCCTGAACGAAACTGATCGCTTTAAACGAAAGGATTAGTAAACGTCCGACGAAAAATATTTAAAACAAGCTCGTTCTTTGTAAATTGGATCTTCTTGGCTTACTTGTAAATGGTTACTCAGTAATATGTAAAATTGTAAGTATCTTGTTTGTGTTTATAAGGTTCTTTTTTGTATTTAAATCCTGAATATTGTAGTCGAGTCACGCAAAGGAATATTATGTTCGGAGATGGTACTCAACTTTAAGTGTTATCAATAGCGTTTTTGGACGTTTTACGTTACTAAACTGTCTACTTTTTTAAGAAAAATATTTTTTTTTTGTTTCTAGGAACATGTCTTTTCTACTACTGGAATTTCTTCAGGTATTTCTCAGTGGCAGAGTCTGGAATTGTGCCCAGTTGATGGCAATGGGCTCGAACTATACATAACTGGCGAAATATGAGTGTACTATTATACAGGGTGTAAACGAGCCCTTAACGATGCCGTCAACCAAGCATTCTGTACATCAAATTAAGTAACTACGCAAAAATTATTGCTGGGAAACGACTTTTTTTTTGGGGTGAAAAATCATGTTTTACGGTAAAACTCATTGTAACGCACTTAAAACATTGTGCTGGTGGACGCATTTAATAGTAAATGGGTTATGGAACAATTAAAAGTAAAGTTAAGATTAAAAAAAAATAGTATTTTGAAAAAAAAATACTTGTGAAAAAGTTGGAACTTTGACCTCCAGTAACTACTAGGTTCCCAGGTATGGTCCAGAACAAAAAAATATCGCAATGACGGAGAGTCACGTGCCTTTCGGCGTCGTTAAGGGTCTATTTACACCCTTTATATAGTACACTTCTGCCTTACTTCGAGAACTACAGGCGTGCTGTTATGTTACATCGATTTCAGTCTATACAGTCCTGACTGATTTTAAGGTTTGGACCGAAACTGAAAATTGGAATATTTATCATCTCACTTTCCAGTCCGTCTTATACAGTAGTTTTTCTGTTACTATACGAAAAAAATAACTTTTTACAAAATAAGAAAACTGTGAAACTTCGTTACCACCGACTTTGTTAAAGTAATTTTTTAGTAAAGGTTGCGGGAATCCGCTGGATGCGAGACGCACGGGACCGTTCAATGTGGCGACACTTGGGGGAGCCCTATGTCCGGCAGTGGACGTCTTTCGGCTGAAATGATGATGATGATGATGTGTTTGTTTTTGAAAGTCGTTTGTTTCTATTTTTTCAGCAAGAAATTGTATTATTTTACCGTTTAAGTTATAGTATTACACACAAGATACGTGCAGAATACATTACATCCTCCTCGGTCGAAATACCACGTTAATTGGTTAGTCGACCGTACGAAGCGTTCTATAATGTCTGCCCAACCCCATGCGTGTGTTATAAATTGTGTTTTTATATGTACGTGTACGCAACACCACACTGCTCTCTAAAACACAAGTTAATGATGTTGCTCAAAAAGCCGCTAAGCTGAAGTGGGACTGGACTGGCCACGTCTACCGCATGCTCAATGAGCTGTGGGCCAAAATAGCCACTTTCAGGAGCCCTGAAGGCGGAGCATAGCCAGAAGGCGTCGAGGCAGACCTCGTAGGAGATGGCGGGACGAGCTGGATAAAACCAACGACCAGTGGTCCAAATTAGCTCTGGATAGAAAAAACTGGAAGTCATGGGGAGAGGCCTTTGCCCAACAGTGGGATGACGCAGGCTAACAGTAGCAGTATATCTCTAATCTACACTAATATCATAAAGAGGAAAGATTTGTATTTTTGTGTGTATGTTTGTAATGAATAAACTCAAAAACTACTGCGCCGATTTCAAAAATTCTTTCACCATTAGAAAGCTACATTCACCTTGAGTAACATAGGCTATATTTTATACCCGTACTCCCACGGGAACGGGAATTACGCGGTTGAAACCGCGGGACGTCCGCTAGTCAGTTATATATATATATTCCCCTTCCCCCCGGACCTCGAATACGAGCAGACGTGTTTTAAGTCACCGCACACTTATTATTTTTAAATTAAATTCGTTTTTTAACTTTTTAAATAAGAAGTAAAAAATAGGAGTGCAGAACTCATAGGAGATATTAGCCGCGCTTCATCAATTCAACCTGGTACCCAGCCCAGTGACGGAAGCTCCGCCTCCCTGCGCAAGATCATCGTGCCATCTCACCTGCGCGCGAGCCCGCCTACCACCAACGTCACACACAAGGTACGCGCTTCTATCCTGCTTGCTCGCTAAAGCTCCGCTCTAACTGTGACGCAGCGTCGCCGCTACTGTCACCTCCTCAGTATCTGTGCGCTCCTGGTACCCCAGTATTACTCACCACACTTGACATCCGTTGGTGAAGAGTATTTCTCGCTTTCGTTGCTTCTTTACTAAGTACAAAGCAAATTGAGCTCTGACAAGCACATAATCTCCTGGTAACTTAAGTGAGCAGTCAATAACGCCATGATGCTAAGGCGAACACCCCCCCTAGCATCATCTCCAAAAGCTGATACACCGGTTGCTGTGGTCAATAAGAAAAAGTCAACCATAAAACTAACTCCATCCAGTGACATGCAACACAGTGAGTCAGTACCCGATCTTCGCGCACTTGCAGCAAATATAACAGAGCGAAAGAAACGTAAGATCGACGAAAATGACTGTGATTTCTATACTATTATCCAGGAGATGTTTGACATCTTCTCTAAAGAACAAGAAGCACGTTTCCAGGACTTAAGCAACACAATTAAAGAAGCTAATGCTCAAAATGTCGAACTACGTAATAGCGTTGAGCTCATGTCAAACAAGTACGACGAGTTCTTGACAAAAATATCGCACCTCGAGTCCGAACGGATTGAAGACAAAAATACTATTAAATTATTGGAGGAAAAACTGGAAACGCAGGAACGTAAGTCACGCGGTACTGGAATCGAAATTAGAAATTTACCAAAAACCCACAAAGAAACGAAAGACCATCTTTGTAATGACGTCATCAAAATTGGGCAAACACTGGGCCTCAAAATTGATTGCTCCACAATCAGGGACATTTATAGAATTCCGGCAAAAGATGGCTCTAATCCTGTCATTGTTGAATTTATCTCGACCCTTACTAAAGATAGTGTCTTACGAGAGGTGAAAAGTTTCAACAAGTCCAAAACAAAAGAAAATAAGCTTAACACAAAGTACATTAACGCTGATTACCCACTAAATCCAATATATATTTCGGAAACTCTTACCCAAAAAACGCAAAAAATATATTACCAAACACGAATGTTTAAGAAGAGCTACGGATACACTTTCTGCTGGACTACAAATGGCATAGTGTACCTCAAGAAAAACGTAGACTCTTCCCAGATTCGTATAAACAATGTCAATGATCTTGAAAAACTAAGAGTGTCAGAATGACTATTATTAGATAAGCTTAGTTATGTTATTTTAAATGCTTTTTCATCTCATATTTTCTTAACTATGTTTATGCTGTTACACACATGCACACTCTACACAATTCCCGCTCTCTCAAGCCTTCTTTATGGACAAACTTTTACTCGTAGGACCACAGAGAATTACTTTTTTACAGCCTCTATAGTTAAGTGTCGCCCATATGTTATAAGGGTACCATCATTCCACGGAAAATTGATCACTATTATAGAGGTTTATGTTCTGAAATATTTACAGGAACTACCTTATTATTATTTTTGCGCTATTCGCAGGTTATTTACACATATTTATTATTTCTTTTGTAGCAACTTATGTAGTCTGGCACCATTTAATTATGGTTATGGAAAAATATTACGAAGAATTGAACCTAATCATTATCATTCAATAATATTAACGATCTTTCGGAAGACATAGACAGGGTGACAGTTTCACATTCGCAAACCGCCGATATTGAAGATTGTCACAGGCTTATAAACCCATCGTCAGATCACCTTCTAATACTAACGCAAAACATACGTAGCAACAACTGCAATATGCCAGGTCTAGAAATTCTACTGACCAGACTAAAACTCGACTGTGATATAATCATACTAACTGAATGTTGGCTTTCACGCACATCCGTAATTCCCAACCTACCTGGCTATCGCTTTGAGACAACTAAAAATAATCCGAGGCAAAATGACGGTGTCGTTATTTACTATAGAGAACATCTTCGACTAAAAGTGATTGAACCAAATGTCGAAGACTGTAATTGTTTAGTTGCTACTTATGATAATCGCACAGCAATCATTGCTATGTATCGCTCACCTTCTTTTAACAACTTGGATCCATTCTTAAAATCTTTAGACGAAGTTCTCACAAAATTCTCGAGCTTTGAGAATATAATTGTCATGGGAGATATAAATATTGCAATTAACCATAACAAACTAGAGATAAATGGCGAACGCTATCTTACGCTAGCAGCTTCCCATGGCCTTCTTCCAGCCCATACTCTAATTACACGTAGTGAAAGTGAAACATGCATTGACCATGCTTTACTAAAAACTAAAAGCCCTGCTAAGACCGTCGTTCTTGACTCCACTTTGACAGACCACTACCCCGTCTTACTAAACCTAAACTTCAAGAAAACCACTCAATTCTCTTCTACGTCAGTTAAAAAAGTTGACACGAAAAGCTTGGAACAAGATATCTTGAATATTAACTTAAATCCTATTTATGAATCACCTAATCCAAATGATTCTCTGCTCTATTTGACAAAAAGTCTTCAACAAGCGATAGTTAATAACACCGAAGTAGTAACCCTGTCAAGACGGAAGAAGATAATAAAGCCGTGGATAACGCAAGGCCTTTTACGCTGCATGAGAAATAGGGATACGATGCACCGTAAATGTAAACTATCTCCTGACAATTTAACCCTAAAAACTACCTATACGCGCTACAGAAACTTCTGTAATAACCTATTAAAAAAAATTAAAAGAGCCTACGAGAAAGATAAGGTGCGGGCGGCGCAGAGTGATAACAGAAGATTATGGAAAGCAATAAAATAAATCACAAATACTTCAAAAAATACAAACCACCCTAATGAACTACTGTCTCTATCAACGACACCCCAGTCATCTCTAAATGAAATCAATAGGTACTTTGTAAATGTGGGTAAGACACTAGCTAATAAGGTAGAACAAAGGAAGGCAAATAACATACCTACGAGTAGCAGTAGCAGTTTTCAAACTCTTACACAAATGAATTCGTTCGTCTTGGAAGGCACCACTGAAGTAGAGGTCGATCGTCTAATCGTCAACTTAAAGCCAGATTGTGCTACATGCTATGACTCAATAAGCAGCTGCTTCTTACAAACATTTAAAAACTTTCTGGTCCCTCCGCTTACATTCATATTTAACTCATGTCTTCAGCAGGGTGTTTTCCCTGACAGCCTAAAAAAATCTGTTGTCAGCCCTGTATACAAGAGCGGTGACAGGGGTCGTATCATTAACTACAGGCCAATTTCTATCCTTCAAGCGCTCTCTAAACTTCTAGAGAGAATTATCAATACAAGGTTAGTTGGATATCTTGAAACAAAACATCTGCTTTCAACAAACCAATACGGATTTCGTGAAGGTAAATCAACAGATCAAGCTGTTAATGATCTCATCAACTTTGTTAGCAGTAACCTTGATAAAAAACAAAAATCACTCACGGTATTCCTGGACTTGGCCAAAGCTTTTGATACGATCTCTGTCCCGATCTTACTCCAAAAGCTGGAACTCCTAGGAATTAGAGGAACCCAACTAAAACTCTTCGAAAGTTATTTGACTGGTCGGCTTCAGAGTGTTAAGATTGGCAACGTCAACAGTGGAGATCTTCCAGTCACGTACGGGGTTCCTCAAGGCAGTATCCTAGGCCCACTCCTATTTCTCGTCTATATAAACGACCTCACGAGTCTCAAGCTTCGCCATGGCAAAATTTTCTCCTTTGCAGATGATACTGCTCTCGCTTTCTCTGCAGATACATGGGAAGGGGCTTTCGAGGCTGCCCAAGATGGTTTCAATGCTGTGAGGGACTGGCTTGAGGACAATGTGTTAACTCTAAATGTGGATAAAACCAAATATGTTTGCTTCAGTATACGATCAAACACAGAAATCAATAATGATCAACATAACATCATAGCGCATGAATGTTCCTCTAGAGAAAAATGTTCTTGTCCCAAACTAGAGCGAGTAACAGTAATAAAATATCTAGGCGTAACCATAGACAAGAACCTCGACTTTAAGGAGCACACTAAGGCCCTCTGTGGGAGGATCAGGAAGCTAATTTACATCTTTAAGACCCTCCGAGACGTTACCGAACCCTTTGTGCTGAAGCGGATATACTTTGCCCTCTGCCAGTCCCTCATTACTTATTGTATTACATCATGGGGAGGAGCACCTAAAACTATCATGAAACCTGTTGAGGTTGCCCAGCGTGCCATCCTGAAGGTTAGCACTTTCAAACCTAGATTGTTCCCTACCTCGCAACTTTACGAATTCTGTGGAGTCCTTTCAGTAAGACAACTTTTCCTGCTCAATATTATATTAATGCAACATAAGAATATATTTTACAACCCTCTCACTCTAAATAGGCGTACAAAACACTTGGTTTGCCCACAACCCATCGCCTTTAGAACCAAATTTAGCAACAGATTCGCTCCATTTATTGGCCCCTACATCTACAACAAAATAAATAAAAGCCTGAACATTTACCCGATGACAAAAAAGTCTTGCAAAATTACAGTAAGTGAGTACCTAAAGAAACTCACGTATGAGGAGACAGAGAATCTGCTTCAGATACCTAGCTAAACAACTTAAGACTCAATTACTTGTGGCATCATTTAAACTAAATTAAGTAA
This sequence comes from Xestia xanthographa, assembly GCA_905147715.2. Classification (NCBI taxonomy): domain Eukaryota; kingdom Metazoa; phylum Arthropoda; class Insecta; order Lepidoptera; family Noctuidae; genus Xestia; species Xestia xanthographa. Next base: position 30,260,869 of record LR990649.1, read on the forward strand.
TCTTCTACAAAAAATAAAAAATCATGCTCCGCAATCTTACACACCCTCTCACACTCATTCACGCACACCTCCATCACACACAAAGAGAGGACTGGACACACCTATAATGTTACCTCCTAGACTTTGTAATCTTTTTCTTCTAAATTTTATAGTGATACGTACATTTATACATGGGATCATTCCAATAGACTAATCAAAATAATTAAATTGTTACCCAGGGGGATCGGCGTTGAGGGCTGAAATACAGGCTCTGCCTAGTTCGGCCCCAAATGCTAATACTTTTGTGTACTTTAAGTTTAGATTAAGCACTGTATTTGTAAAAAATGTACATATATTTGTGAAATAAATATTACTTATTACTTATTACTTACTTATATACGTATTAATTTTAAAGTCATCACCCGTCATATAAACATAATCCAATTCACATAGTTCGTTCACTGGCATAAAAACTAAATCATTAACTTGGTTGGATTTCCCAGAGGACCCTCTACACAGCAAAACTAGGTTTATTAACTGAACCTTCTTTGGAAAATAGACTGAATCGAGTAGGACATACGTGGGGTTTTCGAATGGCATGCCGTAATTAAGGCTTAGTGGCTTACTTTGGTTCAGTTATTTAAGTGTGTTTGTTTATTTTGTATGAAATCAGGATGACACTCAGGTACGAAAATGTTTCAAAATAGGACATAATTAGTAAGCCTTGAACATCAGTAAACTGATAACGCTTCAACGGAAGAACGGATTTTAATAAAATTCGACACGCAGGTAGGCCTGGGTTAGAAAATAGAACAATTTAAATCTCAAGTGATAATTGTGTTACGAGCTGGGTATGAGTTAGATTAATTCTTACCGATTAAACAACAAATTAATAACTTTATTAATTACAGAATACTTAAAACCCAATTACAAATACACTACTGATTACTATTCGCTTAGATATGGCACTTCCAGTTCACTTCGATTCGCTTCGTTGTGTAGCGAAAATCAGACTGCCTGCTCCCGCAAACACGTCGACTATTTTATATGGCGACCGAATGTTCTAGAAAGATACACGACTTCCTCGAACCTTCTTTAGCGTACCTACATCATTCGAGACTCGCTACTTGTAAGTACCTACATCATTCGACACTCGTCTTACCTACCTACTACTACCTACCTACCTACTTGTAGGTACCTACTACCGTAATTATAGGTACGGGTACGATGTAACAATAGTAATAGTCCTCCTGACCGTTTTCGACCACGGTGGCCTATCTTAGCGGAGATTAGCAATCGGCGCGAGCAATATAATAGTGCCCGAGTGTGTGCGCACGCGCGCTGCAGGCGCACTCTCTCTTCCCTCACCCTCAAAGTCTGGAGGGACGGCAATCAACGGCTTAACGTGGTTTCCTGGCACGGGGTATTTTTCCGACAACTTCCCAAGTTCAGGCTGCTACTGAGAAAATCCTAATGTAAAACACAATAGGCTAGTTTCCACCATAAAAACATTGCAAATCTATTTAGTCCGCCAGTTAGAGTATTGGAAAATAATGGACACGTACTTTTTGTTTTTGTAAATCAATGAATATTGACAAAGATACAACGCATCAAAACTTGAGAGTGGAGGCTCGTGACGTCACAACGCACTAATAATTATAGCACGGCGTGACGTGTTCAGAATTTTAAAAGCGTCCTATCTTCAAATATTTTTTGGTAATCTAACTGAAGGACTAATTAATTTTTTTCAGGACACAAGCCTTTTATAGTTTTTGACCAACCCGGGAATCAAATCCAGGAGTCGAGTAGACCAACGGAGCAGTCGAGTAATAGTAGGTTTCCGAAGGTTGATTTTTGCCCAAAGTCAGCGACAAAAGCGAGTAATATATGAATGTATAATGAAAATAAATGGTTCTGAAGATAATTATGTAATCTAGATTCTTTTATAAGCGAGTATAACATAATTCCTTGAATATTTATTAGTTACTCATTAAAATATCTGAGTCTAGAATTACAAATGTTACCAAAGAAAATATTTTATTCTCTTCAAATCTTATTATAAACACTTTTAGTCAATTTTTGTCAACCAATGTGACCGAGAAATTTCTTGTATCGCTATCCCCGTAATTTCCTTAGCTACCAATAATAGAACTTATTCGACACAGCCTCTCAATTCGAAAAGATTCCTCTTCGCATAAGCTCCCCAGTTACTTCAACGATGACAATTTAACTTTCCTTAAGATCCAGCGATCGTTCAGTAGCTATTGAAAGGATTTCGTAACTCCTTTATGTTCGTTTTCACTAATGCCAGACGACACTTAAATGAATGCCTAAATAAAAAGCACTCAGTTGGATTTTCAAACCTCGTCCCAACATTGAGAGTTCAAACTCCAACGGTAAAGTAAGCTAATATTAGGTTTGGCTTAGTGTTAGAGAATACGGGCATTAATGTTGTCTACCCCACTTTTTGGATGCTCACCCAGGGACCTACTGTAAGGCTTACTCTGATTTTTAGGGAACGATGACACTGCAAACTTTAAATGTTGAATCTGAATTAAAAGGAATCGCTGTTGAAGCCTTTTTTTGTAAGAAAGGGGTCAGCAAGAAAAAAGATTTTTGTAGAATAAGATTTCACCTGTGCCTAGAAGGTTCAATGCTGGAAATAGAACCTTTTGCCTCAAAAAGTTTACGGTCAGAAAAGGTAAATTGCGATAACTAGTTCGCTATCCACATGAGGTATGAGTTGACGTCTTTAACATACGTATATGTATATGCATATTATGCGTAATTTTATTTTATTTTATTTATTCGGAAGAACCAACAATTACACATTATTTAATACAAAAAATGGAATACAAAGACTCATGCAAATGTGCAACCAACAACGTTCTCCACAGATACACAAAAAGACAAAGACAATGTTGATGAAGTAAAAGTCGGACAGAATAGATTGCGTAGAACAGATTTGGAATTGCGTGAGATAAAATACAGATAAATTTCAGACAATGAGGAACACTAAAGTAATAATTATATTATTCACATTGATTCTGGATTGTGTCAAGTAAAATTCTCTTGAATGATCCAACAGACCAAAGAAACGATGGATGGACTGTTTAAAGAATGATATGGCAAGAAAAGAAGTGTCTGATGAGATGACGAAAAATAGAGAAGTATGGAAGAAGAAGACATGCTGCGCCGACCCCAAATGAATTGGGATAAGGGCAAGAGAATGGTGATGATGATGATGATGATCCAACAGACAGAGCAAATACATCCAAGTTGGAGAAAAACTTATTGAAATTGCCCGTAAGACGACGTAGAGGTGCCCGCAAGCCTGCATTCGTGCGACTAGGAGTGACAGCGAAAACAAGTCGTGCGCGCACCCCACGTCCCTGAATCGTTCTAGGGACAACAAAGCACAGCTTGTTACAGATATCCACACAATCATATGAGTTGTTACACAGATCGTATAGAAACATAGTATCTAGAAAAAAACGTCTAGACTTCAAAGAGATCATGTTATATTTTTTTAACAAGTCGCTATATGGGTGGTAAATACGACTTCTAGTACAACGGTAATGCATAGTTTGGAGGAACTTACGTTGTATACGCTTAATACAGTCATTATATTTATTGTAATAGGGACTCCACACCGGCACAGCATATTCCAGTTGAGATCGGATTAATGATCGATACAAATGCAAATACGTGCACGGGGAGATGAATTCCGTTGCTGATCTTATCACGAATCCGTACATCCGATAAGCCTTACTTACGATTTTATCGACATGTGCGTCCAGGTGTAATTATCGAGCAGTATAAAAAAAAAATATATTATCGAGCAGTATTCCAAGATCACGAATTGTGTTGACTCTGTCCAGGATTTCACCTTGTAGTGCATAGAGGTGTTTAAATTGGTATTTATTTTTAGTGAAGCTGATACAGCAACATTTGGGAATACTGAGTAGAAGTGTGTTTTTTATACAATACTCTGCTAAGCGATTAAGATCTTGCTGGAGTAAGTGGCAGTCTAGTATTGATCTAACAGGTCTAAATATTTTTAGGTCGTCCGCGTAAAGTAGGAATTTAGAGTTATGGAAACACATGTCGATATCATTGATAAAAATTATAAATAACAGAGGTCCGAGAATAGAGCCCTGAGGCACCCCTGGCGTTGCGGTAACGGTGATGGAGTGGAACCCATTGACCACTACCTTTTGTGTTCTATTGGACACATAGGAAACAAACCAACGCAACAGATCCCCGCGGATTCCGTTGAATGCTAGCTTCTTCAAAAGTAATTCATGATCGACCCTGTCAAAGGTTTTTGAAAGTCAGTGTATACAGCGTCCACTTGCACACGAGAGTCCATATTATTAAACAAATAGTCTGTGAAAGCTATCATATTAGTTGTTGTAGACCTTCTTTTCACGAACCCGTGCTATTGTTGTAGTATTTTGTCATGGACAATTGGATACAACTGATTGTGGACGAGCCTATCGAAAAGCTTTGACAAGGCCGACAGTATAGAAATGGGACGATAATTTTCAACGTCCTGTTTTGAACCACTTTTATGAACGGGAGTAATATTAGCCCGCTTCCAGATTTCTGGAAAAGTTCCCTGAGATAAACACTTATTATAAATAATACGCAATGGTGAACATAACGCCTGAGCTGCCCTATTAAGGAAAATTGGTGGAATACCGTCTGGTCCTGGTCCTTTGGTGCAATCTAAACATTTGAGGGCACTGAGTACTTGGTCAGTACTTACCTCAAGACTACTAACAAGAGAACAATTCTCAGCATATTCATTGTCCTGGGTTTGAAAATTTGAGAGAGTGGAGGGTTCGTACACGGAATGGAAGAAGTTTGCAAAGTGATTAAAAATTTCGGATCGGTGGATGATAGCTGCTATAGTGCATGGTTGAAGGGATTGGAGCTTTAGAATGCCGATTGGACACATAAGTCCAAAAATATTTGGTGTTAACTTTTATACTGTCTTCTACAGATTTTAAATATATACTGTAACATTTCTTGCAGTCAGCATAGAATCTGGACCTATAAAGTGAAAACTGTTCATAGTCAGATATGTTTTGATAGGTCTTCCATTTATTCCATGCCTTCAATTTATTTTTAAATATGTGTATTAACGATGGGGAAAACCACAATGGAAATTTGGTAGACCTAATTGTCTTTAGAGGAACATGGGCTTTAATAATTTTGTAAACAATTTCATAGAATATATTCAGCGCGCCTTCTGCTGACTTTTTGTAAAGTTCATCATCCCAGTTAATTTTGAGCAGATCGCGATTAATGAGTTCATAATCAGCCTTAGAATAACTATGCTTTTGAGCTACCTTACGCATCATTGCACTGCTGCAATTACATAGTCTTCAAGATTATGCCTGACTTAAAAAAGAGGTGTGACCTCGGAGACTGTTTCGGTGTGTCGAAACGAAGGCAAAAACGAAATAGAGTCGACGGATTCCGTTTTATTGCAAAACTTAAGGGCTTTTAGTACATTAGGCTTTTGTTAAGATTAGGTTATTAACACTATCTCTATTACTCGTTTTCATTAACACTAAGTTATGTACATCTAAATGAATACCTTAATTATTGCATTATAGGATTTTCAACTATCAACATTAAGTTTATTGAAACTCAGTGCTCAGTGATAGTAGATAAATTATAATGATAAAGCAGGTATTAACGTGCTTGCTATTTGGTGATCTTAAGATTTCTACTACCATCTCTGTGTCTACTCGTGAGTACCTGTAAGTGGCTCTGTGTCGCTTAAACAATTGTTACTCACTTATTTTAGCTGTTGGATCTCCTTTTAATAAATAAATAAATAATTAATTAATATGTTTATACTCTTACATATTAGTCAAAATAAAATAGGATACGTCAGATCTAAAAATTACTGTATATTGAAGTGACTTTTAAAACGTAATTTGGAAAATCAAGAGTTTATTGTGCTAATTAATTAAAATTTGACGTTAGAAAAGAGTTAGTACCTATTCTTAAGTAAAATCCAGACTTTTATTCAAAATCCCTGAATTTAATCTAGGTCGTAAACAAGACGAGACGTAACAATTTTATTTTTATGAAAGATCTCAAAAATACGATGGTATTAACACTAGGCTTTTCATTACATGTAAAGGTTTATATTAGGTTTATAACCCATATTACTTGAATATTTTACAACCTTAATATTTATTTTATAAAGCAATTTGATATTCAATTGGGTTGATTTTAATAAAGTATGAAATTAGAAAGGGTTATTTTGGGAGAAATGTCTTAATATTTTCATATTTATTTTGGCCACTGAAACAAATTGAAAGTTGACCAACTAAAACGTATGTCTAAAGCGTAAGACCTATGTCTAGGCATTATTTTTTTTATTTTTTTTTCGGATGGGAAATATTCAAATGACTCCTCCTGCTCTGGGCGGAGCAGGAGGGAGTGTCAGACTTTTACTGACTAAAACCCATCCATGTTCCTTCATCGCCCTTTGTGTTCCGGGGCCACGGTATCTCTTTCAAACAGTCCCGCAACCCCGGACGGTTGTTTACCCTTCCAAAATTCCCTTTAAAACTTTTGTATTGAAAGTTTGTAAAATAATTCAGAGGTTTATGTTCATGAACTAGTAATATTTGTACTATAAGGATTACTTAACCTTATCATTAACACTGAAAACGGGATATTTACCATGTTTAACATTTGTTTTTAGTTCCTGATATTTCGGCATTGTTACTACACTGAAAAAACGACTTGGTTTCTAGTTACCGAATTTTCATTAGATAATTACTAAAGTATTTAGTTGCTGTGGTGACTGCCGAACGTTTGGGTACAGTAACAAAACAAATTTAGTTACTTAATTTAGATCTCATTACAAAACTGTTTAGTAAGATATAACATAACAGTTTGGTTAACGAGTGCTGACCTGTTTGGTATGACATAGCTAAAGCTTTGGGTAAGATATAACATAACAGTTTGGATAACGACTGCTGAACTGTTTGGTATAACATAGCTGAACTGTTTAGTAAGATATAACATAACAGTTTGGTATGAGATAGCTAAAGCGTTGGGTAAGATATAACATAACAGTTTGGTTAACGACTGCTGAACTGTTTGGTAAGAGATAGCTTAAGCGTTGGGTAAGATATAACATAACAGTTTGGTTAACGACTGCTGAACTGTTTGGTATGACAGAGCTAAACTGTTTAGTAAGATATAACATAACAGTTTGGTTAACGACTGCTGAACTGTTTGGTATGAGATAGCTAAACTGTTTAGTAAGATATAACATAACAGTTTGGTTAACGACTGCTGAACTGTTTGGTAAGAGATTGATAAAGCGTTGGGTAAGATATAACATAACAGTTGGTATGAGATAGCTAAAGCGTTGGGTAAGATATAACATAACAGTTTGGTTAATGACTGCTGAACTGTTTGGTATGAGATAGCTAAACTGTTTAGTAAGATATAACCTAAAAATGTGGTTAACGACTGCTGAACTGTTTGGTTTATGATAGCTAAAGCGTTTGGTAAGATATAACATTTCAGTTTGGTTAACAAATGCTGAACTGTTTGGTATGATATAACTCTATACATTGGTTAACCTTAGCTAAACTGTTTGGTGATAGGTACCAACCTATTTGGTAAGATATGTTTGGTAAAGGGTACCTAAATTGTTGATAACGACCGTGCTGTGATTACGGCCGAGCTATTTAGCTAAAATAGCTAAATAGCTCGGTCGCAATCGCGGCCGATCTGTTTATCTAAAAACAACAATACATTTTGTGAGAAAAGTGATACGCGGCGCTAGTTCATTTTTTGGCGGTTGCTCACGAGATGTATTGTTGTTTTAGTTGAAGAGACTGAAATCAAAGAAGATATACATCTATAACTTTTATTATTTGAGTTCAAATGACAATATTATGATTAATTAGCATTTACTTATATGAGTGACAAAGGACAACATTATGATTAAGTATTAATTAACACACAAAATATCCTGAACAAAAAGGTGCACATAACGCGCATAATTATTTATTGCTAATGGCGCTGATTCTAAGGCAACTTAACTTAGTTTAGACTATTATCGCTTTCTTTTTCTAATCGTTAAAACTAGAAAGAGATAGAAAGAATCTTACTCTTGTCAAACTAGTCATAATTACGTTTATCTACACCCATGTTATAAAACCTCTATAAAGGTATCTGAAACAGTTAGCTTATGGCCAACATTAAAACAGCCAGTGTCATAATAACCATTATAACACCCAAACGGGTGTTATAATGTTGTACTGAATTTCATTATGCAACTCGTTTTAAAAAAAGAACATCGAATGTGGTAGTGAATCGAACTTCTAGCACGTGCGATTCACTACCACAGCGCCGTAATAAAAAAAAAAATTATAGGTTAATTCGAATTCACGTCGTATCCCGCCATTTTTGTTCGACATTTGGATATTAGTATTGCATTATGTACTTTGTTGTTTACAAAAATGAGTGACACAAGCTTTGTGAATTTGATAATTGAACAATCCAAAATGTAAATAATTATATTACTACATATACACGGTTTGTTTGTATTAAATACAAGCAATTAAACTTTCCATGAATTTACATAGACTTCTTAGAACACTGCAACACCCTATGGTTTCAGAACCTTTTATGGAGGATTCATATCATGGATGTAGATAAAGTCTTGTATGCAACTGTACATAATTAGGTATTAAAACACTCATGTGATACTATTATCACACTCGGCTTCGCCTCGTGTGATAAACCCACATTCGTGTTTTAATACCCCTCATTATACAACAGTTGCATAAATAACTATAAAATGCAATTTTAGACGTGATTTCTAAACGCACCAGATTAAAAATACGGCAGAATACAAAGAAGTGCGTTTCATAAGCTAACTTGACAGGAGTAAAATTCTTGCTATCTCTTTCTAGTTATAATGATTGGAAAAAGAGAGCTATAGTCTAAATAAGTTGCTGGCCTGCTTAACTTGAATCGGCGCCAATTACACATTATTTGCAATTTATTATTTACAAATTTGATTATTATTCAATAATCAAATATATTATTTGATTATTGAATTACCCCGTATTCATTAATTCAAATGTGTTTTACATTTTAAAATTACTTACAGTAGTAATAATTGGTTTAGTAGACAAAAGGCCTATTCGCAAAACGCCTTACTCGTAATACATAATTAGAGTCCGCGCAAGTTATCTTGGCGAGCATGTTTGAACTTCAAAACTCGTTTGCCGCCATCTCAACGTTTATATCAAGTGTCAAGAGAGTGTGATGTGTTCAGTGTTTTCCAAAGTAAATATTCGCCATCATTATGCCGAAAGTAGTTACAAGTTCTGGCAGGGATATAGTCTTGAAGTTCACACAGGCGTGCCAAGTTATCTTGCGCGGACTTATGGTGAAAGCGTCAGAGTATAGCCCGCGTAATTCAAATTTTCTTACGTTTTTGCAATTTGCAGGCCAGTGCTAGGTTGTATGTTGATTAAAATATTATTCTCGACTGTAAGACGTATGTAGTTACAGAATTATAATCATCAAAATCATCAATACAACCCTGCAAGTTCATAAAAGTCGCGGAATGACTATGACCTAGAAAAAGTCGTTCCTCGACCTTTATGAACTTGCAGGGTTGTATTGATGATTATAATTATGGAACTACATACGTCTTACAGTCGCGAACAATATTTTAATTAACATACAACCCAGCACTGGCCTGCAGATTGCTAAAAAACGTAAGATAATTTGAATTTCGCGGGCTACTCTGGAGCATCCAACTTAAGCCGAACGACATATTTTGAAGAAGACTTATTCGTATGATCTATTCATTGGGCATTTTAAGGTATAAGGTAGGTCATCAAATACAGTGACTTTAAGTGCTGATATTCACACTTATTTAACAGTGGTACTTTATGTAGTAGAAATGCCCAGGTCAGTCATGAGGGAATTAACTGATGTATATACCTTGTCATATTTTGTTGTGAGCTTGTATAATCCTTTTTGAATAAAATACCAGATGTTTGAACTTTCTGCGGGATACTCTGCATTTAATGCAAATAAAATTTTAAAACAAGCATCAACAGCATGGATTATGGAAGCAGATTCGTAACAAATGTTTGACGTTGACGAGTACTTAACATTATTGATAACTGTGTATCTTGTGTGAATGTCCGCAATTGAAGTACCAATAATTATAATGTACGGCTGAACAGTATATCCTAAACTTGCCATTTTTTCCTTCCTAAGAGTAATGGTGGCTTCTAGATTCGACGGTGATTTGATGTGAGTTATAAATCCTTGTAAGATTTCCAACTTTGATGGTCTCCACTGTTTCTTTGCTTTTGGTTTGCGGGTAGTACTTGGTGTCATCAAAAACGCCAGCGACATGAATGCAGCAGTGTTGATTGTATCATTGTCCACACCTGTTAACAAATATACATTTGTGTCAAAAATAAAATTATACATTTAAGCATGAGTATACGGTAGGGATCCTACTGTGAAATTATGTTACTTCCAATTTAAACAGGCCAGTTTTCTGTAAAATGTCAAAACAATGTGTAACACCAGTGACCTTTTAAGGAGTCCTAGTTATGTTTGAGGTGCAGGACCCTAATTAATACACCTTTGTGCATTTAAAATAGAAAATCAACCAAATATTGTATGTATTGTGATAGTAACCATGTAGGTATATTACCTTCACCATCAAGGCAGGATAATATTTCTTTTAGCACAGGATCATTTCTCTTCTTCGCAGCTTCAAGTATGTTTTCACGGTACAATGGCCAGTTTTGAAACAGTTTGTCAGCATTCTCGAAATATAGGTGGTTGAAATCACTCAGCAACTATAAAAGTAATTCACATGTTTATTTAAGTTTTAAAACTAAGGTACTAAGTAATTTTTTCTAAAAAATTAAAACAATGAATTAGATTAGATATCATCATCAGCCTGATAATTTCCACCGTTGGGCAGAGCCTCCTCCAAAATCTGATGGATTGGCGATTGCCATAAAGGTATTAGTGTTAGTAAGTACTCTATTCTTTAAGCGGGACCACCACAGAATTGGAAATCAAATTCAAATGATACATACCAAGTGCAGACCTTTGGGCTGTCCCAGTGCTCTGAAGTCATTAAAGTAATCTGCAATTTGCATATTAGATTCAGCATATTTTTGCAAGCATGCCTTTCTTGTCTGATCCCAGTATAATTCAACTGTCATCCATGGGTCACATGAGTTTCTCAACCATAAAAGATTCTCTTCTACCTCGTCACTTGTAGGCTCGGGTAGACTTTTTGTGGCATCTTCAATTCTTGAAGCAGAGTATGGTGATGGTGGATTACTATAGCATGATGAACTTGACGATCTTCGTTTTCTTGTGGTGATCAGGCCAGCTTTTGAAAATTCTCTCCGCCGTTGCCTAAATGTGTCAAGTAATTTTCCCTTTGCTGCAATTTTGTGAGCCGGACTGATGGAAATGTATGGTGAGAAATAGACTGGGGCACTCTCTTTTCTAAATATTTTTACAATATCATATGCCAACTGATAGAATTGTTCACTTGTGATTTTTGCATCTGGGTTTGTTTGTAATTCCCGGTTTATTATAATATTGCAGAGTCTTCGTCTTGCTATGTTGTCTAACAGTCCACTCTTCTCATAATTCATAAGAAGCGCTTTTCCTTCATTTATAGATGAGAGGTAGTTACGTAGGCTTTGGCTGCTCTGGGCATGACCTTCAGTACATGCTTGTTCAGCTTCGATTTTATCTGTTTGAGACTCCTCAATTGTTCTTTCTTTTGGTTTTTCACAACTGTTCAGTGTTTCATGCGTACTAGTTGATGCTACTGGTATAGTGATGAAATTTGAATCATTTAACAGGCTTGAGAAGCTAAGGTCTTCAACATTATCAACTAATTCCTGGGAGAAAAAATATTTTTTTATTTATAGTTAGTAATTGTGCTATGTTTAGGTTGTTTAAAAGTATAAAAATTAAGCCTTCTCAGTGTTAAACTAGGTAATTTCTAATTACAATTTGAAACTTACGTAAGTTATGAGAGGTTTTTTGTTTATTCCATCTTTCAACCCTTGAATATGTGCTTCGAGTAAAGCACGATCTCCAATGGCAGAAACGAGGGCATGTACGTGTTCTTTGGATAACACATGCAGCGCATCCAACGTTATGCCTTCATCTAAAACAGAACACAAATTTTATTCAAAGCATAAATCATAACACACGTAGCATATTTTAGACTTTTTATGTTTCACTACTGAAAAGAGAGTTCACGACTCGACGAGGAGATAATAAGTTTTTAAATAAAATCTAACTGTTTACAGTGATGAACATAATAATTGTTACCTACCTTTAAACTTCTCCTTGTATTTTGAGAGGCCCCAAGAATCCAGATGGTCTTCGACAGATTTATCGCCCATGACAAGCTTTGCACTCAGGAAAATACTTAGTTTATATGGCCGCGACAGTTATGTGTAAACTTCAAGATTAAAATATCCCTACCAGCACTTGTAATTTGGAAAACACTGAACACATCACTCTCTTAGCACTTGATAAAAACGTTGAGGTTGAGATGGCGGCAAACGAATAGTGAGTGAAGTTCAAGTTCAAACTCGCACGCCGCCGTTAGGTAGGTACCTTGCTATGTACTTTTACAACAGTAGACACTATCACGTTAGAGCGACAAACAAGCTCGCAGTCTATACCATAGAGCAAAAAACGTCACTCGCGGACAATATTGACTTATTGAGATTTGACTTTGACAAAAACATGGTGGGTGTGGAACATGGGCAATTGGGCACAAGTGAACGCGACGGACCTGTTACTAGTCTGGAAATAGAATGAGCTAAAAAATAAAATATTCTCAATGCAAGTTTTTATTAACTAAATGGTTTAGGAAAAAATACCAAAACATTATTTACAAATTACTAATGTGTTTAGCACCAAATTGCTATACACTATGCTACCGAACTACCAAACATTAGCTAAATTACTGCTAAATTTTGGTTGGACATTTCTCAAGTGGTTTAGTTAATAGTTACAAATGGAAGAGCACAGAACTACTAAATATTAGTTGTATAGATTACAGTTAGTTGCTGTCTGCAAATATTTAGCTATATTGCTTTAGCTGCTACAGCTAAGGAGTTTGGGATCCAGTTACTGGGCCATGTCTGTGGCAGCTCAATAACTTATCTATGGTTATTTCACATAATTCTGAGAACCGAGATCTGTACCTACCATTATGCAGCTCCCTAAGTGTTGTCAAAATGGGTAGATAGAAACCATAGGCACACCCAAGCAAAGTGCCAAACAACGATCACAATCTGTCGACACAAAGGTATCCCCAAGCTTGGCAAACGTGCCGTTGCCAACTAGGGCCATGGGTAGATGGGTACCTACTTTGTAGTACATAATTTTTGTTTGGAAGTCTAATTTTTTCTAAAAAGTTTTTTATGTACACCTACTATGGTCAAATCGTAGCTATAAATTTTCCCTACTTACATTCGAATTAGGTAGGTACGTTTTTGTCTGACTGTACGTAAATACGTCAGATTTTCACGGGTGAGCGAGACGACAAAAAAAAAACCAGCCAAGAGCGAGTCGGACTCGCGCTCCGAGGGTTCCGTACAAACTTTTTAAAGGACAAACTTAACTTTGCTGTTCGATCTCATGAAACGGCTATTGCACCAACCGCAAATAATAAGTTTGTAATAGTAATATCGCTTTTTAGGGTTCCGTACCCAAAGGGTAAAAACGGAACCCTATTACTAAGACTTCGCTGTCTGTCCGTCTGTCTGTCACCAGGCTGTATCTCATGAACCGTGACAGCTAGACAGTTGAAATTTTCACAGATGATGTATTTCTGTTGCCGCTATAACAACAAATACTAAAAACAGAATAAAATTAATATTTAAGGGGGGCTCCCATACAACAAACGTGATTTTTTTGCCCTTTTTTTGATAATAATGGTACGGAACCCTTCGTGCGCGAGTCCGACTCGCAGTTGGCCGGTTTTTTTTGTTATTAAACTACAAATTTACGGTTTTCAAATTTTTCCCTTTACATGAGACATTGCTTTTCGCTAAATTTGGTGATTCTAGGTCAACGGGGACTACCATATAGGTTTACGACCCAAATCCTATAGGTTTCTTAGGTAGGTACTTCCAGTTGACCTAGAATTGACAATTTTGGTTACATACTTACCATCTTCTTTTTTATTCAACCTACCTTTTATTAAGTTTAGTTTGTGCACATCAGAATCGACACCAGTACCTACCTACCTAAGGTGGTGGGTTGAATAAAAAAGAAGATGGTAAGTATGTAACCTGGGTACCGACACATATTTTAGGGTTGGCAATGTAAATCCCGAAGAGGATCTTACAGATTGACTGCTCTTAGAGCAAAATTTAAGAGATGGTAAGTATGTAACCTGGGTACCGACACATATTTTAGGGTTGGCAATGTAAATCCCGAAGAGGATCTTACAGATTGACTGCTCTTAGAGCAAAATTTAAGAGATGGTAAGTATGTAACCTGGGTACCGACACATATTTTAGGGTTGGCAATGTAAATCCCGAAGAGGATCTTACAGATTGACTGCTCTTAGAGCAAAATTTAAGAGATGGTAAGTATGTAACCTGGGTACCGACACATATTTTAGGGTTGGCAATGTAAATCCCGAAGAGGATCTTACAGATTGACTGCTCTTAGAGCAAAATTTAAGAGATGGTAAGTATGTAACCTGGGTACCGACACATATTTTAGGGTTGGCAATGTAAATCCCGAAGAGGATCTTACAGATTGACTGCTCTTAGAGCAAAATTTAAGTAGTAGGTATGACAAAGATAATAATGTTTGTAACAGCTGAATTTTATTTCTTAATTAGTTTAGTTAAAATAGGTAAGTACTTAAATAAAAAAATGTAGCTGTTACTAGCCCTAACTAAGCAAAAGCTTGTAAATAATACCTATATGACTGTAAAACTAGGTATGTGAACTAGATGACTGATGAATGTTTAAATCTCTTTAACCCCCGATAAAAAAGAGGGGTGTTATAATTTTAACATGTCTGTGTATCTGTCCATCTGTATGTCTGTCTGTGGCATCGTAGCTCCTAAATGACTGGACCGATTTTAATGCGTTTTTTTCGTTTGAAATCTGCCGTGATCGAGAGTGTTCTTAGCTATAATTTATGAAGATCTGTTCAAGTGGTTGATAATTACAGCTCATTTCCTACTTGAAAAGATGGGGGCTTTTTAATTTTTTTAATTTAATAAGTACCTACTTGTTTTCTTAAATATATATAGGTAATTGATACAATAAAATACCCAAACACGTAAAAAACATCAATGTTCATCACAAAATGTTTGTCCTGGTTGGGAATCGAACCCACGACCTACAGCATGGCAGGCAGGGCTACTACCAACTGAGCTGTGAGACCAGCCAAACAGTGTTGCTATCAAATACTAACTGGAATTAGTAATGAATAGCTCATTTAGAAAAACAGAGCTAATAATAGCTAAGCGGTTTAGTAAACACCTACATTTTAGTAATTAGTTACCAAATGCTTTAGTTGTTGTTAACTCAACAGGTTTTAACAAAATAATAAATGTAGCCACAGCTAAATTCATTTTGAAAACAGAGCTGAACTTTAGTAACAATTAACTATAATATAGTAAATATTCAAGTAGCTAAACTGTTCAGTTAATCTATTTTTTTCAGTGTAGTACCATGATCATGGATAAACCAAAACAAACAAATAGTAAACATGGAAAATATCTCGTTTTCAATGTTAATGTTAGGAACCATGTCAGTTTAAAAACTTACAAGGATCTTACCCAAGCATAAGTCTGAAACTTTAGAGGTTAGTGTAGAACTGTAGTTAGGTAGGTAGATGGTTGGTACCACAGTGAGGTTTACCTGTAAAAAAGAGAACACAGAATTAGTACAGGTTGATAACAAAAAAAAAACAGTTTAAAATAAATCTGAGTAGGTCTCAAAACATTGTCTGGGAAAACCAAATATCTATTTATCACACAAAAAAACTATATTTATTTATTAAGTTCACTATAATAGGGAAATTGCATTTTTTCTTCACTTAAATCAATAAAATACAGTACTATCAACCCAAGAAAAGTATTAAAAGTTAAGTTCAACTACTGCTTGTCGCTCAAAAATAACATTAAACTCCTGCAATTTTCTACAATAGTTCAAACGTCTGCAGCTGTCGCAGCCATGATGTGACGTCATTTACCACAATCTGCCTTGTTTAAATATATTTTTTTTGGCCTTAATAAAATAATTTTACTAATTGTATGTGCTTATTATAATATAATCTTAGTGAAACTTTAAGCACTTTTGCAAATAAAAGTGTTTTTCTGACATATAGACTTTGACGTCACTACCGGCGTTATCGAGGACGACGCGTTTTGAGAGTGCGTTCCGTTTCACCAAAAACATGCTACATCATCATCATCATCTGCCTAGCCTTTTCCCAACTATGTTGGGGTCGGCTTCCAGTTTTACCGGATACAGCTGAATACCAGTATTTAAAAACATGCTACATAAAACAGTAAATTGTAAAATAAACTGAAACTTAAACAAGGGTACCACAACGTATTTATGCGCCAAAACAAGTATTTTTTAATAAATAAAAAGAGTTTTGTATTTCATGCTACGCTACACACATAAATAAAATCCTCTTACATACACTCATATTATATAGAATACAATAATGTTGTCTATTATTCCGTGATGACAATTCCTCTATCAAGCTCAGCATTTCAGTCGCTGAAATCAAATTGTTACAATGAAACTGTTTGATTCGACAACGTAACAGGAATCAAATTTTAATGCATACGGACTGGAAATATTAGCCTTGTGAATACAAGAGTGCTACAAGCCGCAAATACACAATTTGTATTGCAATTTAATAGACTATTGTATGTCGTTTTGCTTTGCGAACTGAAAATTTAAATTGCCTATTCATTTCTGTAGACACAAAGACATAATTGTTGGCCATAATTCATCAAAATTAGTTCAGTATTTCCACCATGAAAACGTACTTAGCAAGAGATGCTAATCTCTACTTCTATACTAATATTATAAAGAGGTAACATTTGTTTGTAAGTTTGTATGTAGGGGGTAATCTCCGGAAGTAATGAACCGATTTCAAAAATTCTTTCACCATTAGAAAGCTACGTTCACCCTGAGTAACATAGGCTATATTTTATACCGTACTTTCACGGGAACGGGAACTATGCGGGTGAAACCGCGGGACGTCCGCTAGTTCTTTATAAGTGTGTCAGATCTAACACAAGTTCCCATAAATGCTACCGTTCCTCAGATACCCAAAACAACATGGTGCTGACATAATTGCTGGATATTAATCATAATAAATTCATCAACAAATGTCTCTTTGATGACATAACTATGACAAAGTTGTTACAGAAGGTCTACTTCGCGAAAAGTACACAAAATCATCATTGTCAATTCTGCCTAAGCATTTAAAATTATATAAGTTTTTTAACTAACTTGGTCACTAACACTATCATTAACAATGAAAACGGGATATTTACCATGTTTACTATTTGTTTTTAGTTTTGAATTGTAATTATGGTAAATATCAGTTTTTCAGTGTTAATGATATCATTAACAAATAAACCATATATGTTTTAAAACTATCCTGGCCGCTTTTCCCAATGTAACTGGATGGAGTTCACTTTATAATCATATCATTTTGTATTCCTACAACAGTTTTCAACTGAATTGGCACAAGTTTTTCAGTAGCCTTATATCAAACCAATTCATTATTGACTTCCCCACCTTGGCTCGGCCCCCTGGCCCACAAACTAAAAATATAGCTGGAATCGAACTAAATGTAGCTTGTTTAATAATAATAAGACATAAATTCACGCCTGTTATCCCTAAAGGTTTAGGTAGAGGTGTACATCCACATTTAGTCAGTAATGTTGAAGTCCCATGTAATATGGGGCAAGCCTATTGCTGTTGAAAAATCTCAATGGCACTTTGCCTGACCTGAGAATCGAACACTTGACCAGCAGTCCGTGCTCAGCAGTCATTATTGTGACAGTTAGACCAACCAGGCAGCCCCTCTGTCATTCAAGTGTCAAAAGTATGTATTATAGTTCTGTGCCTACCTACTCGTATAACTTCACGCTACACTATTATGATCGTCCCTCACACCTACGCCTTTTGTTTCCTGTAACTATGACGTCACATCATGGGCCGCTGCTAATGAGGTTACACGCCAATTTACTTGAGCTAAAGCGATTGTGTGTGGTTTGGTCGCTGCCGTAAGTGGGAAGTAATGATATTAACAGGAACTCGACACGTGATACGGTTAGACTTGAGGCAGTTTTGTAGGTATAGGAGCAGTATCGCAAAAGCGGCCTATGACCTTCCCACTGTTGGGACGTAGGCTGTTCTAAGAGAGGGAGTGAGTTTTAATCCACGTCTCAGTCAAGGTGCATTAGCAGGCGCAATGTTTTCCTTAACGGTTTTGAGAGCAGTAGTAATTAAATTGATTACGAAAAGTAAAGCACCTACCGTGGTTTGAAAGCACGATCTCATCATCCGCCTAGCCTTTTCCGAACTATGTTGGAGTCAACTTCTAGTTTAATTGGATGCAGGCGAACACCAGTATTTTAGATTGAGCGACTGCCTATCTGACCTTCACAGCCCAATTAGTACTGAATTATACGATACCCCTTGACAGACTTTCAAGCCACTGACTACCTAACATCTGTCAAAGATCTACAATTGACAGCCGGGCGGAGGAAAGTCGACATATAATGGATTGTCACCCATCCACGGACCATCCTACACAAGCGCGACTTAACCCAAAGACCGGCCCGGGCGGCTGTTATTATTTAGCCACGAGCTTCTCAAACCGCGTTTGAACCCACGACCAATCCATGAGTCAGAACATTACCACGGGACCGCTGCACCACGGCTCTGACGATTGGTCAGTGTTGTATTTATAGATTTAAAATCAGAGCACTCTTTAGGGACTGCCAATAGAAGTGAAAACAAAAAGTACACAGGCCGCGCCCCAGTCGTAGCACTGGTTATGCCCCGCGCATGCCCATGTGGTGCTACGCCGTAGCGGATGCTACGAGTGCTACGAACGGCTACGAAGCGTCACCGCACGTTAAGTTACGTGACGATGAGTTCAATGTTTTTCCTTCACCCAAAAAGTGCTCAACGCGCCTAAAGAAGTTTTCACTTCGAAAACTTTGCAGCACCAAGACGGGCAACATAGAAGCGTTTAGTACACCCATAATTAGGGTAAGCCAGCAACAAGGTACAAATGTAGAATCTGTACTGCTACCGAGAAATTGCCAACGGTAACACCCATTTTACCCAAGCTAAATGTTACCCCTTGCAACTCGTCTTGTTAATACACTATAGTGTATAAATAGTGTATTAACAACAATCAATTTGTGACAACCGAATGTTCATTTCTTTTATTTCTATGAAGACGATGTAAGGTTGACATTTTTACTATTATTACTCCTATCTCAGCTGACACTCAAATAAATTGCAAACATAAAATCCAATCATATTACCTACATAGGTGATACTCGAAAGCCTATTTCTACCGATACCTATTCAATATTTTCACAAAAATAAGCCTGCTTTTTGTAAAATCTCTATTTTTACGTAACACTATTCAGCGAACCTTCAAAACCTAGATTGTAACCGTTTAGATTGTAACTCATAAGATGAAATGGCTGCCAATATCTTATGTAACATGAAAACCTTCTTCTGACAATAAAGTGGTTACAAAAAAATCGCATTATGGTTACCTAGGGAGCTCATCTATCAGCCCAAGGCGAGTTCACGGAGAAATTGAAAAAGATTAATATCACTCCACTCATAGCAAAAATATGAAAGCAGTTCTAGGAAAAACATCAAATATTATTGGAGGCGACATATTGAATTTTTATTTGATTGCAAAACTAGCTATTTTTATGTAAAACGGATCAGTAAAGTGATTGGATAAATCAATTTTGATGTGACGACGAACTTGACAAAAATATATTTTTATTTTATGCCTTCAATGAAGATATGAGTATATATTTTTGTCAAAAGTAGAAGATACTTTATTTTGACATTTGTTTTATATTAATTCTTTTTTATGACAATATTCTTTTATCAAACAACTTAAGATTTGCTCCAGCGCAGCGTTCAGTTTTCAACAAAACTCTTACCAACAAATTAACTACTCTTAAAACGTCTGTTAACTCCATAAATCCAACGAAGCATGAAGATAACACAACATAATAAAATCGGAGCAATAAACGTTTATTGGATAAAGTGAGACAACTGATATTTATACGTGCTGTAGCGTGTTTTACGATTGTGTACTAAAAGATATATTATAACGTATGTATATACCTACATACGTACACATTGTGTACATTGACACCTGGAGGTTTTATGGGCAATGATAAACAACGTTAGGGGGATATGGGGCCTAGTTGTTTATGAACCTGTTTCGGAAGCAGGAGATTACAGGTTCAAAAATACGTTCGTTTAACTTCCGTTTTAAAAGTCATTAAAATATCAAAGAAGTAAATGATTGCGTGACGGTTGACAGGGGAGCATGGGAAAAAGACGTGTTGCGCTGAACCCGAGTAACATGGGACAAGAACAGGGGCAAATGATGATGAATGTAATATAGAAGTCATCGACACCCAAAACCCAAAAATGGTATCAATTTTAGTGGCGAGGAAAATTCGTGCTCAGGTTTAACCATGGTGTTACAAAACATGTGTGAAATATCTTAGTGTTCCCTTAGTTTTCGTTAACACTTATGAGCTGGTTAGATATATCTGGATATATTGAAAGTGCGTAACTCAGTTTCAATCATAATCCGAGACATTTTGAAGGATTCGTAATCCATTTCTTATTTTTTTTTTTTATTGGACGGTTCATAAAATAACTAATGTAAGGCCTACACATTGTAAATGTATTACAGAATTACCCCTAATAAAGGTAGTAATTCAGACAGTTGATAATACCAAAAATGCAACTAAGGACCAGCCTATACTAGGCATCAAACTAAAACTAAATCTTAAAACCGGTAATACTTTCAGGATGAATACATATTTCACCCAAATCCATAAGTTTTCGCCTTGACCTTATATTTACATCTTCCCTTATACCTACCATAAAATTACCCTTAAAAGTTATTTCTTTTCGAGGGTTTACGAGGCTATCTGATAAGGAATATAAATGCGTTCGATTCCGCCTGACGTATTGAAATTGCGTTGAGCATTGCAGCACAATATGGCCGAATTCAAGTAATGGGGTATTAAGGGGATTCACGCATTTTCCTTGTGACGATTTAAAGGAAAGGAAGTTCTTCTCATATATTTTTGCAGAAAGTTATGTTAATCGTGCCCTCTTTATATGTGGCTATGGTTTGTCAGTGCTATATTCATTCATGGCATAATACTCCAGGTTTCTAGGCGATGCTTTTTTTTTCATCCTAAAAGTGTGTCGCTTTAATAATCACAATCAAAATAGAACAGAATTCTGCGATATGCAATAAGCTCGAGTCTTCAGTCTGATTTATTATCATTATAAGCCACAGCCTTACTTCACCCACAGCTCTTTTGCTTTAGCTATCCAAACTACCCATCCAAAATTTACCTGCGAAGGCAACAATGCCGTCTGCCAATCTCGCCGCTGGACAAGCAAGTCTGATCAACCGATATTACATCTTAGAGAGTAATAAAAGCTTGCAACCAGCCGAGCTTCCATCAATTCTGTTAACATCCGGAATAAAAATTTGCGATGCAAATTCTCTGAAACTTCATAACGAAGTAGTCAGTCAAATTTCAAAGGGTCAGAAGCTAAAAGTTTTCTTCCCAAATGTAATACCGTAGAGTTAGACTGCTCTCAATAAAACCGCTTTCGATATTCTATCGTTCATGTTAGCCTGGCAGCACTATTGCCTGGGGAATTGATTCGCACAAACTATCGCAGATACTAACAATAAACTCTGACATGAGCCCTCCCTGCCCTCTGTGAGAGGATGTTATTGTTTCAAGTGACTTTTGTGATTGATAAAGGAAGAAATATGTCCCGATGATGTGCTGGGACAGGCATTTTTTTTTTACCTTTTCCGATAAACTTACACCATGATCAAATGACCTTGAATAGTTCGATACAAATGATTGGTTCTCAATAAATCGCAAGAACGTGACTGCTTGCTTTTGGACGCTAAGTCTGTTTTCGGAAACACTAAGCATATCCTTAATTAATGTCTAAATAAAAACTTACTGTTAGAATTTAAACTTTTGGAGTTGTGCAAAGTGCAGAAAATCTAAAAGCACGCTTTTATGTAGGCTTTTTTTAAATAAGTACAGACATTAATCCCTTGCGTCCAACCTAAAAAAAACAATTTATCATTATCAAACAGCTAATCAAAATAACGATATCATCAAATGACTAACGATCATCAAAGACTTATTAATTACTTGAACAAGGAAAGTAAATAAATATTAATTTCCTTACCTACCCCTCATTTCCGTATTTCTTATAACAAAAATCATAAATCTCGGCGTAAATACCTCATAGGTAATGCCAGTCTATGTAAAACTTATGGAAATTGATATAAGTGTGACCGAATGGAGCCATGGTGACGGATGAAACAGAGTGATGAATGAAATAATAATACACAAGGTAAATGGATTGCCAACTGTAGTTACTTGTAACTGCCTACTTACCTACATAATTATTTTCATTGCAAGAGACATTTCTCTAAAATATGATTTGTCTTTTTATATGAGAGAGAAACACATTTAATTACCTACCTACGTATTTGCAAAATAGAATCAAACTATATAGCTGCTGCCCTTGACAATGTGAGCATTATTTTATCAGAATTAAACCTAAGTGACTGAAAGCAAGTATTGGTCTCTTAGACCACTTTATAGTAAATTAGCATTTACTTCTAATGAATATATAATTATATTTTTTTAAATTATTAATTTAAAGATCCAGTTAATAGTCTACTTTTATTCATGCGTTCAAAGCGTAAAAAGATAAGAGATATACTGAACTGTGTTTATAATTTTAAAATGGATACATAAACACACTAGTAGATGTTTGCAGTCCGGTTGAAAGTGCCCTGTTAGTTGCTAGTGGGCAATTCTATACTAACACAGTTCGATAGTTTCAAAATACATCGGGCATCCTCCCAAACTTGGAAACTAGCGGCGATCGCTTCCAAAGAGAAGATTGAAATAGAATAATAATATTGTGTAGCTTTAACATGTAACTTTAGCAAGTAAAGTTAGTCTTGTATTCGGGGTTAGATTTACAAATTGGCCATACTTCATCTTCTGCTTAAAACCTAACTTTTTCTCAACTGTGTTAGGGTCGGCTTCTAATCTAACCGGATGTGGCTGAAAAACAGTATTTTACATGGAGCGACAGTCTATCGCACCTCCACAACTCAGTAATGGGTAATACAATACCCCTTGATAAGACTAGTTGTCAGACTTTCAGGCCACTGACTACCTGTAACGACTGTCATAGATCTACAATTGACAGCCAGGACCAACTGCTTAACGTGCTTTCCAAGGCACGGAAATATTATGAATTCTATGTGGAAATAGAACACAAGTCCTCGTCGTTTCATGTAAAGCGAAACAAGTAGAGCCACTGAAGTATCGAAGGACTTTGAGTAAATTGAGACATTCTTTGTCAACATAACTTCTGTTCCAAGAGGTGTAACTTCTTCGCTTCGCAGTAACGAGGGGTAATTTAGGGCGGATAGGGTGCGGCGGTGTTTAGCCGCGGTGTCAGTCAAGGGCGGGGTCGGCTGTGTTTGATCAGCGATTCGGATCCGCTTTGGTGTTGTTAGTGTTGTTAGGAGGTCGTGTTTTATGTCACTTGCCTTGGCTTTACTTTGCGTGTGTGTTTGACCAACAGATGTAAAGTATTTAAAAAAAAATACCTAATATGTTTCATCTTGGATTTGTCATTCGTCAGGTAATTTTAATCTTCGGCGGTTTGATACATTTTTTCCATAAAAATTGTTAAGTTAAAATCGACGTGCAGCCAACTGATGCGTCAGACTCGACAGCCCCGCGGATACTATAGCCGGCAGGATGGATGGCCAAATAATGTGTCGCTGGGTCATCAGATCCGTCATTCAGATATGTGCTTTATTAAGTTTGTTTATCTAGTTTTAGTTAGTAAGTGCCCAGTTGGTTTTATTTGTTTTTATTTGTTATAGATCTCTCTTGGTTTAAAAATTAATAATGATATTATTTAGTAGCTGTTGCCCGTGGCTTCGCCCGCGTGAAGTTCGGTAACTGTCCTACGGGATCATATTAGAGAGATAAATAGTATCCTACATGTTAATCCAGGTTAAAAACTATCTATGTATGTGCCAAATTTCATAATTGTCACAATTATAATCATCACAATCATCATCACTATCATAACCACAATCACTGTCACAATCACTATAACAAACACTATCACTATCACCATCATCACAATCATCATCATCATTATCGCAATCATCATGATCGTTATCACAATCACCATCACTATCACAATCATTATCACTATCACCATCATTATCACTGTCACTATCACAATCACAATCTCAATCATCATCATCGTTATTATAATCACTATCACTATCACAATCACCATCACCATTACTATCACCGTCATTATCACTGTCACTATCACAATCACTATCACCGTCACTATCACCATCACAATTACTATCACTATCACAATCAACATCATCATCACTATCACAAACACCATCATCGTAATCATAATAATTATCATCGTAATCACAATCATCATTATCATGATGATGATATAGGGTTATTGTTGGGGTATTGATTATGATATGTTTGAGGATTGATTATGATATGTTTGATGTTATTGAGGGGTATTGTCATCACAATAAATCAACAATAACCCTGCTATCTTATTGCTAGAAAAGATTAGGGAGCAATAAGATAGCTGTGAATGTAGCTTTCTAATGGTGAAAGAATTTTCGAAATCGGCGCAGTAGTTTTTGAGTTTATTCATTACAAACATACATACACACACAAAAATACAAATCTTTCCTCTTTATAATATTATTATTTATTTATTTAAAATATAAATTTCTGAGATGAAACCTAAACAAACATTGTAAAATTAACGTTTTAGTTAATTTCAGTATTTCTAGTCGTAAGATATATATTCTAGACAAGTAGTTTGTTTGTGTAGGTAAAGTTTAAGGAACATCTTTTGTCGATTAAACTATAATTACATTATAAGTTATACGTTGTTGTGACGGTTGCGTAGTGTCTAAAACTATTTAGAATCAGTGCCAAATATGAAACAGTTTGAAATTCTATTGTATCCATTTCAAAAGGAACTTACAGTTCGGTATAATGATAGTTTATAATATAACGTTCTACGTTTCGAAACTACAAATTACTCAAACAAAAATATTTTATTTAAACCTTTAGAAAGAAAATTAATTTTCAAAACTCATAACGAACTCTTGAAGATTTGCTCAGTACCTACTTCATATTATTTGAAAAGATTTATAGTCTCCAGGTAAATTTAGAGAAAATTATTCCAACGTGATATTTATCGCTAACAGTCTAATGAAAGGAAATCCAGCCTAAATAAATAACCAAAATGTCATTCCTTATAACAACAGACCTAAACACTTACTTTGCTGAAAATATACACGAATTTCGAACCACGTCACAGAATAACCAACCTTATTATTAGGAAATAAGTTAGGGAATACGGTGCGAAGATAGATTTACCCGAATTTAGATAAGACCATCTTTCCTTCCTTTTAATTTAATAAAAAACTTGAACAGAAGAACTCCGTTTGGTTCTTATCGAGTGTCGGAGAGAAAAAGTTTATTAATCAGTCCATATTATTGCAATCCCTAAGGACATTTTGGGCCAGATACTTTCCTGAAATAATTATTATTTCTTCTTGTTGTATTTATTTAGGTACATTTAGAATTTGGCTGTTATAGTACCAAGTGATAAGGTAGATATTTGTGTGGCGGAAATGCAAGTCTGTGTCAAAAAGTAGCTGTTTGAAGTTAGTCTTGCTTAATTGGGGTTTTATTAATCTCAGGAAAAAGTTCTGCTGAATAGAAAAAGAAAATAAAATTGTGAAAATACACAAAGAATTCGTTATTAACGTAACCTGTACATTAACAAGGTTAAAGATAAGGTAAATACGTTATTAGTTTATGTAGTTCCCACTGCTGGGACACAGGTTCGCTCACATGGCCTCATGCGAGTGTTATAATTCTTAGTTCAAAAATGATTTCCTTCATTATTTGAGATACAAACTCGTATTTTTTTGGAAATGACAACAATTGGCTCCAGAACGGCAGTTTTAATAGAAAATCTGTTCAAGTGGGGTGATCTTCTATTACAGTGATATTTAATTCTTACCTACTACTTTTATTGTCCCCCCAAAACCACAACAACCAACAAAGACCAGAGACAAAACACTAAAACCAAAGCCTGGTTTACGTAAATTGATGATCTTTTTAACCAACCTGAACAGTACAAAGCCAATAGTAATCTCATTAATTAATGTAGACGCTTTTGCCGACCCCTGGCGGGTACGGCGTGAAGATGCAGGGGTAAGAAATACCCCCGGCAAATCTTTCGAGAATCGTTTTGTAAGGGTTTTGTCAATCTTCCTATTTATTTAAAGGTATTTGTTGTGTCAAAGACGGAGAGAAAAGAGTAACCAGTGGTAATGGCTCGGGCTTACGAATTGCAAGTCGTGGCTTTGAACCCTGGTAGTCATGCACTTACTTGACTTTATAAAGGGTGTAAATAGACCCTTCACAAAGCCGTCAACCAAGCATTCTGTACGTCAAACTAAGTAACTGTACGTAAAAAAAGTTTGGGGTGGAAAATCACGTTTTACGGTAGAACTCAATGTAACGCACTCAAAACATTGTGCTAATAGATAGATTGAATAGGACGGGGGTCGTTGAGGTGTCTAAAGTAAAGGTCTTACATTAAAAACATGTATTTAAAAAAATACTTGTGAAAAAGTTGGAATTTTGACCCCCAATATCTCCGTAACCAGAAGGTTCCCAGGTATGATCTAGAACAAAAAAAATATCGCAATGACGGGGAGAACAAGTGCCTTTCGGCTTGGTTAAAGGTCTATTGACACCCTTAATATAATTGATTTTATCACTAGGTACATTTTGCAAGATATGTTTAAGTCGCTGGTCATCGAACCCAGGACTGAACCATGCTCAGCAGTCTCGCTTGCGGCCACTAGACCAAAGAGGCAGTCAAACAAAATATCCTAGACAAATATACTGCTTACGACGATAACCATCACCCCGCACTGGGCCCGTCGTGGTGGATGACGGCCCATTCCCTCCCAGTCCAGAGAAGAGGCCTGTACCTCAGTAGACGGAACATTACAGACTGATCATGCTAGATCAAACTATAGTGTAGTCATCTCCAAGTCGATTACAGCTCCTCATATGAAAGGAGTCACTATACCAAAGCCTCCCCACGTTATAATCCTATCCTCCTAATATTATCAGCAACGGCCACGTGTGACAAGGATGGCTTCGAGAAGGTGGAGAGGAAGAAGAGGAAGAAGCCTCCTAGTCAGAACCAGTGCGGGACCACGCTGGCAGGACACAATATGCTGCGTCCGGTGATTTCAACGACGCAGCTCTATGTGTCCCGGCTACATCACACCACGAAGGTTGAGCAGATCGTGAAGTATGTCCGAGCGAAGACCAGCTGGACCTTGAGGGTCGAGAAGTTGGAGTCGCGCCACGACACGAATTTTAAGTCGTTCGTGCTGCGGGTTCCGACTCATCATATTGAGACCTTCTTTCACGCAAAAACTGCAGAACGGATTTAGAAGAAATTTAGCACTCAGATAGTTTATAACCTGGATTAACACATAGGATACTTTTTATCCCGGTGGTAAGATCCCATGGGACAATTATTTAACTTCACGCGGGGGGAGCCGCTGGCAGAAGCTAGTGATCAATATTTCATCTTCAATAATATCAAAATTGCACACGCAAACGAAGCTACGATGCACTTCAATCTAGATGAAAGCTGGCACGTCTCTAAGGATATCCACGTGGAGGTGGAGACACTAATATCTTGCATAGGTATTAAGTTTATTAAATTTATGTTTCCATCTGGAAGACTGAAATGGCGACTTACTTAAATTGAAGATAAATAAAATAAAATAAAATTAATAAATGATCAATTTATCTTCATAATAATGACATGCATAGACTAGTTTTGGAAATAAAGCTATGGTTACCACTGTCAGTTCATAAATCGTAACTAATCGTGTTAACCCTCATTACTTCTTCTCTTTCGTATCGCAGACACGACAGTATTTTAGATTTTTCCGTCCCAAAACTTCGCCACCACGCGGCGTCGTTAGTACTAGCGCAGAGGTAGGTGTGGCTGCAAGTTATGGGAGACAGAGGGCAGGATTGCAGGTGGAACATAGTTTGTGATAGCTCGTCACTCACACCCCGCTGTTTTTCATTTCTAAAACTTAGTTTATGCAATGTGTGTTTATGACTCCTTTTTGTGGGTAACTAAAGAACCTTAGAATTAAAGCCTAGGATCTATTTTTAGCCTAGCGAAGCTTAAGTTTCGGGATCAACATTTTCTAATCTATCCAAAAAAGTTTTTATCGCTTTGGCGCTTTTTTATCGTGTTTTTTTGGGAAGTGTCAGTGCCAATCAAGCTCAAGAAATGTCTAATGCTAAAAATAGGGGTAAAACTGTTATTTTTTTGCAGCTATCAACGGTAGATTTTTAAGATTTTTTTGGGGTGAACGATCTATAGAATAGTAGAAAAGATGAATGGATTGTGTGATTTATGATATGAAAAAGCAGCGGTGGCTTAGTGGTGGCGGCCCCGAATACGAACAGTAAGTCGAGGGTTCGAACCTAGGCAGGCCCATTACTTTGTATTATTTAATTTATCACTACTACTCTAAAACAGTTAAGGAAAACGTCGTGAGGAAATCGGGATATCCTAGAACCAAAAATTCGATGGCATGTGACATCTACCAACGCACTGGGCCCGCGTGGCGGATTATAGCCCATTTCCTCTCATAGAGAGGAGGCCTGTGTCCCAGCAGTGAGAACATTATAGGCCGTGACGTCTAACAAGGGGGAATTCAAGAAGAAAACGTGTTGCGCCTACAACAAGTAATATGGAATAAGGACAGGAAGATGATAATGGTGATGGTCTAAAGAACAGTAGAACCATTCTTCAGCTCCAATAGGCTTACGTATAGCTGAGAAGTTGTCTGGGGTAGTTGCGCATTACAGAATGTCAACGTATAGACGTTGATATTCTGTCACTCAGACATTCGCCAATTGATAGCAATTGGCAAATAACTGAGTGATCTTCCTCAAGCAGCATCTTAATTAAACGCTAAGTAGGCCTTTATCTTTCTTTTTTTTTTGGATGGGAATTCATCAAAGAATCCCGCTTTGGGCGGAGCGCAAGGGCGTGTCAGACTTTTAAAATACTGACTAAAACCAGAATTTTACTGACTCAGCAGCGTCTTAATTAAACGCTAGGTCTTCAGCAGCCAATATTAACAGAAACAGTCCGAATCTCTCAAGTATCATTCTGACCGATTTATCTAACAAGTTGAGGTTTATACTTTTTTTAATGATACAAATCTGACGTTCATGAAATGATGAACAATCTACAACACTACATAAGTAATTTAACAAAACAACACGCATTTAATCCACGAAGGGGTAGGTAGAGATATAACTTAAATACGAAGACATTCATTAAAAAAAAACCTATTTAGCCATGGTCCTGCCCCCTTGATAATAATGACACCACATTCACCTGTAATTACTTATAATGAGCTCCTATCTTCCATCGCAAGATCAGCAAGGATCCGTAATGGTGCCTAAATGAACCCGGTAGTAGGAAAGAGCGCCATTAACTCAGGAGCTGACCCTAAACCGATGGCGTAGCAGCATATATCTTGCCAAATGAGAGGAACGATTTATGTAGGTATCCTGCGAACGGTGTAGAAATGGAAAGGAAATATCTTAGGTCTTGGAATACGTTTTTGGGTGATGTGTCCTGAAGATTTACTTTATAATTCTATTGCTGTTTGTTTTTAGAGGAAGTTTTTATGTGTGAGAACTATTCTAAACATTGGAGACTAAAGGTATGAGGGTGGTGTGATAGATGCCTCCTCAGTAAGAAATACAAAAACAACAACAACAACAGCCCTTAACGTCCACTGCTGGACATAAGTCTCTCCCATGAAGGGAGGAATATGCCGTAATCTCCACGCTTGGCAGGCGGATTGGAGGTCGCAGTAGTGATGAAAGACTAACAGAAAACGCTGCTGCCCATTCTCAGGTCTACGGAGGCGCAAGGTGTTCTGCCTCAGACATACGAATCTCTTTTATTTTCATCTATCTAAAAAAGTAAACCCTAGGAGATTTTTGCAATTACCTTATTATTTGTACCTTTATTAAACGATGCTAGTTAATAAAATGGGGTCAGTAGTAGCATAAATTCAGTTTGATATTTTATAAAAAAAAACAAAAAATTGAAATCTGAGAAAATGTGGAAACTCAAAACTTAAAAACATGAGAAAAGGGTTGACCTTCGATGACCTCAACACTGATTGTTCGAATGCTCGACCAGCTCAGGTATTTAACTCTAATTTGGATTTCCAACACCGGAATAGTTTTTGAAACAAGAAATCTGCTGCACGAATATAAACTCATTATCTACCATGGCAGTATCCTGAGTATTAAATGGTTTTGTAAATGAGCTTTGTTAAAATGTTAGCTTTGTTATAAAGCATGTTCTAATTAATTATGTATGTGGCTACATTCATGGTAATAACAACAAGTATAAAAAACAAGCATTGGCCACTAATCTTTAACAAAACACGTACCTAACGTGTTTGACCATTAAAAAAAAAGTTTTTTGTTAATGGTGTTTACATTCGTAAGTTAATGAGTATACATTCCTAGGCACCGATATGTATACGTTATAAGTGTTAAAAAGATTTTTAAAATTCAGGGCCACTACTACCGCTCAAACTACATTTATAAAAGTGTTACAACGCCAAGTAAAACTATGACAACCAGACATTTTATTCTTCTTCTTCAACCCTTTGCCACCCAATGCTGAGTGTAAGTCTCTTACAAATCTCTCTACTTTTGTCGGTTTTGTGTCATTGCTATCTAGTTTCTTCCGGCCACTTTAATGAAATCGTCTGTCCACCTAGTCGGTTGTCTTCCCACATTTTGTTCATAACCAGCATTGTGGGTGGCTTTCTATTGTCAAAACTAAAGAAAATTCACACAAGGATTCATTCCATGTTTAATACCTTACGGGGTTATTTGTAGAAATCCTTCCTTAGTGATCATGGAACCCAAGAGTTGCGAAACACGCAGCGTAAACTGTTGGGTTAGTGAATTTAAGAAGAACACCTTATTGTACACCAATGTTGACTGGCAAAGAGCGCTTTGTGGCATTAAGTCCACCTTATGTACCACATTTCCTAAAAGAGTATAAATAAACGAAACCCTAACTTTCATCACAATCACGACATATATACCTATAAACAAACAGAAAACGATCCAGAATACTCGTCCACCAGTCACATTCCTCCCAGGGCACTAAACCTTCGCGAAAGGGGTTTATGTCGCATTAGCATATTATCTCTACCTTCGAGGAAAGCTGAAAACTGTTTTTTTATTTGTGAGTAAAGGGATTTGTCGTATCCTGTATGTCTTGACGATGTCCTGTTATAGCTATGGTTTATGTGATTTTTAATGTGTGTGTTTTATATGGGAAACGCAGGAGGAAAGTTTAATTAGATTTTTAAACTGACATGGTCACTGAAAAACAGTGAGTTTCCGATAACAAAACAACAAAATAGTAAACAAAATATTCCGTTTTCAGTGGTAATGATAGTTTAATTATTTCTTTTTAATTTGTGAAATTTTACTACATTTTGCACGATTTTAAAAAGAGTTTTTTAAAAATAATAACTTTAGTTTTCTTGCACTCCAGATAGTTTAAATGACACTGTCCAAAATATTACCACAAAATACTGAAAAAGTTTCTTCAGAATACTAAACAAAATCCCTAACACATGTTTCCACTTAACAAAATTAACCTCAAAGACATCTGCTGACCACAAAAGCATCATAAAGACTCACTACTAAACGGAGCTATATGACCCACTAGAGTTCAAGGTCACGGTCAAGTGTCGCGTTTAGCATGCGACCTTGAAACTACTGAATGAAGTGTGACTTTGAAGTCGTGAAGTGTGCGTAGAGTACTGGACTAGAAGTTGGTATATGGGTTGACCTTTTGTGTGGATAATAGGAGATTTTGTGTATTTTGTGGAAAGTTGAGTGTAGTTTTTTTATCGCAAATGTGGAAACAGGAATAAAATGTTTAAATACTTGAAAATTCAAGGACCTTCATACATAATCTCACCCCTTTTTCCATGGGGGTAGGCAGAAACCACAGAACGCCACCTGGCGCGATCCTTACTCCTTTCGCTAAGTCCAAGTTCATACATCTGGCCATACACTACATACTGGAGGCCCTATACTCTCTAACACTTCGTCCGTGATTCGGATCTATCCGTCTATCTCGCGCACGTCTGCAGATAAGTGCGATTTAGAGAGACGGATAGATCCGAATTACGGACCAAGCGTTAGAAAGTAGGGTCTCTGATTCATACGTATGTCCGTCTGGGGCGTCCCCTCCCACTAATTTAAATCAGGACAGGTGTAAATTAAAATAATCTTAACTCTGAGCTCTTAAAACGAAAACGTATCAAGTAATGTCGAGTAAATAATATATATACAGTAAAAAAATTGACTTCTTCGAAATTGTGGACAAAATAAATTTAGTAGCAAAATTCTACAAAAAGCGATCACCTACAAAGTAACTTGAAGCAATTAAAATAATCGCATCCAAATCTAAAAACCATTACACACTACAACAGCTTCTAATTTACCTACTTTTAATTAATCCACTGAATAAACCTGGAACTACCAGCCATAGACACGTCACTGGCAGCTCAACAAAAACTAAGTTTTCGTCAAGTAATCCCTTATAATTGAGTGGGCGACCCTAAAAGGGCCAAAATCGACTCGAACAAATTGCCCAAGCTCCCCCACCATTATAGAAAAATTCTTTCGACATGAAATACGTACCATAATAAATTATCGAAGAAAATAAACGATTGCTGTAATTTTTCATGATAAAGAAAATATGAGAAATCACTTTTTCTTTGAAACAGTTAAGAGTTTCGGAATGAGGTTAACTTTTGGGGTGCGCTTTGTTATTCTCCGGTGTTGTTAAGTTTTTACGAAAAACCTATTTGTTATGAGAAAGAATATTGGATTATTTTATTTGGTACAGCTTACATTATGACTTTTGAAATTAATGATGCCGAACATGATTTAGTTATCGAAGAATTAAGGCCCAATTTCGAAGGTGTCTGAAACTGCAAAATAATAACAGTGGTAAAACCGCCACAAGGATATAACTGGTCCCTACGAAATCTTAATAAGTGGAAAATAATGGTAACAAGTGGCAAAAATGACGTCTTCAGAAGCGTGCTCATGGAGTTTCATGAAATCCAGTCGTACGTATATAAAATTGCCATTTGTTGAACTTTCAAGTTATTTTAACGAAGTTAAATGCTAGCTTTAATTTATTTACTGGGTCCCTAGAATCATAGAATCACCAATGGTAATGACTTTGTTAACAAATTCACAAAACGGAAAGGTAGAGAAACTGATTTCAAATACTAAATAGACAAAATTATAAACCATGCCTAGGGCTATATCGCTACGTTGCGTTCCCAATCCCAAAGGTCAAACTAATATAAAAATCCTGGAATAGAAACTAATAAATACAAGTCCCATACATGACTCCCTTGCGTATCACATTTTTGCAGACAAACTGACATGAATTCCAAACACACTGATTTCACAGCTCCTTCATTATTAAGAAACCTCGCGAGACCTGTCTCTTCGTGAGAACATTTTATAAGACAAAACTCTACGTGAGACGGAAATCTAAGTAAAAATTTATGAAAGGACTGTCACAGGAGGATTTTAGAAATGTAACTTGGTTCTGATGTGTCGCCGTCACGTCGTAACTTTCTTTCTTAGTATGAATCAAAGATTTGAATCGTTAGATTCGGCTTAAAGCGTCCAAATAGGTATAATATAATTACGTTTATGTTCCGTTGGCTATGGTATTCGATGAGTATGATCCATCCAATTTGCAGGCTATACAATCACTTGCGCTATCCAGGATTTAAACGAAGCTGACGATTGCTATAACATGCTGGTTTGAAAAATTTTAAGTGTAATCGTCACGTGAAGGAGAAGAAAAAGTATTGTCCCGCTCACGCATACTGTCAATCGTTCTATGTGGGATGTATGAGCTCATTTCATTATCTCAGTGTAATTACTTTCACGTGACTTAGGTACGGTAGGGTAAACCACACATCTTACGTTTTAAGTCTTTGATATAAATTATGTAAGTCGTTCGTTGTCTGGCTCCAAAACTATGAAAAGGTAACTTAATATGTTAGCCCACGAGTTTATGAAAGCGACTAGTGGCCAGATAAAATAAAGACAGTTTCATCTTCCCTGCCCGCTTATTCATCTGTATTATTTAACTACTGAATAGCATTAGCAGCTGAATTTTGGGCCAAACTTTAATATTATGCCATCTAATAGGTACGCTAACAAGTTTATAAAAACTGAAAAAAAGACTATTAATACAGACCTTCCGTAAAGGGGCCAGAAGGGGCTTTGACTTCCGTCAGTGGGCGAATGGCTGAGCTCTTGTGACACGTGACAACACCCCTATCATACCACGCAATTGCCTCCGGCACCGTCCCGGCTGAACGGCCTACCCGTTTACCTCTAGTTAAATTATCAGAGAAAAAATTCAGATGAATAAATGTCATGTCCCTTAACGCGTACATTGATTGCTTCCGATTTTCCCCTATCTCAAACACAGTCTGAACCAATTTATAACTGTCTGGGCTCAAAGACTTTACTCTCAAAGAGTTTCAAAGCGGTTCCGGCTCCGTGATCTCAATAAAGTTCTATAAATACCTATCCAGGATACTCAAAACTGTCACGTGAACGGACAAGCGTGTCGGTTTCGGCACGTGCCATTACTCGAGGACACGACTAAGGCTCTCTTCCGAGCTTCGACCGATGTGATTTGCGACGCGACTTGCATCAAGCAACAGGCGCCACGTCGTATTTTGTTTTCTTCGCGTGCACAGTATGTGTGAGGTACCATTGTTCTAGACGCGTCGCGTTGACTTGACTTCTTTCATTTATTTTCTCGCAGTCACTAATTACAACAAGCGAGTCGGTTGAGCGTAGTTCGTGGCCAAGCTGTTACATTAGGACACGCCTAATAAGCCGACCCGATCGGGTCCCGCTCGTTTGTCATTTTTAGTAGAACCCCCTGACACAAGCAAAAGGACAGCGGTTGACTGCGGTGGCAAGCAATTTTGTGGACACGCATCTTGATTGGAAAGACGCATTTTATAAAAGGAAAAATCAAACGGACGCCTCATAGACCCTCTTTTATGTCAATCTATGGCTTACTTCCCCTAATTGGTAATTACGATGGTAAAAATAAAAAGGATATTTTGTTATTTAAGCACATTAAATCAAGGCAAGGTCAACGAAAACCAGAATTTCTTTGGGTCTCTGCATATAATACAATAAGTAACAACTTTTTGCATGGTGTTTTACGCTCAAAAATTATTACACAGGAACTTACTACCGGGGATAAAAGTTATGATTAAGTCCTTACATAAGTCGTTTAACTTTAATTGAAATTCGTCCGACAAAACCAGGCCGAATTTATAATATTATTAGTATGGATTATATAGTTCCAAACTCCTCTTAAAGTCAAAGAGTTAATAACATCCTTCACGGAAGACTTAAAGCCTCATTTTGCCGCCAATAACTTCTGTAACATTCGCGTTCGATTCGAATACTTTTATTGCTCGCATAAATTCTATTCCAATCGTTTTGCCGGTTATACACTTCGAATAACTTGGAATAACTTCACCGTTACGTGAGGTAAAGTTTCTGAGGATTTTATGAAAGAACTTGAGGAGTTTTCAATAACATGAACTTGTACTGACTACTAGGGAATACACCAATATATCTGTTGCCTTGTTAAAGGTGTAAGTTTTACCGCAAAACGTAAAGGGAAGATATCGAAGTTGATAATGTTATTCGAGGTGGTGTGAGAAAGTTTCTTGTGTCTGTATTCTAAGATTTTATTCCTTAACGATTGAGAAAAGTGATTTTGTCACTCACTTGAATTTGTGGAGGTTAAAAATTCTTATCTACCGCTGCAGTATGTAACAGTTTTCTATGCTGTCTTTAATAGTGCAAATGAACGATTTTCGATAATCCCAGGCATACCTATTGTTTTTTTTTTGTTTCCTTATAAAATACCTATTAAGAGGACCTGAAAAAATCTACCAGTCTATCCACAAACTAGGCCTTTTATCAAATACATAAACAAAATGTTATCAACAGAATATCACTCGTCTTCCAGTAAAATAAACATTGCATAAAACGTTCAACTTTAGTAGAAATATATTAGGTACAACAAAAGAATCAAATCTGGATGAAAAATGAATGAAGCTTGAAATCGTTTATAGTTAAAGAAATAGACATGAATAGCGATATATTGAGCACAATAAAGCATCGAGGGTCATTCTTATCTGCCAGTACAATACCAACGCTAAGCGAATATTTTCAGTAAATCTTTGATAGAAACGGACATTTGAATATGAAAAATGTTTACTGTCAATTTGATACATGAATGGAGTTTAAAGTGGGTTTGACAAGTGTATTCACCGGGTTATTTGAAGATTTGGTTTCAATTTTTTTGTTTTTGGAACCTTAAATAATTGAATTTACAGAATACTGCTCGTAGATATATGTTAACCGGAACCGCAAAGCACAACCAGAATTGAGAACCAATCGATCCAAATATCAGCGCACGTTACTATATTCGGAATCTTTAATAGCTCACAGCTGGTTCTAATATTTCTAAAACTTGAAGGCTGAATAATCTTTTAGTTAATCTGACCACTTTGCTTCGTTATTGCATTTGCGGTCTGTCAAGATGCTCACATCTTCACTTCACAACAATTCAAAGCACTTAAAACATTTTAAAAATTTGCTCACTGGTATCGGGAACAGGGTCCATGCTACCGGCGGTCAGGGCTCCAGAGAGATGAACATTCTAACAATACGAGTCGTGTCCAGGAGTACCGCTTTCTGAATCAAGCCCTTGGTCCATATTTATTGTTATTTTCAATAATTCCAAGCAGTAAATCACATGACACGCTCGGATTACTAAGGACTACTTATATACTTAGGAACTTGTGAAACACAAATTAATTTGCCGAGTTTCTGATTAGTTTGACCCTATTTATTACTTCGAGGAACCTACATAGAGTAGACATGAGTACCCACCAATTAGGTAGGTAATTGAAAAGGTAAATGGTTGGACGTAAGGTGAAAAAGGTAGATTGGAACCCTCGATGTGCCTAAAACAGTTTTTGGGGATATTTTCATCAGGTAAATTAGATAGATTTTCTGGCTTTCTCTAAAACTATACCTATTTATGTCATGCTTCACGTTTTGTTCATTGTTGTCTTTCATTCGTTATTTTATCGACTCGAAGTGTAAATGTCTAAATAAATCAAACGGGTCAAATACGTGTCGGGCCACGCACAGTGTAGGGTACCGTAATAGCCCGTTATCACAAGCAACTACTTCATCTTAGTCACTTTACAGGGTTTATTCTAAGGATTTTGTATTTGGTACAAAATTATCCAACATCCAAGTTCAACGACTGTTACTGCTAAACTAATAAAGTTATCTTAACCGCTATAATTTTTCAGATTCATCATGATTTTTTCAGTTTTTTTTCAAGCCAGCAATTTAGTTTTCAGAGGGGGGTGGGGGGGACGCCCTACTGGAACACATATTTGCACTTTGAAGTTTAATATTTCATAAATGGAGCATTAAATCAAAAAATAATATTAGCAACCCGTAATTCATTTTAACATACAACTTATTCATTTCAACGATACCCCACAAAATGGGGTAGACGACGAAAAAAAAGTACATCCCCACTTGACATGTAGGGAAGCTACACTAAAAAAAATATTTTCCAATTTTTTTTTTTACTATTTTGTCGGCTTAATTGATATACACACCTCGACAAAATTACAGCTTTCCAGTACTAACAGTCTCTGAGCAAAACCTCGGATGGACAGACAGACGGCCATGACGAAACTATAAGGGTTCATTCATTTCAGGACTATGAAACCCTAAAAAGTATAAAAGTCAAACTTATTGAATTTCGGACCGACTTAGTGATCGGACATCCACTCGTCTACCGAATGATCGAAAAATTAAATTTTAATAAGATTTAACATTCATTCTTATTACGTCAAAGTCGTGTTATCATCATCGTCTGCCTTACCTTTTCCCAACTATGTTAGGGTCGGCTTCCAGCCTAGCCGGATGCAGCTGAATACCAGTATTTTACACGGAGTGTCTGTTGTCGAATTCGTGTGATCGTGGGATGAAATAAAACTGAACACTCACTCGAGTGAGGAGCTTGATATGAACATACTACTTTTACTGTTAATATTAGTTTTATATTTTTGAACATAATGTTAATTTAAACTTGTTAATTTTAGTTAATTAGACACCAATTTTATTGTACAGTGCACAGTGCTTGTGGCACATCTAATATGTTTATCGGGCATGCGGTGCTAACCTGTAAGAAATTGTTACCCTAACCTCAGATAATGGTAGATAATTACTCTAAATATTTACAGTATAAACAATTGTTGGTTCGCCAATAAAGGAAAAAAAAAAAACAATTATCTTCTTAGCTCAAGCACGAATGTTGCAACAATTACTGCAGAAAAAAACAATTAAAGAATTCACACTTATTTGTTGGCAACATAACAACAGACCGTTATTATCACTTTATTTCTCCAGAACTTTAATAACAGAAATAATAACTATTCCTAGAACTGTTCATTAACTTTTATTCTAAGCACAAAGGTCTGTTCCCTTTGTCGGTCACATCGGTAATTACGTGCGGTACGCGTGGCTATTACGCTGTTCACGTAACAACTACGTAAACACTATGACGGTTGATTGCAAAACAATCGGTAGCTTATACCACTGGTGTAATAGCAATTACGGTTTCAATCGCTTCAGGAGTCAAAGGGTAATCGTTTCCAGGAAGAACGGTCAAAGGCAGCAAGCAATACGTTAACACTGGCCATAGTTCAAAGGCAATTCTCTCGTACCTACATAAACAATCGCTTTAACTATTTTGGGGTTAGTCCTATTTAGTAGCATATATTTTTTAAATTGTGGGTGCTTGACTGCCGGGCATGAAGTCCTGGGTTCGATTGTCAGGACGGGTAAAGTGATATTGGGATTTTCTATCAAGAATTTCTCAGTAGCAGCCACAGAGTTACATGGGACTAAAACTAAACTAGCGATATGTTAGTGTACTATTACGTATACCTCTGTCTAACCCTTCGGGGATCACAGCCGTGATGTTATGTTTTATGAGGTTGGTTATGAGAATAGCGGTCATTGACCCACCTACTTTTATTAAACTTTTATTATTATTATATTTTATTTAACTTTGAAAACCAAAAATAAGCCTGTTCAACAGACTTGAACAGGCTTATTTTTGGTCAATATCTAATAATAATCGTCATCTATCGTGATATTCAACTTTTTTTGTAATGAAAGTTATACATGTCATGGTTTATTTGTTTTGGTTCGTACGAAGAAACGTTAGGGAAAGGGCAATGACCGCAATTCTCATCTTAACTGGCACCAACTATAGAATAGAATAGAATGGAAAATTGAGAAAGTTGTTGGTTGGTTAGTTGTGTGGGTTCTAGAATACTGTTCGTAAAAATTGAAAGTTCAATCAATATCGCACGAGAAAATCTCTTTTAAACGTTGCTAAGCGTATACATTACCCGTAACTGTACCCAATATGAACGTAAGATGATGTACAGGGAAGTAATACCCGTATAATTGGTTACCGTCTTTTTCAAAGACGAAACAGGTTGGTTGTGAGGGGTTCCATTAACGACGTTGTTACTTCTCTTTTGTTTAATATTAACAAACGACCCGCTTCAGCTTCGCACGGATTTTATGACTTGACGAAATATGAAGGTTTCCATATTAATAATAATGGTGGCATCGGTCCTTACGGACCCCTTCCTTTTTTGCTGACTCTCTTTGAGGCGCGCGTGGAAAACGAACGCGCCGTCGACACGGCTACTTCATAGACTCCTTACATTCAAATTTATAGTTTTTAATTAACACATTTAAATGGCGCTTAGCCCTTTACCTCCTTCCTCTTCTTAGTGTGTCGATGGCAATCTAAATTGAGTCGGCCCAGAACTGAGCTACTAGCTTGGCGCTTTCGGTAGCGTCCATCAGTTCCTGTAGTGAACAAAAAACAGGACACGCAGGACACAATAATAAGTGCCCCATCGTTTGTGGAACAGCACCACATTTACACTCCAGGGAAGCGTCATTAATGAATCTCCACCTGAGCAGGTTTTCCTTGCTGCGGCCAACCTGGGTCCGGAGTCTATTTAAAGATTTATTTTCCTCCTAGCTAAGGGTAACTCTTATGTAACATATCTGCCATTCCTTTGAAACAGCAAAGGGCAACACTTACTTAGGCCCTAACCACAACAATAGAGCCAGTAGTCCTTTCCTGGACAAACACTTTAATAGAGCCTTCATTGTACAGTGGTATCCCTACCCTTACTTACTCTTTCACTTAAAGGCTCTATTACAGGACAAATGACCCTTTATCAGCCGCGATGATACATAAATGATGCGCGGTGACAGTCCTCTCATTAATAAAATGTTTTGTTGTTGGTTGTTTGTTTCATATCAAACCGATGTCCTCGGATTTGAGAACAGTTAGTGATTCAACAATTTACAGTTAGAAAACAGCCTCCCTGGAGTCAATCCTACGACCTTACTACTCGCACTTAAGTGGTGGCTTGGAACTGAAACCAAAATTCGAAGATACGAGACATCTACCTACTGCTGTGCTGGGCCCTTGTACTACCCACAGAGCCCACTCACTCTCACAAAGAATCATTTCTATAAGAGAGTGCCTGTGTGTCTGTCTGTTAATAACTTTAAAACTAACTTTCAAACTATGATGAAACAGAAGCACTGTTACCACATATATCATGATGCTTGGTTCTATCCACTTGAACGGTTGCATGCAATAAGTGTTGTAGGGATAGTGGAAGTGCTGTGGCACCTACTCACCTCACATCACATATTGGCACACTTATTAAACGCACACACAAACCTGCTTACACATTCACAAACACACACAATTATAAATGTAATGAAATAAGTTTTAGGTGCTCAAAATTACAAGACAAAATATTTGCTGGAGGCTTTTAACGACACGCCTTTTAGGTTTATCTTTGACTCCAATTATGGAATAAGAATTTTTCACAAAGATGTCTGGACTTGACGGTTCCGACTATTAACTTAAGGTTTAGTGGAAATGAAATTACCAACACGAAGGGCGTAAATCTTTTTCTGTCCCTGTAAAAGACAAGGCATTTGATAACTTCTAAATAAGGAATTGATAAAAAAATATACGTTATAATTTACAGTCAAAGGAATCCACGATTTTTCGTTGAAATAAGGTCCCTAATTACCAGATGTTTGAGAGCACCCCTCAATATTAGTTTAGTTATTATTGTGTTTAAAACAAAGTTTTGATGTAATCCACTCTAAGCTGTGTTTACCAGAAATTCCACACACTGAACAAACATTAGCTATGCCAGCACGTGTAACAAATACATGGTAATTCTAACTATAATCATACAAATACAAAGCTTAGCCACGTAATCTATCATCTCATGATTCTCATCTGTTTTAGATTTTCTTAGTACCTACCGACACCGGAAACAATCTTGAACAACAATTGCGCAACATTGCAAGCATTTGATGTTACGATATGTTATTTGTTTATCATGAATATGAAATATAAGCCTGTTGGCAGCAACACTGCTACAATCCATGTGG
This sequence comes from Xestia xanthographa, assembly GCA_905147715.2. NCBI lineage: Eukaryota > Metazoa > Arthropoda > Insecta > Lepidoptera > Noctuidae > Xestia > Xestia xanthographa. Next base: position 30,303,176 of record LR990649.1, read on the forward strand.
CCGGGAAACTTGCTTGCTTTATTCTGATATTGTGAGATATTCCTTTGTTAGCTATGAATACGTAACATCAGACGCGTGACACATGTTGCTGATACAATGTTGTGCAACTTTGATTCCGGTGTAGTGATCTCGAAGTTCGTTGGCTAAACTTAGCTGATTGGGTCATCTAAGTTAACCCATCTAAGTTCAAGATACCGTTAAGAAACTGCAACGAACGTCGATGTCACGACTTGCAGTTTCATTGAAGATATTCTAAGATGTAAATAATGTTTTATTGAACTATCCATTATCAAGGTCAATAAAAACAATTTAATAAAACTAGCAAAGTATTGTTTTGGTATTGTTTTTTTTTAAAGATTTTAATTACTTGAGACGATACTATACTATTATCACAGTCAACGAAATGAAATAGTGATATTTTCTTGACGTTCTTGGGCGAGATAGATTCGCCCACTCATATATATCGGAAGTCGTACGTTTCGATCCATACGGCCATGCGGGTTTTGCGAGATCACTATTTCTGAAGTATTAAAGTACGACTAGCCTACATGCTCACATTGAAATATTACCAAAGGCTTTCCAAAATTATTCAAATCCGGATCCGTTCACTTTGCCAGCAAAAATGGTCGATAAAAGAAAGTTAATGTTAGAAAACAATACTAAGGAATCTTATAAAAATAATTTTAAGCATTCTTTTGGGACGTCTAGAAGCCTGATAAATGTTTTGAAAGATTCTAATGAAAATGATTTTTATAAAGCCGAATATTGAAGGGGTCTAAAAATAAAATTCTATTTTCACTAAAATTAGCAGTAATTGAATTCCTTTCTTGTACGTAAATTGGTTGTACTCTTATATACAATACATAACAACAAGCTTATAATCCCCGACGGGTTAGGCAGAGAACCCACATTTCGTGAGTTATGTTTTTATTGTTGTACACCTTTTGTTAAACAACGAAAATTATAGACATTGTTGCTATGAGATATGAGATATAAAAAAAAGGCTAATGAAAATTTACATTGAAGACGGTTTTAGAATAAACTAGATGGGTTGGTCGTGAAGGAAAAACGTATTATATTAAGTTTTATTTCCTTTCCACCATTTTGCCATTTTCCCTCAATGTTTTTAATGTGTGGAATGTCTTTTTTTTGTGTTTGAAATGGCTTTATTATCATTTTGCATACATGAAATGGCTTTATTATCATTTTGCATACATGAAATGGCCATCCATTTTATGTGTTTTACGACACAACCGACTCTGTTTGCAAGAATACAATACATGCAATAAAATCTTTATCCATTCGCAGAGAAGAGCCATCGAAGAGTTACAATATGTTAACAATTATTTTCAGGATCTGAGGGATACAGTTATATAAAATTGTAGAAATGATGTGGGCACGCGCAGAGAAGAGCCATCGAAGAGTCATTATTATGTTATTAATTATTTTCACGATCAGAGGGAACACATACAGTTAATTGTAGAAAAGATGTGGGCTTGAATTTACTGCTTATGACAGCTTATGTAGTAAAAAATCTACATCATGGTACTGATACTTTTACTTTAGACATCTATCGGGAACTTGGATCCTTAAGCGTGGGCGTAGCTAATAGCTCGTGTAGGGATATTATTAATATGAAATTACTCGAAGTAATACTACTCGAAAACCCTTCAAGACTTGGCTGAGACATTCATTAAGTTTTATCAAAGGGTAAATTGTGTTTTGATTATATTGAAATGTCAATTATTTATCAGACACCAATCGTTTACTCTAGAGTAAACCGGCACATTGAACATTGTTATTAATTCATGTCACTTCCAGTAATTCATGAACTATTTAGGAAATTACTATCAAATAGCCTTTTACGATAGTAAAGGTAGATTCAAAACCTTGTTTTAAGTTGATTTTAGAATGTTTAGCATTATTCATAAATATAGTAGCACAAAAATAAGATGGTTTTAAAGCTGTTTAAAAATAAAGAAATGTATTTTTACCAGTTTAGAAACTGAATCGCAAACCTCTACGCATAATTTAATTATGCAATTTACTGAGAAACTTGCTCGGGAGACCAAAATGTGGGACGGTTTCATCTCCTCATAGGGAAGAGGGTTCTCCATACGCTCAGTGTCAAACGGCCGTGCCATCCGCTCTAGAGATCCTTAAGGCCTCTTAAACAAAATTCGTATGTAGATGCAAGTTCCTGAAGGGAATCTGAGTGGATGTCTGTATGCATATGAAAGTGCATGAATATTTAAGGTGTTCTTGAGAAACTTGTTTGCATTCAAATTTTCTTATTTCGCAGGTTACCTTGTATGTTTAGTTTTTTTGAGAACATCATTTTGTTGAAAGGGTAAAATTGTTTTTCTCTAAGCTCTGTTTTAGGTGAAATTGTCTGATAATCGTTTTGTATTATAGATTGTTATTTACTGTAGCGATGGTAAAATAAAGAGGTTTAAAAGAAACCAACCATAGTAATGTTGTCAAAGACATAATGACTTTCTCACACCGTGATATGTGTTTCTCACATCCTATACGTTAAGATAATAGAAAAATTGTTTTATTGCTGGGCACAGGCTTCCCCTTAGGGTCGCCAGTGCCACATAGTTGGGTCATAAGCTCGTTGTTGATTTGTTTATTCAGTACAACATATGCTTAAAAAATAACACAAACAAAATGAACAGTTAAACCTGTACAAACAATTCTTTCAATTTATTTAAAGTCCCGCCCTAACTTATTTTAATTCACTATCAAAATCCTGAATATTAAAACCATTTCCCACGCGTCTGAAGGTATTCCACGGTCAAATATTCAGAGATAACCTCGAAGGATTACTGACAAGCTTATTTATAAAGTAAACGCCTTTTGGAGGATACTTCATCTTTATTTGAATGGAAATGTGTGTTGAAGAGTCTTTTCACAGTGATTTTACAGTCCAACAGCAACTTTGCCATCATGAAAATAAGGATCACTTTAAGTATGACTGGCTTAGCTTGTGTGTCTGCATTAGCAAACTAATCACAATCTTAAAGCATGAGCATAAGGTTCACTATGATTTTAACAGGGATACAAGGGCAGGGGTAACATAACTGCGACGGGACTGGAGACAGGTTCGAGTACCGAAGTATTTACCGAAATGAAAATTAAATTAGTATTGAATTGGCACATCTGCCGATTTGGAAAATTAATTAATTTTCCGGTTTGGCTTTTGTGAGAGGCATATAGATGGGGTTCTTGTTAGTCTACTGGTAGAGTATTTATACAAGGAAAGCTGGGTTTTAGTGTCGATAATTGAGGAGCTCGATAGTGTCGGTGAGATTAATTCAATCTATTCCCTATTGCCAAGAAATAAGAGTTATGCGTTCAGTTACATTTATTGATTAAACTAGACGACGCTTTTATTTGGATAAATTCACAAGGAATGATTTGTTTGTAATTAGCTATAGGTATTAGTTATAAGTAACAATTAAGGATTAATTAAGGCCGAGACGGAATGGGACGCCGTCACCTCCTTCTGCGAAGCAGTAATGCTAGAGAAGGAGGTGGCGGAACGTGAGAGGGAGAGAACCTCTCAACGTCCCGGCCGCCGCGGGAGACGCCCCGGGCGTCGGGGGCCACCACCACGTGGCCCCCGGCCACCGTAGGCGCGGGCCTGTGGACGGTGGGCTATGGGCTAGCTCGCCGTCCGTCCGTCTCATGAAGACAGGCCGTGTCGACCGCGCGTTCGTGTTCCACGCGCGCCTCAAAGAGAGTCAGCAAAAGGAAGGGGTCCGTAAGGACCCATGCCTGCCGGGGTTGCGGGACTGTTCGAAAGAGATACCGTGGCCCCGGAACACAAAGGGCGATGAAGGAACATGGATGGGTTTTAGTCAGTAAAAGTCTGACACTCCCTCCTGCTCCGCCCAGAGCGGGAGGAGTTATTTGATGATTTCCCATCCGAAAAAAAAAAAAAAAAGAAAAGGATTAATTAAGGCGCATTTACCGCATTGGTTAGCTGTAATGGTAGATGTATGTTGTTAAATAAATAAATAAATAAATGTTACCTACCTAATAATAGTGAAAATGGGAATTAGATATTTGTAACGACGATGTTTTTAAACATGGTTTCATTTTAAACTTAAATTATTATAAGACACTATATTTTATGACGATTTTGCTATTGTATGTAATCGACGGTACTATATTACCTGGTTGTCGTATCGGGGACATCAGAAGTGTTAGTAGTCCGAAGGCTGATTTTCAGAATACTGGTGTAGGAGTAACACTAGATTTTAGTGTCAGCAAATGAAATTAGTTGACCTGAAACAATAAAAAAAACAATTAGATTATTACCAAAAAAAAACTAAGTCATTAAATGATAAATGATGTTTATTTTGCAAGTAGGTTTTTACAAACACTTTTACACGTCATTTTTTTAAACTAGATGGGGCCGGTGTTTCGTACCTGACTACTCCGAGAAGAAACAGCCGAAACAAACTCAGAGGTCATAGTCTCTTTTAAAGTCCAGACAATTTTGCTCAATTCACATGAGGACTATGCAGACCAGTGTCTGAGATGGTCTCCTGAAGAAAGAACCATACAGATTTGAGTGGACCTGTCCAGTCAGTGCAAGCATTTGTCAGTTAACGTGTAGCTCGACTTATAACTCAAGGAGCTCAACGAAACGACGAACAATACCAAAGAAAGGACATTTGGGTAGGTCGCTTAGAGTACTCAAACTGTCAGACAGTTGTGGGAAAAAATAAACAAAAAATATAAATGTGACCCACATGGTTCCCACATTCACAATAATCATATAAAATTCATAACAAGTTCTATTCAAAAATAATGTAAATAAAAATCACAAAAATCATTAAAAGTCACAATGATGATAAAAAAAAGTAAAATACTTAACAAAATAAGTATTCATGTCAAATCAGTAAACTATGTACACGTACACATACAATATACCAAGGTAACGTTAGTATATAAGTATAGTTAGTGGATATAGAAAGCATAACAAGGAGAAAAGAAACCTGTTTTAGCTGTCCAAATAAAACTCACAAAACAGGGTGTAAAAGACCTCATCACGAAGCCGTCAATCAAGCATTCTGTACATCAAACTAAGTAACTTTACGCAAAAATTATTGCTGGGAAACCACTTTATTTTGTGGTGAAAAATCATGTTTTTTGGTAGAACTCAATGTAACGCACTCAAAACATTGTGCTGATGGATGGATTGAATAGTACGGGAATCGTGGAGGTGTTTAAAGTAAAAATCTTATAATCCCAATATCTCCGTAACTAGAAGGTTCCCTGGTATGTTGTAGAACAAAAAAATAAAACCGGCCAAGTGCGAGTCGGACTCGCACACGAAGGGTTCCGTACCAATGACTATATTTAGTATTTGTTGTTATAGCGGCAACAGCAATACATCATCTGTGAAAATTTCAACTGTCTAGCTGTCACGGTTCATGAGATACAGCCTAGTGACAGACAGACGGACAGACAGACGGACAGACAGCGAATTCTTAGTAATAGGGTTCCGTTTTTACCCTTTCGGTACGGAACCCTAAAAATGACGATAATAGTAACCCTATTACTAAGACTTGGCTGTCTGTCCGTCTGTCCGTCTGTCTGTCACCAGGCTGTATCTCATGAACCGTGACAGCTAGACAGTTGAAATTTTCACAGATGATGTATTTCTATTGCCGCTATAACAACAAATACTAAAAACAGAACAAAATTAATATTTAAGGGGGGCTCCCATACAACAAACGTGATTTTTTTATAATAATTGGTACGGAACCCTTCGTGCGCGAGTCCGACTCGCACTTGGCCGGTTTTTTTTTACATAGCTAGTTATTTTTTTTTCGCCATTGAATTGTACTGATTTAAAATATTACGTACTAGCGGACGTCCCGCGGTTTCACCCGCGTAGTTCCCGTTCCCGTGGGAGTACGGGGATAAAATATAGCCTATACGGATTCGGAAGAATCCCTCTAAGTAAGGGTAAAATAAATTTTGAAATCGGTCCAGTAGTTTTTGAGCCTATTCAATACAAACATACAAAAATACAAAGGTTTCCTCTTTATAATATTATTATTAGTATATTAGTATTAGTATATTAGTATTAGTATAGATTATCAATGTTTAATGCATGCTAATTTAAAGTGAGAAGGGTAGGCGAATATGAAATTACAATGCTTGTGAAAGGCTGCTAGGTCATAAGTACTTACATATCTTAACACCATGTTGTACACTTGGTTCGCAATAAATGATTTGACTTTGACTATGACTTTGACCTGGGAATCGAACCCGGGACCTCATGCTCAGCAGTTGCGATTGCGAACACTAGACAAATGACGCACATTATATAACAAACGAAATAATACAAAGTAACCAAAATCCTCGTACTCCACACACAATGAAATTAATGAGTAGGTATTTAAGCTCCTTGCGACACAAAATACTTAAATAAATCTAACCTAACTCAAGAAACCTGTGACAGTCTTCCTCGCACACAAACCGAGGATAATTAATTTCCAGGCAAAGTATGGCAACACCGATTTGAATCCCTAAATCTTTGGAGACCGTTTATCATGAGCCGTTTATATTGAAAGAAACGCGCAATCATCTTGTGGCTGCTTTAATTTAAATTAATCATTCATAAAATATTAATTTGTGAAAATGTTGAATCAATATTTTTGAAGGTATCACTGGCTGTTTTCAGATTATACTTCAACATATATAATCAGAAATAAGAAAACGTTCTAAGTAATTTTAGTTACAGTTCCTGTACTATTTATCTTCAAAATTATATTTCGTATATAGGTACATTATTTCCAAGCGTTTGTCTGGGTTGATACGTGGATAGATGTCCACCCATTATATAATATTATCGAGTTTCCTCCGTGCCTCGGAAAGCACGTTAATACCTTGGTCCTAGCTGTCATTTGTTGATCTTTGACAGCCGTTACAAGTATTCAGTGGCCCGGAAGTCTGACAACCAGTCTTACCAAGGGGTATCGTATTCTATATGAAGTCGTTCCATGTTAAATATTGGTATTTAGCTTAAACTGAAAGCCGACTCCAACATAGTTAGGGAAAAGCTAAGCACATGATGATGAGTGCATTTTTTTCCATGAATAGGAAAACTATTTCATTATATCCTCAGCTGAGACAAAGACCTCCTTTTTATGAGAGGGACCTTTATCCACTACGCAGGCCCAGTGCGGTTCTGTGGATGTCACACGTCTAGGTTGTTCGAGGACATGTCGGTTTCCTAATAAATTTTGAAAGAGGATAGACAGGCATAGTTACAAATTGACGACCGACTTACTGTTCCTACTCGTCATCGACAAACTTAGACCACGATTCACAACAGACTGTTTCAAATATTTTTGTTTTCATAATTCCGATTCGTCATTTGTACTTAAGTACAGACAAAAGAAAAACCTATACAATTCCAGCAAACAGCCCAATAACTTGAATTTAATCAAACATCTTAGTCATCTAAATTCCAGTATCCGTAGAGACTGTTTGAAGTTTGAAACGATAGTGTCCCATCAACGGGGCTTAGCTTTTGCTTGATCAAAGGGAAAACGTTAATATACGCACTCATGAATCAATTGGCGTCGTTCAATCATTCATTCGCACATGACGCCATGATTAATGTATTCATTCGTTCGTTGAGTGAGCAGGAATTCTGTTTACCTCGCATTCTGTGTGTTACGTGCTGATCTTTCATTTTGTAGAATTGGTAATTAAACCTTCTATTTTAATTAGGCTAATCCAATGATATTATAAGTAAAAAAGGCGGGTTAATCGATATATTTTTTCATTTGTGTAAAAACCTAGTCCCGCCAAAATGACGCAACCCTCTTAATTCTAATATTTATTCAGTTCAATACGCTAAACTAATCCAAAATTCAAAAAACCTAAGATGACTGAAATTTAATCATCTCAGCTTAGAATGTTTTACCAACATATGGCTGCTACGAGCGCAGATAAGCCGAACATTTTTACATAATCCAAGGTTTTTATTTCCTCCCTCCATCGTTGACCGTCCAAGAAAATTCAATCTCTGACTACTTCGGAAGCGCATCAAAGTTATCCAATACCAATCGAAAACACAGAAACATTTTATTTTTGCACAAAAACAAACGCTGGCCAACTCCCCTGGGATTCCCAACTTGTATCCCTCACGAATAGGAAGTGTGAAGGGATTGTGCACAGGATTATAGACTTTCAGAACGCGACCAACACGAGCCAAAATTCCGACCAAAACCTAACAAGGGATTAAAAGTTAAAGTCAATAAAATCCCGTAAATTTTAGGCGCGAGACACAAAAGTTGCAAAACGATTTTGCGAAGCTGGTGGCTGCGTTGTTTTTGTTTAATTTTCTATAAAAAGAAACGCTGTAATACAAAGAGAGCTATCGCAAAATTGCTTCCGATGTGATTCCAGAAGTTTTCATGCGGATCAGTTTGATAAAGGAAAAATAAAGGCTGCAGCTGACGATGTTTCGTTGAAACGCTGAAAGGATTTTTCAAATTCCTCTTCCTCCAATATATTGTGAACGTGGGCGGCCCTTTTCCCCTTATGAAGGTTTTCAAGGAAAGTACACACATCAAAAGTGTCTAGGGATCAAGCATTTTTATGCGGATTTCTTGAGATTGAGATGTGGCTTTGTAATAAATTTATGATTTTATAAATTTATATGGATCCTTTTTGGTGCATTTCATAATTTGAATCAGGAACTCTCAATCAAATTCGAGTAAAAGATGAAAATAAGCTGTCAATATTTTCCCTATAAAAACATACAACGCATTGAAGACATTATTAGTGCTACTGTTTCCCTACTACTGATTAAAACCAACGTTATTATGGAGCGGCGACGTCATTTAAGCAGGGAAGAAATGCTCAGAGCCGTGGGAATGATAGAAGCGGGTTCCCGGCAACGTACTGTAGCTTTAGCTCTGAATACAAGTCAGAGTGTTATCAGTCGACTTTGGACACGTTACCGAAGCACTGGTACCGTGGCTGAGCGCCATGGAGGACGGTATCGCTGCACCACACGGAGACAAGACCGATACATTCAAATCTTAACTCGAAGAGCTCCAACAATAACCGCCATGATGTTAGCCGTGAGGCTTCATCACTCTTCAGGGAACTTAATTAGCGACCAAACAGTCAGAAACCGCTTGCATGAAGTGAACCTTCATTCCCGAAGACCGCTACGGGTACCACCTATAGCAATGCACAATCGTAGGATTCGATATCAATGGGCTCTTGAACACAGAAATTGGGCAGAAGAACAATGGCGTTTCGTGTGCTTTTCTGATGAGTCTCGTTTTGGTATGAGACCGGATACAAGACGTATACGACACTGGAGAACCCCTGGACGCCAACAGCGATTAAAATCCTGCCAGGAAGTCCATCCTTATAGTGGTGGAACCATCATGGTATGGGCGGGTATTTGGATCGGCGGAAGAACTGAGTTGATTTGGATCAGAGGCAACCTCAACGCTCAAATTTATGCTGAGACGATTGTATCAGACGTCATCGTTCCTCTACAAGTGCAAATCGGTCCCTTATTTCAGTTAATGCATGATAGTGCACGACCGCACACCGCAAGAGTTGTAAGACAGACTCTCGCCGCAGCTAACATCAATGTCCTGCCCTGGCCTGCTCAGTCGCCAGACTTGAACCCGATTGAGCATGCATGGGATATGCTACAGAGAAGAGCTCTGCCGAATATGGAGGGTATCCAGTCGCAAGAAGACCTTTTTTTGTTGTTGCAACGAACATGGGCGGCCATTCCACAGCGTGATTTGGATGAACTCATTTTGAGTATGCCAAACCGATGTTCTTGTGTTGTTAGTGTTCGCGGTAGAAACACGGATTATTAATTGTTTAAGTTACCCAATAAAATTTTAAAGAAAACTGTGTTTTCAGTCATTTTTTCGAACTTTAATGTTAGTGGTTCAAATGTCAAAAATCCCTTTATTAGGAAAATGGCAAATTTCTTTATTAATGCAAAGGTGACTTGGGTTATCGTTACTGTGACAAACGAAAACACTTTATTTGATGAATCCTTAAAGAAAATTTTAATTAATATCAATCAGGAGAAAAGTTATTGCAAAAATATATGTTGATCCCTAGATACTTTTGATGTGTGTACTACCTACTTAACTTTAAGTATTAATAAAGATTAGAGTGAAGCTGTTACAGGGATCTTAGAAAATGTAGGAATTAGTATATCAGGGGGTTTAATAAAGGGAAGTTTTTGTGTTTAATCATTTTTTTTTTTTACATTGAACTGAATCAGATTTGATTGGAGCATTTCAATATATTTTTTAACCTACTTAGTTAGTGGTGATTTCTCCTCACATTTTTTAATCTAATCTACAATTTATTTAAAATTAATGGAAATAATGGAATTAATGGATTAATGGAAATTAATGGTACCTCATTTGTAGATCCCTTGACAAATGAGGTACCATTTTAATTGTATTGCCTCTACAAAATTTTATTTAAGTACCGATATCCTCATTTCAATTTAATTGCTGGGGTCGAAACTGGCTCTAAGCCAGTTAGCCTATTAGCCCAATGCCCATCTTTATTGCCGCCTGCTTCATAAGTGCTCGCATACCCATAAAAATGTTATGGCCTCTTTCTGGATGACTTTCAGAATGAGGACTGCAGGGATTTGCTTTTACTCCTGCTTTAAGCTCTTTTACGTCATACATAATGTTTAAAGCATTGTTTATTTGGAGAAGAAATTGCATAGAATCTGTTTGACACACAAACACTCAGTGTTCTTTAATTTAACAGAAAATGTATTAATTGGAGTCTAGAAACAAAAGTTTTGAGAAACCATGAAAAATTTTGACAGTTATTTTTGACATGCTCTACAGAAACTTTATGGATATCTATGAGATTTTACTTGTACAATTAATCAAGTCACTTGTTTAACAGATCATAAAATCTAATTTGTTAGTAATACACACAAATCTTATACACACTAGTGTTTAATTGGTATATTATGTATTGTATGGTAATTTGGTACAGATATTTAGCAACTTAGGTACCTAGGTAGGAATTTTAATGTACACAAAATTTTTCGATATTAATTATTATAACAGTTTGAAAAGATAGAGTTGAAATATTTTTTTTTCTTTACTTATACCGACGCAGGTATTACAACTGTTTATGAAAGAACTGTTTTTTTTTTTAATAACCTACGTAAAAATTCACCGTGTCAGAATCAATTACTGAATCCATTATAAAAGTTTATGTCGCGAATTTCCACCTTGAAAACATTCAGTGGCATGGAAACGGAACTATCATTTTATTAGCTTTTTTAGGTTTACTGGTAGTTTTGAGGTTGTTATTTGTGGTGTTATACAGCTGTTTTTTGGCATTTTTAGCTGAGCTCAAAATTCACAGTTTGCTAGATCTCTTTGTAAATTTTGTAATTTGCTTAGTATTTTTAAATAGCGTGGTTCAAAGACCCAGGCTCAACGGGACGACATAAACTCGAACGATATTTGAATCAATAATACAGCTATCTAATTGTTAATCTGCGAAAACCACAATTAGTATCATGCCTAGGATTTAAAACTGTGGGTTTAACACGAAGTTACGTTACCACTATGTTAGCCCCACGGATTCGTATTACGTCAACGATGTTTTGGTTTTATTGTAATATTCGATCCACTTACGACCTTTGATCTGTACGACTTCGTATAATGCATGGCCCACAAAGGATTTACTACACGTATAAACTCGACGCACGCATAAAAAGCATTTTATTTCACACCGGGCGGCTCCTTAGACGCGAAACAAATCCAAACATACAAAATTTACGCCTTCTTAAAATATTCACGTGAAAATATTGTCATTTCATCAATACTCCTAACAATAAAGGTTATGTTTTTCTGTCTGCAATAGTTAGCGCCTGGCCACGAACTACCCATTCCAGCGTCACGCGTGTTGCCTCAGCAAGAACAGAGAAAAAAAAACATGCGGGGCAGTCTTTGGTGACTGCCGATAGAAGTGAAAGCTAAGTAACTTGTGAATCTATACATATAATAAATCTGTAGAAAAGTCATTTTTTTACATTGAAAAAATTGAAACAAAAAATAGCCAGCGTGTGAAAAGATAAGTAACAGAACCCATTTCCATCATTTTTAAAATTTTTGTCTGTTTGTTTGTGCGCACATCACGTAAAATCTACGAATTCAATGCTGACAATGTTTATACATAACATTTGTGTGTAACTTGGGGTATGATTTAGTGTTTGTTTCATTGAAATCGGTTAATTCTATCAAAAGATATATGAACTTAAAGTTTTCAAGAAGAACTAATCATCAAATGTAAGATACATACATGCAGCGACATCTGTTGAACTAAAATGATACCAATGACTAAAAATGTGCTCACCACAGTCATAACTTTTAAATCGACTGACCAGCTTTAAAAAAAAATTATAGCATAGGTAATATACTTTAGCAGTTTAACATTTTGGTCGATAGACAGCGTTGTTTATTTCACTCCATTTTCTGAATTGAATGACCCTCGCCCGTGTCAGTTGCCTATTTTTTGTTTTTTTTTTCGGATGGGAAATCATCAAATGACTCCTCCTGCTCTGGGCGGAGCAGGAGAGAGTGTCAGACTTTTACTGACTAAAACCCAGCCAAGTTCCTTCATTGCCCTTTTGTTCCGGGGCCACGGTATCTCTTTCGAACAGTCCCGCAACCCCGGCAGACATCGGTCCTTGCGGATCGGCCCTTCCTTTTTGCTGACTCTCTTTTAGGCGCGCGTAGAACACGAACGCGCCGTCGACACGGCCTGTCGTCATGAGACGGACGGACGGCGAGCTAGCCCATAGCCCACCGTCCACAGGCCCGCGCCTACGGTGGCCGGGGGCCACGTGGTTGCCCCGGAAGCCCGGGGCGTCTGCCGCGGCGGCCGGGACGTTGAGAGGTTCTCTCCCTCTCACGTTCCGCCACCTCCTTCTCTAGCATTACTGCTTTGCAGAAGGAGGTGACGGCATCCCATTCCGTCTCGCTCCGGACCATGGCTTGCACTAGGGCCGGACGCGAGAGGTCGCCGCCGCAAACGTGTAAGTTGCCTCAAGATTGGTTTTTTAACCGACGAAACAAAAAGAAGGCAGTTCTCAATTCGACGCGTATTTTTTTTATATATGACCACGGATAACTTTTACAGAGAAGTCCGTACATGGTCCTTTTGTTTGTAAAAAGCGTAGGTACTACATCTCAAAGTTGGTCCCATTTATAATTAAAAAATCGTGTTTGGGCTAATTTCTTGCACCTTTGATGAGAACTTTCGACCTAGCTGGAGTATGACTGTCATCGAGTGTCTAAGGATGAAGGAGGTGGCGGAACGTGAGAGAGAGGGAGAGAACCTCTAAACGTCCCTGCCGCCGCGGGAGACGCCCCGGGCGTCCGTGGCCACCACGTGGCCCCCGGTCACCGTACGCGCGGGCCTGTGGACGGTGGGCTATGGGCTAGCTCGCCGTCCGTCTGTCTCATGACGACAGGCCGTGTCGACGGCACGTTCGTGTTTGACGCGCGCCTCAAAGAGAGTCAGCAATAAGAAGGGCCGATGCCTGCCGGGGTTGCGGGACTGTTCTAAAGAGATACCGTGGCCCCGGTACACAAAGGGCGATGAAGGAACATGGATGGGTTTAGTCAGTAAAAGTATGACACTGCCTCCTGGTCCGCCCAGAGCGGGAGGAGTCATTTGATGATTTCCCATCCGAAAAAAAAAAGGCTGTCGAGGTAAGCCCTTTTTTGGAAAAACATAAGTAGATTATTTTAGCGATTAATGCAAATATATCGAAGAAATTAAATTGTTACCCACTTGGATCTACGTAGGTATATATCTACTAATATTATAAAGCTAAAGAGATTTTGGTTGGTTGAACGCGCTAATTACAGGAAAACTTTTAGTATTGAATAGTTATCGAGGATGGCTATAGGTTATCTAACATCACGCTATAATTAAAAGGAGCGGAGCATCAATGATAAATGTTGCAAAAACAAGGAAAATTTATTTCTTTCGAGAGCTTCCTTTGCGGGCGCTGCATAAACGGTTAAAGTTGCGCAACAATCATGTATTAGGGAATTGTTCGTTTTAACACTTCAATACCCGCAATTACAGACACAATTAAAATAACAATGCACCGTGCCTCTGGAGGCACGGCCGGGAGCATACGGGTTAAATCGTTCTAAAAAAATCCGCGATAGCATTATGTCTATCTTTCAAGGTTGACTCCACTCTCTCTAACCCTCTCTCTCTCATGTGACGCAGACGAAGTTGCGCGGGTCAGCTAGTTGTATAATAATAGTCGAGCTATTAGATATTTATTTTTGATTTTAATTTGTAAAGAAGTGTTTTTTTGTTGTTTTCTCACCGTTTAACCCTTTACACTACGACAAACATATCAAAACCAAAATTAGCTACATCGGCTCAGCCGTTCTCGAGTTTTAACAAGCACAAGCGAACGATGATGCGAGTTCCATGATTTTTGTTCACCCAAAAGTGCTCAACGTGCCTAAAGAAGTTTTCACTTAAAAAATTGTTTAGAGCCTGCCTTGGGTCACCGTGGTACGATTACGGTTACTTACGTGAAAGACACAATTGACATGCGCATGTCGCTTGACGAAAGTCGCATCTTCTGGGGTCGTAAACCAGGTGTTCAGGAGCGCCAATATTCGGCGCACCAGGTGTCACAAGTACTCCTTTGTCCAATTTGGTACATTCACATTGAGAGCAATCATAGAAAAGGAATATATTGGAAAAAATTCACTCGGAGCCAGCGCTTCTTTGTGACAAATATTTTGAGCCTCGAGAAAATTGTGGCAATCAATTTTTGTTGGGTGCTTACATTGAGGATCTTGGAGAGAATACTGGGTATTGGTTCGGCAGATTTATTTTGTACATTTTGTCGGTATTGGACCTTAGCAGTTATATCCGCACGGGTCGATCTTTCAAGTGAAGAAACGGTTTCGGAGGTCAGTCAGTGGATGGGTGACAGTTGATTACATAACAAGACTCTTCCGTGTCTTGCAGAACACGTTAATCTGTCAGTCTTCAATATCAGTACTAGATCTTTTAAAGTCTTAACGGTCTGTGTCCCGAGAGTCTGACAACCAGTCTTGCCAAGAGGTGTCGTATTACCCAGTAATTAAGTTGTGGAGGTCAGATAGGCAGTCGGTCCATGTATAATTCTGGTATTTAGCTGCAACCGGTTAGATGAAAGCTGACCACCTGAGCTGACAACTGTAGTTGGTAAAAGGCTAGGCAGATGATGATGGTGTTGTGATCGTTAAGATTAAAATGACTATGTCTAAGTACGTTAAAT
This sequence comes from Xestia xanthographa, assembly GCA_905147715.2. Taxonomy (NCBI): domain Eukaryota; kingdom Metazoa; phylum Arthropoda; class Insecta; order Lepidoptera; family Noctuidae; genus Xestia; species Xestia xanthographa. The sequence goes on from LR990649.1 coordinate 30,318,549, forward strand.
TTAACGAATTTTGGTTCCATCGTAATTGGTTTATCTGGGTCGCATGTTGCAGCGTCAGTTTAATCAATTAACCTCATCAAATAGTAATTATTGGCATGGTTAGCTCGATGTTGGGACAAAAACTAATTTTAAAAAGTCAAAGAGATCGGCGGAAGTTTATGAATTAGATACTTCAGAAGTAAAATAAGAGGATTCCGTTGTAGTTATTAGGTAGTGCTAAGTTTATAGAGCCATAAAATATATGGAGAACTGATGTGGAGGAATGAGAAAAACGTCGCGGGGAATGGTTTTGAGTAGGGATGAATGTGGAAGACCAAAGACGGATGGATGGAAAATTTAAGTGACAAAAAAATGACCGCGATGATTGGTTCTATAAACGCCCTAGCGTCTAATAGATTAATTCAACTACCAAAGAGATAAAATGAATAAATTCTAAAAAAGTGGAAAAATGCCACTCACCTATCTACATAAACTTCCTAAAACGTACTCCTAAAAAACTGTTCGCGATAAATAACTTACGATTCTCGCAAGAAAACGTAAACGTTATCGCGTCAAATTGATGACTGCCGTAATATCCACTTACATGGCTGCTGATGTAACGTCATAACGGTGACGTCATCATTGGGCCATCAATCATGGCGTAGTTTCCGGCCTCATGTGTTACTATAGTAGTGGAATGGATGAGCGGGGCGAAATTCATCATTTTGGTAGCTATTATGGAATAGTATGTTAGACATAGCTCTTATCTTAATTATAACAGCCGCACAGGTGGATCTTGAAGGTTAAGCAGAACTTGCCAAGGTCGGTCCGTAGATGGGTGACCACCCATTACACACCGAGTTCCCTCCGTGCCTCGGTCGGAAAGCACTTTATGCCGTTGGTCACGGTTGTCATTTATTGATCTGTGATAATCGTTACATTTTATCAATGGCCTGAAAATCTGACCACCAGTCTCATCAAAGGGGTGTCGTATCTGGGTTGTGGAGATCAGGTAGGCAGTCATTCCATGTAAAATAATGGTATTTAGCGACATCCGGTTAGACTTGAAGCCAACCCCAACGTGGCTTTGCAAAAAAGGCTAGGTTACTGTGGAATAACAAAGGTGACTATGATGTCATATAATACATAATGAGTGAAGCTGCACTTTCTATAATTAATAAATTAGTGTAATTATGTTTGTATTAGCGCTAAGATCTCACCTAATGCATATTTGAATGTCTTTGCTTAGTACCTTAACATAATAATACCTACCGGTATTAATCCAAAGATTGATTTCCCTTTCATACTACGGTTTGATCATAACATTCGTTTTACCACAATGTTCTCTTCCTCAAGAATCAGCTTTTCAGGTTTCTTATTATAATACCAGAACTTCAAATAATAGCGCAATGTGTGCTGGTTTATCAAAAAAATAATATAGCATTTCTAAAAAAACAGTCCCTTGCTCTGTTTAAGACTTTCACGGTGTTATCCCGTAAGTACTTTGAGTGTAGTCCCTTGCTTTTAGATACAAAAACATTTAAAATAAAATAAATACCGCTGGAAATTATATACAGCGCCATCTAGTGCCACACTAAGCAACGAGGCTTGTGTCGTGGACACCAAATAGTTGAAACTACACAGATACTTTTTTTTTGTTGATACTTACTTATTACACCTAGAAACATCCATGACTCGGAAATAAATGTCCATGCTCATCACACAAACATTTGCTTCTACCGACTACTGAGTCCTTAAGAACATAAGGCAGCCTCACTACCGCTGCGCAATTTGGGTCAATTCAAGACAGGTTTAAGGTGTGGAACAGGTAATTACTAACCTTACATTGTCATTACATTGTTTGTACGAGCCCCATGCACAATCGATCCTCTGACTACACATATAGCCCCAAGGCCCAGTCGAACCCCGCCAATATCGACTCTTCAACCGCAGAAAGATTTATACCACCATCGGTAGAAATTAATTCAGAAAATTAATTACAGCGAGTTAATTAACTTTCATATTTCCTACATTAATAACTTCTTGTGTGCTCACTGAAACATTTCGATATTGAAAAGGAATTGAGCTTTTCTTTCAAATAACGTAAATTGAAATTGTGGAGTAATTATGTCTGGTCGGTCGGCAAAGCATAATGAGCAAGCTGAATATAATAAAAATAACAAAAGTGAACGTGTATGAAAGAAAATCGCTTTGATTCCAAAGCCCTTTTTTATACTTTACCACAGATAATATATAATACTTTACCCAATAATAACGTACCTCCTAATGAAAACCGCGAGTTCAGTTTTTATTTTAACTACAAAAATGCGACTAATGCCTGTTTTCATTAACACTGGACACCTATCATAATGCGTTAATATTAATTTGTAAATTAGTTTAACGAGGTACTATCGAGGACACTCCCGCCTGACCACCACTAAGCTAATTTTTGCTTGTACTCGCAACATAGAAACGCTCTCTAGCCCCGCCCCGTTGACTTTGTATAGAAATAATGAATGAAAAGATACCGAATCGGCCGAGCGCACTGACGACGCACGCCAAACGAGAGTTATTGTTATTTCGCGCGCCAAAGTTGACACTTTTCTAATGGGTCCAAACTTTAAGCGGGCGTGGCTCGGCGCCTCCGCATGATTTAAGCGAAAAAAAATTAAACTGGTCAGGCGGAAAAGACCCCGATACATGCTAACTATGCTAAAACATTACAATAATATTTTTTTCTTTCTTTTTTTTTCTTTTTTTTTTGTGTGTCGTTATTTTATTTCGTATTCTTCTCAGTCAACCCTTTAAATATTCATATCATGGCGGTGCACATAAAATATTGGACATAATAATATAATTGGACTTAGAATGGCGTCGCTTAGCTAACCATGCATTGTCATCTAAACTAAATTTGTTTGCATTTCAGCTCAATCAGTTGGGGATAACTATTATAAAGTTCAGTTGCAAGATTTGACCTAAACATACAAACACTGCAAGTTAAATAAAACCTTGTAAAAAAAACACAAAAAAAAAAAAAAAAAAAAACAAACACATTCCAGCAACCACAAGGTGGGAAAAAAAGTTACTACACATAATTTTGGTTGCCTAGCAACATATTTCTATTAACAACCACCAAAATCACCTAAGAAACCGAAGACAAATGTCGCAGGTAGGTACTAACAGAAAAAAACACATTACCGTTGGATTTTCTCTTCCAAGTAATTTCGTCACTAGTACGGAAATTAAACCTTCATACGTTACGCTTTTTATATTTTCGTAAGCGAAAGGCTTATATACCTACTTATATAGGTACATAAAATATAGGGGTTGTATACCTACGTGCCTTATATATTATACAAAGGCTCCTTTTATTAAATCTTCAACGTGTTAATAACGTTTTGTATGTACGATCATCGCTATGCTTATTATGGTGTAAATATTCCTATTTGAGAGCAGCGGTGGCCCAGTGGTGGCGGCCTCGACTCACGAACAGTAAGTCGTGATTCACGAACAGTAACCCAGACAGGCGCATTACTTTGTGTAATTTATTTCATCACCACTGCTCTCAAAACGGTGAAGTAAAACATCGTGAGGAAACCGGTATGTCCTAGAACCAAAGAATTCGAAGACAATATGTGTCTTCTAATCCGCACATGATGGATTATAAGCCCATTCCCTCTCATAGAGAGGAGACCTGTGTCCCAGCAGTGGGAACATTAATAGGCTGATGATGGCTCCTATCTGATTGCCTCGTTGGTCTAGTGGTCGCAAGTGTGACAGCTGAGCAGGGGGTCCAGGTTGGTTCCCAGGTTGGGCAAAGTCTGACTTCGTTTATCCATCCGGACTTTATTAGTAGCAGTCACGAAGTTGGTACTTGTGCCCGGTTGATGGTAATAGGCTTGTCCTTAATAACACTGCGAGCCGTGTGGTATCCAGCAGAGTAGAATACAACCAACCCATTATACTCACGGGTGTCGTATAAGGCGACTAATGTCAGAGGCAGAACACCTTGCGCCTCCGTAGACCAGAGAATGGGCAGCAGCGTTTTCTGTTAGTCTTACATCCCTGCGATCTCCAATACGCCTGCCAAGCGTGGAGATTACGGCAAATTCCTCCCATCATGGGAGAGGCTTATGTCCAGCAGTGGCTGTTATGGGCTGTTGTTGTTAATAACATCATCTGCCTAGCCTTTTCCCAAACATAACATAATAACATAGGACTTAAACATAACTGGCAACTTGTAGCTGTACTTTTAGGTACACCTTTCTTTTTTTTTTCTTTTTTTTTCGGATGGGAAATCATCAAATAACTCCTCCCGCTCTGGGCGGAGCAGGAGCGAGTGTCAGACTTTTACTGACTAAAACCTATCCATGTTCCTTCATCGCCCTTTGTGTTCCGGGGCCACGGTATCTCTTTCGAACAGTCCCGCAGCCCCGGCAAGCGTCGGCCCTTGCGGACCCCTTCCATTTGCTGACATCTCTTTAACCACCTCTTCACCTCTGTTTAACAATTCGAAGAATATTGGCGCGATGTTGTGTTACTCAAAATGGTTTTCTGTGAATAAATTATGCTCTAACAAAGTAAGAATTATTATTTAACACGAATCATCACCTGCCTAGCCTTTTCCCAACTATATTGGGGTCGGCTTCCAGTTTTACCGGATGCAGCTGAATACCAGTATTTTACATGGAGCGACTGCCTATCTGACCTCCACAACCCAGTTAGTACCGGGTAATACGATACCCCTTCGTAAGACTGGTTGTCAGACTTATTGGGCCTCTGACTACCTAACGACTGTCAAAGATCTACACATAACAGCCGGGACCAACGGCTTAACGTGCTTTCCGAGGCACGGAGGAAACTCGGTATGTAATGGGTGGTCACCCATCCACAGACCAACCTAGGCAAGCACGGCTTAACCTAACGATCAACCCGAGCGGCTGTTATTATTTAGCCACGAGCTCCTCCTCGTATTTAAGACGAATGTGATAACTAATATAAATGAAATAAAATGATTAATGATCTGTTCCTACAGTTCCGTTCCCGAGAAATGTCATAGTTTTCCGGGACAGCAATAATTTACTTTAATGGGTTTTATCATCCAAATTCATTATGGAGGTATGATATCATTAAGGAAGGCACATGGATAAAAAATAAACTATGTGTATGTAGGTGTGACCTTGATGGATGACCATTGATAACACACAGAGGCTCCTCTGTGTCTCGGTAAGCCCATTAAGCATTAAATTTCGTCCCGGTTACCATTCGTAGATCTTAGTCGTAATGGGTAATCAGAAGCCTGACATTCTGACCAACAACATTCTGACCACCAATCTTACCGAGGGGTAGGAATCGTGTTTCAGGTTATGTAGGCAGTCGCTCCATGTAAATTACCGGTAGTTTTCTCAAATAATGTTATTAAAAGGCTGGGCAGATTATAATGTAGGTGTGATTTATTATCATTGTAGAGATGGGTATGCCATTTTTTGGACCAGCCATGCCTTTTTCATTCATATATCTATCTGCCATTATATTCCTTCTCCCTTACTATAATCTTTCACACAGCTATCATAAAAAAATTGGGCGTAACTACAAAATGCGTATTTCCAAATCCCCATCACGTATCGTCTATAACTTAAGCCGTTGAATCCTTACAATGGATCAGCTCACCTGTATTTATAACGTATATATTTCAGAGCGGAGAGGTATAAACCTTGCCCATAATGTATGCATGAGTTACCTATATCTAAATATGAACAGTAGACTTAAAAGAGAATTTTGATAAAGCAGGTCGGCTAAATCGCGGTTTGAATGTGGTACCTTTTGTTACAAAATTTGGGCAGAAATATGTAACGCTGTACTCTGAACACTAAGCTGTACAGCCGGTAGTTACTCAAAGAGTTGTGGTTTTACATTTTCCGTGGTGAAAATTACTTAATTTTCCACTTCGTTTTCTGAACTATTTCTCAGAGGAAAATGTTTAAAATGTTGTGATAAAATATTGTAGGACATACCTTATATAGGTGCATAAACTAATTCCTCTTCCGCTGATGTCACCGATAACTGGACACTAATGACAGGTCCACTAAAACCTGTGTGGTTCTTATCTTTTAAGACCACTGTCAATAATTAATACGTGGTCTTCAAATATTGTGACTAAGAATATGTCTGTACTTTAAAATTACCTCTGAATTTCTTTCGCTGTTTCTTCTATTAGTAAGTAGTCCAATAGAAAACTTTAATAATACGTCAAACCTTACAAGATTGCTCAAGCACTATAACTTTGCCCAGCACGTCACTTTTCACAAATGTTTGAAAAGCCGGCAACATTTTTTAGTTATGCTTATTGTTTATTCTTAGGAAGAATTTTGATTATGTTTCGGGCAACATTACGTAACGGACTCTGCCTAATGTCACCTATATCGGCTGTAAAACCGTGTCGAAATTGGTAGTCTAATTTGCGGGCCAAAACACGTGTGAAAAACTTTCATTAAAACTCGATTTCTAATTACAGCAGAAATTTAAATTTTAAACCACTGATAGTTTGTAATAAATACACAAGGAAGATCGAATGTACAAAGCGAAATTTCTCTAAACATCGAAAATAAGATGGTGGGCAATGATAAATCAGTTTTTCAGAAGTAGTTGTTACATCTTTGCCCACCAAAATATTACCGTTAGGGTTGTCACCTCAACGTCAAATTGCATGACAGATAAACAGGTACTTTTATTTATGTAAATTTAGCAACAGAGTTTCAAGAAAAACCGGCCAAGTGCGAGTCGGACTCGCACACGAAGGGTTCCGTACCATTGACTATATTTAGTATTTGTCGTTATAGCGGCAACAGAAATACATCATCTGTGAAAATTTCAACTGTCTAGCTGTCACGGTTCATGAGATACAGCCTGGTGACAGACAGACGGACAGATGGACAGACGGGCAGACAGACGGACAGACAGCGAAGTCTTAGTAATAGGGTTCCGTTTTTACCCTTTGGGTACGGAACCCTAAAAAAGAAAAACATTTGGATCGAATGTATACAGATATGTCATAATATACCAGTAATGAATATTATGACTTGATAATAATTATAATAGACCATTGTTTTTTTCTAAAATACTGCCAATTTCATGATATTTTTAAGTATAATCTTTAAGAGCGAACTATTTGATCGTCACGCTGAGTCACGCACCTGCGTACACCGTACTGATGTACAATAAAAAAAAAGATACTGGTGGAAAACATAACCTCCTCTTTTTTTGATGTCGGTTAAAAGTGACAACCCTAGTTTTTCCGTGTATTTGAATGAAAAATGACGAAAAATTCGTAGCTACTTTGCTCACTCAAATATGACAGGCAATATGAACGTTTAAACGTTTAGTACCTATTAAAGTCCCATTAAGATCCCTAAACCATATGTTCTTAAGGTAGAAAATACCGAAGTTACAAAAGTTTCTGCAAAATGGGCAAACTTGTAAAAAGTACAAAAAATTTGACCCGCTGTAAAAATTAAGCTTTTTAGCACAGAAAAACTTATTTTCTTGATATTATTATATATCCTATGCAAAGAACAGTACATTTAAATGTCCTGTAGCACAATCACACATTAAAAATATATATATATTTTTTTTAAAAATATTTAAAGTTTAATCAAAAATTTTCAGCAATTTGGGCAAAGTTCGGTTTGACGTATAATTTACAGAACGCCGCGATTGACCTTTTGCTTCATAGATAGTAACTAGCTGACCCGTGCAACTTCGTCTGCATCACATGAGAGAGATGGTAAGAGAGAGTATGACTGTCACTGAACCTTAAAAGTACAACTCCATCATACATGATTGTTGCGTAACTTTAACCGTTTATACATCGCTCGCAACGAAACCTCTCAAAGAAAAAAAAAATCCCCTTTTTTGCAACATTTATTATTGATGCTTCGCTCCTATTAGTTGCAGCGTGATGTTAGATAACCTTATAGCCTTCCTCGATAAATGAACTATCCAACACTAAACGTTTTTTTTTTTTTAATTCGAACCAGTAGTTTCTGAAATTAGCGCATTCAACCAACCAAACAAACAAACTCTTGAGCTTCATTATATTAGTATAGATTCAAGTCTGTACCAATTTAATTTCTCCGATATATTTGCATTGTGTTTTTCCAAATAAGGACTTGCCTCGGCAGCCTTACGTCTTCATCCTTAGACACTCGATGACAGTCATACTCCAGCTAAATCGAAAGTTCTCCGAAAGGTGCATGAAATAAGCAGGGTTACGGTAAAGCTGCTGTAAACTGTTGCGGAACTCTTGCAACTACCTTCCGTCTCCACCGCTAGACCTTCGATGACAGTCATACTCTAGCTAAGTTTAAAGTTCTCATTCAAAGGTGCAGGAAATGAGCCCAAACACGATTTTTCGACTTTAAATGGGACCAACTTTGAGATATACCTGTTTTAAAAAAAAAAGGATCATGCTTAATGGATTTCTCTCGTGGTCATAGGTGCATCTATGCTAATATTATAAAGAGGTAACATTTGTTTGTAAGTTTCTATGTTTGTAAGTTTGTATGTAGGGGTAATCTCCGGAAGTAATTAACCGATTTCAAATTCTTTCACCATTAGAAAGCTACATTCACCCTGAGTAACACAGGCTATATTTTATCCCCGTACTCTCACGGGAACGGGAACTACGCGGGTGAAACCGCGGGACGTCCGCTAGTAAAAAATATACGGGTCGAATTGAGAACTTCCTCCTGTTGTTTCGTCGGTTAAAAAAACAAACTTGAGGAGTTGGGGCAACTGACACGTGCGAGGGGTCATTCTTTCAAGGAAAATCTGAACACCACGATTCAGAAAATGGAGTGAAATGAACAACGCCATCTATCGTAAGCTGCTAAAATATAATGCACGGAAGTGCTATGTAAATCTTCAAACCAGCGTCATGTAGACTAATCTAGAGTACCTTATGCTATAATAACTTTTTTTGATCGATTTAAAAGTTATCTGGTGAGCACGTTTTTAGTCATTGGTACCATTTTAGTACAATAGATGTCATTGCATCTTACATTTGATGATTAGTTTTTCTTGAACACTTTAAATTCATATATCTTTTGATAGAATTAACCGATGATGTTCGGAGCCACACCAGGGAAACTATCTGGGTGACCGAACTGTCCGCGGTCCCGCGGAGCCCAAAACTTTAAAGTTGCCTACAAACAATGAGAAATCAACTTACCTAATCCTGTGGTACCAGAAGGCAGCGACGAACTGATCTCAGATCACGGCGTTGTATGTGTGTCAGTGTAAATGATTGAGTTATGTTGTCAAGTGGTGTACGCGGCGGTCACCAAAGTTCACATGCCGGGTTAATCTAACCACAATTCGGCGTTATTGTTCAAATGCATCAAAATATCCCAGTATTTCACTCAAAACGGGGTTCCAAGGTCCAATAAATCACGGATCGCAACCAAATTGTCGACTTAACAAAAAGGATCAACTCGAATTCTCAGATTCAATCAATAAAATAAAAGCAAAATCACAAGCTCGTTTCTTAACCAACAAAAATATCAAGTGTCAAGGGTGTCAAGTGTCAAAATCAACTGACAATTCATATGTCAGAAAAAGGTGCGTACGGAAACACGCACGGGACGAAACAGATGACGATGAAACAAAGACTAAATTATACCTCAAGATACACACAATTTGTATGGGGTTATTGTACATTCGTCACAAAGTTAATTCGTCACATTTTTGTAAACTCCATACATTGAAAGTAAATTCGTCACATATGTATAAAAGTTATCTATATTGGTTTAGTATATTTTACGTGATTCTTGATCATCGAAACAGACAAACAGATAAACAGACAATCATAAACAGACAAAAATTCCAAAAATGCTGGAAATGGGTTCTGTTGGTTATCCTATAACACCTCGATGTACAAAAACGATTTTTCTACAGATTTATTATATGAACAAATCTCATACCAATTACTTTGCTCAAATAACAGAGACAATCATTTAATACTCAATGAATATATCTCATGGCAATATTAGTATCTATGAGATATTTCCGTTAAGATCAACTGACGTCGGACCTCGTAGATATATATTTGGGATACTTCGTATTTTTGCTGCCTGACATTAATCTTTACAGACAGCCTCACTTTCTTGTGATTATTTATAGTATCAATAAGCTTAGGTACTTAAGTAAATCAGAGGAAGATTTCACCGTCGCCTGATTAAGTAATTTTTATTAAAAGTAGCAGATAACGTGCTTTTTTTGTTATAAAACAAAATGTGTAATTTTGTTAGGGGAGGCCAATGGCTCTTGCAACACAGTTTCAACTATCGCAGGAGTCGGAGAATTCTTCAAACCTTGTATATTTTTTTTTTTCTTTGAACCCACACCAAAACCAATGTCTAAATAAAGCTAACTGTTTGATTTTCGACGATCGAGTTCAAACAATAGGGCAGTAATATTTTAAGGCATTCAATTATAAATGAATAAAATAATTATTTTTGACGCCCTGTAATTATTTTCCCATTTTGATACTTGTATATAATTTTTTTGTTGTTATTTCCGATCTATCGGATATTAGAATCCAATTAGTGCTGCTTATAATTTTAGTCTTCGTCAGTTGGATTTCCAACAGATAGCTCAGCGTCGAAAGGTTAAATTCCAACAATATGCTTTTATTTTTACGTTACTGTAACCGACGAACGGTTTATTTAATGACTATTATTAGGTCAATGTACAATGTTGACACGTCTAAATCAATTCACAGTTCAAACAGCACGTTTAGACGTGTTGGCTCTGACTGACATCAATCAACATTCGTTTGACAACCGGGCCAATTACCTATACCAAATCTAACTAATAGTAGGGAAAACTGAATTTGAATTATTACCGACCAAGTCTAGACTGTTAGTAAATACTTCGGAATATATCTTTTTAGAAGTCTATAATTTTGAAAGGTCAGGTGTGTACCTATCTATCAACCGTTACGTAGACAAACCAACTCAAGGTAAAAAAAGATCTTAAATCTATTTCCAATTAATTTCTCAGTAGGCAACTCGTAAGCTTCGTAATCTTTTTGTTATTTGTTTGAAGTAAATTTTGTTAGCACAGTTAGGAATCTTTTGTTTGAATTGTTCTATTAGGTTAAGTAATAACTGTTTAGCATTAACGCAGTATTTTTTTAAGTTAGTGATAAAGGAAATAAGATGCATGCTCTAAGATTCCATAATGTAAGAAATATGTTTCCAACGTTCTTTTATAGTATAAAGCGATATCAGATGTTTTGCTCAAGTGAACGGTTCACTCCAGAGACCTTTTTATACAGGTTCGCGTGTCACCGACAAATAGCAGAGGAATGAATGTTCATCTGCTTCTTTCATTTCTAATTTCACGATGCCTATTGTCAAAATCCAACATCGTTTTTGTTCGATTTAATAATGAATTTATTTTTCACTTGCGACTCGTTTTAAGTTCAGACGCTTCGCTTCGAGTGAAAGATACTGAAGGTAGGCGAGTGGAATTCAACGTCAAAAAATCATTTTCACTTTTTATTTATTTAGTGTTCAGACGTTTAGCTTTCAGTAAAGGCAAAAATGAATAAGGATTGAAGTAAACATCGGGTTAACACAATATCATGACCACGTTTTAAAATGAGGAGAACGTACGGTGCGCCCGCATCACGTTCTTACCACGTCAGCGCATGACATTCCTTTTGTGTAACTCGCGCCTTGGGGACATTAGATTTCTTTCCTTACACGCCGTGAATGGGACGTGTGGGACATATATAACGTTTTTAATATAAGCAGGTAGTACTATCAGTTTCTTGTAAAAGAAGGCTGAAGTTCCTATTATACGGCATACTGTTATAAAATTAAACTCTTGATTTTTGCATCCCGTTTGTTTAAAGAGCTAAGATTGGCCGGAAATTGTTTCCTTTGCTATCTATGTAAGGGTTTACTGACCGATGGAGTAGGTAATCTTTGAATGAATGGTAGCCAAGGTTAGGTCAAAGAAACAAGGGCCGTTGTAAAAGGCATTCGATAGATAATATTGTCAACTCAACGAGCTCTTAGATAGCTTGCCAATGCCATCTCTGAAAGAGAGATGCACGTAACCGGTTAGAATGGCGGAAGACAAAGGGAATGGGAGATAAGATGGTGAAAATGGTCATGTTGAGCCTTTTTTAAACATTTGCAGGGAAACCTAATTTCTAAAAGCAACAGTTTCATAGAGTGAGCATCCTATACAAACTCTTTTCTTGATTGCATTATGTAAAACAGTAAAATAAATACAGATAATATTAAGTTTTGTTAACTTACAAAAAGATCAAACATCATGTAATGTACCTACCAAGTAAATGTTCATGTCCGACTTTGTGTGTTAGTAGCGATACACATGTGAGTAAATAACCTCCGATTAAACTTCTACGCGACGCCATCACTTTCACTTCGTCACAAAACTCGTAACTATGTAGAAGTTACAACGAGTTCATAACAAGGTTCAACTTGTACATCAATAAGTTACTGAGTCCTGAATGTCATAAGTATAAGCTTACGCATTTATGTATTGCAATAATTGGAGCGAAGTTTGCCAAGATTCTAACAATCTCTAAATCTGTTTCAACAAACACACCCTGACTGACACCTACTTTTTTTAAGAAATTGGTTGCAATTTTTGTAAAAAAAAAAGAACATCAATTCTGTTTCCCCTCATTAGGGTTCGGTACCCAAAGGGTAAAAACGGAACCCTATTACTAAGACTTCGCTGTCTGTCCGTCTGTCGGTCCGTCTGTTTGTCACCAGGCTGTATCTCATGAACCGTGACAGCTAGACAGTTGAAATTTTCACTGATGATGTATTTCTGTTGCCGCTATAACAAAAAATACTAAAAACAGAATAAAATTAATATTTAAGGGGGGCTCCCATACAAAAAACGTGATTTTTTTATAATAATTGGTACGGAACCCTTTGTGCGCGAGTCCGACTTGTACTTGGCCGGTTGTTTTTACTAGTTATACCTATTTAAGTCCCCTGTAATAAAGTTGGCCATAAATCGGGAACAAAATAAAATGTAAAACCCAGTAAATGTTCACCCGACTTGGAAGTCCAACCCAGGATCTAACGCTTAGAAACCTCTTCCTCCTGTACTAAAGAGAAGGTAGTAAGTACTTAGCACGCTCTTCAAACTTCGCACTCAAATGGCCAGGCGCGCAACATTAGCGCAGATTTAAGAGCGCGTTACATCGAGAGTCTTGCTGCAATTACCGTTAGCTCTAATAACAGTTACATTGCAATACTGTGCACTAATGTCGCGTAGATCGGCGTTTATTGGGGTGAAACTTTCCTTTACTACGAGTATCAAACGATGGATCGTTTCAGTTACAGTTGGTGATAAGAATTTAGAGGCTTTTTTTTTTATTGTATTATTTCTCAACTAAAAGATTTTAAAGAAGAGCTCTTGCTCTACGTATCATCACGCCTGCAATCGTCGAAGGATTTGGCAGTTTAGTCCTTTGTACTGGAGCCATTCCTCATGGAAAATCCCAAAAACACTTCGCCCAATCTGGGAATAAAACCCAGGACTTTTTTACTCAGCAGTAGACGGTGACGGTTACTAGGCTGCTGTCCGTAATTTCACATCCAAGCGCATATTTTCAGTTCCAACAAAATGTTACTTAAACTATACTTTACTACATGTGTTAAAATAACAACAAATAATTAAAAAGCTCTCAAGAAACTGTTCCTTTGATCCTCCCAGCGTTTGTTGAAACTGTATATCAGAGAGCAACTCTCGTTTGTTTTAATATAAGATCTGTTTATTTTAACTTTACGTAAACAGAGAGCAGTCTGGAGCATCGAGATTTAAGGCACGTGTAGGTTGAAGATCGTGTAGAATAATAATGAGAAGAAGTATATATTTTGTGGAGAAACTTCAGTAGTTGCGTGAGAAAGCCTGGGCATTTAGGTCCGCTCTCATTCTTGCTGACTTGCCACGTTTATTCACTATCTTTTATCATTCTAACCTCAAAAAGGTAGAGTTCTGAGATGGGATAAGCTTGCGCAGTAGTTTTTTTTCCTAGGTAACGCGAGTCGAATTCATTATGAGTGGGTGCGAGAAGGCAGAGTAAAGATCGACTGTGATAGTTTAAAGCAACCCCCGGATCTTTATTCTACAACACGGTAGAACCTTCATGGCTGGGGGAGCGTGATGAACTGCGCAACTACTCTAGCACCCCGGCCAAAGGTAGTCGAAGATCATCATGTGGTTTTAGTCAGTTGGCTTCTGACACACCAGTTGGGCCCTTCACCCACCCCAAGGGGGAGAACATTCATGAGGAATTCCATACGTAAAAAAATAAATACCGGCCAAGTGCGAGTTGGACTCGCGCACTGAAAATTCCGCATAAACTTGTAGGTATTGTAAACACTGTTTCAAGCTATCAAGGTTCATAACTAAACTTAAAATCCTCCCTGTGCTAACAATGTTTTCCATCAACTCGCATTGTCCAGTTAACCCGCGATCATGGCGCTTGCAACAGCGTCGAAATATCGGGAGCTCAAAATAAACTACATATAATCAGGGAAGATATCCTGTAAGTGATATTTTTAATAATAGTGATAATTTTTCCTGTAAGTGTTTTTTTTTTTTTTGCGCCTTGTGTTATCCGGCAGAGTAGAATAGAACCAACCCATTACACTCACGGGTGTCGTATAAGGCGACTAATGTCTGAGGCAGAACACCTTGCGCCTCCGTAGACCTGAGAATGGGTAGCAGCGTTTTCTGTTAGTCTTTCATCACTGCGATCTCCAATCCGCCTGCCAAGCGTGGAGATTACGGCAAATTCCTCCCATCATGGGAGAGGCTTATGTCCAGCAGTGGACGTTATGGGCTGTTGTTGTTGTTTGATATTTTAAAATTAAATCTATGAATAATTTATTTTTATGAAATCAATGAGTTATTTAATTTTAATGTAATCAATTCAATTTAATTAGTATAAAAATATCAAAGTTTATATTTACTGTGTTTTTTTTTTTTAAACTGACTTGTGAATTAACTACTGACTATGGATGTTGACTTAGGACGAATAATGATTAAGTAAGATGTTAAATATACCAAAACTAAAAATATTGTACACCTTATAGGTATGTTACAGCGATCTTTTATAATAATAATAAGAACAAATATTTCACCTGTGACAAACAATAAATTAAATTGAATTTTGAATTTAAATTTGTAGGTATTTTGTTATTAAACTACATATTTAAGGTTTTTTTTCCTTTACATGTGCTGTATGACATTACTTTTTGGCAAATTTCATGATTTTATGTGAACGGGAAGTGCCCTTTAAAGGTCTTGATTCCCTTGTGTAATCGCTAAATAATAATGCGAAATAAACGGTTCTTATCTTTACATCGCGTTGACTTTGATTTTTTTCACTGCTCCAAGGGCTAGCAGACCTGATTATTTGATAACTAATTTCAGCTTGATACCTCTACGCGTTCATGAGAAAAAGGGTCTTGACAAACGAACAGACGAACAACAAAGTGTTCATATTATAAGTATCCACGAAACTTTAAAAAGAAATAAACATTCAACTATGTTTGCCAAAAGTTACATTAGTTTCATGTCCTAGATAGCCTAACATCATTTTCCAATCCACTCCACCTCCTAATTTATAACTTAGTGGAAAACTCGGTAAAAGTCGGCCAAGCTCGTTCATCTTTGGATTTTCCCGAATAAGAGAATAGGAAAGTCGACTGTACGAAACTTGTTTCTTAATTGGCCCTTAAATTTTTGCGGGGTAGAAAAGGGAATTAAGGTAGACTGTGCAGTTAGTGGAGCAGGAATCAATGTAGCTCATTAGCCTGAATTTGGAATTAAGGAAGAAAACAAAACTCGCTATGTGAATGAGAATTAGGTTGAGAATTGCAAGTGTTATGTGAATCAAGTTATAGCACCTGAGAGTTTTGTAAATTAGATATAATTATTTTTTATACACGGTAACAGAAAATGTGATCAATATAAAAAAAAACCCTAAAAACAGCTATTTGAATAACGAATGTATGAAACGGAGGATTCGTCTGAGCTATATCGGACTCTTATTGACTGCAATTCCACTATATTCCCAACATTATGCCTTTTTGCCAGATAGAATTTTACCAGTCATAGTAATGATTATTAAAAAAACAAATGTTCCTGTATCATCGCATATTTATTTAGGCGTAAAAAATACGCTTCAGTTACTTTTTAAAATTATCCTTAACAATATTGCCTGATCGGAGAAGAAAAAACATAATAAAGTTAACCAGTACTTAACACGTGAAAGAAAGAAAGTAAGAAAAGTATTTATTGACTCACACAGGATAACAGTCTTACCATGGGGTATCGTATTACCCGGTACTAACTGGGTTGTGGAGGTCAGATAGGCAGTCGCTCCATGTAAAATACAGGTATTCAGCTGCATCCGGTAAAACTGGAAGCCGACCCCAACATAGTTGGGAAAAGGCTAGGCAGATGATGACAGGATAAACAGAAACAAAAAGATACAATAGAAATTACAAAATTATCTAAAAAAGTAAACAAGAGAAAAAATAAAAAAAACAATCAAAATGGTCCTGTGCAAGGCCAAAAGGCTCCTATCTCAGCAAAGTGCTGTGACATTTAAAAAAAAAAGTCACAGCGCTGGTATTCTGATAGGGCCCAGTGCAGAGTGATGCCACGGTCATAAACGAATATAAATTTATAATACAAAATAATAATAATAAACAAATATAAATATTTAATGTGTAATAAGTATAGGTTACAGAACAGAATAAAAATATAATTTTATGTACACCCCACGTCACCACAGTTTGTCTATGCATAGTTGCATGGCAACACTGACAGAGACGCGGACGCAGACATTTGTTCATAGAGTATAGTAAATAATAGTAATTTAACATCTGTGTCAGCGAAGAAAAACCAAAACAATAAATCAATCAATATTACTATAGGTAATATAAACAGATAGTGTGCAGTGATCGTATAACATAATTTATCTTGAGGCTGGAAACAAAATTTAAGTATATGTGGACAAAAAAAAATAAAAATTACCAAGTAGTGCGTAAGTTACCGAAAGGAAAAGGTGACAACGACTGATCCAATCGTAATTAACAGCATTTTAGGTGCAACAGGTATCGAGGATTCACTGCCAGACACTAGAATGTAAAGTATTATCCACAGTGCAAGATAAATAATAACAGTAGTAGTAATAAATATACCAGATGCTCCGGTCACCAATGCGAGCTGCGTGCAAAACAAAGTAAGTCAATCAGCAGAATCCTTTTGTTGTTCGAGTAAATATCGTTTGAATTTGATTCTAAAAGTACCAACTGTTTTTAGAGCACGAAAAGGTGGCGGGAGGTCGTTCCAGCAGCGACTGGCAGCAAATTTGAAACTACCACGGAATGCGGCAGTTCTGTGGGAGGAGGCCAACATCAGGTATGATGATGCTCTGGTTTTTATTTTGTTAATATCACGCGACCAAGACAGTTTTTTGTATAAATAATCTGGCTTTTGGACGTGACGACGCCCCCAGGCTAGTCGCAAAAAAAAAACCGTAATACCCGCTTCGGCAAGTTTCAAGCACCTCGGGCGCCCTCCGGCTTGAATGGAGTAATCGATTTACAGGTAAATACCCATGTTAATCCATCCTTTACAGCCTCCTATACAGGTACAACCCCATTGAAGGAACAGAATTTTGTGAATGGCACATTAATTACGAAAATTTGCACAAAACCCATTGTTTACAGATGTTATTCAAACGTCCTTTTGTATCTCATCACCTGACCACACTTACAAGCTATTGCGACACGCATCTTGCGCAAGAATATAAATGAAAGAAGTAACTAAGTACATGCTACAACGCTACTTGTGGAGTAATAACAATACTCAAGTGTAGGAAACAAGACAAGTGACACAAGACACGTCACAAATCGAAATCGCATCGTCCAGGGTCCACATCTTCCAGCGGTCCAAGCGTGTGTTCAAAAGAATGAGGAAATTAGCGAGAAGCCATTAGAGCTAGCAACTCAAACCGAGTTGTTTGTTTGACTGAGTTTTCGGTGGGAAAAGTGAATGATCAACTGGGTGTAAAAAGAGACAGGTGTCTTTATTACTCCTTCAATTTGTGTTTTCTTCACTCAGTGGCTTTATCGGGTAGGTCGTGGGCAAGCGTTAAAGCGTTGAACAAAAGCGGCCTAAGTAAGTTTAGCATATTTCCTTGCTCTCGGCACCTTCCATTACATTCCGATACAGTTGCCATGTTCCATACATATTAATGGGAAAGTTCCCATTGCTGTGTGTTTACTCCCTTGTAAATATTTATCGCTCACCCTTTCATCGACAGCATGCAGATGGTATTCCAGAAGTTTAACTTTAGATAGCATGTGAAATGGAAAAAACGCGTATGTAGACTGAAATATTGAAATCCAGGACTGTTCGCTGATTGCCCTGTGATGGATAGCAGGTGACATTTATCAGTCCTTAACATTAAAAACGTGGCGTGATAATGGTCGAATAAAAAGCAAACAAAAATACACTAGTACTGGTTACTACACTTTTCTGATTAATTTCGTTGCGGGATCCAAGACAGTTAAATTCATTCTCTGGGACTTCGTCGAGCTTCATTGTCTCGGCGCTTTTCTGGTGGTCGCCACTGTTGATTCTGGCTTTCAGGATTTACAGTGGTTTGGGAATAGTGTGGTGGGACTGTCCCAAAAAAAAAAAGTACTGGTTATATCATCCAGTTGCCTACAAGTACTATCTTTTTGAAGTTTGTTTTGGTTGGAGTGAAACTGCTGTACCTATTTTCTTTGAAATTCTTAATGTAATTAATGTAATGCTTATGTAGTTAATGAACAAAACCGTTTCCAGTAGTGTTTTCATTAATTTTGGCATAATATTATGAAGGCGTTTGAAATGTTTTTATAGCACAAATTTAGTTTAGTTTCGTTGATCTTCACGTAATCGGATAAACATGATAATATTATTATCAGGTAACTAAAGGCAACATCAAATTATAACTAAACTTTACCCACCTGAGCGGCAGCTTTCATGAGTTTATTCTATTAAATACAGCTGAAACTAAACGCAGCTGATAGAATCTAATCACTAATTAAATATTTTAGGATAAATATGTACGTTCTCTAAAAAATAAAATACACTAGCGGACGTCACGCGGTTTCACCCGCATAGTTGCCGTTCCCGTGGGAGTACGGGGATAAAATATAACCCATGTCACTCAGGGTGAATGTAGCTTTCTAATGGTGAAAGAATTTTTGAAATCGGTTCATTAATTCCGGAGAATACCCCTACATACAAACTTACAAACTTACAAACAAATGTTACCTCTTTGTAATATTATTTTATTAGTATTAGTATAGATAACATCACGCCTTGTAATCCCCGAAAGGTTAGGCAGAGGCTAACCTAACAAGTACGGGTGTACATTTCGCCAGTTATGTTTTAAGTCCCATGTAAAAGGGGATGAGCCTATTGCCATCAAACGGGCATAAATCCGGGCTCCATGTTTGCTACTCAAATTCTTGATGGAAAATACAATAAAACTTTGCCCGATCCGGGAATTGAACCCAGTACTCAGCAGTCGCGCTTGGGGCCCCTAGACCAACGAGTCAGTCCAATTAAAATTACTTAAAATGCCAACAGAAATACTGCTTTTCTTACTTATTTCACTTTAGTTATCAAAAATTTCTTAACTTACTACACATTTTATCTTTATCTAAACACATAACTTTCACATTTGAATACCTTAAAAAATGAAATCATGCCGAAACACCTACAATTTTTAATGCGAATTTAAGTCCCACAAAAGCTACGGTACTTTACAAATTGATCCTATTTACACACAAAGCATACCATACAAGTCACATGCATACAAAATTTCTTGTAAGGAGGAAAAAAAGCGAAAAATATAAAAACGTTTTATAATAATAATAAAATTTATTTCAGACTTAGTCCATAAATTTGTTAGTAACAATGTTCTTAACCTAGTGTTAGTAACAATACAAATCTAAAGTAGTTAGTAACATTGTTCTTAGCCTAGTGTTAGTAAAGGTACAAAAAAGGCAGGCGCTTGGTCTCACGTGAAGGCTCATCCAATGTGCCATCAGTACCGAGTCCCAGCGGCCGGCACACACGGCCAGAATGGCGCTGGGTCTACCGCGCACCCGCGCCTGCATCGATGCGCAGCGCTTACGCATGATGGCATGGAAGCCATCCACGTGCGCCTCTGCGAACATGCCACTCGCGCTACAGTAGCGCGGCAGCCCCATCAACACCCTGAACGCGTTATTATACTGTACACGCAGGGCGTTGTACGTCCCCTCCGTGTATTTAGCCCACAAACTGCACGCGTAGAAGGTCTGACAGAATGCCCTAAATAGTGTGACCTTCACTTGTTCTGTGCAACGAGCGAATCTGCGAGCCAACATATTACAGCGGATGCACAACGCCCTACGCTCTCTCTCCACGTCCATGTTATCTTTGAGGTCTTCGGTGACCCAGTGGCCCAGATACTTGAAATGAGTGACTCTGTTTAAAGGTGTACCATAGAGTGAGACGGGTAGTACGTCTGAGAAATCTTTTTTGGGGAGCTTTAAAAACCATAACCTCACTTTTCTTCACATTGTATCTGAGCCCATGGGCCTCCGCATACCTTTCACAGATACGAAGCAACTAATAATAACAGGCAATTTTTTTTTTGTAATATGTTACCCTAACAGTATGGCCATCAAATCAAGAGTTGTTTTATCGGCAACTTTAAATGTGTGATGCTCGGAAAGCGTAATTAAGACCAGTCTATTTCGGACTGAGTGGAGTGAGTAGCTTTGATGTAACTTTACAGACGTGATGTTTCGTTAGCCTCCTGCTAAAGTTATCTAACTAAAAAATACGGATCCTTTTTATTTTATTAATGAAAATGTTTTCTAGATATTCTTTTGTGTTTTTGTTTGTACTCGACTACCCCAAAAAGTAAAGTGTTTTTAACAGAATAACAATACTTAATTCCATGCATTAATTTTGTCGTTTTATTAATTATGCCACTTTTTTATAGCAAAATTTTGTTTCTTTTCAATATAATCTTAAAGCCAAACAACATTTTCAATCCTTTGTATAATTTTAAATATGCTTCCGATTTAGAATCCGATCGATCCGATATAAACAACACCCCCTTTCCCCCTGTAAGTACTAAAACATAGCATCGCCATGGCTTTCATAAAAAAGCACTATAAAATAAAGGCGATAAATCAAGTTTAACATAATAAATACCTTTACCGCCGGTTTAGTGGCCCTCGAAAGAATCGTTTGGCTCTTGATCTTACCATCATAAAGTTAATGCAGAAGGCACTTTTGGAGAATTTATTGACTTATTGAAAGATAAGAAATTATTTTATAATATTATTTTGAATGGAGGAAGGAGGAGGTTTTTGCTCAAGAGTGAGACAGTTAAGGCTAAAAAAATATTGAAGTTTCTGGAATGACGATTGCAGTATAAAATTAATTTAATTAATCTATACTTAATATATTATAAAGCTGCAGTGTTTGTTTGTTTGTTTGAACGCGCTAATCTCTGGAACTACTGGTCCGATTTGAATGATTCTTTCAGTGTTGGGTAGTCCATTTATCTAGGAAGGCTATATAACATCACGCTGCGACCAAAAGGAGCGGAGCATTAATGAAAAATATTGCAAAAACGGGGAAAAATGTATTTATTTTGTGAGCTGTTTCTCTTTTATGTGACGCAGACGAAGTTGCGTGGGTCAGCTAGTTGCAGTATAAAAATACTATGTCTTGTACTTAGATTCTATTTCACTTACTATAACTATCTTAAATTCACTGACAGATAACTGAGGCAACATGATTTTTTTGCACATTTTTTTTTGTTAGCACACGTGTGCAGTAAGGGCTTTTTGGAAATTCATCCCCTTGTGATGAAAGTTTCGCCAATTCGTAATTTTTGCCAAATCATCATCATCACCATCAGCCTATTAATGTTCCCACTGCTGGGACACAGGCCTCCTCTCAATAAGAGGGAATGGGCTACAATCCACCACGCGGGCCCAGTGCGGGTTGGTAGATGTCACATGTCTTCGAATTTCACGATGTTTTCCTTCACCGTTTTGAGAGCAGTGGTGATGAAAATAAATTACACAAAGTAATACGCCTGTCTGGGTTCGAACCCACGACTTACTGTTCGTAAGTTAGGGCCGCCACCACTGGGCCACCGCTGCTCTTAGTCGGGGCCACCACCACTGGACCACTGCTGCTCTTTTGCCGAATGGAAAATTATATTTATTTATTTGTTTTACCAAACGGTGTTACTGTATCTATATTTACTGTGCCATTATTGTTTCGTTCAAGATGTTTGACAAATATTTTTGTTACGTAATGGAAGTTTTATAGTGTTACCGTGACATAAAAGTTCTACATAATATTTCTTTTTGGGGCCTATTTTGAATAATGACGTGTTGAGAATATACTCACAGAAAGTATTTTTGGGCGTGCGATTTAGGATCGGAAACGATTGGCAAATATTTGTCCCATACAATAATTCCACAATTCAAAATTGTTAGGCCCAGATTTTCATATCCGATAATTTTACCTAATAAGTTCAAAGTCACAAGAAGCAAGTTTTCGTGACACAGTTGAAGTTTTGCCGCAGCATCAAGTGAGCTACGCCGTAGCACAGTTCGGACTACGCCGTAGCATAGTGCCAGCTACGCCGTAGCTCTGATTGTAGTTAAGGTCTTTTTTAAGTCTATGAAAGCCGTCAGTTGTGTTTTTTGTGTCATTTAAAACTGTAATAATATGTAAAGTAACAATGTGTATGTGACAACATTACTCTCGACAAACAACTTGTTATAATCTCTTTAAGCTGTGCTTGTATACGAGGTATTTTCTTCGGAATATAAAACTATTTTTGTTCCTTTAATGACGAGATATTGTGAAATATTTGGAATTTATTCATTGCAAATAATGAAAAACGTATAAAGCCAAACTCACGAAGAATGTTTCCT
The DNA here is from genome assembly GCA_905147715.2 of Xestia xanthographa. NCBI lineage: Eukaryota > Metazoa > Arthropoda > Insecta > Lepidoptera > Noctuidae > Xestia > Xestia xanthographa. The sequence continues at coordinate 30,341,618 of LR990649.1, forward strand.
CATTTTGGGGAATGTTATAATTGCATTGAATAAAAAAGGCCAACGGGCTTTGATGTATCATGAATATTAATTTGTAGTATCTAAGCAAGCTGAAAGAGCAGAGGAGGGGACCTCTCCTCTCCTCTGAGAGGAGAGGTGTTGTAGAGCAGTGGTGGCCCAGTGGTGGCGGCCCCGACTTACGAACAGTAAGGCGTGGGTTCGAACCCAGACAGGCGCATTACTTTGTGTAATTTATTTCATCACCACTGCTCTCAAAACGGTGAAGGAAAACATCGTGAGGAAACCGGCATGTCCTAGAACCAAAGAATTCGAAGACATGTGACATCTACCAATCCGCACTGGGCTCGCGTGGTAGATTATAGCCCATTACCTCTCACAGAAAGGAGGCCTGTGTACCAGCAGTGGGAACGTTAATAGGCTGATGATGATGATGATGAAGCAAGCTGAAGTAGTAACATTTTTCTAAGAAATGATGGGTGATGGAGCATTTTTCTCCATAAATATCTACGCTTTGGAATGGGCAACTTTATTATTATTATTTTATATATAAAACACATGCTATTACACTTTGGTTTTAGTCACACATTGAAAACTTCTCAGATTATCTTATCTGTGTGCTGGCGAGCCGTTCGTTTAACTTTAACAAAATGTTACAACTACATTACTAAATACCAAGTGGTATTTTATTGAACTTTCCACAAAGTAGTACAATCTACACTGATGCTCTCACTCAAAGAATGTGCACGAAATAGAAGTCAAACTATTTCTCCTAAATCACAGTTAAAGAGAACAAAAAAAAACATCAAATAGCTCGCATTTCACTATCCCAGATTCCCTTTGTTCACGTTCCATGTTTTAGCATACTCTCAACATGCACTGAGATCTACATAGCGGAAAGAATTTGTTTTGTCAAAGGAAATAATGTGCATCTTTATTTTACTGGTATCAATTAACTGTAGATTTTGTGTTGTTGATTATGAACGGGTCGTTACATGTGACGCTTGGCTAGGAATGGGAACAGCGCAATGAAACATGTTTTTTTTTATATAAAGCCTCGTCTTGTTTGTCTTGTTTCTTGTTTTCCCTAATATGTTGGTGGCTTCCAATTTAATTGGATGTAGCTTGAATACTAGTATTTTACATGGAGCAACAGCCTATCTGACCTCCACAACCTAGTTAGTCTTGGGTAATACGATATCCCTTGGTACGACTGGTTGTCAGATTTTCAGGCCACTGACTACCTGGAACGACCGTCATAGAGCTACGAATGACAGCTGGGAACGGCTTTACGAGCAGAGAACTTGGTATGTAATGGGTGGAAACCCATCCACGGATCAACTTAGGCAAGTGCAACTTGCCCTGGATAAGGCAGTATTCCTACTAAAATCCTTCCAGACTGTATTTTTTTAACATGACATGCACAGCTGCTTTTATTCTTGAGAAAAATGATAGAAATAGTAATCATTAAGTTTATTTATTCGCTAAAAACTTTCAAAAACATGATTAGTAAAATATATTTTATTTCGGAAAAACATTTCGAATCCCTCGACAACTTACTCCGTAAGAATTCTTAAATAATTCAACAAATATTCTGAATTAATAACGCCTGTTTACACGAAGCTCTTGTAAATAATAAATTGTATGCTAACTAATATATTAAGAGGGCGCTCAAATACAAACATAAATACAAAGCGTATATAGTATTAACTCGAAACAAACGTTCTATAAAAGGCCGGCTTTTTTATATTAAAAAGTTAATAAATGTAATCTCAATGGACTTGCTAATAAACGCTGCAGAGAAACACTGTTGAGAACTAACGATAAAATGTTGATGTTGTGATAATAGGGCATACATTTTCTTTTTTAAATTTCGATACAGAATGTTAAAGTACTATAAAAATAATGACAAAAAGCGAAAACAAGACATAAATCGGTCAAACTACACAAAAGTTATAACCATTTAAACTTTTATTTCTATCTCTTTCTAGATAAACGGAATTTAGTATGGATTTTGTACGTCGATAGAGCGAATGACGTCATTCGCTGTATCGGATCTCTCTGTCTAATCAGCAGTTTCAAATGCTTGTAACTTAGTATTTTATATAGATATTAAAAAAATAATTTCACTTTGCTATTTCTGATGTTAATACGCTTTGTTTAGATTGATAAAAAAAACATGCATATACCCTATTATGCAAAGGAAGATGTTCTGTATTAATATTATTTTCACGTATTAAATACAAGATATAATACCTATTCATAATTAGATGAACAGGTATGTATAAACGGTAAACAATAACTCATAATTAATACTCGATACTAACCTATTACATCGCAGCCTTTATGCTTGGTGTTTTCAGCATTAGTTAATGCTGAATTGTTACTGCTGATTAGAGAGAGTGGCTAACAGATGGATTATTATATTGTTTGTAAATATACCAGTTGCTAATAATGTTGCTGACCACCTATTCGGACCAGTTAGCTTAGAAAGACAAACGTAACATCACGCCTGTAATCCTCGAATGGTTAGGCAGAAGTGTGCCTTAGAACATCCACATTTTGCCAGTTATTGAGAGCGTGTTGAATTAAAACTAGATATTTTGCATAACATTTAATGTCATGGATTTTCGCAAAGTAACACCCGATTCTATAACATAAGGGGCGAGCCTATTGCCATCAACCGGGCCAATTCCAAACTTCATAGCTGCTACTGAGAAATTCTTAATGGAATAACCCAATAACATTTTGCCCGATCTGGAAATCGAACCCTGGGATCATGCTCAGCCGTAGTGCTTGCTTGCTGGATTAATATTCAATTAGACATCCATGTGTTATATTGAATTTACCAGCAAACAAAATGCACAACACTCAAATCTGTTGGTCTGTGGTTACAACGCCAGTCGCCTACTACTGTAGGTGTATGTGCTCAAATCCACTGACATCAGAAACCGCAACTAATTGCAGAGCATGGCCGCTAAACCATGTCACAACGACAAAGGTGACGTTGAAGCATGTTGACGTGGAAATACGTTGACGCGGAAACACGTCAAAAAAGCCGCTAAAAATCTGTAGAGGACGGATGAACGTTATGAACGTTACCTGCCCATTAGGAATATTAAGTTAACTATCCTTAAGTAAATGCTGGTAAAATGATACAGATATTTTGATCGTCTATCAGGAATTTGTCAGTAGCAGCGCGAAGTCTGGATTTGTGCCTGGTTGATGGCAATAGGCTCACCCTGTAATAGATTTATGGAACTTTCATAAATAGGGAAATGTGGTTGTACTGTAGGTAAACTTTAGCCTTAGCCTTTGCGGATAACAGGCGTGACCTAAGACGTTATGTTTCATAATTGTGGACGGATTCTGTCATATTTCCCAACAGTATTGACGCCAAGTTTTATTTGTACAGAAGCTTTGCAATTTGTATTCCACACTACATTTTGGTTTTTGCTGATTGCAAAAGTGACTTTATATTGGACATAAAATTCAACACTGTTTCATAGTAAAAGTTTGCAGATGTGAAATTAAAACGCTTCAAAAATTACTACTGTACAGATTTTCAATTTATTTTGCATCAGATCTTGTTAAAAGAAAACAGAGATTGTTGGGTTTTATCGTTGCTATATCCAGAAAAGCGAGATAGGGTACACTTCTCTTATTATTTTCTCATCCACTGGAATACATTTTCGTATTTGTCGATCTGATATTTATATAATTTTCTCGATTGAACAGGGAATTCATGACGTTATATTGAAATCAGTCGGTTACAGGCTATTTATTCACCAGAGAAATTTATTTACTTAATGTGCTAGCCACTCACTTTTTTGTACAGAAAAAGGTGAAGGAAAACATTGTAAGGAAACTGGCATGTCTTAGAACCAATATTTTGGTTCGATGTGACTCCCATCAGTAAGCACTGAGCTCGCATGGTTGAATATGGGAAACTTTCTTTCACACAAGCCTGTGTCCCAGCTAAGGGAACAGGATAGACTTTTTGTGGAACTAAAATGTTATGCAAGTCCAGGCTAGAATGCATCCATCCTTCCTCCCTGCACCGATATAAGATACAAAGATACTGGATATCCAATGAACATTCCAGTACAAACCCCGTTACTGCACGAGTGACAAACATTAAACATAAACAGCATCATCCTGAAAGAAATACCAGCTCACAACATAAAAGAAATATGAACATTAACCAAAGTAATTAACGCAGCGATGGCGTCAAGCGCGTGGCCTCGACAAAATATGAATGGGGCTCGTTAATCACCAGTCAATGGAGGAATATACGAGGCTCTATTAGGAACTTGTCCCCGCGCGTTATTTAGTGAGGCGTCATAACTCATGGTGAATGGAATCGAAGGTTGTTGTGCTAAGGTGTGTGATATAGAAGTATGAGTAGCTAATAATGATGTTGCTAGTCGAAGTCCTCTGCTCCGTAATCGTGAGCTTGCAATTTCGCTTCGTGTCGCTGGTACCACGGTACTTTAAATGTAGTCGGCCCAAAACTTTGCCACTTTCGTGCCATCGTCAAAGGCATCGAAGAAGCTCTGCGCCGCCTATTTTGGGGCTCTGAAGGTGGGAAGTGGTGCAGTGCACTAAATCCACACCCTGCTGCCGTGTTGCTGAAAATAGCCCTTCGGCTTTGAGTTAAGTGTCACTTACTGTTGGTAAAAACGGGCGTTAGGTATCCAGTTTTGTGTCACTTAGTGTTGGTGAAAGTGGACATTGGGCATTCAGTTAGGTATTCCTAAGTGTTGGTGAAAACGGGCATCAGACATTGATCATCCCCACTATACGAAATACTTCCCCTGATCAAAGATGTTATTGCCTTAATGTCAATACTAGTTTCTCAATACTTTATGCACAGACTCTTCTCTAAACTGTCATAATTATTTCAAGATGACCATGTGGTACAAATGCTAAGAGCCTACTTTGCCATGACTATTGTACATTGTATCTTTAGTGAAACTTGGTCCCATAAAAACTAGAATAAAGGACAATTGTGTTTCCTATACTTACATAACAGCACACTCCTCTGTATGTTCCTTTGTCGGAGATCCTCCGGCTTCATTAGCGCTCAGTATCGGCTTTCCTAATGATACAATGAGTGCTCATTGGTACTTAAGTGTTTTACTACTAAGTCCTTAACCTGGCATTTGGAAGACAATAATTATAACCGAATTACAAGACTAATTTTAATAGTACAACTAGATAAAGAAACTCAGGTAAGCACATAATGAGTCACACCAACACATCAAAATAATACTATATAAGTTATGCATTTAATGCGCATACTCGTGCAATTAATAATGTTTTTGTTTCATCTAAATTGTGTGTGTGGGTCAGGATTTCCAAAGTAACAGCGTTGTAAAGTTTCACCACTTTTTTAACTTTGCGTTGCTTCGATAGCTTTTGCAATGACGTTACGCCACGATGTCAAGTCCGATTGCGGGTGATGCGGAGTAAAAACATTATTAATTGCACGAGTATGCGTGCAATTAATAATGTTTTTGTTTCATCTAAATTGGGTCAGGATTTCCAAAGTTACAGCGTTGTAAAGTTTCACCACTTTTTTAACTTTGCGTTGCTTCGCTAGCTATTGCAATGACGTTACGCCACGATGTCAAGTCCGATTGCGGGTGATGCGGAGTTTACGTTCATAAAATTTGATTTGTAAAGTGGTTTGCACTTTTTATTTCAAATGTTTGTGTTTAAATATTATTGTTATTATTATTTTTTGTTAGCCTGCTTGGTATCCCGCTGCTGGGTAAAGGCCTCCCTTTTCTTTTTCCATTCTACTCTCTTTTCTGTGCGGTCTTGGGCCATAAAAATAAATTATTTAATTAAAATTATTCGCATTTCGCGGTGTGACGTAACACGTCAGCGCGGTCGCTTAGTCAGATTTTGCCGCGAAGGGCCGTACTTTAACTTTTAATATGTCAGTCATTTTTGAAGATAGGAAAAAAGGCAGATTCTTTTTTCTCGAGTTTCCTATTTTTTAGACATGCTGATAACATTGTTGTGACTCATTCTTTGTAAACCGCGGAAGTTTATCTACTACTGGCCAATTGAATCCATAAAAATGCCTTTTCCAGAAACTACAGTAAACAAAAATAAACCCAATATTGTGCAATTATAAAAAACGGTTCCTATTTGTAAGTGAGCGGAACTAGTGATAAAAAAAATACTTGACTAGATCACAAGTACCTACGGAAGAGAATAGCATTCAATTATAAACCTCCAACGGTATCTATATCCACTAAGAACCACAATCATCTGCCTTTTCCCAACTATGTTGGGGTCGGCTTCCAATACCCGTATTTTACATGGAGCAACTGCCTATCAGACCTCCACAACCCAGTCAGTACCTACTGGGTAATACGATACCCCTTAGTAAGACGGGTTGTCACAATTTCGGGCCACTGACAATCTGTAACGACTGTCAAAGATCATAAATGACAGCCGGGACCAACTGCTTAACGTGCATTCCGAGGCGCGGAGGAAACTCGGTACTCGGTGGTCACCCATCCACAGACCAACCTAGGCAAGCACGGCTTAACCTAAAGATCTACCCGAGCGGCTGTTATTATTTAGCCACGAGCTAAGAAAGAGGCACAATAAACATTACACTATACACATTCCTGTATTTGCCTCCCTGGCTATAAGATATGGCTGTAATAAATTACACAATCTATTGTTCGATTCGCAATGTCTCCCTACAACACAACCCATTCATAAGCGACCCGCCGCCGCTTTCTAGGCCATGCATGCATGCGACATCACCTAGGTAGGCGCTGAGCCAGCCTTATACCTTATACGAGTATTATGCTCCGTAAATGTTTGCTTGAAGATGACCGAATATTCAGGTCAGATGGACGTGAATAGAGGTCAGTTTTCCTTGGCAAGTCTGATGTGTTACGCAAATTGTAAGGAACATGCAAGCTATTGGTGTGAAAGGTATTGATATTGGTTTTACTGGACGATTGATGTTGGTTTAAATATTTTGTGGATTGATGTTTAAATGTTACAGTCATACTCAATTACATCATGCATCTCGTCTCTCTTCCGCTTGGAATCCAGTGATCACTAAGTGTACTCATCAAATGAAATCATCGAATCAGTATGCGGACACTGTTAGTGTAGTGTGCTGTCCTAGTGTGAACTGGCCCTAATTAACATTTATGAAGATCAAGTGAGGGTAGTTGAATAAACACCTTCGCTTTGCTGTGGCGGTACCTCCAGTACTTCAGTCTTACCACCACCACGGCTGGTGCAATCCGGTCGAAACGTCGGGCTTATATTAAAGGTAAAATTCGCGGTAAATACCGGTTTACATGTGTATTATTAAGTTCTGATCGTGTAAGTTTAAAAAAAGACAATTGTTAGGGAATTAAGGTTGTATTAAAACACATTTCCACAAGAAGTACATTTAGTTTACTACATTTTTATTTTTGTCTGTGGACTTGGCTGACTGAATACATTTCCTTTGCCTGTCATGTGACAACGATCGTTTGTAATTTGTCTATGTATTCAACGCTCAAAAAAGAGGTTGAGGACATTGGGGCTGGAGATCATTCGAGCCCGGACCACCAAGAGAACAAGTTGTATAGTATCAAGTGAAAGGAGCTACTGTAAGTCAGTCTGATTTAATAAGTACCTATTCTTTAAAATATCATACTATGTTATAAAACTGTGACCGTTATTTTGTTCGAATGTGTTGAATTCTATGGTTTAACTATTGCTAGTCTTGTAATTTATGTAGAAAGTATGTACTTAATGTACAATGCATTATTTTCTAAAGTATATTGTGGTTTATGTGAGATGGTTATGTGAAATCATGATAAACGATAATAAAATGTGTGATTTGAATGTTACCTACACTAACGGCTTTTTATTAACTTTGCTCCTTCTGACCCAGATAATTACAGTCAATACCTTATTAAAGCTTAAATGTTTAATACTCTAATAAGTCAGAAGTGGGATAATTCAGCGCCCATATTTAATACAAATATAATTTTAGTTACATAATTTTCTACCTGCTACTTGAATAAAATAACGGTCACAAGTTGGACAAAAGAAATTAAGAAAGAAATAGATGTTTCACTGTGTGCTTTATTCATGTTTAAATTATTATGGGGATGCAGGCATGGGTTGTGAAGGCATTGTGTATCTTTCCGTGTTACACTCCGGGATACACATGTTTTCCGGAGCGGTATAACGAAGTTCCAACATGCATGCGTCTTGCCATGGCTACTCTATGGAGACGTAGGCATGGATTGCGAGGGCTTTGTGTATCTTGCCGGGGCTACACTCCGGGATGCACAACGCACTGCACACGGGATAGTATTATAGTGTTCCCACATGCATGCATCTTTCTATGTTCACTTTACGGAGACGCAGATCTTGTTAATTAAGCCGATACATATTCTCCATTGTGAGGTGTTCCTGTAAATACTTTGCCATGGCTACTCTATGGAGGTATTGAAGGAACACCGCGAGATGTCCACTCTCACCTTGCCGGGGCTACACTCCGGGATGGGTGTGGATATTTCCTTTGGTTAGATGTGTATTGGTTTTGGTGTCATCCGACATGTATCTTGCTGTTAGTTTTTTTTTTTTTTTAATTAACAAATGCTCCTTTGCACAGCAAACAGTGAAACGTGAAATATATTATATACAAATGAAAAGAATTCAATACAATGGTAATGATTACTCTATGATTACTCAAATGATATTTAATAGAATAACTATGTTTATTTCTTTACTGGAAAATTTATTTCGCTGAATCTTTATGTTGTTTTAGTCCTTAGATAACTTGTCATATTTTTTCTCTCCTTCACATGTACCTACTAAGGTTTTATGAATACTATTCTAATCATATCAATATTTTCCTACTATTCCAAATACCGATTTGACCGTGACTTGACAATAATAATAAAAGATTGTGACAATGTCGGATAGGACGTCTGCTAGAGAGGCCTATACACCTCCACGTGTAGTAGAGCGTAGGAGTAGATCTAAGGAGAGAAACACGCGGGTTCGATATCGCGAACCCAAACGTCTTCTGACACGCTCGCGATCATCTACACGTAGGGACACCTCTGGAAGCTCAACATCAAATGATAAACACTCACGATATAGAAAGAGATCGCCAAAGCGAATGCGAAAGCGCAGAATTTCTCGTTCTATTGGGCGGTCACGTAGCATGGATTCACAGTGTTCCAAAACATACAGGGGACGTTCGCGCTCTCGTCACCATAAAAATAAAAAACGCTCGCGCCATGATCGCACACAAGTAGAAAAGAGACGACATGTTAGCATAAGTTCAGTAACGAGTACTACAACAATATCAAGTTCTTCCGAATCGAATAGCAGCAGGCATAGACGTAGCCCAGCGAAATCAAACCGTACTAAAGGCCGAAAGCAAAGCGTTACTTCTAAATCAAAAGAAAGTAGTGTAATGGAAAAGTTAATAGATGCACTAAATAAACGTAATGAAAGTAGCTTCATAGGCGCCAAAGACGTTATACCAAACTTTGATCCGAGCCAAAAAAATCAAACGATGACATCCTGGTTAAAGAAAGTTAACGAAACTGCTCGCATATATTACTGGAATGATAAAGAAATTATTTATAACGCATTACCTAAGCTCGCTGGTCTTTCACGCAGATGGTATGAAGGCTTACCGTCTGTTAAGCTTAACTGGAAGGAATGGCAGGCGAAATTACTGAAAAGTTTTCCTGACGACCAAAATTACGCGGATAAACTCATCGAGATGTTAGACAGGAAGAGTAAGAGAGATGAAACTCTAGAAGAATACTTCTATGATAAAGCAAAACTTGTAAATCATTGTGGAATTAAGGGAAAAAACGCAGTAGACTGTATAATACAGGGCATATATGATAATAATATCCGTCTGAATGCGTTAGGCTCGGACTTTAGGCGACCGAGTAGGCTGCTCAAGTATTTACGGAATATTTCTTGCAAAAGTATAAAGGAAATAAAGAAAACTCCCATGCAAACTAAAGAAACCATACGAAACAATAAACAGCCACCGTTTAAAGTCCGTTGTTACAACTGTTCGGAGCCTGGACACACTGTTCCGAAGTGTCCAAAGCCTCTCCAAAAGTGTCCAAAATGCAACAGAATGGGCCATTTAGCTGAACATTGCAAGCGTGATGCAGATAAAGATAAACATCCATCAAATCCCGTCAATAAGGTACAGTTGATCGAAGCTAGTAAAACTAGTCACAATATTTATACAAAAAATATAACAGTAAACGGCATACCTAAAACCGCATTTGTCGATTTCGGTAGCGAGTGCACGCTTATCAAACGGAGCACGGCAGACGAATTAAAGTTGGACACCTCGACAGTCGGACTCCCTGTATTAAAAGGCTTTGCAGCTGGTGTAGTTTTACCGTTAGGTAAGGCATCCGTCGAGATAGGCGTGGACTTTGTTACTGCCGTAGTAGAAGTTTTTATTGTACATAATGAGTTCCTTAACACAGATGTACTGGTTGGTCAGACTGTAACTGAGTTATCTGATGTTAGAGTTTACAAAACAAATAGTAATTTGGTGTTATACTCAGCGGTGGCCGAAGCAGAAAAATCGGAAGTTTACGTTGAATCAGATGTAGAGATTAATGGGCTAGTCGGCGTAGATATACATTTAGGAAGTAAACACACGGGGTTAATATATTTACTAGGAAACACTTGTTTTAAGACGGGGGAAGAAATTGTGATTCCGCAAGGTCTATATGCAGTTAAAAACGGCTTAGGAAAGATATTAGTTATAAACTTATCTGGGGATAAACATGCGTTGCATAAGGGAAAGCTTATTGCGAGGGCTAATTTATTACCGATCTCTCTTGACATTTATAGTGATTTCCAAAGGGCTGACAAATTAGGGATCTACAAACTGACGGTTGACAAACCTAACAACAACAAATATGATCCCCTGACAATGGACATGCTAAAAATAGGTTCCGAGACTACTGACAAACAGAAACAACTACTTTTAAAGTTGGTTAATGAGTATCGTGATTGTTTTGCTTTAAACGTGAGCGAGCTGGGAACATCGACTATTTCAGAAATGCATATTACACTTACTGACAGCTCTCCAGTCTCCTACAAACCATACAGATTACCATATACCGAACGCATAGTAGTTCAAAAACTTGTAAATGAGCTTCTTGATAACAATATCGTTAAAGAATCTAATTCTTCTTACGCAAGCCCAATAGTTCTAGTCAAAAAGAAAAATAATGACTATCGTTTATGTGTAGATTATAGGGCACTTAACAAAAAAACCGTCAAGGATTCGTATCCTATGCCAGTCATAGATGACCAACTAGACCGACTTAACGGCAAAAGATTCTTTACGAGTTTAGACCTAAAATCAGGCTACTACCAGATTCCGATGGCAAAAGATTCGACTCATATAACAGCGTTCGTAACTCCTGACGGACATTTCGAATATACGCGGATGCCATTTGGTTTAGTCAATGCACCAGCCGTATTTCAACACATGATAAATAAAGCCCTAGGGAAAGATAGATTCGACCTAGCTCTACCCTATATGGATGACATCTTGACACCCGCTACTGACGTAAACGAAGGTATGGAAAAATTAAGGAAAATCTTTGGTTGTCTCCGGAAAGCCGGATTGACCTTAAATATCGAGAAATGTTTCTTCTTTGAAACGAAGTTAGACTACTTAGGATATGAAATCTCCAAAGAGGGCCTGAGGCCCGGTAGTAGAAAAACCGAGGCAGTAGCTTTATTCCCGACACCAAGCAGCGTTCATCAGGTCCGTCAATTCGTTGGTCTCGCAAGTTTTTTTAGACGATTTGTTCCAAACTTTGCGAGTATTGCTAAACCTTTGACTTCTCTAACAAAAGCAAATGTCCCTTGGGTTTGGAGTAGTCTCCAAGAGGAAGCATTTAATACTATTAAAACTAAGCTAATGGAACGCCCCATTTTGGCTCTGTATGATACAACTTACATAACGGAGGTCCATTGCGATGCTAGCAAATTAGGGGTAGGTGGAATTCTGCTTCAAAAACCTGATGAAAAATCTCCCCCTAGGCCAGTGGCATACTTTAGTAAACAAACAACTAAAGATGAAGAATACCTTCATTCTTATGAATTGGAGACTCTTGCGGTTGTCCTGTCACTAAAGAAGTTTCGAATATATTTAATTGGTATACCGTTTAAAGTGTTCACGGACTGCAACGCATTGAGGACTACACTGACAAAGCGTGACTTGATGCCGCGAATAGCACGATGGTGGTTATTATTACAAGAATACGATTTCAGTATTGAATACAGGCCAGGCGACAACATGAAACATGTTGACGCATTAAGCCGAAATCCTATAGCTTATCGAGACTCGCGTGAACTATTAGATGTTAGGGAGTATGATGTCATGAATATCAGTGCCACCGATTGGCTTCAAACTGTTCAAATGTCTGATCCTAAATTACAACACATCAAACTGATCTTAAAAAGTAAAAAAAAGGAGGTTAAAGATATTCACACAAATTTCCTCCTCCAGGATGACAAGATCTATAGAATAGTAGGGGATCAAAAAAAATGGGTTGTACCTAATGGGGCACGATGGCGTATTTGTCAGTTATGTCATGATGAGATGGGGCACTTTGCGGTCGAAAAGACTTTAGATAAAATAAAACAGAACTATTGGTTTCCAAAAATGAAACGTTTTGTTCGCAAATATGTGGAAGCATGTCTTAATTGTGCATACAATAAAGCATCTACTAGTAAACCTACTGGTTACTTACATCCAATCCCCAAAGGTAACGTCCCATTTCACACTCTTCACATGGACCATCTAGGACCATTTGTTAGGAGCAAAAAGGGGAATTCTTACATACTGGGTGTAATTGACGGTTTCAGTAAATTTATTTTTATAAGACCAGTAAAAGATGTAAAAACTAAAACAACTATCAAGACTCTGCAGGAAATATTTGACGTAATAGGTAGTCCGAGCATAATAATCACCGATCGCGGTACTAGTTTTACATCAGTGGCATTCCAAAGCTTTGTAAAATTAATAGGTGCTAGGCATGTACTGAACGCTGTAGCAACACCACGAGCCAATGGGCAGATTGAGAGATATAATCGTACAATTCTCGATTCTTTAGCCGCAACGAATCACGATCAGGCTGAGCGCGACTGGGATGTCAGAGTAGGTAGATTGCAATGGAGTTTAAATAATATGACCAATAAAACCACGGGAAAATCTCCTTCCGAAATAGTATTCGGACGTCGCACAATCTGTCCTGGGGAGGGTCCCATTTTAAACGAGCTAGCCGATTTAATAGATACTTCTGAATCAGGCCCATCTAGAGATGCAATACGATCGGCTGCTCTTGAAAACACCGAAAAGAGTCAGCAATATATGAAAAAGAAATTTGATAGCGGTAGGGCTCCAACGAAATTCTTTCAAATAGATGATTTAGTCATGATTCCCAATCATCACAATCCAGCAGACGGAAAAAGTAAAAAGTTATGTCCAAAGTTTCGGGGTCCCTTAAAAATAACTGCGGTTCTAGAAAACGATCGGTATGAAGTCTCTAGTATTGAAGGACATTCAAAACGTAAATATAAAAGTATTTATCCAGCAGACCAGTTAAAACGTTGGATAACTTTTGCACCTAGTAATGACACTGACGGCGAAGACAATGACTTTACGAGTAACGAGGCTGATGAAAGTTAGTTACCGTTCCGATTCAAATTAAGATACAATTTTTATGTTATTTATGACTAATACCGACTTGCATACTTAGACTATCTGCTAGACTCATAACAAATACGGTCTTTCCTCCCCAAATCCTTCCCAGTTACATGATTACAGAATAAATCTTACATGACGGGCTGCTAGCTACTCTGGAGCTGCTTGTAAGTATTAATGGTGGACCGAGGCCGAAGTACAAGCTGTAGTCAGTAACAATGACGTATGCTGAAGTACAAGCGGTGTTCACGCCCCTTAAAAAGTGGACCGAGGCCGAAGTACAAGCGGTAGTCAGTAACAATGACGTATGCCGAAGTACAAGCGGTGTTCACGCCCCCCTAAAAAGTGGACCGAGGCCGAAGTACAAGCGGTAGTCAGTAACAATGACGTATGCCGAAGTACAAGCGGTGTTCACGCCCCCCTTAAAAGTGGACCGAGGCCGAAGTACAAGCGGTAGTCAGTAACAATGACGTATGCCGAAGTACAAGCGGTGTTCACTCCCTCTAAACTTTCTCTTTCATCTTTAAATTTTTGTTAATCTTTTCTTTATTTAATTTATTTCCATCATCATGTCATAATTGAACTATGAATCATTGTGTTTTGTACTAGTCCCAATTGAACTCTACTAATATATTTCTGTTTTCAGGTTTCTACAGTACCCCAATAATCACGTAATGGGCTCATTGCACAAACGTACGCTCAGCTCATTGCACAAGGGTTTGAGCGCGCTCAACTTTCCGTCGCGTCGTCGCCGCGACGACACCGAGAGGCGCGAGGACCGTTCCGGTTCCAAGTTTGATTGAAGCCTGGTTGACAAGGAGCAGACGATGCGAGCCAATAATGACCCGATGCTAGGCTGACGGGTGTGCGATGACTTATAACGGGATGACCTTATTCATGTACATATTCGATCAATTACTACGATTTTACAATGTGTTAATTACGTTATATTTTCATGTTTTCTTAACAAATTTTTTTTTTTTTTGTTTTCGTTGTTTTTGTTTGTTATTATTTGTTATGAACGTTAACAGGATTATCTTCATTTATGTACATAATACCTAAATAATTATATACCTATTTGAATTGATTATACAATGTTTTAACGACGTTATTATATTTTCATGATCTTTGGTACATAATTAGAAGTTATTGTAATAATTACTTAGCGTATTAGTTCTATTTTCAAACATTTCTACACATTTATTAATGTATTTTTTTGTGTTGTGTCAATAAGGTGTTAGTTTGGTCAAGAACCTAGTGTTCTATTTGTTTTGTATAGAGTCACACAAAATACTCGAATGGCCGGAAAGCAATGGGGTCATTCCTTCTTCAGGACGGCCGTCTGTTAGGGAATTAAGGTTGTATTAAAACACATTTCCACAAGAAGTACATTTAGTTTACTACATTTTTATTTTTGTCTGTGGACTTGGCTGACTGAATACATTTCCTTTGCCTGTCATGTGACAACGATCGTTTGTAATTTGTCTATGTATTCAACGCTCAAAAAAGAGGTTGAGGACATTGGGGCTGGAGATCATTCGAGCCCGGACCACCAAGAGAACAAGTTGTATAGTATCAAGTGAAAGGAGCTACTGTAAGTCAGTCTGATTTAATAAGTACCTATTCTTTAAAATATCATACTATGTTATAAAACTGTGACCGTTATTTTGTTCGAATGTGTTGAATTCTATGGTTTAACTATTGCTAGTCTTGTAATTTATGTAGAAAGTATGTACTTAATGTACAATGCATTATTTTCTAAAGTATATTGTGGTTTATGTGAGATGGTTATGTGAAATCATGATAAACGATAATAAAATGTGTGATTTGAATGTTACCTACACTAACGGCTTTTTATTAACTTTGCTCCTTCTGACCCAGATAATTACAGTCAATACCTTATTAAAGCTTAAATGTTTAATACTCTAATACAATTATGTATCTAAACGTAAGGGGTGGGCAAATATAGCCATATTTCGACTGTTACGTTATAAACCTCATGTGAAAAGGGTCCCATTTTTATATAATTACTGAATACAATTTACATTCAAACTCTGCAATGTACTCTGCCATTACAGGCTAATAACCTATAACTACAGCTATGTCATCCAGGTATACAGGTTGCAATATTTTATTTGTCTGGAATTTTTGACACAAACAGAAAGTTAGTATTGATTACCCGTACAAATCTAAATTAAACAAACGCGTAAGACCCTGACCAAGTTAAACGTGGCTACTAGTAATAAAAGAAACTGGTGGAACCTCGAGGCTAGATCAATAAACAATTAAGAACATCTAATCCACTGACCCTCGATTCAAAAAGTCGATAAAGAAGTGTCTTATAGAAACATTTCCAACTTATCGGGATTAGTCGGGATTAAATTCTTCTTATGAAATCAATTTGCTGATGTAGGTACTCGTGCAAGTCGATAAATTTTTACCGTTAAATAAAAATAAATAAATAAAATGATTTTTATTCAGACTAAGTCCATTAGGTTAGTACAACACACAACTTATAAACTAGTGTTAATACTTATATCTACCCGAAGAACAAAACAAAACAATTATTAATTATGCGCCACAGTGGCATGTAGGCGCATCCAATGCCCCAGTGTGGGACTGTCCCACCTGTCAGCTATAGTTTTCAGGATGCTGTTGGGGCTGACGCGTACCCTGCGCATGATGGAGGCGCATCGCTTGCGCATGATGGCGTGAAAGCCATCAATGCCCGCTTCTGCAAACATGCCAGAAGCACTGCAGTAGCGCGGTAACCCCATCAACACCCTGAACGCATTGTTATATTGTACGCGCAGAGTGCTGTATGCCCTCTGCGTGTAGTTGACCCACAGACTGCATGTATAGAACGACTGACAGTGCGCTGTGAACAGTGTAGCCTTTACTTCAGTCGAGCATTTCGCAAATCTGCGAGCCAACATATTGCAGCGGACAGCCAACGCTCTGCGCTCACGGTCAATGTCTAAGCTGTCCTTTAGGTCCTCGGAAACCCAGTGGCCCAGATACTTGAAAGATGTGACTTGGTTTAAGGGACTTCCGCAAAGTTTCAGTTGAGGCGCAATCGGGTAGGTTTTAGTGCCTGCCTTGAATACCAGTAGGTACTTCACTTTTCTTAACATTGTATCTGAGTCCATGGGCCTCTGCGTACCTTTCACGTTAAAATCAATAAATTTTGTTTGATTGTTTTCTCATATCGCGATAGAATTTTGTAAATTTTGAAATAATGGACTTCTTGATATTAGTTACAGACTAATTGTAGTCTTGGTTTTTTTACATAATTTAGGCATTCCGTTTTTTATGATCTGCCGACAGTTAAATCTATCAGCTAGTGTTTTCTCTAATTTCACAGGCATCACAGGCATCTCGAAAACATACAATAAAAAGTATTGGTGGCAGACTTTTATTATTCGTAAGGCAGCAGCCAATCTACAAGTAAACAACTTTTCCAATGACTACGAATTGGCAATCAATTAATATTGAATCGATAATCAGAAATGGAGTGTAAATCGAATGACCTGTCAACACCATTCCATCGTTTAAACGTCCCTACAGCAATATTTGATTCGACGTCGACAATGAAATCAACATTTCACATTAAATTCTGCATTTCCGAAATGAATGTTCCAAAGTTTTTATCAAGAGGCACCAGTTGTTGCGAACTCATTTTGCCGATGCAATAATGAATTTAAAGCAGTAGAAATAAATTTCGATATTACCGAAAGTGTTCAGTGACTGTCTTCACCGTTTACAGAGTGGTAGTGATTTTCAATAATTATTTATTTATTTTATTTTAGGAAAGCGTACAGACTAATAACATTATAGTAACAAAAATATATAACTAAATTGCTAATTACAAGCTTCCACAGAAAGATACAAAAAAAAAAAATAGTTCCCTAGTACAAAATAATATAACAAATTAAACAAACAAACTACGATCAAATGATTGAATATTAATTTCAAAAGTTGGTTAATTTTATTTAATTGTTTATAATTTAAGCTAACTTGTAAAATAAACGGTTCAAGAGCAAGAAGGTGCCTCCTGTGCAAAAAATGGCTTTGCCAATAATTTTCTAACTGTGCTTGCATTGGTGCAGAATAGATCAATACCGGGTTCACAAGAAACTTCGTTAAAACTGCGACTGGCTCTCGGAAAGTATGCATTACGCCTATAATTAGTGTTCGCAAAAGATACATGTAAGAGTGGTCGTTGTCGCAGTCCCATCTGATTAGTGCGTAACGTTAATTTTGAAACAAGTTCAGGACAGTCGATTGAACCATTTGCGATATTAAACAAGTAGCATTCATCACTAATATGACGTCTACGGTCAAGTGGTAGAAAATGGTACCTCCTGCATCGGTGAGTGTAATCAACAGACACTTGCTTTGCCCTGTAATCAAGGTACTTAAGAGATTTTCTCTGGATGCCCTCAATACGAGACTTGTAGATCCCGTATTGAGGGTTCCAGACTTGTGATGCATACTCAAGGTGGCTGCGTACGAACGAACAATACAATACTTTGATCGGTTTTAGCAATCGGAAACATGCTGAGGTTCTCATTATAAACCCAAGTGCTTTTGACGCCCTATTTACTATACTATCAATATGCTGATCGAAGAGTAACTTCCTGTCTTGTATAATACCAAGATCCCTAATACTATTGACTTTGCCTATATTGATATTGTAAAGCTTATACGTGGAATCGATTATAGACTTCTGACGAGTAAAAGTCAAGTGGAAGCATTTTGAAACATTCAGTTCCAGCCTTTTACGTGAACAGTATTCTTCAAATCTATTTAAATCATTTTGTAACAGGTGTGTATCAGACATGTTTCGGATAATTTTATGCACCTTCATATCATCAGCATAAAGTAAAATATAAGATGTTTCAAAACAGTGTTTCACGTCAGCAATAAATAAAGTAAATAAAAGGGATCCTAAAATCGAACCCTGGGGAACTCCAGAGGGGACAGAACTCCATCCAGGCGTGTACCCCTGAAGTACCACAGCCTGCGTTCTGTTTTCAATATAAGAGGAGAACCAACGATACAAAATTCCGTGTATTCCGGCTTTTAATAGCTTCTCTAAGAGCAGTCTATGGT
The DNA here is from genome assembly GCA_905147715.2 of Xestia xanthographa. Classification (NCBI taxonomy): domain Eukaryota; kingdom Metazoa; phylum Arthropoda; class Insecta; order Lepidoptera; family Noctuidae; genus Xestia; species Xestia xanthographa. The sequence goes on from LR990649.1 coordinate 30,360,495, forward strand.
TTATACGGTCAAAGCAAAGGTATAATCAGTATAAATAACGTCAACTTGTGCACGCTGTTCCATACCTTCGGATATAAATTCATGGGACAAGATTAAATTGTAGCAGATGTAGTGGAACGCTTCCTAATAAAACCATGCTGTTCATCACCAAAGTTGCATTTCATAGCAGCGTATACGTCAGTAAACACAATGCGTTAGAGATTTTTTGAGAACAGACATATCTTGGATATTGGTCGATAGTTAGAGATATCCGACTTATTACCTTTTTTGAAAACTGGGGTAACAAATGCCGATTTCCAAATTTTCGGAACTATGCCTTCTGAAAGTGACCGCTTGAATAAAATGCATAGTGGTACAACAAGGCTGTCGGCACAATTTACGATAAATAATGGAGGTATAAATGATAAATGATGTTTATTTTGCAAGTAGGTTTTTACAAACACTTTTACACGTCATTTTTTAAAACTAGATGGGGCCGGTATTTCGTACCTGACTACTCTGAGAAGAAACAGCCGAAACAAACTCAGAGGTCATAGTCTCTTTTAAAGTCCAGACAATCTTGCTCAATTCACATGAGGACTATGCAGATTAGTGTCTGATATGGTCTTTTGAAGAAAGAACCATACAGTTTTGAGTGGACCTGTCCAGTCAGTGCAAGCATTTGTCAGTTAACGTGTAGCTCGACTTAAAACCCACATTCACAATAATCATATAAAATTCATAACAAGTTCTATTCAAAAAGAATGTAAATAAAAATCTCAAAAATCATTAAAAGGCACAATGATGATAAAAAAAAATATAATACTTAACAAAATAAGTATTCATGTCAAATCAGTAAATGTCAAATAAAATAATAAAAAAATAAATAAAGTAAAAAATAATAAAATACATGTCAAAACATTAAATGTCAGAGTATATAAAAAATAATAAAATACATGTCAAAACATTAAATGTCAGAGTGTATAAAAAAAGGAAAAGAAAAAATAAAAAAAGGAAAAGAAAGGAATAAATAATAAATAAGCGAAGTCCGAAGCTTCGACATTCACAGGGCAAATTTCATTGGAGCAGCTTAATCCCAAGCCTTTTTATCTTCGAGATAGTGATTAACATTTCATTAAATAAATTAATATTTTTGTGTGCATACAAAAGGTTTTCATAAATAAACTGAGAGGGCACAGTAAGAATACTAGTCTCTTTAAATATTTCTCTGAGGGAGTTTCTGGGACTTAATTTATAAATTGAACGTATTGCCCTTTTTTGCAAAACAAATATTGTCTGAATATCAGCGGCATTGCCCCACAAGAGAGTATATAAGAGTGTTACACACAAGAATACATTTGAAAATCCGACTTCACATCTAAGTTTGATATTCATTTTAGACCAATATCCAACACTCCACCAAATCGGAACACGTAAACCTTATTTTAAGGCTGCTGTCGCAATAGTTCAATGAGACTCTCTTCGTTATTTGAAGTGAATTCTGGTGGATCTTGTGCATGGAAAGAACTTTGGATTCACGAAAAGTTTTCGACATAGTCTTCGGCAAAGTATTTTAAAAACCGTTAAGTGAGCTTTGAAAGGTTTTCCGTGAAAATGGACATTACTTCTTGTGAGACAACAAGCTCATTAGACTGTTATCGAATACTTAAGATTAGTTTCCGAAGAATAGTAAACAGAAGCCTCACGGCTCCCTTATTTACTCTATACGGTGAACCAGGGCGCGCCGTGGCACATAGTTTGGGAACGCCTGCCGTAAGTCGTCGCCTCAGTGCTTGTTTGTTCTATCTACCATTGGTTAAATTTTACAGGAGAAGAGTTTTTTGCTCTACTTCTTTTAAAAAGTTCTAGTTTATAGATTTGAAGGTTTTTCTTAATAAACGAGTTACCTATGCATAGATAGCTATTATTTTCTTATAATATACTAGATAATTATACCTCATTTTACAGCTTTTTATGTGGAGATAGAACAAAGATGCACCAATATAATTATGAAGGTGGACTTAGGACATTACCTCATTATAGATAGGACATCCAAACAAAATGGCGGATATGGCGCCGCGGGCTGTGATTGGTCGATTGAGTGGACATAGAACACTCAAGCACTCAGCCTGTCTTACGATGTAGGATTTAAAACAAACACTGGACATAGAACAGATAAGCACAAAATTGTCATTGCGGTGTCGTGTCACTATTAAAATTAAAATTATTTTTTTGTTGCTTTATGAGAAAAAAGTTTTAAATATTCTTTATCCGGCAGGATTGAAATTTATGTCTTAACACTACTGCATTTAAAGTTAATTTTCGAAAAAATTGGTAGATAGAACAAACAAGCACTGGGGCGACGAAGTGACATTGTAAGTTTAGTTATGAACCGTGAAAGCTCAAAACAGTGTTTTCATAGTCTATTCAGTGTCTGTGTACCAGATTTCATGGTCTAAATGGAATAAACGATATCATTTACGAACAAAAACTTGAGTTTGGCTAAGACGTCTTGTTATTATTGTCAAAACATTATGCGATATTATCTCCTTGTTGCTGAATACATATCTTATTATATTTTGCTAAACAATACAAAATAATAACGTTGAACGTTTTCGGAATAACTCTGGATAAATTGGCTACTATAATATAATTTTGTTGGCAGCTGTTGTCTTGGTTATTTATTTTACGGTAACTGGAAAAGAATGTGCGCATACGAAAGTTCTTTCTACTTTCGAGAGCGTTACTATCATAGGTCGGGATAGTTTGGAAGATAGTATTGTAGTCAAGAATTATGTGGTTAAATAGTCTTTTACTACTAAAACAGCTATTATTATATTGAAAAGAAGTGAAAAAATGTCAGCAATATTTATCACTAGAAGAAAATAACATTTTAATTCGATGAAGACGTTACCATAACTAAATTAATAAGACAACGCTTTAAATGTGCAATCTGACGTGAATAAATGCTACAAATCATCATCATCTACCTGCCTTTTCCCAATTATGTTGGGATCGGCTTTCAGTCTCACCTGGTGTAGCTGCTGAGTACCAGTTTTTTACATGAAGCGACTGTCTATCTGACCTCCATACCCAAGATACCCCTCGGTAAGACATGTTATCAGACTTTTTGTCTGTGTGTCGAAGATCTTCATATGACAGCCAGGACCAAAGGTTTAACGTGCTCTCCGAGGCACGGAGGAGGCTCGGCATGTTATGTGTGGTCACCCATCTATGGATAAACCTAGGCAAGCGCGGCTTAACCTGAAGATCGAACCAAGCGGCTGTTATTATTTAACCACGAGCTCCTCCAGCAAATGTCAGTTAAAACAGTTTTATCGCACTGATCTTACTCGTAATACTCCAAAAAACAAATTGCAAGAAGTTCATTTCGGTTGAAGAAAAGAAAAAATTGGGGCATTACAATTTAAAGAAACTCTTGACAAATGAGACGTCAGAGCTTTCGTCGTAATCCTACCAGTGACGCGCGCTTATATTGCCATCTCTTTAATATCGCTGTCAAGAGTAAATGTGGAAAATTTGGGGGGAATGCCCGTTCACGACCTAGTTCAGTGCGACTTGCGACTCGACTTGCGTAAAACACGCGTGGGAGGTCCACGTGTGTTTCACGCAAGTCAAGTCGCAAGTCTTGTTGCTTCGCGCGCGTCAGAATCGTCGCTGTGTGTGTCCGTTTCAGTGGGTCCTGGAATGCTGTGAACAATTACTATCATTTGTTTTATCCGCGGTTGCTGTCGCAATACGCATGTCGCTTGTGAGCTTGTAGCGTATGGCCAAGCAGTAATATTGCTTCTGTCAAGAGTTAATGTGGAGGATTTGGAGGGAATATTTTATTGTTTAAAAGGAACTTTAAGAATTGGGTCGTGTTTTCCAAAGTTGGTTTATTATTAAACAGGAATAATATAATAATATAACAGGGATTATTATCAGAAGAACAAAGAACATTGTTTTCCTTACTGTTCTTGTAAGGTAGTCAGATGCTATGAGGTATTTATTTAATAAGTTTAGAGTGGATTTTAACATTAAAATTGAACTCAATAAAGTCATTATTTGTTAGAGAATATTGATACCAGGCGTTTTTGAAAGCGAATTAAGCACATCTCACTTTGGTAGAGTCCGGGCCTTAGTACCCATAGCAAAATATCAACAGCTCTGTCGAATAAATTAACTTGAATTAATTTTACGTTAATAACTGTTGAGATAATAAATATGTAACAAGTTTAAGTTTAAATCAACATCTAATCAGTTTACTAGGTTTGGAGTTGTAGACAATTTAAGTAATGATAAATGATAAATGATGTTTATTTTGCAAGTAGGTTTTTACAAACACTTTTACACGTCATTTTTTTAAACTAGATGGGGCCGGTGTTTCGTACCTGACTACTCTGAGAAGAAACAGCCGAAACAAACTCAGAGGTCATAGTCTCTTTTAAAGTCCAGACAATCTTGCTCAATTCACATGAGGACTATGCAGATTAGTGTCTGATATGGTCTTTTGAAGAAAGAACCATACAGTTTTGAGTGGACCTGTCCAGTCAGTGCAAGCATTTGTCAGTTAACGTGTAGCTTGACTTATAACTCAAGGAGCTCAACGAAACGACGAACAATACCAAAGAAAGGACATTTGGGTAGGTCGCATAGAGTACTCAAACTGTCAGACAGTTGTGGAAAAAAAAATAAACAAAAAATATAAATGTGACCCACATGGTCCTCACATTCACAATAATCATATAAAATTCATATAAAATTCATAACAAGTTCTATTCAAAAAGTATGTAAATAAAAATCACAAAAATCATTAAAGGCACAATGATGATGATGATGATGATAAAAAAAAGTAAAATACTTAACAAAATAAGTATTCATGTCAAATCAGTAAATGTCAAATAAAATAATAAAAAAATAATAAAGTAAAAAATAATAAAATACATGTCAAAACATTACATGTCAGAGTGTATAAAAAATAATAAAATACATGTCAAAACATTAAATGTCAGAGTGTATAAAAAAAGGAAAAGAAAAAAATAAAAAAAGGAAAAGAAAGGAATAAATAATAAACAAGCGAAGTCCTAAGCTTCGACATTCACAGAGCAAATTTCATTGGAGCAGCTTAATCCCAAGCCTTTTTATCTTCGAGATAGTGATTAACATGATAGTAGGCTCTCAGGCACAGCTTCCGTTTTATAAACGATTTGAATTTATTTAGGCTTAGTGCTTGAATTTGGCTCGGAAGTTTATTGTAAAAACGTATACATTGGCATCTGAACGTACCCCCTATTTTTTTGAGCCTCGTTGCAGGAACAACAAATTTGTGTTTGTTCCTCGTATTTATGTTGTGGCACTGTATTTTTTAAACAAATTAATATTTTTGTGTGCGTACAAAAGGTTTTCATAAATAAACTGAGAAGCGACAGTAAGAACATTAATCTCTTTAAAATTTTCTCTGAGGGAGTATCTGGGACTTAATTTATAAATTGAACGAATTGCCCTTTTTTGCAAAACAAATATTGTCTGAATATCGGCGGCATTGCCCCACAAGAGAATACCGTACGACATCACGCTATGGAAATAACTAAAGTAAACTAAACGGGCTGTCTCTAAATCAGTTAACTCACGAATCCTTCTAACGGCGTATGCTGCGGAGCTAAGTTTTTTTGACAATTTGTCTATATGCGGGCCCCACTGAAGCTTGGCATCCAAAGTTATGCCTAGGAACACTGTGCTATCTTCCGGTTTCAACTCTTCATCCTTAATTAGTACAGTAGTTTCCACTTGTCTTACATGGGGTATCGTAAACTTAATACATTTAGTTTTTTTCTCATTTAGGAGTAGGTTATTAACATTAAACCAATTAACAACTTTTGCCAGGGCGCTATTAACATCATCCGTAACTAACTGCTAACGTTTGAGTTTAAATAAAAGAGAAGTGTCGTCTGCAAACAATACTATGTCATGATTATCCTTTATGAGGTGAGGCAAGTCATTTATGTATATAAGAAACAAAAATGGACCAAGAATTGAGCCCTGTGGTACCCCCATTCTTACTACGGATCCGGGAGATCTCTTCCCGTTAACATCAACTCTCTGAATCCTATTACTCAAATATGAAATAAGAAGATCCAGAGAGGCGTTACGGATTCCGTAGTGGTGTAGTTTCCTGGTGAATGTTTCATGAAGAACGCAATCGAAAGCTTTAGATAAATCGCAAAAAATGCCCAAAGCATCGCATTTGTCCTCCCAGGCATTATAAATGTGTCCTAAAAGTTCAACATCAGTAGTTGAACGACCCCTTGTGAAACCGAACTGTTTTTTATGCAATAACTTATGTTTATTGAAAAAACTTTGCATCTGTGCCAAAATTAATTTTTCAAAAATTTTACTAAAGGTGGGTAGTACTGAAATGGGTCTATAATTAGTGGGGTCTGATGTACTACCCGATTTAAACAATGGTATTATTTTACTATATTTCATTAGATCAGGAAACTCACCACGGTCAATACAATCGTTAAATATTACAGCTAATGAAGGAGCTACAATGTTTATAATGGATTTAGCAACGTCTACAGAATGACTCCATAGATCGGCGGTCTTTTTAACATTTATGGTGTGAAAAGTTTTAATTATATCTTTACAGCTGGTGACATATTGAAAATTAAATTCGGATTCACAGACTGAAACGTTTTCCCTTAGTAAAGACTCGGCAGCAGTAGGTGACGAGTTTAGCGATTTAGTAGTCGATACGGGAATATCCGCAAAGAAATTTTCAAAGGCTGTGGCAACTTGAGTATCTGAATTTAAAATATTATCGCCAATAGCAAGGCTGTAGTCACTATTTCAGTTGCAAGACCTTCCCGTTTCGCTATTAATAATGTTCCATGTCATTTTAACCACATTACTACTATTTTTAATTTTTGAACTCAAGTAACGTGACTTTGCTATAAAACAAACTTTTTTAAATAATTTTGAATAATTCTTAACATACAAATTAAATTCTACAGTTTTTACATAAGTCCGCTCTTCATACAGCTCATAAAGTCGTTTTCGACTCTTATGAATACCAATGGTGGCCTAGTCGTTGAAAGAAGCGTTACTATTTACAGATATTGTCTTAGGGACAAATGTGTTTTCAAATTGTGTGCAATACATACTGAAAAAATCGTTATATTGTTGATTTGGATCATCACTATCTGACAAAAGTGGTAGTTTGGATAAAAGTTTAGTTTTAAAAGTTTCCAGGCGATTTTTACTTTTTGGATTAACGATGATATCCTTTTTAGTTACTTTCTTGCTTACATTTGGAATTGTGATCAATTGCCCACAATGATCTAAATCTATTAAGTTAATAATTGCTTTTTGGGTGGGTATAATATCAGTGTAAATATTATCTAGGCAAGTAGCACTAGTTGGGGTTATTCTGGTGGGCTCGAGAAATTCGTTTTCAAGATTGTATGACTGAAAGAGGCTTATAATTTTAGTACTTAACCCAGAATTTTCTAACAAATTAATATTGAAATCACCACAAATGATTATTGACTTCTTAGAACTACAGATTTTATGCAACACTTCATCCATTACCTTTTCAAAACAATCATACAACCCTGAAGGAGGTCTATACACACTTAATATAATAAACTGCTCCAATTCTATACAGGCTATTTCAACTGTTCGCTCAACAGATAGGCTGACAATATCCTTGCGGTCTTTAAATTTAAGATGATTATTTACTAAGATTAATGCGCCGCCATGTATAGCATTTACCCTGCTGAATGAACTACCAACCTGGTGATTACTGAAATTGAAAATTAATTGATGACATTTGAGCCAATGCTCCGTTATACAAAGAATATCTATATTGTTACAATTCAGGAAAAGTTCTACTTCTAATTCTTTGTTCAAAAATCCTTGAATATTTTGATGAACCAGGTTGATACTATTAAAACTTTCAAAACATTCGCTTGATTTACTATCTGGCTTCCATAAAATATTGCAAGAGGTCGCCTCCATTGTCAAAATTTCTAATTTAAATGATTGACTGATTCATTAATTGTGCTCAAACTATTGGCAGAGTAATTTAATTGAGTATTGCATTGTTCAACAGAGGCGACTTGATTAGCCAAGTTCTTGGCTGTAATAGAAAAAAAGTATGATAGCGACACAGCTACTTGTCTTTTCCAATACAATGGCAATATACAAATTATTCAATTCCATTTGGGATAAAATCAATGATAAAAAGCAATGTGCTGCTCTTTTCATTGATATGTCAAAAGCATTTGACTCTGTGAAGTATGACATTTTGCTTGAAAAATTGGGAGGTATAGGAATAAGAGGTATAGCACTTAAATTAATTGAGAATTATTTAAATAACAGAATGCAAGGCACTGTCATTGAGACATATAATGACCGTACAAAAATGGTGGAGGTAGTGACATCTAAATTCGAGTCCGTAATACTAGGCGTACCGCAAGGCAGTATATTGGGACCTCCCTTGTTCTTATTATATATCAACGAGCTTCCAAATATAATTGACCATCTTTGCGTAATGTACGCTGATGACGCAACTATATTTATTTCAAATGAATATTCCAATGACCTTATTTATGAAACTGAAATAAATAGAACATTAACAACTGTGACTGATTGGTTGCAGTCAATAAACTTAAAAGTCAATGCCTCAAAAACCAAATTGATTCAATTTAGAAATTATAAAAGTAAACCTACCAAATTGAATGTAAATATGTCTGATACAGCGGTTGAAGAAGTAAAAGACACAAATTTTTTAGGAGTTACTATAGATCAACATTTAAACTGGAAGGCACATATTGAAAAGATTAATAAAAGAATATCCAGTGCTTGCTACGCATTGTCAGTTCTGGCAGAAACTACAAATCCAAGTGTTACAAGAAATGCGTATTTTGGAAATGTGTACACACTGTTAACTTACGGTGTTATAATATTGGGGGAACTCGACAAACGTACAATCCACATTCATTCTCCAAAAGAAATGTCTTAAGACAATTATAACATGCATAGTACCGAATCATTAAGAAATGTCTTCAAAACGGAGGGTTTCCTGACGCTGACTGGTATTTACATACTCGAATTATGTTTATTTGTAAAAAACAATATGCAATATTTTAATCTCAAATCAAATTCTAAGAGAAACATTCGGAAACAATATAAATATGACATTAATTTACCAGTTATTAACAATATGATGTATTATAAAAGTACCTATGTAACTGCTATTCGTGTGTACAATCATTTACCGCCGGCAATTAGGCAATTGAATGGAATTATGTTTAAAAATAAATTGAAAAAAATGTTAATTAATAATGTATTTTATAATCTGCATGAGTTTTTTGATAAGAAATAATGTTTTTGGGAAATTAATTGCTTAAAATACTATTGCATACCCGACTTGGGTGGACTGTTGAGACTGGAAATGTAATGTTTAATATGAGCTTGATGTACACAGTTACGCAATAAATATATCTTTATCTTTATCTTTAATAGTTTGAAAGATAGCACCTGTCCACAAGATATCTATCTTTTGTCAAATAAAAATTGTCACCAATATAATTATTAATGTCAATTAAATGAAATACATTACTATTAAATGTCAAATTATGCAATGTTCTGTTAATATTATTATATATTAATGTACTACGACCTCACGTTCCCATCCAAAGCCCCCCGACCCATGTGTCCTTATAATGCCAAATGAATATACGGTCACGTGAGTGACATAACAGGCAACTAGAAAGTAATATTAATTTTCTCAAATTAAAAATGATACTGATAAAGATATGTACGAAAAGAATTAAGCAGACGAACTTCCAAGAATGCAAATGAGGGACACCCTAAAAAAATATTCAAATAATTCACCCATATTGTAGAAAAAACATCATGGACATTAGAATAATGGATTAAATATACGTATGATATTATATGAGCATAATAATAATTAGTGGCACGGACGTCAAAGTGACGTGACGAAAATATTTCACCCAACCGATTTAATGAATTATTTTCACCAATTTACCCCATATTTACCAATAAATCGAAACCAAACAACTAAATAGTGAAGAAAAATTTGATAATTTGATTTATTACATGAGGATTGCAACAAAAATGAAAAATTTCTGAATACAAATTGTCAAATTGTCACCAAGTCACTCATCATAAGTCACCAATGATCACTAGAAGCCGAGCAAAACAGCATCAGGAGGCACACCCACCATCCCCGGGCTCGTCGCTCAGCTCCGCCTCGCAGCCGCCGGGACGCGCCACACCCGTGAGCATCGTGTCACCGGTCGCTGCAGTTGCGTCGAGCTCGAGCGACGAGTTTTTCTCCCCGGCGGCGACACCATCACCATCACTACGACGAGGACGACGACGAGGAAGAGGACGGCCACCAGCGGGCTTGGGACCTCGAAGCCAACAGGCTCCGAGTAGGGTCCCCGCTGCCGGTGGAAATGTGTCGCGCATTCGTTGGACACAGTCAATGAACGAAAATGTGATGCGCGCCTATTATGGGGCTACAGAGGGAGGGATTAACTTGACTGCGTATCGTGGTCAGACGCTCTCTCTGTTTCAGGTGCTTGAGCCAGGTGTCAGCGCGTCGGCACAACGGCTGTCGGATCAGGTGCGAGTCATCCAGCGTAACCATATGTTGGATGACACCGTACTTGATCGACTACGCTCCGAATCACGGAGTAACCTAGTTACGCCTGCTTCGCCGTTGATCGCGGTACAGGTACAAAATGTACCCAGTGCGCCACCGTGATCTGACCGAGATGGTGAAGAGGATGATAACGAAGTTATTTCCGTGAGTACCCAGTGCAACGCACAATTGAGGAGCGCTTTGGAGAGTGCATTCCGGGAGTACCGTTCCACACCGCCTGAACTTAGATCACGTCTACCTCGTTTGCCTATGCACAACAAAAACCAGGCGCTGGTGTGTGCTCTAGATTCGCAGCTGTCAAACTGCTTTGACAGCAGCAAAGACCTCGCCGATACTCACTCAATATTGTACTGTGGAGCTATGGCGGCAAGTCGTGTAGCTCGCGTCAAATTCCCCAATAACGACAGAGCTACACGACCAAAATTAACTGCTCCAGCTTGGCAGTGCAGAATTGAGCGGCGTATCGGTGAGGCTAGGGCACTTATCGGCAAGTTAATCTGCTTCAGGAACGGCAATACTCGTCCTAGAGTGATGCGCTTTGTGAGGCGGGCGTTCTCGGGAACTGATATTACACACATCAAAAGTATCTAGGGATCAACATATATTTTTGCAATAACTTTTCTCCTGATTGATATTAATTAAAATTTTCTTTAAGGATTCATCAAATAAAGTGTTTTCGTTTGTCACAGTAACGATAAACCAAGTCACCTTTGCATTAATAAAGAAATTTGCCATTTTCCTAATAAAGGGATTTTTGACATTTGAACCACTAACATTAAAGTTCGAAAAAATGACTGAAAACACAGTTTTCTTTAAAATTTTATTGGGTAACTTAAACAATTAATAATCCGTGTTTCTACCGCGAACACTAACAACACAAGAACATCGGTTTGGCATACTCAAAATGAGTTCATCCAAACCACGCTGTGGAATGGCCGCCCATGTTCGTTGCAACAACAAAAAAAGGTCTTCTTGCGACTGGATACCCTCCATATTCGGCAGAGCTCTTCTCTGTAGCATATCCCATGCATGCTCAATCGGGTTCAAGTCTGGCGACTGAGCAGGCCAGGGCAGGACATTGATGTTAGCTGCGGCGAGAGTCTGTCTTACAACTCTTGCGGTGTGCGGTCGTGCATTATCATGCATTAACTGAAATAAGGGACCGATTTGCACTTGTAGAGGAACGATGACGTCTGATACAATCGTCTCAGCATAAATTTGAGCGTTGAGGTTGCCTCTGATCCAAATCAACTCAGTTCTTCCGCCGATCCAAATACCCGCCCATACCATGATGGTTCCACCACTATAAGGATGGACTTCCTGGCAGGATTTTAATCGCTGTTGGCGTCCAGGGGTTCTCCAGTGTCGTATACGTCTTGTATCCGGTCTCATACCAAAACGAGACTCATCAGAAAAGCACACGAAACGCCATTGTTCTTCTGCCCAATTTCTGTGTTCAAGAGCCCATTGATATCGAATCCTACGATTGTGCATTGCTATAGGTGGTACCCGTAGCGGTCTTCGGGAATGAAGGTTCACTTCATGCAAGCGGTTTCTGACTGTTTGGTCGCTAATTAAGTTCCCTGAAGAGTGATGAAGCCTCACGGCTAACATCATGGCGTTTATTGTTGGAGCTCTTCGAGTTAAGATTTGAATGTATCGGTCTTGTCTCCGTGTGGTGCAGCGATACCGTCCTCCATGGCGCTCAGCCACGGTACCAGTGCTTCGGTAACGTGTCCAAAGTCGACTGATAACACTCTGACTTGTATTCAGAGCTAAAGCTACAGTACGTTGCCGGGAACCAGCTTCTATCATTCCCACGGCTCTGAGCATTTCTTCCCTGCTTAAATGACGTCGCCGCTCCATAATAACGTTGGTTTTAATCAGTAGTAGGGAAACAGTAGCACTAATAATGTCTTCAATGCGTTGTATGTTTTTATAGGGAAAATATTGACAGCTTATTTTCATCTTTTACTCGAATTTGATTGAGAGTTCCTGATTCAAATTATGAAATGCACCAAAAAGGATCCATATAAATTTATAAAATCATAAATTTATTACAAAGCCACATCTCAATCTCAAGAAATCCGCATAAAAATGCTTGATCCCTAGACACTTTTGATGTGTGTAGTTTCCGAGATTACTTAGCCCGCGTCGCAGAGCGTATCGACTCCCTGAAGCAGAAGATCTGTGCATGGGCAAGCCTAACTGAAAATCTCCAGGGCCGGACGGACTGCACAACTTCTGGATCAAATGGTTCCAAAGATCACACGCTTGCTTGGCGTCCAAGTTTCAATCAGCCTTAGAGTCAGGGTCGCTGCCCCAGTTCTTGACGACAGGAATTACCCACCTGCTCCATAAATCAGGTAGTGCCGCGGAGCCCAAAAATTATAGACCAATCACTTGTTTACCAACGGTCTATAAAGTTCTTACATCCATTTTGAGAGCTAAAATCAACCAACATATTGAGATCATATCATGTCTGCCTCTCAGAATGGATGTAGGAACGGGTCCCGCGGCACTAAGGAGCTGCTCCTCATTGATATGGCCATTAGCCAACAGGTTGGTAACAAGGTGCGCGCCTTCAACGGTTGGGTCATGCCGGTTTTGATGTATTCCTTCGGCATACTCAAATGGACTCAGACGGAACTTGATGCCCTGGATGGGAGGGTACGCACACTGCTGACCGCAAATCGAATGCATCACCCACGGTTGTCGGTGGTGAGACTGTATATCCCGCGGAAGTGCGGGGGTCGTGGCTTCTTCAATGCTGAGACCCTACACAACCGTGAGGTATGCAGTCTCAGGGAATACTTCCTGGAAGCCGACGGGGAGATGCACCGAGATGTGGTCTCAGTGGACAAAGGCCTCACCCCGCTCTCCTTGGCTAACGAGAACTGGCGCAAGCCTAAATTATTAGACACTAATGACCGCAAGGAAGAATGGCAAGGCAAGGAGCTTCACGGACGCTTTTACCGGGCCCTACATGGCCCCGATGTAGACTTCTTAGCATCGGTATCCTGGCTACGCTTTGGTGACCTCTTCGGGGAAACCGAAGGTTTTGTCTGTGCAATAATGGACGAAGTTATGATGACGAATAACTACCGGAAATACATTGTGAAAGATGGCACGGTTGGCATATGTTGGGCATGCCACCGTCCGGGAGAATCGATCCGACACATTATTTCTGGGTGTTCTAGTCTCGCTAATGGAGAGTACTTGCATAGACACAACCTCGTTGCCAGGATTATCCACCAGAAACTTGCTTTGAAGTACAACCATGTGGAATCAGAAGTGCCATACTATAGGTATGCGCCCGACCCAGTTCTCGATAATGGTAATATCACGTTGTATTTGAATCGACCTATCACCACTGACAGGACTGTTGTTGCCAATAGGCCTGACATTGTGGTGATAGATCGATTGGAGCGTCGCACAATGATTGTTGATATATCGGTCCCGCATGATGAGAACCTCGTGAAAGCAGAGACAGATAAACAATTCAAGTATCTAGATCTGGCTCGCAAGGTTGTTGAAGCAGAGAAAGATAAACAATTCAAGTATCTAGATCTGGCTCGCAAGGTTGTTGACATGTGGGACGTGAATACAGCAGTTATTGTGCCGATAGTCGTGTCGGCCAATGGCTTAATAGCCAAGAGCCTCGACCAACATCTTAGGAGGCTCGCGCTTGGCAGCTGGATCAAGGGCTTCATTCAGAAAGCAGTACTTCTGGACACGGCACGTATTGTTAGGAGGTTTCTCTCTCAAGAGCCCTGACCACCGGCAGCTTGGACCCTGTTCCCAGCGCTGGTGGGTTACTGTTTTTTTTTATATTTTTTAATGTTTTTTTTATGTAGTTTTACTAAGAAATATTTAAAAATGTTAAAACATGTGTATATAAATGAATAAATGATTATATTGGGGTCATCTTCCAATCGGCTGTACAACTCAGTTTCTATACTAAAGTCTGGCAACTAGTCTTACCAGGAAGTATCGTGTTCAACCCAAAAACACGATACTGCTTGGTAAGACTAGTTGTCCGACTTTTAGTTTTCTCACTGCGTATCGTCTGTCAAAGACACAAACACGACAGCCAAGAACGAGATCCGTTCATGCATCTCAATGGATAGTCACCCATCCACGGACAGACCTCGGCAAGTTTTGGTTAACCTCGGATATCGACCCGTGCCAATTCCATTATAGAGCTGCAGCAGCTGTCTTTTAACGGAAGTCGTAACAAACAATATAAGAAGGCATAAACATTTAAAAACACAAAAGGGTCTTGTTAGACGGCTGAGTCGAGAGTTAGATGCAGAAAATGGTATTCTTATTATTGTAAATTGATGTAAATTCTATATGGACGCCCTAGTTATTGGTCGTTTAGATTCTGTTCTCTGTGCCATATTATTTGGATTGATTATTATTGGAAATGGTTTTTAAGGCCCTTCTAACCCTAAAATTAGCAACTCTATTTGTGGTGGTTCAAAGTTTGTTTGAAATACTGTTAGAATAAAGTTCTAATCAGCTTGCACTGCGGCCGAATAGTGCAAAATGAGTGTTTTTTGCGATTTTCAAAACATCTATTGATTGGACAAAAAAAAATAAAACACAGGACCTGCTTTATAGTTAGTTCAGTTAGTATGCAAAGTTTCATGATCTAATTTGAAGTACTTTTTGAATACCAGCGGTTTATTTTTCGATTTGGAGGTAACTTTGGATTTTTTTTCTATCGAGAAAAGTTTATGGAATCGTGTTTTCGTCACACATAGCATTAATCCTCAACTTTACCATATATTTATTTCAAAATTAATACTGCAGTATTTTAGGCGTAACGGAGGATCATGCTAAGCCATTTGAGGGATATATAGCCCTTAAGTTTATTTTGAACCTTATGTCATAAAGGTGTAACCAATAAAATATAAACATAACGCCTCTAATCCCCGAATGTTTTACGAAGAAGAACTTCGTCAGTTATGTCCCATGTAATAGGGGACAATACTTCACACGGCCATCAAATAAGCACAAATCAGACTTCGGTCTGTTACTGAGAAATTCCTGGTATCGATTTCAGGACCATATGCTTAGCAAAATATTTAGCGAAATAGTTAAAAAAGGGAATATTATATAATTTTCATATCACAGATTTAGATGGAAGTACGTAATTAATTTTTTTTTCTCAGTAACGTGCCTAAAGAATGTGCGTATTTCATGCCAAGAATTTTAATATGGCCGGAGTCTAAGCATCGATTTGGAAATTACAATGGTAAATGGTTTATGTCGTAATCATCTTGAACATGAATTAATCACATCAATGAATAACGAAAAGTCGAAAGAACGAAGTAAACTACTAGAGCAAGGTAAAATAACGATTTTGTAAAAAAAAAATTGTTTATAGCGTGAATGATGATTTATAGAGACTTAACATAATTATATTATTTGAAAAATTATTCTGAATAAGTTAGGAATTGTGTTTCATAATTATTATAAAATCTTCTAAAGTTAAAAGGCCTAAAATACGTATTTACCAGATTCTGCCTAACCCCAAAAAAAGCTCATAATCATCCACAAAAAAATACACGAGTCCAATATACCTTTATAGGCCTCCGAGCATCAGGTCATACTTGACCGATATTCGCTCATTACTATTCAACGCAACGCTTCGCAACCGCGGCAACCCTCACTTCAACGCATTGCTATTCTGGGGGAGAGCAGACAAATAAGTTAAATAAGTTTCGGCGAAGATGGCGTACTCAATGTGGATTGTGATGAGCTGTCAAATATTTGAGAGTGAAGTGTCGGAAAATAGCTGAGGAATCAGTCAGATTAGTCTTTGACTTTGGAGATATGGTGGTGGTTTGGACGTGTGGTATCCGGCAGAGTAGAATAGAACCACACATTACACTCACGGGTGTCGTATAAGGCGACTAATGTCTGAGGCAGAACACCTTGCGCCTCCAGACCGTCCGTGTAGACCAGAAAATGGGCAGCAGCGTTTTCTGTTAGTCTTTCATCACTGCTATCTCCAATCCGCCTGCCAAGCATGGAGATTACGGCAAATTCTTCCCATCACGGGAGAGGCTTATGTCCGGCAGTGGACGTTATGGGCTGAGTTGTTGTTTGGAGATATTATGGTGCACAAGTATATACGCAAACACAGGGGTGCTCTCTGTTATTTTTGTGTTATATTCCGATGAGACAAGTGTTCTGCATAACTTCGGGCTGCTACTGAGAAATTCCTAATAAATAAATTTAATAACACTTAAGGCTCATTTACGGAGACGCGGCGCATCGCGCGGCGCTTTGGGCGGCGCGGGCCGCTTAAAATTCAAACATATGGCAATGTATGAGAGCGTTTACGGAGAAGCGATTTTACACGCGTTTGCTGAAATGAGCGTTGCCCACCGCGTGCACCGCCGCGGTCAACGCGGCAGTGAGCGTGCAAATACAAACATATGACAGATGACACCGCCGCTGCACACGTCTCCTCTCCGTAAACGGAAAAATGAGCAACGCGTCGCCCGACGCACCGCCTGACGCGACGCTCAACGCGCCGCCCGACGCGCCGCGCGACTCACCCGCGTGTCCAGAAATGAGCCCTTACCCGGAACCGTTCTGCAGTCATGCTGGCAAATACGACACGGTCGGGACTGTTATACCACTCATAGCTAAGTAAGACGTGCATGACTCTAGAGGTTCGCCACCTTGCTTTGCTGCGTGCTTCATTTGCTTGTTAGCCACGCATCCATGCGTTGCGGGTACGACCTCTGCATTTTCATTCAATATGTTAATACAACACAAGTACACGTGCATAACTTATCCGTGGGCTGCAGGCTGTGGAGCAGCGCCTTTATGTAAGCTTTTTAATAAGGGTGAAAGGTATTCATCTATTAATGTTAGACTTTATACTAGTATCGAAATAATTTATGAAAGTTCAACTGAAATTCTTGCAGAAGTTTTACGTAATTTATTGAAAAACTAAATTTACACATGAATCTAAACCGATTAACTTTTATTTATGTACATTAAAACTTTATGAACATTCAAAACACATTGCAAACAAACTTTCAATATTATTATCTATAAACAACGAGTAGAATAAAGTTTGTTTTTATTGAATTTCTACCCTTTTTCAAGAAAACTATTCGCTGTCTAGCATGCATGGTCGCTCTAGCTATTTATAAAATTTCTGTAGTTTTACTACGAAACAAATTCAATAAGGGTAAGAGCACTCCAACGGAGTATGAAGTAAAAAGCACGTGTATTTCTACATTGAATTCAGTGCAACACGTGTATGGTATTTATTTTTATTTCAGTAAGTTTTAGCCGTCACACAAGCATCGGATGCTAACTGAATAAAATGCCTCTATAGCGCAATTCAATGGAAATTCAGTCAAAAGAATAGAGCTATTTGCATGGTAAGATATCGTGCTTTCAAAGGTATTTTCTTAAAAAAAAATGGTCCACCAACAACAAGCACTTTACCTAATTGATAATAATTAGTTAATTAATCATTTGTGTCATTTATTTCATCACTACTGCTCTCAAGATAGAAAAAAACACTGCTATGTAACCAACGACGTGCTAAGGAACCAAAAAACTAATAAACGCAAAGGCCACCTGTAGTACTTACTGACTACAGGTAAAAACTTACTGAAATAAAAATAAATACCATACACGTGTTGCACTGAATTCAATGTAGAAATACACGTGCTTTTTACTTCATACTCCGTTGGAGTGCTCTTACCCTTATTGAATTTGTTTCGTAGTAAAACTACAGAAATTTTATAAATAGCTAGAGCGACCATGCATGCTAGACAGCGAATAGTTTTCTTGAAAAAGGGTAGAAATTCAATAAAAACAAACTTTATTCTACTCGTTGTTTATAGATAATAATATTGAAAGTTTGTTTGCAATGTGTTTTGAATGTTCATAAAGTTTTAATGTACATAAATAAAAGTTAATCGGTTTAGATTCATGTGTAAATTTAGTTTTTCAATAAATTACGTAAAACTTCTGCAAGAATTTCAGTTGAACTTTCATAAATTATTTCGATACTAGTATAAAGTCTAACATTAATAGATGAATACCTTTCACCCTTATTAAAAAGCTTACATAAAGGCGCTGCTCCACAGCCTGCAGCCCACGGATAAGTTATGCACGTGTACTTGTGTTGTATTAACATATTGAATGAAAATGCAGAGGTCGTACCCGCAACGCATGGATGCGTGGCTAACAAGCAAATGAAGCACGCAGCAAAGCAAGGTGGCGAACCTCTAGAGTCATGCACGTCTTACTTAGCTATGAGTGGTATAACAGTCCCGACCGTGTCGTATTTGCCAGCATGACTGCAGAACGGTTCCGGGTAAGGGCTCATTTCTGGACACGCGGGTGAGTCGCGCGGCGCGTCGGGCGGCGCGTTGAGCGTCGCGTCAGGCGGTGCGTCGGGCGACGCGTTGCTCATTTTTCCGTTTACGGAGAGGAGACGTGTGCAGCGGCGGTGTCATCTGTCATATGTTTGTATTTGCACGCTCACTGCCGCGTTGACCGCGGCGGTGCACGCGGTGGGCAACGCTCATTTCAGCAAACGCGTGTAAAATCGCTTCTCCGTAAACGCTCTCATACATTGCCATATGTTTGAATTTTAAGCGGCCCGCGCCGCCCAAAGCGCCGCGCGATGCGCCGCGTCTCCGTAAATGAGCCTTAAGTGTTATTAAATTTATTTATTAGGAATTTCTCAGTAGCAGCCCGAAGTTATGCAGAACACTTGTCTCATCGGAATATAACACAAAAATAACAGAGAGCACCCCTGTGTTTGCGTATATACTTGTGCACCATAATATCTCCAAACAACAACTCAGCCCATAACGTCCACTGCCGGACATAAGCCTCTCCCGTGATGGGAAGAATTTGCCGTAATCTCCATGCTTGGCAGGCGGATTGGAGATAGCAGTGATGAAAGACTAACAGAAAACGCTGCTGCCCATTTTCTGGTCTACACGGACGGTCTGGAGGCGCAAGGTGTTCTGCCTCAGACATTAGTCGCCTTATACGACACCCGTGAGTGTAATGTGTGGTTCTATTCTACTCTGCCGGATACCACACGTCCAAACCACCACCATATCTCCAAAGTCAAAGACTAATCTGACTGATTCCTCAGCTATTTTCCGACACTTCACTCTCAAATATTTGACAGCTCATCACAATCCACATTGAGTACGCCATCTTCGCCGAAACTTATTTAACTTATTTGTCTGCTCTCCCCCAGAATAGCAATGCGTTGAAGTGAGGGTTGCCGCGGTTGCGAAGCGTTGCGTTGAATAGTAATGAGCGAATATCGGTCAAGTATGACCTGATGCTCGGAGGCCTATAAAGGTATATTGGACTCGTGTATTTTTTTGTGGATGATTATGAGCTTTTTTTGGGGTTAGGCAGAATCTGGTAAATACGTATTTTAGGCCTTTTAACTTTAGAAGATTTTATAATAATTATGAAACACAATTCCTAACTTATTCAGAATAATTTTTCAAATAATATAATTATGTTAAGTCTCTATAAATCATCATTCACGCTATAAACAATTTTTTTTTTACAAAATCGTTATTTTACCTTGCTCTAGTAGTTTACTTCGTTCTTTCGACTTTTCGTTATTCATTGATGTGATTAATTCATGTTCAAGATGATTACGACATAAACCATTTACCATTGTAATTTCCAAATCGATGCTTAGACTCCGGCCATATTAAAATTCTTGGCATGAAATACGCACATTCTTTAGGCACGTTACTGAGAAAAAAAAATTAATTACGTACTTCCATCTAAATCTGTGATATGAAAATTATATAATATTCCCTTTTTTAACTATTTCGCTAAATATTTTGCTAAGCATATGGTCCTGAAATCGATACCAGGAATTTCTCAGTAACAGACCGAAGTCTGATTTGTGCTTATTTGATGGCCGTGTGAAGTATTGTCCCCTATTACATGGGACATAACTGACGAAGTTCTTCTTCGTAAAACATTCGGGGATTAGAGGCGTTATGTTTATATTTTATTGGTTACACCTTTATGACATAAGGTTCAAAATAAACTTAAGGGCTATATATCCCTCAAATGGCTTAGCATGATCCTCCGTTACGCCTAAAATACTGCAGTATTAATTTTGAAATAAATATATGGTATGGAACCAAAAAACTAATAAACGCAAAGGCCACCTGTAGTCAGTAAGTACTACAGGTGGCCTTTGCGTTTATTAGTTTTTTCATAATCCCAATACCAGGCCCAGTGGCCTGGTATTGGGATTATGACCAACTATCTCACACATAGGAAAGAAAAAAAAATGCTGGTTATTTTACAATGAATTTTAGACTTAATGAAACCATAGTCAAAACCTTTTAGCGCATTTCAGTGTAACTGATAGAATCTTTAATGGGATAGCAGCCAAATTCCTGCTTCAAATAAGCACTTTACATTCATAGAGAGCGTTTTCCTTCTCAACCCGGGCGACTATTACACAAATCACTTGTACAGGTACATCGTTTCCGCCGCGGCACAAATGTATCGCAATTGTGTTTTCGTTTTTCGATACTAATCCCTAACCAAACGAGGTGCCTAATGTCGTATAAAACATGAGATTGAGGACGTAAGTTGTAACGGTTGCTATTTAGAGTAAAAACAACATACAAAGTTCGCCTGTGGGTGAGTTGGGACTCCACGACTGGTTAAAGTTAAAATCTGTAAGCGACTGCAGACCGCTAATCGATAAAAGACTTCTATTATTCGTTTTTTGATGCCCGCTGCAAGAAACGCAATGAAAGACCACAGCAATACAAATCGTGTCTATTTCTATTTACTTCAAAGAAAACGCTTCCATAAACGGGACACTGCAACGGACAGCAATGGTGACGCGGATTTAACGCTACAGTTAGAGATTTCTATTAAATTGTACATATAATGTGTATACTCCCCTTTTCCTACTCCCTCAACGAAAACAAGCGTGATAAAACAAAGTTGAATCAAACAAATTAATCCCTCAAGTTCAACAGGAAATTAAACGTGAACAAGTTTTTTTATTTACTCAAAGCCTGAACAAACTTTCATAATGACCCTGTCGTTCCACGTAGGCCTCTCTTTACAAATAAACACGCACCACACTTACCACATACCAGCTACCAGCGACCACAGACTAAATTGAGCCTCATGTAAAATTTTAATGGCTCGACATCGGTCAGACCTTTTTCCCTTCAGAGATATCGGAGGTATTGGAAAACCTCTCCTCTTCGCAAAAAGAGACAAAAAACTAAATGGGGGTAGGCAGAAAATAAGGATGCCAACAGCTACGTTAAGATAACAATATGAAAACAAACATTTTAATTTTGGTTGTGACGCGCCGGTTGTTCTATTATATAATTATTTTCCTTCAAGCTTGTTGACTCGCCTTTTTGTCAATGTTCCACATCTGACTGCGAATATGAACAATCAGCACATCACATTTTATGGGAGTGCAGTCTTTGGCAGAATTAACGCAATATTATGTTGGATAGTGTACAGGTTACATCCGGAGTTATTTACTACACAGACCGTGTAGAAACTAGAACAAATTTCCGTGCGTTCAAGCGTTTTTGCCATACCTATTATTGGAATCAAATATAACAGCTGTGTTGTTAATATTTTTATCCGTGGTGCTAGGCAACTGGGCCTATCCCAGTTGTAAACGTCCCTTTGTGCCTATTGGCCTTGTTCCGTTCTGTCTCCTGCTGATATGGAGGAAAGTGGAAATAACGGTTTTTTCCTACTCCTCCGCTATACTTTTCTGATTAATTTCGTTGCGAGATCCAAGACAGTTAAATTCATTCTCTGGGACTTCGTCGAGCTTCATTGTCTCGGCGCTTTTCTGGTGGTCGCCACTGTTGATTCTGGCTTTCAGGAGTTACAGTGGTTTGGGAATAGTGTGGCGAGCTTGTCATGCTACATGTCATCGTTTCTACGTGATGATTTTGATTTGATGGCGAGCTATATGGTACGAATTATTTTTAAATATTTCATGCAAGGCACTTATAATAAATGGTTAACAGTACTGAGGTAAATAACTTTTCCCCTGAAGCCACAACTTTTTATTTAAAACTTAACCACAAGCTTATAAGCTAAGTAGAGTTTTATGTAAATGTAATTGAGGCTTAAAACCAACTTTAAAAAAAAATGTAAATTATTTAAATCAACGAGTGAATGCCTCTGTCACATTATTACTTAGGTATTGAGACTACTTATATAAAATTGCCAACTGGCTAGAAGAGATAATATTTTTCACGCAAACGACCTCTGCCAAGCCATTATGTGCTTAAACGAGAACTTATTGCCCCAAAGCCCAATCGAGCATGCGTTTTCCAATAAACGATGAAGTTATCGCAGCTACTAGTAGTTGTTATTAGGTTCCACACAATGTTGTTTAATAAAGTAGGAAAAGATCAGGAAAATCATTAACTGCGTAGCCTTTTCCCAACTATGTTGGTGTTGGCTGCCAGTCTTACCGGATGCAACTAAATCCCAGTATATATTCAGTTGCTATCCAACCTCCACAAATCAGATAGTACTGGGTATGATACCTCTTAGTAAGACTGGCTGTCAGACTTTCGCGCCACTTACTATCTGTAACGACTGTCAAAGATCTAAAAATGACAACCAGGACAGGCTTAACGTGCCTTCCGAGGCACGGAGGAAACTCGGTGTGCAATGGATGGTCACCCATCCACGTACCAATGGACCACAGGCCAACCTAGGCTAGCGCGGCCTAACCTAAAGATCGACGCGAGCGGCTGTTATTATTTAGCAATGAGCTTCTTGAGATCAAAAGAATGATGTTGATAAATACCAAAGACTATTCATGCACACTTACACACGGATGTGTACTGGTTACACACCATTCTTTCTCACTACACACACCCTACACCTACACACCACATACGCACTCACACACATCCTAGACTTACCCACTACAGACACACACACACTCAGACCCTACATTTATTCTCTTCAGCACACACTTAAACGTTTTTCATTTTGTGTTTTATCCTGTTTTCTTTAACACCATTTGCTTATTGTTGTAACGTCCTGATTTATTTATAATACTACTACGGCTTTGTTTTGTTTGTTATGGAGAATCACTGACTCCTAAGACACAGGCACATACCTGTTTAGGAGTCAGAGAATAAAATTATTGTGTCCTAGTTGTGCTAAGAAGCTAAGAGCATGTAAGGCTTATGCCTTACATGCACTTAGTTTTTAGTTCTTCTACTATGATGGCTTTTGGTGAAATAAAGAAAAGAAAAAAGAATTACTTATATTGCGCTACTATATATTTTTATTCAAATTGTAATTATCCTTAACATAAACGTAATAATACATTACTACTTTCTTTTTGAGGTACTCAGAGAGGTATTTAAAGAAGGCTTACACAATACCTTTTATCATTTACCATTAAGCATTTTCATAAAAGAAAGATATAAGAGAAAATACATTCTCTAAAATTACAGCTTTAGATTATTTTGTTTGTGATCAAAAATGTATTGGGCCGGATAATTAAAGTCTTGTAAAGTCAGCAACATAATATGGATGTGTATTTTCTTCTCTTTCTTTCTTCTTCAATCAGAAAAAAACACTCGCGTTTTTTCCTGTATCATTAGTGGTGACTTATTTATTATTATCTATTTTGTGGTGGACGAAAGGTTGTCTCACACTCGGATTCTGAAAAGCTGATTAATATTTTGATTGGTAAACTAACGCTCAGTACGCATACTAGCTATCTGACTCTGCGAAACTAGCCGTGTCGTTTCAGTCATTCATAGCGATTCTCACGACGAAGTCAACATAAGATTTGACGGGAAAATAAATTGTACCGACCTGGTTTTTAACCCAGTTATCTTTTACATAATAATTCAGCATTCTTACAAATCAAAAACCACATTTTTCTACACAAGTGAACTTGTTTTTTGTACTTACACCTGTATAACTTTAAAAATCCCCCAATTTATTTTGATGCAGACTATACCTGTTATATTTCTTAGGATCCTCTTACGTTAAAGATAAGTGTGCCAGGAGATAAGCACAAGCTAAAGAAATGAGTGTCTGCCTTTTACTGCGCTCTTTAGATTATGTTTTATTTTATTTTACTTTTTACAGGTCCTTCATTATAAAAGGCTTTTGTTTAATTTGGATGGATTGGGTTAGACTGTGCATTGGGTCACAGACTTTTGACTTTTGAAATTCAATTACTAGGGATTTCAATGTTGTAATTGGGTATCAGGCTTTAGTCTTCATAAAACATGAAAAATCGCGGGTCACTTTTAACAAATTTCTATTCGCAAACTGATTTAGGGTTAAGACTAGGGACCATCGCTTTCGAAGCATTTCTAAAATGACTTCCAGCGATGACAACTATAACTTATTTCATCATTGGTATCGCAGATAGAATTATAACTTGGTTTTAAATCATGTTATAATTCTATCTGCGATACCATTGTTGTGTCTGGGGCCATTAAGACATTGGTTTCTTATAAATTGGTACATCATCTCCAAAGCTTTTTCTCAACTAATTTGGGGTCATCTTCCAGATTAACTGGATAAAGCTGAATTACAGCATATAGCAGTGGCTGTCTCTGACTTTAATTGAAAAGACTGGTTGCCAGACTCAGTACTGAAAACCGTAACGACTGCCAAAGATCTACAAAACATGCAGCCAGGATCTCATCAAGCTTTTCGAACGACTGAGGGGTCTAAGTATGTTAGGGATGGTCACGCATTCACTGACTGGTCTCGGCATAATAATAATAATAATAATAAAACTTTATTTCTTATAAACACAGATTTAACATGTTTTAAGTAAACACAATTTAAATGAGCTTAGGTAGTAACACAATGTAATACAATCTAGGAACTGAAATCTGTACACAATATGGAAAACCCTGCCTCTCAAACTAGGTAGGTAACCTGTATCTTGAGAGACAGTGATTCAGCGTAAAAAGTGATGCTATAGGTATAATAGTAGACTGTGTCGATCTAACTGAGCGATTATGAATACAAAGCTAATTTAAGTAGTAGTTTATATTTTATATGTGATGTCTGTGTCTGTTTGCGTGTGTGTGCGTGTGAGTGTGTGTGTGTGTGTGTGTTGGTGTGTTGTGTGTGATTGGGGATATGTAGGTATTTAGGAGACGTATTTAAGTAAGGATTCTGTTTGTAGATAATCCTGTTTTAATAGCCATTCTGTTAATTTTGATTTTATTTCATATTTATTTAGATCGACAATGTTTAGGTTTTTGTGAACTTGTTTGTATATGTATGTACTCAATGTGTAGTATTGGTGTTGAGCGAAGGCGGTTTTGTGAGGGGTACTTAGTGGTAGTTTCTTCCTTTTTTTAGGGTCAGTTGGGGGAACGCTAGCGTGTTTTCTAACAGTAGACTGCAGTACAAAAAGCTGACGCACTGTAAGTACTTTAGAATCAGCGTATAATTGTGTAGTGGGATAGCGATAAGGTTTGTGCGACATCACCTTCAATATGGCTCTCTGCGCTCTTTCAATCCTCAGAAGACTGGTTTTGTTTGCACCACCCCATACTGTAATGCAATATCCAATGACGGATTGGCATAATGCAAAGTAAACCATCTTCAGGGTTTCAGGCGCAGCCGAGTCTCTAAGGGATTTGAAAATATGCAAAAGTTTTAAACATCTAGTGGTAGTGGCGTCAACATGTTTGTCCCATCGTAATCCTTCGTCTATTTGGACACCCAGATATTTCACGTTATCAGTTTTGACAAGCGTCGGACATGAGCATTGTGGGGATTGTTTGGAGCAGGTGTGCACTATTATGGAGAAGGATTTGTCGGGCAGGTTGTTACGCCGGATAGCGAAGGGAATGTACGATGTTTTGTCGCAGTTTAGGGTAAGCAAGTTATGGTTGAGCCATTTCATTATAGTTGTTATTGCCGCTTCTGCGTAGCGCTTAACGCTATCCCAAGTTGGTCCGTGAACTATGACTGCGGTGTCGTCAGCATACGCAATGATCTTGGAATTGGGGATAGTCATTCTGCACAACTCATTGACGTATATTAGAAAGAGGCTGGGGCCTAAAATGCTTCCCTGAGGTACACCGTAAGTGGTCGAAAATTCTTCACTTATATGCTCTCCAATTTTTACTCGTTGGGTCCGGTTGTTAAGGTAATCTAGAGTTCCAATTTAGAGATAAGTTTGGGAACAGAGACTGTGTCAAATGCTTTAGAGAGGTCTAGGAAGATCCCAAGACTTTTGGTTCTACTGTCAAGATTCCTCGCAACCAATTGTGTCAGCTCAAGAACTGCGTCTTCAGTAGAGGAACCTGTGCGAAATCCATATTGGTTATCAGCTATGAGCTGATGTTTGTTGAGGAATTTGCTTAAACCGTTATTTAGGATCCTTTCTAGTATCTTCGAGAGAGCTGATAAGACCGATATGGGTCTGTAATTGTTGACACAGTTTCTGTTCCCTCCCTTATGAATTGGATGGATGATAGCTTTCTTTAGCGCATCAGGAAATATGCCTTTTTGAATGCAGGAGTTAAGGATAAACGTCAAAGGTGGCGTCAGGGTCTTGCGGCAACTCTTTAGAACTAAGGGGGATATGCCATCCCAACCAATTGCGCAATCATTACGCAGTTGCAGAATAAGAGACTCCACTTCTGATTCATCAACCTCAAGTATCACAAGGGAGTTGGCGGGGCCCGGGGTTGCGGGACTATTCGAAAGAGATACCGTGGCCCCGGAACACAAAGGGCGATGAAGGAACATGGATGGGTTTTAGTCAGTAAAAGTCTGACACTCCCTCCTGCTCCGCCCAGAGCGGGAGGGGTTATTTGATGATTTCCCATCCGAAAAAAAAAAAAAAAAAAAAAAAAAAAGGGAGTTGGCGGGGCTGGACGAAATGTTTTGACATGATCTCTTAGGTGGGTTTGTAGGTTGGTGAGATTGGGACAAGATTTTTTCTGCCAAGTTAGTTCCTATGTTACTGAAAGACCTACATACTTCGTTTACGGATGAAGTGGCGTTGTCACAGATGTCCAACAGTTCTACTGGGCTAGTTTTCTTTTTGGTGGTATTGGTGATTGGTTTTATCGTTTTCCAAAGGGCTTTGGGGTTGTTACGAGATTTTTCAAGTTCGCGTTTTTCATGGGCTATTTTTAGTTTCCGGAGCAGATCATTACAAAAATTCCGGTACCGCGTATAGGTAATTTTTAGGATAAGATTATTAGGATCTTTTCTTGATCTGTTGTGCAGCCGGTCACGGTTTTGTATACACTTTAATAGGCCCGTGGTTATCCATGGTTTAATTATCCTCTTTTTCCTTGGGATTTTAATTTGTTTAGTGTGTTTATCAATTACTGAAGAAATAATAGTTATAAACATATTCATGGATATATTGGGGTCAATAATTTTGTACAATGGGGTAAAATCCGAGTTTTCTAAATCTAACTTAACTGCATCGTAGTCTATGCGGGTGGCTATGTGGAGTGCTTTATTATCTGGGTTTGTGTTAGCAATATTAAGTAACACCGGTTTGTGGTCCGTAATATGAGAGTCTAGTACAAGGGTAGTAACAGGAAGGGTAGTTTTAACGAGTACATGATCTAGACAGTTATCCAGCCGAGTGTTGTACCTGTGGGTTGGAAGAAGACCGTGGGAAGCATTTAGAATGAGATAGTTGAAACAGCGGTCATCTATACTATTGGGTTTGAGGTCTATATTAATATCACCTATGAGGACTATATTTTTGTAGGAGGAGAGGCTTACGTAGACACTATTTAAACTATCCAAAAAACTTTCGGTACTTTCCTTGGAACTGTATGACGGTACACTGCTACAATAGCGATATTTTGGTTAGTTAAATGAGATACCAAACAATTTCCACCGACAAATTGAGGTTCCCACTCAGTGGTTCGGAGAGCTTGTTTTGTAAAGATAACAATTCCGTCATTTTGGTTACTATTTATTTCAGTAAAATGTGAATCATATCCAGCCAAAACACGCCTATTACTGACTTTACTAAGCCAACATTCAGTAAGAATAACCACGTCTAAATCAAGTTTTGTTGAGTGCATTAGTACCTGGAGTTGGTCAAGGTTTTTATTTAAGCTACGGATGTTTAAGTGTAGTATTTTTATGCTGGTATTGGTGGTGTTGACATATTCAATACAATTTTCTGGGGCACAGTTAAATGAGTTACCCACTGTCAGCGAGTCCAACTCGCTGCATATACTATTGATGCTAGCCATTGGGAGAGAGTAGAAGTAACGTGAGGTGACTCAAATGTACGATTTCTATTGTTAGGATTTGTCTACTATATAACATTATGTCGTTTAATATTTGGTTTTTTGGGTAAAAGTAGTTGTTGTACCAGGTGATTTTGTGGGAGTGAGTTGTGAGTGTATTTCTGTATAGAGTGCGTTTTCTAGGGTGAGTTTTTATTTGTGTGGTTATGTGAGTGTTAAATAAATTGTGTATCCTTTTAGATTTAGAATATCGTATACAATATCCAAATACAATATCGAAAAACAATAATAGTAAACAGATGTATGCTAATATAATAATTATAACTATACAGATTACCAGTCACAAGCCAGTGTAGTCTATATCCTGAAGACATTTTTCAGAGTTGATTAACAATTGTTTGTCTCCTTCCTTTTTGCGCAAAAATATGTTCCCGTTGGATACCCAGCAGAATTTGAACTTGTGGTTTTTCGCAAACTCTCTTGATTGGTAGAACAGTTTTTTCGTGTTACCCGGAAGCTGTTCCGTGACATAAACCGGCTGGCAAGTTCCTGGAATGCCAATGAGAACAGTATTTAATTTATCTTCCTTGTCCTTGGCTTTGTTGAATGTTCGAACTGCAGATATGAGTGTCTCCTTTTTTATAACAGAAGAAAACTCAGCTATTATCGGTCGTGCGGTGGTAGGGGCACCCGACGGTTTCCCGGGCAAGCGATAGATATCCCTCAGATCAGAGTCTTTTATGGATACTCCGATAGCTTCGCCAATGCTGCATACCGTTTTTGCGAGAGTGGTATTCGTTTCAATGTTACATTGCGGTATATTACGGATTTCAATGCCCGACGACCTAGATTTATGTTGTAGATCTTGTAGTCTTTTCTCCAGACTTTCTATGTATTGTCTCTGTTCCCGGCGTTCCTTTCTTAGGTCTTCAACTTCTTTTTTCAGCTCCTCAAATTGCTGGTTTATGAAAGACATAGATTTAACTACCTCCTCGTTAGACTTGTGTATTTCCGTATTAGATGCCTGAATCTGAGTGTTCTGAGATTTTATTTCTACAATATCAGACGCCAATTTAGTCATCACAGCGGTTTGAGTCGCAAGTAGCTTTGCAATTGAAGAGTCTTGTTCTTCCTTCCAATCTTCGAATTGAGTTTGAAGGTCGTGCGTAGCAGCGCCTTGTGGCGAGTTTGCCTTTCGGGCTCTTTTATTTCGGTTTGTATTTACATAATCACTCACCACTGCATTGGCTATATCCGATTCCGATTTGGTCTGGGACTGGCAAAGGTTGTTTATTTGCGTTTTCGGAGTTGTCGGGGGAGTGCGTCTTACAGCGGACATGTTTCCAAATAGTTGTAATATAGAAGCAAGCAGATCTCGTAGACCTCGTCACAATCGATAAGTGCGTGCGCACTGCGCCGTGAGACGGTGTCGCGTGCGAGCGGAGTCGGAGCGCATCGGCTGCGAGTACTTCGTGTTCGTAGCCGCGTAGGCAATCCGTAGCAGTGATGTCAGCGGCTACGGCGGCGGCCGCGTAGCAGATAGCGCGTAGCTAATTCAAGTTTCTACGTCACTAGCACCGTAGCGCAGCGGGTGGGGAGTCGAACCGCAACAGCACACCGCGCCGTGGGAGCGGGTTCGAATCCAGCAAATCACAGTCACTTTTCGAAAGTCAGATTTTAAAGTAGGTGACAAAATTGTTTATATCTCACTCTAGGTCCGCCCAGTGGGCGTTGATTACTGGTAAAAGATAGGCAAGAGTGACAAAGAATTCACAATCACTTAAATTAGCCAATCACAAAAGCAAATATTCCGAGGACAACCGACACGCGTCCACTCGGTACAACGTACGGGCGCCGAATGACATGTATGTGTATATGGCATGTGTGGCTTATGTTGCTAACAACACAAGTTGTCTATGATAGTATAATATTATATAGTTTGTTTTGTGTTGAGCTCTTTTTGTCTCAGAATGTCCGTGTAAAAAGTGATAATACATCGTTTTGACTGTGCCAAGCTTGGACTTCTTATTTAAAACCGATCTAAAACTTACAGTCCACACAAGATCCTTCGATCTTGTGTGGACTGTAAGTTTTAGATCGGTTTCACACACACCGTTCAATTTTCCAGTTTAAGCAGTTTGATTCTTCAATCAAACAGCTTAAACTGGAAAATCGAACGGTGTGTGTTATTATTTCGCCATGAACCCCCCTTACTCATTCCGTATGGACCTACAAAATAGATTCATAAACTCCGAGCTCCCAAAACTTATTTCCTTACTTACGCCATACATAATATAAGTGCAAGATACCTTACACGCCTACCTACACGAATATACCGTAATATGAATAAAGTGTGGTACATTTGTAACAGAAGTTCTTTTCCCTCGGGCGCCTACATTTTTGCGGCCACCAACTTCTGAACTGGTTACATTAAGTTCCGTCGCACAGTTAGCAACAGAACTGCAAGCAACTATAGCGTGTTGCATGGATAAACAAATGGCTGCCATAGGAGGATCATTTTTCGTACCTACATAAGTGATCAATATCACAATATCAATATTGATCACATGTTTAGCTTCAAACCAACTGCCGGTTGTCACGTAGTCGTGTTGGGAAGTGGATTAAAAAAAGAACGCTATAGACATTTTATAAACTGCGTTAGTATTAAGAACCGCTTCACTAACACTAAAGCACATCTTAATGTTATATCCAGAAGCAAAGCTAAATCATTGCTTTGCTTTTGGCGCAAAAAAACCTTTCCCGCAACTGCAAATCTATGACTAAAGCTACGACACCGTTTTGCGGAATCAGACAAGTCTTACGGATAAGGTAACCTACAGAATTCTAACAATAGTGACAGACACCGAAACGCACAGACAAGATGACATGTTTCTTTCCTTAACTCTAGTGAAATCGACGTTATATCATGATCATTTTCTAAACAGTAAAACGACGTTTGCGTGAGCGGCTCGCTTGCTCGTTTCAACCATTTTCATTAACTCTGCAAGCAACTATAATTATGCTTAATCAAAATACTAAGTGGGACAGCAATTTCTGGAGCCACGTCTGTTGATGATTATACAGATACACTGAAAATTCTTGAGCACTGATTACATGAATTTAGGCAGTTTTATTTATGACATTCCTTTGCTCTTAGTGTCCTAATGTGCGCCGCTGGGAGTGAGCACATAGGTATTAAAATATATTAAAAAAGTCTTCATGTTAACTTTTTGCAGTAAATAGGTCAGCTCCACTGCTGAGTGATTTCGTAATCACCACGTGTTATAAGTTAATATTTTGTGCTAGGATTTGCATTTTAGCTTCCAACTAGATTTTTTTTTCTAACTTAGAGTATTTTTACATTAAAAATAATGTTGGTTACAGAGTGTTATTAGAGTTGCTGCATCTAGCAGTGCGATTTAATTACCAAAGCAACTATCATAGAGTGTAGGTGTTTTCATCTATGAAAAACAAATTGTAAAACCTACAAAATCCACGATTATTTTTAACCGACTTCCAAAAGGAGGAGGTTCTCAATTTGATTGTTTTTTTTTTTATGTATGCTGACATTTATGATCCGAATTACGTGATTCTTCTTTAATTTGATGCGGAATAGTTGCCATTTGGTCCCATAAAAATTTAACATAGTTTGGCCTAGTAGTTTTCATTTTATGAACATTTTTACTTCAGTTGTGTGGTATCATTTCATGTATGTTCACCGATTTCTCCTCTATTTGTGGAGCGATTCTCAAAAATCTTTTTTTATTTGAAAGAATATACTCCTGAGATGGTCGCATTTAAATTTGGTGAAGAGCTGATGCTGATCTTCGGAGATATACAATGGAACTCTTCAAAACTAGATGGTAAATCGGTCGTGATTGCTTCAATCGCTTGGATGTTTATTGTTTATACAATATCATGACGTAACACCACGCCTGTATGCTCTGAGGGGTACGCAGATGTGTACAATACACCCACATTTCGACAGTTTAGGTATGTTAAGTTCCATTTATTGAGGAAAAACCTATTACCATGACATGTATTGTTAACAATGTAAAATAAATGCATAGAAAATATTTGTATAGGATATTACAACTAAAAATGGAAAAATAAAAAACTTTTAAACTTTTTTGCAAAAAAAAAAAATATATTGAACGTAAGCATATGGTAAGCAGCCCTACACGTTCCTACTGCTAGAATACTACTTTATCTCTCGGTGAGAGGAAATGTGTTGAAATCCTCTATCCCGCCTGGTGCATTGCCACCATCACCCAATGCGGGTTGGTGGATGTTACATG
Organism: Xestia xanthographa; assembly: GCA_905147715.2. Classification (NCBI taxonomy): domain Eukaryota; kingdom Metazoa; phylum Arthropoda; class Insecta; order Lepidoptera; family Noctuidae; genus Xestia; species Xestia xanthographa. Next base: position 30,393,764 of record LR990649.1, read on the forward strand.
TCTTCTATTTTTTCGGTTCCTGCCCGTGAACGTTTTTTCACAAACATAATAAAAAAATAAACGATCTAAAGAGAAATTACTTAGACCAACTTTTTATTTAAATATTAGGATATTTCTGGGCTCTCACTGACGTAACGTTCGCGTCCTGCTTATCAAAATACAATCTATATAATATCCTTCATTATCATTACTATTTACCGTCTTAGCCGTGTGTTTCCTCTTCTCATTATCTTCAAGTGAATGGGGTGCTGTTGTTTAAGTATCAGAAAGGTTACTGATAACACTTAATGATATTGAGTTTAACAGCTGATTGTGGTAAGGGACGATTCGGGCTGTCGTTTGGGGTTAATGAACTTTTTCATAGCTAAATTGAGTTAATAGGATGATATTATGTTGTGACCGAGATTATAATGAAATGAAGTGTTGGAAGCCAAATGTTTTTTTGGAGCGTTGATAATGTTTTGTATATATGGAGTATATGGGTTGAAATTGCATACAATTCTCAAAACCATAAGTTTGTTGAAGTGAAGTTTACGGTACCAAAGCATAATATAAGGCTTTAACTGCTAAGACTCAGGAAAGAGCAGGCCTGTGAGAAGGATTGAGACAGATACACAAGTAAGATGCACAGACACATAACACGGTGGTGGACTTCACGTCTTGGAATTTTTGGTTCTAGGATATTCCGGTATGGTTGGTGACAAAATATGAGATAGCAATGCATGAATTTCAGCGGAAGATATGTGAATAAAAACAGAAGCATTGAAGAAGAAATGATCTTTTTAAAACCGGATCAGCAAAAACACTCACTGTTAATAGGACAGCTTAATACCGCGACCACAACGGAAACCAGATTTCAGAACCAATCTGTAGTAACATCCGTTCTGTTATCGTTACGTCACAGTGTCGATAGTTATGACATCCATACTCGATATTATATTGATACTACTACATATAATTTGAAAATTAAAGTAATGAGGTGACTGAAAAATTGAATGGTAGTTGGTCATGGTATTGGCATGTGATGCGAAGGAATGAAGAAAAATTCTGTATGGAAAGTGTTAAGTACGAATATCGATGGTCCTTATAGCTAGTGAAAGAAAGAAAAAGCATTTATTAGCCCGCACAGGACAATACACTTAAACTAAAATGGTGAAATTATCAGTATAAACTTATAAAAATTAAGCAAAAAAACGTAAAAATAGAAAGTAACGAAATTAGTCCTGTACGAGGCCAAAAAGCCCATATATCAGCATAGTGCTGTAACATTAAAAAAAAAACGTCACAGCGCTGGTATTCTGATAGTGGGGGAAATACGATATTATCCCACGATATTGGTGATTGGTCACCAATATCGTGGGATATATCGTCATCAGCTGCCTAGCCTTTTCCCAACTATGTTGAGGCTTCCAGTCTAACCAAATGCAGCTAAATACCAGTATTTTACATGGAACGATATCGTGGGATATCATACGACCTACTATTTATTCTAATCGAGTGACTCCACGGGCTAAAGTTTAACATAATTCGATGTCAACCGTAACGGTCTGGGCGAGTTAACAGGAGCTCGAGTCAACACCAGCTGTACTTGGTCCTCATGCAAATGAATGTAACCGTGAATATTGTATAATACTGGTTATCAGCTGCATTCGGTTAGACTGGAAGTTGATCCCGACATTGTTGTAAAAGGGTATGCAAATGTTCGATATTGTTTGATACACCAAGGGACGTTGTACGACTGACGCCGGTGTTACCTTATTAAAGCACATATTTACTGCGTGGGAAGAGTCTCAAGACGCCATAGGAATATTTTGTGACCTTTCCAAAGCATTTGATTGCGTAAATCACGACACATTACTTTTGAAACTTGAGCATTACGGACTAGGTCAACTTGCACTTAGTTTGGTGAAATCATATTTGAGTGATAGACAACAACTTGTTCAAATAAATGGTGTTAATTCAAAGGGTTTAATAGTAAAAATGGGGGTTCCGCAAGGCTCAATATTGGGTCCTTTCCTCTTTCTCGTGTATATAAATGATCTACCCTATTTATTGAAAAACCAACCTCAAAATATGGTGTTGTTTGCTGATGACACTTCCCTAATTTTTAAGATAAATAGACGGGCCCAAAATCTAGATGACCTGAATAATGCCCTACTTCAGGTCCATAATTGGTTCACAGCAAACAATTTGGTATTAAATGAAAAAAAAACGAAATGCATAAGATTTGCTTTACCCAATGATAAGAGTAGTGATTGTGAAATAATATTGAATAAAGAGAAACTTGAATTCGTAGATAAAACTGTTTTCCTGGGGATTACGCTTGATTCAAGGCTACAATGGGGTTCACATTTAACATTCCTTGCGGGGCGGCTAAGTTCAGCAGCATACGCTATTAGAAAAATCCGTCAATTTACTGATGTAGATACCGCTAGACTGGTGTATTTTAGTTACTTTCATAGTATAATGTCTTATGGCATTTTGCTATGGGGACGGGCTGCAGATATTGAGTCTATATTTATTCTGCAAAAAAGAGCCATCAGAGCCATATATAATCTTCGTAGGCGCGATTCTCTAAGGGAACTGTTTAAAGATATTGGCATCATGACGGTACATTGTCAGTATATCTACGAAAACATAATGTACGTCAGAAAAAATCTGCATCTTTTTGGTAAAAGAGGTGACAGACATAATTACAGTACTAGAAATAGGGACCAACTAGTTCAGCCAGGCTTCAGACTCGCTAAAGTAGACTCATCTTTCATGGGGTACTGTTTGAGATGCTATAATAAAATTCCACAAAGTATTCTTGAACTGAATGAGACGAAATTTAAAACATGCATCAAACGCACACTATGTAAGCAAGCTTATTACAAGTTGGGCGATTATATCGCTGATAAAAATGCGTGGCTCAATGCTGGTCCTGCTCCACATGGACAGGGGCGCATAAATTAGATAGCATTACATATAATTGTTGGAGCTGCTGAAGATTGTACAACTATCTTTGCATTGTATAGATTCAATCTCTAGTATTATATAATCGCATAGCCCATATTGTGTGAGTACTATGTAAAGCTATCATTCACTGGAATCCTACGTCTTTTCTTGACTTGAATGTGCCCAGGCAGTTGAGAGTATGTCATGCTCACTCTAATGTCTCGCTGATGGTGGCGCGTGTGTCCGATCATTTGGTTCCCTACAAAATGGTTGAGTTAAATGGTGCTGATCCATGCGTCATGTTCGTGAACGGGCGCTGTCAGTTGTGACTGGTCATCTCTTAGTTGCCGTGGCTTATTTTAATGTTATTTTTTAATTGTATTTTTTGTTTTTACTATGGACACTTTTAACGTGCACATCTTGCTACATTGTTCTCACATAATATACCATCTCAACACGAATGATGTAACCAAGATTTTGTAACAATTTTATGATTTAAAAGAGTGTCCATGGAGTTTCTTGCCCGTTCTTCTCCATAGAGATCTACGCTAGGGAACGGGCAACTACAGTACTTTCACAGTTTTTATGACTTGTGACTGGGACTGTAGCTACATTTAATTTTCATCTTTGTTTCGACAATTCAAAAGTGCCTGCAACTGGCCTACTTGAAATAAATGATTTGATTTTGATTGATTTTTTTTGAACACCTTACTATTTTTTTCGTATTCATTAGTCAGTGACATGTCCCATCCCTATCTTCCTTCCTCGTCACAACACTTCACCGATTCCTTTCGTTCCGGTCGCATGGCGCGCGCGCGCAAAAGGAAGAAAACGGTATAAATAAGTTATTGGCTCAATCTAACTCTTAATTAGTGATCTCGCAACTGTGTAATATTTGGGTGAATTTCAACAGGTCCTATAAAATCTTCATTTCCGTGGTTTTTTTCATCTTAAGTTTTTAAAAAAAAAAAAAACGCCTATATTAAAGTTGTTGATAATGTATAATATATTCTTGCTTAATGTCTAGCAGATAACTTAAAAAACTAACGATATTATCAGGATTAAAAATTTCGTGCCACGGCGATGAAACATGCGTGCACGGCAATGAAACAAGCGTCCACGGCAATGAAAGAACTGTGCTATGGCAATGAAAGAATCAATCCACGGAAATTAAAAAATATTTTATTTAATGAGGTAGACAGATAGATAGAATAAAAATGACTGTTTATAAGAGGTCTTGATTCCAACACTTGTATGGGAGTCAAATTTGGGTAAGGAGATATTACAAAAAAAGAATGAGAGTACAATAAGTAAACAAAGACTGTTAAATTACACTCGCAACACTACTTAGAGACTTTAATACTACTTAGAGTCTTTCTTTTCTTATACATACTCCCATTCTTCCTTTTGTAATATCTATCTAAATCTTACTCCCATACACAATCTGTCTGGGTTTGCCTTTCCCTCTCGGAGACAGGCATGATCAGATATATTTTTGCACTTGACAAAACAAAATAGCTTCTTCAGAAAACGTATATTGTGATCTGTAGCAAGTAAGATGCATTTTCAAAATAACAAGACAGTACTAAATTTTTCTCCTAATCATACCATGGCGATGAAAACACAAGTCACGGAAATGAAATACCTGGCCACACTAAATTGTTTTAAAAGGCATGGCAATGAATTTTTTTTCATTGCCGTGTCTTTTTTTTCATTGCCATAGCAAATTTCGGCCAAAACCACGGCAATGAAAGCACGGCGATGAAAATCAAGTAAAAAAATATAAATAACAAAAAATCTATTAACTATTCGAAGAAATAAACACTTCACAAATTAACACATGAGAAATGGTGTTCTATCGAATGCTTACTCATGAAGACAAACTTGTTCAAATATATAGTTATACCTATCCACGGCGATGAAAGAAAAAATGTCCAGTAACATAAAAATGTATGGCGCGAAAACGCAGGCACGTGTGTACGTCCTTCCACGTTGAGCACTTAGACAGCACTAATATGCAACGTTTAGCATACCGGGAGGGGGGACGCAAGTCGTAGGTAAAACAATATCCTTGAACATGATTAGGACACGGCGATGAACGGTAGTTCTGGGACAAATGAATTTTTATTAACCATTCGTTGTATTGTTTAAATATTTGAATAAATGTATTCCGTAACAATACTTTAACTATTCATGTATCAAATAAAACTAGGTTTTAATATAAATAACCAATAGATTTTTATCAATGAGGAATAATACACAACAATGTGAAGTGTGGACAAACACGGCAATGAAAGATTTCGAGGTTTAATTAATTTTTTTGGAGTATCCATTAATCCAATTTTCAGAAATATTTACATTATTTACATACTATATAATAGAAATAAAAATATTTACAAGTATCAAAAAGGGTTAATAATAAAATCTGAAATAAATAATAATAATAATAAAATAAATAAAATAAAATATTGAATATATATATATATTTATATATATTATATATTATTATTATATAAATATATAATAATAATATATATTTATATTTGGGTAATCCAATTAAATAAAATATTTAGTGCTACATATAGATTACTATTTCACCTAACCGGAAAAAAATGTGAGAACATTATAACTATGTTTTTAGTACCGATTTCATTGATGCCACGCAATTTTCGGTCCCGGGAAATTCACTCATTTGTGAATCGTGATTACTGCACGGACACACAAGCAAACCCTCAAGGATAATATTTTGGTGATATGTTACCGCGTGCACGCGGAGAAGATTCTATCATCAAAGCAACGTCAAGAAAATTCAAGAAACTCAAAACTAAAGGTGAAAGCTGGACAATCGTGAGTGTTCGCAATTCTTTCTTTTCGCCTCAACCCCATTTCAGCTCCCTATTTTGAGACAATCATTTGAGAATAATCTCAAAACTTAATTCTCCATACAGTATACATATACAGAGGAATTTAATCATCATTTGAACCATGCGTCCGTACAATTAACAGATTTTCTGTGTACCTTTTCGCTATTTCTTCAGCAAATGTTATACGATTGTGTTTTTTTATATACACTCAGCGGCATGTATTAGCACTGGACCCCATTTTATTTCACAGTTAATAGTTAATAGTTAATAGAGACCTCTATTAACTACGGTTAAGTCTAAACGAGTTAAGTTCCTTCTCATAGAGAGGAGGCCTGTGTCCCAGCAGTGGGAACATTAATAGGCTGATGATGTTGATGATGATGAAGTCTAAACGGAATCACCATGTTTGGTCGATAAACTGAAGATCAGATTCAGACAAAATATCTATGTTGTTTATCAACTGTCTGGTGTACACGACACAAGCCTCGTTGCTTAGTGTGGCACTAGATGGCGCTATGTGTAATGTTCAGTGCAGTTTTTTATTTAACTATGCAGTCTTTACAGATTTTATGATGTAGAAGACATTTATTATTTTGAGAATTTATTTGACTACAACGCTAGCCGCCAAGTAGATCTCTACCCACTAAAATAGGTGGAATCTAGTCATAGTTGACTGAACAGAAACAACTTGTTTTCAAAATAACACTTTCACATAACGCCAGTTAAAAACAAAAGAACTTCAAATATTTCTTAAAGTTACCACTTTTTCTTTGTATAAAAAGTTAAATGCTAAAGTTTGTAGTGAAGGTAGCTAACGGAGAGGAACAAAAAAGAAAAGTAGCAAATTGTGATTGTTACTGTAACTAATTTTATTAAAGTTTAAAAATGGTAGTGCTTTATCAATTAGTTTTATCTGCGAGGTTAATTAGCATATTCAGTGGGTACTTATTTCGGTCGTTTATAATATTTACGTTTAGGCCATTCTCTAAAAGAATATCTAAATAAGTTGAGGATGGTATTTTATCAGTCTAGTTGTGTTCGCGACGAACGTCACCAATCCAGCACATATTATAGTGTTGCTTTATAGTTAAAAAACAGTGTAGAGTCAGTGTATGGGCAATATAGTGGTATATAACAAGTGCCTTCAGTGATTTAGAATAGTTAGACAGTAATTTACAGACGCGCTAGACACATATAAACTCGCAAGTGGAGTTTTATAGTTTAATTTAACGTTTTAGTGAAGTCCAGGTAGCCTAGGTTGCGATCTAGGCCTGGACATAATCTTTTTTTTATAACTTAGCCTTTAGTTAAACCACTTAGACGAGAGTATGACGGTCTAGCGCAGCTATATTAGACAAAAACAGAAAAAAGTTGTCTTTCAGATTTACAGTTGAAGGATCGTTACAGGCTGAAAAATACAGACACGAAAAAATAAGTAACAGTTTTAGATGGGCCATGTACTTGTCTAGTATACGGCAATTATATACTTACAGTCACAGCAACAGTTTTCGTGAAATTCAGCCTGAAAGACCCTTCCTCCAGACACTTTTGGAAAAGTTGTCTGGTTTTATGGAAATAATTTCCCCAGTTTTATAAAGATATTCGTTATTTCTATGTCTGTACATAAATAACGTTATGTAGAAGCGATGTCTTGTATATAATGTACTTAGATATAAGCTCAAAATTGTAAACGTTGGAAAAGATGTTAGTTTTAATAATTAAAATTTTCATTAAAATTTTCCAAAACAGGAAGCGAAATCAGGGTCCTCGTTATAGTAAAGTTCTGGAGTGCCTTAGTAAACTCAACTTTTCTTAGAATCGTAGTCATCAGTACGGCAAATATATTAATAGTAACAGTGAAAAAGTAGTGCGCGAATAGTCCTGAAATCGCTTCCTGAACAGTCATGAAAGTTAAATAAGTGTCTTATTTTCCCAGTAACCCCTATCCCCCCTCGTTAGGTCTACGCCTGAGATAGCAAAGAATGATCAGCTACAGTTAATTAGGTGTAGGACGTCAGCGCCGTCTGGCGGCGAAGTACAGTACAAGCGTGCGCCCGGTAAAAATAGGGTATAGGCAGACCACCAGATACACGTATCTACGCCATCAGCGGATAACGCCCGTCCGGCACAAGTTGTATAACAACAAAAGTGAAATGTGACTTAATTTTACAAAATATGTTTTACAAGACCAAGCCAACCTCCAAGATTACGCTAAGACTTAAATAGTCAAAAAAATCTGTTCAAATTAATATTCGTGATTTAATAATCTTGAAATTTTAGTACTTTTGGTAATTACGACAAAGATTATTTAATTAAAATCTTAATTATTAAATTAATTATTTCATTTGGCAAGCTTGCTCAAAATGTTTTTTTTTATATTTAGTATTTGTTCATACGGGTTGTTGTTACATATACATATCAAATTAAATGAAGAGCTCTCTAAAAATAGAGAGGTAAAATGATTATTTTCATTGTAAAAATAAAATAAAATGATATTTTTTCCAATCCACGTAAACCCTTTATATGAATTCTGAGAACCTGTAACCCAAAGATACTCGAGCGAATATTAAATGATAGAAACCGAATTGGGTTCAATGCTTTTGAAAACCGATATTTATTTGATCAAAGAAACAAAAAACAAGCCAGAAAAATGTGTTTAGAAGACAGTCGTAGACAGTCATATCGGATTAACATTAATTTTGACAATATAAAGGGTGTAAATCACCTCTTAACGAAGCCGAAAGGCACTTGTTTTCCTCATTATTGTGATATTTTTTTTGTTCTACACCATTCCTGGGAACCATCTAGTTACGGCGATATTGGGGGTCAAAGTTCCAACTTTTTGACATTTTTTTTTTTTTTAATACAAGTTTTTAATGTAAGATTTTTACTTTAAACACCTCCACAACCCCCGTACTATTCAATCCATCCATTATCATAATGTTTTGAGTACGTTACATTGCGTTCTATCACAAAACATAATTTTGCACCCCAAAAAAAAAGTCGTTTCCCAGCAATAATTTTTGCGTAAAGTTACTTAGGTTGATGTTGGTTGACGGCTTCGTGATGAGGTCTTTTACACCCTGTATGAAACCAATTCTCATGTACTCGTACGTGTCTTTAATAAACCAGGACCTACAAAGATACTTAAGACCACCGCACCATACTTTTTAATACACCATGCACATAATATACCTTCATCATCTTCCTGCACTTATCCAATGTTACTTGGGGTCAGTGCAACACGTTTTTTTCTTCCATTCTGTCTTGTCACTTTCACTCCTTAAACTTTCATATTATTCCTCACACAATCCATCCATCGTTACTTTGGTCTTCCTCTCCCTGTCCATCCGTCAACGTTTCTATTTATCACAGTCACTTTTAGTCACATGCGATTCATTCCTCCGTACATAATATAATAATAAAATAATATAATATGCTATATTGACACATATTACACTTAAAACGCCATAACCCACCGTACGTTTTCCCCTTACAAAAACAGCTGTGAGTAAGTTATTATTTCTGTAAAATTGGCACCTACACCTGTGTTCTAATAACATTATATGTGCGATATACTGCTCGTATATAAGCTTGGTGTATAATGTAATATTTTCCGTACAGCTTGTGAGAGAGATCGGTTATGGAAATTGAAGTGCACGTGAGTGTTGATCGATTTGGGTTTTTGGGGACAATGAAAATCGAGATGACTTTAGAAGCTTGTTAGACCGTTATCCAGCCAATTTTCCACACAACTCCTCGTGGCTATACGCTCATTAAAGAGCCTGTTAATATATTCGTTGAAGTCTCATGGGTCAACTTTACTGTGGATGTCATTTGGCTGATGAGTTATGACAGTGTCGATCTTGAGATAATGTCACACTAGTGTTGTGATGGCTTCCATATTTCAACAGTTTTAAGATGTCTTTTGTGCATTAAAAGCCCAATTAAAGATTAAAAATTAAAACAACTCAATCAAATGAATAATTATGGACTTATATACCTACTATAAAAGACTGGCCGTGTGCGAGATATCCTATTGATGAATTTTCATAAATGTTTTCGTGAATGAAGTGAATTAAGAACCGCATGCTTCAGTGATTGAATAAATAGTTTAATGAAGCCACGTTTATCGCGAAGCCAGATATGTTGTTCAGATCGTCAAGGGTGCAGGCGAATGGATATTTCAGACTCTCTAATCTACTATTAATTATATTAAACGAGAGATTTTAAATATCAATTAGGAATTCATAATGAATATTATCGTCACTAAGTTAGGAGATAGCGGCTTTTATCGCAATTAGATGATAATACGCACTTAGCACATAAAGGTACAAGTAGGTATTTTAGATTCATACATTTCAAAGTAATTGGAAGGGAAAGCCTGTCTGATAAAAATATTACATCTATTTGGATTATTTTTAGTTTGTTGGAAATATTGTTTTCCAGTCAGAGTGACTGAAGTCTGATTTCATTATGCATTGTGTCATGTATTCTTAGATCAATAATCGTACAATATTATGTCTTAAAAAAAGTCATCTACAAGTATCGCGTCTTTTATTTTGCAAAGATGCTAGCTCTAGTCCTATCAAATGAATCTAGATTGAAGACTACATTTATGTAAACCTAGGTCTCACAAATGTCACTTTAAATTCTAGATTCAAGACTGAGCTAGATCTAGAATACTAAGCTTTAGTCGTAGCGACGTGGGTGTTGAATAGAATAGACCCTTTCTATTTCTTTGTTGAGATTTAGATTTACGGCGTACTAAACACAGCCTAGCCGGTGGCGAAAATGGGTTACAGGAATATGTCAGGAGAATGTCAAAAGCTTTCTTCAAAGCTTTAAAATAAATTCCGGACAGAAAATGTGTTTTAAATAAGAAGCTTAGTGTACCCAGACTACAAGTAACTTAAACTTTTTGAGTGATCTTAACAAAATCAGTTTGTAACGTCACCACTGATTGGTCACCGCCTCTCTTTTTGAGTGATCTTAACAAAATCAGTTTGTAACGTCACCACTGATAGGTCATCGCCTCTCTTTTTGAGTGATCTTAACAAAATTGGTTTGTAACGTCACCACTGATAGGTCATCGCCTCTCTTTTTGAGTGATCTTAACAAAATCAGTTTGTAACGTCACCACTGATAGGTCATCGCCTCTCTTTTTGAGTGATCTTAACAAAATCGGTTTGTAAATTTACTACTGCTTGGTCACCGCCTCTCTTTTTGAGTGATCTTAACAAAATCGGTTTGTAACTTTACTACTGCTTGGTCACCGCCTCTCTTTTTGAGTGATCTTAACAAAATCGGTTTGTAACTTTACTACTGCTTGGTCACCGCCTCTCTTTTCAGTATTCCGTACTCGAAGGGTAACCAATGGGACTCTATTATAAGCCTCCGCTGTCCATCCGTCCGTCTGTCAGTCAGCGGACTGTATCTCATGATCCATAACAGGGTAGACAGTTGATGTGTTGCTGCCATAACAACAAATAATAAATTAAAAATTAAGCTCCCCTACTACGATGGTACGGAACCCTTCATGCACGAGTACGACACACACGTGGCCGGTTTTTTAACCGACTTCAAAAAGGAGGAGGTCCTCAACTCGATTGGTATTTTTTTAAATTAACGTTGCCCAAATCTTCATTTCACTTTTCTTCTCAATTTCTTCTGTACTGAGTTTTTAAATGTTTGTAAACGCACCCAGTTTACAAACATTTAAAAACTCGCATACATAAACAGCCAGATTCGGAACAACTACATGTAGGCCTTACAAACATTTTACCGTGCGGGAATTGAACCCGCGACACGCAGCGCAGCAGCCAATTGCTCAGCCACTGCGCCAACCGTACCGTCATACATTTTAATATAATATTATTAGTCGTTCTCTGTGAGAGGCAGTGGAACTTATACCATGAAGACTCAGTGAGGGCTGATGGATATCACCTATCTTCATATTTTTTGTTTACTTACAGTGTTTTGCTTTACCGTTTTGAGAGCATATCGAGAGTGGTGATGACTTAAATTATACAAACTATAGAGCTTGCCTAAGTTCAAACCGAAGACCTTACTTCATATTCCACTAGAATTTATTTGTTTAATAAAACAATATTTTAGAATGTAAATTACTTAAACGAATAAATTATTGTAAATCTAGTATTTTCTTAACGAATCATAATGTATTCTATTGTCTCAAACAACTTGATTAAGTTTTGTTTGTACTAGTTCATTTTAAATTCTATCTAGGTTAACATTTTGGTTAAAGAATCTAGATTAAAGTTTTTATTTATTTTCAAACGGTGGTGTGTTTACAAGATTTCTTCTTTCTTCTTTATAAAGAAGAAAAAAAAAAAAAAAAAAAAAAAAACTTTAATAAAACGCTTAACCTGGTGTCAGAGTTTCTATGACGCCCGTGGGCCTCTGACTTGGCTTGGCCTCGGACTTGGCTTGGCTTGGCCATCGAGAAATATCTCTCAGGCATGCTGGTTTTCTCACGATGTTTTCCTTCACCGAAGCAAGTGATAATTATACAATATACATGAATCCGAAAAATCAGCACCCTTAGCCAAGTCGACAATCTACAATCGTTAACGCTAGTAGAAAACTATTCAAATGAATGGGAATGACATCATAACAACGTTAAATCACGTGATCAACACAAACGAATAGAAAATTCGTAGACAAGTTTACATCGTTCAAAATGATAGAATAGAATGTTATCGTTTCTACAATGTTGATCGCTAAAGTTTAAAGTGTAAGTGTAGGTTTTTTCTACAGACATTAGAGAACGAGCGATCGACTCAGTCGTGTAAACTTGGCTACCAATTTGGCGCTTTCTACAATCGCTTACGCCGAGGTGTTTACGATTGTAGAAAGAGAATCGATACGAAACGTTTGTAACTTGGCTAGGGGTGCAGAGGTGCGTGCCTTGGGCTCGAACTTGAGACCTATGACTTGGCAGTCCGACGGTCACACCACTAGGCTATCACTGCTTTAGGCAAGACAAGACTAATATTATATCAATTCATGCAAGATCTAGACGAAACAGTGCCTTGTTTTAAAAAAAAAAAAATTACACACTATCAACTAAACTGATTTTGAGGATTGGGCACACAAGTACACCATGACATCTGGATGCTTCTTTTTCCGTTGAGGCTCATCATCTGTGTTCGTGAAGAACGTCACCAAACAGTGTACTTACAAGTACATAGTGTTTTTTATCGTAAAACAATGTAGATTCAGTGTTATGGGCAATATAGTGACGAATAAATAAGTAGGTACAGTCAGTCATTAGAATAGTAAATAAAAACAGTCATTTGCTTAAAGGCTAGACACATAAACTCGCAAGTGGAGTTTATAGTTTGATTTAGTAATTTTAGTCAGATCCAGGTAGCCTAGGTTGCAACCTAGGCCTGGATATAGTATTTTTTAATAACTTAGCCCTTCTATTGTATTCAGGAAAACCACTTTGACGAGAGTATGACAGTCTGGCGCAGCTATCTTTGTTAGTAACATGTAAATTTTGTCTTACAGATTGACAGTTGAAGGATCGTTACAGGCTGAAAAACATAGACACAAAAAAATAAATAGTAGATTTCGATAGGTCATGTACCTCATGTGTGTCATGTCCTTTTATATTACAATTATATACTTACAGTTACAGTGACAGTTTTCGTGTAATTGAGCCTGAAAGATCTTTTAACCAGCCAATGTTTGAAAAGTTGTCTGGTTTTTTGGAAATATTTTTTAAATAACAATAAAAATTATCGTGATTTTCGTGTCTGTACATAAATAACCTTATGTAAGAGCCATGTGATGTATATAATGTACTAGCACATAATTGTAATTTTTCAAAAAGATGTATGTAGCGATATTCAATTTTTTTTCATTAAAAATTTCCAAAATCAGGAAGCGAATCAGGGCTCCCGTTACGGTAAAGTTCCGGAGTACGATGGTAATCACAGAAATTCGTAGAATCGTAATCATCAGTACGGCAAATATATTATTTACATGTAAACAGTGAAAAAGCAGTGCGGTAAAAGTCCTGAAGTTCCGAATCGCTTCGTGAAAAGTTATGAAAGTCTATCAGTTTATTATTTCCCAATAACCCTTTCCCCTTGCTAGCTTTCCCTTCACTATGCCTGAGATTGTATAGATAGGCTATAGCTAACAGGTGTAGGACGTCGCGCCATCTGGGAGCGGGGTATAGTGTGTATACGTGCGCCTGGTGTAGAAAGGGTATAGGCAGACAGTCGGCTAGGTACATGTATGCATCCACGCCTTCAGCGATCACGCCCGTCCGGCACAATCTGCCTATCCTTTTTCCCAACTACGTTGGGGTCGGCTTCCAGTATCACTGGATGCAGCTGAATACCAGTATTTTACATGGAGCGACTGCCTATCTGCCCTCTACAACCCAGTTAGTACTGGGTAATACGATACGATTTGGTATCGTATCGTGATTTCGGGCCACTAACCACCTGTAACGACTGTCAAATATCTACAATTGACAGCCAGGACCAAAGTATTAACGTGATTTCGGAGGTACGGAAGAAACTCGGTATGTAATGGGCATCCCATCCACGGGAACACCCAGACAAGCGCAGCTTAACCTGAAAAACGATCCGATCGGCTGTTATTAATTAGTCACAGGCTTCCGGTGAGGCTATTCAATGGAATACATTTCGGCTTCCGCGCGGGCGTCGTCGTCGCGTGTAAAGGCTAATAATATAATTTAATAAATAATAACGTGTATCCTTGTATTAGATACCTAAATAAATACGTAATATTATACATAACATATCTATTGGAGTAATGTTGGTATTTACGAGGGTTATTAATTGGTCAATCTATCAAACCGCGTTTGAGCCATTTGAGCTGTATGTGGTAAATTCTAATTGCACTATTGTAAAGAGAGTCTGACCAACTCATTATCACAATAGGGTATATGCATGATTTTTTTTTATCACTCTAAACAAAGCATAATAACATCAGAAATAGCAAAGTAAAATATTTTTTTTTAATATCTATAAAAAATGCTAAGCTATGAGCATTTGAAACTGCTGATTAGACAGAGAGATCCGATACAGCGAATGACGTCATCCGCTTCATCGACGTACAAAATCCATACTAAATTCCGTTTATCTAGAAAGAGATAGAAACAAAAGTTTAAATGGTTATAACTTTTGTGTTGTTTGGCCGATTTATGTCTTGTTTTCGCTTTTTGTCATTATTTTTATAGTACTTTAACATTCCGTATCGAAATAATAAATAAAAAAATCATGCATATTCCCAATTGTCCTATAAGATTGAATGACATTGTTGCTTTTATATAATCACCTTTTTGTGCCGCTGACAGCCTTGCATATTTTTTACCTGAATAATGCCCAACAACAACAACAACAACAGCCCATAACGTCCACTGCTGGACATAAGCCTCTCCCATGATGGGAGGAATTTGCCGTAATCTCCACGTTTGGCAGGCGGATTGGAGATCGCAATCATGAAAGACTAACAGAAAACGCTGCTGCCCATTCTCAGGCCTACGGAGGCGCAAGGTGTTCTGCCTCAGACATTAGTCGCCTTATACGACACCCGTGAGTGTAATGGGTTGGTTCTATTCTACTCTGCCGGATACCACATGGCGAATAATGCCCGTTTTATTAAAATACAATTACATTAATATAAATAGCATTGTGCTGCTGGATTTTCCTTTCTCGGTTTTATTCAAGTGGTTCATTTTATTTTACAGATCTAAAAACATGTGATTGGTAATTGGAAATGAGAAAGTGTCTAACATAATTGTGTTTAATCTTATTTAAATACAATTATGTTAGACACTTTAACTTCAACCAAACGTTACCAATTAATAGTAGCTATTTTTCGCCACCAATGAATACCGTAAAACGCGACTTCGGAGATAACGTGAAGAAGATCGACTCTGAGTTGCCGAATAACATCTATAAACTAAAATCTACAATATAATACATAAAAAAAAAAAACAAATTTAAAGTGTCTGTTTGTAACCTCAAAATAACAGCTTTTCACTGCATGCATAATTAACAAAACACATTTTTTTCAATTTTTATTTGTCTGTCTGTTTGTTCTGGATAACCTATGAAACGGCTGAACCGATTTTGATAGGATTTTACGGGCAAATAGCTGATAATAATTTATTTCTTTCACTAAAAGTACTTATTATAAATCTATACTAATATTATAAAGAGGAAACCTTTGTATTTTTGTATTTTTGTATGTTTGTATTGAATAGGCTCAAAATTTACTGGACCGATTTCAAAATTTCTTTTACCATTACTTAGAGGGATTCTTCCGAATCCGTATAGGCTATATTTTATCCCCGTACTCCCACGGGAACGGGAACTACGCGGGTGAAACCGCGGGACGTCCGCTAGTTACAAATAAAATGCTATGAACTGCTCGAATTGTACACAAAAGTTTTTCCATCTGTAGCCGAACTAGGAAGAACCAGTATTCAGCTTACAGCACCAATGTTATAAGAAGTAAGAAAAATAATTAGAACCCATAATAACATAAAAAACCCTTGAAATTGTTTATAAAACCCGATTTAAAAAGTATAGTTAAACTTAAGTCGAAGAAACCTATAACCATCAATTTATTACCCCAAGATGGACCCTAGCGACTACTACAGTCCCTTATTAAAAATCCTTAACGTGATACGCTTGAAATTCTTCAAATGGACTTTTATTGTTAAAATCTTCAAACCTGCCTTGCAGTGATAACAGAAATATTTTAACTATTAGTTAATTGTTGTAAACGGTGTTGATAAGGAGTAGTAAGTATTCCCTCGTTTATTATCCCATGACAGTAATTTTACTACGATAATAATGCTGATTAGGAAGTTTCAAAAGACATTAAATATTGTAAAGACAACATTTTTTTTGTTCTCAATAATACTTTTCAACGTGAAAAGTTATAAGTACGAGATATTGAATGCTAATAACAAATAAAAAACAAGTCACATACCTTTCAAATAATGTTCAGCATCAGAAGCATCAACCATCAGAAAACAACTGACAAAAAAAAAACACATTCAGAAACAAAACCCACTGGCACTCGATAAACCGAAAATTCAAAAAACAAAACACGAATCCAATACTCGGAAAAGTTTCAAATATGGAATGTGTAGTTCGCGAGCGTTCGGGCGGCTTCGGCAGGAGGTTCGTCCCGTTCGGCGGTCGGGTAGCTACTGGCGTAGAAGACTACCCCCAGCGCCCTAGCCCATTGAAACTTTTACAACCTTATTTTATGCAGTGGTTTACGCTGTCGTGTGTCTTTGAACTTCGAGTCTTTGATTGCACGCAATTTGACCATTTGATAGTGAGGGTAGTGTTGAAGTAGGTGGAAGTTGTGGGTAGCGTAGTGTGGAAACGATTCGCTGTCATGCTTGAGTGCAGGTCGGAGTAGTAGTGTCTGCGTTTTATACATTGTAGCGTAGTAGCGTGTGTAGTAAAATCACGATACTTCCTTTCCAAGAGTTATCTCTGTCATTTCATGAAGGTTTCCTTGAAAGTTGGCAACGGCCTACGTTTCTTTACGACGGATTGTGACAGTTAGCTCTGAAGTTAAGACAGGCATTACAAAGCGTTTATTTGTCAAAAAAAGTGTGGAATGGGACATCGCACAGTTAGATAAACCGCCGACTTAAAAATGGTGGCTGGGCAATGATATTATAAAGAAGATATGCCATGTTCATACTGAATGGCGTTCAGATATCGTTGCTTTGTTATTATAACTACGACAGCGATAGATAATACGGAACGTATAAGATAGAAAGAGATAGCTAGCTATCAAAGTGCAACAATTGTGATCAACAATTTGTGCGTGCTAGTGCGATATCCACCTCTTTTTACTATATAATATCATTGTGGCTGGGTCATACCGATGCAGAAAGGCGGAGGACCGCAACACCAGTCCTATCGCAATGCTATATCGCATTGTGATAGGACTGGTGTTGCGGTCCTCCGCTTAAGTTAATTGATTTATTTCAAAACGCTAATAATAGATAGAAATTCATAATATGCGCTAATAATTACTGTCTGACATTAGGATTTTTCCCACCCTTGTGTCACAAAACTGCGCAATTCCCTATTAGACTGAAAGAAAAATTTAAAGTTTCGTTTTGACTCTCATAATTACAAGAAGGTATGTATGTTTTATATTTCATGGTCGGGTCGATCTTTAGGTTAAGCCGTGCTTGTCTAGGTTGGTCTGTGGATGGGTGACCACCCATTACATACCGAGTTTCCTCCGTGCCTCGGAAAGCATGTAAAGCAGTTGGTCCCGGCTGTAATTTGTAGATCTTTGACAGTCGTTATAGGTAGTCAGTGGCCCAAAATGCCTGACAACCAGTCTTACTAAGGGGTATCGTATTACCCAGTACTAACTGGGTTGTGGAGGTCAGATAGGCAGTCGCTCCATGTAAAATACTGGTATTCAGCTGCAGCCGGTTAGACTGGAAGCCGACCCCAACATAGTTGGGAAAAGGCTATACAGATGATGATTTGGCCAGCTTTTTAGTACCTACTAAATTATAACCACTTTTTTTCATGTCTGTAATTACGTTTACGTATGTAAAAAGTAAATTGCCGTTTTACCTCTGATGTGCTTTATCACATACAATTTATTTTACGCGGTTCACGTTAACTCAGTGAAGCTGATGTGGCTTTTTATTTACTTTTATTGTTTGTGTTTTACTAGATTTTCTTGTGGACCTTTTCTCACTCTGATGTTTTAAATGCTTTTTTTTGTGATACTCATTACATTACTACACTCATTTAAAATTAAAACTCGAATTCGAAAAACAGTTGTGTTGGTAAAACAAAAAAAAAAGGAATTGTATGTTTAGTACCTATGCATTTAACATCAGTTGGGTCGATAATGGTGTCGATTCTGTTGTGCACAAACTAAACTTAATTTATAATAATAATAATAATACAATTTATTTCAGACTTAGTCCATAAATTTGTTAGTAACAATGTTCTTAACCTAGTGTTAGTAACAATACAAATCTAAAGTAGTTAGTAACATTGTTCTTAGCCTAGTGTTAGTAAAGGTACAAAAAAGTCAGGCGCTTGGTCTCGCGTGAAGGCTCATCCAATGTGCCATCAGTACCGAGTCCCAGCGGCCGGCACACACGGCCAGAATGGCGCTGGGGCTACCGCGCACCCGCGCCTGCATCGATGCGCAGCGCTTACGCATGATGGCATGGAAGCCATCCACGTGCGCCTCTGCGAACATGCCACTCGCGCTACAGTAGCGCGGCAGCCCCATCAACACCCTGAACGCGTTATTATACTGTACACGCAGGGCGTTGTACGTCCCCTGCGTGTATTTAGCCCACAAACTGCACCTGTAGAAGGTCTGACAGAATGCCCTAAATAGTGTGACCCTCACTTGTTCTGTGCAACGAGCGAATCTGCGAGCCAACATATTACAGCGGATGCACAACGCCCTACGCTCTCTCTCCACGTCCATGTTATCTTTGAGGTCTTCGGTGACCCAGTGGCCCAGATACTTGAAATGAGTGACTCTGTTTAAAGGTGTACCATAGAGTGAGACGGGTGGTACGTCTGAGAAATCTTTTTTGGGTGCTTTAAAAACCATAACCTCACTTTTCTTCACATTGTATCTGAGCCCATGGGCCTCCGCATACCTTTCACAGATACGAAGCAACTTACGCAACGCGCCGATTGAAGGGCTGAGCAGCACCATGTCATCCGCGTAGCTAATATTATTAACGCAAATCCCATCTATATGACATCCGATTCCTGTACTGCTCAGCTCTCCAATCAGGCGGTCCATATACAAATTAAAAAGTTTCGGTGAGGTCAACCCCCCCTGCCTCACCCCACACTCTAACCTGTACTCGTCCGATCTACTTTCCGCCCACCTAACAGCATTTTTCTGATTATTGTACCAGTACTCAAATTCGATACAATCTCAGGGAGCAGACTGGTGTCTCGACGCATTTTTGTCCACATTTGGTTGTATGAAACCATATCAAATGCCCGGGACAGGTCCAGGAAACACGCGTATACTGGCGTCTTACGTGCAGTGTAGTAGTGCACGGTCTGCTTGAGGCACAGGATCGCACTTTCCGTGGACAGACCAGTCCGGAAACCGAACTGACCGTCGTGCAATTTTATATGGTTAGTTAAATGGCCGTCAAACAGACCGTCCATCACTTTTGCTATAACCGTAGCTAACGAGATAGGCCTGTAATTGGACCTATCCGAGACATCACCGGTCTTATTTTTTACTATAGGGACAACAACAGTAAACATGAGATCGTCAGGTAAGTAGGAGTGGCTTACACACAGGTTAAATAACAAAGCTAGAACCCTAGGCAAGTGTACCCCAGCATGCCACAGGTGCTCAATGCTGAGGCTATCATGTCCTGGTGACTTTCCTCTTTTCATAGATTTTATGACCATAGCTATATCTTTTGCAGTGAACCTCACATTTATATCCCCAGCACCGGACACCGACAACAGGTCAGACTGTGCAGGCCTCAAAACCGGTTCAACCCTGAAGTGCTGCTGAAACAGTCTCGCGATGTCATCCGGGTCGTGAACACCCTCAACGCTCACGGGCCGGCTCGGCTTCAGATTTAACTTATTCGTAGATTTCCAAAATTTTGAAAAATTATTATCAGAATGGTGTTGTGCTATTATATCCATTTTAATCTTTTGTTGGTTATTTTGACACCATTTCAATTTTACCTTAAATAATCGCCTAGACTCTGCCATTTCATTGTATAACCTTCCAGAGCTAGGTTTCCCATACAATAGCCAATTCTGATAACATTGCCGAGCCTTACCGTGAGCCTCTCTCACGTGTTTGTTCCAGCCTATTATGTGTTTACCCCTACCGGGATTTGAAGCCGCACTACATGAATATTCCGCGCCCTCAGTGTAGAATATTGTAGTTTGTTGTAATGGATTTGGAAGTTAGGTGCAGATGTTAAATTAAACTTCACTTTGCTGTAATAATTCCATATATTGCCTGCCGGTCTAAGCACGCGTTCGTTCACGACGACGGTTTTGGGAGGAAGGGGAGAGCGACAGCGCTTTTCCACAGGTAACTAATCTTAAGATACTACAGATGCAAAACCTTACTTTTTGCACAGACTAAAATTACTTAATGTCTCGGACATGCTGGGGCCTTAAAAGAACCAAACTGACACTCGAGAAGGGTTACAATATTACTAGATCAAACCAGAAAAGCTAACGATATAGGTATATCAAAG
Organism: Xestia xanthographa; assembly: GCA_905147715.2. Classification (NCBI taxonomy): domain Eukaryota; kingdom Metazoa; phylum Arthropoda; class Insecta; order Lepidoptera; family Noctuidae; genus Xestia; species Xestia xanthographa. Next base: position 30,414,854 of record LR990649.1, read on the forward strand.
GTTAATACCTACATAGTGTTAAAAACACAAGTCAAATTACATTCTTGTCTCTATAGACCTACATTATAATTATACTGTTTGTTATCCCTGTGACACTTAATAAATTACATTTCTGAGAACATTTGTTTACATTTTTTATTCAACATTGCTATGAGTATAGCTTAGATTTGGTACAATTTTCTTATTACCTTTGTACAACAAATTTTAATTCTGTAAAATAACTAATTTCTAATAACATCTACATTAGGATGCAACAATAGAGTTTTAACTTCACAACTCTTAAATGAGACACTAATCTATATAAACTTAAATGCTACTAGGAGCTAGGAATATCGATCCTCTTAAATTTAATTATTATCTATTGGTAATACACATACTTTCGTAATGGACCTCCGATGAGAGTGCCCATTGGAGGTAATTACTTCTATGGCTCTTACAACGCCATCTTTAGTGCCTGGAAAGACTTTTGTTACACGGGCCATAGGCCATTGTAAAGGAGGTACATTTTGTTCCCTAAGTATGACTAGGGTACCTACGGTTACATTCGGCACAATATTGTGCCACTTAGGACGGTTTTGCAGCGTAGTGAGGTAATCGTCTTTCCAGTGTTTCCAGAATATCTGTTTCATATTAGTACATAGAGCCCAAAATTTGAGCCGATTGGTGGGAGTGTCACTGACGTCTTTCTCAGGATATGAGTTCATTGGAGCACCGGTTAAAAAATGCCCGGGTGTTAAACATGAAAAATCTGAAGGGTCTGCAGACATAGCGCTAATGGGACGCGAGTTTAAAACCGCTTCGATTTCAGTAAGTATAGTGTTTACTTGCTCATACGTCAGTAACGCTCCCGCAATTACACGCTTGAGGTGATGTTTTACACTTTTTACAGACCTTTCCCAAAGCCCACCAAACACAGGACTGTAACTAGGTATAAAGTGAAATTGTATTCCTTTTTCGGCAGCAAACGTCTGCACCTGTGTTTGATGTGCCCTGTCACCACCATGTAGCCGATATAGATCACCTAATCGGGCCTTCGCCCCCTTAAAAGTCGACGCGTTATCGCAGTAGACAGCGCTGGGCAAGTTTCGTCTAGCTGCAAATCTTTTGAAACATGCTAGGAATGTGTCTGTCGTTAAATCTGACGCGAGCTCAAAATGAATGGCTTTGGTGACAAAGCAGACTATTACTAGGATGTAACCTTTTCCTATTACTGGTTTTCTGATGCGACTCTGCTTCACGGAAATTGGCCCAGCGAAGTCCATGCCGACCTTCTCGAAGGGACGACACGCGTTGACTCTGTCGGCAGGCAAAGACCCCATCAGCTGACTCGTGGCCTCAGCCTTTAACCTGAAGCAGATAATACATTTGTGAATAAATTTTTTGACACATCTCAAGCCATCTGTTAACCAATATTTTTGGTTAATGCTACTTAAAACTAGCTTTTGTCCTGCATGTAAAAGCCTGATATGTTCGCGCTTAATGATCAACTCGGTGACAATTGAATTCTTTGGCAATATAATGGGATGCATTTTGGAAAATGGTAGATTGGCATGATGAAGCCTGCCACCTACATGCAACAATTTGTCTTGACCTATAAAAGGATGTAGAGGTTTCAGATTGCCATTGTATTGATCATTAGCTAGAATACATTTAATTTCTTTGCTAAAGTATTTTTGCTGCTCAGACCTTATCAATAGTGACAGTGCACTATCTAACTCGTTCACACACAGAAAGCTTTCTTTGCATTTTATAGAGTTGGGCTTTAAATTGTTGAGATATCTTAGAACATAGGCTAAGACTCTGGTCATTTTTGTTATGTTAGAAAACTTTTTTATTATTGATTGCAGAATACAATTTTTGTTATCGTTTGTTACTGTTGGACAAGCCACCGGTACCAAGATATCATCCTTGCTCTCTGCCTGAACGTCAGGAGAAAGAGAAGGTTCACCATAAGCATTTTGTATCGTTACCTTATTGTCGTGTAGTAGTGATGGGCCATGCCACCATAGGGTGTGGCCTTTTAGCTCATGAGGCAGCAGTCCTCTGCTAATACAGTCTGCAGGATTATCAAGTGTCGTTACATACCCCCAGCTAAGAGAATTCTTGACTGTATAGTCATTAATTACCCGGACTCTGTTGGCAGCATAGGTGTTCAGCTTTGCTATGTCTGTGTTGAGCCATGCAAGCACTATTTGCGAATCCACAAACATATGGGTTTGAGGATTTAATGCTTTATTGTGCAGGCTCACCAGTACCTTGTGGGTCAGTCGGGCTAGCAACAAGGCAGCATTGAGCTCCAGCCTGGGTATGGTCAGTTTGTTCTTGTGGGAATTGATCCTTGACTTTGAGCATATCAAGTTCATACTTACCTCATCATTGGCGTCTACTACTCGCAGGTATAGACAACAGCCATGTGCAATAAGTGATGCATCTGCAAAACCAATAAGTTGGATGGTAGCCTCAGTAGATGATTTTATGCATCGTGGAATGTAAAGTGGCTCCATCTCTGATAAGCTTTTGGCGAATTCTATCCACTTGTCCCTAACATGATCTGGCGGGTTCTCATCCCAACCTATGCTCTCAGCCCATAACAGCTGCATGATGATTTTTGCCTGAACAAATATTGGTCCCATTAGCCCTAAGGGGTCGAAGAACTTACTGATGTAGCTCAGGATTTGCCTTTTGGTGTGATGTGTGACGGAGCACGGTTGTGAGGTGGACAGCTTGAAGGTGTCGGTTCGTATGTCAAAGTTGACTCCTAGAGTTTTGACAGAGAGATCATCCTTATCCAAGTCTACCTCACCAAAGTACTGTTTTTCCTTTGGGATATTGCTCAGCACCTTGGCACTGTTCGAAGACCATTTGTGCAGTTGAAACCCACCCAAAGAAAGAAGTTGAGCTAAGTCCTTTTGTAATTTGACTAGTTCTTCCTCATTTTCATGCGTAGCTAATATATCGTCTACATATGTATTGTTCTCTAAAACCGATGCTGCTGAGGGATATTGACCCTTGAATCGTTGAGCCAGTTCAATGAGGCATCTCGTGGCAAGATAGGATGATGTCTTTAAGCCGTATGTAACGGTTTGCAATTGTATGCATTTGATGTCCTCATTGGGCTGGTCTCTCCAAAGAATGTTTTGAAGTGTTCTTTGTTGAGGATTGAGCATAATGAATCGAAACATCATTTTTATGTCAGAAATGAAGAAGTGTTTGTCAAGTCTGAATGCAGTCAATACATCAAATAGATCCTTTTGGACAACTGGACCATTCATCATCATATCATTGAGTGATATTTTATTTTTAGTTTTCGCAGAGCCATCGAAAACAACTCTCAACTTAGTTGTTTTGTTGTCTTCTTTGATCACAGGGTGATGGGGAAGAAAATAGACAGGGTCTTTGGATAAATCGTACTGATTTAAATCTATGTATTTGGCATGACCAAGTGAGACATACTGATTGATAAATTTTTTGTAGTCCTCAAAAAGTTTGGGATCTTTAGCAAATCTATTTTCAAGATTTAAAAATCGGCTTAATGCCAAGTGAAAGGAATCTCCTAATTCATGGTTCATATCAACCAAGGGGACCTTAAGGGGCATTGTCACTTGGAATTTATCATCGTTAAGCTCAACATTATCTTTGAAATGGTTTTCAGTATGCTCAACCTCAGGTAATTTCTCTGGGTATATTTCATCGACTTGATCAGGCTTCCAAAACTTGGATAAGGACTCACTAATGTCTGATTCGCAGGTATTACAAAAGAGAGAGACCACCTTGTTAGCAGCTGATGATGTTGCAATCTGCCCTGCGATGATGTAGCCGAAGGAGGTGTGAAGCAGTCTCGGTTGATCTGGGTGGCTGGCAGCAGCAGCAGCACCCCCACTCTCCTCAGTAGCAGCAGGTTGTGGCAGGAGGGCCTGAAAGAGAATGTCAGCGCCTAAAAGCAGATGTATGTCACCAGGCTTATAAAAGTTAGGATCAGCAAGCTGGCTGGAGCCTGGCAGCTTTGTTAGTAAGTGTGAGATGTCAAAAGTTTGTTGTGGCAACATTGATGTGATTTGAGGCACCACATGACATCTCACTTTAGCTTTGTATGGATATACCTGTGAATGCACTTCGACATTGATCGAGTGAGTAATTGTTTGTTCAGCATTGGCTATGCATATAATGTTGCTATTCGTGCAATTTAGAGTGCCACCTAGGTGACTTACTAGCTTCTGCGTAGCAAAGCATGCTTGCGAGCCACTGTCTAACAGTGCTCTACAGTTTATCACCGTTCCTGTGTTTGAATATAACCTGACCCAAGCTGTAGGCAGTAAAACTTATCCATGCGATGCACCGGACATCAAAGTCACTGTCGGTAGTGCTGCTGGGATGGCCTCATCCTTATGTAACAAGGTGTTGTGAGGCTTCTTGCAAACACTGCATTTGAAATGAAAGCGACATTTTGTTTTCGAATGGCTTGTGAGGCAGATTTCGCATAGCTTGTGTTGTGATGCAAATAATAATCTTTTCTCAGATGGTGCAAGCTTAAAACTTGGGCATTGGAAAATTTTGTGATTGGACTTACAGTAAATGCAGCTTGTTGTCTCCTTTGCAGTGTTTATCGCTGACACCACATTTGATGCATACCTTTGTGTCTGTTGCGGCTTGCAGGCAGAAATGCTGTCAGTATTCTCCAAAGCGAGAGCTCGCCTCTCCAAGAATGACAAGAAGTCATCCATGGTTGGCTTCGTCGCTTGGTCACGTTCCAGTTGGTAGGCACGGCTAGAAAGGATGTCTAATTTTTTGGACAACAGGTAAACTAGGAGACTGTCCCACTGCGTAACAGGCTCCCCCATGTTCTTGAGAGCAGCAATGTGCTGCTGGCATGTGGAAACAAAGGCTCGGAGTGCTGCAGGTACAGACTTTGTTACTGCATTTTGGTCCAAGAGCATGCTGATATGCTCATTAATTATTTGAAACTTGTTCTCATATCGCTTTTTCAGCAAATTTACAGCTTCTATATAGCTGTCATCGGCCAGCGGTAAGTTTTGAATAAGTGCCAGTGCCTCTCCTGAAAGAAAGGTTTTTAAATAATACAATTTTTGCACCGGTGGCTTGTTAGAGGACCCAACAACAGAGTCGAACATGTTATAAAATGCATAAAAGTCAGTATATTTTCCACTGAAGGTGGGGATAGTTATATGTGGCAGTTTAATATCGTGTGATGGCTTGGAACTTGAAGTGGGGGCAGAGATAGCAGTCTCTGGAGAGCTTTTATTGACTAAGTCGTCCATTTGGGCTGCGACTTCAAAGTAGATGCTTTCAATGTTACCTGTATCTTCGGAGTCTTTTTCGTCCAGCATATGGATCTGGAGGCTAAGCCTGTTGTACTCGTCAAAGGCTGAGGTTAGACGCTCTCGCCTCAGTTTAATTATGGAAACATTTACATCGCCGCTTTTTTCGGTACCCAATGATGTCATAAAATTTTTTGCTTTCGTGATAGTGCCCTTGACATAACCCCTTGACCTCACTAGAGTGGCAAGTTCTGTTACCCCAGGCTTGTTTGCCTCATTAGCCATTCTTAAATTTATTTAGAATCTACTTTCACAATAATTTTCACTTTACGATTTTACAAGCAGCGTGCTTTTGCTAACCAAACAAACAGAAATATACAAATTTGACAGCACGATTGGTGGCGGGCGGCCACTCACAGAGCTTGGACGGCGCCACAGTGTTGCCAATTGCTTGAAAAACTTAGAAAACAAACTGAGTGAACTATGATGATGATCGATTGCTTGTTAATGAATTTACTGACTATGACTCTGACTTTATCTATCGTAATTGCTAAGTCAAAAGTATACTTGCGAACACGAATTTTGTTAGCTTCAGATTCCGAATGCCGATGTCTTGATTGTCCTCTAGGAAACTCTCTTTGCAGGATGTGAAGCTTGTTTCTTGAACACAGGAAAACGATGATTTGCTTGACTCCTGACTGCTCGCGAAAGTAGGTAGATACCTTGGTTGACTTGCGCGGCGTATGGAGTAGAATGTGAATCTTGAAATTCTTGACCTTGGTCACGACTGCTCGTGGAAGTAGATAGGTTGACTTACACGGCGTATGGAACAGGGTTTGAATCTTGGTCTCGACTGCTCGTGGAAATATTGACTCGCACGGCGTGTGGAACAGGGTTTGAATCTTTATCTTGGTCTCGACTACTCGTGGAAATATTGACTCGCACGGCGTGTGGATTGAATTTTGAAATTCTTGATCTTGGTCTCGACTGCTCGTGGAAGTAGATAGGTTGACTTACACGGCGTACAGAGAAGATAGGTGAATGTGAAACGATCCAAACTTGATCAAAATTGCTAGCGCGTCGCTCGGTCTTTGAGACTCGTAATGGCGGCGTTGCGTCGTCACGCCCTTTTCGCGGACACGTTTCTTGTCGACCGGCAGGACTGGAAACTCGTAAATTATCGCCGAAGGACCATGTAGAATATTGTAGTTTGTTGTAATGGATTTGGAAGTTAGGTGCAGATGTTAAATTAAACTTCACTTTGCTGTAATAATTCCATATATTGCCTGCCGGTCTAAGCACGCGTTCGTTCACGACGACGGTTTTGGGAGGAAGGGGAGAGCGACAGCGCTTTTCCACAGATAACTAATCTTAAGATACTACAGATGCAAAACCTTACTTTTTGCACAGACTAAAATTACTTAATGTCTCGGACACTCAGCCAGTACACGCACTATACTTTTATACATATCATTAATTAATGATTTATGGTTTGTACAGTTACACATTTTATCAGCACAAGTTACAAAATCCGCTGGAAAGTCAATATCCCTTAACTTATTTTGACAAAAATTATGATAGGTTTCAATTTGACTAGCCTGCCTCTCTCCCCAAACTACTTTATTTTTACAAACACTATTTGTTATAACTTTAGGTTTTATTAAATTTAAATTACAAGTTAACTGCATAGGATAGTGATCAGACCAGTATGTATCATACAATATAGTCACGTGATCAATAGTTGCGCGCGCGGCGCTCGAAATCACACAGTGATCGAGCCACCGGCGACAACCGTGTGCCTCACTAACAAAAGTGTGTGAATCATTAGGTAACAAATCAAGATCAACACACACCCATGACTGTTCCGCACAAAAGTCTAAAAGTTGATTAGCGAATAACTCACCCGGGTGCGCGTTGAAATCTCCCAACACATACACAGATTCTACATCACTATTTTCAATTATAGAATTTATTTCGCCTAGACACTCCGTAAACTCAATCAAGTTGTCTCTTGAGTCCGTGGGCATATACACAGATATTATTAGCATAGAACGCTCACGTATCTCAACCTTAATAGCTACTATGCGATCACTACGATACTGTAACACTGACACTGAGGGAAACACAGACTTCCTCCACAGCACTGCCACACCGCCATACGGACGGCCGCGGAGCACACCGGCTGAAGTGTCCACGGCAGACTTGCCAGTGAACGCGAAATAATCGCTGATGCTGCCCAGGAACGGAATATCATGCGGCAACAGCCACGTTTCCTGAAGTGCTATTATGTCAGCTGTTTCACATATTTTTCTTACACATTCCACTGACAATATTTTTACAGTTAAATGTTACGAGTTTGGCGTAATTATTCATAAGGATGGTTGCACACATCAATGATATTATATAGTAAAAAGAGGTAGATATCGCACTAGCACGCACAAATTGTTGAGGACAAAGTGATACAATTGTTGCACTTTGATAGCTAGCTATCTCTTTCTATCTTATACGTTCCGTATTATCTATCGCTGTCGTAGTTTTAAATTACTCGCAACGATATCCGAACGCCATTCAGTATGAACATGGCGTATCTTCTTTATAATATCATTGGCACACATACAATTTTTTCCCCACTCTTTATACCATTACTTCTAATCTTGAAGTCAACAAAGCGCCGGTATGCGACGCCTTCTGGCCAGAAATCATCATTCAGAAATGTTTCTAATTTATGCTTCGGTACTAATACTTTAAACGCATCATATGATTTTGGTGTTTTCATAAGCATTTTTTCTACATAAACAGGAACATCAGTTTTACTCGCAATAAAACTCTGAATGTCACACACGCCCTTCGCAACATTGTATATGTAAATAGGAATACTTATGTCCGCAGCTTTAAAACTCGCTTCTGGGCTCAAAACTGCCCTTCCTCTATTCGCAACAAAGCGGTTCCGTAGACGTCTCCTCTGTACTAGGGTCCATTCTTTGTCTTCTTTGGGCATTTTCCAGTCACCTTCGCGTACAACATCGGCTAAAGACTTCTTATTACCGTTTAAGTTACTGTTTACGTTCGAAATGGCCGTGTGTCCCACCTCGCTAGATACGACGATCGCAGCTGATTGCGCGTGAGTCACCGACTCGAGCGCGTCACCGGCCGCTGGCGCGGGCGCCGCCGTAAGGCGACTACCGCTCTCGCTCAATAAGTTAGTCTCACCGCAGATTTTCTGAACACCCTCACTTTTAGAAAAAGTTTGAGCGATATCCCGATAATTGGTTTCTGATGGCGCTTCGTTAGGCTCCCTGCATGGAGCGTCATGTTCTGCTCCCACGTATGTAAGTCCCCTAGGACTACTGCAGTAGTCATCGTGACTATCCAGTAAAAAGCCACCTCTCTTCATATTAATATTACGGGGGGTACTTCCAAAGTTGTTCACTATAGATGCTCTTTTTAGGTTTTCAAGTTCAGACTTAACAGTATCTAGGCTATCCTTAGTGACGTACTGTTCTTTAAACTGATTCATCTCTTGCTGCATACGCATCAAATCTTTTAAAATCCGAGTAACGTCGACATGATCAAAAAGTACCGGCGGGAGCTTGTGTAGATCGCGGGCCACAAAAACCGGTAAGATCTCAGGATCGGACTCCTTCAGCATGCAGATGATGTCGTCAATTTCACGGATCTTCTTTCCATTTCTCTTCCTTATCTTCTTACGCTTTTCCGTAGGTAGGGATTCGCACAGAAGATTTTTGGCACTGTGAATGTCCTCGTCAGAAAATGCACTCAAACAAATTTGACTGATGCTCTCCTCGTTCATCACATCGATTTTATTACTCACAAAGGCTAAAACCTCGTTGATAACTATATTACAACTCGAACATTTTAACAATTTGGAGGCCATGGTTGGTCTCACGCGTCCGTGTGACAGCGCGTGCGCGTCTCGACTCGACGTCATACGTTCTATGACTATTAGACTATTGCTAATTTAGACTATTGCTATCTTTTACTAAAAGGCAGTGCGAGAAAAGGACGGCTATAGCTATGAACTAAGTTAGAGATGTCAAACTAGTTTATGCTTTGCGCTTCACCGTGTTTTAGTCGACATGTTTTTACGTGCACCCTTCATTTGTATGTAAATATTAGTTCCAACTATAATAGCTCTAAATTACGTTCGTCTCTTTCTCATTTTATTAGAGAGAAAAAGATAGCAATAGCCTAAATTAAGTTTATTTTGTGCACAACAGAATCGACACCATTGCTTCTTCTTCTTATCGTGTGGTTCGTTCTTAACTACACTAAGACTTAGCTTTACTTGTCGTCAAGAAATATCTCTCAGGCATGCTAGTTAACGATGTTTTCCTTCACCGAAGCAAGTAATAATTTATTATGCAATAAGTCCATGAATTTGAAAAATCAGACGTGCGTGTCTTAGGTTCGAACACGAGACCTATGACTTAACAGTCCGTCGGTCACATCACTAGACTATCGCTGCTATTTTACGATAATGCTGACTATCTGGGGTCTTTCTTTTGATATCAGGTTTTTCAACAGTAGTCAGGGTTCATGTGTCTCGCTTTTCACAACATGGAATGAACATACAGCTTATCTAGCTAAGATTAGTGTTTTCTAAATATCTCCGCCTAATGTTACTCAAAATAGCATGATTTATTATTTTAACGTTACAAATATTAACAAACACAACATTGATATCCCTGATTAAACATAGGTTTCACTCCACACACACTAGAACCTACATCTACTAAATAAACATCAATTAAAACACTAATTGCCTAAAGCTTTGATGATCTTACTGACAACCGTCAAATACGTTCAATGTGCCTATTAATATGTGTGTGTACTTTAAGGTTTACGGGAAGATCGTGAAATTACTTTTTTAAAGTTGCGTAAAATTGTGCTCGAAGACTGCATGCCAAGGTCGTAATTCCACCTTCATAACACGTCTAAAGATGCCATCAAACTGATCAGATTGGACTCCGAACTAGCTTTAGACAACGAACTTAAACAAATATTTTGAGTACATTATATTATCAGTCACGTCACGTCGCTTTACATTTTTTGTAAATTACGTAACACGCATTCCAGTTTGTTTATTCCCCATGTAATAGGGCGCGAGCCTATTGCCATCAACCGGGCGCAAATCCAGACTCCATGTACTAAATACTAGAAAATAATTCCTTTGTTAACTAAAGAAAAACGATAATTCGATAGCATGTACGGTTGAACAAGCTATTTGGTTTGAGGTTTAACCAACCAATTACATTGTCAAATGTAAACCAAATCGCTTGTTCGACCGTACATCGGAGTAATTATTACTAGGTACTCTGAATAATAATATAAATTACTAAGAAGGTAATAATAGGTAATATCGTAATAAAACGTTTGGTTTGGTGATAACAATCATCTTAGTAGAAAACTTGGACACTTGCCAAGACCGACATCGTCGTAATGTTTCCTCTATAATGGACGCCATTTCTCTTATCAACAAGTGACATGAGAAGTGATGAAGCTACTGTGTGTGCGGTTGGGATAACAATAAAGCTGTTTGTGTAAAATAAAATGTTCCAATGAATCCCAAACCTGGTGACCATTGGAACGTGGACAGAATTCAAGCTGTGGATGATTATAATGATGAAAGGGCACCTATAAAACGTCACAAGACAAATTCAGAATTCGAATTGTTGGTTAGTTTCTACGGAGATGACTTACTTTATGGTATCCATGGCATTCACTATACATGGGTGTGAATAAACCTAATAATAACATAATGAGCCTGTAATGACCCACGGATATAGATAGGCATGATAGTAGTCTCTCTGTTAGAATGAGTGAAACTTAATTTACCCCCGTACCCAGTCCACGTCGCTGGATAAAATATAGGTATATCTTCGATTTCTGGGACACCCCGGTATCACCCCGGTTTTGAGAGCAGTGATGAAATAAATAAAGTGAAATGCCTACCTGGATACGATCTCACGACTTTGACACGTAAACCCGCAATAGCTAACAATAAAATAACTAGGTAATCAAATCTACAAATAGCAATTGAAACGGAATATTACACCAATTTTAGCTCTGTACGAATTTAAATGGCCTCTACATTCGTGGGTGGCATACAAAAAGCATTAATATCGTCAATATGAGAAACAATACCTTCCTACGTGCTAATGAAATCACGTCACTTGGCAATTAGCACACCTACGCTTGAATCTTGTACGCTGACTATTACGAAATCTCACCTGAATTATTCATGATTAATTTGGCAAGATTAAAAATTTTATTGTAGACTAGCGGACGTCCCGTGGTTTCACCCGCGTAGTTCCCGTTCCCGTGGGAGTACGGGGATAAAATATAGCCTATGTTACTCAAGGTGAATGTAGCTTTCTAATGGTGAAAGAATTTTTGAAATCGGTTCATTACTTCCGGAGATTACCCCCTACATACAAACTTACAAACAAATGTTACCTCTTTATAATAATACTAGCTGTTGCCCGCGGTTTCGCCCGCGTGCAGTTCGGTAACTGTCCCACTGAATCATACTAAAGGGATAAATAGTGTCCTACATGTTAATTTAGGTTATAAACTATCTATGTGCCAAATTTCATAATCATCACAATTTATTATTATCATCACAATCACCATCACTATCACAACCACCATCATTATCACAATCATTATCACAATCACCATCACTATCACAACCACCATCATTATCACAATCATTATCACAATCAACATCACTATCACAGTCACCATCATTATCACAATCACCATCACAATCACCATCACTATCACAACCACCATCATTATCACAATCATTATCACAATCATCATCGCAATCACCATCACAATCATCATCACAATCACAATCACCATCACAATCCCCATCACCATCGCTATCACCATCACAATCACCGTCACTATCACAATCACCATCACCATCACATTAACCATTAAAATCACTATCACAATCACAATCATCATCATCACAATCTCCATCCTCGTCATTACAATCATCATCATCGTTATCACAATCACCACAATAAATCAACAATAACCCTGTATAGAAGTTGAATCCGCTATCTTCTGGATCTCAAAATAAATGCCATTTTCGACATCAGCACCCCTGATAATCTCGGTTTCGACACCCATATTGATTTTTTGACATTTCAACCCCATCGCACCCCAACAGGGAATGATGGTAATTCAGGTCCGCCACATTAAATCTTAAAATCGATATTTTTGTAATACACCCGACCCAATTCACCATACAAACAATACCTATGTTGAATTTCAGACTTTGTTACCCCATTTCCCCCTTTAGGGGTTGAATTCTAAAAAAAACCTGAAACACAAATGTTAACTAATTTATCGATAGGAGTACTCCTGTTAAGTTTCGAATAAAGTAGTCTAACTAATCTTATTTCCCCATGTAATCTTTGGACCCCCGTTTCAACCCCTGAGGGGGTTAATTTTGAAAAATCCTTTCTTAATGCACCCCTAAACCCCATAAAGAACCTATGTGCCAAATTTGGAATCTCCAGACTCAGTGGTTTGGGCTGTGCATTGATTTTTATACTTTGCCACCCCATTTTCCCCTCTTAGGGGTTGAATTCTGAAAAAACTGAAACCCGTTTCTACTCATTTATCAATAGGAGCACTCCTGTGAAGTTTCGGATAAAATAGTTAAACTAATCTTGTTTCCCTATACAAATTTTGGAGTCCCGTTTACCCCCCTAGGGGATGAATTTTGCAAAATCCTTTCTTAGTGCACCCCTAGACCACATAAGGAACCAATGTGTCAAATTTGGAATCTCTAGACTCAGCGGTTTGGGCTGTGCATTGATTTTTAGACTTTGTCACCCCTTTTCCCCCTCTTAGGGGTTGAATTCTGAAAAATCCTGTAACCCGTTTCTACTCATTTATCAATAGGAGCACCAGGAGTGCTCCTTTTGATAAATGAGTAGAAGTAAAGTGCTAAAGTTTCGAATAAAAAGTAAGTGCTAAAGTTTCGAATAAAAAGAAGTAGTAAAGTGCTAAAGTTTCGAATAAAATAGACTAACTAATCTTGTTTCCCCATACAAACTTTGGAGCCCCTTTTAACCCCCTTAGGAGGTGAATTTTGAAAAATCCTTTCTTAGTGCACCCCTAGACCACATAAGGAACCTACTTTCCAAATTTGGAATCTGTAGACCCAACGGTTTGGGCTGTGCGTTGATAGATGAGTCAGTCAGTCAGTCAGTCAGTCAATCAGTCAGTCAGTCAGTCAGTCAGTCAGTCAGTTTCTTCTTTTATATATTTAGATTAGTATTGTAGATAGGGTAGACCGCCTCGTTCAGGGCGTCTGCTAAGAATAAGGTCTTGGGTTTGATTCCCAGGTCGGGAAATTGTTATTAGGTTAAAAAAAAAAAAACCCCGTAGCAGCACGGAGTCTGGATTTGTGTTCCCTGTTAATAGTAAAGGCTTGACGTTAATATAAGATACACTTGTGCTTCACCCATCTTGAGCTACGGGCGTATTCTGTGTGTTATGTGTGTAAAAAAAGGTGATTACGATGTATGAAAACGTAGATTTCTATTGCCATTTTATTGACACTCTTATAAAATCAAGTTCGGTATTACAAAGTCTAGGTTGTATAATAGATACATAGCTGTAGTAAATAGACAAATAATGTTTACTGTGCAATTTATTTTAGAATAGTAAACATTATTTATTTATTTCATACTAAATAGAGATCACTATATTGGGAAAGTGATAAAAGGGATACGAATAAAATCTAGGATACGTGTATGGATTCAGCCTACTAGGACCAAAGGTCACCTTTCATTTCAGACTTATTTACTGTCGACCTGCGCAGTGCCTCTACAATAAACAATAATTCATAATATAGTACCAATAAAGATAAATTACAATAATCCAGATAATCCACTCAAAATATAAATTTTGTCTTGGAAAGAATACTGAGATTTATGATAAAAAATATACATTTTTGTAATAAAAGTTTATAGCAAGACACATTACTAGGATTATGCTATCCTCAGATTTATGAAACATTCACTTTCAATTTAGTACAGTCAACCAGATTTTAACACTGATAACACTTTCATCTTGCGCTGAATTAGTGTATAACAACGTTCAACGGAATTTGTTGTCAACTTATAATAGTTTTGTAACGACTGATGTACTGTAACTCAGGAACGTATTTTATTTGAGTAGATCCAATAGTAAATTAATGTACAATTTGTTGTTTTGTTTTTGTTATCACTACATAGTTCACAAAAAGATGTCTCAATTTGTAAAACATAAATGGCCATTATTGTTTTCCATTCTTTTGTTGTATGTACGGTCGACCAAGATATTTAATTTACATTTTACCATGCAAATTACATTGTAAAATTTAAACTAAATAGCTTGGTCGAACGTACGTAAAATATTAAGTCTTCCATTAAAATCTAATCATTGTTCTTTCTAAACTAGATGTTCGGATTACATAATTATAGATATATTAAGTTAAGAAACAATAAAAGGTCACTTACGGGATATCTTCCGTGATTATGGTTTATTTTTGAGCTCCCGATATTTCGACGCTCTGTTACAAGCGCCATGATCGCGGGTTAACTGGAGAATGCGGGTGGCTGGAAAAAATGGTTAGGAGCAGACAAATCTGTCTACTCTCTTTCTTTGTCTTTTGCTACGCGCACTATTGGAACTCGACACTAAGTCACGGCAAATACACTCCAGTATCACTAGGTTTTGTGGAGTCCTTATTATGTTGCTGGCTGCTACTTTTGAGCATATTCGTGTAGTAGTAGTATTTATCCAAGTTTAGAAACCTAACAATTTAGTTCCTACACAATTTTGAGCCAACTTCCACTACTTCATTATCTGCCTAGTCTTTTGTTGTCAGCTTTCAGTCTAATCGCTGAAAACCACTATTTTACATGGAGCACTCGCCTATCTGTTACACAGTTACACGGTACACGAACAGGAACAGGGTATACGATTCACCACTTAATTCTGAATGAATCCACTTCCATTACTTAGATAATAGTACAACATACATTTTACAGACTGATTTAAAATTTCTAAATATTTCTATCGCAAACTCAGATAATTCGATTTACTTATTCATCAGAATATCTAGATCCAATATTTTCATAGGTTCATTCTCCGAATATTTTATTCAATACAAAAATATGATTACAAAACCTAATAAACATTTGCCTAGAAAATACATAGAAAAGGCGTTCTTATGTAAAAAAACGTGTTTTCTGTCGCACGATGAAAACGTGCTTCCAATGAAGTATGAAGCAGAAAAGAAGTTTTATTTCGAAACAAAATATAAGACGTGTTTCTTTTTCATAAAATTGTTGCTTATATTAAGAGGACTTTTCGGAATTTTGGGTTTGAATTGGATTAGGTACTTATTTTATTTTCTCGGTGATTTAACACACACACACACACACATAAATACAATTTCTCTCTCTCCAGGCTCACTCTAAGCAGCCACAATTTGATTTTTGTTGTAACGTTGCACACTATTTTATCCAACAAACGAAATCATTGAGTCATAATAACTTAATTCTAACCGTCCACATCACCTGATAGACAGAAAAATTATGACGGGCTTTTGTAACTTACGACCTTAATTTTTTTTTTATTGAAAGTGTTGGTGAGTTTTTGTTCCAGTAGTTTCGATAACTCCAACGCTTCATTGTATTATGTAGAAAACTGTAGGTGGACTATTCGATATACCTCTGCCTTACCCTTCTGGGATAACAGCCGTGATGTGATGTTATGTTATATAAAAAGCTAGTCATATCTTTCAAACGACTTCAATCGAATAAAGTAAAATAATCCTTGAGAGCAGAACAGTACGTAACGCAAAACCGGTAGGTCATCATCTGCCTAGCCTTTTCCCAACCATGTTGGGGTCGGCTTTCAGTCTAACTGAATGCAGCTGAATACCTGTATTTTACATGGAGCGACTGCCTATCTGACCTCCACAACCCAGTTAGTACTGGGTAATACGATACCCCTTGGTAAGACTGGTTGTCAGACTTTTTGGGTCACTGACTACCTCTAACGAATGTCAAAAATCTGCAAATGACAGCTGGGACCAACGGCTTAACGTGCTTTCCGAGGCACGGAGGAAACCCGGTGTGTAATAGGTTGTCTTCCATCCACAGACCAACCTAGGCTAGCAAGCTTAACCTTAAGATCGACCCGAGCGGCTGTTATTATTTAGGCACGGGCTCCTCTCACCCATCACCGGTAGGTCTAAGTCTAGAAAGAGAACTACCAATCTGAAACAGGTTCCTGGATAAATTGACCACAAAACTACACGACTTTTATTGCAGAAACTAAGAGTCCTGTTATATATGTTCCAAAAGTTAAGCAATTTGGTTAATTGTTCAATCAAACTAATTGCAGTTTCGTGCATTGTTGCGTGTCGTTAGTTATTAAGGTCTCGAAGCTTTACCAAGCTTATCCCTTTAAAAAATCCATGATGTATGTATGTAGCTTCACCTATCCATATAAAATCAGAACGCTTCCCCTCCCCCACGGGACCCTATGTAGCTTCGGCTTGGCATTGGAACTTTAATGGATTAGTTTATTAATAATCTTTTGTTTACCTTCCGGGTTTGTTACTGTTCTATAAAAGTGAGGTCGTGATAGATGATCCGAACTATTTTAATTAGAATACTTTGATATGAGGGACGGGTAGATAATGTTTGCTAAATTAATACCTTTTCAGAATCAATTTATTTTTAATAGATTTAGATAAAGGTGTGAGTGTGAGTGCGAAAAGCGAAAACGCTGGGACGGGATGCCCTAGCTAAAAGGTCATCTACAACAGCCCATAACGTCCACTGCTAGAGATAAGCCTCTCCCATGATGGGAGGAATTTGCCGTTATCTCCACGCTTGGCAGGCGGATTGGAGATCGCAGTGATGCAAGACCAACAGAAAACGCTGCTGCCCATTCTCAGGTCTACGGAGGCGCAAGGGTTCTGCCTCAGACATTTGTCGCCTTATACGACACCCGTGAGTGTAATGGGTTGGTTCTATTCTACTCTGCCGGATACCACACGGCTTAACGGCTAAAAGGTCATACACCGGCTTTATTGGTGATGACTGACTAACTGATGAACTTCAAGAACGTCAGATGCATGTTGCATGTAACTAGTGAGCCTGTATGACCGACCAGATGTGAGCACGTGGACGAGGCAAAAGGATATGTAAGGATCGTAGCAGGTGGCGTTCTAAAGTGTCTATGCTCATGGGACAAAGACGTGACCTTTAGGTATTGTGTGTGTTGGCGACAGATCTGGCAGCCCCGTTGCTAGGGGCTTGTTGTGGTTGGTTGGTTAGCGACGGGGCGGCTTACATTATTTTCTTTTTTCCTAAAATTGTAACGTGATCCAATTACCTATTAGACCCAATTGCACCTTTTACTCTTTACTGTCTTTGTGTAATTTGGTGCCCAGTGTGCATGTTATACAGCGTGTAACAGAAAAATGTGGTCATACAAAACTCGAGACCTACCTACTCGACCCAAATTATGATTATTTTTTCGAGATTACGATGTTTGTCTCATGGAGAAAGTAATTCGTTGTATGGTTTGTACCACATCATTAAACATGACCATACCTTTTCGATACATTTTGTATAGAAGTTGCAAATAAAACCAGTGAAAATAATGTTATGTGAATGAAAAAGGTTTTCTTGTTTCCGAATAGGGATTGAGATTCCTTCGATATTTTATCCAACTTCGAACTTCCTAGAAGTCGGGTCATGAATTTTGACGCAAGATGAATTGTGTCTATAAACTTTGTTCTTTCGCAATAGTCAGAAGAAATCTGAAATAAGTTTCAAATTGGTTTACGTCTATCAAATATTGACATTGAGATGTGTTTTTATTTACCTCAACGGTTAAGTGGTCGCAAGCGCGGCTGTTCGGTTGAGCCTGTGTTCGATTCCCGGGTAAGGAAAAGTGTTATTGGGTTTTTCCATCTGGAATTTATCAGCTGCAGATAGCAGAAATGGAGTCTGGATCTGTGCCCGGTTGATGGCAATAGGCTCGGCCCCTATCACATAACTGACGAAATGTGGGTGTACTATTAGGTACACTTCTGCCTAACCCTTCGAGGTTTACTGGCATGATGTTATGTTATGTTTGTTTATCTATACTACGAGTAATATTATAAAGAGGTAACATTTTGTTTGTAAGTTTGTATGTAGGGGGTAATCTCCGGAAGTAATGAACCGATTTCAAAAATTCTTTCACCATTAGAAAGCTACATTCACCCTGAGTAACATAGGCTATATTTTATTCCCGTACTCCCACGGGAATGGGAACTACGCGGGTGAAACCGCGGGACGTCCGCTAGTCAGTTATATAAAAGATAGGCAGAAAATGTTAGTGTACAAGGTAGTACCTATGAGTTATAATAATTATAACGACCATCTAAGTAAAACACACGGGTGTACAAACTGCCAATCTTCTCAATACGTTGAAGAAAAATATAATGAAGACACATGCATGTCCTAGAACCAAAAGTTCAAAGATACAGATAGATAGAGGACATTACACACAGCGCCATCTAGTGCCACACTAAGCAACGAGGCTTGTGTCGTGGACACCAGATAGTTGATATACTACATAGATACTTTTTGTTTGTAAATACATACTTATTATACATATAAACATCCATGACTCGGAGACAAATGTCCATGCTCATCACACAAACATTTGCTCCGACCGGGATTCGAACCCGGGACCCTAAGAACGTAAGGCAGCCTCACTACTGCTGCGCCAATCGGGTCGTCTCAATCTGACTTGCTGGCTTGATATATATAATCTGGCTTGATATTCTTAATATGCTTTGCAAACAAGCTTAACGTTATTATGTCTACCGAAGCTCTTATTATTAAAATTTTCGGTAGACAGATTACAAAATTTTAAGCAAACATTCTTTTACAACGTGCAAAACTGTTACTTTACCAAAAATAACCAAGACTATAAATTACTGCGTTAAAGATATCAATGAAGTCAACACGTCTGTTCCATTAATCAGTTTTACTGGTCCCTTTCACGCCATAAAACGTTATTATCAATTTCGGAGATCAAAATTATCGCTTTAATACGGGAATATTGCTGGAGTTTCCTGAGAACTTATCACGGCCACGCCTTACCGAGAGAAGCCCTGTGATACAGTAGTGGTAACGATATAGGCTTGTGCCTACTATAGCTGCCTAATTATTCCGTTTGGCTCAAACACGACCGTCTGTACTCTCAACAGTTCGGTTGCAAAATCATTCAAATTGTTAATGGATTTTTTCGTTAAGAATGGTTATTAGCCCGAAATTGGAAAGTTGGAAGAATGACACCTCCGTGCCTCGGAAAACAAGTTTAGCTGTTGGTTTTATCTCTGATATCTCGGTAGTGTCGGACTGCCCCACCGGACTATGAGAGAGTGCATCTGTGTTTGTGCACACACTTCTGCACTATAATATGTCCCGCATCGATGGCTAGTCTTCGTTGATATTGGCTAGGACTGAAGAACGGTCAGGAGGACTTTGTACTTGAACATAGTTTTCGTGATATGACCTGTAATTGAGTGCGTTACAAGACCTTGTATTCTTTAATAGTTTGAATTTTTCTAAGAAATTGTAATGGTGCTCGTTGGTAATCCAAAATAAATAAATAAGTATTGTTTACCTGTGTAACTTTTCCCTTCAGAGAATACTACATACAACAGAATGCTAGATTTTGATTTACCTTAAATATTAAAAAAAAAAATCGCTTGCTCTATCTCCTCATTGACTGACGTAACAAACAGTTCATGACGTCCCGTCGTCCGACGTCATACAATTACGTCTTCACAACAGACGTTGACATAAAAAAGCACTAGCAAAATAGTGGCAAGGTGGTGGTTGAGATTTATGTCGCAGAGATTGCTGGTACAGACATTATAATATGAATAAATTACCATAAACAAAAACTATAATGCTACTGAAATTATTCTAAATTTTATCATCTGTCATACATTTTTGGAGGACGGTTAAAGATAAAAGGAGGTATATTTAGCATTTAAATTTTAATGTTACTAAACGTACCTACCTGAACTAGGAAAGGGAGGATTAATATTAGTTGATAACATTGTAGCTAGTAAAACTCACATCACGCCTGTTATCAACAAAGGGTTAAGCACAGGTGGAGTAGTAGTCTATACCCACATTCTGCGTTTTCTTTCATCTTTATTTTACGATCACAATTATCTATCAACCAATTATCTTTATTTCCTTAATTGTAATAACCGGAAAAATCTTACTTTGGCTGACAGACAAGGTCTACAAAGTTGCAAGATTGAACGACCCCTAGGTTGACCGCAACAATTTTCCTCTGAACTGACAGATTGACCTGTCAGTTTCGGGAATCTGGGTAATTTCCTATTACGTTGATTCCATTTGGATCAAACAACTCCGCTTCCTTGTCTTGATTGTAAGAACAAAGAATAAGTATACTAGCGATACGCCCCCGCTTCGCATGATTCGTCTAACAAAACATCTAGATTTCTGTACATGGAAAAATAAAATATTTAGTTATCGTATTGCAAGTAGCAACAAAAGGTATAAGAAGAATAAGTAGAAAATAAATGAATGTGTTATACTTTCTTTCCATGTTTTATACACAACATGACATGACATATTTTACACCTTCCAAAATAAAGATTCCAAATGATGCTGCAAAACGCATGAAAATCGTTTGTAGAATTAAAAAAAAAAAAAAAAACAGCCGCACAAACAGAAACAAAAAGCGTCTAATTATTATTTATAGTATGTATACCGGATTTAACGAATCCTTCAAGAAACCATCAACATCAGCCAAGTATTTTGATATCAAACTCAGTAATACAACCTAAAAATTATTGTCTAAAGTCACGGTTCGCGGTAGCGCTCAATTTAACGCACTCAAAACA
The DNA here is from genome assembly GCA_905147715.2 of Xestia xanthographa. NCBI lineage: Eukaryota > Metazoa > Arthropoda > Insecta > Lepidoptera > Noctuidae > Xestia > Xestia xanthographa. The sequence goes on from LR990649.1 coordinate 30,436,127, forward strand.
TTGTGCTGACGGACACATTGAATAGTACAGAGTACAGAGGTCATAGAAGAACCTATGTCAAGTAAAGCTGCACATTTAAAACTCTTATTTATAAAAAAAACCGGCCAAGTGCGAGTCGGACTCGCGCACGAAGGGTTCCGTACCATTATTATCAAAAAAAGGGCAAAAAAATCACGTTTGTTGTATGGGAGCCCCCCTTAAATATTAATTTTATTCTGTTTTTAGTATTTGTTGTTATAGCGGCAACAGAAATACATCATCTGTGAAAATTTCAACTGTCTAGCTTTCACGGTTCATGAGATACAGCCTGGTGACAGACAGACGGACAGACGGACAGACGGACAGACAGCGAAGTCTTAGTAATAGGGTTCCGTTTTTACCCTTTGGGTACGGAACCCTAAAAACGTGTGAAAAAGTTGGAACGTTGACTTTCAATATCTCCCTTACGGAGGAGATATTGAATACCTGGGTATAGTCCAGAACGAAAAATGATCGCAATGGCGGGAAAAACAAGCGCATTCCGGCTTTGTTAAGGGTATTCTTATATAGCCTCTCATTTATTTAAACACGAGTAGCTTCCTCATACAAACCTAAAATAATAAATAAATAGAACCCAAGAAAAGACATAAAAACTTACCAGGAAAACATATCTTCCCGATGTTATTAAATAAACAAGATACCGTGGTCCGTATGTCTGTTGTTGGTATAGGACATTATTTCCGAGCCTACTTACTGTGCGGCGGTTTATGACGAAATACTTTGTTTATGACTTAGTTTTAGTAGGTAGGGCTGTCAGACTTATGGATTCTCAAGATCAGTCGTTTAAAGTTAACTTCGTTTATTTATTTAAAATATTAGGTAGGTACATTTCTACCTAACCCTTCGGAGATTACAGGCGTGATGTTTTGTGTTTTTCGATCTGATGGGATACTAGCTTATGCCCGTGGCTTCGCCCGTATGGAGTAAGTAAGTAATGGTCCCACGGGATCGTACAACCGAAATAAAAAGCGTATCCTATGGTGTTAACTCAAGTTATAAACTATCAATCAAAAATCTGTGCCAATCTGTGAGCCAAATTTAGTCCAAATCAGTTCAATATTTTGCATGAACGAGTAACAGGAGTAGGAAAGTAGGATTATAATTTCATTATGTATTTGATATTTTTCCTACCACGTTAATTACGGCTTGCAGTCTAACAGGTTGAAGCTGAATACCAGTATATTTTACATGGAGCGACTGCATATCTTACCTCCACATCTTACTGTGCGTAGCTGCCGTGTCTATAATTTTGTTAATTTAAAACAGTTATATTTCTTTCCTTTCTATGCAAACTTACCTATACAATTTGCCACTGTATTTGTTGTTATAGCGGCAACAGAAATACATCATCTGTGAAAATTTCAACTGTCTAGCTTTCACGGTTCATGAGATACAGCCTGGTGACAGACAGACGGACAGACGGACAGACGGACAGACAGCGAAGTCTTAGTAATAGGGTTCCGTTTTTACCCTTTGGGTACGGAACCCTAAAAACGTGTGAAAAAGTTGGAACGTTGACTTTCAATATCTCCCTTACGGAGGAGATATTGAATACCTGGGTATAGTCCAGAACGAAAAATGATCGCAATGGCGGGAAAAACAAGCGCATTCCGGCTTTGTTAAGGGTATTCTTATATAGCCTCTCATTTATTTAAACACGAGTAGCTTCCTCATACAAACCTAAAATAATAAATAAATAGAACCCAAGAAAAGACATAAAAACTTACCAGGAAAACATATCTTCCCGATGTTATTAAATAAACAAGATACCGTGGTCCGTATGTCTGTTGTTGGTATAGGACATTATTTCCGAGCCTACTTACTGTGCGGCGGTTTATGACGAAATACTTTGTTTATGACTTAGTTTTAGTAGGTAGGGCTGTCAGACTTATGGATTCTCAAGATCAGTCGTTTAAAGTTAACTTCGTTTATTTATTTAAAATATTAGGTAGGTACATTTCTACCTAACCCTTCGGAGATTACAGGCGTGATGTTTTGTGTTTTTCGATCTGATGGGATACTAGCTTATGCCCGTGGCTTCGCCCGTATGGAGTAAGTAAGTAATGGTCCCACGGGATCGTACAACCGAAATAAAAAGCGTATCCTATGGTGTTAACTCAAGTTATAAACTATCAATCAAAAATCTGTGCCAATCTGTGAGCCAAATTTAGTCCAAATCAGTTCAATATTTTGCATGAACGAGTAACAGGAGTAGGAAAGTAGGATTATAATTTCATTATGTATTTGATATTTTTCCTACCACGTTAATTACGGCTTGCAGTCTAACAGGTTGAAGCTGAATACCAGTATATTTTACATGGAGCGACTGCATATCTTACCTCCACATCTTACTGTGCGTAGCTGCCGTGTCTATAATTTTGTTAATTTAAAACAGTTATATTTCTTTCCTTTCTATGCAAACTTACCTATACAATTTGCCACTAGTCAGTGATCTACAAACCACAAAGGCTACAAGGGCCCAAATCTCAATCAAGTACTGTTTCTCGACCCTAACCTGACCCGGATACCTATTCGATAGGACGTAGTCTACTACTTAACTATCTAATCTATTTTCAGTCTTCCTCATTTCTTATAACCTGACACCCCTAACTATAGTTTGTTACGTGACCCTATCTTTTTGTCCGACTTTTTATTTGTACACTGATATCAGCAAAAAGGTAAAAAGAAACAAAAAACAAACCACCATGCTATTTACCGCCAAGGTTGATGCTGTTGCAATAAACAATGATTTATTAAATTATGGTGTGCTGTATATTACAGGTTATTGCAGTCCCTGCGGCAAAGCACCCGTTGTAAAGGAGAAATGTCGAACGACATGACAATTTTGAGGCCAATTATTTTGTCTTTGCAACGGCGTAGCAAACGTAGCCGTAGCGGCGCGCGGCGTCTACGCTTCGTAGCCCGTAGCAATTATTACGTCGTAGTTACAAAATGTTTCGGTGATAGAAAGAGATTTTAGTTTTGTATTCAAGACATTTTAAACTTCTTATTCTAGTATATTTTAGAGGTTGATTATAGCTTTATCTATAACATAAAAGGTGTAAAACACCTCTTAACGAAACCGAAAGGCACTTGTTCTCCCTGTCATTACGATCATTTTTTTGTTCTACACCATACCTGGGAACCTTCTGGTTACGGAGATATTGGGGATAAAAATTCCAACTTTTTGACAAGTCTTTTTTTAAATACAAGTTTTTAATGTAAGATCTTTACTTTAAATACCTACACGACCCCTGTACTATTCAATCCATCCATTAGCATAATGTTTTGAATGCGTTACATTGAGTTCTACCACAAAAAAAAGATTTTTCACCCCAAAAAAAAAAGTCGTTTCCCAGCAATATTTTTTGCGTAAAGTTACTTAGTTTGATGTACAGAATGCTTGGTTAACGGCTTCGTGATGAGGTCTTTTACACCATGTATATAAAATTCTCGTATCACGGTGTTTGTGGTCGCACTCCTCCGAAACGGCTTGACATATTTTTTTGTTTTTTCGGTAGGTATGTGAATAGGTCATAAAGTATATTTCATATCATAATTTATATGACAGAACAACGTTTGCGTGGTCATCTAGTAATAATTAAAAAAAAACATTAGATGAAACCATTTAATTTGCTTAAATTTTCTAAAACCCCCAAGGTTTTAGAAAATTTAAGATAAACGTGATAGTAATGACCCTGATCCAACCTTTGTTTCTTTGTTGCCACCACTTACATTTATTCGTTTTGTGTTATCAGGAAAGCGATCTATAGGTAATTGATATCGACAACCATTGTCTGTGTAATGCTATGCGTCTGTTCCATATTTTGATGAGTAAAGACTTGTGCACATCAACAATACTGTAATATAATATATAGAAGTCTGTTTCTGTTCATCGAGTTAAAAATCGATAGACTTGTACTAAAAAAATCTAGTTTAAAATAATGTGTACTCATTTGCCCGAATCAGAGATCAAACAGAGTTTCACGTGAGCAGTAAATTGGGCTTGTGTGCAGTAGACCGATCGAAAAGGGATACTTTTAATAGTACATTAAACACACATTATTCTTCAGATCAACAAGTTTAAATCCTTAGCAAGACCTCTTGGATTGAATATCTATCTGAAACAAAAACTCGCTATTGAACTCTACCCCTAAGGGTATCAAAGGGCGGTGACCGAGAAATGCCTTCTCAATACACAATCTATACTTCTATAATATCTATGTAGCTGTATTATGTACTTCGGCACAAAGATTTAAATTCTTAGATTTCAAATGTGAAAATATGCATCCCGAATCATTCACTTGTAGAAAGAAAGTAAAGTATGAGACTCGCCAGAGTAACTTCATTGGTTCTGGTAAATCTGACATTAACACTGTTAAAACATTACTTCGCGTGCCTTCAAGTTACCAACAACTCATGTCATTTTATTAAAGCTAAAAGTGTGACTGGCCATGTGTAATACGTTAACGGTGCCATTTTAATCTCGTTTCAAAAACAAAATTGCGTTCATTAGTCATTCTATACGTACGTCAAAACGAAATAGAAACATAGCCATGTTCTGACACAGTGAGGAGAGAATCTAATGATTCAAACCAATGCTTCTATACCGACGTCAGGACTAGCTGGTTAGCATCATTGAATATGGAACAAGTTTGGCGATGATATCTCGATCTCTAGTCGTACAAAACTGTGTTGTTTCGGTTTCTGTGTGTGAATTTGTTCTTCACTTTTTGGGTCAAATGGAGGCTATTTTTTTATCCTTACTATTTTCATTTCGAATAGGAAAATAAATTAATGGTGATAATTATGTGCTCGTACAATGTTATTTCAATAAGCCCTGGTTTATTTGAAAACATTAAGACCTAAAGAAATAAAACAAAATACACTCACAATTATTTCTGAGCACTTTTGAATCGTTTTTCAGTTTCGTGAAACACAATGTCTCCTTCAAACAACACATCTGAAAAGCAATATAAAATATAAACTGTAGTTTCCGAGAAGTTACAACTTGACAAGAACTTTTGAAACTGAGCGGTGTATCATAAATAATTACTTTAACGTATCTCGCTGCATAATATTGTTTAGTACCAACCTCGTACGTACATCATTGTTATTCTATGTTATTCTATATACTAGTACAGACATGCCTTAAAAAAAACTAAATATTGGTGCAAATCTTTCTAGATTTGGAGATTCGTATTTTGCCTTTTTTACTATACCTACTAAATTCAACCCATTAACTTATCGATTTGCTTAGCCTCAAATGGAATTTTAGGAGAATTTACATCGTCAAAAAATGTAGTGCAATGATCCTGATTGAATAAAAAAAAACTGACTAATTAACACATTTCTGTCCAGTCAACAAAAAAATTGGCAATACCTACGTAGAACAGAATTTTGTATTCTGTTCTACATAGGTATTTCCATTTTTTTCATTTCGAATAGGAAAATAAAATAATGGTGATATGTGCTCGTACAATGTTATTTCAATAAGCTCTGGTATATTCGAAAACATTAAGACCTAAAGAAATAAAACAAAATACACTTACAATGTCTGGGCGCTTTTAAATCGTTTTTCAGTTTCGTGGAACACAATGTCTCCAAATTGGCAAAACCTATGTAGAACAGAATACAAACGAAGCACTTTTAGTTCTTACTGTTTATGTTCCTCGGAATTTTCCTCAATTTTTTTGGGATTTCACCCCACAAAAATCCATCACAAATTCAGCATAGTAGCCATGGGTTGTTTCCATGGAATCCTGATACATAACATAGTTCAAATACATACCACACTAAAGCATTTTATGGTAACCTCAAGCTTTAGTTTTAAAACAGCAATTTTGCATGGTCCTCTGCGAGTAATAAAATGCTTTTCGGTTGAAAACCTTTTAGGTTTTTGGGTTTAACAGGAGCTGTTTTAGCGTGTACATAAATGTAAAATAGAGAAGAAAATTCATGGAATTTATTTTAAGACAAAATAGAAATTTGAGTTGAAAAAGTTTTAAAAAGTTGGTGCAGGCGATTTGGGGTAGTTATATGAATTTTATTAAAGCGACATGAAGAACAATGTCCACGCTACATTTTATGCTTGTTATATATTTAGGTTGATATGATGTTATTCAGTTAGCTTTTGTAACATTTAAAATACCCTAAATTCATTATTCATTTGTCAAGTTTGTAATGTTTATAACGAACAGTGTCGGTCCAGTGGTAAGGCCGTGAATGAACCAACTGTGTTCGAACACGCCCGTTGTACGCAAGGCCTTACTTTCTGTAATTTATTTTAATCACTGCTGTCAAAGCAGTATAGGAAAACATTGACAAGAAAGCAGAAAAACTTGTTTGCTTATCTGGCATCATTCCCCATAAAGTGCACTCTTTTACGGTCGATTGATCATTCCCTAAAGACCCAACTTTACGAGCTGCGGAAAATAAACAACTGCTTCCTTTCTTTAGGTCCTGTCATTATCATAAAAGCGTAAGTCCCTTATTTCCTGATCGTACCGTACTCAGGAGGCAATAGATATATCTTTCGCAAATTTATGCAAATTGCTATAAATTGCATCCACATAGATGGGCTTTTATTGACGTCAACATAAGAAATAGGTAATTTGGGGTAATGAGATTCTTTTGATAAAGTTGCAAATAAAGAGGATTTTAAATATTGGTTTGAATAGGTGGGTGGTTCTGTCTGTACCTTTGGACAAGTATTCAGTGGGCTTACACAAGTGGAAACAATTTTCAAAGCGTTGCTTATTTCTACACTGACTTTCTAGAAGATTTAGAATACACATTTCGTCCAGTAAATTCTTGGCCTTTCCATCATGGTTATTGCTGATAGAATGTCCCTTTCTAGGCCCTCAAGATGCAATTTGGTAGGGTTTATTTAAATTCTAACTTCCTAAAACAATCACACAAGCAGCAGTTGTCACTTTTATTGGGAGAAACTATTACCCAAGGCGTGTATCACAAAATATGTTGGAAATTTTAAAATTGCTTCTTCATTTGCTGCAAAGTAATTTGCCGTGAATTATTTTAGTAAAGCTACTCATAAAATGTCTGTTTACGATTCACTTGCATGCATTTATGCACTATATGTAGCAAATGCAGCAAAAAGATTATTGCTTGAATGTTCTGTTAAAAGATTACACATTTAATTGTGAACATTGCTGCAGCATTGCACAGGAATTCCGTAGCATGCCAGTTTTTAAATTTAATTTATAAAAATAGTTTACAACGGGAGACCATTAGGCATTTAAATAACTTCAACAAAGCCAAGCGATGCATACAATTTTGCAGCTTAACAAATAATAATGCATTAAATAAAAACAATTTTATATAAACGTATAGATAAAATAAATATTCGAAATATTATTTCGTGATAGTAAAAATTGATGAAATTTTTTACACCGAAACAATAGCAGAAAAAAGTACAAACAAACATCAATACAACAAAAAGTATAAACTTTGAACCCCTTCACCCAAAAATAACGTCTGTAGCAACATAATTCATCCCAAAAACTTAAGTAGGTATAACATAATGGAATACCCGGCTAAAGGTGATAATTTTTCATTTTGTCATCAAAAGCCTGACCTCGAGGAAATACTTTGTTGACGGCAAACAATTTCGTCAGAGGCCGATAAGCGGCTCCTAGAACCCTCTTACATATTTTTCTCACATTAGGTTTAGTCTACAGACGCGATGCGAAAGAGAAGAATCTTGCTGCGAACAGCGCCCAATACTGGAGCCTTACGCTACGTATAGAATTCCTGTTTACAAAAAACATACTTATCATCGGCCCTTATCATAGGGGCCGAGCCTAATCGGTCAAGTCCAAAAACTATACTGCAACTGATAGAATAATCCAACAATTCTTTTTCCGACTTGGAAATTGGACCCAGAACCTAAGCAGAATAATTAATGATTGCGACCACTGGACCAACGTGCAACGAGGCCAAATGCTGCTAAACACTTGTGAAGTATTTGGTGCTTCCAAGGAGGCATTTCCGGTATACTTCAATATAATTTGTACCTTTAAGTTTAGAAAATAAGTTCTATAGTTTAATCGTTGCTAGCTTGTCACGTCAACTCAAATTATCCTGCTAATCAGAGCTTTTTGAACGTCATAAATTACTATAGTCCTCCAAAACTTCGCCATTCACGACTTATAAGTTTAATCAAACACACGACGATTTCTTAACAATTGATCGACAGCGCCGCGCACAGTAACCTGTTAAATTGTGAGCGCAATGTCGTCGCGACCCACTGTAGATGGACCCTAATATCATATTATCAGGTCTCAGGAAGGTTACGGCCACTTCGGATTTTGTAACGGGTAGTAATTTTATAATTTTGTGCGACAGTTTTGGGGCAAAACTGTTGTTGTATTTTGTAGTGCAAAGTGGATTCGTTGGAGAAGTTTGGTACAATATTTTGTTACCAATTTATTCGTTTCTGTATAAACCCTGGACTATTGGTAAAGATATTAATTTGGATCATCAGGTTAGCAATAAAAGCAATGTTACTTATTATGGTGCATGAAATAGTGAAAAATTGAATTAAATTGGTAAGTGATGGGTGATTTTTTTCTGGCCGTGTGGTATACGGCTAATGTCTGAGGCAGAACACTTTGCGCCTCCGTAGACCAGAGAATGGGCAGCAGCGTTTTCTGTTAGTCTTCCATCACTACTGCGATCTCCAATCCGCCTGCCAAGCGTGGAGATTACGGCAAATTCCACCCATCATGGGAGAGGCTTATGTCCAGCAGTGGACGTTATGGGCTGTTGTTGGGTGATTTCTTTGTCCAGCAGCTGACTTCCATTCTCAGGATCTTCATATGTTTTTGTTCTATGTTCAAAGTTCAAGTACAAAAAGTACATAATATAATTAAAAACATGAAAGCGACGCCGCGACCTAAATCAAAAGCACCTACCATTGTCATTATAATTGCATTTGGTTTTATAATAAAAAAGAACCTTTTACATTTTTAGCTATCATGTAATGTGTGCTGAAACAATTTTGTGTAAATAAGCTTGCATGTTAATTGAGAACCGACGTGTTTGTGAGCATGTTGGCGATGCAAACAAAAACCGCACTAATTAAAACTGAATGCAATAAATTCATACTCTTCAAAATATGTGGTTAAGATGTGAAATATTAACAAAGAGTTGTGTAAATAATAGTTCTATTTAGGACTATTTTAGAGGTGTAAAAGGGTTGAGCTGTAACTAGAAATATATTTTTTTCATAATTAATTGAAAAGCGAGTGGTGTTTGTGAAATGTATGTATGCATGCTTATTGACTTGTGTTTTCAAACGCACGATTTAAATGACATAACTTGTGATTTATAATTCCCAGAAAAACATTATTATTAAAATCTCGTTCCGTAATGCGAGCATAATTCCAACTAAATGATTACTGAAGAGAAAGAAGCAACACCTCAAGAATAAAATATTGCTTATACTGCTACAAGCTTGAGAGATACACAAATCTTATGACATTCATTTATGTTTAATAAAAATTTGCTTTAATAAAAATCTCTTTTTATGAAACTTTTTACAAAAGTGACATTATTCAAATTGGTTGAATGTAGTTTGACAGGAGATCATTACTTGAATTTTATTAAAAACGTGTAGTCATCACATATTTTTCGCAGGTAATGCTCGCATTGTCGCATAAAAGTTTAATAATATCAATGTCAAGTCATGCTATTGTATCTGTTTATTCATCTCGGTTCACCTGGGTTTGAACTTGCTACTATCATTTAAAAGTCATCAAAGAAATTAAGTAGATTTTGTTATTTTACACTCACCATCTCTTGCCCATATCCCAATTAAGGTATTTGGTGTCAAATTGTTATTTTGTATATAACTCGTTTGATAATAACTAATGGACTATATACGTATTTAATATTAATGGCATTTTTTTTTTTGGCATATTTTTTTGTTATTTAAATTATTCGTATTCATCTGGACTGCCTACATACGTTGCTACTAACTTAGTCTTAAGATATATTAATATGCTACTAACAAAGTATGGACATTACCAAGTCTGAAATAAACATTTTTATTTTTTTTTATTTATAAATTAAAATAAACTAAACTAACCTAGACAATAAACTTAAAAAATGGCGTCAAAAAACTCCTCCTCAACGCTGTCAGCTAGTAATGTCCCCAAGAGATTCGCGGCGTTACCACGCTGTATGGCAACGTTAAGCTTTTGGCCAAGGTAAAAGCCAGCCCCTGGGTCACGGCAAGTGTCATGTCGGCACAGCTTGCTCTTCTATACTTCTGTATTATTCGCATCTCAGTTCCCTTCCTAGCCACATCATCTTTTACAGAGTTCATTCATCGTTTATTTCATCTTCTTCTACTTTTATAGCCTGGAAATATTCATATTAAAAAATGTCCACGAGCAAAACAGCTTTTTTACCAAATAAAATCATTCATCCTTTTGGATTTCGTCATAGGGTAGATAGGAAATATTTTTCTAATAAATTCGTTCCCCGCCGAAACGTTGTAAAAAGGTTTCTGGCAGGCAATTCATCAAGAAGAGTATGGAACCACCTAGTTTATTAGGTTTTTTATCTTCATCAATCAATCAGTTTTAACAAGAAATTAGAACTCCACCTGAACTAGACTTACCTAAAAAATCTGTAGACAGGTAATGGTAAGCCTATTTAAAATCCTTTTCAACCTCAGCCTTGCTCTCAATAAACCCCTTTCAAGGTAAGTCTTGCTTGATGTATAATTCTAAAAATAAAGTACCTCTAAGATACAGTACACTAGAATTCAGTAGTAAATAAATAAACTACGAAAATAGCTCTTACTGCTACGCCGTAAAGATGCTGTCTATATAATTTTTTTACCAACGTGGGGATTGTACCATCTTTCTTTATTTTTTTGTGAACCTCAGAATTATGGTAATACGAACTCATTCAACCTTACTTCAGCTTAAAAAAAAACTTTAATCACAAAGTGGTTCCTTGGCCCACTTTAATGAGCATTATAGGATTTTATATTAGAAAAAGTTACATGGATTTTCGTTCGTGCCTCAGCCTTACCTTTGAGTTTATATTGCAACTTCACAAAGGTTAGAAGATGTGCTCCCGTCGAATTAATTTTGTGGAATATTTTCGTTTTTTATTTACTTTTGAGGTTATAAGCGGAAAAACGTGGGTTGGAAAAGGACTGTCGAAGTTTAATTAGGTGTTCAAAAGATGATGCAGGAAAAAGACTACCTACTATGTTACAAGGTTAGTTATTGTGTCTACAAACAAAATCTAACGGTTATTTAGCACGGGGATGGGCAGAAAATAAAGAATGCCACCTGATCTGTCTACGTTCATACAGTGAGTGGCAGATAGATAACCACGCAACTTATGGGTCTAATAGTAAATTAAATAGAGAACATAAAATAATCAGAAAAAAAACGTGTCTTTAATACAGGCATACACGAACTCGCACCATTTTCCAATGGGAGTAGGCAGAAACTACAGAACGCCGTCTGCTACGACCTATCATAGGTACTTCTTTCGCCTTGTCCACGTTTATCATCAGTTCATACACACACGCCAGTTACGAGTATCCACAACACACCTGACTTGTTCGGCAATGTTAAAACAAAAACGTGCAGTACAAACACAATTCCCGATTTTTTCGTTATCACTACACATTTTGGTTCAGTTCACTGCTCCCGATTTTTTCATTTCACCGCAACTCCTGCTTTTCCCCAAGGGAAGTGAATATATTTCAGATATGCATCAGGAACAAATAACCTACTTTAACTTTTTTCCTCAATGAAAATATCGCAGAAAAACAATTCGTGCAAGCCTTTTTCTTCTACATAACCACGATGAATTATCATTGTTTGATATTTTTGTGGCTAAATAATAACAGTCGCTCGGGTCGATCTTTAGGTTAAGCCGTGCTTGCCTAGGTTGGTCTGTGGAGTGGTGACCACCCATTACATACCGAGTTTCCTCCGTGCCTCGGAAAGCACGTTGGTCCCGGCTGTCATTTGAAGATCTTTGACAATCGTTACAGGTAGTCAGTGGCCCAAAAAAACCAGACTTACCAAGGGGTATCGTATTACCCAGTACTAACTGGGTTGTGGAGGTTAGATAGGCAGTCACTCCATGTAAAGTACAGGTATTCAGCTGCATCAGGTTAGACTGGAAGCCGACCCCAACCTATTTGGGAAAAGGCTATGCAGATGATGATCTCTTCAACGTCTTTACTTTTTCAGCGGATTTGTATTTACATTCGTTTAGCAGCGATTTAATTCAAGTAGCAAGACTTGTTCAAACGTCAGTCCGAAAGTGTATTTTTTTATTGCGCAGTGACACGATTAGACGTAAAATAATTTAACTCGCTATTAATTAACGCATTCATCACATTAACGAAAATGTAAATAATTGAGACCTTAATCTCTTGGAGACCATCGTTAATGGAATGGTCACAAGTGCTTCTGCTGAGCATGAGGTCCTGGGTTCGACTCCCGGGTCGGTCAAAGTCATGATCTGCCTAGCCTTTTCCCTACTATGTTAAGGTCAGCTTCAAGTCTAATCGGATGCAGCTGAATACCATGAAGCGACTGCCTATCTGAACTCCACAAGCCAGTTAGGGTAGTCCGAAAGTTTCTCCAGTTTTGTTTTAAGTCCCAAGTAATAGGCGGCGAGCCTATTGCCATCAACCGGGCACAAATCCAGACTCCATGCTACTGAGAAATTCGTGATCCAAAACCTCGACCACATTATGCTCAACAGTCGCTTACGACCACTCGACCAACGAGGCATTCACTTTAAATTCATCATCATTTTCAGCCCATAATGTTCTCACTGCTGGGACACAGGCCTCTCAGTGAGAGGAAATGGGCCACCACGCGGGCTCAGTGCGGGTTAGTAGATGTCACATGTCTTCGACTTTGGCTTTTAGGACATGCCGGTTTCGTCATGATGTTTTCCTACACCATTTTTGAGAGCAGTGGTGATCAAATAAATTAGACAAAGTAATGCGCCTGACTGTGTTTGAACCTACGACTTACTGTTCGTAAGTCAGGGCTGCCACCACTGGGCCACCGCTGCTCTGTTCATGAGCACTTTAAATTATTAAGAACAAAATGAACGCACCAAACAGATAGGAGACCGTTTAATTTTAATAAGAAAAGTTGTGTAAGAAATGAATAAACCTTACCTCTGAGACCTCTGTTACCTTCCAGCCACAGTAATAACATACTGAATCTAACTTTGCAATACAGTTTAAATAGTAATAAGTTTGCAGTAACTCGCAATAAGCTTGCAATAACGCTAAGCGGGGAACTCGTTCTAGAGTAGTATAGATATGTAAATAAGTATTTATAAAGTTTTGTAGTGCACCTATTCTGTATTCCTGTTCAGATAACATTGGTTTATAAGTAATCAAGCGTTAATTACTCTCGCGAAGCTAATGTTATTGAAAGAATATTACATCTTGTCGCTTGATTTGAACCCGACTGTACTAGACGGAGGTCAATGTGTTCTAGGGAATAAATTCCACACAGGAAACAAACGGTAAAATTTGCTGTCTTCGCATTCTTGGGTTATGTTATTGAAGATACCCAGCTCAACAACACAACAACAACAGCCCATAACGTCCACTGCTGGACATAAACCTCTCCCATGATGGGAGGAATTTGCCGTAATCTCCACGCTTGGCAGGCGGATTGGAGATCGCAATGATGAAAGACTAACAGAAAACGCTACTGCCCATTCTCTGGTCTACGGATGCGCAAGGCGTTCTACCTCAGACATTAGTCGCCTTATACGACACCCGTGAGTGTAATGGGTTGGTTCTATTCTACTCTGCCGGATACCACACGGCTCCACAACACGCATGAGGATAACCTTGATGATTGAAGTTTATTCATTTTCTATATGAGCAACCAGGGAAAATGCATTGCACGGGCTCAGTGGCCACTTATATAAATCAATCTAACTAAATCTACCATTACTACCATCATGCCAAGAAGTACTTTTAACATCTATTCACAGATAGGCAAGAATAATGTTACAATTATTTCGCAGTAACCTGCCACAAAATTGGTATAATCGGCAATTCTAGATGAAATGTGGCTGATAACTACGACAAATGATAATTTTATAGTCTCTTTTTGTGGTTCATTTATGGCGTTGGAAATATATTTTATATTTGGGGCGTTGGAACGACAGTATTTCAAATTTTGTTGGACCAGAACTTGCTCACTTCCATGTCGTCGTGGGGCAGTCGCTCTCTGAGCCTCAAACATTGCACACAATAAGAACTTCTTAATAAGTAAATGGCAAAATGATTATAATCACAGATCAGACATCAGAAGGTGGAAATAATTAAATAATATTTTTTAATACACTTCCTCGAAACTACGATTAGGTACAACATGCAATGTATTACACACGCGTACGATTTTTTCCACTTTCCCGCACGTGTGCGGGAATGGAAATTGCCACAGATAACTATACCTATACTTAGTCCAAATTGGTTCAATGCCTATAGTCTGAGGTGAATGTTTTATTTTTATTTTTGCAAAGCACTACGCGTCTTTAAAAATTTTTTCGTCTCTGCTCAAAAACACCCTCGCCTACGGCTCGGGTATAATTCCGCCTCGAATGCAATAACAAACTTTCTCCACTTGTATCAAAATGTACTATTTTTTGGGTTTACGGTCTTACGATGTTTCGTAGATATTCTTATAACATAACACATTACATCTCGATAACAGTACAAACATAGCCTTACGTGTGCACACACATTTCCTACGCTTAAGGTATGGTTCTCACGCACGCGACACCACAACTACCGTACATCACGACTAAGAAATTACAATTGCACACACGACGTAACGAGGGAACCACCCCCTTAGTATACATTATATCCACTGGTGATTCCGCAACCGTTCTTCTAAGACCGATTTTAATAAATTAAGACTTGCAGTGTGACTTGCATGAGCAGTGATTTTTAGGGTTCCGTACCTCAAAAGGAAAAAACGGAACTCTTATAAGATCACTTTCTTGTCCGTCTGTGTCGGTCACCACCGATTTTTATCAGGAACGGGTGGACCTAGCAAGTTGAAATTTATACCAGATACTGAGATCTGTAGTAACTATTAAGTGTATAGGTTTAGGTCCTGAGTCAACATCCTAAAAAGATATGGGCAAATTTAGATTTTCGCAAAAACTTGTAAGTACCAAAATGTACCTTAATTTTCAACTTTTTTTATCTTTCGGACTTTTCCCTTTACTTGTTCTAGTAGTTATGTATTTAATAAAGACTGGGTAAGTAAGTTTCGCATGTTTTTTTGGGTTTGTTGTGTTAAAACTGTACAAATATACAACAGCTGACAGTCCAAATGTCTCATAATTATATTTAGTTTAGGTTTAGAGAATGTGAAATAGATTTTTACCTAAGCAGATACTCCAAAGAACTTGGATCTGGGTTTGGGCAGTGTGTTTGCATGTAGAAAGTATATTTGGAAAAGACACAGTAGTGACAAGACGAGGTGGCCGAGTGGTTAAGGCGTTGGACTGCTAATCCAATGTGCTCTGCACGCGTGGGTTCGAATCCCATCCTCGTCGACACAAAACGTTTATGGACCTCTTCAAATTTTTATAAAATTATAAGCTTTCTCCTTTCTTTGGGTGGAAGTGGTGAATTTTAATCTTGGTACATTTAAAATCAAAGAAGGAATATCCTTAACGCGTCGTAGTCTTTTGGTTTTTGAAAAGATTTATCAACAAAACATTTTCTCATTCATTCACAAGTGTTTTAATATGACTTTGCCGTTTGTATTAATTCGTTTTTTAATGGGAGTATGACAGCGAAACCCTGTATTAAAATTAGTCACTGATTAATCCCTATTTATCATGGCATGCAATAGATGAAACTCTTACAGAAAACATATTAATATTTAGTCCCCTTACTCAACATTCCATTCTGATTCCAACTGCATATTATTACATTCCAAAACGTATCTACATAACACCCAAAAGATTCTCAGAGCATTAAACTAATCCGCGGAACTATTATTACTAATAGTTGCAGTAAAGTTCAGGGCCCGCCGCCCGCCGCCGGCCGCCCATCAGTCACTTTGATGTACAGCGGAGCCGACCTTTGTAAGGAATTTATTGGCCATTGACACTGGCCTAGCCTTATTTGTGATAGATTGCAGGCTGATTTGTTTTGTGTTGATGCGGGAGGAAAATACTGAAAAATACTCTTTGTTAAAAATTTGAGGGCAGCCTAAGATTAATAAATTTAATATGAATCTTGGGAGAATTAATTCCATTACATAACTATATTACTAGCAGCGGTGGCCCAGTGGTGGCGGCCCCGACTTACGAACAATAAGTCGTGAGTTCGAACCCACACAAGCGCATTACTTTGTGTAATTTATTTCATCACCACTGCTCTCAAAACGATAAAGGAAAACATCGTGAGAAAACTGGCATGTCCTAGAACCAAAAATATCGAAGACATGTGACATCTACGAATCGGCACTGGGCCCGCGTGGTGGATTATAGCCCATTCCCTCTCAGAGAGAGGAGGACTGTGTCCCAGCAGTGGGAATATTAATAGGCTGATGATGATGATGATGATGATGATGATGACTATATTTAACAAAAGACAACGACCAAAATGTTGCCTTTTGATTTGTTGCGAGTGATTTACAAATAACATCCGGAACTTTGCGAAGCACGGAGGAAACTGGGTATGTAATGGGTCCCATCCACAGACCAATCTAGGCAAATGTGGCTTAACCAGAAGATTGATCCAAGCGGCTGTTATTATTTAGCCACGACCTCGATCGTATTTTAATTTTGCAGTGCAAGAATATTTTAAATTAAATATTTACAAAAAATAGATTAATTTACATAAAATAAACTACATACAAGACAACGAATAGGGTAGATGACAAAAAAATCTAATTAGTCTGTCAGATAAATTTCCAAAAAAATTTGGAGTCATGACATTTTTTTTTTTTCATGTAAACAAAAAATTAAGACGCACTGTATCAGTGCGTCGAAAAGTCATGCGACGTCACATTTGAGTACATTTTTTTAAGACGTCACAAGCCCACTCGTGATCTTTGACGTGTTTTATCTTTGTCAATTTTTATTAATTTGATAACACAAAAACCCGTATATATTTTTCGATAATGTAACTGACGGACCAAACAGAATCATATTTTTTTAGTCAGGAATTATCTTAATGGTCTTTGGAATAGAGGTTTTTTTTGTGATAGATCATAAATTGTTATTTCTTTCGTAATAACTATGAGCCTGCTAACATTGTAAATTGAACTTAACTAGCAGGCATCGGTGGTAATGTAATTTCCATGTTATTCAAATTTTCAATTACAAACTTTAAACTAAAACAATTTATTACAGCGATATGCCAAATAGCGCCCCAATAATTTTAGAATTACATACATACATGCACATACATAAATATCGTGCATTTACATATTATATTAGGACAACTGAATGTAAACTACGGATAATTTATGTGAATATATTATTTTATACACGACATGTGTTTTGGGCCGCAAACTAACTAAAATGATCGTCCCGCGAACACGTGGCAGCCGTGTTCATTATGTAAGTACGGTGGTGTGGTCTCGCCGACAAAAGTGACTTCTGGATTTCCGAACAAATTGGTAACATAATTACAAACTTGCCGATTGCATATTCGCGCAACCCATTCGCTTTGGTTAGAACTCGAGATTAGCAGGGAAATATTTGCTTATTTCAGTAGGTCTGACATGAAACGCTGCAGTCAAATAAACCAGAGACATGCTTTACAGAATTTGGTTTATGTACACGTTTAAATAAACAACAGTTGGAATATATAAATTAGACACATTAGCTACACAGGGTGTAAACGGACCCTTCACAAGGCCGTCAACCACGCATTCTGTACATCAAACTAAGTAACTCTACGCAAAAATTATCGACTATTTTTTGGGTAAAAAATCACGTTTTACGGTAAAACTCAATTATGGACGCATTTAATAGGACCTTAAAAACTAGTATAAAAAAAAGTCGGTTTACGGACGATAATTTTACGTGATAACGTAATTTTTCATGATATTAGTGACTTTTACTTAAAAAACAAAATATCATCCCCCTTTTCACCCCCTTAAGGATTGAAATTCTAACAAAACCGTTGCGTTAGCTTCCAACCATACGCCTATATTTAATTTTGTGATTTTTACTTCGAAAATTAAGGACTTTCCATACACAACCATCCCCTTTTTTAACCCTTTGGGGGTGGAATTACCAAAACCCTGAGTCCACGTATAAATTCATTTTCAATCGTCAGGGTAGACAAAAAAAAATTAGGATCCTAACTTTCAAACTGACGGACTTTTATACAAACTTTCAACCCCTATTTATCACCCCTAAGGGCTGAAATTCGAAAAATCCTTCCTTAAGAAAACCACTGTGCAAAATTTCACTTTTCTAGGTCCAAGGGTTCGGGCTGGGCGTTGATCGCAGCGCGCGTAACAGTGTGACCCTTTTTCATGCGGGAAGCCGGTGTTCATCGATTTATAAGACGTATTCACGTCAAAAAATTTTGAAAATTTTGGAACTTTGACCTCTAATATCTCCATAACTAACAGGTTCCCAGGTATGTAAAAGACGCTCGGGAAGGCCACTTCAAATAATAACGTCAGTTATCGTTTTCACTATTTAGTTTTATTTTTTCACAATCACACACGTTAAAGTTATTTCAACACTTGATCGAGCACTGAACAGTTTTATAAAGTTAGAGACAACCTTTCAGCTGGACTGCTGTCGAACGAATGTGCCCCTCGCTATTCGATAACTCCCCACTATAACTCCCACTCTTGCCCCCCTTATTTTGCCACTAAGGTGGTAATTTAACGTGCGAGTCAATACAACTACTTTTAAAGTGTAACAGCTCGGCCATCCGTTCCACAACGAGTCCCATCGTTGAATGTTTTTAATTTTGAGAATACAACCAATAAACATTGTATATAAGTTATGAGGTAACAATCATAAATAAATCATTTTTAATAAATTATTTGCTTAACAATCATAAAAACTATTCAGTTAAAATAACAATCATACAATTCTTCGCTTGAACAATAATCACAAAATATCTCCAACAATTATAACTTAAGACTAGAATTATAACAATATTATCGCTTATAATAACTTAATCATACTAATTTTACATAACACTGTTGACTAGAGTCTTTACATACCACCAGTCCATGACCTTGACTGGGGCCTTACGAATATATGTTATGATTCTCAAATATTATATACCTATTGGTCGGTTACCTTGACCAATACCAGTCCATGACCTTGACCGGGGTCTTTAAGAATCATAACATATATATTGGTCGGTTACCTTGACCAATACCAGTCCATGACCTTGACTGGGGCCTTATGAATCATAACATAATATGCTATGATTATTAAATATTATATATTGGTCGGTTACCTTGACCAATACCAGTCCATGACCTTGACTGGGGTCTTTAAGAATCATAACATACATATCGGTCGGTTACCTTGACCAATACCAGTCCATGGCCTTGACTGGGATCTTTAAGCGTCATAACGTATATATTGGCCTGTTACCTTGACCAATATATACGGATCTTTTGGAGACACAATGAACCATGACTCAGTCATTGTGAATCCCAATAAATGAATTACTTTAAAAACATCGCCTTTTAAAGTCCTTTTACTAACTTTTATACTTTATTCATGTTTCTCACTATCTTCGTCCTTCTCACTACCTTCGTCATTTTCACTACTTTCATCTTTCTCGCTACATTTATCTTTCTCGCTAATTTCACCTGTCACGCTACATTCATCCTTCTCATTACTTTCATCATCACTTGTTAGTTCATTAGAATCAGAAGCCGGATCACTAAAACTAAGCCACGGGGATATCTTGTCTAGGGATACTATGGCTTCATAACGTCTACCTCTTTTCGTAAGTGGGGTATCCTCGATAACGAACCTATCATTAGGAAGGACTTTTTTAATTCTATAGGGTCCTCTACATTTTGCCTCCAATTTCTTTGATTGACCCGTACCCATATTACCATACCCGTAATCACTCTAATCACCTTTACAAGATCTCCGACACTAAAAGAAACACCCTTTTTTCTCTTTTTGTCAAATCTTTCCTTGTCTTTAATTTGTTGCTCCTTTATCAATTGTTCAACCTCCGACTCAATTTTTGATAAATTATTTTCCGAAGTTGGGGGCAGAATATCAGAGACGATTTCATTTAATTTACCTTGAGATGGGTTTAAAACATTTATACCAAACAACAGTTCTGAGGGTGTTTTTTTTGTAGTGGAATGTGGAGTTGTATTAATTCCTAACTGTATGTTTGCCAAGTGCTCATCCCAACAGCCGTTAGGTTTATCGTGGTTCATGGCTCCTAACGCTGCTAGTATAGTTCGGTTGTAACGCTCTACCTGTCCGTTTGCACGCGGTGTAGCGACGGCGTTATAAATATGTTTAATACCACTAGCCTTTATAAAATCTTTGAAAGTTTTACTTGTAAAACTACTTCCTTGGTCCGTAATAAGTCTACTAGGTGTACCAAAGTAACTAACATGTTCACGAAATACTCTTATGCTGGTGGCAGATTTTGTATTACGTACCGCCGTTAAATTAATGTACTTCGTGAATGCATCGACAATTATTAATATATATGTATTCCCACGCTTTGTTCTAATAAACGGCCCTAAGTGATCAGCATGTATTGTGTGAAATGGTTTGCCAACCTTAGGGATTGGATGTAACTCGCCAGCCTTTGCACCACTGGGTAGTTTATGAAGAGCACATTCCATACATGCCGAAACATATTTTTTTACATAGAGCCGCATCTTGGGGAACCAATATAACGACGATATACGCTCTAGAGTTTTTTCGAAGGCAAAATGCCCGACGTCGTCGTGGTTATTCCTTAAAATCTGCCACCGAGCACCTTTGGGTACAACCCAACGTAAATTGTCTTTGTCAATTATCCGATAAATTCGTCCGTTTTTATTTTTATAATTATTATGTATGTCTGCCATCTCCTTAGTTTTGGGATCATTTAAAATTACAGAAATACGTTTAATCTCATCATCGGCTTGTTGGACAGTAGTTATCCAGTCTTCTGAATTAATAGCAAGGACATCTAAGATATTATTATCATCATAACCGCGATCGCTCTCGATGGGGGCCCTACTTAGAGCATCGACATGCGCCATTTTATCACCTGAACTCCTGGAACTGCACCCACCATCGAGCAATACGTGGTATCAAATCGCGCTTGGTCAATGTTGTGCGCAGGGCATTGCAATCAGTGACGATTTTGAATTTTATGCCTAATAGGTATACCCGGAACTTGCTCAGTGAAGAAATAACAGCGAGGGTTTCAAGCTCAAAAGAGTGTAATTTTTGTTCGTCAACGGTCGTTTGTCTACTATAATAAGCCACCGGCTGCAGAGAACCAGTCTCACCCATTTGCATCAGAATACCAGCGACACCTGATTTACTAGCATCAGTATGAAGCTGTGTCTCTGCATCCGGTCTATACAATGCCAAAACAGGGCGTTCTATTAAACATTTCTTTAATTGCCCAAACGCATCCGACTCTTCCTTGCTCCATTTCCACGTCTGATTTTTTTTTAAGAGGCCCGTCAAGGGACGTGCTATGGTAGCAAACCCTCGGACAAACCTCCTAAAGAAGCTTGCCAACCCAAGAAATCTCCTAACCTCGTGTATATTTTTGGGTACGGGAAATTTTGACACGGCTTCTATCTTAGATGAGCCTGGTCTAATGCCAAACTCACTAACTTCAAACCCCAAATAATCTATTTTATTGTAGAAAAAGTTACACTTGCTCATTTTTAATGTTAAACCACCTGCTCTTAGTAATTTTAATACTTCCTCTAGCCTCGTAATACCTTCTTCAAATGAACTAGCTGGGATTAATACATCGTCCATAAATATAAGTGCGTACTTCGCTTGTGATTTTTGTAATATTTTGTTCACAGTGCGTTGGAAAACGGAAGGTGCATTTACTAAGCCGAAAAGCATTCTATTATACTCATGTTGCCCATCAGGCGTTAAAAAAGCTGTTTTGTCGCGGGAATTTTTGGCAATAGGGATCTGATAGTACCCTGAATACATATCTAATGTGATAAATAGATTACTGCCAGCTAACATATCTAGTTGGTCCTCTATCCTAGGTAGAGGATAGTGCTCTCGAATGGTTTTTCTATTAAGAGCGCGATAGTCCACGCACAACCGCTTCTCACCGGACTTTTTATTAACCAATACGATAGGGCTTGCGTATGGGGAATTGGACTCTCTAATAATATTTGCGTCTAACATCTCTTGAACCATTGTACGTACGTGTACGCGTTCTGTTTGCGACAGTCGATATAGGCGATAGACAACTGGTTCGGAATCTTTGAGATTGATCACCATTTCAGTTGTTGTAGTAAACCCCAAGTCCTTTAAATTGGAAGAAAAGCAGTCTTTATATTTGTTTAGTAATTGTTTAAGAATTTCTATTTGTTCAGACGTAATATTATCCCCACTTAAATGGTGATGCATCCAAGTTTCCTTCATGGAACTCCTGAACGGTTTTAATTTGCAGGCATTTGTCTACATTATGACCACGTGTTACTAACTCGTCCTTTCGAATAACTATATTTTTATTAGTAATATTTGGTATAAGAATATTCCCAAGTGGTGCAGCAGCGGTGAAGGCTTTTGTGGCAAGCAAGCTGATTGATGAGATGCAAAGAATTTCTCGAAGAATTGTTAGGTAAAATAAAAGATGCGTATGGTGCAAAAGCAAAATTGAATGTATTCGAAAATATGTCGTGTACAAGAGTCAAGGAGAGGGGTCATCGGGAACAATATTAACCAATAGCGCGAGTGAAAGGCATGTGACGTAGGTCGATAGGTCTGTTCTTGACACTGAGGTGACGCCCTCAGTCTTGAATGTAGAAAAATAATAGGATTTGGAACATGCCCCCGGCCTTGGAAGCAATGGGTTTCAATTATCTTCAGTAGCAGCATCCTGGTCCACATCTTGTAGTAAGGGACAAATCTTGGCGAATGCGCGTCTCACCACACCCGATGCCGTCTGTATGTCGGCCACACGGGATATGCCATCCGTTCCTGGGATAGTACGAAGGACACGTCCCAAATGCCACTTCAACGGCGGGAGGTTGTTATCCTTAATAACCACTAAGGAGTCTGGTTGAAGCTCGCCCTTATTCGCCGTCCATTTTGTCCGCACCTGCAGCTCAGAAATGTACTCTTTCGCCCACCGATTCCAAAAGTGTTGGCGAAGTTGTTCCACCCTCTGGTACCGCTGGAGACGACTGGCAGGCACATCACGTAGGTCATCACAGGCTGGTGCAGTCAGTGGTCGGCCAATTAAGAAATGGCCGGGAGTGAGCGGAGAAAAATCCTGTGGATCGGGAGAGAGAGGAGACAGAGGTCGGGAGTTCAGTACGGCTTCTATTTGTGCTAGTACTGTGCTATACTCTTCGAAGGTAAGGTGCGCGTTACCTATTACACGTCGAAGATGGTATTTACTCGACTTTACTCCTGCCTCCCACAGACCACCAAAATGCGGGGAATAAGGGGGAATGAAATGAAATTTAATATTTTGACTTATGGCAAACTCTAAAATATCTGAACTACATTTTTTTAAAAATTTAGAAAAATCGTTCATTACACCTACGAAGTTGCGACCGTTATCAGAATAAATTTCTGCAGGTTTACCACGGCGTGAAATAAATCGCTTTAAGGTTAGTAAGTATGCTTCACTGGAGAGGTCACTGACTAGCTCAAGGTGGATCGCGCGTGTCGCGAAGCAAATAAATAAACAGATGTAACCCTTGATAAGCCTAGCGCCCCTACCTTTGCGGTTCAGAATGAGCACCGGCCCAGCGTAGTCCACCCCACACCGAACGAATGGAAGACTAGGTGTAACTCGCTCCATAGGTAAGTTACCCATCATAGGGGTAAGCGTCTTACCGCGAATACGCGTACAAGTGACACAGCTATGTACTACCTGACGAGCTAAATTCCTGCCTCCTACAGGCCACCACGATTCGCGTAGGTGAAACAGTAATGCCTGTGGAGCAGCGTGGAGGAGCTGGATGTGCTCATGACGAAACAACAAAGTTGCAAAGTAATGTTTACTAGAAATTACAATAGGATGTTTTTTGCTGTAAATAAATTCATCTGAATTAACTAGACGACCACCCACACGCAATATATTATAGTCGTCTTTAAATAAGTTCAATTTAGACAAACAACTTTTATTTTTAATAGTCCCATGATTAAACAGTGCTTTATATTCTATTGGATAAGATTCAATTTGGCATAATCGTGCTAATGTTTTATCAGCAAAATCTAACTCGTCAACACTAAGACTGCCTACATGTCTGTCTTTTTTATGTCTGATATTATGAATGAAACGCAACATAAAGGCCGCTGCACGCCTCATACGTTTGAATTGGGAAAACCGATGGAACGGAAACAAAGACGATTCACAAGAATCTTGGGCTACAAACGCGGTGACAGATGATTTAACCTCAGGTAACTCGACATGTTTGAATGAATCTGAACTTTTGTGATCATCTATTGAAAAGTTAGGATCTCGAAGAAATTCAGGACCCTCCCACCATAGGGTAGAAAATGGAAGTTCTTCCAACCGGATGCCGCGCGACGCCAGATCAGCAGGATTGTTTTCACTCCTGACGTGACGCCACGGGACCACTAGTGTAAGGTCATGAATTTCCGCAACCCTGTTTTGGACGAACGTCTTAAGTTGGTTCGGCCTCATGTGTAGCCAGCCTAAGACGATCGTGGAATCGGTCCAAAACACGATTTTATTGAACTTACAACGTAATGAGTCGCGTACCTTGTCATACAGACGGGCACCTAATAAAGCCCCACAGAGTTCAAGACGAGGGACACTAATAGGTTTTAACGGCGCGACCTTAGATTTAGAAAATAATAATCTAACCGTTACCGTTAGATCAGAATTAACTGTGCGAACATAAATGCACGCGCCGTAAGCCGTTTGAGACGCGTCGCTAAAAACATGAAGCTCGATATACATAGGCTGCGTACCTATAACATGACGAGGAATGCGAATTGTGTTTAGCGCCTGCAGTGAAATAACAAACCGGTTCCACACGTGCGCCGTGTTATCAGAAACGTTGCGTCCCAACCTATTTTTAATAGCCATAATTGTTGCAAAAGAACTTTGACCACAATTATAGCGGGACTTAACAAGCCGAGGGGGTCAAAAATTTGAGAAACTTTAGATAAAATAGCTCGTTTAGTAATCGGTTTGTCATTATAAATTTGAATTTGCGAATTAAAATAAAAGTTGTCACTTGTATTGTGCCATCCTATACCTAATGTTTTAGAACAAATATTGTCATCTAAATTTAGCGGTTTAAACAGACTAGATGAATGACTATCATCATCGCGCCTAAAATTAAATACCCATTTCCTAAGTGGAAAACAGGCTGACTGCAACGATTTCTGGGTTTTTTCGCATAAATCTAGTAAATTTAATTTATTATCTAGACCCGTAATAAAATCATCAACATAAAAGTCTTCTTTTATTGCTCGGGCAACATCAGCATCAGGAGACTCGATAGCTAATTGTTTTAGACACCTGACACTAAGAAAGGGTGCGGAGGCAGTTCCGTACGTTACGGTATTCAATTTGAAAATACCTAAGGGCTTCGATGGATGGTCACGCCACAGAATCATTTGCAAGCTACGCTGACCCTCATCCACTAGGCACTGCCTATACATCTTCTCCACATCGGCGCATGCAACGTACTTATGCTGCCGAAATCGGAGAAGAATAGCAATGAGGTCACCTTGTATAGGAGGGCCAACCAGCTGCAAATCATTCAGAGACTTACCGGAGCTCGACGGCGCGCTTGCATCAAACACCACGCGCAACTTGGTGGTGGTGCTGAGCTCGCGGAACACGCCATGATGTGGCATAAAATAACACGGGGATTCGTAGGAATCTACCTGTGTCATATGGCCTAAGCTGAGGTATTCCTGCATAAAATTAGTGTAAAGACCTTTATATTCTGATGAACGCTGCAAGCGTTTCTCTAATGTTAGAAATCTACGCTCTGCCTGTATATAAGAGTCTCCCAAGGTTTCAGGTGACTGACGAAGTGGAATGTGCACGCAGAATCTCCCTTCACTATTGCGCGTAGTTATGCGAACAAAGTGATTCTCGCATTCCCGTTCTTCCTCAGTCTGCGCGTCTCTGACCTTGGGCAGTTCCTCAATCTCCCAGAACAGTCGAAGTTGTGTATCTAATGAATTAGTAATATTGCAATGAATTGGTGCAGGTTTGCGCGATTTAGTAACGATAGGTCCAGAAATAATCCAGCCTAGTTTGGTATTATGTAAAAACGGACCACTAGGCAATCGAATTTTTCCCTCTTCTAACAGATCCCAAAACCTATCTGCACCAATTAAAATATCGATAGTTTTGTAGTCTAAGAAATCTGGATCGGCCAACCGTATGTTGTCTGGAATACAGATCTTTGCGCTTAATTTACATACGGCAGGCATCGAAGCTGTGATCCTAGACAATATGCCATACGATATGTGCCATGCGCATCGGCTACTTCCACGATAGCTGTTGACAATAACACAGATTGCACATCTACAGACTTAATACATTCCGTTTGCATGTGTGCCTTGTTTACTTGAATTGAATGGGCGGAGTCCGAGGTGCCTGGTACGGCCGCGGGGAGTGCGGCCGCGGGGACATGCGCCGGCGCATTACTCGTACTTGACGCTTGTGTTTGTTGAAGAATGGCAAGCGACTGAACTATTAGCATCATTATGCAATAATGAGTTATGTTTTTGGTTACAGTATCTACAAGGCCCAAACTTACAATCAATTACCAAGTGCCCCGAATTTAAACAATTCTCGCATAAGTTGTGATCGCGTACAAGTTTATGTTTACTGTCTAAATTACTCTCAATAAACTTTTTGCACGTATACAGGCGATGCTTTGCATTACATTTAAAACATAATCTAACGTGTTTCTCGCTCGATTTCTTGGGCTCGCTGGAAACATTGCAGTGTGACGTGTTGTGAGATTTTGTGTGTTGTTTTTTATTATCAGTACTTTGTACGTCTTTACCATGTGAACGCTGCAATGCTTCCAACACGTCCGCTTTGTTACGAAGAAAATTAATGATATCAGTAACTTTTGCGTTTTAGAATTGTTTTCGTTCGGCTTTGGTAACAATGTGTATTTGTGAGTTTCCCATTCTCTTTCGGTAACTTTGTCCAATTTCGAAACTATAATATAAATGATTAAAGTATCCCAGGTGTCTGTACATTCCCCTAGGATTTTAAGTGCACGTAAATTTTTCAAAATTGTATCTACTAAGTTCCTAATCAAAGAAGGGGACTCTTTAGTTAATTGGGATATAGTAAACAAAGCTTTGACATGATTGTGAACTAAAAGATGGCAATTATTGTATCGGTTGAGCAATAAGTCCCACGCAACCTGATAATTATTAGATGAAAATTCTATTGAATGTATGACTTGTTCTGCGTCACCTTTTAGAGAAGATTTGAGATAGTGGAACTTTTGAATGGTAGAAATATCTTTTGAATCGTGAACGAGTGAGGTAAATGTATCTCTGAACTCCAGCCAGCGCTCATAGGAACCGTCAAATGTAGGCATGGAGATAACAGGCAATTTGATAGACTTTGTGTTATTGCTATTATGACTATGATTATGACATGACCCGGAGCAGTCAGCGACCTCACTCACTCACCAGTGTTCAGCATAAACTCAGCACGAGATATTGAATCGTAGTAACTATCTTCAAATAGTTCTCGTTGCGTTAATTGTGCATCTAACTCACTATCTTCAACTCTTTCTTCTATTTTAGTTTGGATAGCATTAAATTCAGTAAATAAACTAGCACATCCTTGAATTCTTAACCTCAAATCAATGCGTTGTTGATTTAAAGGTCATCATCTTTTAAAGAATCTAAATAAGTACTGAATTTGGTAAGCCTACCCTTTACTATCCCGCGCTTCCTAACTAAATCACGAAATACATCACTACTATCTACACTAAGCAAAGTAGGAGATTTATCACGGGATCTAGCAGATTCCGTGGGCATTTTGGTGATCAGTGAAAGGAGGAGTACTCACGGTTTTACAGTCTTCAGCCCAATCACACGACACTGATGCAAGCAACGTCACCAGATTTGTACCGGACTGGAAATTGCAATATTCCGAGAATACACTGCAGCAATTCCACTGAAATTTTAATACAGACACAGTATAGCACCCATAGAATAGGAGGTGAAGGAAAAAAGTAAGGATTGGCCTCACCGATTTGCGTATGATTTTCGATGAAACTCAATTAACACTTTAGTTCCAATGTGCGCTTGGCCTCCAAACTGTTCTTATGGTTGCAGTTGTCCGTTAGGCAGCCTTTTTCTTCGAAATCTCGTCCCAATTGTTGAAAATCAGCGTTTTCTTCGATCCGCCACGTGCAAGGCGTCTACAGTCCAAAGGTCGCTCGTCGATCTTTTTGTAACGTTGACGTAGATGGCTCAAATTATTTATTGGATGCGGCGTAGAAGGACCAAATTATGGTGCAGCAGCGGTGAAGGCTTTTGTGGCAAGCAAGCTGATTGATGAGATGCAAAGAATTTCTCGAAGAATTGTTAGGTAAAATAAAAGATGCGTATAGTGCAAAAGCAAAATTGAATGTATTCGAAAATATGTCGTGTACAAGAGTCAAGGAGAGGGGTCATCGGGAACAATATTAACCAATAGCGCGAGTGAAAGGCGTGTGACGTAGGTCGATAGGTCTGTTCTTGACACTGAGGTGACGCCCTCAGTCTTGAATGTAGAAAAATAATAGGATTTGGAACACCAAGACCCAGCTTCAATTCATATTCGCCAGGCAATAAATAATGTTCTGAACCGGGACACCCTCTAACCGAACCATGAATATAAACTTGACCGGTATACTCATACGGGTACTTTACGGGGATGACTCTAAGATCACCCGGCGCGATATTTGTATCCGAGAGACTAACCAGAGGAAACTTGACGCTGTCACTGACTGGAGTTTCAACTTTTTGAAATATAACATCAGTGGCAGTCTTAATAATTCTTATAGATGGTCTTTCCGTGTATGTGTGACCCAGTAATACAGGGATATTTATAAGTTCATCAGCGACTACTAGTATTTCCACATCGTTTTGCACAACTCCCTGAATCTCAATAGTTACATAAGCTAAACCTAATGGTTGATATGGCACATTACCTAGACCCTTAAGCAATGGTGTTTTTACAGTTTGCCATTTTATTCCTAATTTACAAGCGTCACTATGTCGGATTAGGGTGCCATCACTTCCGAGGTCAACATGACATTCTGTAATACAGTCATTTAACTTTATCGGCATCTTATATTTATAATTTGATTTTTGAGTATCATTATCAATTTGCATCACAGTTTTAGTCAAAACTTCGGAAGCGTCACTCTTATCCTTTTTATAGTGCCCTAGCCAATTACATTTGGTACATTGTAGTTTAGGTTTAGTGCATTTAAAAAATGGGTGCCCTGTTTCCTTGCAGTTGTAGCATACAACGCGATTATACCTAGAACTCGACTGGGTATTATTAGGGTTAGGTAATACCCTTTGTGTACTTTGAGTAACTGTACGTTTGTCCTTATCCTTATTTTTTGAATTTTCCGGAAGAGCTTTATCTTGGCCACTTTTCACGGTCTTAAAAAATTTTAAAACTTGTTCAGGTTCCGCAAACTCAACCGCTTGAGCGCCTAACCTTACTCCACGATCGTCAATACCAGCAATTAAACAATCAACGGCACGTCTTTCCGTAATATTACACCGGTTCAACAGGTTCATTTTGGAGTAATAATACAATTCCAACGATTCCCCGTATCTAACTCTCAAACTTAACATTTCATTTAATAAATCCGCATAATTTTCTCGGGTTGGAAAAGATTCCTTAAGTTTATGTTTCCATTCCGCCCAGGAGAACAGTACTGTAGGTAATCCCTGATACCTAGATTTGGCTACACCACTCAACTTTGGTAAGGCATAGTGGATCAACTGCCTATCGTTCCATTCATAAATGTGAGCGCATTCCTCAACTTTGTTGATCCATGCATCAATCGTCTGTTCTTTCGTCATTGGGTCGTATTCGGGTACGACATTATGGAGAACGGGAAACTTATCCCGTTCACCACCATTCTTCATATCTTTCATAATATCGACAAATTGTCTCAACAACATATTTTGGCTATCGTACCTGCGAGAACGTTTTGGCCTACGTTCACTTCCAGTAGAAGAACTACTGCTAGGTTCCCGCCTCTTTTCCTGTCGCCGGCGGTTTTTGCGGCGGCGACGGGATGCTCGTTCGTCATTGCTGCTACTAGAGCGGCTCGGTGGGCGTCGACTTTCTTCACGACGACCCCTTTTTGAAGCTCTCGGTAACTCCGGTGTGCCACTTCGAGTTGCTTCACTTCTTGGCATTTTTATCTAGGGCTCACAAAAGAAAAAAAACACTATTTAGAATTACCTCTGAAATGCAAAGACTTATTTAAGACATTAAGGATATTTACCTTTCAAAGTATTTATTATTCATTATTACGTAGCTAAAGAAGCCTTCATAAATGTTAAAAATTCAAATATTCATATCAAATTGTTCATAAAAACCGTTATGTTATGGATGGATTAAAAGTTTTAAGAGATAAGAAATGCTTATTCTACATGTAAATAAAATTCATTGTTACGTAGGGTATTTGCCCGGTTTCAAACATGATATCATCAACTTTATCAGTCATAGATAAATTATGATCCCCTGTCATTAGTCTGTAAGTTACACCTTTACACTTTGCACAATAAAAAAAATATTAAATTCTTGTAGTAATAAATACCAAATAAAAAAATAGAAAAAAAATACGGTCTATTAGGTTACCTTTTGGCGCAGGGAGAGCAATTTACAGATGTATTTGCCCAATTAATCCCACTTCTGAGATGTAAAAGACGCTCGGGAAGGCCACTTCAAATAATAACGTCAGTTATCGTTTTCACTATTTAGTTTTATTTTTTCACAATCACACACGTTAAAGTATTTCAACACTTGATCGAGCACTGAACAGTTTTATAAAGTTAGAGACAACCTTTCAGCTGGACTGCTGTCGAACGAATGTGCCCCTCGCTATTCGATAACTCCCCACTATAACTCCCACTTTTGCCCCCCTTATTTTGCCACTAAGGTGGTAATTTAACGTGCGAGTCAATACAACTACTTTTAAAGTGTAACAGGTATAGTCCAGAACAAAGAAATGATCCTAGTGATGGGGAGAATATTGTAATGGGTCTATTTACCAAAATTTATTTTATCAAAATTCAAAAAGGCACTAAATAAATTGCTCATTGACAAATGTTACTACACTTTGGATGAATTCCTGAATGATGGCTCAATATAAACCAAATTAAATTACATATGATTAAATGTGTCATTATAAATTGTGCGTATTTCTATAGTCTATGTTTATATGTTAAAATAACAGTATGTAATTTTTGCAATTATTCTTTTTTCTGCTAATTAAATACTATACTTATGCATGATTTTCAAATATATTTTTTTAGAAACTTTAAATTGTAAGCTTGAGCTAGATATTTACCATATTTGTAAGCCAGCTACTGGCATAACATAGCGCTCGGTTTTGTCAATTATAAGATCTGTATTTCTGTACTTGTGTTAACAAATAAAAAGTGATTTGATTGATTTACACCCTTTATGTAGTACAAAAGCAAGGCGTCATTCAACCGAGGAAGTACTAAAATCTTTCTTTTTTGGCTCGACGAAAACAACTCACGATCGATTAGCCCAACTCGACGATTTTTGAGCTGGTGCAACCGTCCGTCAGTGACAACGCTAAATGCAAGTCGCATTCGCAGTCGTGTTTATATATTTTGATATTTATTATAGTATTTTTGACGACCTGAATGGCGCAGCGGTAGTGAGGCTGCCTTACGTTCTTAGGGTCCCGGGTTGAAATCTCGGTTGGAGCAAATGTTTGTGTGATGAGCATGGACATTAAATTTGTTTCCGAGTCGTGGATGTTTATAAAGGGTGTAAAACACGAACGAAGCCGAAAGGCACTTGTTCTCCTCGTCATTGCGATCATTTTTTGGTTCTACACCATCATACCTGGGAACCTTCTAGTTACGGAGATATTGGGGGTCAAAGTTCCAACTTTGTGACAAGAATTTTATTAAATACAAGTTTTTAATGTAATATTTTTACTTTAAATACCTCCACGACCCCCGTACTATTCAATCCATCCATCAGCACAATGTTTTCAGTGCGTTACATTGAGTTCTACCACAAAACATGACTTTTCACCCCAAAAAAAAAGTCGTTTCCCAACAATATTTTTTGCGTAAAATTACTTAGTTTGACGTACAGAATGCTTAGTTGAAGGCTTCGTGATGAAGTCTTTTACACCTTGTATGTATAATAGGTATGTGTTTACCAACAAAAAGTATCTATGTAGTATATACTACAACAAGGCAACAAGGCTTGTGTCGTGGACACCAGATAGTTGATATCAACTATCTGGTGTCCACGACACAAGCCTTGTTGCTGAGTGTAGCACTAGATAGCGTTGTGAGTTAATGTCCAGCGATATTTATTATTTATTTTATTATTTTATATATCCTTGTAGTGTATTTTAGTATACAATAATACAAATTCAGCTATACACCTGCTACTGTTTGTCTCTGCATCACCCAAAGGTTGACTTGTAGAAATTAACCCTGGGATTAAGTATGCTTCTGTACTCTGTGCTAGAAGAGTTAAACAAATAAATATTAAGTCGTTTCGTCCGAAGTCGTGGACTTGCTAAATTTACAGAATATTTGGTTTATTTGCAAAATAAACATAGCTTAGTAAAGGATTCCGAGGAAATACTAATATTACCAGTTAAAGCTATTTCCACAAACTTGTCAAGCAGAAGCAATTGCTCAGGTACAGGTTTTCAGCATAGGTACCGGTAACTACCTATTTGTAGCTTAGGTACCTAGGTACTAATTTTTAGTTTGTAACTACACAAGAGACCTGTCAACATAGTCTTATGTCTGAACGTGTCTGTACTGTCGAAGCAGTGGCTATCAACTGGTTTCTTTTCAATGTTTTTAGGAGAGGATTATGTCATCCCATATAACAGTGTGTCAGCGTGTGTAATATTTAATGTAATTGGCTTTGGCCTAATTACATCATAAGGGGTATTACTTTGTTACATTGCAGTTAAAAAAATAATTAATAATCACAGTTTTTATTTTCAAATCATATCGCACAAATAAAAAAACCGGCCAAGAGCGAGTCGGACTCTCGCACCGAGGGTTCTGTACAAACTTTTTAAAGGACAAACTTAACTTTGCTTTTTGATCCCATGAAACAGCTATTGCACCAACCGCAAATAATAAGCTTGTAATAGTAAAATCGCTTTTTTTTTGTTATTAGACTACATATCTACGGTTTTCAGATTTCTCCCTTTTCATGACTGTGCTGTATGACATTGCTTCTCGCCAAATTTCGTGATTCTAGGTCAACGGGAACTATCATATTATTATTGTTATAGATTTTTGACCCAAAACCTATAGGGTACTTCAGGTTGACCTAGAATTGTTAATTTTTGTTAGAAGCAAGGCCTAAAATAAAAAAAAGGTGAAAACTAAGGTTTATTTTGGTACTAATAAGTTTTCGCGAAAATCGAAATTTGCCCATATCTTTTTATTATCGTGTTGACTCAGGACCTTGATTTTTATACACCTAAAATAGGGACTATAAACCTCAGTATCTGGTATAAATTTCAACTTGCTAGGTCCACCCGTTCCAGAGAAAATCGGTGGTGACAGACGGACATACAGACAGACAGACAGACAGACAGACGGACAGACAAGAAAGTGATCTTATAAGGGTTCCGTTTTCCTTTTGAGATACGGAACCATAAAAATGATAGTGATTGCCTGGCATATCCAATGATCATGATTATTCTCTTACATAAATCCCAATGTGTTTGGGGTTGGTGTAGCATGTATTCTTATACTCTCTTATATCTTATACTCTCTTATATCTTATACTCTCTTATATCTTATACTCTCTTATATCTTATACTCTCTTATATCTTATACTCTCTTATATCTTATACTCTCTTATATCTTATACTCTCTTATATCTTATACTCTCTTATATCTTATACTCTCTATTCCACTCTCTTACATTCTCTATTACTCGTCGTCTCATCAGTCCCCTCCTTTCTAGCCATATCATCCTTCACACAGTGCTGCCATCCTTTCTTTGGTCTTTCTTTTTTATTCATGGCGGTGATATAATTATAATCGTAACCATTCATATACCGTGTTCAATGTACAGTCGGGGTCTTTTCCGCCTGACCATTTTACATTTTTTTTCGCTTAAAACATGCGGAGGCGCCGAGCATCGCCCCCTTAAAGTTTGGGCCTATTAGGAAAGCCTCAACTTTGGCGCGCAAAATAATAATACTAACTCTCGTTTGGCGTGCGTCGTCAGTGCGCTCGGTCGATTTGGTATCTTTTCATTCATTATTTCCATACACAACGGGGCGGGGCTAGAGAGCGTTTCTATGTTGCGAGTGCAAGCAAAATTAAGCTTAGTGGTGGTCAGGCGGGAGTGTCCTCGATAGTACATTAACTAGCCACCATTCGTGTGTGAACAATTTTTAAACCACTAACATTTTGTTTATTTAGACTAAACACATGCAAGTTATCTGCACTGTTTATGTTGTGCACGACAGTATCACAAATATCTTGACTGAATAATTTAATAATCAAAATCACAAGGAAGAATGTAGGCATACAGAGTGTAAATAACTTCATCACGAAGCCGTCAACCAAGCATTCTGTACATCAAACTAAGTATCTTTACGCAAAAAATATTGCTGGGAAACGACTTTTCTTTTTAGGGTGAAAAATCACGCTTTATGGTAAAACTCAATGTAACGCACTCATAACATTGTGCTGATGGTATGGGGGTCGTGGAGGTGTTAAAAGTACAGTTCGTACATGAATGTGTGATATGTATTTAAAAAAATACTTGCGAAAAAGTTGGAACTTTGACCCCCAATATCTCCGTAACTAGAAGATTCCCAGGTATGCTGTAGAACAAAAATTTAATCACAGTAACGGGGAAAACAAGTGACTTTAACTTCGTTAACAGGTTTTTTACACCCTTTATGTAGCCAACTCGTTTATCTAAAAAGAAGACGCTGATTGAGTCATGAAAATGTGGTCGATTATTTTAGTGTTTTTTATTTATTTTAAATCCTTGCCTCTTACAGGAATAATAGTGAAATACAAAGCAACAGCAGAAAGAAGGAATGAAATTGCAACTTCCCACTCTTTCCATTGTTGGTTTCCACAAAACGCCAAACCACATTTTTTTTACAAATCAAAATGCACCAACAATATTCTTGGAATAACAGATCCGAAAATAAAATGGAAAATTATTTATATTTTCTTTCGAGGCAGAACATTTTTATCGTTCCTGTTTGATTCCGAAGTCGTTAAGGTTCAGTGGAGACTATTTACCGTTTATTATGCGATCTCAGTTCGTTACGACTTCCAAACAGGAAAGCGTATTTAAATGCAACGAGATTTACTTTATATTGAGCTTCGATGTGACTTTTTATTTTACACTTTGAATGGATTGGTCATTAATACGAGTAAGAAGATTAATGATGGCAGTTTTAAATACTGTTTCTCAAACATGCTTGGAAATTTGAGCTTTATTTTGACAACTTTCTTCGAGATAAATCGAAATTGCTGTACTGGCCAGATATATGCGACCAGCGGCCGGCAAAAGTCGTTCATATAAATTACATAGTAAACTCATATCTGTCGTATGTTATTTAAAAATGGAACAATCTTTTACTCTAAAACATGGCAACAAATAAGGTAACTTATCAAAGGTTTTATTTGAATTTCGAATTGGCTTGCAAATAAATAGAAAGAGGTTTAATGAAAAAAAAAAAACAAATAAACTTCTCTACGCGAGAGTTTTAATTTTCTCGCATTATTTGAGAAAAAATACTATACAAGCCTTGGCCACAAGTACAAAAGCCGAGGCACACATAGTGCCTCTGCTTCGCCTCAGCCCACATTTACACGTTCGTCCATCAATGCCTCTGTTGCTGGCCACTGCAGTAATGTACTATTACATGGTACTTGTGTTTTTGTGTCGAGGTGCGTAACTTGCACAAGATAGGCATGCATTTTGCCAGTTCTGTTTAAGTCTCATGGAGCGAGCTTAATTGCCATCTGGGTGATGGCAATTAAGCTACAAATTCAGATAATAGGCTTCTACTGAGAAAGCCTTGATGAAAAAAATCCAAAAACACTTTACCCCTACTGCATAGTCGGCTTGAGTTCAGGTACATTTCTGATACTTATAATTAAATCGCTCGAGTAAAGTTAACTGATGCAAAAGCCAATCACATTATAGACGACTAGCGGACGTCCCGCGGTTTCACCCGCGTAGTTCCCGTTCCCGTGGGAGTACGGGGATAAAATATAGCCTATACGGATTCGGAAGAATCCCTCTAAGTAATGGTAAAAGAAATTTTGAAATCGGTCCAGTAGTTTTTGAGCCTATTCAATACAAAAATACAAAGGTTTCCTCTTTATAATATTAGTATAGATTACAAACTCGATGAATCCATTATTTATTTACCTAGGCTATTAAAATCCCAGCCAATCATTCAACTAAATCAAGCAAGAACAATAACTAACACGTAATATCGCAACTAATGGATATTCGACAAGGTTTCATAACTCCGAATGAGTACTATCGAATTACTGAACTCACTCCAAAGTCCTAAGCTTCATTATAACCGATGAAATGGAATTGACAGTTCAGTTTCATTAATCAATTTATCTGAAATGAATTCGATTAACCAAACTACGAAAGGATAACGAATATTTGTATAAAATTGCAGAGTCAGCGTCGGTTTGATTAAAAATCTACTTTGATTGGCAGTGTCTTTAGAAATGCTATGATTTGATGTGTTGAAATTGATTAAATATTAGCGTATTGTGATTTGAAACCTTGTGTATATGAAGGGCAGTGTATAAAGTTCTTCATCCTCCATAGAAAAGGGAATATCCTCCGGCCGGACGGGTGTATTGTCTGGTGGATTACTGCCCGACATTTGTTGATAATCTTAAGTCGCGAATAACTTTAAGGCTGATGCTCCAGGGTAAACCGCGAAATTCAAATTTTCTTTCGTTTTTTGCAATTTGCAGGCCAGTGCTAGGTTGTATGTTGATTAAAATATTGTCCGCGACTGTAAGACGTATGTAGTTACAGAATTATACTTATCAAAATCATCAATACAACCCTCCAAGTTCATAAAGGTGCAAGAATGATTTTGACCTTGGAAAAGTAATTAAATATAAATATTGCTGGACATTACACACAGCGCCATCTAGTGCCACACTAAGCAACGAGACTTGTGTCGTGGACACCAGATAGTTGATATACTACATAGATACGTTTTGTTTGTAAATACATACTTATTATACATATAAACATCCATGACTCGGAAACAAATGTCCATGCTCATCACACAAACATTTGCTCCGACCGGGATTCGAACCCGGGACCCTAAGAACGTAAGGCAGCCTCACTACCGCTGCGCCAATCGGGCCGTCGTTTCTTATCAATTTTTACATCTTTATGAACTTTGAGGGTTAGGGATATCTTGGTTTGCACATGATGTTTTAAAACAAATGTCCATGCTCTTCAGACAAACATTTCCTCCTACCGGGATTTGAACCTGGGACCCTAAGAACGAAAGGGCCTCACTACCGCACTGCGCCATTCGGGTCGTCTAAAAATGTAATTTATTAAAATAAAATCTTTGATTATAAATGTATGATGATAATCCATTATGGATTAACGCTTCTTACAAATAAAAGCATTCATATCGTCGTTAAATCTAAGGCTTATAAATTAAATGTAAATGTTTACATTTAATAATAAATGTTTGCGTTCAAGAGTTCGCGTCCAAATGTACTGTCAAATAAATCGTACGTGGTTTTAATGCAAAAAATAAGGAATATTTAACTTGTTCAATTTAAAAGCTTTAACTTTTGTTTTTTGGATGAAGATAAGGTAATTAATTATAAGTTAAGGGTCAGTCTGTCAGTTCAAAACTTTAAATAACAAAGATACCTTTAATGTCTGATTTATTGTAAGGCTTATGTAGTTTAAAATCTATACTAATATTATAAAGAGGTAACATTTGTTTGTAAGTTTGTATGTAGGGGTAATCTCCGGAAGTAATGAACCGATTTCAAAAATTATTTCACCATTCGAAAGCTACATTCACCTTGAGTGACATAGGTACATTTTATCCTCGTACTCTCACGGGAACGGGAACTACGCGGGTGAAACCGCGGAACGTCAGCTAGTAGGTAATATTTTAGAGAGGTAAAGTTGGTAAGTTTGCAGGTTCGGATGTAGGGGGTAATCTTCGGAACTACTAGAATTTTCGTTATACCCGAGTAATAGGCTATCGTGTCGTATATGTATTTATCATGCTTTTGATGTTACACTTTCTAATTCAATTTGACATTGTAGCTTTAAATCTAAATGGTTCTTGACACTTTTTATGTGGTGTGCGCAGGATCGAATTAAATAAGAAGGAAACGGAAGCCTTTATCTTGTAGTAGGATTACAGAGCATTTATGTATTTTTATTACCTCGTGACTAAATAATAACAGCCGTTCGGGTCTATCTTCCTCCGTATACACCGGGCCTCGGAAAGCAAGTTAAGCCGTTGGTCCCGGCTGTTATTTGTAGATCTTTGACAGTCGTTACAAGTACTCAGTGGCCCGTAAATTTGACAACCAGTCCTACCAAGGGGTATCGTATTACCCATTACTAACTCGGTTGTTCGGGTCAGATTTGGTAGTCACGCCCTGTAAAATACTGGTATTCAGCTGGAAACCGACTCTAAGATAGTTGGGAAATGGCTAGGTGGATTATGATTATTGGTACATTTGAAAAAGACCTTTTTGTTGCACCACTACTAGAAAATTCCATCACTGTCTTTAAATAGTAAAACCAACATTTCGGTTTTGCTCAAAAGTAAAAAAAGACAAACATAAAACCTGCATGCTCATTTTACTATGTAAATACGGAGAAAGACTACACAAGGTTCAGCTTATATGAACGAACTAAAATATTATTTTAAGTTTTAAGTTAGTACCAGGAAAAACTAAAATAGAAATTCCATGAAAGACTTAATTAACTTGGCACTTCTCTTTTCAGTTTCTTACGTTTTAAAACCAAAATAAAAATGTGGGTTAGTGAGGAAGTGGATCAAAAACTAAGAGTTCCTAGTTTGAAATTGAACACAGTAGCTACGATGCTACGAGCGAGCTACGCCGTTTCGTAGCACTTTAATGCATGCTACGATATGCTGTTTGAAATTATTTTTAGGCTTACACGAAATTCCCTGTTCGTTTTGATTGTAATCAAACAAACATCGTTTGTTTGCTGTTAATTTGTAGCAAAAAAAAAAAAAAACAAATTCCTTTCAACAATATCACAGAAACAATTACTGAAATGAAACTCGTAAACGTTTAGTACAAGTTTGTTTTTCATTTGACCTAGGGCTGCTACACAAACATTTTTCATCAAATTCTACAATGTTTAGACAAACTTTACACAGGTTTAACGGTAAGACTCGACCTAATTTTTCTTTGTAAACAACCTTCATTTTTCATTAAGCAGTAACAAAAAATGTAACAGATCCTGAAGATTTATCGTTTAAAGGTCCAGGATGAGGGGGGGGGGGGGAGAGTGAGACATTTGTAACGGTTGAGCTTTGGCAAATTAGTAAAAAAGGGTTGTTAATTATAAAACTTTCTGAAGTCATGTCAAATAGAAAAATGTACTCTTTAATCACTATAAAACGATTTTCAAATGTTATTTGTTGGTCCTAAAAAGTAATGCTTTGTAAGTAGGTACCTAAATCACATTAATCTAATTATTAACTTGAGTACATAAGGGAGAAATATTTGTCTGAATTTTTTTATTGTTTCACCTTGCGGCTATCAAATAAACAACACATTAATATAAATCATTGAGTATCAATATTGTATGTCAAACTAATAAAGAACATAAGAGACCTTAATACTTGAAATAAGGTGCCTTTCGACGACACAATTATATAGTTTGTAACAGACTATTCTTCGTCGTTACATCGGTTTCACTAAAATTGTTTCCTACAAGTTTGCCAACCATGTACTTGATCCTGAACCTATTATTGTATTCATTTAAATCGTAGTTTTAAGGTGGCTAAGAATGCCAAAATACTCTAGACGTGATTTAACAGTTACGTAGCATTAATCCAATGAGCTATGATGGCAGAGGATTGAGTTACCAGACCATACTTTGCGCTCCTTTCACGTCCTCAGATGATGTAGCCTAAAACGCAACACACGCGTGCGCCATTTGTTTTCTTCCCGAGAATACCGTCGCGTCAAGGCGACCAATGGAATGATCTAATTGAGTCAATTTCAACAACTCGATTTTTTACCTAATTTCCATGGACATTTTCATTTTCAGGTTTTTTGAAAAACTTTAATAATAAAGCGCAACATATCCACATTATATATACATTTTCTGAAAGGGGATATTATAATTAAATTACTTAGAGAGTTATTTGGGCCACGGAAATTAGCGAGCCACAGAAATTTTATTATTGCCACCGAAATTGTATTGGTGACACAGAAATTTTGCGTTTGCACCGAAATTGTGAATTATTATATATATACATTGTTTTTTAATAATATGTTAAGAAAGACAAGGTTTAATGAAAAAACTGATATAATACGAATATCGTCGTTAATATTTATATATATTATCGTCGTAATTATGTAATGAACACCTGCATGTAACCCATGTATCACAAATAAACGATTTGATCATTTTAATAAGCATTTCTAAAAGTACAACGTGGTGTACTATTGCATAAATCAGTCTTAGAAAATTTGCAATCAAGGAACTGATTATGTTTTATACTTTTATGAAGAGGATGGGAAATCATCAAATGACTCCCCCTGCTCTGGGCGGAGCAGGAGGGAGTGTCAGACTTTTACTGACCAAAACCCATCCATGTTCCTTCATCGCCCTTTGTGTTCCGGGGCCACGGTATCTCTTTCGAACAGTCCCGCAAACCCGGCAGGCATCGGTTCTTGCGGACCCCTTCCTATTGCTGACTCTCTCTGAAGCGCGCGTGGAACACGAACGCGCCGTCGACACGGTCTGTTGTCATGAGACGGACAGACAGCGAGCAAGCCCATAGCCCACCGTCCACAGGCCCACCACGTGGCCCCCGGCCACGACTGCATGTGCATGGACCGCACGACTCCCGCGCAGAGTCTCCGGCAGGAGGCGTTTGCCCCCGCCACCAGGTTGGGCAGGAGCCGCCTGAAGGCAGCCCCGGTCCGTTCCAGTTTGGGTGCCAAACGTCGGAAGTGCTCCACGAAGTTCCACCGGCTGTCGAAGACGAGTCCTAGGTACTTCAAAGTCGATTCGACCACACGACGAAGGTAGGTCGGCACCCAGTGATACGAAGTGCTTCCCTAATGCAGCTCCAGGGCATGGTGTTGAAGGCATTGGCGATGTCAAGAGACACCGCCAAGACGGTTGTCCACCCCGGGAAACCGCATCCCCCGTCGTGAGGGCTCTCACGCGCATGATAGCGTCCACCGTAGAGCGCCCCCTGCGGAAACCAAACTGGTGTTCCGCAAGATCCGGCGCCGACCCCGCAAGGTGCTCGGCGAGGCGGTTTGCAATTACTCTTTCAAAGAGCTTGCCTACCCCACCGAGCAGCACCACGGGCCGGTATGCGGACGGAGATTCCGCAGGGCGCCCCGGCTTCCGAATGAGGACCAGCTTTCCCGTCTTCCAACGAAGCGGGAACTGGCCTCTCTCCAAGCATGCGCTTAGGAGCCCCTCTAGTCGGGGCCCGAGAGCCTCCGAGGCCAGGACCCTGGCTTTGCCAGGCAAGCCGTCGGGTCCCGGGGTGGTATTTTTGACACTGAGGCTACGTACCGACACTCTCAGGTCTACCCCAGTCACTTCCAGAGCATTTTCGTCGTCGTCCTGTTGGTCCGCTTCCAGCATCGCAGGCGGTGGAGCCATAGGCGGGGGGAGATGTTAACCTCGCGAAGAGAATAGAGTACTCACCATGTCCTTCACGAGCCCAGGCCAGAGACTCTGCGTCAGTAGAGGGGCCCAGGTGCGGAGTTTATCCCGCACCATCTTGTAAGGGCGCCCCCACGGATCTCTGTCGAGAGTCCCCAGCGTCTCCTCGTGGGCCAGATCCCTGGCCCACGAAGAGATGCTGGGGACTTGACATCTGCGCACGTCGCAGATGTCGGACATGGCCTCCTGGAACCAGGCTTCCAGGAGGAGCTCCCGGAGGGTGCAACCCTCAAAGTTCAGTTAATCCAATTGAATGACTTTTTCAAGAAATAGTCATACAATTTTATTTTAATGTCGGGGGCTAAGGACCTAGTTCTGTCAAAGTAATTTCGGCATATTAAATATTGATTCTTTTCAAAAATCTTCATTAACATTAATACAATAATTGATTGGTACAATTTCTGTGGAGTTGTGTAATTTCCGTGGGCCGCGAGATGCCACGGAAACCATAGAAATTGCCCCACAGAAATTGGAAACGTGGCTATTTTTTTTTTTTTACAAGAAACTATCAAGGCTATGACAATTATTTTCTATAATAGTAAATGTGTACCAAAGGCTACTTAGCATGCATTAAAGTGATACCTTTATTTCTTGCAAAAATCCTCTTAAAACCTGATCACCGAAATTGCAAAATTTCGTTCCGAGTAAACTGAAATCACGTACTTACATTTTTGGCGGAAAGACCTGGCGATATGGTGCACTACCATTCTTACTACACGTAAGCGCACGACTGTCTCTTGCCGAGCCAGGATTTATTGTTCGTTTAAACTCATTGGTGGAAGCTCAGAACGGTGAAACAAAATGACCATAGAAATTAGTAATTTCGCTTGGACAAACCTACCGTTGACATGTACTCATTAACTATGAGTCTAAACATTCAAAACTAATTAACGTCTTGTAGGTCAATCATTACTTAACGCAATCAAAATACTTTTTCCTATATATGTTGGAGATTATCTTCCTGAGAGGTAAATGCCGAGTATGAAAGTGATTGTGGACAGGACACAGAAATTGAAAATTCATCATTTACCGATTTTTTTCATAAAAAGTAATAGTCTTATAAATGTAATTTAAGTGGCTTCATTTAGATTCATGTCACTTTAGTTCTGAGAAAAAAAATCGTTGCATTATCTGTACAGCAGCACTGCGATTTCAGGCTAGACGCGTAAATTTTTCGCCTGAGAAATTCACTCAATTAATTAATCTAATTCTTTTTATAATTGCGATTTCTCCGTAGTCGCGATGGTAAAACTTATATCG
This sequence comes from Xestia xanthographa, assembly GCA_905147715.2. Taxonomy (NCBI): domain Eukaryota; kingdom Metazoa; phylum Arthropoda; class Insecta; order Lepidoptera; family Noctuidae; genus Xestia; species Xestia xanthographa. Next base: position 30,479,868 of record LR990649.1, read on the forward strand.
CTAAAGCGTGTATTTCGTAGCCGCAAAATTGTAACGTATTTCAACTGTCATTCATAAAATTAATCCAGGTTAATGACCCGTAGGTTACAGTCGTACATTCCACTGGGAGCGCGTTACGGTGACAGAGGAGTGGGCGGCTAGACCAGACTCGCGCAACAAATTGTAGCGTTGACGTTTCATTACGGTAAATGTGGCGCAAGTTATGATAGTGTGGCGGGTCCGTAAGTGATAGTACTAGGCATAGACGCTGGTACTAAGAATAATCAACTTAAAACCTTTACTGCTAAGACTCAAATCTGTCCTATCTGTGAGAGGGATTTGTATAATTATAGTCCAATGATGAATTGTGTACTTATGTGGGTTGGTAGGTCCCGCAAATCATTGATTTTTTTTGGTTTAAAAGTACTGGTGGTGGAATAATTTACGTAAAGTGGGTCCTGGGCATTGAGCTTTTACTTATACGTATAGACAAGGCAGCGCGAACAAAATCTGTGTTCCGTTCAACTGCGGTCGGCCGGCCGCAGTTCACACAGTCGCTTGGTCGCCACAGCATTATATATACGGGGTTCCGCACTGCCGCGCTTGTTGCACACATTTTGTTCGCGCTGTCTTCTCTATACGTAGTATATAGTAATAGTTCAATGGTCCTGGGTCATTTAAATCAATTTGTAAACTCCAACATATTCAATTCGCTGTCTTCCTTGCCTTAAAACACTGAAACTCCATTCCATAGCGAGTACCTACATATGAGCTCACCATTTGGATCCACTTTCAGACGCACTTTAAATAAATAACATGTTACATCTTATTTCATATTATGGTTTAGGCTAGTTAAAAAACATTCACCTAAAGTAATGCTTTATTTTTCTATATATGTACATGTTTTGTGAATTTATATAGAACATTCAGAGATAAGGTCGTCAGCTAAATTTCTATGGTGTTTTTACGTTGATGTTCCCTTGAAAAGTCTATAATAATGCACATGTGTGTATGACTTCAGATGTGCATTAAGAATGTAGGTCGTGATACAATAAACAGAACTACTTGTTTATCAACTAATCTACGTAGTCTGCTGAATTCTCACAAATACAAAGTAAAGATACAAAGTTTCTTTTAAACTATAACTTTTGAAATTCATTTACTATTCCAGTTACCTTGAATGTTATATTAACACTGAAAATAAACGAGTAAACAACAAATATAAATGACAAGTTTTATCGTAAAGTACCTACTGAATTAATTTAAATGATAGAAGTACAGATAAAGAAAAGGTTCTAAATCTTAAATCTTTACGTCAAACGTGAAAATAACTCGAATAACATTAAATGAAGTATTTCAATTAGATTTACAGTTTTCTTCAAAAACTAACGCCTCGATTTCCAGAAGTATTTCCTTCAGATTAGAGGGTTATAATATAATAGGATTTAAATTGAAATGGGCTGAAACTTGCTGAGATTTATAACCCTATTATTATAAATGAAAACTTGATCGTGTTGAGTTTCGTTTGCTTTTTGATTTAATAAATAGTTTGAATTGTAAAACATAAGTGACTGTTTTTAGGGTTACCAAAGGCTAAAAACGGGACCCTATTACTAAGACACCACTGTCCGTCTGTCTGTCTGTCACCAGGCTGTATCTCACGTACCGTGATAGCTAGACAATTGAAATTTTCACAGAATGATGATGTATTTCTGTTGCCGCTATTACAAAAACATAATAAAATAAATATTTATGTGCGGTTCCCTTACAACAAACGTATTTTATTTTCAGATAATGGTATGGAAACCATCGTACGTTAGTCTGACTCGCACTTGGCCGGTTTTTTGTTGTGTATTCAAGAGCTGTTTATAGCTAAAAACCCATGTTCATACAAAATATGTTATTATTTTATGAACCTTTGCTTGGAGCTGGGCGTTTAGTCACCCTGCTAACCGCATTGACTGCAGTTAATCGATTTCCAAGGTAATTTGAAGATGGTACGACTTGTTGTGGAACTGACCTGAAGACCTTGACAGAGAGATATTCTATCAGAAGTATCGATGCTGGAGAAGTAAAAAATATAATAGAATTACTTACTATGGAACAGCAATGATAATCCTGTAAAAAGCTGTTGTAGAAACACGAAATAAATAAATAAATAAATAAAATAGTTTATTGACCAACCTTCAACCTTCAACTTAAATACCTTATTCTAGTTACAATGGGGAGAATCCATTTAAGCAAATAGTATGCTTGTTTTAGGATACTCCGCCCTTCCCCAGGTTATGTAATTGTATTTAAGTTATTAAACCTGATCATAATATTAAATGAACTTATACAATTAAAAATGCAGGAACAAAATGGGTACTTACACAGTATTTTTATATGAGTAAAAGACAAATAAAACAAAGACAAATAACGCGCTGTTCTGTGTGTAGGAGATGGTGTGGAGGTGAATGTGTATGTAGTATGTGTATGAGAGTGAGTAGTGGGTGAGAGTAAGTGTGGGGGGGTGAGGGTCATAATCCACACTTCATACAGGTGGAGATTAATTATTATCTACGTTTTTTTTTTTTCTTTTTTTTTTAATTACAATGCAGGTATTTTTTTTTTTTTTGGTAGCTAACCCTGCGACTAGTCCTGGGATCGGAATCAATCTAAAACATTAACTTCCATTAGCGCCATAAATAACATAGCGTAATATAAATATTACAGACTCATTGATTGCACCATATTTTCCACTTCGTCATAGGTTTTTAACTTAAGCCATTTAGACAAAGCGTTTTTACATTCGCGGTAGGTTAGTGGGTATATATCAAGTTCTTTATTAAGAAAATTGTATAAATGGGATGATTGCCTAGGGAATTGCCTTTTTGCGAATGTAGACTTTACCGACACAGTAGGAGCAACCGTGTTTTTCCTTTTGCCTTTTGTCTTCTGTGGGTTGAACGATAGAGTTTTATGCTTAGTTAGAATTATATTAAGTACGTAAAGCTTTCTAACGGTCAGAAGATCCGAAATCCGGTAAAGGTTCTCAGTTGAAAACCTGAAGGGTTTAAAAAACATAACTTTCAGTAGTGACCTCTGAGCTCTCTCGAGGTCTAAGAATTTAATCTTTGTGGCACCTCCCCAGACAGGTACGCAAAAAGCCAGGACGGACTGAGCAAGTGAGATGTAAATCTGTATCAGGAGCTTTTTCGAGGTGACATGTCGTAATGTTTTGAAAGTCCAGATTAATTTCCGTATTCGCTTCATTATTAATTCAGTTTGGTTATGCCAGGATAGTCGTTGATCAACCATAATGCCTAGGTATTTGGTAGATTCTACTCTATTGATTTCTGTGCAAGAACAGATTGGATTTACAGGATAATTGCATTTATGAATCTTAATTTTGAATTCTGGAGGGGGTTGAGAGGTGTTGTACTTTGTGAAGCAAATGAAGTTGGTTTTGGTAGTATTTAAGGTTAAGAGGTTAAGGTCAAGCCAGGCTGCTATTCTTGCCAGTCCACGCTCAGCAGTTAACCGGACATTGTTCCAGGTGTCACCACTGAACACTATAGCAGTGTCATCTGCGTATGAAAGAATGCGTGCATCCACAATTTTCATGCTACATAGAGCATTTTTATATATAAGGAACAATGTCGGTCCGAGCACACTGCCTTGACCTACTCCGAATTGGACGATCTCTTCAGAGCTAATGGTATTGCCTAACTTAATCTTTTGCTTGCGTTCGCTTAGATAGTCTTTGAGCAAGGCGTGGGGAATACCTCTTACCCCAATTGATTCCAGCCTATCCAGCAGTGTGACGACAGAAACTGTGTCGAAAGCCTTTTGAAGATCTAGGAAGACAGCAAGGCACTTGCCTCAGCTGTCCACTTGACTGGTTACAGCGGAGGCAAGCGCCAGTACTGCGTCTTCCGTAGACATTTTTTGTCTGAAACCGTACTGCGAGGGCGATAGGAGGTTGTTTTTATTAAGGTAAGATAAGAGACGTGAGTTTATTAATCTTTCCATTACTTTTGATATTGATGGCAGTACAGATATGGGTCTATAGTTAGACGGATTAGTTTTGTCTCCACTTTTGTGCACCGGTGTTATAATGGCAAGTTTTAAGGCGTTTGGGTATGTAGCGTGTTCAAAGCACTGGTTCGCTAAGTGGGTTATAATTGGGACGACAAGAACATGAGCAGCCTTTAAGAAATTGACAGTTATGCCGTCCCAGCCTGGGGCACTATCTGATTTCAGAGACATTAGAACGCGGTGAACTTCATCTTGGTCAGTGTTTATAAGTACAAATGATGAGAGAGGTGGAACATTAGCTGAGTCAGAACTATAGTTTTGGTCATAACCTATGGTGGAGCTAGCAATTATCTCGTTTGCTAGAATTTTACCTATGATGGAAAAGTATTTATTTACAGCGTCAGCTGATTCTTTTGGAGTAGCCTTGAGCTCTAATAGATCCGTATTGGGCGTTTTGCTTGGCTTTCGATTAGTGATGTTGTTTATAGTTTCCCACATTTTTTTGGGATTTTTATGCGCTTTAGATAATTGGTCCCGGTCGTGTTTGCGCTTTTGCTTTTTAATAATACAGTTGCAATAGTTTCTGTATCTTTTGAAGGTGATCTTTAATACTTCGTTATGAGGCTCAGACTTTAACTTAAGTTGCATGTCATTACGGTTACGTATGCAGCGTAGTAATCCGACCGTCATCCATGGTTTTATCAGCCTACATTTTTGCGGTATTACTGTCGTAATGGTGTTATTTTTAAGGCAAGTTTGTATTATATGTATTAATATAAACTTGCCTTAAAAATAACACCATTACGAAATGTTAAGTAAAATTTAAATGAAATGTTGTTATTGTTGTAAAATTGTTACTTTCCATGAACCTCTTAGTAGAATTGAGATAATAAAAAAGAATAGCTTACCGAAAGGAAGCCTATGCCATGCTTGCAGTCAGGTTTCAAAAATAAGACATTAACCCTCAATTTGACTCTCATTAATGCGTTTAAATCAATTGTTTTGACTCATTCATCAATATTCTTGGCACGTAATCGTTATCTCGTGTATCTCTTTAATCAAAACTGTAGTTTAAGTTGTTTCAAAGTTTATAATTTGTTGTGTTTAGTTGATAATATCCGGGTTGTGTCAACATTGGAGTAAATTGAATTTAGCTTGTATGAACAGTATGGGATGTGGGAAACAATTATATTATGGTTATTAAATAGAACTTTTGTAATGAATCTGTTAATCGCAGAAATATCCCTCTTTACTCTTACGATAAATATCGAATCAGTTTGTCAAGTATGAGGTGAAGACTAAGATTAAAATTTTAAAGTATATTAATTTATGTAGTTTTGTATTCCCCGCTTGTCGGTAGAGATTTACGTTTGGCAACGGGCTACTAGCTTAAACTTTCTGACAACTGACCGTCTTCTTGAAAATTAAATTAGAAATTCAATAGAAAGTAAATTTTAATAAATGTTTTCAGTTTCAGTTTGAGTTTTCTGTAATATACTCTTCAGGTAGGCTGAACGTACTATCGAAAAATTTTAATTTAACGACTGTTCCACCATATCCATATCTACCATAACTAACTTGGCCCTCGTGATGGATCTTAGTTCCAGCAGTGGGACCGTTAAGGATTATGATAATGTTATCAATATTCTATAAGAAAAGTACTGCTATAGTGTGGTAGTTCAACAATTGCGCAATTATCTTCACCTAATACACTACTCCACCTTTTACGTATAGAATAGGCCTGCGGAAACATTCCACTTGACTAGCTCATTTCCTAACTTCAAACATTATTGGGTCCATTGATTGACGTGGCGCGAATGTAATGCCGTCGTCGATTATCGGCAAATTCCGTCAAACGTTCATTAATTTAAAAGTAATAATGTACGTCTTTCTATGTGATACTCGTAATTATCAGAAAATTCGTAGACGTTTTCAGTAATTTGATTAATAGATTTTTACAGTACGCAATTTTCATTAATTTTTCATTTTGGGAAATAAATTATAATTATGGTGATAAATTCTCATTAATATTCTTAACTTTGAGATTTTATTATGATGTTTGTGACCCGGATTAATTGCTCTCGAGTGTAGTGTATTTGAAAGCGTAACACATTGACATCCGAAAGTCAATTTCAGAGTTTTATGACGTTTAAAAATTAAATATTTTAATGTGCACTTTACAAGTGAGCAGATGGGCATTACAGTATTTTTTAAGAACAGCTGTTGTATTCTAATTTAATTCTCAGTCAAATTTTGACTAGTTCTGACGTTCGCTGAGTTAAGATTGCGAGTAGATTTTTTTAATATTGACCTTCTGGTTACGTTTAAGCAAACGTGCATCATTGTCGACTTGTCGTCAATACCTACTACTATTTTGTAAATAACCTCAAAAATCATGGTTTCAAATTGTGAATTATTAGAACACTGAAATAGTCGTCTCATCATTATCATCCTGCCATCATCAGCATCAGCTTCAAGTCTAACTGGATGTAGTTAAAATAGTCAAAGTCTCCTGTATATTTTTAATGCGAAAATAACTCTGTCTGTTACTACTTCTTACCGACTGAAAATATTTGGATAAAGGCTCACAAGTAGACCGTGAAATAGCACAAATGAGTACTTTGTCCCTGATAGTACGTTCCTGTGGGATTATTTCTGACCGCAGCAGGGGCGAAGCCACAGGCAAAAGCTTATACATTCTTAAGCTGCCACAAAGCCGCCTCGATTTCATTTTTACTATATTTAGATACGTGCATTAAGGCTGGGGTATCTGCTAAATTAGCAACTCTATTTGTGGTGTTTCAAACTTCGTTTGAAATACTGTTGAATAAAGTTCTAATCAGCTTGCACTACAGAGTAGTTGTTATGTCAGTCACTGCGGGCCGAATAGTGTGAAATGAATGAGTGGTTTTTATTTAATTGTAGCCTAATAAACCATTAGATCAAAATGCAAATTGTACACTTTGTGAAGAAAAAAGAGAAAAAATTGTGTGAAAAAAAAATACTAAAACTTAATGCCGTTTAGGAGTAGTTACGAAATTTCGCACATTTATATTCACTCATCAAAGAGGAGTTACATAGAGAAAACCTCTCGTTACAAGATACCACTCCCTTAATTAATATTTCTTTATTTTTTTCAAAATAATATTTTTTGTCGCCAAAATGCTGAAGGATGATGAATGTATTGTCGACTGAAAAAAGTTATGTTTACGTGGCGCGTTTGTACCTGAATCCTAAAAATACACATCCCTCCCGTACGTCATAATGACGTATTACATTACGACGTGACGCTATCACAGAGCGTCACTCTGACTGAAACAAGCTCTGTTTGAAACTGTACCACGCCGATACAATGCAAGACGGATTGTTACCTCGTTGATGGTTTATGATGGAATCCATGAGGAATTTTTCAGTAGCAGCCACGCTGTATGGATCTGTGCCCGGTTGATGACAATAGGGTCGCCCCATTACATTACATTACATTATTACCTATTACATAGGACCTAAACATAACTGGCGAAATGTGAGTGTACTATTTATTAGTTATACCTCTGCATAACCCATTGGGATTACCTAAAGGCGACATGTTATGTCATTTTGATAGCCTAAGGGAGTAGGTGTAGCGTCAAGATATTTTTGGAACAGTGAGTTGCTAATTACTCCATTCTGATATTATTTCACACGTGTGTGAAAAATTATGCCTTACGCTCGAGGAAACTAGACGAACTTGATTTTAATGATGAAATATTATGCATCATCAACCCTCAATTCGGAAACGTGATAAGTCGCAGGCCTTGCGCCTCATATCTCTGCGGTCGTGTCAGATTGATGTCCAATTGGACTATCAGCCAAAAGCCAGACTAAACTAAAGCCGGACTAAAGTCTGATGTGCTGTCCACCCCACCAGAGCTATAGATATCTGCTCAAACTTTGTCACATGACTGCCTCCATTCATCCTCCAGAAGTCATTGGCTATAGATAAGTGCTACGCTACCCATGCGAAGGTAACCCGCCCCTTTGCTAGCTGAAATTAATATCTGTTGAAATGTTGAAGGCGAACTAATAAATATAGAGCTTAAAAAGTGATTAACAATTACCGGTACACAAACATTGTGGTTAACGTTCTGTGAATATTGTTATTATGATTACTACTGTGAACATTATATTTAATGGCTACGAAAATAAGTGAGAGGAAAGTGCTAGGGTAAGATATTGAGAGTCAGCTTTTACTTAGTGGGAGCATTTTACAGATAATCATCTTATAATTATAATGGTTAGGTGCTAATTAAACTAATTAGGGGTTCGGGGCTTACCGTTAACAGCTGCTCGGGTTGGCTTGTATGGTTCTGGATTTCAAGGACTGAAAGCAACGTGTTATTGAGTTTTAAATATAATAGAATGGTATACAGTCGACCTCAGATCTTGACTTGGGTATGTCTAATGATTGATAAAAGATTTGTAGCGTTGACGTGTTGGATCAAAGATACTGTTGCAACGATAAACGGTAACAACTTGCCCGTACAAACAGTTTGCATTTTTTGTCGTCTGAAATCAGTAATGATAAAAATAACAGCATAAGCTGGCATCTTATTATATTCAAGATTCTTATTCTATTTATCCAGATTATGATTGTTTTTAATTGTAAATTTGACCACGTACTTGACTATAATATTATTAATTGACTTGATTTTAATTTCTGTTTTGTTTTGTTGACATTGTTTTGATTTTATTTAATTTTATTAATTTATGTAATAATTTGCATGCCGTAAGGTAGACTGTAGCCGATCTCATTAATTTTATTAAGAACATCTTATACCTGTACAGCTACACCTACATTCTAAGCAAATAAAGATCTGATTCTGATTCAAATACACAAAAACTCAATACCAAATTGTTGCCAGTAACCACACAAACCTTTATTCTTAAACAAACACACCCAAATAAAACAAGACTTTTCTCCCTAAAACGGATGCCTAAATTAAAGGGCGACCTGATAAAAATCCAGGCTTGTAAAAAGTAACGGCTTTCATTGATGAGTCTAGTGACGCAGCACTTTGAGTCCTTTTCATTACGCCATCAGCCATCAACCTGAAAGTAGACAGGAGCAGAAGGCCAGCTATGTAATATAGTGAGCGAAACAGCACGCACACACAGACATGGTTTACGTACAGCGAGTGCAAGCGCACTGGCGACTGGCATTTGTTTTCATGATTAAGTTTGAAATCGTACGTACCTATACGTGAATGGTTGAAATCCGTTTACTCGAACTAAGCTATAGAACCGTAACACATGAAACGAACTTCTAAAGTTAAAGTGTTTAATTGTATATTCCTGTGGCTTACTGTCATCAAGCGTTTCATACGTCGAATATGAAGTTTAACCTGATGAGAATTAGGTTCATTTTTCTTTTAAACTAAAGCGAACAAACTATGCAGTGTCAGCGTGTTCGGGGCGCCTGTTTTTGCTCGTCGTACGAACCTCGCCTTCTGTACAAATCTATCCTTTACTTCAGCAGTTTCTATGCCCTCTTTTTAAAGTTTTATAAAGAAATCCTTAGTAGAAAAATGCAAGAATTTCCCTGCATTGAAATATTGCGTGTGAAAATGAGGGTAAATTAAAATTGTGCTGTTATTAATTAACAGACATTAAAAAGGAGGGTTTATTTTTGATTAATGATTTTAATTTGTTTACTGTTTTGTTTTGAGGGTGGAGTAAATTATGTTTTTTCTTTAAATAGTGTTTATGAACGAGAAATATGTGTATCTTGGATCCAGTCATTGGTACGGAGATAAAATGAGTCGCAAGCGCGCCAGTGGTGACTTCACGTAAAAGACTTACAAGTCTACCCACAACGCGCTTCCACATACTCGTGAACATTCAGGGTCTGATCGCAGCGGAGTTGAGACGTCCCGGAACTGTACCCGATTCATTGTGCCCCGTGTTATTGGGTTAAATTGTAATTTATTAGTTTAATAAAATGTGTTTCGTTCTTAGTGTGTTTTCGTTGCACGAAACCCATCTTCTGCCCATGATGTACGAACCTAACATTGAAGCAAGTATCAGCAAATGTCAATACTTGTTTAAAGTCTATACTCTTGAGCTCATCTGTATTTCTGGTACCGCCGTCGTTAACCTAAAACGATATGGAAGGGTAAATAATATGTCGACGCTCTGGCTGAAAAGCTCAGAGTGTCCCTAAACGCGGACGAGGCCCGAGTGTCCAGGCCCGTCAGATGCGCAGACCTGCGCATCCTGGGTCTGGACGACTCGGTTACCGAGGAGGAGGTGGTGGCCGCCGTCGCCAGGTCTGGAGGGTGCCCTGCCGATCAGGTCAGGGCAGGCGCCATTCGACCGGACTCCACGGGTATGCATACCGTTACGGTATGCTGCCCGGTGACGGCGGCTAAAGCCATAACGGAGGGCCGAAGGCTACTGGTGGGCTGGGTCTCAGCGCAGGTGAAGCTGCTAGAGCCCAGACCTCTGAGGTGCTATCGCTGCCACGTGGGACACCACGTGTCAGTACAGTGCGCCTCGGAGGTTGACCGCAGCGGACTCTGCTTCCGTTGCAGCCAGCCCGGTAACGTATCCGCGGCTTGCTGTGCCACGCCGCACTGCGGTGCCTGTGCGGCGACTGGCAAGCCAGCCGACCACCGGGCTGCAAGCAATGCCTGCGCTGCACCCACCAAGGCCACCAGAGGCAAGGGGAGGCCCTCCGCCGCCACCACCACCACCGTCGCCGCCGCAGCCGCAACTGCCACCGTTGCCGCTGCCACTGTCGCCGCCACAGAGGGGCCCTCGCAGGGGGCTAGGGAGGAAGCGGTAATGGAGTGCCAATAACGGCCCCATTACGCTTCCTCCAAGCGAACATCAACCACTGCGCCTGCGCTCAGGATCTGTTGCTCCAGAGCATGGCGCAGTGGTTGATTAACATTGCTGTGGTCGCTGAGCCGTATTTTGTCCTCCCCAGGGAAGACTGGGTGGCGGACCTTAGCGGCTCAGTGACCATAGTGTCGTCGGCCGCCGCCGGTACCCCGACCCTTGAAGGTGTCAGGAGGGGTCGGGGGTGCGTAGCAGCCCGGTTCGGGGAGATCGTCGTGGTGGGAATCTACTTCTCCCCGAGCCGAACTCTCGCCGAGTTCCACAACTCTTTCGCAGAGTTGAGTGTCGTCGTCGGAAACCATTCCCTCCCTGTGCTTGTCCTCGGGGACTTCAATGCCAAGAACTTGGCTTGGGGTTCTCGTTGCACAGACGTGCGGGGAAGGATGGTGGAAGACTGGGCCCTGGAGAAGGGCCTGGTCGTCCTAAATCGGGGTTCTGTGCCCACGTGTGTGCGGATGCGGGGCGAGTCGGTGGTGGACATTTCGTTCGCTAGCCCCGCTCTGTCGCCGCGTGTCGTTGACTGGCGTGTCATGGAGGGGGTGGAGACCTATTCCGACCACCGGTACATCCGGTTCGACGTCTCCACCCAGACCTCAAGCGCGCCGGTCCAACAGGCCCCGAGTGGTCCGCGTTGGGCGCTGAAGCAGCTGGACCGGGAGCTCCTCCTGGAAGCCTCGATCGTGCAGGCCTGGGTGACATCACCGGACAGACCTGCCGACATAAACAATGAGGCAGGGTGGTTCCAGGAGGCCATGTCCGACATCTGCGACGTGGCAATGCCCCGCGTTCGGCCAAGAAGCGCCCGGCGTCAGGTGTACTGGTGGTCGCGAGAGCTAACGTCTCTGCGCAAAGCGTGCGTCGCTGCACGGCACCTGTACGCCAGGCATCGCAGGCTCCGCATCCGCCCACCGGATGCGGCAGCCATTGAGGCGGAGCTATATGAGGGGTACAGAGCGGCGAAGACCACTCTCCGCGAGGCTGTCCTGCGGGCCAGGGATCTGGCCCGCGAGGAGATGCTGGGGACTCTCGACAGAGATCCGTGGGGGTGCCCTTACAAGTTGGTGCGGGACAAACTCCGCCCCTGGGCCCCCCCACTGACGCAGAGTCTCCGGCCTGAGCTCGTGGAAGACGTGGTGAGCACTCTGTTCCCTTCGCGAGGGGAACACCCACCCCCGCCTATGGCTCCGCCGCCTGCGGTGCTGGAAGCGGATCATCAGGACGACGACGACGACACTCCGGAGGTGACTGGGGTAGACCTGAGAGTGGCGGTACGCAGGCTCAGTGCCAAAAATACCGCCCCGGGACCCAATGGCTTGCCTGGCAAAGCCTGGGTCCTGGCCTCGGAGGCTCTTGGGCCCCGACTGGAGGGGCTCCTAAGCGCATGCTTGGAGAGAGGCCAGTTCCCGCTTCGTTGGAAGACGGGGAAGCTGGTCCTCATCCGGAAGCCGGGGCGCCCTGCGGACTCTCCGTCCGCATACCGGCCCGTGGTGCTGCTCGACGAGGTGGGCAAGCTCTTTGAAAGAGTAATTGCAAACCGCCTCGCCGAGCACCTTGCGGGGACTGGGCCGGACCTTGCGGAACACCAGTTTGGTTTTCGCAAGGGGCGCTCTACGGTGGACGCCATCATGCGCGTAAGAGCCCTCACGACGGGGGATGCGGTGTCCAGGGGTGGGGTTGTCTTGGCGGTGTCTCTCGACATCACCAACGCCTTCAACTCCATGCCCTGGAGCTGCATTAGGGAGGCACTCCGGTATCACCGGGTGCCGACCTACCTCCGTCGAGTGGTCGGGGACTATCTGACGGACAGAGCCGTCATCTACCCCGGTCGCAGCGGAGAATGGAACCGGCGAGAGATGTCGTGCGGTGTTCCGCAGGGATCGGTTCTGGGGCCGTCCTTGTGGAACATCGGTTACGACTGGGTGCTGCGCGCCGACCTCCCTAGCGGTGTCAGCGTGGTTTGCTACGCAGACGACACGCTGGTGCTGGCACAGCGGGGGTCGCACGAGGCGGCGGCCGAAGCGATGACACGCGGGGTTGCGATAGTCGTTGAGAGGATCCGGCAACTGGGTCTCGAGGTGGCACTGCACAAGTCCGAGGCCATGTGCTTTCATGGGCCTCGGAATGCGCCACCTCCGGGATCCTCACTGACGGTAGGAGGGGTACCTTCGCCAATATTAAACTTCAGTACTGCGAGCAACGACAATTACTGCGATTTAGTCTCACAGGCGTCTGCATTTCTTTCTAAAATTAACGACCTTGTTAATGATCAAGGGTCCCGCATTAATGTCGCAAATAAATCCGCTATCATGGACATGACTCAGCGCGTAACGGCCATCGTTTCTTTGTTAGCCATAAAATCATCCTCCAATGAAACTAAATTAACTACGTCAACTAAATTAGCCAATACGAAACGCGAATTGGATATAATGAAATTAAATCGTAATACTAATAATGTCAATACTAGTGATTGTAACAAATCTTCGTATGCGGATTCTTTGAAACTTCGTCTACCTAAAGTTGCGCCAGCCGTGGAGTCCCGCGTTCCCCTTCCGTGCTTCGTCGCGTACCCTACAGCTGACCGGTTAGCCGATTACTCGTCATCGTCCGCGACTAAACAAGCGCTTATGAAAGCGATTAAGCCTAGTGACGACGGATTTCAAATTGTAGGCGTTAAGAAAACCGCGAAATCTGGCGTTGTATTACGTGTCGCTAATGACAACCAAATAAAAAAATTGCAATCGGTCGATGCTATTAGGTCCGCCGGCTTAAGACTTGAAAAACCGAAAGGCCGAAGGCCTCGTATATTAGTTAAGGACGTCCCATCCTCAATGGAAGACAATGCTTTTCTGCACGCGTTATACCGTCAAAACATTAAAGACGAGCTGCCAATAAATGAGGATGATTTTATTAAGTCAACTAAAATTATTCGTAGGCGTTCCTTAGATAACGGTCGCAAGTGGATAGGCGTTGAAATCGAGTCCACAGTTCGAAAACATTTAGTGTCCACCAAAGATAAATTATTTATTGATTGTTCGACTTGCCGTTTCATCGATGATGTCGAAGTAATTCGTTGTTTACATTGCCAGCAGTTCGGTCACGTTAAGAAACACTGCGTTAATAAATCACCTACCTGTGCTAACTGCTCGGAAGCACATGAAACAAATAACTGCCCGCACAAGGATAATTTAAATTACATACCGACTTGCGTGGCGTGTAAACGTTTTAAAAAACCGTTTGACCATCGTTGCGGGTCCCCAGAGTGTGCCACTTACAAACTTAAGCTCGAACAGTTAATCCTCAATACCAACTACTAAAATAATGGATAGTTTAACTATAGGACAATTAAATCTCCACAACGATAGGGTGGCGACCTCTGAATTAGACAAATTAATTATCGATTATAACTTAGACATAGTACTTGTTCAAGAACAATACCAGAACGCTCACTTACGTCACAAAGTAGTTCAGCTGGACAGCAAAGCACGAGCCGGAATTTACGTGGCGCGTTCTTCTAACTTTACAGTAACGTCTTTGCGTAACCTCATGACGCCCCACTGTGCCGTTGCGGAAGTCTCATCAGCTTCTTTTAAAGTTTACGTTGTGAGCTGTTACTTTCAATACTCAGACCCTGTTGCACCTCATATACATAACCTCCGTCACGTCTTACAGTCACTCGCGGGCAGTAAAGTTATCGTTGGCGCTGATGTTAACGCGTCATCGTCTCTGTGGTATGGCAAGGTTAGGTCAACGGATTTCGACCGACGTTGTGCTGTTGAAGATTTTATAGCAGAAATGAACCTATCAATTCATAATACCCCTGATGCACCACCTACTTTTTGCAGCCCAATGGGCGAATCTTGTATTGACGTCACACTTTCTAGTGCAGACGTACGATTGGATAGGTGGCGTGTCCTACCAGATGCATCTTGTAGTGATCATCGCCTGATCGTGTACGAATTTGTTCTACTCAAGGTCCATCTCATATCACTGGTAATTTTAGATATAAAAGTAAAGGCGCGAATTGGGAATTCTTTGGCTTGCTTTTTGCGTGTCACGCCAAAGACTTCACTCGTGATGGGCTGTCAGCTGAAGAAAGTGCTGAAATTATGTCAGACACCTTCACTTACTGTGCTGACATCGCCATTGGTCGCGCATCTATGACCAACATCCATAGATGTGATTGGTGGTGTGACTACTTAATTGAGCAGCGTAAAAGCTATCGCCGAGCGCGCAGACATTTAAACAAGCTTAGAAAACAAAAGGTCACCGGAGACCCACTTAACTTTGCTTTAAATGCATTTAGAGTTGCCAAGTCCCGCTACAGAGCATCAGTGGAAAAGTCTAAGGGTAATTTACTGCGAAAAATAGTAGAAAAACTAGATAAAGAAGGTCCGTGGTCCCCTTTGTATCACGAGTTCAAAGCTAATCGATCAGTCGACCTGGCGTTTGTCCAGAACATTAAAGTAAATAATAGACACACGACCGGTATTGAGGAAACAACCGAAGTTCTATTAAACAGTCTGATACCTGATGATTCGCCAGTAAATGACAATGACTACCATCAGCAGATCAGAGCGTGGGCACCTGTGCCACCTGAATCACCAACGTCAGACCTTCCATCCATTGACGAATTCATTAATCTTGTCAGGAAACTGCCTCTTAACAAATCATCAGGTGAAGATAAAATATCTAATCGGATGATAATAGAAGCTTGTAAAACAGCGGGTGACGCCATTTTATCTGTTTTCAACCGATGTATTGCGGACGGCGTTTTTCCTCGTGTATGGCGACGTGGCTTTATACGAATAATTCCAAAAAGTGGTGATAAGCCACCAGACGACCCTAAGTCGTACAGGCCCTTAACCCTACTGCCATCTTTGGGAAAACTCCTGGAGCCCCTTATCGTTCCACGTTTGCTGCCAGACGGGCCAAAGTTTCATAACAACCAATTCGGTTTCACCGTGGGAAAATCTACCGTAGACGCGGCACTTTCTCTTAGAAAAATTGTTAATAACTCGGAACACAAGTACGTGGTTGGAATCTTTTTAGATATTTCCGGGGCTTTTGATAACGCATGGTGGCCGATGCTACTACTTAAAATGAAGAATCGCGGCTGCTATAAAAACATATATAATCTTGTTTATTCATATTTTTAAATGGTTCCGCGAAACTCAAACTCGGACATCATTCTATGTCAAAGTCCCTTACCATGGGATGTCCTCAGGGCTCGGTAATCGCTCCGTATCTGTGGAATTTAGGTTTCGATGATTTTCTCGCGATTCCTCTCCCACCCGGCTGTTCATTAACCGGTTATGCGGACGACGGCCTGCTGCTCATTCAGTCGAGTACTCGGGCTGGACTCGAGAATTTAGCTGACACTTGCCTACGATTAATATCTCAGTGGGGCGATCGAAACCGTCTGACCTTTGCACCGCAAAAAACTTATCAATTAATTTTAAAAGGTAATCTTAAATCGTGGCCTAGTATTAAATTTAATAACGTTCCCGTGAAAAGAAAGCAGTCCGTGTGCTACCTTGGTTTGGTCTTAGAGAAGAATTTTTCATTCATAGATCATATAAAAACTGTCGGTGAAAAAGCTAAAAAGAACTTTTATGCCTTAACTAGAATATCCAAATCTACGTGGGGTCTGTCATTTCTAACTTTAAAGACCATTTATGGGGCTACCTATTTGGGGTGTATGTGCTACGGGGCACCTGTCTGGGCCGATAGGGCCACCATAGGAGCGGTACGACGTAAATTGCTTCAAAGCCAGCGTTTGGCTTTGATATTCTTATGCAAAGCGTATAGGACGGTTAGTACTGAAGCCTTACCGGTACTTGCAGGTGTACTTCCAGTCGATCTTGAAGTGCAGCGACGGGCTGCAATGTACTATAACGCGCGTGAGACCACGGACGCAGACTTTTTAACCCTACGTGACCGTGATAAGATTTCTAGATTATTCAAACCACAGTTCGACGTCTGGGAGGAACTTTTGTCTGAATGGCAATGTAGTTGGGATAATTCCATCAAGGGCGGACACCTCCACCAGTTCTTTCCATCCGTTCGTGAACGGCTGGCCAGGACATGGCTGGAGGTTGATCACTGTGTTGCTCAATTTCTCACCGGTCATGGTAACTTTAAGAGTTAATTATTTTCCTTCAAGCTTGTTGACTCGCCTCTTTGTCAATGTTCCACATCTGACTGCGAATATGAACAATCAGCACATCATATTTTATGGGAGTGCAGTCTTTGGCAGAATGAACGCAATATTATGTTGGATAGTGTACAGGTTACATCCGGAGTTATTTACTACACAGACCTTGTAGAAACTAGAACAAATTTCCGTGCGTTCAAGCGTTTTTGCCATACCTATTATTGGAATCAAATATAACTGCTCACAACTTAGGACCCATTAATGTTAATATTTTATCCGTGGTGCTAGGCAACTGGGCCTATCCCAGTTGTGAACGTCTCTTTGTGCCTATTGGCCTTGTTTCTTTGTGTCTCCTGCTGATATGGAGGGAAGTGGAAATTACAGATTTTCCTACTCCTCCGCTATACTTTTCTGATTAATTTCGTTGCGGGATCCAAGACAGTTAAATTCATTCTCTGGGACTTCGTCGAGCTTCATTGTCTCGGCGCTTTTCTGGTGGTCGCCACTGTTGATTCTGGCTTTCAGGAGTTACAGTGGTTGGGAACAGTGTGGCGGGCTTGTCCCTTAAAAAAAAAAAAAGGAGGGGTATCCATCGGCGTCGAGTCGACGTTAAAGTACCTGGGACTTGTCCTTGACAGCCGGTGGAACTTCGTGGAACATTTCCGACGTTTGGCCCCCAAACTGGAGCGGACTGGGGCTGCCTTCAGGCGGCTCCTGCCCAATCTGGGGGGGCCAAACGCCTCTTGCCGGAGGCTCTACGCGGGAGTCGTGCGGTCAATGGCCCTTTACGGGGCCCCGGTGTGGGCGCGTTCATTGAGGCGGCGAGCCGCCCACTACCTGAACGCGCCCCAAAGCCGTAAGGCTGGCCCGGGGCTACCGCACGATCTCCCGCGAGGCGGCGAGCCTCCTTGCCGGATTGCCGCCATGGGATCTGGAGGCAATAGTCCTCGCGCGCCTACATGAATGGCGCGCGGAGGCGCTACGCCGGGGGGAAACTCCGCTGCCGCGGCAAATTGTCGCTCAGCGTACAGACTTCCGGCGGGATCTCATGGCGACATGGAGAGAGCGACTGTCGTAACCTCGTGCAGGGCATGCCACGATAGTGGCGATAAGTCCCCTCTTTGAGGAGTGGCTTGAGCGACGCCACGGCGTCCTCACCTTCCGCCTGACGCAGGTCCTCACCGGACACGGGGTGTTCGGGAGGTTCCTGCACCGAATCGGGCGGGAGGAAACGTCCGGGTGCTTCCACTGTGAGGATCGACCGGAGGACACGGTGCAGCACACGGTGGAGGTGTGCCCCGCGTGGGCGGAGCACCGCCGTGTCCTGGAAGCGGCGATCGGCGGCGGCGACCTCTCGCGTCCGGCCCTGGTGCAAGCCATGGTCCGCAGCGAGACGGAATGGGACGCCGTCACCTCCTTCTGCGAAGCAGTAATGCTAGAGAAGGAGGTGGCGGAACGTGAGAGGGAGAGAACCTCTCAACGTCCCGGCCGCCGTGGGAGACGCCCCGGGCGTCGGGGGCCACCACCACGTGGCCCCCGGCCGCCATAGGCGCGGGCCTGTGGACGGTGAGCTATGGGCTAGCTCGCCGTCCGTCCGTCTCATGACGACAGGCCGTGTCGACGGCGCGTTCGTGTTCCACGCGCGCCTCAAAGAGAGTCAGCAAAAAGGAAGGGGTCCGTAAGGACCGATGCCTGCCGGGGTTGCGGGACTATTCGAAAGAGATACCGTGGCCCCGGAACACAAAGGGCGATGAAGGAACATGGATGGGTTTTAGTCAGTAAAAGTCTGACACTCCTGCTCCGCCCAGAGCGGGAGGAGTTATTTGATGATTTCCCATCCGAAAAAAAAAAAAAAGGATAAATAATATGTTAATGTGGATATTTCTGGAATGAACCCTAAAGTTTAGGGTTAATACTAAAAATAGATTGAGAGTCGTAATCTTTGTCTTTGGTTTTAAATATAGAAAACTTAATCTGAATTTCTATATTTTACAGCTTTCAGACTTTTTGAGGTCGGTCATTCGTTTTGTTACCGCGAAAACGCTAGTCACCGGTCGGTTAGAAAGATAATTTTGTGACAAATATATTCTAATTGGGCAAAGGTTCAAAAGACGGATCATGAAAAATTACAACCTTTTCTCACATTGTGAGGAACTTTAACATTTCCATTTGGCAAGCAAAGCTACAAGTTCCAGCTAGTACGACAGTCGTTAAATAAGCATAACCGTTTGGTTACAGACCTTATGCTGCAATGTGCTAATAGGAAGGAGAAGCTGTCTTTGAGCTTGTTAGAATAAGGAAATACAAACTTTTCTCACAAAATCATCGCATCACAAAAAAATCACGCACTGCTTAAATAGCTGGTACTAGAAGCATCAAATTTTGCACAAGAGTTCTTTGTTGTGCAAAAAATCATGCTAACTAATGAAATGCAAGTTTATAGGTCATCGTGTTTGCCGATAGAAAATACGAGTATCATCAGGCTGTCCTTGGGATACCATTTTAAATAAACCTTTACTTTAGGATATTGTGACATAAAATTGTATCATCATTGACTGAAATGAAACATGGCCGATACAAGTTTTTGTGATAGAGGAGTCATCGTCTGTCCTAAAATACCAATTAATGTAATTCTCAACTGATTTGAAACATTATTTATGCTGTAGACGGAATTCTGGTGAAGAGAATTATTTTAAGAATAATCTTCTAGAATAAATTCTCAGAAAAATATCTTGTAGATCCATTGTTGATTTTCGCAGGGATTTGAGACAGATAACATCACAAACAAACAATCTGTCATGTAATTACCTTTACTTAATTAATTTGATATATCTACAGTCTACACAGTAGGTACCTAATTTTTCTTTTTATCAAGCAAAGGTTTTATTTAATATTTGCATATTTTTATCGTTAAACTCGCATGCATTTCTGAATTTACTAACTCTCGTTATTCACAAAGCTGCCTAAAAACATTACAAAAACTAAAATTAGAATTTTAAATCTAGCAGCTACAACCCGAAACTTGTTCAAAACCATAACCGTAAATCTTAATTGTCAAAAAGTCTACCTAGCGCTCCAACATACGGAAAAACAACACCCTATACGCCTTTTTTGTGCCATCCAGTATCAGAGTGCAAATATAGACGCCTGTCGGATCCATTTCTCTATTACCGAGAAACAAAGGGTAGACCTTGTAACACTCCAAAATTTGGCAAGAACATTATCACAACACACTAAAGTTCATTTTCGTTTGGCAAAAAAATAGATTTGACAGAAGCTTCCGGTACCCTCGTGACATATAAAATATGTTATTGGATCCCGGCGAAAAGGTAAGTTTTCAGTTTTGACTCAGGAAACGATGTCGGGCCGAGGTTGGACCCGAGTTAATAAATGACAAGTCGTTTCAGGGAGATCTTTTTTATTTGATCAGATTTGTTACGGAAAAAGCCTGTTGATAGAGACCGAATGATTTTTATTTATTTATTTATGTTGGATAATATGCTGTTAGTGTTGGCGTATTTGCTTCTATGATAGTAAAAAAACCGGCCAAGTGCGAGTTGGACTCGCACATTAAGGGTTCCGTACCATTGACTATATTTAGTATTTGTTGTTATAGCGGCAACAGAAATACATCATCTGTGAAAATTTCAACTGTCTAGCTGTCACGGTTCATGAGATACAGCCTGGTGACAGACAGACGGACAGACGGACAGACGGACAGACGGACAGACGGACGGACAGACGGACAGACAGCGAAGTCTTAGTAATAGGGTTCCGTTTTTACCCTTTGGGTACGGAACCCTAAAAACCATCGGCACAAAATGGCGACTTGTCACTCAGACCTTCAGTATCTTTATAAGTAAATAGAAAATAAGGTACGATCGGGTTGGCATATCCGTGTTGATAAAAACCCCTTTAAGTTTTCAAAGAATAAAAAAAAAAAAAAGACCTTCAGTACCATTTAAACCTTTAGGGATTGATTTAAAAAAAAATGTGCTCAGGTAAAGAGCACCTTGTCCTTGCGCAAAAGCTCATGTATGAAGGCACAGCGCAGCAGTGGTTTAACTCTATGCGTTCTCTGTCATAGTAAGAATATCTTAACTACTGAAAATCAAGGCGTTTTCATAATAGGTACATTTAGTTATTAACAAATCATTCTGTGATTAATAAATCTGCATGGCAAACTTAATAATTTATTAGTTTAATTCACGTGTAAATCCGTGTGATTTATTATGCAAATATTTGTACACGTACAACTTTGCAAGGCTCATTAATTTCATTCCACCTCGTTCGTAAGTCATTAAGTGTTTTTACTTATAGCTGAACAAAAAGTTCTTTTATTTGAACAAGGTAGAAAAATGTTACTAATGCAACTGGTATTTCTGTTTTCTAGCAAGTTTTAAATTACGATTCTTTGGTGTGGTTACGCGATTTCATTTATTATAGTAAAAATTTGTATCGTTAAAGTTTGTAGACCGAATTACATTTAAATCTTATTCTTTTATCTTCATTGGTTACAAATGGTTATGCAAACAAGCTTTTCACTTGATTGGAATATTGAATCCGTAACTTGCATCGTTGAGCATCAATTAATATTCTCATCACACATCTATTGTTATTTTTGTCATAAATTGCATGAGGAAGCAACTGAACAAATAATAAGCTACATTAATCAGAGCTGACATACGTTTATACTGATTCCGGAAAAATAAAACAAATGAACATTGCCCATACGTTATCCAAATGATATAATGGAGAGATTGGAGAGTCTCTTAACATGACTGTTTCGTCGATGAATGCTTTGCGACAGAATTTGTTGAAGAAATATTATTTTGTGATTAGTTGCAACGGTGATTAACAAACGTGTGACTGTGATTTATTTAATTTTTTATCTATCTTTAAATAAAACTTCACAACACATTTTGCCAGTGCCTGAGAATGTTCTGGTAAAAAAAAACAGATAACATTTTGCCTAATCTAGGAATCGACCCCTAGACCAACACTAGACGAAATCGAACACTAGACCAACGAGTAAATGTAGTAAATTGTAGATCAAACTAAGATTTTTGTAATAATATTAACTTAAGTGTTTCAAATATCATAGATAAAATGAGGGCACTTGCAATACTCCGCTCATAAGACAACACACGGGTCATAGGTCCGGCAAGCTAACGCTGACAAATGACACTTTTACCTTTATTTAATGACGTCATTACAGCCGCCGTTTTGCGGCCAAGAAATTAAGCCGGGTAGTTTGAGGTTTAATTAATTTTAGTCATTTATTTGTGCCAATAGGGGCATTTTATGTTGTGGCTGGTATTTTAGTTGACAATCTGCTAGGTATGCCTTTTGTTGGCTTATTCCCTATAATTTTATATTCGGTCATATCTTAATGAACAGGGATAAACAACGTCTACCTAAGTATTATTAGTTATTTATGCAACTGTTGTATAATGAGGGGTAATAAAACACGAATGTGGGTTTATCACACGAGGCGAAGCCGAGTGTGATAATGGTATCACATGAGTGTTTTAATACCTAATTATGTACAGTTGCATACAAGACTTTATCTACATCCATGATATGAATCCTCCATAAAAGGTTCTGAAACCATAGGGTGTTGCAGTGTTGTAAGAAGTCTATGTAAATTCATGGAAAGTCTGAGTAGTATCCTAAAGTAAAGAAAGGCTGAGTATTTAATACAAGCAAACCATGTATAGGTAATAATATAATTATTAACATTTTGGATTGTACAATTATTAAAATGCGCAAAGCTTGTATCACTCATTTTTGTGAACAACAAAGTACTTAGTGCAATACTAATATCCAAATATCGAACAAAGATGGCGGGATACGACGTGAATTCGAATTAACCTATAAGTTTTTTTTTTAATTACGTCGCTGTGGTAGTGAATCGCACGTGCTAGACAATGTTCTTTTTTTAAAACGAGTTGCATAATGAAAAGTACAACATTATATGTAACACCCGTTTGGATGTTATAATGGTTATTATGACACTGGCTGTTTTAATGTTGGCCATAAGCTAACTGTTTCAAATACTTTTATAGAGGATTTATAGCATGGGTGTAGATAAAAAAAATAACGATTTCATTCATACTTTTTCATTCTTCATTTCCGTTATGCATCATCTGACTACTGGTTTGCCAGTAATCTAAGTAGATACTTCATTAATTATAATACTCTATAATATTGTGGTTCGTTATTAATCTAAGTAGATATCACACCTCGATAAATTAGCTCCGTGTTTACATTCAATTTAAAAATATTTAAATTCGTACTTTGGTGTTAAAAACCAGTAAAATATATGTTTAAAGGCCTAATTCACCAGTGTAAATGTTATCAATGTGACTAATTCGACAGTGACTGAAATAATTAGTGTTAAAATAGCAACCATGACTGTTCGTAATAAGCTACAAAAGTGACAATTAAAAGTAACAATAACAGTGATATTACCAGAATCAATACAATCAATCAACCAAACTATATTCAAAGTGAACATAATCAAACTATTTAACATAAAAAGTGTTCGCATTAGTGTCTCAAACAAAGGTACCTACATCAAGTGAAAAAAAAAACCTGACACATTAGTCATACAAACCGCTTTGCAAAATTAAAATTTGTCGTCGTTTAGCATACGATACTTAATTTCAACGTAGTGTCCAATCTACATCGTGGCTTAGATAAATAAGCAACTACATGTGACAGACGTTCGCTGCACATACCAAGTTCGAATCCGAGTCACACATCAATGTCTTTTTGTGAGATTTAATTTCATCCGAAACAACTTTGTACATTTAGTTACTAAAAGTGCTAACAGAGGGCGCTTCAGTAACATAGCTACGACTCATAGCCGCGCAGGAATATGGATACAGATAATATCACACTTCGTAAGCAGAACACTGGCTCTTTGACTAACCTATCTGCCTTGACAAATGACGATGAAAAAGCAATATTTGACACCACAATGATGAGCATACCGGACAGCCTACATGATTATAACTACGACGACACTGTTAACGACTTGAACGAACAAATAAGTACACTGAAGAAGCAACTTTCGAGTGCTCATCAGGAAATAGATGACCTTAACAGCGAAAACTTCCGATTAAAATCCGATCTACAAAAAGCTCTTAAGACTGTCGAGACATGTAAAAAGATCTGCATAACGCCTGACAGGAAAATTAGCACACCATCATCATCTAGCAAACAAAAATCCAAGCATTACAAGATTCGACCAACTGCTTCAAATAATGATGACTCCCAGACATCGATCTATTGCAAGGACATAAAAGTCGACACTCTCAACAAAGAAACGCAAACTTCCGAGATGACCAATGACACATTGACGCAAAAACAAAACCTGACATCAATTACACACAAACTTATTACGAAGCCGAGGCAAAAAAATAAATTGTGTATCTTAAGCAGCAGCACATCTCGGGGGTCCTTATCCACAATTCAAGACGTTTATTCGGACTACTCCCACTACTGCCACTACATCAGGACTAACAGCACCGCAAAAGACCTCTTAACCGACATTGAACTTAAGCTAAAAGGCTTCACTCCAAATGATTACTGCATACTCTTCATCGGGGAACATGACATAAAAGAGGAGGGAGACTACATCAACATAATAAACAAAATTAGAGAATCCCTACAAAAAGTAAATCATACTAATGTAATTATCTGTGCAGCTACCTATGTAGCAGGTGCTCCAATATATAATTTCAAAGTAGAAATGTTTAACAATCTCCTGTACTTAGATATTCAAAGTAATAAATATGCCTATTTCTTCGATAGCAACCATGATTTATCACTTGAGATGTTCTCCTACAGAACTGGCAAAATAACAAAGTACGGAATGAGAAAAATACACGACCGAATTGTAAGCAATATATTGTACGATCTAGAACTAACTGATCAAGCAGACAACGAAACAATAAATAGTAAGCTAGAAGACACCGGTTCCAATAACCATGATCTTTTTCGTGTTTAATCATATATTTGTAATGCACCAAAATATCAATGGTCTAATAAATAAATCGGATCTATTAGGTATACATCTAAATGAACTCTCAGACGAAGGTAAGTCAATAGACATCCTCTGTATAACAGAACACAACATGAAAAAAGATGACCATCAACATCTACATATCTCTAATTATTCACTTGCAACATGCTACACTAGACATGATAGAAACGGGGGCTCGTGCATTTTAGTCAAAAACACACATCAATTTGAAGTCATCAATATCAAAAAATGGGCCATACCACATCTAATAGAATGTTGTGCAATAAAACTTACTTCCCACCCCATCATCATTATTTGTTTATACAGACCGCCAAATAATAAAAAAGATAAAATATCGTCGTTTTTTGATAATCTGGACTTGATGTTAAAAGATATTTGTCTAAAACGAAATAATAAGGTCATACTGTGTGGAGATTTTAATATAGATATTTCCAAAAATAACAAAACCTCTCTCACTTTTCAAAATATACTGCGCAGCTATAATCTGATTTTGGGTACTCGTTCACCGACACGTTTACGCAGTGGGACCTGCATTGACAATATTGTTCACAATATCAGAGGCAGCAGATGTGAGGTTAAAGAATTAGCATTGTCGGACCATACAGCGCAATTGCTAAAATGTCGCGTTAAGAGAACATGCACATTAACTCATTGGTTTATACATAAACGTGATTATAGTGACGAAAATATAAAAAAATTTAGAGAATGCCTTCAAAATTTAACGTTTCATGATGTCTTTATGTGCTCCGATCCCAATAATGCATTTAATGAGTTCCATGACCTATATAAATTATTCTATGACTTATGTTTTCCAATTCATAAAATAAAAGTTTCGGTAATTAAAAGACCCAAGTGGATAACATCGGGACTAAAAAAATGTTCAAAACGGAAAAGGGACATGCTATGGGAATATCGAAAGTCACCTAACCCAGAAAATAAAAATAAACTTAAAACCTACACTAACAGATTAAAACACATAATCAAACAAACACAAAAAGCACAAAACAGTCACTTCATAGATACTTCTGAAAACAAGAGCAAAGCTACGTGGAGTATAATTAATAAACAGAAAATAAATAACCCAAAAGAAGGTATCAGTAGCATAAAAATAGACGATAAAGTTATAAATAGTCCAGAACAAATAGCGCAATCTTTTAATGAATATTTTATTAATCTAATTCAATCTCAGAATGACATTAACTATTATAATCCACTGACATCTAACACAAATTCTAATTCAATTTTCATGATACCAACGATACCATCTGACATTATTAAAATAATTCAATCTCTGAAGAATACTAACAGCGCTGGGTATGACGATATAACCACTAAAGTGATTAAAGCTACATCTACCATTATTGCACCAATACTCAGTCATATTATAAATAATTGCATTGAGAAAGGCGTATTCCCAGAACGGCTGAAAATCTCAGTAATTAAACCCATGTTTAAAAAAGGTGACAAGCAAGATCCAAGCAACTACAGACCACTTGCACTTATTCCGGTCTTCTCTAAAATATTTGAAAAAGTACTGCATAAAAGTATATATTCCTTTCTAGAAACCAACAAAATCCTAATCAGCGAACAATACGGCTTCAGGAAAAATAAAAGTATTAATTCTGCAATATATGCGCTTGTGGAACATGTTCTGACTAATATGGACAATAGAACTCCTGTAGTTGCATTATTTATGGATATGTCTAAGGCCTTTGACCACGTTAGCCATAAAATACTCATAAACAAATTGGAAAACTGTGGCATCAGAGGCAATATCCTTGAACTCATTAAATCATACCTGACGAATCGGCAACAATTTACATGCATCAATAAAATCAATCCCCGTACAAAAACAGAAATTACATACACCTCTGAACGTCGCGAATGTTTATTCGGGGTACCGCAGGGCGGTGTCCTTGCCCCATTATTTTTTATTGTATATATTAATGACATGCCTGAAATTATTAATAATCCCATGATTTTATTCGCGGACGACAGCACAATATTATTTAAAAGTCAAAATGATGAGACATTTGAAAAAGAGATAAATGACAATCTTAATGACATAATAACCTGGCTAATCGGAAATAACTTAAAAATTAACTTCGAAAAAACAAATTACATCTCATTTGAACAAAGAACAAACCATAAAAAACCAGACATTCGATATGGTGACAAAAGTATTCGCGAGACGGATCATACCAAATTCTTAGGCATCTGGATAGATAAAAACATGAACTGGAAAATACATATTGAAAACGTATGCAAAAAACTTAGCCAATGTTCCTATGCCCTCTATAACTTAAGAAAAGTCTCAAATCAGGCAACTCTATTAATGGCCTATCACGGATATGTCTCATCAACATTACGCTACGGACTTATGTTTTGGGGGAACTCACCAGACAGAGAAATGGCGTTTAAAGCACAGAAGAAATGCATAAGGGCAATATGTGGCATACAAAGCACAGACAGTTGTAAGCCACATTTTCAAAATCTTCAGCTACTTACACTTCCATGTCTTTATATATATGAAGTAGCCACCTATGTCAAAGCAAATCTACATCTATACAACCACCCAAAGAGCATACGGTACAAAAATACAATATGCATAACACGACACAAAAAAGCTGTGTTCAGTAAAAATTTTTTAGGTATGGCACCCAAAATCTATAATAAATTGCCTAAAGAAATTATAGATATTACCAATAAAGATCTGTTCAAAAAATGCTTAAACGAATTTCTAGTCGAAAAATGTTATTATACAATTAATGATTATTTAAATGAAAGATACTAGACCTGCTACATCCGATTTATTATATTTGTAAAACCTTGACTGAAATTAAAATTATATTAGCTAATAAAATCAAATTGTAATACCCATTTATTTATGTGACATGTAATCTTCTTATTTTTATATTATTTTGATTCCATTTTAAGTTTGTATTATTCTGACATTGTGTACTCTTTTGATAATATAATAAATTTTCATTTAAATTGATAATAGATTTTAAGTATGGATTTAATTTGTATGCTTCAACGCAAGGCATAGATGGACTCGCTATTAATATTTATTTGGAACACCCCTGTACAACCTATGTCTACAAATAAAGATTTCATTTTCATTTTCATTTTCATTAGATACTCGATTAATTGCAATACTCTACAATATTGTTACAAGTATGGAGAATGTTGAGAATGAATGTAGATGACTATAAGAGTAGAGGAAGATCAAAGAAGCGATGGATGGACGGTGTGAAAGCTGAAATGTCGGAGGTGTCTGCTAAGATAACGAGTAATGTTTTCGTCTTCCAAACTTCTCTGTATTGAAGAAAAAAACATGCTACGCCGATGCCAAATACATTGGGATAATGGTAATTGTAGTGTTTGTGACTATGCCATAGATACAATACATTGTCTCACCACTACACCAGTAAGGGAGCGTCCGCCTCGTACCGCGTCTAGCAACCGACTGAATGTTGACGTCTAACCCTTCCACCCGTGTACGTGAGACAATGTATTGTATCTATGGCATAGTCACAAACACTACAGTAATAATGGTAATATTGGGATAATTGTGATAATGATGATGATAATGATGATTGTTCTCTCCAAATCATACCTTACATGTAACGTATATAAACTGAACGAAACGGAATCTAGATTGATTTTTCAGTAAACCAGCAATTGCAGTACGATTTTCATGTAAGCCTCTAAGTAATGTACCTTTTTATTTCATGAATTTTCGCTAAAAATATTGAATGCTGGCTACCCACACAGAAGACTACATTGTAGTATCTAATATACTTTGTAGGCAAGAAATGTCGCAAAAACTTAATCAGGCTACATAGTTAATTTAATTTATGCATCATTTCACGTTGTCCTATATTTTAAGCCTACAATGCTAGATGAATATACACGTCACCAAGTCCGTGAGAAAAACTCGTAATTTCCCTAGATCCATATTAAGTTTCTTGACAAATTCACACAGAATTTTTACAATAACTGTTGTTTTTAGGCCAAACCGTTTATGTCAAAAGCTTTTTTAACGCGTTTAGGAAAATTATTCGTTTGCAGAGCAGTAAATATAATAAAGTTACGTTATCAAGAAGATTGCGTCTGAAAGTAATAAAACGGAAGTCTTTAACGTTATTGGATTTTACTGCGAATACTGATTGACTTATTTTCTGCCCCCGAGCCGATGGAGGGAGCAGAAACGAGAGGTATCGATATCATAAATTTATAACGACTCAATAACTTACCTAAGTATGGATGGGTTGGGATGGGTTGGCAAGCAATGTGGAAAGTGGTAATCAACACCTATTGACAATAACTGCAACTGCTTAACTAAGACAACGAATTGGAAATTCTAACATGCTTACATGCTTTTTCAACTATTCATATTGAAGTATGATCGGAACTTGGGGGGCCACAAATTTAAAAAAAAAACAATGAATAGAACTAAGACACAGTTTAACGCCAATTTGTAAGATTTGAATTTTAGAACCAGGTTTGAAACATTTCCTTTCGACTCTTTGAAAATCATTCTATTTTGCTCCATGCACAGGCCACACCGCCAGAGCAATGGAACGAGGCGGTCGAGGTTCTTTTCATACTTCGTTCAGCTCTTTCGGTAGTTCGCAGTGTAAACCAAAGTATGAAAATATGTGAAACGATGCCTCGTTCCACTCGCTCGGTCGCTCGCCAGGTGGCGGTGCTGTGGCCTACGCTTTAATATAAGCAAAGAGGTGGCAAGATGATCTGAACGCGCATCACGAAGCCTGGGGCCTAAAATGACTGCTTTATCAGAATCATAATATGAATCACGTTAACAATTTAAATACAAATTTGAACGTGATTCATAATTATTATGATTCTAATAAAGCAGCAATTTTGAGACCTCTGGTTCGAGTTGGCGCAGGACTAGAATCTGGAAGGATACGGGAAAGGCCTTTGCTCAGCAGTAGAACATACAAGGCTATTGAAAAAAAATCGGAGCAGTCTTTGGGGACTGCCGATAGAAGTGAAAACAAAAAGTACACAGGCACCGCCCCAGTCGTAGCACTGGTAATGCCCCGGGCATGACTATGTGGTGCTACGCCGTAGCGGATGCTACGAGTGCTACGAACGGCTACGAAGCGTGACCGCACGTTACGTTACGTGACGATGAGTTTAATGTTTTTCCTTCACCCAAAAAGTGCTCAACGCACCTAAAGAGGTTCTCACTTCAAAAAAATGTTAGCAAATTTTATTTTGTTCTATTCTCTTATTCAATGCCATGTAATATTTCCACAAATATTTTCCAATAGACAACACCCGGAGCCCCCGGAGCCACATTAACAAATAGAAACGCAAAGTCTAGTTGATTCAATGCAATAACGTGTTCTCGTACATCCGCATCCGAGCAGCCATCTCGTTGAATAATATTTGCATAAGTGCCACATTACTGAAAATTGAACAGTGCTGGTTTCCATTACTTTTAAAACTGAATGTACATAACATATGCTTCAGTTTTATAAATTGTCAATTTGGCATAGAATTCGGGGCAAATCTGGCAAACTATATTAATAAATAGCTTGCTTTACTGTATTTATACGAAAACGGAATGTCTCTAACTACATAGTTTTTATGATAATCGCAGGATATGACAAGTAATACGAAACCGTAATCTCTGGGCCATCACTGCTTTGAATCGCACGTGGCAGTAACAGTAAAATCTTAATTCAACAAGCAAAATACCGGAGTTCACTCGGTGTTCCGCAATAAAAACCTGATTAACTTTCTGAAAACATATATCTCATACAAATTCAAAACGATTACATACAAACAAACTTTGTAGGCAATTCTCCACTCGTGGCATACATTCGAATAATAGGTCAAAACTTGAATAATATTACGATATTACCAGCCTAAACGTGCTGAACAAATACTAGAATACGAGTATCTTACTAGTTTGAGTACACAGGAGAGCAAAATTCAGTCTGAAAATTTTCCAATTTCTGTATACAGGGTGTAAACAGCAACTAAGTAACTCTAAAATTATTGCTGGGAAACGACTTTTTTTTGGGGTGAAAATCACGTTTTACGGTAAAACGCAATGTAAAACATTGTGTTTATGGACGCATTTAATGGTAAACGGATTATAGAGGCATTTAAAGTAAAGTTATGACCTTAAAAACTAGTATTTGAAAAAAAACTTGTGAAAAAGTTGGAACTTTGACCTCCGTAACTATTAGGTTCCTAGATATGGACCAAAACAAAAAAAAAATCGCAATGACGGGTAGAATAAGTGCTTTTCGGCTTCGTTACTACTAACTACCCCCATCTCATAAAAAAGTGTAAATAGAGGGGTAGTTGCTTTCTATTCAGTTTGAATTTAAGCTCTGGAACATATCAGAAAAACAGAATCTTGAGTAGGTACTTAAAAGTTTTTACTTCAATTGTTTCAACAGGATTGCCTTAATGGCAGTACTTGAATTTATCTGGAGTATTGAGGTCTCAAGAAACTTTTAAAGATGGCAAGAAGTTCTAGATTTTTCCAAGTTAAATAAATTACTTGGAACGCTTGGTTGATTTTTTATCTAGCCTATTTTTGTTATT
This sequence comes from Xestia xanthographa, assembly GCA_905147715.2. NCBI lineage: Eukaryota > Metazoa > Arthropoda > Insecta > Lepidoptera > Noctuidae > Xestia > Xestia xanthographa. Next base: position 30,511,550 of record LR990649.1, read on the forward strand.
TACATTACTAAAAGCCTTCCCTTGCTTATTGAACACCTGTTTTGGTTAGGTATCTTTATTAAAATAAGATTTAGAATTTATTCAGTGATATTTCATTTGTTTTAAATTGGGCATTTCCTTTAATTGGAGGCACACATAAACTCATATAAATAGTGATAACAAGAATTTTCTCTATTTGCCCATGCCCACGATTTCACCCACTCATCATCATCATCATCATCAGCCTATTAATGTTCCCACTGCTGGGACACAGGCCTCCTCTCTATGAGAGGGAATGGGCTATAATCCACCACGCGGGCCCAGTGCGGATTGGTAGATGTCACATGTCTTCGAATTTTTTGGTTCTAGGACATGCCGGTTTCCTCACGATGTTTTCCTTCACCGTCGTTCACCCACTCCGAAATCGGTAATTGCCCCAAGGGATCATGCTACTGGGATAAAAAAAAATCCTCTGTGTTACTCCAGGTTATAAACTATCTTTGAGTCAAATTTCATCCAAATCCGTTTTGCAATTTCTGCGTGAAAAAGTAACAAATATCCATCCTCACAAAATTTCGCTTTAATTATAATAGTAGTAGGTGTTGAGATGCGTGATTATGCAGGAAAAATGAAAATTAAAAACTGGAGCTGTGTAATGCGTATGTATTCCGAAGAACATAGAAAACACAATTGACAATGTAGGTAGGCTTAAAACTAATAAACTGGCACTAAACGCCTGATGAAGTCTTCCTTGCAATAAGTTGCACAACGTTGAACTTGCTTTAATTTTGATACTGAAATCGTTTTGGTTTCTAAACCTGAACAGTAGGACTTTGCCTGCCAAGCGTGGAGATTACGGCAAATTCCTCCCATCATGGGAGAGGCTCATGTCCAGCAGTGGATGTTAGGGGCTGTTGTAGTAGTAGTAGTAGTAGTAGGACTTTCACTATTCCTACACTGTGTCACAAATTCCTCCCGTGCAATAGATGACACTCAGTGTTGATATATCTACAGACTGAACTCTCTTCTGAATTCCGCCGGGCGCTTACCATTGTCACTGAAACTGCAGTTTCACTCGTAACACATTTCTGCTGAAATATAGAGTGGAAATTGTTGGAATATTTGCCGTCGTTTTGATTAATGGAATGTGTTTTTTGTTTCATATGCTATGTTTGTACTAACCCAGAGTTTTAAAGTCGGCGGTAATGGTCCTGATCTCGTTGGAGTGAGAAAGTTAGGGAAATAAGACTACGCTGTGTCTACGCACAAACTTATCTTGTGTACTATAACTTCTACGATGACTGCCATGCTGAAATAATATGTTCTGTCATTTTATTTTAGTTTTTAATTCCATTCGAGTCAAGTCTGCGAAGTAATAAATGCGGTCCAAAAATGCTGATTTTACTGTGTGCTGCGCAAATCCTTGAAATACTTAAACTTATTAGTACAAGGTGGTACAAGTAATTATAAAGTAAGAAGTTGTTTTTAAAATAATATCCAAAATGTAGTAGTGTAATTTAATTATACGAGTACAATGTTTGTGAAATCTGCAGTAATGAGTATTCTCCGCGCACACTAAAGCCTGGTTCTAACTGCACTATAAATTAAAAGGAAAATAATTAAGAAGAGCAATGCAGCAAGTCCCTAATTAAATGTAAGCAGCACTTGTGAGCGTAAACAGAGTGAGATTGCGAAGTTGCCGAAAATGGGGACGAGCCAAAGAACTAATATTAATTATAACATAATTCAAACGATATCCGAACACGGATGTGTGTGCGCGGATGCACGAATGCACGGATGTGCCTTACACTCGGAATTGGGAAATTCGATTGCAAATTATGTATGAGTGTGTGCTACGCAAGTGATTTAGCTGCGTTTGTGCCGCCATAATTTAAGGATTTGTTCGTAAACCGTTGACTACAAAATGTTAGGGAGATTTGTGTAATAGTCACTGCGGTTTAGACAGAATAATTGCTTGGCAGTAAATCACAAATAACTGCACCGTGGGATGCTGAAATTACTATGCTTTCACGCTTGAGTTTATTAGATCCCAAGAGAGGAATAACTACCATTCCATTTTGACTTTGAGTTTGTAGTCTCTCTACAACCACGCTAGCCAAACAATCTTGTATTCTGCATAGGCTTCTGTCATGCAGTAGGTAGGAGTCAAGTTAAGGAGGACGATGTCACAGTCGACCACACATTAGATGTAACAGTTTGACCTTGAACTGGCTAGTTCAGTATGGAGTTTCAACGACACACGAGGTCATTGTAAATGCGGGAGTGTTCGAAAGAGATACCGTGGCCCCGGAACACAAAGAGCGATGAAGGAACATGGATGGGTTTTAGTCAGTAAAAGTCTGACACTCCCTCCTGCTCCGCCCAGAGCGGGAGGAGTTGATGATTTCCCATTCAAAAAAAAAATGTGAAGGTAGAATGAGAAAATACACACCCCATTAGTACTAAATGTGACATTGATATGTTCAAAAACCACTAAGCTCATTAATAATTTTGTAATAATAGCGCACGTTACAAATAGAACTTTCTTTTTACAAGTTATTTGAGCATTTATTTCAAAGTGATTCTCAGAATAACGCATTACATTTTCCGTGTTACTTATATTCCCATTAAGTAGTCCAACGTTCGAAATAAGTGAACTTTATTTTGCACGCTAACTTAAATAACGAGCTATAGTTTAAGTTAAGAGGCATTTACATTCACTTAGTGAGTCAAATTGCTTTCTTTGTTTTAATAATCGAAAACTATTACCATGATTCCTCGTGTTATACGTGCCCTATTAGGGGTTTCATAACGTCAAATATGAGTTATGTACGATACTAAAGTTTTTCTTTGATAAACGACTTAAAAAAATAAGTAAGTTCTTTTCTGTAAGTCTAGTTAGGAGTTAAACATGGGATCCCTTTTTTTTGCATAATCTTCTTTTTCCTAATATACTTTGGCATAACTGTTTTGGCATAATTTGTTTTGCCATAATAATACTTTGCCAAATTTTTTTTTGGCATACTGTTTATGTTGGCATAATCATCTTGAAGGCTAATTTGTTTTGGCATAAATTGAATTTTGCATAATGTTACTAGGCATAATGACTATTAGCATAATAGTATTTAGTTTTATTTCATACAAATAATATAAATACCGGAATCAAATTTGAGTTATTTTTACGTATTCATTTTGAAATAAAAATTCATTAAGTTGTGCTACAAGAGTTAGTGACAGAAACGAATCGCTGCAAAACCGACTCCACGCAGTCTTGTCTGCCCTACCCCTAGAGTGTAATCTAAGCCCGCGTAGGCGCGGAGGGGCGAGGCGGCCTGCGAGTTGAGGAGCAGGTGGTTTTAACGCTCGCCGCCGCAGCTGAGGCTGGCCGGCGGAGCCGGCCAGCAAGCCGAAGCTGCGGTGTGAGCGTAAAACACATCTGCGACGATAAGCTCGCGTGGGACCGCCGGAGCCCCGCAGCGCCGGAGCCGTGACAGAAACCTTGCCTGCTGCATGTTGCATACTGCATGCTTGTTTGCTGCATGCTTGCTTGCTGCATGCTTGCTTGCATGCTGCATGCTTGCTGAACGCATGCTTGCTGCATGCTTGCTGCACGCATGCTTGCTTTATGCTTGCTGCATGCATGGTGTATGCTTGTTTAAATGTTTGCAAGCTGCATGTTTGCTGCATGCATGGTGTATGCTTGTTTGCATGCTTCTTGCAGGGAAAAAACTCACTTAAGTTCACAATCAACTATGTTCAAAACAAATATGTTTTGTATTACCTGCTTCGAAGAGATGGTTTTTTTTCCAATCGTCAAAATAAATTGGTATAATATCCAATTAGGGTATGTCTAACATTTTAGGATTATGCTTGTTTGTTATGCCTATAAAAATTATGTTTTAGTATCATTATGCGTAAATCAATTTATGCCTAACAATGTTATGCTTAATCATTATTATGAGTAGATAAATTATGCTTAAAAAATTATGCGTAAGCTGTTATGCGTAAATAATGTTATGCGAAAATATAATTAGTAGTAACACAAGTATGCCAAGTTATATTAGGTCTTACAATTTTATGCAAATGGACAGGGAACCGTTAAACATTACCTATGTTATTTATTTGGGCAGTTTATTTCTATTTAAAAATAATACGCTGCAAAACAGTGGCACAGAACAATTATGATTATGATTAGTTTTAAAAACTAGCAACTCACATCCACTGGTGCCCCACTAGACCCTTTCCCCCTACCTATACCAGGTCGTCGGTCCATCTAGCTGTGGAGCGTCCGAAACTATATTTACTCCCATACACTTGTATAACTGTCCCGCCATAGCGTAACAACACCCTTGTAATTCCTGAAGGGTTAGGCAGCGGTATTACTTTTCACTAGTATGATTAAGTCTCGTGTAATTGAGGCCGGCCCAAAAACCTGACTCTATGCTCTGATTAATCCCAAAGTCCTATGGAAAACAATCAAACAAATAACCAATACCCTGTAACAAATCTACTTGATTGTAAAAATAAAAGGATAAGCAGACTTGTTCAATTACAATTTTAATTTAGGAAAAAGATAAAAAATACAGCTAGTTATATAAAACCTACCTAGCACGCACTCTATATAGTTTTAAAGTTCACGCACTTAGATGGACAAGAATGAGTTCACCTCTGAAGGAACGGAAACAGGCGTCAGGGTAGCAGGTTGCAGGGGTGGCAGGTAGGCAATACCAGTGAGACGTCGAGGATCACCTTCAGGAAACCTCAGCTGGAAGGGCGTCGTGCAGATCTCAGAGACCAACAGGTCAGCTCTGTAGTGGGGCAGCGTAGATTTCAGGGCCAGAATAGCTCAGCGTCGGAGTAATAGTCCCAGGAGGATCTTTACTGGATCCCCTGGGTAGTTTTTATATCTCAGCTTAAACCAAGCGGTTATCTGATGCTCATCTAATCAGATCCAAGAGTAGACTTTTTCTCCGCCGTCCGTCAGCTCGTTTCTCCCAAGTAGTCTTCTTCTTTCAAATCTTAGTTTTCTTAGTGTGGCCATCATCTCATCTGACAAGTGTAGTCGGCCAAGACATATCCATCAGTGCGTAAAGAATTTTATAAATCAAATAATTTAATATTAAGTTATTAAACAATCGTAATAATTTATAAAATACATTGGCTAAACACATATTGATAAAAATAATTTAAATTTTACAAACCAAAAAGTAAATATCATAGATTAAGCAGAAACTGATAGATTGACAATTTGACGCATGACGTAAGTGTCACAACATGAAAATTTTGATAATATTTTATTTCAGCTATTTCCAAGTTAAAGAATCGTATTTAAATCGATTTTCTGAGTGTAGATATATAAACAAATAAAAAGGATGATGAATAGTATTATGAATGGTGAATAAGAAGTGTAAGTATAGCATAATACTATAACCCATAAATCAAAACTTAGCCCAGTGGAGCTACTCACAATACGGGACAACCCAAAATCGGCGATTAATGAGGTAGGCCAATTTTTTGCCAGCATTGGCAAAAACTTGGCGTCAAAAATAACTAATGACACGGTATCAACACCGGCCGGTGGCCATCCCTCACCCTCACCTACGGACACCCGAAACTCACCTGTGAACTCTCTTAACATCCTGGAAGTAGACGAAGCTGATGTTGAGTCCCTAATCCTACAACTACGTTCTGACTGTGCAGTCGGCTGGGACGGCATATCATCGCTTATATTGAAAAGCTGTCGACATATACTGGTCCCACCAATTACGTACCTTTTTAATCGTTGCTTACAGGAGGGTGTCTTTCCGGAGGCCTTTAAAAAAGCTGTGGTCCATCCAATATACAAGGGAGGGAGCAGAGACTGTGTTAATAACTACAGACCGATATCGGTCCTACCTGCACTCTCTAAAGTTCTCGAAAAAATCCTCAATAACTCTCTACAAAAATTTCTCGACAAACACCAACTCATTGCTGATAACCAATACGGATTTCCGACAAGCCTATCTACAGATGATGCAGTACTGGACTTTACACAACAGGTTGCCTCAAATCTAGATAAAAAATCGAAATGCCTAGGTATATTCCTGGACCTTTCGAAGGCTTTTGACACGGTCTCTGTTCCCAAACTCATCATGAAGCTGGAAAGTATCGGTGTGCGTGGAATGCCGCTAGAAATATTTAAGGATTACCTAAAAAACCGTAAGCAATGCATTAAAATTGATACTCACCTAAGTGATGAGTTCCTCGTGTCCTATGGTGTCCCCCAGGGCGGGATCCTTTCCCCGACTCTTTTCCAGATCTACGTAAATGACTTCTGCAGGCTGAGTCTCCCAAATGGTAGAATTTACGCTTACGCAGATGACACTGCAATTCTTGTAGACGGAATCACTTGGGACATTATGAAAGCAAATGCGGAGGCGGCCATGGCTAAAGTTATGGTGTGGTTAAACTCGAACCTTCTTACATTAAACCTACAAAAACTTCTTATATCACCTTTGCTATACGAAGTAACGCTAAACCATCTCCTTATTTTAGTATAACTCCTCATTCCTGCACCAACTCGTCCACCCCCTGCACTTGTCCTCCGCTTGCTAGATCCGAAAGCGTTAAATACCTCGGAGTACACATAGACGACGGACTGAGATGGGACCAACAAATTGACGCCGTCACCACCAGAACTTTACATCTTATACATATATTTAAGTCTCTTAGAGTATCCGCTGACCTAAAAACTCTTAAGATGGTGTACCTTGCACTATGCCAATCAGTGATTGGTTATTGCATAGTAGCATGGGGTGGCGCTGCTAAGACTAGATTTCTGAGGGTGGAAAGAGCACAGCGAGCTATACTTAAAGTCATGACGAAAAAGCCCTACCGGTATCCAACAACTGAACTGTTCTCTGACTGTAAAGTACTTACGGCTGAACTAAAGCTGACGAGCTTTATGTACTTAAATCCACCCTTAGAAAGCACGCAGGCCTTCCTCCTCTTAGTACAAACAAACGCACGTACGTACCACCAAATATACAACACAAAACCTCCTTCGCCAAACATCAATATTATATACTAAGTACTCATATCTATAAAAACATTAACAAACATCTCAATATCATAAATCTAAACTCACATGCATTAAAATCTAAAGTAACAGAGTAGCTGCTCCTTAAGGATTATGCCTACACGGAGTCTTTACTCACCTATCTTGTATAATACACTAACACACCTACACCCACACCTACACACACATACACTCACACCTACACACACATCACTCACACACACAACATACATTTCTATTCTTTTATACCATACAGTAGAATGACACAGTCCACTTGAGATTTAAGTTTTTATTGATTAGTGACCGTAAACTATCTCTTATAATACAGGTTTACCCTAGCTTAAGAGGTAGAGTAATAATCTTGTACAGATTTTGCAACTTAAACTATAAATGTACCTATACGTATTTCCTTTCAAACTCTGTATGTTTTTTGGATAAATAAAGATTTAGTATTATTATTATATTACCCAAAAAAAAAAACACTCAAAGTACTTACGGGATAATATCCAGATATCGAGTACCAGTAGTGCGCGTAATAAAAGACTAAGAAAGAGGGTAGACAGATTTGTCTGCTCATAATAAATAATTTTCGCCTCACCCGCTTATCTCTTCAGTATTCACGCGATCATGATGCTTGCAACAGCGTCGAAATATCGGGAGCTCATCAATAAAGAAAACCACGGATATTATCCCGTAAGTACTTTGAGTGTAGTGAAAAACCGTGAGTCTTAAACAGTGCAAAAAAAAAAACAGTTTCAAATCTGTTTCGTTTTCGTTTTAAATCTGTTAGTACCTAACTAAATAATTTCTTCATTTCTACTTCCCGAATACATACAGCTATAGTCTCAAAATTCTTCCAACCTGAGGGTATAAATTCATACAGTATACTAACTACAAGATATAGGGTCCATTAACACTCGACTGGCTTCCCAACGGGACACGAACGCGACGGCTTGACGCGAGTTACTCTCAACGATGCATCACCTATATTATACAGTGTGTTCAAATGTTCACATAATATTTTCCCGTCACTGAGTTGTCGACGCGAAGACTCGGTCATGTGTGACTAGCTCTGGTTTGGGATGCAGTGGATTTATGTTAATAGTCTACATGTTTATGTGCTTATTTGAACTATTTGCTTATGGTTTTATAGAATTCGTCGATTTGCTAAAGGCTTTTGGACTGAATTTTAAAGAGTTACTGTTTATATATTTATAAACGCTAGCCCACGTTTCATTGCCACCCGTAAAAGCAGCCATCCATGCCTCGAATGCACTTCTTTTCACCGTCTAAAAATTGAATCATCAAACAATGTTGTTAAAATGTATGTAAAAAATGCACTATGCAGTTAAAAGTTGGTGTCGTATTGTTTAGAACATTCGTGAACTGAAAATTAACGAGTTTTTGAAATCTCTGCTGTGTACAACCAACCACACGGTTGTGATAACTGTCCCGTTGGTCATGTGGTCGCAGGCGCGACTGTTGAGCGTGGGATCCTAGGTTCGCTTTTCAAGGTTTTTTGCCTTGAAAAGCTAGTTGAGCCGTTGCTCCACTGCCTTCTCTCTCCGGTCGTATCGGATTGCCGATCCATTGAACTATACGAGTAATGGAAGAGAAAGTGTACCAGTGTTTGCATAAAGACTTTAGCTTGTCCACCATGCCCGAAATTAGATCAGTTATGAAGACAATAGACTCGACATTAAGGCACTCTCAATATCAAATTGTAACCACAGACGCGAGACTGACCTTGCTATATATAAAAAGTCATTTTTAGTTTGATTTGTCGTTTTTATGAGAATTTTAAATTAAACCCGCATGGCCCGATGTTAGTGATATGTGCCCGAATAACTGTCTGCCACACTTTTAGATATATTGCCTGAAAACGTAGAAATGAACGAGTTACGAGCTCTGCTATGTAATCAAACTGGATTTTGTTTGTTACTCGTTACAATTTATGGCTTGAGTGGGGATTTATTTGATTTTTAATACGGGTTTTTGTTAACAAATTATATAACTTTGAAATTACTCGTGAATATCATAATGTTATCACTCTTAAAATATTCAGTAGTAGTTTTTTCTGCGACTTTACTTTCGTGGAGGTGTGACATTTTCCCACGGAACTAGCGTTGCCAGATGTCCCGCTTTTGGCGGGACGTCCCGCTTTTTAACCCTCTCAGAGTGCGTCCTGCCATGCCGGACCCCTGAGCGGGACGCCCAAAATCGTGCTTTTTCATGAAATTATCCAATTTAGCGCAGTAGGTTATTTGTTTTACGTCTGTTGACAGTGCGAGTTGCACGGGAGTGAAAGGTGGCAGCTATCTAAAAATGGCATAACACTTTCCAAACGCAAAACTTGTTTAATCTCCTAAAATTATACCCGTTTCTGTCATCTATCCCTGTGTCGAATGTATCGACTGAAAGAGTTTTCTCCCAAGCAAATGCGACATGGACTGACAGGCGTAATAAATTATTGATAGATCATGACGTGCAGGCGGGGATTCAAATAAAAGTAAATTTTCAGATGTCTTGTAAAGAGTTTTATATATTTGTTCTAAAAGAAAAAAAAATATTAAAAGCGGCAAAATCAAGCTCAAAATACGTTTTTTATAAAAAATAATTTATTATTACTAATTTATAACTAATTATTTTATAAGAATAATTAGTGTCGTTCATTTCTTGATACTTGTAAGTTCATTCTAAAGAAAAGTTCCTAAAAATAATAATAATATATTTTTGTGTACCTTAGTTTTTGTTTTAAATGTTAAGTATGGTTTGATTGATCTCAGAAAAGTCTAGTTTTTTAATAAAGGATTGCAACTATAATTTTTTATGTTGTTTTTCTGCGTCCCGATTTTTTCATCCCAGTCCCACTTTTTATACGTTAAAGTCCCGATATTCAGAATATCTGATCTGGCAACGCTCCACGGAACGTACTTCCAGAACATAAAAAAGTATCCCTATAGTCCTAAACCCTGGCTATAGTCACTCCGTTTGCTAAACATTATCAAATCTGAATGGTAACAGACAGACTGTTTCAATAATTGAGGCTGAATTTATAATATTAGTATGAATTTCAAACAAAACAAACTATAAACAAGCAAAATAATAATGATCCTTACATTACAATTTTCAAGCAGTATCTTAGGTAGAGTACTTCTACCTAAGCTGAAAGAATTAATGAATAGTAAATGTCATCTAATGGGAGGACAGACACATTAGTTATTAATAGTCGCTTGATGACGGATTTGTAAAGGGTTAATGTGGCATGTACAGTACTCGGAATTAAAAGTTGTATAGTTTATGATATAGAGTGTCATGGGAGAAGCTGGTATTCGTTCAGGAGGTTAACGCATTCAACAGGATGATGTAATGAGTCAGTTTGGGTAATTTTAAACCAAGATATTGCGAAATTATGGCCGGAAAGTGGGTTATTATTGCTTCAAGTTTTAAGGCGTTAAACTTTTAAGGCCCGTATTTGTAATAGTATAAATAATTAAACTTGTCACCTACGGGATATCTTCCGTGATTATTATTAATTTTGAGCTCCCGATATTTCGCTGTTGCAAGCGCCATGATCGCGGGTTGACTGGAGAATGCGGTTGAATGGACACATTGTTAGGAGCAGACAAATATGTCTACCCTCTTTCGTAAATAAATCATAAATAAATTGCTTCTATAATATTCAAATTCAAACCAATAAATAACAGAAACCCGTAAAATACATAAATAACTTCATCCATTCCCTTATTTATAACTCCCAACATTATTCCCCTGAAATAACTGCAGAGTTGCAATATTCAAATTAGCATACTCTGATGTAGCGTGGAGTCCCAGTGCTGCAGTGCAATCTCAGCCGAGAGAGATTTATACTATGTAATGTACAAGTATTTCTCTCAATATTCAATAAGCCGCTATCTCTGATTGGAATGAAAATTTACTGGTGGTTATTTTCTAAAGGTAGTATCTGAGGGGTAAGAAAATAGAATATCTGAAGGAGTAGGATAGTGACTGCACCGCCTGAAATGATGATGATTTTAAAAATCAACACCAGATAGTGAAATCAATACGGAAAACAATGATGACGCAAGATCGTAGTTCAATCGATGTTATTGAATACTGGTTGATTTGGTATTGATTTTATAGAAAAAAAAAAATGAATTTAGGCTTTCAATGGAGAAAAGTTTTAAGTCTTCCGGCATGTTAGAAACATGTTTGAGTTGATATAATTTGGTGCAGGCCGGGTGGCAAAATTAAATGAATGTTTTTCCGCCAGCTTGTGCGGAAATCCGAATTTATAACTTACAGTGTATTTGTGCAATATCTATAACAAAACAGTCATCATCATCATCATTTCTACCGAAAGACGTCCACTGCTGGACATAGGCCTCCCCCAAGTGTCGCCACATTGACCGGTCTCGTGCGACTCGCATCCAGCGGATTCCTGCAACCTTCACCAGGTCACCGGTCCACCTAGTGGGAGGCCTTCCAACACAACGTCTTCCGGTTCGCGGTCGCCACTCCAGAACTTTTCGGCCCCATCGGCCATCCGTTCTGCGAGCAATGTGCCCTGCCCACTGCCACTTAAGTTTGGCAATTCTTCGGGCTACGTCGGTAACCTTTGTTCTCTTGCGGATGTCTTCATTTCTGATTCGATCGCGCACGGAACCTCCGAGCATAGCCCTCTCCATTGCCCTTTGGGAACAAAACAGTGAATGTAAATAAATCTTGATTCCCAAGACCATACACTTCAGAAACCAGCTCTCTGTCAGCACGTTAACAGTTAAGATTAAGGAAATTATTTGAGACGGCAAGACGCACTGAGTTGGCGCTCAGCGGATCAACGTAATCCGAAGATTAACTAGCTGATCCGACTTCCTGCTCCAGTGACGAATACATATATAGGAACAGTTCTTAATGCCTTTTTAAGTCATATGAAGATTTGTTGGTATTAAAGTAAGCACAAGATATTTTTTATTTATTTATTTAATTAAACCACACATACAGCTATTATTACAGGTAAAGGTACCTAATACAATAGCGTAGTTATATTTAAAGTAACAGTTAGTTAGTTAACAGTTTACCAAGACTAGAATTAATTATTTTGACAACCAATAGTAATTTCGCAAAATGCGGCCCGTGTGAATTCACTCAGTGTACAATTGAAGCAGTCAATCTGTTGTGACACCATATTGAGTGTACGAAGCACGCGCGTCAGTGGCGCGTGCTGCAGCATGTTGGTGCGAGCATGTTTGTGTGTGAAGATATTAATGCTCCGTCAGTGGTTGAAGAATTGTAAGGCTCGGTTTACAAAATTAATAAGTAATTTATGAACATGCAACGTTGGAAGACCTCCCAACAAGGTGAACTGATGACCTAGGGAAGACCGCGGGTATACAGCGGATACGAGAAGCAGACCCGTTAGTATGGCGACACGTGGAGGAGGCCTATGTCAAGCAGTGGACGTCTTTCGGACTGATATCTAAAACATATTGGTGATGCAAACTACAACTACTACTACAACAACCCGTAACGTCCACTGCTGGGCATAAGCCTCTCCCATGATGGGAGGAATTTGCCGTAATCTCCACGCTTGGCAGGCGGATTGGAGATCGCAGTGATGAAAGACTAACATAAAACGCTACTACCCATTCTCTGGTCTACGGAGGCGCAAGGTATTCTGCCTCAGACATTAGTCACCTTATACGACACCCGTGAGTGTAATGGGTTGGTTTTATTCTACTCTGCCGGATACCACACGGCCAAACGGGGGTCCACCCTTTATAGCAGAACTTTTTATGTCATAATATTACTTTGCATAACAGCGGGTAGCATAAACTTCATTTCGCAGAAAATCGTTTGGCAGACACTCATTTATCATACATTCAAAACTCATAATTTTGTAAGTCGGAATCATCTTTAGGCATAAATTTGAAATGCATAAGAATTAAAAGTAGAACCATCTTAGCGCAGAAAGTTCACAGCCAGAATCATCTTTTGGCATAAATTTTATATCGATAGTCACTAAAAGCAGAACTATCATATCTCAGAAAGTTTACAGTTAAAATCATCTTTTGGCATACATCTCTTATGCTTAACAATGGAAAGACTCATCTATCACATCCACATCACAGAAAATTCATTAAAACAGTTGATTGTGAGCATGTGGTTTTTATTTTCCTGTAAGCAGGAGGCAAACATGCAAACAAGCATACATCTTGCATGCAGCAAGCATGCAGTATGCAAACAAGCATGCAGTATGCAAACATGCAAACCAGCATACAATATGCAAACATGCAAACCAGCATACACCATTCATGCCGCAAGCATACACCATTCATGCAAGCAAGCATACACCATTCATGCAAGCAAGCATGCAGCATGCAAGCAAGCATGCAACATGCAGCAGGCATGGTTTATGTCACGGCTCCGGCGTTGCGGGGCTACGGCGGACCTCAGCAGCGGCGGCGAGTGTTACAACAACCTGCTCCTCAACTCGCGGGCCGCCTCGCCCCCCCGCGCCTACGCAATTTTAAATTACACTCTAGGGGTAGGGCAGACAAGACTACGTAAAGTCGGTTTTGGAGCGATTCGTTTCTGTCACTAACTTTTGTAGTCCATCATGTTGACTTTTTGAGACAATATAAATGTTTGGTTAAAAATGCTATTTTAAAGAAATGGCAATAATGCCAAATAAAATTATTCCAAATGAAATTCTGCCATCTTCGTAATATGCCAAGTGAAATTGTGCGAAATTTGAACATTGCCAAAGGTGATTATGCCAAATAAAATTCTGCCATCTTAAAAGTATGCTATTGTAAATTCGGAAATACAAACATTCGGCCAAACAATAACTATATTAAATATTTTTTATGCCTTAGAAATATTCGTACAAAGAAGATTATGCCAAGTGTGTTATGCCAAATAAATTTCGGAGCATCAAGATTCTGCCAGATAGAAGGAACCCGGCCAAACGGTGATGCAAAATATTGTTTTAATTATGAGAGATAACTTTTGAATAATTTAAAAAGTACATTTCTATACATTTACAGAGTAATGTCAACTTCATGTTTAATTTTTTGGATACAAAAATATGACGACCCGATTGGCGCAGTGGTAGTCAGGCTGCCTTTCGTTCTTAGGGTCCCGGGTTCGAATCCCGGTCGGAGCAAATGTTTGTGTGATGAGCATGGACATTTGTTTCCGGGTCATGGATGTTTAAATGTATAATAAGTATGTATTTACAAACAAGAAGTATCTATGTAGTATATCAACTATCTGATGTCCACGACACAAGCCTCGTTGCTTAGTGTGGCACTAGATGGCGCTGTGTGTAATGTCCAGCAAAAAAAAAATAAAAAAAAAATAGATAAACTTTTTGAAGCAAAAATATAATATGTACAAAATAATATTTCAGCTGTAATCACACAAAAAAATTCCAGTATAACGTTTAACAGAAATTTCAGCACTAATATCGTACCTGCCTAAATAATAGATCCAATTTGCATAACCAACATTTAGTTTTATAAAAGCAGCATTTTTTCATGTGAAAATTCTTTTATTTTCACAACTGCACCTAACGGCTCCCAATTATTTTATCAAAAGTTTTTCAACATTTTTGGTTAAAACTGAAAGCCGCAGGTTGCTTTTGTTTAAATAAAAACAATCATTTGGACTTTTAAAAGTTTTTACAACCATTTAAGGTTTAACATTTAACTAAAATGGAATAATGTAAAAGCAAATATTAAACTTACTGAAGGAGGTATTTAAAAAAAACAAACGTTTAACATGATAAAAGTAACTAATGGTCCATTATTTGACACGTTATATTAATTTGTAAATGGCTACTTCTATCCATTAGTAATAGAAATATGTCGACATTGGTGTCGATTCTGTTGTGCACAAACTAAACTTAGTTTAGGCTATTGCTGTCTTTTTCTCTCTAATAAAACAAGAAAGAGACGGACGTAATTTAGAGCTGTCAAATATAGTTGGAACTAATATTTATATACAAATGAAGGGTGCACGTAAAAGCATGTCGACTAAAACACGGTGAAGCGCAAGGCATAAACTAGTTTGACAGCTCTAACTTAGTTCAAAGCTATAGCCGTCCTTTTCTCGCACTGCCTTTTAGTAAAAGATAGCAATAGCCTAAATATTAAGGTTAGTTTGTGCACAACAGAATCGACACCATTATTGCATTTCAAGTTTTGAGATTTAAAAAAAAGCTAAGAATTCTTCTTTGCGTATCTTATTTTAAAGGGTAAGGCTTTGTGAAGTATCCGTTTACACCCAGTATTTTTTATAAAAACGAATTACTATTTGAAATACCAAGTTTCTTACGCAACGTCAAACGTGATAATGTTAAATTTCATGGACTACAACGAAGGGGATCACTTCTCCGTTGTAGTCCTGACTCCAGACTCAAAGGTATCAATCAGCCTTTGAGTCTCAAAGTAACTATAAATTCTCAAATTGACCCTCTGAACCTCATATAAACACTTGTCACAGTTTGTAAGGAAATATCAGCTATCTTCAAGTAATTGCATCACGGAATTAACATGAGGCAGTCGTTTCCAGTAAAACTTTGATGTTTGGCCGCACCTGCTTAGAATGGATACCGACCCCGATAAAAGGCTAGCAAGATGTTACCAAACGTGCTGCTTCGTTATACTACTTTATTTGGAATATTTTTAGGATCTGAAATGATAAGAAATAATTTCAGGTAAATCGCTCAAATAGAGTGGAGTGCGCGGTCATTCGAGTTTCTAACACACGTATCTATTGTCAAATTAAAGTAATTACTTGAGTTTAAGTAATTAATGTTGTCGTTGTTGTTGTTATCTAGTGAGCAGTGTTGATAAAAGGGGTTTGAATTAAATGACCGGCCTAACTTCCGCCATTTTTATTTCAATATTGCGGCCCCGCGTAGAACGTTTAAAGTTAAACACTTTTAGAACAACAAACAAAACAAAACAAAACAAAACAAAACAAAACAAAACAAAACAAAACAAAACAAAACAAAACAAAACAAAACAAAACAAAACAAAACAAAACAAAACAAAACAAAACAAAACAAAACAAAACAAAACAAAACAAAACAAAACAAAACAAAACAAAACAAAACAAAACAAAACAAAACAAAACAAAACAAAACAAAACAAAACAAAACAAAACAAAACAAAACAAAACAAAACAAAACAAAACAAAACAAAACAAAACAAAACAAAACAAAACAAAACAAACAACAAAACAAAAAACCATCCATCCATCTCATACAAAATTTGTTTGTATCGATGTCAGCTTTCGATTGATACAAGTTTAATGCGTGGCTATTCAAATTAAAGTTGTGCTGAAGATGCCATCAGTGAATGAACTTTCAACTTTGATAGTTCATATCTCGTAAACGTGACACTAGTGGACATTTTGTTACCAGATAACGATAAATATAGGTTTTATGAAAAGCCGCAACTTTGAAAAAAAAAGACGGAAGTTAGGCCGGCCAGTGTACAAAAATCCTCCAAGCCCTATAGTTAGTTACTCTCAGGTCACAAGACTTGCAACTTGTAAGTTGCGACCGTTGGCCATCACTGGGCCACCTTTGTTCTCATTTACTCAAATGAACAATTAAAGCACAGTTATTATGATGTTTTTAAAGGAAGGATAGTAGTAATACAGAATACATTATGGTAACATCATTTATTTATATGTACAAAATTTACAAATGCATAACAATATATATTTTATTTGTCCTTACACTACTTTCTCAGGCTTCTTTTCTTCTCCTGAAAAGAAAAAAGAGACTTAAGTTACTTATACATCTTGGAAGAGTAATCGAACTAGTATGGATACTTTGCGGATGCGATAAATATTAATATCGTAAATTTGGATCGCAAAAACAAGATGGCGACATCAGGCCCTTTTTTGCCACGCATCAATAAGTCCTCATAAGCTTCGGTCCCATTCTCACCTGAAGTGACTTCTTTGATGTCGGGTTCGTTCCAAGATTGTCTCTCACTGGTGCCGAAGAGCAAAAAGATTGTGTTGGTAATGATGTAGATGGCAGACGACACGAAGAACACTGTGCGCCATTGGTTCACGTCCGTCTGGAACAATCACATTTAAACACTGTTTTAAGCTTTCACGGTTTATAACTAAACTAATACTGTCACTTACGGGATAAGTAATTATCTTCCGTGATTATCCGTTATTCTGAGCTCCCGATATTTTGACGTTAGAAGTTTAGTTTAGTTAGTGTGTTTTAGTTGTGACGTCGGAAGTTTAGACAGATTTAATTTTTTGAGTCAAACTAAATCAGATCTCAAGAAGAGAAGATCAGGAGGCAGAGCTGGCCCAGTGGTAACGGCCCCGTAACAGAAAGGGAAGAGGAAGTCACACACTTGCTTTTGTAAACTAAATTTTACAACAAATGCTCTCAAATGGTGAAAGAAAACGTCGTGATGAAACAGGTATGTCCTGAAAAGTAAAGTCAATGACATGTCGCTCACCGACTCTGGCTCACTGAAGCCAGTGTCCCAGCAGTGGGAACGTTACAGGCGATAATATGCTTCTTACCTCATCCTGCAGTATAAGTCCCGCGACTAGAGGAGCGATGATGGACACGATGTTCGCAACGAAGTTGGTGATGCCCATCATGGTACCCGCAAAGTTCGGAGCCATGTCTATGTGAACCAGCTGTTGAAAAACAATTTTATATTAGTTCAAGTTTCTTGAGTTGCTTCATTTGCTGTTAAGTTTAGTTTATAATATTTTCAACGATTTTATTCGCCTGGGTAGCAAATAAATAAACGTTAGGTGTGCACACTGTGCGTAGGTCGCACGAAAAAGTGCTTACAGTGAGAAAAATGTGTAATTTGCGCACTGTGTTATCTCTTCATTAACCTTAGTTAACTGGTAAAGAATGTCTAACAGATTTTTACAACACGAAATGATAGAATTATTAATTTATTATTTGAAAAATGAATCTGAATCAGAATTTTATTGATTGTAACTCAATTTCCTAATTTCTCACCGCTAACATAGTTCATAAGTACTCTTTTACTAACCCCTATGGACCTTGTTGTTTGCAATGAGTAAATATTTGAATTTGAATTTAAATTTTAGTTTCGTACCATTTAGTGTGTTTAAGGTTTGAATAAATATACAAAATTAAGTGTGAATGAGTAAGAAAATACTACTGAAATATCGTCGATTGTCGCAGTCGAGTGAATCTAACTATGCAAATATTTTGGTTACAAAAGTTAGATATTCACTATAGTGATTCCTTTGTAGCGTTATTTTCAATTTAATTCGAAAATTTGATGGGAATTTTTATCTTTATGACCTTTTCTTTTACTTTCCTTATCATTAGTCACGCAATTGGTATGTTCTTTGTTCGTATTTTCCATTGTCTTCTTTTATTTTACTTCATGTATTGTTGGCATCGTGTAATGTCTTACATCAAAATTATTTTCTATTCTACCCTTCCTACCCTACGTAAGGTTTTCATTGTTGTCAACAACAAAACCTACCAATATAACTAAATATTGATGAACGTCTAGTTAGGACAGATAATTTATAAAGCTTGATTAGTTAGTAGCATAATGTTCCATACCAGATATCCAGTCAGATGTCCAGCATTGAGTCCGACCACTACAGTTAGCAGAGCGACGGCCATCACGACGTCACCGGCAGGTACGTAGCACAACGCTATCAAGGCTAATCCCGGACCATATTCACCTGGAAAACATACATAAACTTGATACAATACTGTTGCTTTTAATGATCGACTCTCTGGTCTGGGTTGGCACAACTGCTGAGGCTGATTTATACATCAAGTTAGAGCAACTGATGCCTGGTATAGCCTCAACCCATAATACATGCAACTTAAGGTACACTTTGGAAGGCGTGCAAATCGCAGCGTTATAGCCGGAATTGTGCTTTACCATAACTGGTGAAATGAGGGAGGTGTAAAATATATATCTACACTTTCTATACTAATGCCTAACTCTTAGCATAAAACGTAAGTGATTTTACGCCAAATATAGTTTTTGCGGCCACTTTTTTGACTTATGCTTAGTGAACCAGGTATAATGACGATGTTATCAGAATACTTACCGATGGAACTTGAGAGTTTTCTGCACATGCTGATACTGAGCCACTTCTTCTTGAGGATGTAATCGGACAGGAATCCGAAGGGGAAGCTCAACAGGTACATCGCCAAGTAGGGAAGGGCTGACATTAGGCCATTCTGTGAACATTGAAGCAGAAACACTATGGTGAAGTAGGTAATTAGGGTGGAATGTGGAATTAATAATTATGCAGTTTTTCGTTGCTGTGGAGATACTAATCAGTGACCAAAAAGTAATCAATCTTCCAGAAATAATGCAGTAAGGTCCGGTGCACGACCTCGGGCGATTCGAATAATGTCAAGTGACACGCGCGTGCGTCCCTGTTACAATAAAATATGATTATGAAGACGCGCGACGCGTATCGCTCCACAACTCACGTCGCGGTAGCTTGAATTACTTGTTTCTTTTTCATTTACCGCAGTTACTGTCGCAACACGCGTGTCGATTGATCGTGTCGCTCGAGGCCAAGCGAGTAAACAAAAAGGGGACTCACTGCTTTAATATCAACACCAAGGACTTGCTTCATGTATGACGGCATCTCCGTCATGAGAGTCCAGAAGCCCCAGTTGTGTCCGGAGTGCAAGATAATCAGCGAAATGAACGACAAGTTTGTGAATATCTTCTTCCACGGAGTTTGCAGTCTCTGGAAGAAAGTATAATAGATTGAATGAGATATTGTACTGTGGAATAGCACCCCAATTGCGTCATCACACTCCGAAGGCTTTTAAAGAAAATTCGTAATCTATTCCTTCTTATTGGCGCTTAAAATAATTCGTCTTCTCGACAAGGTACATTTAATGCAATAAATATTATTCAATTGTCAAAATGAATTGCATGGCCCAACTACATTGGACCATACCTATTCACGAAGCTGAAGACGGTAAATAGTCGTGAGACTTATCATATTCCATCAGGTTGGTAAGCAATGGAATCCCATTTTCGGTTCCGGCTGAAAATTACGCCGTCTAATTGACTACTACTATCTTACCCCAAAACTATTTTGCCAGAAAATTATATGAGAGAGATGAATGCGTTTCACCGTAAATTGTAACAAAGGTCACCTTGGTTTAAGCAATAAGAAACCACTGCACAAACGGAAGCTTTTCAATAAATTCAGATCTTAATCCCATTCTTCAGTTTAACCTACAAAATACAGAAGTTTTTCAATAATTCGATATTCTCCTTAACTATAAATCTAATCGGTTATGGCTGTACCTGTTCTAGACCCTTGTTATCGTTCCTACAAACCAGATGGAATGTTCTGGATAATTTATACACCTGATGATAACCCAACGAGGTGCAAACTGTCTATCGGAAGATTTAGAGAGATCTGGTTGACCTGTTTTATGCTATTGGTTCTTGTAGCAATAGGATTTATTGTAATTGTTAATTTGCACGCAACGACAGAATGGGATCGTGAGTTTTTGTTAAACCAACCACAGCGTGGGTCAAACGATGAATACCAATATCAAATCTTACACTGTCACTTACGGGATATCCGTATATGTTCCGTGATTTTCAATTATTCTGAGCTCCCGATATTTTATCGCCGTTGACAGCGCCATGATCACGGAATGACAGACAGACAGACAGATACACACATCATAAAAAGTTTGAGATCACTTTGAAAAATCGACATCTTTTTTGTTACGGTAGATTATAATATGTTTTTTCTTCTTTTTAGATTTTTTATTTACAAATATAGATTTAGAATATAAAACAATAAAAAAGTGAAAAAAACACACAACAGAGAATTTTTCTTGATTAAATTCAATTTATAAAATTATATCAGCTTATGCTAGTGATCACAAACTTTTTTTGATGTGTGTATCTGTCTGTCTGCACCTAACAATTTATATACCATCCACCCGCATTCTCCAGTCATCCCGCGATTATGGCGTTTGCCACAGCGATGAAATATCGGCTCCTCAGAATAATTGAATTTCTCGAAAGATATTCTGCAAGTGACCGTGTAAGTTTAGTTTTAAACTATGAAAGCTTAAAACAGCATTTTCTTTATATTTTTGGTTTGATTTGCTTGAAGTATTAATAGCGATAACTTAATAGATAAAAATAAAATACTAAGCATAGATTCGACAACTTGTAACTGGATACTAAAATACAAATGTCGAGGGCAAGCTCAAATGTTACTTTGTATGGACACTTACTTTCTATTCCGAGCATTAGCTACGTAGGTATGTTCTTTGGTAGCTCACAAATTCTGACTAGAGAGTCTACACAACGTGATATTCTGCTAAGCGATCACGAAGATGGAAAAATTTGAAAGTATATTGTTACAGAATAAGCTACCGAAAAGCTTTTGTGCCGTTGAAAAATAATGTATAAATATATTTTATGTATTAACCACACAGGTTACGTGATTAAGTTACAACATTTCCATGTAAATTTCTTATACTGAACCAACAACTATATCAACAAACCTTCTGCTCTCCTATTTGCCCCAGAGACGTCTGTATATACAGTTTTTCTTCCTTCCCGATCATCTTGGACCTCTGCGGGGAGTCAGAGCCCAGGAACACGTAGGCCACCACCCACACGGCACCGAGGGCCCCGTTTACGTAGAAGATGGATGGCCAGCCCCAGTAGTCCGCGATGAAGCCTGATACCACCATTTGTAATGCTGTTCCGAGCAAGGCGCCTACAGAAAAAAAAAAGTTCAATATAACTTGTCACACGATGCAACCAATCATAATAACAGGTTAATAATTCGGATTGTGGTCGGACCGCCATCGCCATTATACCGTAAAAATACTAGTGTTGTGACATTCTGGTGACTTGTTGGTGACCTGTTTTATAGATTGTTCGTATTATAGGTTTATTTCATTTTCAGGTTCAGTTCACTTTATCACAGTCGCTTGTTGAAATAATTATGCACATTAACTTTATGCATTTAATATTCATTTTGGGATGACCTAAGTCCAAGTTCGCTCTATAGATTTCAGCTTTAGTCGACAAATAGGCAATCGCTTCATGTGAAATACTTGTGAATACCAATGGCATCTATAGTTGTGACACCAACTTAACTAAGTTAAGATGAGAATAGCGGTCATTGACCCACCTACATTTATTAGACTTCTTAACTTTGAAAACCAAAAATATGCCTGTTTAAGTCTGGAATCGTCATCTATCGTGATCTTCAACATTTTTTCTAATGAAAAACGATTCATGGTTTGTTTGTTTCGGTTCGTACGAAGAGATATTAGGGAAAGGGCAATGACCGCTATTCTTATCTTAACTGGCACCAATTATAGACAAGAAGCCGACTCAGCCGACCCCAACATAATTGAGAAAGTTAATGCCGATGGTGACTTAACTTGTAAGTTATTAATAAATGGTAAGATAGGTATTTCTAGTTTTATTTTGTCTATACTTAACGGAAGAATCGGGTAAGGCAAGACAGGTTTTGTCTGAAGAAGTTCTGCCGCAACCTGTTTTTACTTTGTTCCAATTTGAAGTAAATGCGGGTATTATTGGCACTAGGGTCTTTTTCGCAGACTCTCAAACACAATTGTAAAAATGGCAATTCCCTGGGTGTTGCAATTCACAGCAGATGCCAATTTTAAAGTCAAGTAGAAAGACGTCGATGTTAGCGAATAAAATTCAATTATTCTAACATTTAAAGTCAGGCTTTTCAAAATATTCCTCACATCCTGCTCAATCTAATTTTGAAACCTTGTCTCATTTAAACGTGTCTTTAGTAGACCGTATCTGATCGTGAATCAATCTAATCCCTTTTCTTATCAGCTGCATAATCTACGTGAGCCTGCTTTAGTACTCAGATGAAAACTGATAAAATTCAAAGCTATCTTTTTATTCATATTAGGAGATAAAGGTCGTAATGGGGGAGCCCTTATAAAATTTGTCCATAAGCGGCCATCTACGTCCAAGATTGCGGTCAGCCCTACTCTTACTACAAGTCTGCGTCGTGCCTGGGTAGTGCGCGAGATTCTTAGCGTAGTAACACCCGCCTAAGTAGGTACTCAATTTCAAATCAAACAATAATACTAAATCAAAACAAAGACTATTATTTTAACAAACATTATTTTTGAACGAACAAAGTACTCGTATTTATTATCAATAGGAACCACGGAAAACCTATTTACACACCTAATAAAAACAACAATAAAAACGGAACGTGTAAAGCTATTTGTCTCAAATACTAAGGATATGTCAATTTAATTGTAATTTATTTGTCTCTCAGCCAGTGCTCATCCAACATTGTTTTTCCACAATTTATTTTTATTAATGTAGTATTTCAATAACGGTGTATAAAACTTCGTATATAAATGATATCTAATTACGATTATTTTTGTAGTCGTGTCTGTACTAATATTTAAAAAAACCTTCATTGGAACAGCCTTTTTGCTACATCACCATTTTACCATTTCAAGACATTTACAAATTAAAACAAACAATCTTTACATCCTACGCCAAAGGCATTCTCAAATATAACGATTAATAAGGTTACTTGTCGGAAGTTAACCCAAAAAATATCCAACACTTAACTATTCCCAAAACTTCGAAGGCTACTTGTAAACGTCGTTTAATTTCCGTTCATCATAACCGTACCTCCATATATCAGGGTCCCGAGGCGGCTCTTCTCCTGAACCGGAACCCATTTGCCTATCAGGTTGTGCATCGTTGGGTACAGGCAGCCTTGAGATAGACCCTGAAGGACACGACAGGCACAGAGTACTTTCCAGCCTCCCTGAAAAACCGTTTATTCAAAGGATCAGACAAACTTGTGTGATGAATTACGGACAGGCTGCGGATACGGTGTTTGCATGGAGGTGCCCCTCTGCACTTAGTGTCTGTATCTATATTGATTGAAAACCTTTAAGGGTAATAATTTAGACCAAACGATCGTCTATGCAAATTCCATCCTAACTCTACCTAATTATGTATTTTTTGTAAGTACGGATAGAGCATAACTTTGTTGCTATGACTACGATGTTATGAGACAAATGCTCCTGATTCTGGTAGATCTGATTCTAGTTCGTAGACATAATAAAAATAATAATAGTAGTCTATAAATTAATGTTTTCTTTGATAATTTAGAACTGATTTTAAGCTCTAGGTAACAGGTGTGTACCTAGAGTATATGATTAAATTTTGTTTTCTTATAATTTAGATCGACTCTTTGCATGGCCTTTACTAAAAACTTAGAATGTTTACAAGCTAAATTAAATTCATGTTATGAGTATCACCTCATACTTATTATCTTTGATTATCAATTTGTTTCACGTAAAGTTTTATCCTATTGGTAAACATAACGGGCTAACTATATTTCACAAAATATTTTTGAGTCAAGCATTTAATTAATTTTATACCTTCTCTGGTATCCAATTTTATAAAGATTTTAACTCACCATTCTACGACCGCTACTTTTCTATGTCTCAATTTCCTTGAATCAATGATTGTTAGCGCCCTTACAATCAATGTTTCAAGTTACTAGGTACTTTATCTGTCATACTCACATAATAAGCTCCAAGGGGTATCACCAGTGTCACAGCCGAGTTGACAGCAATACAGATTGTGATGAGAATCATGCCGCCGTACCGCGCAGCCATCTCCCCGCTGGGAATCTGCAGCACGATGTACCCCCAGAAAAAGGAGGACAGGATCACGCTCTGGGTCTGCATGGACCAGTCGAATGACTGAAAGAAAAGAAAAAATTGTGATAAGTTTTCGTTAACAGGCCATAACGTCCCCACTGTTGGGACAAGGTCTCCTCACATATCCTCGAATCTGGTTTAGGACATGCCGGTTACCTTACTATGATTAATTGTATTTCAGAGGCATCCGGTTAAACTCCGACCCCGACATAGTTGGAAAAGGGCTAGGTCGATTAAGAGATATGCAGTTCAAGATTTAAAAATCTCTTCTGTTGCCATAGAAAGGTATTCCGGTTCATATCATTGTTGATTCGTTTTATGATAACATCCACCCATGACGTCAAAATGTGAATGTATTTGTTGCTAGTTTTTTTTCTACTTTCTGTACTTATACAGTTTAAGAACTAGCACTCTGCCCGCGACTACGTCTATAAAGAATGTGATAGCTCGGCTAATATGCACGATAGCAATATAATTTATAGCCTATAGCACCCACGAATAATGTAGCTTTCTGTCAGTGAAAGATTTTTCAGAATTGGATTATTAGTTGCGGAGAATACCCTCTTTGTACAAACCTACATATAAAATTTAGAATAGATAATTTCAAGGTTATGTATGGCCACTTGTGTATCACAGATACTTCTCTTATCTTCACCGTCATCTCAATCTTTTCTGTCGAATCTTACCTACCTAAAGCTAGTACTAGATAAGAGTCCAAGACATCACTTGAATCTTAATCTTTATCAGATCAATGTCGGATAAAAATCAATTCATATCTACCCCCGAGACATTATTATCTACCCCATATAGATAGTACTTAGGTACAGGTTTTATTTATTTATTACATATACATAGTATTTGCCTAAATATAGATAAGGCACGTGCCGTATTTACGTTGTGTTTTTCATTCTGTAAATCATTATAGAGCCGGTTTATTTTTTCAAATAATTTTGAAAATAGTTTGAAAAAATAATTGCTCTATTTTATACAATATCATTGTAAACATGGTTTAAAAAAAATGTTAACCAAGTTTCTCAAAATTCCACATTAACAAGGTAAAGATTCAAGACCCTTCGTCCTAACCAAAGCAATGGGTTATGAAGACATAACACTCATTTGGTTCGAAAAACGGAACTCACCTAAAATATTCTGTATATTTTTGCTGAGCAATAAATAAAAATAAACCATATATTATGATTGTGCTACATTAATTGTAAATACAGGATGTAGAGCAAGCACGTCATTCAGTAAGTCACACAATAGAGCACCGTAACAAATTACTAAGTAATTAATGACTTGCAGTTCATAAACGTGACGTTTGTCAAATTGTATACAATATTATTTATGGAGCACATGATACATAAAATTGCTATTCAGCAGCATCCCGTTAGACTGGTAGCCGACCCAATAAAGTTGGATACCCTGCCTGAAAAGTGTATTTTAGGAGTCAAAACGATCGTACAAATTAAATGTTTTGCGATTTAAATGAAATAAAATATCATTGTTAGAAATTGTAAACAAGAGCATTCATGGCTTGCTGTATCATTGTCACGTATCATGATTTCTAATAAGGTTTTTTTAAACACCTGTTACATACGAAGGTTATACTTCAGACTAGCTTAAATAAGTCATCAACATTCAGTTTAAACACCCAGTTTTCGTATTGTTACGAAACAGGTTCAGATTATTTATTGACAAACCAATGACCTTCAGAAGTTCACACACAATTATTTTAATTTATGGTTCAAGTGTACAGTAAACAAGCAGAGAGAGACAGTTTAATTGGTTTATTTTATAAGTCAAATAATTTCATTCAAACTTATTGCAATTGTGACTCGTTCTATCATAGTTTGTTATCAAAATAACAATGATTGTGAATCATCATCATCATCATTTCAGCCGAAAGACGTCCACTGCTGGACATAGGCCTCCCCCAAGTGTCGCCACATTAACTGGTCCCATGCGACTCGCATCCAGCGGATTCCCGCAACCTCAAACCATGATTGTGAATGGCATACATATATTTATATGTGCAGTATTGTAAGCAACGTGGTAATAAAGCCATTATTAGCTGGCCTTTAATTCCTCTAAAACGTCGAACTACGCCAGTTACCACTGTTACCACTGACTTGCGGTGTACTGTGAAGTCCGGTTCCAACTCAGCGGTTCTTAGAAATATCTACTCACTTAGTACATAAGTAATGTAATGTATACAGGTGTACCTATTTTGCGCCTTTAAATTAGTTTTTTTGTGACCTTGCAAGAACTAGTTTTACTTATGCAAAACTAATTTTAGAAACGTTATAATGACAGTGTGAGTTATTAAGTGTATCAAAAGAAACCTTTTAGTGCTTGAATGACATTATGAAGAAGGCGGATTAACATTTTTGTGTTTTCATAAGTAAATACGACCACGTCTTCATAGGCAAAAATTAAATTTAGTAAATTAAATTAAACTTCTATGTACCTAAATAACTAATCAAATAATAACAACATTGAGTAGCATATACAACTAATTTGCTCTTTTCAGAACGAAATTACCTACCCAATAAAATAAAAACCTCTTTTTATGTATTTTTGTATGCAAACTCCGTCCGCATAATTTTCTCACGTTTCATATGACATAATTGTCAGTTAAAACAATGTTTTAAAGGGTCTTCCATACTGTTTGTTGTACCCGTATCTGTCACAGTTAGATAGGTTGGAAATTTTCATAAATTAACATATTTTTCAGTTTAAAATAATAAGTGAATGTTTTTTTTTAAATTCGCATGGTAAAACATTACCCACTTTCTGGGTCAGTCGGTTATAAAGGTGTTAATTTCATGCTGCAAAATTTTATTTTAGCAAAGCAGGCCATTTATGTGGGATAGTATACTTTTGGGGCGATAATAGTAGTATATTTTTCATCGTTTATGCCGGAATCTATAACGACGCAAACACGACGAATCGACGAATTTAGCTTTTATTTTACTTGACATAACACAAAATTCAGCATCTCGCAAGTCAAATTCTATTGAAATACCTGACAGCAATGGTTTGATAGTTACTAATTTGTGCCCATTAAACACCATACCCATCTAGTCGGATAAAAGATAAGGAATTTATCACCGTGTTTCTCAAACATCTTTATTTTTAACAAACTATAATTTATCGTCGTCTTGTTAACGTCCACTTAGTTACGAAGCAAAGACCCTTGTTTAACCACTGCAACAAGCCCACTTATTTTTATTTTTTTTCTAAATTTCAATAAAATTACAACCTAATCGATGATGATCGCAAATTATTTACCAAATAAATAGATAAGTATCTAATTAATACTAATTATATTATGCTCTAGATATGTAAGTAATTGCACGATACCTACGTAATAGATCTGTCTGAAGCAATAAATTAATTTTCCTAAGACACTATTATCTGTGCAGAAAACTGGACGCATCAGGATTGTTCCAGTTTTCTGCACAAATAAGTGTCAGCGTGCCGTTGCTGCGTTTGGGATTTGTAAACAAAATGAGGGTGACGTGTTCGCATGACAATCGCTTTGGTTACGACGCGGCCTATAGAGGATAAAAGTAAACAAAAACAGTGTCGCTTTCGATAGTTTTATCTGCCTTTTGTACTTCCTAACTTCGGGGTAAATAAAGATAATAATTTATGAAGAAGAATTGATCACTATCTTAAACTGATAACCGCGTGCGTCCAAAACCAACTGAAAACTGGTATCATAAAATTGACAGCTGATAAAAGTATTACCCTATTTAAGATAAATTATACCCAAACATGACCCAAGAAACGGCACTTTGATAACATGACAATAGTGGTCGTATAATGGTGCTTAAGAAATGTTTATGGTAGTGCTCTTGTTATCATATCGGGATAGCCCGACTTCTTTCGAGCTCGAACGAAACTCTTAGTCATAAGCTTACGATACGCAGGCCTGTCGACATAACAAAATACAGGTTTATGATAAAAAAGAAATAGTTACCCGGGCAACTCGGGCAACCCCGAAATGCTAACAAGAGCATATTTGTTAGCATTTCGGGGTTGCCCGAGTTGTTTCGGGCTCGAAAGAAGTCCCGAAAAGATAGCAGGATAAGCAGACTCAACTCGTTTATCTTAATATAATAAAAGCATGTGTTACTATGTTCGTACACGCGAATCTCCGAAGCGACCAAACCGATTTCAATGAAAAAAGATAGGATACTTTGAGACCGATAGGTTGAGCCGTGCGAAGAAGGAGCGGGTCGCTAGCTAATTAATAATTATTCAATTAGTTAGTACACCACAATCCTTATTACGTTAACAAAGGTGCCATTGGCGGCATTAAAAAGTCTGACACCAGGTTAGGTACACGATAAAGAAGAAGAAATAGGAATTATTACTTTGTCTTCTCACAGATTAGAACCACAAACATTCTAACATCGTCTTTCATTCATCAGCAAACAAGTCCAATCGAGGTTTTGGTCTCCACGAGCGCGTTGAGCATCGTAGGTATACGCGGTATAGGGGGTGATCCTTTGTAGTCTAAGCATGTAGGTATGCATGTCTAAGTACATGCGCAAATACAACATAGTTTGCACTTATAGCTAATCTTGGATATTGATTTGAAAATAAGAGAAATGCGAGGTACTTATCTTTTCACCTGAGCACGTTGTGTAATCCGAGGGAATTGCACTGTTATCAAGTTATCTCGATATCAATGTAGCAGTCAATATTATTACCTAGTCGTTTGTAAACATAATAGATACCTACCTATTAGATCTAATATGTAACTACGATCCGCCAGTTAAAAAAAAACTGTACTAATTATGGAATTATGTACTAATTATGTATGTAGTATAAGTATAAGTATGTAATATTGATTATTGATTCAATTTTGTAGTGTAAGCAGGATATGGATCAATTTTTTTATTCTGCAGGTGCCTTTACAATAAAATTGTGTCATTGTTCAATTTTTTATGAGGTAACTAAACTTACAATCGGTCAATGCTATTGCTTCTACAATATAATTACACCAAATACATCTTAATAACGTTTATTGTGTCAACTTCAGCGTAAAGGTACAATTACGAAAGTAATCACAGACCGCAGACGGTAGAGCCGCGCAACTGTAATGATAGTACGACAAGATTGTTTTCTACATATGTACCTCTAGGAAAACACTTCCGTGGGTAACAATAATGCTATTGGCTCTTTTGCCAACTTTTATGGGCAACTACAGTACTTTCACAGTTTTTATGTCTTGTGACTGGGACTGTAGCTACATTTAATTTTCATCTTTGTTTCGACAATTCAAAAGTGCATGTAACTGGCTTACTTGAAATAAATGCTTTGGTGTTGATTTTGATTTTTCCTTGCATACAAACAGCCCTTCATCTAAGACAAAAAACCACTGACGTCGCCGTCGCATTAACGTGGTCACCTTCTGGCTCCAAATTAATTTGATAAGACGTGCTATCGATACAAAAGAAGACCAAAGTTACCTTACTTCAAATATTCGAAAGTACTTACGCCTTCACTGTCCTTGTCTGTCATGGCGACGATAGCCATACTGATGTTGACCCTCATGGTGTAGCAGATCACCATCGCGAAGAACAGCATGATCACCTGGAGGTGCCGGATCCCCAGGATTGGCCCTGAAATTGTTAGTGAAATCACGTTAATGTTTTGCTCACTCATTGTCTACTCAGCTTACCAAGGCCGCAGATTGTCTATTGCAGTAGGATGAATTACCTTTTGTTTACATGGACAACACGAATCTTCACCTTCATTCAAAAGCTATGCCTTTATTTAAAACATCTTTAATCTTTTTGCATCAATATGCAATTATGCGTCGAAATGACTACCTTTCTATAGGTACCACTTCATTCATACAAAACACAAACAAAGGTATCAACGAACAAAGCTCTTAATTCAAAACCCATCAGTCTACACTTTACAACAAACAATAAATCATAACAACAGTTCGTTCTGACCCGACAGAGTGTCGAGACACTCACGCGACGTCGCGTTTCAACCCTGGTCCCATCACGGACACAGCATGGATAGATACAGAGGGCCGAGAAAAACTGACATTGTATGAGCGATAACGATGTGGGGTGAAAAATGGTAACTAAGTTGGATTGACTACAGAAAAGCTACTCAGCTACTTGAATAGGATGTCAAAAAGTTGTAGAAGTACAAAACACTTTTAAAGCGCTTGCTCTTTTGTATGCCCTTGGCTCCATACAACTAGCAAAGACACACAGACACGCGTCTACGTCTAGATGTAATACTGCAAGCTCTCTCGCAATTGTCATTTGTTTGAGGTGACAGTTACACTGCTAGTAACCTGGCGGACAGAATGTTCCATACAAAATGTATACTGATTACAAGTTTGCTCTCTGTGACGTTCGTGCGTACGTACGAAGATTGCTAAAGCGCATACTTTTTTTGGTTATTTTTATATTATGTTTGTGCCAGACTCGACCTTCTGTGCTTATCTTTTTAGTGTCATCGGTGTCAGAATTTAATTAAGACTTCGCCTTAAACTGAACGTAATTAAATCGACTTCATACCAATATCTGAGTTAATGAGTTTTTGCAATTTCTGCATAATATTCTCGCGACTAATCGTGCGATCAATGCTTGGGTAGAAGTATTTTGTTAGATTTTAATGGGATTTTTATAGCGTTTTTGTTTAGTTTGCTGTTTGTTATCTTACAGCTCTCATGACTATTTACTATTAGGATTGAAGGATAATCTGGGCTTAAATTAACTTAGACGTTCAGGTAATTCAGGGTCATATTATAAGTAGCCCAAAACTATAAGTATGGAAGAAGACATGATGCGCCGACCACTAATCAATTGGGATAAGAACCGGAAAATGATGATAATGAAGTAGTGCAAAATCAATCAGAAAATGTTGATAATGAAGTAGTGCAAAATCAATCAGAAAATAATGATAATGAAGTAGTGCAAAATCAATCAGAAAATAATGATAATGAAGTAGTGCAAAATCAATCAGAAAATGTTGATAATGAAGTAGTGCAAAATCAATCAGAAAATGTTGATAATGAAGTAGTGCAAAATCAATCAGAAAATGTTGATAATGAAGTAGTGCAAAATCAATCAGAAAATAATGATAATGAAGTAGTGCAAAATCAATCAGAAAATAATGATAATGAAGTAGTGCAAAATCAATCAGAAAATGTTGATAATGAAGTAGTGCAAAATCAATCAGAAAATGTTGATAATGAAGTAGTGCAAAATCAATCAGAAAATAATGATAATGAAGTAGTGCAAAATCAATTAGAAAATGTTGATAATGAAGTAGTGCAAAATCAATCAGAAAATGTTGATAATGAAGTAGTGCAAAATCAATCAGAAAATGTTGATAATGAAGTAGTGCAAAATCAATCAGAAAATGTTGATAATGAAGTAGTGCAAAATCAATCAGAAAATAATGATAATGAAGTAGTGCAAAATCAATCAGAAAATAATGATAATGAAGTAGTGCAAAATCAATCAGAAAATGTTGATAATGAAGTAGTGCAAAATCAATCAGAAAATGTTGATAATGAAGTAGTGCAAAATCAATCAGAAAATAATGATAATGAAGTAGTGCAAAATCAATCAGAAAATGTTGATAATGAAGTAGTGCAAAATCAATCAGAAAATAATGATAATGAAGTAGTGCAAAATCAATCAGAAAATGTTGATAATGAAGTAGTGCAAAATCAATCAGAAAATAATGATAATGAAGTAGTGCAAAATCAATCAGAAAATGTTGATAATGAAGTAGTGCAAAATCAATCAGAAAATGTTGATAATGAAGTAGTGCAAAATCAATCAGAAAATGTTGATAATGAAGTAGTGCAAAATCAATCAGAAAATAATGATAATGAAGTAGTGCAAAATCAATCAGAAAATGTTGATAATGAAGTAGTGCAAAATCAATCAGAAAATGTTGATAATGAAGTAGTGCAAAATCAATCAGAAAATGTTGATAATGAAGTAGTGCAAAATCAATCAGAAAATGTTGATAATGAAGTAGTGCAAAATCAATCAGAAAATAATGATAATGAAGTAGTGCAAAATCAATCAGAAAATGTTGATAATGAAGTAGTGCAAAATCAATCAGAAAATGTTGATAATGAAGTAGTGCAAAATCAATCAGAAAATAATGATAATGAAGTAGTGCCAAATCAATCAGATAATGATGATAATAAGTAGTGCAAAATCAATCAGAAAATAATGATAATGAAGTAATGGAAAATCAATCAGAAAATGTTGATAATGAAGTAGTGCAAAATCAATCAGAAAATGATGATAATGAAGTAGTGCCAAATCAATAAGATAATGATGATAATGAAGTAGTGCAAAATCAATCAGATAATGATGATAATGAAGTAAGTAGTGCAAAATCAATCAGATAATGAAGTAATGCAAAATTCTAAAATGATGATAATGAAGTAGTGCAAAATCAATCAGAAAATGATGATAATGAAGTAGTGCAAAATCAATCAGAAAATGATGATAATGAAGTAGTGCAAAACCAATCGGAAAAAATAGTGAAAACACCTCTCATTTACGGTAAATTAAAACCTGGTAAACAATGCAGTTTGTATTCTGAAACAGTTACAATATAGCGATACTATTTTAGCTAGTTACTTTTGAAAGTGAATACGTTCTCGTTCCAGCTGCTACATAATAAAAACATCGTTAGAGCCATCTATTTATCATCTACATAAGATGTACATATGTATCATTAATGTGAAGATAATCGTGGTCATCATCAAGTGTTTACATCTCGGAATATCAATACTATTAGCTCATAGTACCACTATGTGTTTAATAACATATACATTCTAAATACATGTTTGATAAATGATGTTTATTAAGCAAATAGGTTTTTACAAACACGTCATTTATTATACTATATGAGGTATTTCGTACCTGACTACCTATTCTGAGAAGAACCATCCGAAAAAAACTCAGAGGTCGAAATGATGTATACACACATCAAAAGTATCTAGGGATCAACATATATTTTTGCAATAACTTTTCTCCTGATTGATATTAATTAAAATTTTCTTTAAGGATTCATCAAATAAAGTGTTTTCGTTTGTCACAGTAACGATAAACCAAGTCACCTTTGCATTAATAAAGAAATTTGCCATTTTCCTAATAAAGGGATTTTTGACATTTGAACCACTAACATTAAAGTTCGAAAAAATGACTGAAAACACAGTTTCTTTAAAATTTTATTGGGTAACTTAAACAATTAATAATCCGTGTTTCTACCGCGAACACTAACAACACAAGAACATCGGTTTGGCATACTCAAAATGAGTTCATCCAAATCACGCTGTGGAATGGCCGCCCATGTTCGTTGCAACAACAAAAAAAGGTCTTCTTGCGACTGGATACCCTCCATATTCGGCAGAGCTCTTCTCTGTAGCATATCCCATGCATGCTCAATCGGGTTCAAGTCTGGCGACTGAGCAGGCCAGGGCAGGACATTGATGTTAGCTGCGGCGAGAGTCTGTCTTACAACTCTTGCGGTGTGCGGTCGTGCATTATCATGCATTAACTGAAATAAGGGACCGATTTGCACTTGTAGAGGAACGATGACGTCTGATACAATCGTCTCAGCATAAATTTGAGCGTTGAGGTTGCCTCTGATCCAAATCAACTCAGTTCTTCCGCCGATCCAAATACCCGCCCATACCATGATGGTTCCACCACTATAAGGATGGACTTCCTGGCAGGATTTTAATCGCTGTTGGCGTCCAGGGGTTCTCCAGTGTCGTATACGTCTTGTATCCGGTCTCATACCAAAACGAGACTCATCAGAAAAGCACACGAAACGCCATTGTTCTTCTGCCCAATTTCTGTGTTCAAGAGCCCATTGATATCGAATCCTACGATTGTGCATTGCTATAGGTGGTACCCGTAGCGGTCTTCGGGAATGAAGGTTCACTTCATGCAAGCGGTTTCTGACTGTTTGGTCGCTAATTAAGTTCCCTGAAGAGTGATGAAGCCTCACGGCTAACATCATGGCGGTTATTGTTGGAGCTCTTCGAGTTAAGATTTGAATGTATCGGTCTTGTCTCCGTGTGGTGCAGCGATACCGTCCTCCATGGCGCTCAGCCACGGTACCAGTGCTTCGGTAACGTGTCCAAAGTCGACTGATAACACTCTGACTTGTATTCAGAGCTAAAGCTACAGTACGTTGCCGGGAACCAGCTTCTATCATTCCCACGGCTCTGAGCATTTCTTCCCTGCTTAAATGACGTCGCCGCTCCATAATAACGTTGGTTTTAATCAGTAGTAGGGAAACAGTAGCACTAATAATGTCTTCAATGCGTTGTATGTTTTTATAGGGAAAATATTGACAGCTTATTTTCATCTTTTACTCGAATTTGATTGAGAGTTCCTGATTCAAATTATGAAATGCACCAAAAAGGATCCATATAAATTTATAAAATCATAAATTTATTACAAAGCCACATCTCAATCTCAAGAAATCCGCATAAAAATGCTTGATCCCTAGACACTTTTGATGTGTGTATTTTTAGCAAGTAGGTTTTTACAAACACTTTTACACGTCATTTGTTAAAAACTAGATGGGGCGCGTGTTTTACTATTCTGAGAAGAAACATCCGAAACAAACAAAGAGGTCATTGTCTATTTTGAGGTCCAGACATAATCTTGGTCAACTCACATGAGGACTATGCAAATTAGTGTCTGAGATGGTCTTTTAAAGAAAGAACCACACAGATTTGAGTGGACCTGTCCAGTCAGTGCAAGCATTTGTCAGTTATCGTGTAGCTCGACTTATAACTCAAGGTTTGCAGTTTGCACTAGCACAGCAGGCGTTGAATGTGTATTTTAATGCTCAGTATTGTCGAGTCACACATATTCTTTTACTCAAAGCCGTCTTCTGTGGCCATTTAAGGGAGAAGCTTAGGTATGGATGAGGACGTCAATCAGTTTCTGGTGCTAATAAAACGCAGGAGATATAAGAAAGGCAGACGCTACATTATAGAGGCCTAGCCTATTGCCATCAACGGGTCACAAAGCAATAATCCGGGATGCTAAAGAGAAATTCCTGATGGAAAAACTCAATAGTGTAGTGTGCGAAGAGACTGATGACTATAATTGGAAACTTGTTTTTGTTATCATATTCAACATTTGCTAGTGAAATATTCAAAACAACCTTGAGATATTGTCATACTGCAATGAAAAATGAATTTTATTAAACATTTTTTTTTCTTATAACTGCATGTTATGTTGACTGTATCATAATTATAATACACAATGACATGTAAACGGGTATTTTTGCGATTTTTTACCTGTCAAGTGAAATCATCTCAGTATGCGGACACTGTTAGTGTAGTATGCTGTCCTAGTGTGAACCGGCCCCAATTAACATTTATGAAGATCAAGTTAGGGTAGTTGAATAAACACCTTCGCTTTGCTGTGGCGGTACCTCCAACACTTCAGTCTTCCCGCGACCACGGCTGGTGCAATCCGGTCGAAACGTCGGGCTAATATTAAAGGCAAAAATTCGCGGAAATACACGTTTACATGTGAAGGGTCCACTGCAATAGTGATAAATGTCCAAAAATGTTAAAATTAAAACTAATAGCGTCATTCGGTAACTTGATTTATGCAGTTTATGATCACATTTACAAACTTAGCAATAACGCTTCCAGTCTCCAGATAATTGAGTTTTTAATATTTGGCTACACGGTTAGAATGCTCAACGTCACAGGTGTCCACGGCAATAATGATCAATGTCCATTGCTTTGTAGTACTGTTCGCCATCTTTTATCCCGCCAATTTGTTTTGTCTGTCATTCTCGATTCGTCTGGCGTTGTGTAAGGTTGTTTGAGGTTATTAAACATAAAAAAGTGTTGCGGGCTGCCTATATCAAGGGAAAAGTATAATGACCTGCAGATTTTGAAAAGATTCTGTAGGCCTGAAACAAGAGACTATTACGATAAGCTTCATAATGCTGCAATTAGAGATTTAAATGTTGATTAATAACTATTTTAACTTCGTATTCTCTAAACCTAGGACAACTATCATTATTGACTTTGGTCAAATTGTGGACATTGACCGTTATTGTCCTTAATTTTTAGTACTTACCTTGATTTTTTATTTTTATTAATTAATTAAAGATACATAAGAATGATTAATTTCCAAAGAACTATTACTCTATTACATGTACTATATCTTATAAAACACCTATTTTATTATGTCTAACAATGTGTTTTTTTCACCGTTTTTAACCTTAAAACCCGATTATCTCAGAACGATAAATGAAGGACATTTATCACTATTGCAGTGGACCCTTCATGTGTAAATGTGTTTTGATCGTGAAAGTTTAAAAAAGACAATTGTATCATAATTCTTGCAATAAATAATATATTCAATAATTGCACTAAGGTGGAAATAGGTCATATCATTCCATACTTCCATGATTATTTGGATACGCAGAAGCCCAGTGGAACAGATAGTTGAATTACTCTTTGGGAACAACGCAAAGTATCAGATCATAGTATCAGATTGACAATTCTTACAAGGACATTTCCAACTAGTGCTTTCAATTTCTGAAGTAAGCGAATTACATACACTTCAAACAACTTATCTGTGCAGGCGAGAAAACACAGAACTAAAATAAATGTACCAAGTTTCACATTTTTTTTATTTAGCCTATATTGTCCCACTGCTGGGCAAAGGCCTCCCCCATAGCCTTCCACTCCTCTCTCCGTGCGGCTTTCTCAGGCCAATCTCTAACAAACGACTCTAAGTCGTCATTCCAGCGTTTTCTAGGCCTTCCTCGGCGACGACGCCCGTCTTCAGGCACCCACTGTGTGGCGACTCTGGCCCATTGGTCCTGATGCATTCGACAGACATGGCCCAACCACTCCCACTTCAACCCAAGTTTCACATATCGATGCAAATTGGTTTGTCATCATATGTGAAACTTTGATGAAACTCTATCTGATGACTTAATTTGGAATCGATTTAATTATTTTATTTATATATAAATATCTATTTATTCGATTTTATTATATATCCTATGCAAAGAACAGTATTATTTATTTATTAAACACAAACATTATTTACACACTAACTCTATAATAGAAAAAAAAATATTTACAAGTATCAAAAAGGGTTACGGGGCGTCGAAAAATTCGTCCACATCGCTGTCAACAGGAAAAGTGCCCAGAAGGCTGGCAGCATTGCCACGTTGGATGGCAATGCTGATTCTTTGGCCAAAAAATAGGCCCGCCCTCTGGTCATGTGAGAGTCGACTAACCGTTTGGCGATTTCTCGAAAAACAAGGTGGGCACTCGGACACTTTATTCGATTTTGCATCTTTTATCAATGTAAATAAAATGTGACTGTCGTTTGATGCGGTCGCGCAAATCCAACAATTGAAATCGTCTAGAACCATCATAAACATAAATTCACACATGATGCAATTACATCATAGATTAACCACTTTGATCTTCCAATCTTTATAATGAGGTGGTTATTCAATTGTTTACCGGCTTATCTTCACGCTCGTGTAGGTTCATGGGTGAGCAGTTACTGCGTGCCCTCATGTTTCAGCTGCTTCAAATAATGCGATGACGTCATGGTTTATTTGAATGGGTTAGACTAAAGCATTTTATTAATGGTTGTGTTTAAGACCATCATCTCCCTAGCGTTTTCCCAACTATGTTGGGGTCGCCTTCCAGTCTAACCGGATGCAGCCGAATACCAATATTTTACATGGAGCGACTGCCTATCTGACCTCCACAACCCAGTTAGTACTGGTTAATACGATCCCGTTGGTAAGACTGGTTGTCAGACTTTTTGGGCCACTGACTACCTCTAACGACTGTCATAGATCTACAAATGACAACCGGGACCAACAGCTTAACGTGCTTTCCGAGGCACGGAGGAAACTCGGTATGTAAGGGTGGAGGCAAACACGGCTTAACCTAAAGTTCGACTCGAGCGGCTGTTATTATTTAGCCACGCGCTCCTCTGAGGTTGTGTTTAAGACCAAAAAATAAATTAATCCCTTGTTGCTTTTCATGATCATCATTCTTCTTCTCTTATATATTCCAATTAACTTGAGGCAGCATTTCATCTTCTGCCATACTTACTACTATTACTCGTCATACCTTCAAACAGTCCCTCCACCGTTTCTTTAGTCTCCCTCTACTCTTATAGCCATCCAAAAACATCCTCAAAACTTTCTTCACGTCATTTTCCTCGTTCCTCCGCAACACATTGCCATACCACGATAACCGATTACTATCAATCCCTTATCGCTTTTATACATCACTGAACACTTATAACTTCCCTTACAACACAAAAATGTACTTACGTACGATGGTTCCACTGAAACATTGAATACTTTGGACTTAGCTTTGTCGTCGATGGTTACATCGTGGAATTTGACTATTTTATGAATTATTACTACTTTGAGTTGTACTGCAGAGACGTAACTTCTATGAGTATAATTTGTGGTATAAATAAGGAGATAATTAGCACTGATTGAGTCCAGAGACGTCTAGACGGGGTCGTGCCACACGGATAAGATGGTGGGACGTTTTGGATGGTTTCCTCATTAATTAGCGAGAAGAGGCAAACATCGAGAGAATTCGTACACCCCGGTGCTGCATAACGACCATAGAATAGTTCCCCAGCGAGTACGAACAGCGCCAGATGACGGCGTCATCATTTTTAAACTAGAATTAATCAACTTTCTATTTCTTTGACATTGGTGTCGATTCTGTTGTGCACAATCTAAACTTAATTTAGGCTAATGCTATATTTTACTAAAAGGCAGTGCGAGAAAAGGACGGCTATTAGCTATGAACTAAGTTAGAGATGTCAAACTAGTTTATGCCTTGCGCGTCACCGTGTTTTTAGTCGACATGTTTTTACGTGCTCCGCTCATTTGTATAGCAATATTAGTTCCAACTATATTTGACAGCTCTAAATTACGTGCGTCTCTTTCTAGTTTTATTAAAGAGAAAAGGATAGCAATAGCCTAAATTAAGTTTAGTTTGTGCACAACAGAACCGACACTATTCTCTTTTAGTTTAGCCCAAAATATACAAAATATTTAAAGTATAAGCCTACTTAAAATCATGACTACCAATACAATGATAATACAACGTTATTATGTATAAAATTATTTAATAAAAGTATCCCATAGGAACATCATAGATATGACTAGCTGTTGCCCGCGGCTTCGCCCGCGTGCCGTTCGGTAACTGTCCCACTGAATCATACTATGTAATACGATATAGTGTCCTACATGTTAATCCAGGTTATAAAGTATCTATGTGCCAAATTTCATAATCATCACAATTTATTATTATCATCATAATCACTATCACAACCACCATCACTATCACAATCACCATCACTATCAAAACCACCATCAATATCACAATCATTATCACAATCACGATCACTATCACAGTCACCAACATTATCACAATCACCATCACTATCACAACCACCATCGTTATCACAATCATTATCACAATCATCATCACAATCACCATCACCATTACAATCCCCATCACCATCACAATCACCGTCACTATCACAATCACCATCACTATCAAAATCACTAACATAATCACCATCATCGTTATCACAATCACTATCATCGTAATCACAATCACCATTAATCACCATCATCGTTATCACAATCATTATCATCGTAATCACAATCACAATCACCATCACTATCACAATCAAATCACCATCACTATCACAATCACCATCACCATCACAATCACCATCACAATCTCGATCACAATCACTATCATCATTTTAACAATCATTATCATCGTAATCACAATCATCATCATCACAATCTCCATCCTTGCATCACAATCATTATCATCGTAATCTCAATCATTTTCATAATCACAAACATCATAATCACAATCGCCATCACTACCACAACCACAATCATTATCACAATCACCATCACTATTACTATCACAATCAACATCACTATCACTACCACTATCACTATCCCTATCACAATCACAATCACCATCACAATCACCTTTACCATCACCATTACAATAACCATCACAATCGCAATCACTATCACAATCATTATCATCGTAATCATAATCATAATCATCGTTATCACAATCACAATCTCCATCAATATCACAATCATAATCACCATCACAATCACTATCACTATCACTATCACCATCACAATCACAATCACCATCACAATCATCATCACAATCACCATCACGATCACATTCACTATCATAAATTTAACAATCGTTATCATCGTTATCTCAATCATTATCATCTTAATCACAATAATCATGATCACAATCGCCATCACTATCACAACCGCAATCATTATCACAATCACCATCATTATCACTATCACAATCACCATTACTATCGCTATCACAATCACTATCACCATCACAATCACAATCACTATCACAATCATTATCACAATCATTAACCTCGTTATCACAATTATTATCATCGTAATCACAATCATCCTCATCATTATCACAATCACCATCACTGTCACAATCACGATCACCATCGCTATCACCATCACAATCACCGTCACTATAACA
The DNA here is from genome assembly GCA_905147715.2 of Xestia xanthographa. Classification (NCBI taxonomy): domain Eukaryota; kingdom Metazoa; phylum Arthropoda; class Insecta; order Lepidoptera; family Noctuidae; genus Xestia; species Xestia xanthographa. The sequence goes on from LR990649.1 coordinate 30,552,983, forward strand.
ATCACTATCACAATCACCATCACCATCACCATCACAATCACCATCAAAATCATTATCACAATCACCATCATCGTTACCTATCACAATCATTATCATAGTAATCACAATCATTATCATCTTAATCATAATCATCATCACAATCTCCATCCTAGTTATCACAACCATCGCTATCACCATCACAATCACCGTCACTATCACAATCGCCATCACTATCACCATCACCATCACAATCACAATCACTATCACAATCATTATCACAATCATTAACCTCGTTATCACAATCATTATCATCGTAATCACAATCATCCTCATCATTATCACAATCACCATCACTGTCACAATCACGATCACCATCGCTATCACCATCACAATCACCATCACTATCACGATCACTATCACAATCACCATCACCATCACAATCACCATCACCATCACCATCACCATCACAATCACCATCAAAATCATTATCACAATCACCATCATCGTTACTTATCACAATCATTATCATCGTAATCACAATCATTATCATCTTAATCATAATCATCATCACAATCTCCATCCTAGTTATCACAACCATCGCTATCACCATCACAATCACCGTCACTATCACAATCGCCATCACTATCACAATCACACTCACTATCACAATCACCATCGTCGTTATCACACTCATTATCATCGTAATCAAAATCATCATCGCAATCATTATGATCATTAACACAATCATCATCGAAATCACAATCATTATCGTCGTAATCACAATCATCATCATCATTATAACAATCATCATCATCGTTATCACAATCATCACAATAAGTCAACAATAACCCTGTATAGAAGTTGAATCCGCCATCTTCTGGATCTCAAAATAAATGCCATTTTCGACATCAGCACCCCTAATAATCCCGGTTTCGACATCCATATTGATTTTTAGACATTTCAACACCATCGCACCCCAACAGGGAATGATAGTAATTCAGGTCCACCACATTAAATCTTAAAATCGTTGTTTTTGTAATACACCCAACCCAATTCACCATACAAACAATACCTATGTTGAATTTCAGGCTTTGTTATCCCATTTCCCCCTTTAGGGGTTGAATTCTGAAAAAACCTGAAACACAAATGTTAACTCATTTATCGACAGGTCGAGTACTCCTGTTAAGTTTCGAATAAAGTAGTCTAACTAATCTTATTTCCCCATGTAATCTTTGGACCCTTGTTTCAACCCCTTAGGGGGTTAATTTAGAAAAATTATTTCTTAATGCACCCTTAAACCCCATAAAGAACCTATGTGCCAAATTTGGAATCTCTCGACTCAGTGGTTTGGGCTGTGCATTGATTTTTATACTTTGCCACCCCATTTCCCCCTCTCAGGGCTTGAATTCTGAAAAATCCTGAAACCCGTTTCTACTCATTTATTAATAGGAGCACTCCTGTGAAGTTTCGAATAAAATAGTCTAACTACTAGTGTTGTTTCCCCATACAAACTTTGGAGCCCTGTTTAACCCCCTTAGGGGGTGAATTTTGAAAAATCCTTTCTTAGTGCACCCCTAGACCACATAAGGAACCAACTTGCCAAATTTGGAATCTATAGACCCAGCGGTTTGGCCTGTGCGTTGATAGATGAGTCAGTCAGTCAGTCAGTCAGTCAGTTTCTTCTTTTATATATTTAGACTAGCTGTTGCCCGCGGCTTCGCCCGCGTGAAGTTCGGTAACTGTCCCACTGGATCATACTAAAGGGATAATAGTGTCCTCCATGTTAATCCAGGTTATAAACTATCTAAGTGCCACATTTCATAATCATCAGAATTATTATTATCACAATCACCATCACTATCACAACCGCCATCATTATCACAATCTACATCACTATCACTATCACAATCACCATCACAATCCCCATCACCATCACTATCACAGTCACCATCATTATCACAAATTATCATCATTAACACAACCACCATAATTACCACAATCATTATCACAATCACCATCACAATCACCATCACAATCACCATCACAATCACCATCACAATCACCATCACAATCACCATCACAATCACCATCACAATCACCATCACAATCACCATCACAATCACAATCACAATCACCATCACCATCACAATCACAATCACAATCACCATCACAATCACCATCACAATCACCATCACAATCCCCATCACCATCACTATCACAGTCACCATCATTATCACCAATTATCATCATTAACACAACCACCATAATTACCACAATCATTATCACAATCACCATCACAACCATCATAACAATCACAATCACCATCACAACCACCATAACAATCACAATCACCACCACCCTCACAATCACCATCACAATCACCATCACAATCACCATCCCAATGACCATCGCAATCACCATCACAATCACCATCACAATTACCATCACAATCACCATCACAATCACCATCGCTATCACCATCACAATCACCACCACTCTCAGAATAACTATCACAATCATCATCACCATCACAATCATCATCAAAATCAGTATCACAATCACCATCATCGTTATCACAATCATTATCATCGTAATCACAATCGCTATCATCATTATAATAATCACTAACATCGTAATCACAACCATTATCATCGTATTCACAATCATCATCATCATCACAATCTCCATCCTCGTCATTACAATCATTATAATCGTAATCACAATCATTATCATCGTAATCCCAATCACTATCATCTTAATTACAATCATCATGATCGCAATCGCCATCACTATCTCAACCACAATCATTATCACAATCACCAACACAATCACAATCAAAATCACAATCACCATCACCATCACAATCACCATCACAATCACAATCACCATCACAATCACTACCCTCGTTATCACAATCATTATCATAGTAATCACAATAATCTACATCATTATAACAATCACCATCACTGTCACAATCACAATCACAATCACCATCGCTATCACCATCACAATCACTGCCACTTTCACAATCACCATCACAATCACCATCACCATCACAATCACCATCAAAATCACTATCACAATCACCATCATCGTTATCACAATCATTATCATCGTAATCACAATCATTATCATCTTAATCATAATCATCATCATCACAATCTCCGTCCTCGTTATCACAACCATCGCTATCACCATCACAATCACCGACACTATCACAATCACCGTCACTGTCACAATCACCATTACAATCACAATCACTATCACAATCACTATCATCGTTATCACACTTATTATCATTGTAATCACAATTATTATCATCGTTATCACAATCATCATAATCACAATCATCATCATCGTAATCACAATCATTATCATCGTAATCAAAATCATCATCATCACAATCATCGTCATCATTATCACAATCATCATCATCGTAATCACAATCATTATCATCTGGATCACAAAATTAATGCCATTTTCGTAATCAGCACCCCTGATAATCTCGGTATCGACACCCATATTTATTTTTAGACATTTCAACCCCATCGCACCCCAACAGGGAATGGTAGTATTTCAGGTCTGCCACATTAAATCTTAAAATCGTTTTTGTAATACACCCGACCCAATTCACCATAAAAATAATAAATATGTTGAATTTCAGGCTTTGTTACCCCATTTCCCCCTTTAGGGGTTGAATTCTGAAAAAAAACTGAAATACAAATGTTAATTAATTTATCGATAGGAGTACTCCTGTTAAGTTTCGAATAAAGTAGTCTAACTAATCTTATTTCCCCACGTAATCTTTGGACTCCCGTTCCAACACCTAAGGGGGTGAATTTTGAAAAATCCTTTCTTAATGCACCCCTAAACCTCATAAAGAACCTTTGTGCCAAATTTGGAATCTCTAGACTCAGCGGTTTGGGCTGTGCATTGATTTTTATACTTTGCCACCCCATTTCCCCCTCTTAGGGGTTGAATTCTGAAAAAACCTGAAACCCGTTTCTACTCATTTATCAATAGGAGCACTCCTGTGAAGTTTCGAATAAAATAGTCTAACTAATCTTGTTTTACCCATACAAACTTTAGATTCCCGTTTAATCCCCTTAGGGGTTGAATTTTGAAAAATCCTTTCTTAGTGCACCCCTAGACCACATAAGGAACCTACTTGCCAAATTTGGAATCTCTAGACTCAGCGGTTTGGGCTGTGCATTGATTTTTATACTTTGCCACCCCATTTCCCCCTCTTAGGGGTTGAATTCTGAAAAAACCTGAAACCCGTTTCTACTCATTTATCAATAGGAGCACTCCTGTGAAGTTTCGAATAAAATAGTCTAACTAATCTTGTTTTCCCATACAAACTTAGGAGCCCCGTTTAACCCCTTTAGGGGATGAATTTTGAAAAATCCTTTCTTAGTGCACCCCTAGACCACATAAGGAACCTACTTGCCAAATTTGGAATCTGTAGACCCAGCGGTTTGGGCTGTGCGTTGATAGATGAGTCAGTCAGTCAGTCAGTCAGTCAGTCAGTCAGTCAGTCAGTCAGTCAGTCAATCAGTCAGTCAGTCAGTTTCTTCTTTTATATATTTAGATTATGTTGCTTCCTATTAGTGAAATAATTTTCGGAATCGGGTCAGTAGTTCCGAAGATTACCCCATACATTTAAACTTAAAATTTTTACGACTTCATAACATTCGCATTGATTATTTCTGAGAGAAGAACTGAACCTGGCAATGTGGTGATGCTTGGGGGAGGCCTAAGCACAGTTCTGTGGACGTCCTTCAGCTGATAGGATGTTGGCAATTAATACATTATTTTACTGCCATAGTGTTTCGTGTCTCCATGCCATTCGAATTTTTCGTAATCAAATAAAAAAACATATGTATTACTACTCTTTGCTTGACAATATGTCTTCCAAATAGCCAAGTAACGTTTAAAAAACAACAAAAATATACCAATAATAATAATCATTGAAGATTAATGTGTAAATAAATATTTATTAGTCGTAAGTCGTAAACTATCGCGTCAAGGAAAATCATAACAAACCAAACAAGATGTTTCCTTATTCGAGAGATGAGATAATTAGCGAATTACAAGCGAAGCATTTGGCATTGAATTCGCGGAGGTGAATTAATTATAACTCGTTAAAATCTTTTATTACGCACTTGGTGTTATTTTCGTGGAAGTCATTGAACTTATCAGAGCGACAGGTTAAGTGATTTCAAAAGTCGAAATACTGTGTGAGTGTGGAGACCCTGTACAAGATAGACCGCACCAGATTTTCTCTTCTGCCTTTACAACTACATGCACCCTCCAGGACTTTAATAACGTTAACAGTGCTCTAGTCGGATATACCTAATTCAAGTCATTGAAGTGGCGACGCTTAGCCAATAAAATATGCTATCAAGCCAGTGACATGAAAAAAAGATAGACATGAGAAAAAACGGAATTTGTATTTTAAGGTTCGATTTTGAACTCGGCATCGTATGAAAATATAATTAATAAAATTACCTTGAACGTCACGATTTGCAAAGGAATTTACCACCACAATGTAAAAAGAAAAGATTTTTGAGCAAAATAACAAAGTACCTAATTTAAAGCATAAATATTAATAACTTCTAACCTTACTAAATATACATAGTTGCTTTGAATTTAAAATTATAATTTAAACACAGCTGTTACAAAATATTTAAATGTTAGATTATATAAAATTTTAAAAAGTAAATTGATTTTATTTTTTCATTTTTGAAGCCAAGTTTGTCTTAGTACCTAGACATAGAAAAAAAAGAAAGGTTTTTGAATAAAATAGAATAAGACTTACCTTTGCTAAGTTTAGATGATTCTTCTTCACTCATTTTTATTTCTTGTAGATTAAATAATTATTAAACAATATATTATCACAAATTAAATACTGAATGTTTCATTGACTAAAGTTATAGTCTTTAGATTATTTGTATTATTTTATGTTACTATTAAAATAAATAAAACAAGTTCTTTTTAGGGGTTTTCAATTTAAATGTCGAACGCGCGGTCGACGCGCTTGTGTTGCGCGCGCGCTACCTGTCGATTGACTCGATCGATTTTTTTCTTAATCATAGGTAAAGGCATTGGCATCTTAGTCAATGCCACGACAGTTATGCAACAGCGAAACCAATCCGCTCTGTATTGTTTATGTTTTATGGGAAAACAAAAATGTTGACGTTTTGTGGTTGGCTAGTCATGACTGTTTTATAGGCGGGTAAACATTGTTTTTTTTTTAATGAAAAACAGATTTTGGCGTGTAACAAACCAAGTATTTACTACTGACGAAAACGCATCTTCCATTTTTGAAGGAATAAGCGTACAAATCACTTGACGTTGTTTGAAAAGACAAGAAGATACTGCTTTGCATTCATAATCAAATGAGAAGGAGCTCGTGGCTAAATAATAACAGCCGCTCGGGTCGATCGTTAGGTTAAGCCGTGCTTGCCTAGGTTGGTCTGTGGATGTATGACCGCCCATTACATACCGAGTTTCCTCCGTGCCTCGAAAACCAAGTTAAGCCGTTGGTCCCGGCTGTCATTTGCAGATCTTTGACAGTCGTTAGGTAGTTAGAGGCCCAAAAAATTTCTGACAACCAGTCTTACCAAGGTGGTATCGTATTACCCGGTACTAACTGGGTTGTGGAGGTCAGATAGGCAGTCACTCCATGTAAAATACTGGTATTCAGCTGCATCCGGTAAAACTGGAATCCGACCCCAACATAATTGGGAAAAGGCTAGGCAGATGATGATGATTCGTAATCAAATGAGATTACTATTCTACGACTAGGAAATTCGACAAGAGATTAAAGGAACATAACATCACGCCTGTACCTAATCCCGAAAGGGTTCGGCAGAGGTGTACCTAATAGTACACCTACATTTCGTCAGTTATGTTTAAACCCCAAGTAATAAGGGACGAGCCTATTGTATTGAATATATATGTGGTGGTGGTGGTGTGGTGTGTGATTATATATGTAGTGGACAGTTTTTACGTTTCAAGGATGTTCAGAATAGACAGTTTAAAAGATGCGAAATTGACCCGTTTTTTTTTTTTTTTTCGGATGGGTAATCATCAAATAACTCCTCCCGCTCTGGGCGGAGCAGGAGGGAGCGTCAGACTTTTACTGACTAAAACCCATCCATGTTCCTTCATCGCCCTTTGTGTTCCGGGGCCACGGTATCTCTTTCGAACAGTCCCGCAACCCCGGCAGGCATCGCCCCTTACGGACCCCTTCCCTTCTGCTGACTCTCTTTGAGGCGCGCGTGGAACACGAACGCGCCGTCGACACGGCCTGTCGTCATGAGACGGACGGACGGTGAGCTAGCCCATAGCCCACCGTCCACAGGCCCGCGCCTACGGTGGCCGGGGGCCACGTGGTGGTGGCCCCCGACGCCCGGGGCGTCTCCCGCGGTGGCCGGGACGTTGAGAGGTTCTCTCCCTCTCACGTTCCGCCACCTCCTTCTCTAGCATTACTGCTTCGCAGAAGGAGGTGACGGCGTCCCATTCCGTCTCGCTGCGGACCATGGCTTGCACCAGGGCCGGACGCGAGAGGTCGCCGCCGCCAATCGCCGCTTCGAGGACACGGCGGTGCTCCGCCCACGCGGGGCACACCTCCACCGTGTGTTACACCGTGTCCTCCGGACGATCCTCACAATAGAAGTACCCGGGCGTTTCCTCCCGCCCAATTCGGTGCAGGAACCTCCCGAACACTCCGTGTCCGGTGAGGACCTGCGTCAGGCGGAAGGTGAGGACGAGGCGGAAGGTGAGGACGGACGGAAGGTGACCCCTTAGTGTGGGAAAAGCAGGCACAAAATCGGCCCGAGTGGAGACGTCGTGTGCATCGGCAGGTCAACGCCTTTGAAGAGAGAAGAAGGTCGCAGCTGGACTTAAAGCGTGATGAACTTAAAGCTAGACCACCTACAGCTATACCGTACAATTTCGTCAATGGTGTTCTGACATGTCTGATTTGTGCTCGGAGTTTTTCGGCCAAAGTTGGATATGCTAGCCACTTGAGAGCACATGAAAAAGCAGCACACCAAAGCTCTCTACAACCACACTAGAAAGCCATCGAATGCAGTCGCTGTGGTCGAAATCATCTAGATGGCATTATCATCATTGAATATAGAGGGTAAGTTTTGTTATGGGTTATAACAAAACTTACCCTCTATACAGCTGCAGATACCGAAACGGGGGTAATGTATTTCTGTGTAATTTTTATTTAGGTATTTGCATAGTACTATCTAAAAAAAACTAGTTAAAAAATTTTGCATGAAAATGGTAGAACATTCTGGGTATTTAACATCTTTTAGCACTTTGATAGCAACATCGAAAACCTTTTCCAAAAACATGCCACAACTGCAAATGTCCCCATTTGTACAGCATGTGCCATAATGACAGCTGTTGGCAAATACATGCATCGCATCTTCTCACCCTTGCTTCAGGGGTAACGAGCGTAGACGTTACGTATACGTAGGTATACATGACGTAGCCATCAAGTATACGTCAGTATACATGTTTATGTATATTACGTCGGGTATACGTAAGTAAGACTCGTGATATATCGCGTCAGTGCTTTTCCCGGGTTTATTTCCTCAACCAGTCATGATGGTTAATGAACGTAACTAATGACACCCATAATGTTGTTTTTACTACTTTGCCAAACCTATTTTTTTTATAAATCTAGGTCGATTATAGTCGTACGATCTATTAATTGTATTTTTAAAAGAAATAAAACAGGGCATTTTTTTTCGTTATAAAAATTTAATGGTTTATTTACAGATTGGTTTTGGTTTTCAGACCATCTTGTCAGCACTTTTTTCGGGTGTTCCATCTGAAACAAAAAATACAAAATGAGAGATTATGAGATCGATTTGCAGGTATTGGGTTTGTGACCAGTTTAAAGTAACAATAGGTGGTGACCTGTTGTTACTTTAGTACTTAGTCATGTTAAAATCAGATGTTATAAGGGGTGCCTTATAACATCGGATTTTAACATGACTGCCATAAAACAACTCAAGCATTCTGCCTAACTCCTAAGGGGTAAGCATGATGCTACAGTACCAAAACTTCATGATTTTACCACTTTCTTACCGTCAGTCTGTTCCAATGGTTCGTTCCATTTCTGCCTCTCGCTGGTGCCAAATATAAGATAGAATGTATTCCCAATTATGTATACCGCCGATGCTATGTAGAACACTTTGCGCCATTCGTCTGGGTCTGTCTGTGAGAGAAAGAGAGGTTTTTAAAAATACGCGGGAGCAGTGTCTGAGTTTTTCAACCGATGACAACGATTTCTTAATGGAGACAAAGCTTGAAATGGTTTGACAGTGAAATTGTCGGCTAGGTACTTCAGTATCAATTGACCTTAAGATGCTAACTTACCAGGGTTGCGGGACTGTTCGAAAGAGATACCGTGGCCCCGGAACACAAAGGGCGATGAAGGAATATGGATGGGTTTTAGTCAGTAAAAGTCTGACACTCCTTCCTGATCCGTCCAGAGCGGGAGGAGTCATTTAATGATTTCCCATCCGAAAAAAAAAAAAAAAAGATGCTAACCTAAACTGTTTTGTTGCCACTTACTTGCCTATACTACAACTCGAAACTGCCCCAAGTTCTAATAACATACATCCGACGACTAAAAAAAATTCTGTTCATAAACTTTTACATAAAATAGAGCAACTTTTGCAAAAAGTTCGAGGGTTTTACGTACTAAACTAGCTAGCTACCTAAGAATATTATAGTTAATATTCCTAGATATATCAAACTAACCTCGTCTTTTAACACGCTTCCAGCAAATAAGGGCGCTATGATAGATATGATGTTCGCGGCCATGTTGGTGATGCCTAGCAGTGTGCCAGCATAGTTAGGAGCCATGTCCAAGTGCACCAACTGAGGGAAGAAAATAACATACCAAAACATTCATTTCACTAAGAACTCGCTGAAAACGTTCTTGAAGCTTTCCAAAATTGCTTTAAGGCAAGATCAGTCTCCCTTGCCATAAGAGTATTCTTGTTCTTGTGATTAAAAACTTCAATAAACCTTTTAAAAAATCACATTCAAGTTGTCGTTACTCTCTTTCTTTACCGGACCAGATGGCAGGTAAACTTCGTTATGTTCGCCAAATCAGTTCTTTTGCACTTTATAGCATTTTATAAAAGTATAGTAAGAGAGAGAGAAGTGAAAAAGACGATCTTACCATAAGTCCAGTTATATGTCCAACGTTGAGGCCGACCACGATCGTCAGTAAAACGACGGCCAGAGTCACGTTACCAGCTGGTACATATGACAGACCAATCAAAGCTATGGCTGGACCGAAAAAACCTGGCAAAGATATTACATTTTGTTTTGTTTTTGTTAGTTAACATTGTCATCATTCTACTTCGTAATAATCGATGGTTGCACAATATTGTGCTTAGCTTTATTTGCTGACGAAGATCCCTGATAATTTTTCAAAAATCATTCAAGACATAGATCGCTGCATAACAGCGATCTTCATAAAATCATCATAATCAAAATCATCATAATGGCATCTTCATAAAAGATGCCATGATGACACTTTCCTTTCAATGAGAACTGGTTTTTTACCTGTGTTAGATTTTTTTGGGTTTTATTTGCGAGCAATTTATCCTCAAGACTTTGTTTACCTTCCTCAAGTTTTTGCCATACCTCCACATATTATTACCTCCATCAGGTGTCGGGAAGGCCCCTTGAGATACCTTTCTATAACGCCTCTTTCATGACCTCAGATGCTGCGACTTGCAAGCGACAGTATTTGTCTCCTTCATGTGAGTACTACCACAAGTTGCGTCGCAGTGACTCGCGGCATGCTCTAAGCTGTTTCTTTCGTTTCTTTTCCTACAGTCGCCACAGCACGCGGTCACCTGAGTGTGTGGTTTGTGGCCAGGTAGTAGTGACGTCATTTTAATACAAACATTACCATAAGGTACATCATACTTACCTATAGAATTAGAAAGTTTCCTCGTGGCTGTAACACTAAGCCACTTCTTGTTTGGGAGGTAGTCAGACATGTAGCCAAATGGGAAACTTAGTATGTAGATAGTCAGGTAGGGTATAGCTGACATCATGCCGTTCTGAAGTGAGAAAAATATTACCTATTGTAACCTATGGTCACTGATTGATTCTTAGATGATAAAAGTGTTGCTGGTTTTCTCGTAGGTTTAGTGTTCTTAAACGCGACTGCCTAACTGAAGGTCTTGGTTGACGAATACGTTTAAATGCAGCCCAGGTTCTGAGGCTTAGAAAAGGCTCACCTTTGTCAACATAACTTCACGCTTGTTATCCCCGAAGGGTTGGGCAGAAGTGTACCTAATAGTACATCCACATTTCGCCAGTTATGTTTAAGTCCCACGTAAAATGGGGCGAGCTTATTGCCATCAATTGGGCACAAATCCAGTCTCCGTGACTACTACTACTACAACAGCCCATAACGTCCACTACTGGACATAAGCCTCTCCCATGATGGGAGGAATTTGCCACACTAATCTCCACGCTTGGCAGGCGGATTGGAGATCGCAGTGATGAAAGACTAACAGAAAACGCTGCTGCCCATTCTCTGGTCTACGGAGGCGCAAGGTGTTCTGCCTCAGACATTAGTCGCCTTATACGACACCAGCGAGTGTAATGGGTTGGTTCTATTCTACTCTGCCGGATACCACACGGCCACTCCGTGACTGCTACTGAGATATTCCTGTTAGAAAAACTAAATAACCAGGAATCGAACCCAGATACTCATGCTCAGCAGTTGCGATTAAAACCATAAGAGCAATGAGGCAGTGGTCAAAAATTACTTAAAACATGGCATGACAAAAATAATAGCGGTTTACTTGTACACTCTTTTTCCTACCTTACTTACTGAAATGACTGACTTACCGCTTTGATATCAACCTGCAGTACTTTCTTCATGTAGGAAGGCATCTCCGTCATGAGGGTCTAGTAGCCCCAGTTCTGACTGCAGTGAAGCACGATCAGCGATATGAATGGAACCGACGTCCATATGGCCATCCATGGGGTTTTGAATTTCTGCAGTGAGAATATAAATACAAAACACGTGAGTAAGTAAGTGTGTGTGTACAAAATATGTACGTCCGTATCAGGAGCCGCGTTTGCATTTTATCACTATCTTTAAAGGTATTTAATTTGGGAAGCTTGAAGAGTCCACCTTAATGTGGTCCATACTGAAAGCCAGCCAGAAAATATTGACAGCGAATCTGACTGTCTACTCCAGGATCGAATACCTCCTCAAGGTATTAACACTGTCACGATGGAACATAATATAATACTATAAGAAAGTGTCGTACCTTTGGCTCTCCAATCTGCCCCAAAGAGGTCTGTATATACAACCGTTCCTCTTTACTAATTAACGTCGAATTTTGAGGGGAGTCGGACCCTACAATACAATAGACCACCACCCACACTGCACCTAATGCTCCGTTTACGAAGAAGATCGCTTCCCAGCCCCAAGCATCTGCTATGAAGCCTGATATGAGTAGCTGGATGGCGTTGCCGAGTGAGGAACCTGGAAAAAGCTTATTGTGAAAAATACTATTTAAAAAGGGCATAGGTACTATGGGGGTCTTTTCCGCCTGACCAGTTTAATTTTTTTTCGCTTAAATCATGCGGAGGCGCCGAGCCACGCCCCCTTAAAGTTTGGGCCTATTAGGAAAGCCTCAACTTTGGCGCGCAAAATAAAAATAACTCTCGATTGGCGTGCGTCGTCAGTGCGCTCGGCCGATTCGGTATCTTTTCATTCATTATTTTATACAAAGTCAACGGGGCGGGGCTAGAGAGCGTTTCTATGTTGCGAGTGCAAGCAAAAATTAGCTTAGTGGTGGTCAGGCGGGAGTGTCCTCGATAGTACCTACACTGACCTAATGAGAGAAGTTCTTCAGCAAGGTCAGATGCGTAATAAAGCGGCGTGCGTGTATGATCAGATTTACTACAAACTTGTTCCTTTGCTTCGTCCAAGTTTGTAGTACATATATTATGTTAACTATGTTATGATGGTATTATTTCTGCCAACCAATGAATATCATAGCCAATATCTTAAAAATCCATTAGGTGCGATTGATTTTAGTTGAATCAAAATTAGTTAAGTTAAACAATAATTGAGTCGACCAATATGTGTTATGAACATAATGTGAATCAACCGTAGTTATATCGATAATAGTTAGGTTAAACTTAGGTATTATGATACGTAACCCGTGAATTTAATGTTTGTATTACCGGATTATTTGCCCAAATAGAGATTATATTATTAGCAAAGTAATAAGTTCTGTGGAAATGTTTGAACAGGCTACCCACTATAGTACCTTCAGTCATACAACTACAGTCTCGAGGTAGACATAAACAATCAGATGGACAAACAAACGGCATCGCAGGGTAATGTAACCCTTTTTGTCAATAACCCTAAAGCTATACTGACCTGAATTTATCATAGCACCAGTTCGGCTCTTTTCTTCAACTGGTGTCCACTTGCCAATCAAGTTATATATCGAAGGCACCACAAAGCCTTGAGCTAAGCCTTGCATGACACGGCAGGCGCACACCAGTTGCCATCCACCCTGAAAGGTATCGTGGGGATAAGAACGGGTAGGTTGGCCTATATTCAAGCACTAAGCCTAAATAAATTCAAATCGTTTATAAAACGGAAGCTGTGCCTGAAAGCCTCCTATCATGTTAATCACTATCTTGAAGATAAAAAAGCTTGGGATTAAGCTGCTCCAATTAAATTTGCTCTGTGAATGTCGAAATTTCGGACTTCGCCTGTTTATTATTGATTCCTTTCTTTTATACAATCTGACATTGAATGTTTTGACATGTACTTAAGGCGAGGCATCGTTCTAAATCCGGGCACGCGCGCATCGGGACTGAGCGGGGGACTGGGCGTCTCGCGTCTGAGCGGGGCGAGGATTGCTAGCTTATAACTTAAAGGACGTAAACGACAAAATGGTTTTTGTTATTTAATTCAGTTGGGAACGATAATTTCAGAAATTCCTTCTATAATTTTAAAGAGTATGAATAGGCTCATCTACGGAGAAAGTTAAGAGGCTTAAATTGGTCCCGTTTGCCCATTAAATGTGAATCTCTTTTTAAAAAGAGGTATGTTTGATATTTTTTTCTCTGTTACAAAAGTTACTTAATCATGTATTGAAAACTAACAAAATAAGGGTTTTATCATGAATTATCAGGTCACCAACTTATATTTTCATTTGTTTTGTAATTACTGACAAAAATTGAGGTCATTGACTACATGATTTCCAATGCGTCCTCTTAAAATGTTACTTACGGGATATCTTCCGTGATTATGTATTATTTTGAGCTCCCGTGTTGCAAGCGCCATGATCGCGGGTTAACCCGCGATCATGGCGCTTGCAACAGAATCACGGAAGATATCCCGTAAGTGACATTTTAAGTATAGTTATGAACCGTGAAAGCTTAAAACAGTGTTTTGACATGTATTTTATTATTTTTTATTATTTTATGTGACATTTACTGATTTGACATGAATACTTATTTTTATTAAGTATTTTACTTTTTTATTTTATTGTCATTGCGACATTTAATGATTTTTGTGATTTTAGGGTTCCGTACCCAAAGGGTAAAGTCAAAGTCAAAGTCAAAAACACAAAAACAAAAACGGAACCCTATTACTAAGACTTCGCTGTCTGTCCGTCTGTCCGTCTGTCCGTCTGCCCGTCTGTCCGTCTGTCCGTCTGTCCGTCTGTCTGTCACCAGGCTGTATCTCATGAACCGTGACAGCTAGACAGTTAAAATTTTCACAGATGATGTATTTCTGTTGCCGCTATAACAACAGATACTAAAAACAGAATAAACTTAATATTTAAGGGGGGCTCCCATACAACAAACGTGATTTTTTTGCCCTTTTTTGATAATAATGGTACGGAACCCTTCGTGCGCGAGTCCGACTCGCACTTGACTGGTTTTTTTTTAATTACATTCATTTGGAAATAACTTGTTATTAATTTTATTTGATTATTGTGAATGTGGGGACCATGTGGGTCACATTTTTATTTTTTGTTTGTTTTTTTTCCACAACTGTTTGGCAATTTGAGTACTATAAGCGACCTACCCAAATGTCCTTTCTTTTGTATTGTTCGTCGTTTCGTTGAGCTCCTTGAGTTATAAGTCGAGCTACACGTTAACAGACAAATGCTTGTACTGACTGGACAGGTCCACACAAGACTATCTCAGACACTAATCTGCATAGTCCTCATGTGAATTGAGCAAGATTATGTCTGGACTTTAAAAGAGACTACGACCTCTGAGTTTGTTTCGGCTTTCGGAAGTCTTTGTAGCTTTATTGCCTACTCATTTAATACAACCAATTAAAGAATTGTGGCAATTTTTAATGTAGGTAGGTGGTAGTACGGTGCTGTGACTGTGTGTGCTTTTCATAATAAAAGTAATGAGTAATGTTAAATCTTTAAATAAGGCTTGAATACATACATAATAAGCAGCAAAAGGCACCGCGAATGACACAAAGGCATTGATACCGATCGCAATGGTAACAAGGATCATGCCGCCGAATTTAGCAGCCATCTCGCCCGCCGGGATCTGCAGCACGATGTAGCCCCAGAAGAAGGACGACAGGATCACGCTCTGAGTCTGCATGCTCCAGTCGAAGGACTGCGGCAAATTCATTATTGTTACACTGTAACCATGCTATAATGCGGGGTCGGTGGTGCGTACCATATTTTCAAAATAAGTAGAGCACCACCAGTCTTCAAAAGCAAGAGTGAACAGGCCATCTTCTGCTCATGCCCACTCCATCATAGACCTCATCCATCGCATTCCATTACGGGAGAATAAGGTCTAGACTAGGCTCATCAAAAATCAATAGCGCTGTTTGAGGAAAAATCATGTAAAACGTTAATGTTAGCCACAATTAAATAAAATATACCTCATGTGTTGTATGATTAATATCTGTTAACTTATCGAACATGTTTTGTGTAAATATTTTGGTTATAAAATACTTGGATAACAAGGAGATAATACTGTTTTCCTCGGCAAGTAATCCTTATCTTAATTTTACCTTTGCAGATTCGGATATAATTTTTTGTTTGGTAAATAACTTTAATGATAATAATATGCATTTCATTCAATGTAGGCTGGTAGTCTTGGTCACAATTAAAAACCTTTTCATTGTTGAGAGTAGTGCAAGGGGCACATTGGCGGTATTCGGCGAATATCTTAACTTATTAGCCGTTTGCCGAATCCCGCTTATGTCGCCGTAGCATTATTGTCTTGAGCGCGTCAAATTCCATCTTTCCCCTTTAAAAAGTAGCTTTGGAGTATCGCTTCTAGTGAGTACTTACATTTTCAAGCGTGTTATCTGTCATTACAACGATAGCCATGCTCATATTGACCCTCATGCCGTATGCTATCACCAGTGCGAAGAACATCATCAGTGTTTGAACATGGCGGATGGCGCCACTTGCTCCTACAAATAAAAGGTAAGTGAAATAATTGGGAATATTGGAATTTAACAAGTTTAGTTTTAGTTAAAGCAGTAGTGATATTGTTTTTACGCTTGATTTGCTATTCATCAGTCTAGTCTTTTTCCCAACTATAGGGGTCGGCTTCCAGTCTAACCAGATGCAGCTGAATACCAGTAGGTACTTTATAAACAGCGACTGTTAAAAAATGTGTAATTTATCTAATAAATAAATTTAAATATAAATAAATATATTATGTAGACTTGTGTTTGAAGAAAGATTATATTATCAATTGTTTCTGTTACGTGTTTACGTAAAACACTATATTTCGACATATCAAAGACAATATTCTATCGATTCTATAGGCCCGCAGTCGTAAACAACACAAATTATGTTATTCATACAGAATTGCTTTTTAAAAGGCGTTAAATTCATTAACAACACCGAAAAATACAAAAAATAGGTGTCATTCAATGTGTTTCATTTTAAAACACGAATTTGACTATAAGTACAGTAGACAACACATCAGTGGTAGCACTTAATAGGTCTAGCGTAATACGTTTCGATAGAATACGAAATCAGGTTTTACTGTAACATGGGGTTGTAATGGTGAGCAAAATCAACTAGGCTGCATAACACAAAGGGAAATATTCAAACAAATAACAATAATAGATTATGAAACAAATCAAAATCACTTACTTGGTTTCTCAATCTCCACATCTTCACCACTCATTTTGAATTTCAAAAGCAGAGTTCTAACTAAGCATAATTTAAATAAATAACAATTGTTAGCAAACTTGTCGTCGGCTATTTTGGTTGATAACAACTTGACACAATCGGTTTAGTGCTGCGATAGTGTCAGCAGATCACCCCGGGTGATTGGGTGTGATAAGTTGTCTTAAATATTTGACCCTGAAGTGATTGTGGCATTTGACTTAGTCTTAAATTTGTTCAAATTCAACAGATTCTCTGTGGTCGACTTTTTGGAAATCTAAATCCGTATTTGAGTTTATTCATTACAAACATACACACAAAAATACAAATCTATCCTCTTTAAAATATTAGTGTAGATTAGTTTCTGATTAATATATTGACTGACACAAACAACAATTATTGACTGTCTCACAGACTCTGTTAACCGCGAGATCAGTGTGCTCTACTGAACGTATTATATTGTTCCGGAATCAGACCAGATAATATTATTATGTCTTCTCTTAGATAATTGGATAGGTAGTTATGACGACAAATTTTTGTAATATTACGAATGACTTTACCGACAAAAAGTTAGACCTAATAATTCTGTCTTGATTCATAGTTTCTATGAATACTTTCTTTATACGAAAAATTAATTAAACAAAATTGTGGTTTCTTAATGTGAATTTCTACACTATGTAATAAAGAAAATTAAAATTATCTTATTTTTTCGTAATAATGCAAAAAATATATTTATCCGAAGTTTATAAACTTCGACGTTTCTGTAGAGTTTTATAGTTTATTCATTCTGGCTAACTTTTCAGAATTTAAGCCGCTAAATATGACGTATTAAATACACGAAAGTTTCATACTTAGAAAATTCATGAAACTTCTAATACTTTAAAATTTAAAACACTATCTTTATGTAAATACAGTTTCCAATTTCAAAGAGATGTCGTTAGAAGTTTACGATACGAGATATATTTATTTTATAAAGTACCTACTTGTATAAGTTTTATTATTCCCAATCAAAATGGAGTCTTTCTAAATATTTGCTTTCTAGACTTGCTTTTCATTTACTTTGAAAAGAGGATGGTATTAATATAATTGTCTCTTTTCAATTCGTTAACGTGAAATTGCTCGTTCCACTAATAATAATTAAGGTCTTCTAAAAACTGCTTTGTTAGCTTAGTTATTTTCAAGGAAAAAACTTTCATCCCTATGTATCCAAAATCATAAGTTTACTTCAAATTATTTTTATAATAATCAAAACTTTTTGAAAGTCAAATTTTAGAAGAGACAGTCCCCTAAAAAGCCTGTCCTTCACCTTCCACACAACAGCACGGCTGCAGTAATTCCCGAAGGGTAACTCGGTTGAACTGATATTTCGTCAGCTATGTATAAGTTCCATATAATAAACTGCGAACCTATTGTCATCAATTCGGCACTAATCTCGACAATCCTGGCTGCTACTGAAAAAAAATCTTTGAGTAACAGCTAAGTACTTCTTCATCAAAAATCTTTCAACTCTTTTAGGCTCCTAATTACAAACCTAATAATAGCAGCAATATAAATGGTATTTAAAACAGAAACAAAGCTGCAAGCTTACACACGTAAACCCATGGTTTCATGCAGCGGTCCAGTCTCATACAAATATCATAGCAAACATACGTGGGCAGACAAAACGATGTAAATTATTGTGTGCTGATGTTGTTTTAAAACCATATTATTTTATTAGGTGATGTTGCATAAATTTGTAAGTGTAGTGTGTGTGAACTTGTACCTGTAGTTTCTAACTACCATAATTATGGGAAAAATATGGGAGTTGACGTTTGAGTTGTGTGTATGGTGATTTTTACTACTGGTATAAAAATATCTTAGCCGAACCAAGTCGTGGTCTATCCGTGCACCAAGCAGTCCTTCGACTGCCTAAAAGGTAACAGACGGTTGACAGCACTTTCATCGTTATAGGATGAAGAAATTAATAATGATGAAAAAAAAATAATGCGACAGGTAGAAGATGAAAGTAGCATACAAAAATCTTTATCGCTATTTCTTTCAGTTCATGACTTTATAAACGGGGTCAATTCGTCAATTTAATGTGACGGACAATCAAGACGCTTCCAAAGATACTCCTCTATCCAGTACAATGATAAGTAGTTTAAAAGTTATGAGAGAATAGCTGATGAACCCAGACAGGCGCATTACTTTGTGTAATTTATTCCATCACCAATGCTTTCAAAACGGTGAAAGAAAACATCGTGAGGAAACCGGCATGTCCTAGAACCAAAAAATTCGAAGACATGTGACATCTACCAATCCGCACTGGGCCCGCGTGGTGGATTATTGCCCATTCACTCTCATACAGAGGAGGCATGTGTCCCAGCAGTGGGAACATTAATAGGCTGATGATGAGCTAATGAACATAAACAGGTACATACATCCATACCAGTCAAAATCATAACCCTACTTTTTTTACCGTAGTCGGGTAAAAAGAGACCTTTGCCCGATTTTCTCAAGAGTAAAAAAGCCATCACGCAATGAATGCTCGTTAAATCTGCTCACTTCTAACAAGTCATTGCCACGGTTCACAAGTTATCTATTTTAGCTGCCCATTGAACCGGCCAATACTATAAATCACTTTTTGCTGCCTCGGATCTGCTTTTTTTCCACCCATAATTCAATTGTTTTTTGGAAGACAATACGAGTGCTTTGTTCCGTTTATCATATTTTTTTGTAGTTATAGGCTTACCTGTTTAAGGTCATGGTTTTGAACTCAGGCAATTAACTTTGTGTAATTTAATTTAATTTAATCTTGTCTTAGAACTGTACCTAACGTTGTTATAGTTTAAAGTTCCACACAAAAAGAAACGTGGGACGAGCTGCGGGATTGAAATATTATTTATTATTATTTTTATCAACTCGTCCCAAATGGGCAATTGGCATGTAGGACGAGTTGATGAATTACTCCTGTTCTCGAATGCCAGCACGTCCTAGGACCAATCATGCGAAAATAATGTGATGTCCAGTCCACCCTTGTTTTTAATTGTAGCCCACTTCTTTTCACAAAGAGGAGGCCTATGTTCCAGCAGTGGGTCCATTAGAGGCTGATTTTAGGTTAATCTGAAATATCTTTAGCGCAGATTTATCCTAAAAAATATCG
The DNA here is from genome assembly GCA_905147715.2 of Xestia xanthographa. Lineage (NCBI taxonomy): Eukaryota > Metazoa > Arthropoda > Insecta > Lepidoptera > Noctuidae > Xestia > Xestia xanthographa. The sequence goes on from LR990649.1 coordinate 30,573,317, forward strand.
ATTTTATTTCCTTCCGTCTTTTCAACTCTCTCTGCTGCAAATAATGTTTTTAAATAGTTTACCCCTTTCGTTTGACAAATATGTTTTGTATCTACGTTCATACTTCGTACATATACACAAGAAGGGTTTCGATTAGCATTTGTTTCTAAAGTAAACTTCCTACTCATGTCACTGCTTGTCTCCAAGTACGCAAAGAGTAAATTGAGTTTTGTTCGCAGTGATTTTGTTCAAGTATCAAGTTGGATGAGGTCTCGAGAGTTAATGTTAATTAAAAGTTAGTAATGGTGGAAGTAGTCTATAATTCTGTTTTTACTGACTTCTGCTTCTACGGAATGTGGTAGAACCAAAAATGAGACAGTTATCAAATGTGGTGGACCACATGTGGCCAGTGCGTAGCCATAATCCAAAATGGCCGTCCTGGGATATCATAGTGAATAGGTCTTTGCCCAGCAGTGGGAAGAGCATATGTGGATTATACTATTTACTGATGCTTACTTAGGTTACGTTCTTTCCAGTTAGTACTGTAGGTTATACACTCCAAGATAATCAGACAACAATTGCTTGACTTGACTTCTAGAATCTGTTTTATGCAACTATGCTTTCCAATAAGAAAATCTATATTGTATCTGGTACCTATAAAATAATTAGCTACAATAAACAGCTAAGCGAAGGTAAGTATTTAATTACCTCGTTCAGACAAAGTCACAAAATGCCAACCACCTATTTAAAAAGAACCCCTTGAGCTTATTGACTCTTTTGTTCCAACAAACTACAGAATGCCAGGTTGTAAACTCAATTTGAAAGACTGATTTATCTCCTAAAATTTTTGCCACACAATTTCAAACCTTAACTGTTAAACTGTATGGCTGAATGTTTTTTGTGGGCAGTTAAGGTTGGAAAATTGCTTCCAAGGGTTCTTCTATCAAAGAAAAGGGAAGTAAAGGTATTGAGAAACACTATCCTTTACAGTAAGACAATAGCGGTGTATTTTAAAAATCTGGGACAATGTATTTCATAGAAAAAACAGGATTTCAAAGACTTTCCCGTCATTTTCTATGTTCCTGCTTTGAAGGTAATTATAGAGCTACCTGTCTTTATATTTTTGATATTTCTTGAAGATTATTTAATGAGCCACAGTTTACTTTTCAAGAAAAATCTGCCTTTTGTTGTCTCTGCGTAATGTAGATTGTACAATATTGCTGTGAAATTCTTTTCATCGTTCGTTTAAACAATCGTCACCGTGTAAAAAAATATCGAATGTAAACAGATACTCGTACTCATTTTAAAATACCAAAGCTGAAAATATTTAATTTATATTTTAATTTTTAATATATTTTTTTTTATTTCAAATCATCGTCATCATTCTCCTGCTCTTTTCTCAATTTATTTAGGATCGGCGCAGCATGTCATTTTATTCCAAAATATTATTTTTATTTTTTATTCTGTGTTTCTCGTCACCTCATCAGATTTAATTTAGTCACCGCTACCCCAATCGATACGTATAATTATAAATTACGAGTATGTACCTGAAATAATATCAGCAATAACTAAATTATTAGTGTTATCGGATAAGCTAAAATTAAAATTGGACTCGGTTTCCGATTACCTACCTATTTCCGAACCCCACATTTTGCAGCTGTAATCCAACTTAAATCTGACAATACTCCTGTGATGCGCCACCAACAAACGCTAAGAGCGATTTCGCACAACGTCCGATCCGAGTCAGAATAGTTCTACGACTACTCCGAACCGTATTTTCACGGGTTCGGATCGGGTTCGGATCGGACGTAGTGTGAAACCGCTATAACAGTAATGGGGTAGATGACACACCAATCAATTGAGATACTTTTTAAGAGCTGTCAAAACGCGGTTCTCTCATAGATTTTGTACGGCAATAGCCAACTGTGACGTCACTGTTTTTTCAACTCAATGACTCAACTATTTATTGATTTCAAAGCAACTAAAAAACGAATTTGGCAATTAATTGAAAATAAATCGGGTTTTCAGGCCCAAAATAAAGTGTTTTTTTAGAGATTGGTGTCTTGGAATTATTGTTTTATGGTATCATCTACCCTATTGCTCTACATAAACAAACAATAAATCTACCGCTTTGATTAAGTAATGGCAATGCGCAAATATTTGAACAAGCAGGCCAGAATAATTTGCCAAAAGTTTAACAGAAACTTGAAAACGCAGCAGAAAAACTTTTTCGATTTAAGAACAATAAAGTTTTGTGTGATCCCCTCCAATTAAAATGCGTAAATTATGAGTATTGCAACCCAGTTCGAGTTTGCCACAAAGGTCCAACTTCAGACCCTCGAGTGGAACCCTAAATCTTTTGGGTTCATGCAAATTGACGCGGAGGTATAAAGAAGGACAACAATGTAAAAAAAATCATTTTGAAAATAAACTTTTTGGAACAAATCCTTCAAAATTTTCACTTGCCCTTTGAAATATAGATCCTTTTCCCGTTCGTAATGAAATTCTTTCGTCGAAGGAAATTAATAGCTTTCCGAGTATTTTTCACTGGTTTTGTCTTTTCCGGCTATAAACGTAATTATTTTGTGTTGGCTATTAAAAATCCCGAGAAACGAAAGGTTTTTGATGGACAAAAGTTTTCTAATTAAAAATTTCTCGATTGTTCCTGTTAATGTCCTAGGGTCAATGCCAAATCCGACGGATCAGATAATGTCCAACTCTTTCTAAAGATTTGAGTGAGATTTTAGAAGTATTTGTCCATTTAGAGTTTGATGAAAACAAAGGTTTGTTTTTATTATGCCCTTAAAATATTGCGCGGATTAATATTTTAAAAATATTTAGAAAGCCTTTCAAATGATTATTCATAGGACTATAGAATAATCTCTTCTTCTAGCCTTATTTAATTTTGATTTGGGGTCGGTTCTCTCAATCATTCTTCTCCAGAAATATTTTTCCTGGGTCCTCATTGGGTCAATAACCCTATTTACTAAGTCTTCCTTAGCTACAGATATCCAAAATACCTATTATGATGCAAAACCAAACAGGTAATTTGCCCCTGTTGATTTTAGGGTGCCATACCTAAAGGGTAAAAACGGGACACTGCTACTAAGACTCCACTGTCCGTCTGTTCATCTGTTCGTCTGTCCGTCTGTCTGTCACCAGACTGTATCTCATGAACCCTGATAGCTAGACAGTTGTAATTTTCATAGATGATGTAGTTTACTAAAAACAGAATAAAATAAATATTGGGGGGCTCCCATACAAAAACGTGATTTTTTTGCTGTTTAGCTTGATATTAATAACGGCAACAGGTCGCTTGAAATATTTACAGAATATTTAATTGTATATTCACTTTAAAAGTAAATAATTAAATTAAAATGAAATAAATATTTAAGTACCCATAAATATTTATTTTATTCTGTTTTAAGTAAAATACATCATCTATGAAAATTACAACTGTCTAGCAGATGTCAATGATCATATCTGTCAATCACGGTTGATGAGGTACAGCCTGGTGACAGACAGACAGACAGACAGTGGAGTCTTAGTAATAGAGTCCCGTTTTACTATTTGAGTACGGAACCCTAACAATAACTAAACTATCTAACAAAGTTTTTCCTTCAATAACTGGTTTAAAAATATTTACCGCTATTTTTATTGAAAGACAATCATTGTATTTAAAAAAATTACTAGCTTTATTCTGAGATTAATAGTGCACTATTTATTTCCCAGTGGGTGAAAAATTGCAACACTGCAGTTTGCGACGATGCGGTATTTTATTTTTTACAAACTCCTTGTTTTTAAAACTACACATAATTCTTTCTGAAACTGAGAATATTAGTCATGCTCTGAAAACATTTATTCAGTCATAATAAATTGAATGTATTTAAAATTGTCTGCAGCTCGGAACGTTACACTCTGGAGTGAAATCTCGGGAAATATAATTCATTCCCGGGAACATCCGTTAATCATGTCTTCCGAACGCTGTGACGTTCCCATTTATGTTGAACACTTTTAATTTCGACGTTTTTGTGTTTGATGTTACGTCTGAAAATCTCGGTTTTCTCGTCTGTGTTTTTAAAACGGATTTAAAATATCACTGGGTTGTTTTTTTTTTGCAGTTCGTACTTTTATGAGTTTTGATTTCGGAAGTTGAGAGAATTGTTTATTTATTACGTCATCCTTCTGCCATTATCCTAATAGGTTCGGCTGCTATTATACTTTTAATCATCTCACTATGTACCCGGGTGAATTTCCACAAATGCCAATTTTTTTTCATATCGGTGAACATTTTCATTTATATTTTTTTGTATATTTTTCAGGTTTTATGTAATCTTTAGGATATCAAATATTCCAAAATATGCAGCAATTTGACAAACGTCCGTCCTGACTGCGTACTAGCACATACTAACGAAAGAAATAAAATTGGGGTCCCCGACGCTGTCGGACTCGTCGATTTAAAGTTAGGTTTAAATTACTTTTGTCCAGCGATATGAGAACATTTTGCAGGACAAGTACATTTGTGCCTCTCAGTAATAATAATCGTTAATTATTATGTAATTAAATATGCTATATATTAATAACAAAACTAATATTCTATGAAATAGAATAAGTTATATGCTTAACTTACTTATTTTTATTTGTGTATAAGCTTTTTTGTTTGTAAAAAAAGTAGAGGGACAGCACCGATTTGAAAAAAATAGAGGTTTATGTACACACATCAAAAGTATCTAGGGATCAACATATATTTTTGCAATAACTTTTCTCCTGATTGATATTAATTAAAATTTTCTTTAAGGATTCATCAAATAAAGTGTTTTCGTTTGTCACAGTAACGATAAACCAAGTCACCTTTGCATTAATAAAGAAATTTGCCATTTTCCTAATAAAGGGATTTTTGACATTTGAACCACTAACATTAAAGTTCGAAAAAATGACTGAAAACACAGTTTTCTTTAAAATTTTATTGGGTAACTTAAACAATTAATAATCCGTGTTTCTACCGCGAACACTAACAACACAAGAACATCGGTTTGGCATACTCAAAATGAGTTCATCCAAATCACGCTGTGGAATGGCCGCCCATGTTCGTTTCAACAACAAAAAAAGGTCTTCTTGCGACTGGATACCCTCCATATTCGGCAGAGCTCTTCTCTGTAGCATATCCCATGCATGCTCAATCGGGTTCAAGTCTGGCGACTGAGCAGGCCAGGGCAGGACATTGATGTTAGCTGCGGCGAGAGTCTGTCTTACAACTCTTGCGGTGTGCGGTCGTGCATTATCATGCATTAACTGAAATAAGGGACCGATTTGCACTTGTAGAGGAACGATGACGTCTGATACAATCGTCTCAGCATAAATTTGAGCGTTGAGGTTGCCTCTGATCCAAATCAACTCAGTTCTTCCGCCGATCCAAATACCCGCCCATACCATGATGGTTCCACCACTATAAGGATGGACTTCCTGGCAGGATTTTAATCGCTGTTGGCGTCCAGGGGTTCTCCAGTGTCGTATACGTCTTGTATCCGGTCTCATACCAAAACGAGACTCATCAGAAAAGCACACGAAACGCCATTGTTCTTCTGCCCAATTTCTGTGTTCAAGAGCCCATTGATATCGAATCCTACGATTGTGCATTGCTATAGGTGGTACCCGTAGCGGTCTTCGGGAATGAAGGTTCACTTCATGCAAGCGGTTTCTGACTGTTTGGTCGCTAATTAAGTTCCCTGAAGAGTGATGAAGCCTCACGGCTAACATCATGGCGGTTATTGTTGGAGCTCTTCGAGTTAAGATTTGAATGTATCGGTCTTGTCTCCGTGTGGTGCAGCGATACCGTCCTCCATGGCGCTCAGCCACGGTACCAGTGCTTCGGTAACGTGTCCAAAGTCGACTGATAACACTCTGACTTGTATTCAGAGCTAAAGCTACAGTACGTTGCCGGGAACCAGCTTCTATCATTCCCACGGCTCTGAGCATTTCTTCCCTGCTTAAATGACGTCGCCGCTCCATAATAACGTTGGTTTTAATCAGTAGTAGGGAAACAGTAGCACTAATAATGTCTTCAATGCGTTGTATGTTTTTATAGGGAAAATATTGACAGCTTATTTTCATCTTTTACTCGAATTTGATTGAGAGTTCCTGATTCAAATTATGAAATGCACCAAAAAGGATCCATATAAATTTATAAAATCATAAATTTATTACAAAGCCACATCTCAATCTCAAGAAATCCGCATAAAAATGCTTGATCCCTAGACACTTTTGATGTGTGTATTTATTTCTACCTTTGTAATAAGTCCTAGGCAAATTATATTTTTGCCACAACCCAATAACTACTTATTGAATACTAAAAAAAATAATTCAGAACAATATTTCTTTTTTCAAATACTAATTTCACCGAAGACAAAAAAATAAGTCATTTGGGAAATTCACCCACCCCCTTTCTAGTTATATCACGTTTCATACTGTATATTCATATGATAGTTCTTTGATATTTCCTCTACTCTTACTATAAGCCATCAATATTCACACGCAAAACTTTCTTCAGGCAGAATTATTTATTTATTTATGCAACATAACTTATAACTATATTACGGAAAAAATATTTATAAAAATATTAATATTTTTTTATTGAAATATAATAATTGTTATTAAAAGAAAATAATTCAAAAATCTTTTCTTATTATACAGGATCATGACAGCAAATTCATAAAACTTGAGTGAATCTATAAGTAATAAAACGTAATTGAAACAAATAAACCTTTATTTTACTTCCTCATTTTGCTTTTGTACATTAATTTTAGCTAACAATAATTCCCTAATGATCCTTTCATAACTTAGGTTTCTCTATCATAGGATGGCCCTCTTCTTCATCAATCTCCTCCGGAGGTGGATCGTTCCAGTCTGCCTTCTCAGCAGTTCCGAAGATCACGTAGATCAGATTGGTGAACAAATACAGACCTGCGGCCATGAAGAACACCTGCCTCCATAGGTATACGTCATTCTGTGAAACATGGTAAGAAGTGAGTTGGGAGTGCTAGAATATACTCAACGAATGTCGCTGAACGCACTTTATGCTGTCATCTTATTGCCTTGCTATCAAATAGCTGAATGTCGTATTACTTTTTAATACGGTATGAGTTAATTCATAGTTCTAGAGTAATTGAGGACTGCTGTAGGATTGGAGTGCATGCAAAGCTTCAATTGATAAAGGACTACGGTTCAAAAAACGCTACAATAATTCTAGTAAAATATGAAACATTTTCTTTTCAAAGGAAGGTCTTTTCATTCATTGAAATGTGATTTAAAGTCGGAATTCTCGTATATAATAACTGATTCACCAATAAATCCGAGGAGGCATAGACATTAACACAAATAGTAGGATTATAGTCAGCGTAATGTTACCACAGAGGTGTGCTGTTGACAGTTAAATAAATAGTTTACTTACCACATCAGTAAGTATGAAGCCAATCACTAAAGGAGCAATTGAAGCACCAATGTTTGACATGAAGTTGCTGATACTAATCATTGTTCCAGCAAAGTTTGGCGAAATGTCTATGTGGTTGATCTGAAAAATAAAGAAGATTTTTCTTTTTTAAAGTATGAAATAAAATGTTTGAGATAACTTCAGCAAACATTATTCTAATGAATCGTTTTAATCATGGTTGAAATAAAAATTTACATTTATATGTAAGACATTTTTTAGCCTGGCACATAGAAGTAGCAATTTGTTATGAAAGATAAGCAAAATAAAAAACAGGCGTTGTAAATAGAATCATATTTTTACCTGAAATCCCAAGTGAGCTGCTATTTTGAAACTGCAAGTAAAGACTAATATTGATTCCACAATGTAAATGTTTTTAGGTGCAAAGGCAAGAGCTATTAGTCCTATAGCCGCTGGTATATTTCCTGAAAAAAAAATGGCAAAAGGTGAAAATCAAGATTGTTTATCCATTTAAACCATATTGAAGTCTGAGAACGGTGCAGATATATAAATATAGCTGGACATTACACACAGCGCCATCTAGTGCCACATTAAGCAACGAAGCTTGTGTCGTGGACACCAGATAGTTGATATACTACATATATACTTTTTGTTTGTAAATACATACATAATGTATATATAAACATCCATGACTTGGAAACAAATATCCATGTTCACCACACAAACATTTTGCTCCAACCGGGATTCGAACCCGGGACCCTAAGAACGCAAGGCAGTCTCACTACTGCTGCGCCATTCAGGTCGTCAAGTCTCGTCATAACTAATTTAAAAAATAAAAAAAATAATTAATAAATAATTAATCATTTAATTATTATTATTTTTAATTTGATTTAAAAATTTGTTAGGTAGTTGAAGACATGGTTTCAACAAGAGAGCGTCTCATGCAAACAGGGCATGATACGATTAATTTACAGAAACCAGCCGCGGTGGCCACATGCCCGGAATTATGTAATTATGTTCACACATAACTTACATAAAATCAGTCAAATAACGCCTATTTTCTGTCATTTTACTGTGTTTTATTTCGATTTAATTTCTCCGCCTCTAAAAAAACACTCGTTATTTACCAAGAGAATTTGCAAACTTTCTGGTGTTTGTGGGGCTGAGAATATTCTTCACAATCAACATATCAGTCATCCAGCTGAAGAAGAAGTTGGAGAACCACATCATCAAGAACGGCAGAGCAGTCAGGAGTCCATTCTGAAAAATCAAAATAAAGACTGATCAAAGTTATGAATATCGCAGATAAACACGAAAGAGCAGGAATTTACGTTTTCATATCAATTTATAATATTTTCCTATTTTATTATGGTTGGTCTATTTATTAATCACAGATAATTATTCCATCGGAAGTTACAAAAAGTAGTCCGGAGTTTAGATTTGTCGGTCCGGTTGATGTCAATAGGCTTCCCCTATTACATGTGATTAAAACGTAACTAACAAAGTGTGGGTGTACTATGGTACACCTCTACTTAACACTTGGAAAATACAAGCGTGATCTTGTTAAGTAATCGTATTCTTTCCAACGCTTTACTAACCGCTTTGATATTAACTCCCATGATTTTATCCAAATAAGCTGGAACTTCTGAGTAGAGAGTAAGTTGTCCCCAAGTTTGTCCAAAGTGTGCTAATATTATAGCGTATACTCCTTTATGGCTGAAGATTTTCTTCCAAGGCACAGCCATTTTCTGAGAAACAGAATAGGTTTATTAAATAATAGCTTTCTTTTTTAATATTCAAAGCAAAAAGGGTTCGTTTCTTAGAACGGTAAATACAACAGTATTATAAACGTTTTCTCTAGCCTGAACCTCGCAGTGATTACAAAGAATTTATTTTCATTTCTATTCATACTGCTGACAGGCGCTGTAAGTAGTATTCAGTGTAGGTAAGCTACGAAAAAACATTAGTTACAAGACTGACCTTTGCCTCATCGCCCTTTCCAAGTTCTTCTTCTACATATTTCCTTTCAGCTTCAGATATTTTTGGGTGTTTCGCTGGAGTGTCAGCCGCTAGCCAGAAGAGTAGGACTCCGATTATTCCCGAAAGTATCCCGTAAAACCTGAATATACCTGGCCAGCCTAGAGCTGATGAAGATATGAAGCCTGTCATTGGTAGGCCGAAAACTGTGCCTAGAGCTTGCCCTGAAAAGATTCATGAATGAAAGTTAACTGCTTCGGATGTATTATAACATATTATCGTCACACCTGTATGATTAGGCGGAGGTGTACCTCCGCCTAATCATACAGGTTGTGTAGGTAAAAATACCTAAATAATAATACCTAAATGTAGGTACACCTACATTTAGCCGGTATTCATGTAGTTGGGGGCGAGCCTAATGTACTAGAGATAGCACAAGCATAAGCATAATCTGTCTATAATGTGGTTTTTAGACCTCCTCTATAAGAAACGGGTACGCGGGACCAGTACGAGTTACTAGATACCACGTGCCTTTGATTTCTTTGGTCCTATAGGTAGATTATTATTCATTATTAGCTTCTTGATCGTCCATACAACTGTACTGAAAAGGCCCACAAACTTAATATTCCTCCAGTCTTACCTCCGTAAACAAAAGCGGCCATTCGACCTCTCTCTTGCAGAGGTGCCCATTTCCCAAGCGACGTATGTAGCCCAGGTACAATGCAGGCTTGACTGAGACCCTGCAATACTCTACACACTGCTGTGCAGATCCAACCACCCTAAAACCAATAAAAAAAATAACAGGCTAAGTCGACTTTTAGTTTGAGCTCACTAAAGCTCAAACTAAACCAAGGACGATGACTTCCGTCAGTTTTGCATCCTAGTTGCGTAATACACTTTGTCACAATCCCAAGTATTCTGCAGGAAATGATTTATCAATTACTTCATACTTTTATATCATTCACCTGCTAGAAAACGTAAAAAATGAGTTGTTTTTGTTGCCCAACAGGCAGATATTTTAAACAATGTTGATTTATAGTCCTTACCTATATTGGTAGGTTACTATTCTGTACCATGTGTTAGTTACTATTCTTCAAAAAATTGGTAATCTTTTATTTTACTCTTAAGAATCCTTAGCGTTTTATTACACTGAAAAAACTGATTGTTAAACAAGTGAGAATTTTACTTGTTTAAGTATTTTATGTTTAATCCTATCAAGAAAATTATAGAACCGATAAACCACACATGATTATTAGCGATAAAGTCAAAATGATTAAAATATTAATCATCACACATTATTTTTGCTACTAACTAACTTGTTTGAGACAGTCATTTTGAAATCGTCCCTTATAAATTCAATAAAGTGTCATTATGAGGCCGTATGGCATTGTGTATTTAAACAAGTTTTGTTTGTAGGTATAAAGTCGCTTTATAAAATTTATCAAAACGTTTATTTATTGCAAGAAATGAGATTATCAAATAAAATAAAGCTGGGTTTATATGAAACATACGAATAGATTGGTCTGACAATGCTGTTGATAAACATTGGCTGATTTTGTACTTGCCAATAATAATATTTTGTAGAATGGGTGGAAATTCAAACCTCTGAATAAAAGATAAAAAACTGAATATAAATAAGTTAAATCCTTATTTGACTGAAATACTATTTTTATTTTATATTTTGTATTCCTAAATATTTATTAAGATCAAAAGCGGTCGTTTTTAAAACAAATCATAGGGTGTTCTACCATTTTATGACGGTACATTTTATTACTGAAATGGCAACATTATTTCTGCGTGATTGATTTGCAACAGGTTCTTTCCGGTTCTTTCTTTTTCCCTCGAAAACATCGGTAGTTCGGTACCTACAACAAGCAAGTCGACTTTAAATAAGTTTTTTTTTTCAAAACTTAAAATATTTCACTTGTTTGCGTGACAGCGTGCATGATATGAGTACCAAAGAGTGCTTTAAGTATTGCGTGAGTATTCGTGTGTCGTTCGCCGTTTTGCTCTTTGACTGTTCTGTGCCTACGTTTTCAACTATGGATGAAGTTGAAGACCTAATAAAAGCTTGGGAATTACAGGAACTTCCCAACGTTCCGGAGTAAGTACTCGCAGCTCATTATTTATTTGCTTTGCTAGCTAGCTAGTGTTCTCCATGTCATGCCCCATACCATCGCCATACCAGTGCCGGCCACTGTTTTATGGACTGCCTAGCCTTGTTATGTAGCTGGCAGGTCACTGCAAAAAGGCAAAAATGCATTAGTTAGGCGCAAGCTGTAGGTAACAGACATATAGGTAGTTAAGTACGCCGGCGCCGGGGCGGCGCCCTGCGGGCTCCCGCGCATTTACAAAACGACCCACCGACTGTACTTTGATCTATGGTAGATACTTTGCGATAAATAAATTTAATGTCTAGTATTACTTGCTATTGATTAGATTAACTGTCATATTAAATAGCACCTACTATCAGAACACTGTCAGTGGGCGCTATTCATTTATTTCAGAAGTTTCTATTTATGTAAATCTGATAGTAATTATACTGGATAGGTATACAATTTTTTTATTTAATTAATTTATATAAACACCCACCACATTCACATCAGAATGGTGGTGTAGTATCAATCAATTTTTGATTAAATATTATTGTTCCAAAAAAAATGTACCTACTTAAAACACACCTGCTAACATTAACCCCCTTACATAATTATAAAAAATTGTGTTGCATAGCTACCGATTAAATATCACCAGCCTGTCCTTGTAATTTCTATTTCAATGAATAGAGATGGCAAGTGACCTAAGAGCTATATATGATATTATATAAATGTAACGTCTAATCAATGTTTATAAGGAAGGGGGTTGTGTTACATGCCTAAATACTTAAGAAAAATATAAATGTATTTTTATAATTCAATAGTTACAAAGTTAAACGAAACAATAATTTTATTTTTAGGAACTAATCAAAAGGTTTGATGTGTGTGTTTTTGGTACCTACCAGCTAACATTTTTTTTTTTGGAAAAAAAACACCCACCATTGTGATGTCATTAAGTCGGGTGTATCTTAATTTATAAAGCATAGGTATGAAAAGGTAGTAAATTTTAGGTAAAAAAATTGGTAGGTAGGTATATGTTATGATTGAATTTGTTATGGTAGGTACACCCTCCATTCTGACTCATCTATATTATTCTGTGCCTATACTTACCTAATTATACCTAGGTACTTGAATATTTCATTCTCGATTATACTTATGTATAGTTATTTGCCAAAAATGCCCAGTATTAATGAAAATTGCGACCGGATTCTGTGTGGTTTGTTTTGATTTAAAAACATTAACATTTTTTTTTTGTTCCAGCCCCATTTGAAGAAACCACAAATATTGCAGCATTTATGGCTTTAACACATCTGATCACGACAAACGTCCTTAGCCATTCAAACAAACTAAACTATTATAATATTGTTTGTCGAGCTAGTGAGTGTTATTATTTTGAAAATGAATGTGTTTGGGAATAAATTTGTCTAAAATATGTACTGCTCTATTTTTTTATTTTACAGATAGGTACTTACCTAATATTTAATCCAATGTATTTTTGAATAGGGTTGGTAATTGGTATTGGTATTAACTTTGATACTAAAATTGATTGTAATTGTGTAAGTAATTTTAAATTACTGTTGATATAGGGTTGGCATTGTAGGTAAACGAAAAACTAAAAATTAATAATACCTTGCATTTTGTATTACCTAAGCCTTTTGTGAATAATTTATTAAGTTGCAGTATTAGGGTGATACTACCCTTAATAAAATAGTAATTTATTAAGGGTACTATCCTAACTACCCTAATACAAATAAATTATTATATATGCAACTTAATAAATTATTCACAAAAGGCTTAGGTAATACAAAATGCAAGGTTTTATTAATTTTTAGTTTTTCGTTTACCTACAATGCCAACCCTATATCAACAAAGTTACTAATTAAAACAAATATTGCATACATTGGACTAAACATTCAATTTGATTGATCCCAATAACCTACCTTTATGAAAAATACTAAGAAATTTTATAAGATTAACTAGACAAGATATTAAAATCAAACATGGTTCATAGTAACTTTCATAAATAACCATGATTAACTTCATAAACTGAAAGAAGTGAATTTAAACAGGGTCTTGATAAGATTTCATAAAGACACATGATTAGCTTAACAAAGTGATTTGTTTCGGCACAATACTTTTAGTAATTAATCTAACAGAGGTCCTTATTAATTCTATCATAATCCTTGTTGATCATCATCAACAACCTGATTAAAAGTACTAAATGTTTTGTTAGAATGAAATAACTTCACTGATCATCACGAATATGGACTTATTTAATTTCACTATGATATTTGTATAAATCAGTGATAAAGTTAGCTTTATTGCTAGCAAACAAGTAGCTTTATGTTCCCCTATATGAACATTTTACTTGTTAACAGTAAACAAAAAAATTATGACAGCGATAATATTTTTTTTTCAGTGTAGAATTAACTTTAACCTTATCGTTTTTCTGTTTGACATCATCTAACTTACATAATAAGCAGCCAAGGGCAGTAGTATGGACACCACACAGTTGATCATCATGGCCCCAGTCAGCAGGTACCTGGCGCCGAACCTCCGGGCCAGCTGTCCTCCGGGAATCTGCAGCGTCATGTAGCCCCAGAAAAAAGAAGCTATCACCGCATCCTGGGTCTTTTTGTTCCAGTTGAATGTTGGGTACTGGAATATTAAAATTATTGAATAACACTGCTTTTTCGTTGCTGTTTTTATACTCCCAAGGAGCCGCCTCCAGGAGCGAGAGAATCGCGGCGATATTATCGTCCTTGCCACGTTTTTCTATTAGTCTCTTTTGGGCCGTGTCCACGAGCGAGAGAATCGCGGCGATATTTTCATATAGAAATACATTGAATCGCCGCGATTCTCTCGCTCATGGAGGAGGCTCCTTAATAAGCCGATATACGATGCTTCATTCGAGTGAGTGAGTTAGCAGTACAATCAGGGTTTTTGCATTTGGCAGAAGGAAATTGTCTATGTTTTACTCAAACGATTTTTCGTAAACAGATTAAAAACTTTGCCCAACTCTGATCCGGAAATAATGTGTGTTCCGTGCTTTTCTAGTACCGAATATGTATACGTATGGACGACCTCGATATTAAGGTCATGGCACACTAGACAAGCACCGCACCAGCACTGCACCAGCACAGCTGTTGCCCGGTGTTGCCTCGAATTTAGGCTACGGCGCGCCGCCCACCCGCGATCCGCGCGGCGCACAGTGGATCGTCCCCATACAAGAGGTCGGACATAGAATGAAAAATTAAAAAAGTATTTAATTTAAAAAAAAAATATATACAGTTGGATTCCTCTATTGAAGAACAACAAAAAATGTTACTACGCTTTTTTTATTTGACCAGCACTTTAGGAGCTATTCGATGAAAACTGTTATTTTTGTATGGAAACGAACACAAAAATGTCTGTATCTCATGATTCCCTCCTTGTTTCGATTTGCGGTTTTCACTACTGTCTTTTACCTATTTTATGCCACGTTTTCTTCAAGGACACATGGTGCCCGCAGAGCGCCCCTTTCGAGATATTTTGCCTATAGTAACTATCTTTGTTATTGTATTACTGATGGAATGGAGCTACATTAAGTATACTTATTACTGAGAATTAGTCATTACTAAGTAGTTCCTTAAATAACAGGTGCATTTGTGAGTACTTTAATGACTTATTAACGCTTTTGTTGCAATATAACAAAAGCGTTAATGAGTCATTAAGTAACGACTACCAGTACTTGCTTAATCTAATTATTTATTATAATTACTAAAGAAGTTAAATGAAGAAAAGGTGCATTAGTGAGTTCTATATGTATATTGAAAAAAAATATATCGGTAATGAGTTGTGACATCGCATTAACAATAACAAATCAAAAAGAAAAGAAATGTTTTATGAATGTTGGTGAATAAGAAAATACGTATTTATAATTTTTTTATTTATATAATATAACACTGTAAAATATATTTAAATCTTTAAATAAATTACACTTAAACCTATAATAATTTATAAATAAAAAATAAAACAATTACTAATAACTAAATTGTAAATATTGATTATAATAAAAAATAAATAAACTGATACTACCTTAAAGTTACTAACAATTATATTACTATAAGACTTAAACTATATTTTCTTCGTCTTCATCAATAACGACATCATGATCATTATTGTCGTCATCTTCTTCAATGTCACTACATTCCGAAACTGCTCCAACTATTGTATCTGTTGAAATGTCAATAAGCTCCAATTCACTCTGGTCATGTATGAGCAAATCGTCCAGTTCTCTAAATGAAGATTTTTTAACTCTATTGGGCATCCTCGGTCGTAGGCTCGTTAGAAGAGGATCGGAAGATAAAAAAAGATTATGAAGAATGTCTTCATTAGTGGCGACGCTACTGTGCTTTCGCGTATGAGTTTCTCTAAATTTACGAAAATCCTTGTTTCTTGCTTCAGATGCTTCCTCAGGCAAAAAACCTATAGGCACTACTGATAGGTGTTCCACTATCTGCGATCCATGTATCAGCAATGTATGCAAACTTGATGGCATGTTATACCATGGATATAACTGTACGAAGAAATTTGCTGTTTCATCACAATATAACTTGAATTTTTGGATTTCAATTTTTTCGCCTGAGGAAATGCATTGCAAAATTACAGCGAGTCTTCTAATTAAATTGACGTCTAATTTTGTAATTTCCGCAGTCGTTTCAGGGTTTGCAAAAAACCTTCTAGCAGTATTTCCAGTGTTTGTATTGCCACTACCCTGCTTTACAACATCCAGAAGTAAGCCTGTGTTTCTTCGGAAAGCAGCTTGAATAGCTTCTTTCTTATCTTTAACAATTCTTTTATTATCGTCACCTTTTGCTTGCCATGATTTTATGTCCATTCTGTAGGCAATGTGTAATAAACACTCCATAGACCGAATCCAAGCATGCAACGAACTAAATCCATGCTTGTATAAATCTTCGTTCACAGGTTTAGCTCTCACTTCTTCCAAATTATTCATCTCACTTGGGCGAGCTTTGCACAAATCACATACTGCTGCCGATGTTCCCGATATGATTGAATGTACCTTACCATCAATCATGGTTAACCACAGATTGTGCGTAACAGTAGCATTGCCGCAAGCAGTTGGGTTCAGTTCACGAATCTCGGTCTCAAATATATCCATTTCAGCCTTTACATTTGCTTCCGTTTCTTTCATAAACGTAAATGAAATCGGACGACAATATGTGGTTGACGATGGCCGATCATTCTGCCACATTGTGTTTCCACTAGAAGTCACAAACTTAAGAGGTACAAGACTTGCCATAAATACACTGGATAAATCTTGTTCACTTGTTGTTGTTCTTTGAAGATAAATGCTTTGACTTGAAGCTCCATCAAAACCCCATTTACTGTGAAGCACAAGTTGTTCACCAGCATCAAAATTCGGTTCAAGTGAATCGATCAGCCTCCTAACTGTAAGATCAAGGAGGGCTTGGAGTCGTATCTTTGCGGAAGTATCAGTCACAGTTACGTCTTCTTTTGCCGGGTAACACTTAAGTTTTTCTTTCACTAACATGTAATAGCTTGGGTATTTCGCATGACCTTCTTTAAAACTAAGTCCCTAAGTGTGATGTAACGCCACTTGGATAATTGCATGTGAACGTAAAGAGCAAGTGCTTTGTGAGTACGAACTTCACGAAGCAAAGTATTCTGTTTAGTTTCCAGGACATTCAGAACGGTTGAGACATGTTCAGGATTTCCCAGCAAATGCTTCATGATTCTGGCCACATAATTTTTTCCGGCAGACTTAAGTGCACTTTCAACAGTATGTAAAAGCTCATCTGGACGACTGCAACTAGCCATATTTTCATCAACACGTCTTCTTTTCTGTCTACTGGATAAATCTTCAAAGCGTTTTCGAGGAGATTTAAATGTTGAAGTTGATGCATCTGATTTTGATGGACTGATTACCTCTTCTGTCTCATCTTTAGCTTCTTCAGTGTGAACAATATTTTCCTTAAAGCAATTTGGCCAAATGATATCGGAACTTAACCACTCTCTGTTCTTGTCCATGAACTTGTCGACTGTCCTTCTTGATTGCACCCATTTGGAGTAAACCCGATAGCAAAATCGTCGACACCAGTTCTTTAGATCTGACACATCATTTTCACTTAACTGGACGTTACTATTCGACTTCAATGTATTACATAAATTTTCATAGTCACGAAGATCTTTATGATTACGAAGAGCAACATAAAGATCAAGATAAGTAGAAAACCCACGGAAAGCCATAATGACAACACTTGGTAGAGGTTGAAATTACAACTGAATAATATTTGCAAAACACACTAAAATATATAGGACAGCAAGTTGCAACTAGTAATGAATTTGATAAGCTAATGATGACATATGAGCCAATCACAATGCAGAGCTTAAGGGCTGTTAACATGGTAATTACAATAACTAATTAGATTAAGCAAGTACTGGTAGTCGTTACTTAATGACTCATTAACGCTTTTGTTATATTGCAACAAAAGCGTTAATAAGTCATTAAAGTACTCACAAATGCACCTGTTATTTAAGGAACTACTTAGTAATGACTAATTCTCAGTAATAAGTATACTTAATGTAGCTCCATTCCATCAGTAATACAATAACAAAGATAGTTACTATAGGCAAAATATCTCGAAAGGGGCGCTCTGCGGGCACCATGTGTCCTTGAAGAAAACGTGGCATAAAATAGGTAAAAGACAGTAGTGAAAACCGCAAATCGAAACAAGGAGGGAATCATGAGATACAGACATTTTTGTGTTCGTTTCCATACAAAAATAACAGTTTTCATCGAATAGCTCCTAAAGTGCTGGTCAAATAAAAAAAGCGTAGTAACATTTTTTGTTGTTCTTCAATAGAGGAATGCAACTGTACATATATTTTTTTTTAATTAAATACTTTTTTAATTTTTCATTCTATGTCCGACCTCTTGTATGGGGACGATCCACTGTGCGGCGTCCACACGCGGTCCGCGCGGCGTCCACCCGCGGGCGAGGCGCAAGCTCGCAGTCCACGTACTGGCCGGGATAGTCCGGGAGCTAGCATTTTAGGTAGTATTTTTACGCTGATCGTTTGCCCTCTTGTTCATCGATTTCGAATGACTGATAAGTGAACCCAGCGTAAGCTGACACATATCTGCGGTGGGCGGAGGATTGGGAAGTTGCGGAGATGGTGAAAAAAAAAAGAAAAAAGAATTGGGACCCTATGGTCCCAATTACGGGACCTACCTACCCCCTATTAATATTTTTATGTTAAGTGAATTCGTGGATTAATTCACCTACCTCACTTACACCCTTTCCGTTACAGTTTAAAAGCAGACAGCGTAGTAGCAATGCTCCAATATTTTTAACTGTTACTGCGTCAGCTGACGGGCTGTCCACCGCTACTCACGCAGTTGATTGTTGTTTTCGTACTTTTGATAATTTAAACAATTACTTTGTTTTTCATCCGGTGTACTGTAAATTAATTTACGTGTTTCTTTTACAAGTTTATACGAGCGGCTGACGCATAATCCCCCCTCCACCATTCAGCTGACGAATTTTTTAAAGCTCCGTATGAGTAAAAGTTTCATGACTTTTTTGTTTTCAACGCTATCTCCCGGACTTTTCTTGCTGCATTTGTTTACGACATTGTTTCGCGGGCAACCGCGGGCAACTAGGAGTCGGCGCGCCGTAAGCAGGCGGTCCGCGCGACGGCGGCGCGCCGGCCACCCGCGGTCCGCGCGCCGACTCCGAGGCGCCCGCGAGTCGTGTCGTATGGTAGCGGGAAGCGCGCTGACCACCCGCCGTAAGGTTTTTCATACAGACATTATAAAATATATTTTATGACATACGATTTAATGCTCTTATTTGAATGGCAAGTTAAATGCTGGGTTGGAGCGGTGCCGGTGCAGTTCTTGTCTAGTGTGCCATGACCTTTATTCTATCCATAGGTTGATAAAATTAGACAATTACAATTAATATTGTTTTATCACCCTACGGTACAATGACTAAGCTTTTCTTAACTATGGAAATTGTGTCAATGTTTACAACTCTTCCACTGTCAGTATGTAAAAAAAACATTTGTAAGGATCAAACTCACTTGCTCTTCAAAAATCACATGGTATTTTTGTCTAAATGACAGTTAGATAGCTTCAACATCACCGTAGCTTCCATCCTGGGGTATGAGGTAAAAACGAGACAAATACTTACGAGATTGGCCATCTATATTAAATGTAACAAGATTAATATTTTTATCTTCCATGATGACTTACTTTTCTGTTAATTCGTAACAATGGTAACAGGAAATACACAGTAGCACGCAAATTTTGATAAGGATACTATCTGTGTGAATGACAGGCTAATCCCTTAGCAGTAAAAACTAAATAAAAATATTATTTTGTTTACCAAGAATAAAAGATTTTATGACGTCAGCAAACTTACTGGTGGTATCAACATCAAAGCATTTAGTATGCCTTCTGGTTTGAACTGGTTTTCGTCAGCAATACTCGAAGCTGTGGCATTTGTGACAGGTTCTCCATACTTTGTCATGGCAACCAGTGACACTCCCATGCAGGACCTCATACTGTAAGCTATAGTCAGGGTGCAGAATAGTATGAAGCATTGCTGATGTCTGTAGCCCCATGATGACACTGAAAATGTGGGTTGTAATATCAAGGTTACAGTGAAAAAGTGCCATCTCTATAAAAAAAAATACACAAATGTATACACAAGAAAGGGTTTGCGATAAAATTAAACTATATAAATTAAGAACTAAAAAATAGAAATTAAGTAATTACACTTTGATTGTTGCGGCTATTTGCAAACTTACGATAAGATAAATAATACTTTAATTAAGAATGAAGGCACTGCGGAAAGATGAAAAAGATAAGATTTTGTGAATGCAGAATAATGCATGGCGTTGTTTGTTATTTAATGTGTGACATAATGTATTCGGCTTGTAACTCATAAAGAAGTTATGAGACAAACTCAAAACAACATCAGCTCGAAGAAATCCTACGGTTATGACTTTATAAAAGGAGAAATTCTTAAATACCTTCCGCGTAAAGCCATAGTTAAGCTGCCAAACTTATCAACGCTGCATTTATGCTAAAACATACACCTGAGCCATGGAAAGTTGCTAAAGTCAGTATGATTGCGAAGCCTGGGAAACCACTCCATGAACCATCATCTTTGCTGCCGATATTATCAAAACTATTTGAAAAGCTCTTATTAAAACTGCGAAACCATTAATAGAAGAGGAAGACCTTGGTCCAAACCATCAATTTGGCTTCAGGGGAAACATTGTACTGTAAACATTGTACTTGTTACTCGGAAGGATCTGTAGAAAAATCTTTTTTGTACATCAAAAATATTTCGAAATAAAAAAAATGCCAGGGCGTGAAAGGATAAACAGACCTCATTTAAAGCATTTTTGTAATTTTTGTCTGTTTGTCTGTTTCGATGATCAAACATCACGTAAAATTTACGAAATCGATGTAGATAACTTTTAAACACAATCGAATTGAGAACTTTTTGGAAGTCGGTTAAAAACTTGTGCATATTTTGAGGTATTATTTCCTTTTTGTTTCATAGCAATCGGTTAATTCTATCAAAAAATATATTCATTTAAACTGTTCAAGAAGAACTAATCATCAATTATTATTAATCTGAAAAAAAAAGTTTTTTTCATCAAACCTCCAACAAACTCATTTACTAAATTCAATTTGACCACCAGCTGCTTAACAAATTGCAATGAAATTGAATTCCAAACAAACAAAGAAGTTCCAGAATGTATTAATCAACAGGCTTAATCCATTAGGTACTAAGCCAAATAGTTTCTAGCGAGTCCCCGAACCTGTGACACTAAACTTTTCAGACACACTCTGGACATTAATCAAAAGTTTGCACTTACCTTTGAAATTATTTTCAGAGCTTTTCTCAGTGACCTCTTGCTTCTCCACCATATTTATTTATTTTATTGGTCTTTGATTTTCATTCACAATACTATTTATGTTATGGTAATGTATTAACATTACCACAACTACTTTTTCTCTAAGCTCAGTGTTATTAAGTTCAACATAAACTTCAAAATCACCAGAAAGAATATCAAATTCTGGTGCGTTAAATCATCTACGCGTTGTTATAGGAAATAATAAACTTGCTTTTATATAATCACTTTCGTTTCCCTTATTTCTGTAACTGCAATGTTTGATTCTAGATATGTACCGAACTGACGTATAATATCTTTGAATGAATGCGTCTTTCATGCTAGTTGAACAATTATCTAATTGTCTTGTATTATTCTTGTGTGCATTCGTTATCTTATGCAAATAGTGTACCAAGATCACTGCTACTTTATATAGGGCTATATGTACCTCAGGAATCATTTTTGTCATTGTCATCTTAATTTATGTAATTACTAGGTTATGCCCGTAGTAACGCCTGGTATATTTCGGTTATTATCCCACGGGATCGTTCTAGCAAGATAAAAAGTATCATGATGTGTTAATTGGGTATTACCTATCTGCGTGCCAAATTTCATCCCAATCCGTTCAGTAGTTTTTGCGTGAAAGACCCATCAATCTATCCAACCATCCTTAAAAACTTTCACATTTACATGACGATAGTAAAATGCGATTTGAGGAGCTCGTGGCTAAATAATAACAGCCGCTTGGGTCGATCGTTAGGTTATGCCGTGCTTGCCTAGGTTGGTCTGTGGATGGGTGACCGCCCATTACATACCGAGTTTCCTCCGTGCCTCGGAAAGCACGTTAAGCCGTTGGTCCCGGCTGTCATTTGTAGATCTTTGACAGTTGTTAGGTAGTCGGCGGCCCAAAAAGTCTGACAACCAGTCTTACCAAGGGGTATCGTATTACCCGGTACTAACTGGGTTGTGGAGGTCAGATAGGCAGTCGCTCAATGCAAAATACTGGTATTCAGCTGCATCCGGTAAAATTGGAAGCCGACCCCAACATAGTTGGGAAAAGGCTAGGCAGATAATGCAAAAGGCAAAGATAAGGCATTAAGTCCGCCTTTGTACAGTTTTTTTTTGCTTGTGCATAAAGTTTTTATAAATATGTCGCATCCGGTCATGAGTACGGACGGGCGAATGGATCGAAAGCGCGCCAGTGGTGACATCATGCGACCTACTCCCCACCATGGCGGCTTTTACAGAGTCCTGATGTTGACACCTCGCGGCGAGGCAGACAGTCTGGGTCTGACAGCAGCGGAGTGAAGACGTCTTGAAACTGTTTACGATTCATTGTGCCTAGTGTTAATGTGTGAAAGTGTAATGTCAAGTTATTTGTTAGACTCAGTGTATCTGTTTGAAAAGAGTAACCATGGAGTTTCTTGCCGGTTCTTCTCCATGGAACCTACCTACCCGAACCGTGCAATGCGAAATAAAATAGTGTTTCGCATCCAATGTGTTTTCATAGCACGAAACCCGTGTTCTGCCCACATAAGCTCGAACTTAGCGAAATAAATTCCTGACAAACTCCGATATCAGAAGTGGGATAAAATCGTGCTAATGAAATCATGTCGCGGGGACAGTGTCGATAACAATCAGTGTCAACTGTGTAAAAACCGAAAAAGTTCGCGAAAAAAAAACGGACAAGAAAGAAGGTAGACCGATTAGTGTGCAAATAAAGACCCACCCCCAATAACTTTAGTTTATCCGTGATCATGGTGCTTGCAAAAGCGTCCAAATAAAACAGACAGTAAACAAGTGATATTTACCATGTGAAAAAGGGGATTCACAATGCCGGTTTTTAGTGTTAATGACAATCAGTGACGGTTGCTTTTTGAAATGCAAAACAAAGACTGAATCGTTTACAAATTCTTAAAACCTAACCAGTGAATAGCAAGATAGTGTTGTGGTATGTCGTGAAACCAGTGTAAAGAATTGTTCAGTGCCAAATTCGTGTACGTTGTACGTCATTTACGTGAGTAGTGACAAACAAGCGGATTTTCGGACGAAGACGACCGCCGTCAAGAAGCCGTTGCCTGTGCCGGCTGCTACAGGCTTTGGGCGGCGACCGCAGGCCAGCAGCAGCTCACTGATGTGCTTCAAGTGTGGCACGCCGGGCCACATAGCCAGTCGCTGCGCAGCAGGCCAGCGCTGGTCCAGTGCTGCTGTACTGGTCGAGAAGTGAGTCGACCTTTGCATCATCGAGCCGGAACATGAAAGTACTTTGGTGAGTCGTTTTCATTTTGTTATGATTCTGGAGCAGAGTGCTAATTTTGTTTCGTCTAGACTTAAGAGTGAGCATATTTATCCTGTCGTTACTATAACTGGTGTAGTTCAAGGTTCAGTGAATGGTAATTCGAAGATTTTAGCCTGTGCGAGAAAGATCCCCGATCACAAAGTTCCTCGAGAATTAGATGTCATAGTTGATGACAGTAGTAGTGAGACCAAATCTGATTAAGAAAGGCTTGTACACTCATACCCGAAACTTTAGACCGCACCTCATGAGTAACATGATGGCGATGGGTCTATTATCAGTTAGACCGCACCTCGTGAGTAACACGTGGCGATGGGTCTATTAGACCGCACCTCATGAGTAACATGATGGCGATGGGTCTGTTATGAGTTAGACCGCACCTCGTGAGTAACACGTGGCGATGGGTCTGTAGGGAATCGTTGATGCGATTTCTGTCTGTGTTGGTGCACAGAGCGCTTATGAAAGTTTTATGAGTTGAGTTTGCATTGCCTAAGAATTATGGTAAAGAGTAACAGAATTGTTAGAATTCCTGTGTTGGTAACTTTTTGATCGGACCTTTTGCAATGAGAGAGCAGGCATCGCGCAATATAGTTGAAAGTTCCAATTATGACAGACTGCGAAAAATAACTGACGTTGACATGCACGTAGGCGACAATGACGAGACCAGCCATGACGAAAATGATAACTTGATAGTCAACTTAACATTTAGAGTACCCAGCATAGTAAGAGTTTTCTTATAATCTTATTTTCTAAACTAAACTAACTATGATGATTTTAATTGTTTTGATTTTAATGGATTCACTGTTTACAAATACAATGCTTTCGATGGACTGAAAGCATACCCGATGGACTGGGTATTGTTGTGGCCGCATCAGAAGCGCCGGAGCATGTAAGAGGTGCACGTTGACTGCTTTTTCTGTGCAGTATACTCTTTGCAAGGAGTAGCACTTACGCGGCTGAGATGGTTAGCTTCTGACGATGGGTTCACATTTTACGTTGTGACTTGCCGATGGACTGGCAATTGGGTCTAGAGTCACGTGTAGAGTCACGTGTAGTTACGTGTAGAGTCACGTGTAGAGTCACGTGTAGGGTCACGTGTAGAGAGAGTGACGTGTAGTGACGTGTAGTGACGTGTAGTGACGTGTAGTGACGTGTAGTGACGTGTAGTGACGTAGAGTGACGTGTAGAGTCTAATTTTCCGACGAGTTTATTATTTGGACGTCAGATACACTTTGCTATCATTAAATTGTGATTGCCAGTATGAATATGCTCACGAATTCACGATCAATTGAAGAAAATACCCGAAGGTAGTGCTTCCATACATTTTGATAACGATAATCGTTATAAACTGAAAGCTTTGAATTATAAGGGTGCCTACAAATATTTACGCGGTAGGCTAAGAAAGATGCCAACCTGTGAAGTTCCAACAGAGTTAGATGTAATAGACGATGTTTCTGAGGGCGAAGGAACCTCGACAGACTTATGATTGCGATTGTTGGCTATTTGGTCAATCTGCATCCACAAGACGCAGTCGCAACTGCGTACGTTGTCGTTCAGGGCGTGATGAGCGGCTTGTGGTGTGGTCGGACCTGGGTCTTGTAAGAGACTATAGTAGTCACATGGACGTGACTTGGGCCTTTTGGCTATTGGTCTGGATAGACCTGAGACTTGAGAGTTGAGAGTCTATTTGTTTTTTTGTTGAACAGACAGTGATCTGTTAGTTGCATGGTGCAACTGGGCCACCAAAGTAGAAGCGAATCATAATGTCAATGTTGTTGAATTTTAAATTGATTTAAACTATGTTGAACTTCACATGGTTTCTGTAAGCTTTCGTAGTTTTTGTTGCAATAGTTTTAAAGGTTGCAGGTTGATTCGAACGATTATGGTACATGGCCCAAGGGTTGACCTATTTTCGATTATTCCCAATTAACCGTGTTTGATTTAATCAACTGCCTCGTTGGTATAGTGATGGCAGGCGTGGCTGCTGGGCATGGGGTCCTGGGTTCGATTCTCAGGTCAGGCAAAGTGTTGTTTAGTTTTTCCTTCAGAAGTTTCTCAGTATCAGCCACGGTGTCTGGATTTGCGCTGGTTGATGTCAATAGGCTCGCCCCTATTACATGGGACTTGGACATAACTAGCGAAATGTGAGTGTACTGTTGAGTGCACCTCTGTTAAACCCTTTGGGGATTACAGGTGTGATGTTATGAGTTTGGTCAGGAGTGACCGAGTGGAACAAATTTCTGTCGTGGACTTTTTGCTTGCAGGGTAAACATCACACGAGGACGTGTGCAAGCAGGATGGCCGTGTCGCATCCGGTCATGAGTACGGATGGGCGAATGGATTGAAAGCGCGCCAGTGGTGACATCATGCGACCTACTCCCCACCATGGCGGCTTTTACAGAGTCCTGATGTTGACACCTCGCGGCGAGGCAGACAGTCTGGGTCTGACAGCAGCGGAGTGAAGACGTCTTGAAACTGTATACGATTCATTGTGCCTAGTGTTAATGTGTGAAAGTGTAATGTCAAGTTATTTGTTAGACTCAGTGTATCTGTTTGAAAAGAGTAACCATGGAGTTTCTTGCCGGTTCTTCTCCATGGCAACTACCTACCCGAACCGTGCAATGCGAAATAAAATAGTGTTTCGCATCCAATGTGTTTTCATAGCACGAAACCCGTGTTCTGCCCACATAAGCTCGAACTTAGCGAAATAAATTCCTGACAAACTCCGATAAATAAATAATAATGATGAGTAAGATGCGATTTATTGTAACAACTTGTTTGTGGTTAAAACAAGTGGAAATGTAATAAAACCAGAGTTTATTTTTATTTTAAAATTTTATTTACAAGTAGCGTACGACAAATTTTATAATTAATTACAATTATGTACATTTCTACAAGGTTAAATCTTATAATTGCTTATTATGTATGATCCTGAATCCTAAGATTTTCCGGAAAAACCCAAGATTTACCAACTCTTAATAGTAAAAGTCCGAACCATTCTAGGATCATCGTTTATTGAAATATAGAACTTTTAACAGCATTCACTTGGTAAACCTTAGGATTTGCCTTAAAGACACGGAAAATGTTGAACAATATACGTATAAGCGTTATGTTTGTGAGGAGACAATTTTATTTGCTTTACTTTTTACTATTCTAGAAGTATTTAAAAATTGTTATAAATTACTCGAAAGTAAAAATTCAAAATAAAAAAATAGGTAAGGATTTGTCTGGTTAGTAATATAAATGATTAAAAATTACTCTCATATGACACATAAAAATAAGTAAGGTTTTGACTGATAGTTATTTGAAATAAACGATTAAAAAGTACTCATTGTTTTATTTCAAAACCAACATTTACCAACCGTCACTGGTAAAACCTAGTATGTACCAAATTGTAATGGTAGAAGCCCAAAAAATTGTTCCTTTTTTATAAATTCTTACATTTACCTACTCGTGTTCATAAATCCTAAGATTTACCTACTGGTAAAACCTAAGAACTAATATTCAGGATTTTACAGTAACATAATTATACGTATAAACTCTTTCTCTTATCTCTCACTGATCTCATGTTCACCATCTTGAATAACAATAATTGCCTTTTTGTGAAATTGGTAATACACATGCCTGTGACGTGATTCATCAATTTAAAGACGAATGGAGCTTGAGTATTTTTTTTCTTAATGTAGTTCTGAAGATGGTAGCACAACTTATTCTGATTATACCACCGTAGAACAGACTCTCAATCAACACGCTGTCTTAGGGTGGGATGGCGATTTGAACCCACTGCAAGTCCAGGTGCTTTCTCGATGATTTCCTTCACCGACACCTTCGCAAGACTTGCTGGGGTCAAATCAATACTTCAGTCATCACAACGTTCTACATGACTTCTATGGCATTAATATACTTATTAATGCCATAGAAGTCATGTATGGTATTATGTAAATTAAAATAATCAAAAATTCAATGAATATTTTAACCGCACCGTTTAGCATCATTAGGTGTGAATATTCATAGTTTGAAGCCGACTGACTTTTCTTTGATTTTAATTGATGAGCCAAAAACTGAACGACTTCAAGCAGTCCCTATAAGCTTTCAAAGCTTTGTTTCTTCATTTCTACTACTGCTTTCTCCATCTACGCCTTGGGTTTCTCCATCATTGGTTGACTCTCCTCATCGGCTGTTTGCTCTTGAGGTGGGTCATTCCATTCCGCTTTTTCACCAGTTCCAAGTACCACGTAGACTAGGTTTGTGACGAAGTAAATTCCAGCAGCCACTAAGAATACCTGCCTCCAGAGATATGGGTCGGTCTGTAAACAGAGATAGTACTTTTTTTTTCAGATTTTCTTTATCATCATTGAATTATTTCACTCTTGCACATTGTATGTAAGATTTGCAATACATACGAACTTTAATTTTTATCACGCCGTTATCATAGAACTAAACAGCATACGTATTATAAAATATAAAATAAAACTAAAACTGCATTTATTATGTAAGTAGTATTCGGAGTTGAAACCAAACTTCCTTCAGTAATTGGAGAGGCACCAGAAGACGAAGAAGAATTGATTTCTAACATAAAGCTAAGAGCTCAAACGGTACATGTATGTATAGCGATTAGCGATAGTAAATGTAACAAAATAAATAAAACAAAATCGTCAAGTCGTATTGCATGAGGTTGCAAATTCAATGATTCATATTAAATAGATACCTGAACTAGTAAACTCACCACATCACTAAGAATAAAGCCAGTCACTAACGGCGATATTGATGCTCCGGTGTTTGAGACAAAGTTGCTGATACTCATCATAGTTCCAGCGAAGTTCGGGGATATATCAATATGGTTTGTCTGCGGAAAAACATAAAGAAAACTGTAAAACAACCCATTACAAAATCGAATTTAATATTTCAAATCATTGACAGATCCAATATTAACGAGAAATAGGTATATATGTATAGTTTCGTAATAAAACAACATTATAAGAAAGACATACAATCATCATCATCATCATCTTCCTGTCCTTATCCCATGTTACTTGTGATCGGCGCAACACTTTTTTTCTTCCATTCTCCCCTGCCAACCGTCACACAATCATTTACACCTTTTTCATTCATATCATTCCTCACACAATCCATCCATCGTTTCTCTGGTCTTCCTCTCCTTCTCCATCCATCCACATTTATATTCATCACTCTTTTAGTCACATGTGATTCTTCCCTCCTCATCACATGCCCATACCAAAAAAGTCGATTCCCTTTCAACTTTTCTGTAAAGAAAAAAAAAAGAAACAAAAAAGTAAAAGAAGTCTTACATGGAATCCCACATTAGAAGCTACTTTAAAGCCGCAGATAATGACCAATATTGTTTCTACGACATAGATGTTCTTGGGTGCGAAGGCTAACGCAACAAGTCCAATACCAGCTGGCATGTGACCTGAAAAAATTGTTAAAAATGATTAAAACTTTGTTAATACTTACTCAGACGGTACCGATGGAATTTGCCGAAACGATTAAAAATAAACTACAACAGTAATTAGAATTGATGCAAAAAATCTTAGTTCTATCAAGTGAAAAATGTAATGTTCATGATTACAACTTTAAAATATTTACTAAACCGTGTGGTAAGGACAAACCATACCAAGTGAGTTTGCCAATTTCCTCGTGTTGGTGACGTTGAGTATTTTCTTCACAATCAGCATATCGGTCATCCAGCTGAAGAAGAATCCCGTGAACCACATCACCAAGAACGGCAGAGCAGAGAGGAGTCCATTCTATTAATGAAAAATATCGATTAATACTGGTTCTTCAATCAGAAAACAGTTCACTTCAACATATTCAATCGGTGACGTGCCAACTGTGAGAGAGAGCAAGAGGCCCATAATTCACTACATGGGCCCGTTGCGGGTTGATAGATGTCACACGTCTTCCTCAAGCGTTTTAATTCTGTGGTGTTGAAGCAAATTCCAAGTAAAGTGCCTTTCTCGGTTCAAATTCGTAAGTTGCAACCGTTACTACTAAGTTTACCACTGCTGTTAGCCTTTTTTATTTTATTGTATCGGATGGGAAATCATCAAATGACTCCTCCCGCTCTGGGCAGAGTAGGAGGGAGTGTCAGACTTTTACTGACTAAAACCCATCCATGTTCCTTCATCGCCCTTTGTGTTCTGGGGCCACAGTATCTCATTCGAACAGTCCCACAACCCCAGCAAGCATCGGTCTTTACAGACCGCTTCCTTTTTGCTGACTCTCTTTGAGGCGCGCGTGGAACACGAACGTGCCGTCGACACGGCCTGGCGTCATGAGACGGACGGACGGCGAGCTAGCCCATAGCCCACAGGCCCGCGCCTACGTGGTGGCCCCGACGTCCAGTGTCTCCCGCGGCGGCCGAAACGCAGTGAGGTTCTCTTTCTCTCAAGTTCCACCACCTCCTTCTCTAGCATTACTGCTTCGCAGAAGGAGGTGACGGCGTCCCATTCCGTCTCGTTCCGGACCATGGCTTAAACCAGGACCGGACGCGAGAGGTCGCCGACTGCTGTTAGCCTCAAGCTCTGATAAAAACAACACACACACATACACTCACAATGCCACACACACACACACTGCCACACACACACACAAACAAACTTTTCATTGCCATAATAATGAATTTGAAACCATATTTACCGCTTTAATATTGACTCCCATGATCTTGTCCATGAAGGCTGGAACTTCCGAGTACAGAGTCACTTGTCCCCACGTCTGTCCGATATGAGCGAGTATAATGGCATACATTCCAGGGTGACGCAGTATCTTTCCCCAAGGCACCGACATATGCTGTAAAAATAAAGAGAATTTGAAGCCTCCTAGAAACATCAACCAGTCAGACTTGACCTGTAGTGGCCGATATGGAAAGCACAAAGAGTACACGCACTCAAGTAGACCGCTGCAAACACATTTTGGCAAAATGGGGGAAGAAGGATCCTTCCAACCTGGTGTGAATGACCAGACCATAACCAACTTGCTATGCCAGAGTGTGCAGACGCAAATAATCTCATAATAATATCAAATCGATAGGAAAGAAGAAAACCCTATTTATGGAAACCGAGACATAAATTATTATTTAAAGTTTATTCATGGCTGTGCAGTTTGCTCTCTGGCCTCAGAACCAGATTAAAATAAGAAATAATGGTATGTTTTGTGAAACTAGGTTAATTTATGGTAGCTTTGCGTGGCCGCTTTTAAATAGAGAGGAACTTTTTAGCACTATTTTTTTACCAGCTTTTGGCGAAAGTTTACGTTGTGTATTCATTAGGTGCATTGTTTTTAATAGATATCCTTTACTAAAAACCATTAATTTTCATTGATATATTCGTGCATAGATACCGCATCAAACGAGATTACGTCTCTGTTCCACTGACAATGAATTTGAATAGTGTTGTCTCGCTCACAACGATTTAAATTTTGCTAAACACATTAATTACGAACAATAATAACTACCTTATTCTTAGTTCCATTTCCTAATTCATCTTCAATGTATTTCCTCTCGCCGTCTGAGATTTTGGGATGCTGTGCTGGAGCATCAGCTGCCATGAACCAGAGCGCTACCCCAAGGAGACCAGATGCGGTCCCATAGAATCTAAAGATGCCAGGCCAACCCATCGAAGACGCTGCGATGAAGCCTGACATCGGTAGTCCAAAAACTGTGCCAAGTGCTTGACCTGGAATAAGTAATCATAAAGTAACTATACGACGTGTTTCAACAATGCATGTTTGTACTTATGGGTGTGGTACAGACCATCAAACTAAATAATTTTCTCAAAGGGTACAATATCGTTACTGCGAGGAAAATAATCAGTTTTTCGTTAGATTATCAGTAAAGTGATGTAGCAGACATAATCAAGTCGACAAAAAGAACAATAGCGACATCTATGACGCAAATGAAGTCCAAAATCAACAGATAGAAAAAAAAAGACATATTGAAAACCTCCTCTTTTTGGAAGTCGGTTAAAACTCGTCAACAAATGTCGGGAAGTAGCTTTACAGTTTTACACACTACTACACCCGTCTGGTCACAACAAGATCCTCCCTTTTCTAAGAAGAATGAGGAACGTTAAACTCTGCTCCTCATACTCACTTACTTATTACTTACGTTATTTTACAACCAATTTTTTTTAATCCTCGAAATGTTGCATTTCTGATACTGTATAATGAATAACTATGTACTATATTCCCACCACGTTGCAAAATACAGAGCCATATCAATAGTAAAATCACATAGTAAACACATGGGTATTCGTTTCCACATAATATTTGGGTACGAACCTAAATAAACAAAGCTGAAAGAATTAATATTTACATTCACTCTCTCAATTTTTTTATTTAGTGTTTTGATCGAGATCAAAACTAGATTCACTGTAATACTCGATTCTGTTGTATGTTACAAAGAGGTTTGTTGAAGCTAGTAATAGCTATTTATTCACCAAGGGGAGTAAGGCACAGATTACTAACCGAGTGTGCATTTGAGGCCCGACGCTAAGCGGAGGGCCGTGAACCACACGAGTTTAGTAATCTGTACTTACCCTCGAGTGATATATACTGCTTTATACTACACTTGCAAGAAAAGAAAACAAAACAAAACAAAACAAAACAAAAGAAAAGAAAAGAAAAGAAAAGAAAAGAAAAGAAAAGAAAAGAAAAGAAAAGAAAAGAAAAGAAAAGAAAAGAAAAGAAAAGAAAAGAAAAGAAAAGAAAAGAAAAGAAAAGAATGAAAAGAAAAGAAACAGATAAACAAACGTGTTGCGCCGACTTGCGCCGACCCCAACTAACATGGGATAACGGCAGGAAGATGATGATGACGTCATCAAGACTTAAAAAAACAAAAACAAAACGCGTTAGTAATGCATTACTACCCTGATTTTCAGGGCAGTAATGAAATTCCATACAACATAACTGCCTAGATTTTTGAGAAGGTTTAATGAACAGCTTTCAAGCCTATTAGTGGGCTAGTATTGGTACACTTACTAAGCAAGTGTAGTATAAATAAATGTAACACCTAAAACACTAGGCTATGCTTAAGTTAACACCCAAATAATAAAGAAGTCAACAGATGGATATTCAACGCTTCGCTTAGCACTGACAGTTGAAATTCCAACAAACTATAATTAAGTTAGTGTTTTTTGTTTTTTTAATTGGTACAAGCCCGCCTCTCTATTCCCAAACCACTGTAACTCCTGAAAGCCAGAATCAATAGTAGCGACCACCAGAAAAGCGCCGAGACAATGAAGCTCGGCGAAGTCCCAGAGAATGAATTTAACTGTCTTGAATCCCGCAACGAAATTAATCAGAAAAGTATAGTGAAAAAGAAGGAAAAAAAAAATCACTGACTTAATTATAGTTTGTTGGTAAGTCGGTAAGTTAGTGATATCGAGCATTATGAATTTATCTGTTGTGATTTACCTCCATAAACGAAAGCAGACATCCTCCCTCTCTCGTGCAGAGGTGCCCACTTCCCAAGAGCTGTGTGTAGACCAGGTAGGATGCAGGCCTGACTCAGACCTTGCACCAGTCTGCATAATGCTGAACATATCCATCCACCCTGGCAAGCGAAATGAAAAGGTTTTTTTTTTGGGAAGAGTGAGACTGTAGATAGCTAGTACTATAAATTATATTTAAATACTAATGTTGCTTGCGCTATCACAATTGTTTGATATGAAATAAACACTTTTATATTTCA
The DNA here is from genome assembly GCA_905147715.2 of Xestia xanthographa. Lineage (NCBI taxonomy): Eukaryota > Metazoa > Arthropoda > Insecta > Lepidoptera > Noctuidae > Xestia > Xestia xanthographa. The sequence continues at coordinate 30,606,754 of LR990649.1, forward strand.
TTGAATTGTAGGAATGTACAAGTTCAAAACTGTTCTACCACTTTGAATAAGAAACGAATTATGGAAAATATTTTTCATCCCTTCTATTAGAAAAGTGTCGTTTTGTTCCCCTTTTAGCGGGAGCAAAGTAGCTCTTTTCTCCACTAGACTTTTTAGCGGGCAGTAATGAGATTTGAATTTGGAACATAAATCCTTCATTGAAATCGAACGAAAATTGTATAAATTACTGGCTGCAAGTGTTTGTTGTACGGTGCGGGGGTCAGCATCCGCATTGAAGAAAATATTAAATTAAGAGTTGCAGATAGTTCGCCCATGCCGTTGTCACCGCGCTCTTCTACATCAAAGGAACCTTTTCCTGAGCACCAGCCAGATACTGAGATTACAAACACTCAAAATACTGGATGATTTATCACTTTCCAAAAAATGGGTATATTCGGTGAATGGAGTAGAAGAGGCATACTTAAGGCATACCTAGTTTTGTTTTTCTTTTTTCCACAGTTTAGAAAAGAATTGATCCATCATCAAAAACCGCTACAAATTTCAAGTAAACTTTTCATATTAGAACAAAGAAAGAGAAAATAAAAAACAAAAAATGTAAAATATCGAATTTCACATAAATATATATATATTTTTTTTATTTCGAATAAAAAAAAACTAAGTGTGGCATTTGCTTCTACTCCGTTCACCTATTATATCCATTTTATTATGAAAGTGATAAAAATGTCATTCTGTATAAATAAATCCACAACTATATCAATCCCAAACAAAACACACACAGTGACAATAAATTTTCAAAATTTCGCCAGTTTATTAAATATAAATATAAATTTGTAATTGACCTTTTTTACATTCATGTAATTTTTTTAATTAAACTTATTCATTAATCACTTAAAAGTGTCTCTTATTTATTTTCTCATAGAACGAGATGAAAAGTAGAGTATATGATTCGAGAGCAAACATATTTTTCCCTCAGGCGATGTACTTTGAATCCCTCGCTATGCTCAGGATTCTATTTTAGAATCCCTCGCTATGCTCGGGATTCTATTCTAGAATCCTTCGCTTCGCTCTGAAATCAAAATAGTGCCCTCGCCGTAAAAATACTATTTTGCTCCCTTGTCATACAATCTACTATTTCATCCCTTCTATTCGAAAAGTGTCGCTTTGTTCCCCTTTTAGCGGGAGCAAAGTAGCTCTTTTCTCCACTAGACTTTTTAGCGGGCAGTAATGAGATTTGAATTTGGAACATGAATCTTTCATTGAAATCGAACGAAAATTGTATAAATTAGTGTTTGTACGGTGCGGGGGTCAGCACCCGCATTGTAGAAAATACCAAATTAAGAGTTGCAGATAGTTCGCCCATGCCGTTGTCACCGCGCCCTTCTTCATCAAAGGAACCCTTTCCTGAGCACCAGCCAGATACTGAGATTACAAACACTCAAAATACTGGATGACTTTTTTATCACTTTCCAAAAAAAATGGGTATATTCGGTGAATGGAGTAGAAGCTTATGGCATACCTAGTTTTGATTTTCTTTTTTCCACAGTTTAGAAAAGAATTGATCCATCATCAAAAAACGCTACAAATTTCAAGTAAACTTTTCATATTAGAACAAAGAAAGAGAAATTAAAAAACAAAAAATGTAAAATATCGAATTTCAAATCAAACGATTTTTTTTTTTTTTTTCGAATTTGAAAAAAAAAAACTAAGTGTAGTATTTGCTTCTACTCCGCTCACCTATTATACCCATTTTATTTTGAAAGTGATAAAAATGTCATCCTGTATAAATAAATCCACAACTATGTCAATCCCAAACAAAACACACACAGTGACAAAAATTTTCAAAATTTCGCCAGTGTATTAGAATAAATATAAATTTGTAATTGACCTTTTTTACATTCATGTCATTTTTTTAATGAAACTTATTCAAAATTTACTTATAAGTGTCTCTTATTTATTTTCTCATATAACGCGATGAAAAGTAGAGTATATGACTCGAGAGCAAAAATATTTTTCCCTCAGGCGATGTACTTTGAATCCCTCGCTACGCTCAGGATTCTATTTTAGAATCCCTCGCTATGCTCGGGATTCTATTCTAGAATCCTTCGCTTCGCTCTGGAATCAAAATAGCGCCCTCGCCGTAAAAATACTATTTTGCTCCCTTGTCATACAATCTACTATTTCATCCCTTCTATTCGAAAAGTGTCGTTTTGTTCCCTTTTTAGCGGGAGCAAAGTAGCTCTTTTCTCCACTAGACTTTTTAGCGGGCAGTAATGAGATTTGAATTTGGAACATGAATTGTTCATTGAAATCGAACGAAAATTGTTTAAATTACTGGCTGTAAGTGTTTTTTGTACGGTGCGGGGGTCAGCACGCGCATTGTAGAAAATATCAAATTAAGAGCTGCAGATAGTTCGCCCATGCTGTTGTCACCGAGCTCTTCTACATCAAAGGAACCTTTTCCTGAGCACCAGCCAGATACTGAGATTACAAACACTCAAAATACTGGATGACTTTTTTATCACTTTCCAAAAAAAATGGGTATATTCAGTGAATGGAGCGACGCATCGTTCTAAAACCGGGCACGCGCGCCCCGGGACTGAGCGGGGGACTGAGCGTCTGAGCGGGGCGAGGATTGCTAGCTTATAACTAAAGGACGTAAACAACAAAATGGTTATTGTTATTTAATTTAGTTGAAAACGATTATTTGAGAAATTCCTTCTACAATTTTAAAGAGCATGTATAGGCTCATCTACGGAGAAAGTTAAGAGGCTTAAATCGGTCCCGTTTGCCCTTAACATGTGAATCTCTTTTTAAAAAGAGGTATGTTTTATATTTTTTTCTCTGTTACAAAAGTTACCTAATCATGTATTGAAAACTAACAAAATAAGGTTTTTATCATGAATTATTAGGTCACCAACGTATATTTTCATTCATTTTGTAATTACTGACCAAAATTGAGATCATTGACTCCAAAATTTCCAATGCGTCCTCTTAAGGCATACCTAATTTTGTTTTTCTTTTTTCCACAGTTTAGAAAAGAATTGATCCATCATCAAAAAACGCTACAAATTTCAAGTAAACTTTTCATATTAGAACAAAGAAAGAGAAAATAAAAAAAAAAACAAAAAAATTAAAATATCGAATTTCACATCAAACGAAAAAATTTTTTTATTTTTTTATTTCGAATTAAAAAGAAAAACTAAGTGTGGCATTTACTTCTACTCCGTTCACCTATTATACCCATTTTATTTTGAAAGTGATAAAAATGTCATTCTGTATAAATAAATCCACAACTATATCAATCCCAAACAAAACACACACAGTGACAATAAATTTTCAAAATTTCGCCAGTGTATTAGATACCGAGATAAATTTGTAATTGACCTTTTTTACATTTATGTCATTTTTTTAATTAAACTTATTCATTAATTACTGAAAAGTGTCTCTTATTTATTTTCTCATAGAACGAGATGAAAAGTAGAGTATATGACTCGAGAGCAAACATATTTTTCCCTCAGGCGATGTACTTTGAATCCCTCGCTACTCTCAGGATTCTATTTTAGAACCCCTCGCTATGCTCGGGATTCTATTCTAGAATCCTTCGCTTCGCTCTGGAATCAAAATAGCGCCCTCGCCGTAAAAATACTATTTTGCTCCCTTGTCATACAATCTACTATTCTGCTTGTATTGAATGAAATACTTTCGTGAAATGAAGAATTTTATGAATGTGAAATAAAACAAATTTACAACGTTTATTGAATAACGTCATGAGAATATAAAGGAAAGGCGCCCCAAAAGATTAGACAGAGGTTCACCTATATTTCACTAGTTATGTTGACGACTTCCCATATGAAAAAGGGAGACGCTATTGCCATCAACCGTACACAAGTCCTGACTAAATGCAGCTATTGAAATGACCTGAAAGCAAAAGCCAATAAAACTATGCTTGACCAAGTAATCTACCCCAGAACCCCATACTCACGTAATAAGCTGCAGTAGGAAAGAGGATGGAGGCCAGACAGTTGATCATCATGGCACCAGTCAACAGGTACCTGGTACCGAACCTGTGGGCCAGCTGACCAGCGGGAACCTGCAGCAGCATGTAGCCCCAGAAGAATGACGCTATCACTGAGTCCTGCACTTTTTTAGTCCAATTAAAGGCAGGGTACTGAAATGAAAAGAATTTAGTGTGAAGATACAATAAACTACGATAAAATATGATAGATCATGGAGAAGAACGGGCAAGAAACTCCATGGACACTCTTTTAAATCAGAACATTGTTACAAAATCTTGGTTACATCATTCATGTTGAGATGGTATATTATGTGAGAACAATGTAGCAAGATGAGATACTAATTATATCCTTATATTTTTTTAAGTATCAAATTAAAGACTTAGACCTTGTGATATTGAAATACTTGGTAAAAAGAGTAGGTACATAAAAATTTAAATCTCATATTAAGAAAAGGTGTACCAAATAAACGGTTAGACTATTGCTTTGTTTAAAACAAAAAAAATATAATGAAGAATGTTATGTTTCACAAACACTTACCGGAGGCACTAACATAAGAGCATTCAGAATTCCTTCAGTTTTAAATTCCGTAATATTGTCAGAATTACTTTCATTTCCCTGACTCTCATGGTAGGTCATTGCCACTAATGACACCCCCATGCAGGCCCTCATGCCGTAAGCTATAGTCAGGGTGCAGAATAAAATAAAACACTGCTGATGTCTGTAGCCCCATGATGAAACTGAAAATGTTCACAAAATGATAACATCATAATACCGCTTGTATTTTTTTAAGGATACCTAATTATTAACCCTCATTTCGCTAGTTGTACTTAAGTTTCATGTAACAAGAGTGAGCCTATCGTCACTTATCTCAAAAGATAAGAATTATTTTTAATTCCATCGTTACGCATACTGTTGTGTACATATTTATTCAAAGTAATAACTACATTATTTTCATAGAAAACTCAACGAATTATTTACTAAACAAATAGAACCATTATAAATATTGTAGTATTCCATGTTCAGACTTGGTGTCCCACGGGAAGCCCTGTTTGCGTCACCTATTCCAAGGCTGCAAATACTCACACGCATAAACTTCCATGTTTATCTAAAGTAGTAACGATATTCAAACAACTCATTTCCGACTAATGGACATTCATTGCTAGGAAGTGACGTTAGTGCGCCACAATGACGAATAAACACGTGATTACGATGCTTGTGACATTTTGCAAAATAAACAAACCCTGCCAGTAATATCAACTCAAATGCATTCATTACAGTCTTTGCAAACTATGCAGTATCGAAAAATATTTATAATAATAGATGGCACTAGTGACAATCTAAATCGAGGTAAGTATCAAGTTACAGTGTGTATCTACTACTTACTGTGTACTCCATATTCTTGGAAATAAACAATACAGACCACTTAAATAAATAAACCCATACAACATTTTACCAAAAACAAAAACGGTTTCTAACTTACCCTTGAACTCAGGATCCAGGTCCATTTTTGCGAGATCTTTTTTCTCTTCCATATTTAGGTATTGTTGTTTTGATAGATCAATAAGCGAAGAAATAGAAAAACAGACTTTTATGTACAATTGGGTTCTTGTAGCGTTTATATTTTTTTTGTGAAGGTTTATTTTTCACGGCTTAATGTCGAATGCTACGATAATATCTAACCACAGTGTTTTAATCGGAATTAGTTAAGTTAATTAAGTGTGTCGAATCAGTAAAACAAATCAGTGACTTGATACACCGGTCACTCTTAATATCTAGCTTCCAAATTGTTGTTTGGAGCTTGTCTTTTAAACTAAAACTCGACATGTCAGTACAAAAATTATCTTAAAAAGCATAATTATTATGTACCCATCTGTCATCGCTATCTCAGAACAAATATTACGGCAAAGTTAATGCTACTGTTTGATTTATAACAAGACTTACGATTGTCGGTTTACTTTGACGTAATTAGCTAACATCCTCATGTGATTGGGTCAAAACTGGATATTTTTATTAATTATTAATTAATTACATTATGGCCAAAATCCGTAATTTTTACAAGTATAGAATCTACCACTATTTTAAGCTTTCACGATTTAAAACTAAGCTTACCTATAGGTAATAAGAGATTCCGTCCCGTCCCGTCTTATAAGATATCCCGTAACTGACAGTGTATAGAATCTAATTGCATTCATAGACAAAAACGCAAACATAATTATCATCATCGTTATCTGCCTAGCCTAATAAAGTTGAGAAAATCGACTATGTTGGGGTCTGCTGCCAGTCTGTAGTGTCTGTGAGTGAAGGAGAGGGAAGCGTTATGTCGTCTCTAATGCGCGTACAATGGTAGGGGGGCTGTTAGGTTTGAGCTGCGGTACTGAACGGACGTGCGCGCGTCTGAGAGCCGATAATATAGAGGGAAATACCACACACTTTAACTGATGCAGCTGAATACCAGTATTTACCATGACAAAATACCCTGGGCAACAGATGCCAAATATTCAAGTAGTTAGTAAGTAGTTCATCAATAAGAGGTCATTGAAATATGTAAAAAGTTGCGCAATATAAAGAAATGATTAAATTAGTCAGAGAGGCCACATTTACAAATTATCTCGGTATGAAAGATAATTGTACACAGTGTAATTAAAGAAATATTAGTTAAAGTGATACATGACTGATACATCTCATTCAACTCACTTCTATATTATAATAAGTCAGCTTATTGCTTCATTGTCTCTAAATACTATAGTTGGTGCCAGTTAAGATCGCAATAGCGGTCATTGCCCTTTCCCTAATATCTCTTCGTATGAACCAAAAATATGAGTATCGTTTTTCATTAGAAAAAATGTTGAATATCACGATAGATGACGATTTAAGACTTGAACAGACTTATTTTTGGATTTCAAAGTTAAGAACTTTAAAAAATGCAATCTTTGGTCAGTTCGTTCGCGTAGTACTTCTGAATTACTTGATTGATTTTAAGTGGGCTTTATAAATTAATCATTTAGAAGATGAAGTGAAGATGAAGTGAAGCTTTCAGTACTACATAACATCACGCCTATAATAATCCCCGTAGGGCAGCCCCAGATCTTGAATTTTTCCGAGGCGGGGCAAAAACTGAAAAATGCCGCCCCCGCTCGTCTATATTTTTTACCATTATCATCATCATTATTTTAGCCATCAGACGCCTAATGATGGACATAGGCCTCGCGGATAGAACGCCACAAACTCAAACAAATCTATGGCCTTGTCGTAATTTATTTCATGTGTTATCCGATTTTCTATCGTTAAGTTGCGAGACTTGACAAACGTTCCTGGCTTATGGATGATCGCAAATAACTTTTAGTTCTGTGTTGACTTCAGAGCAGTCTCCACAGTAGTGAACAGGGCGTCGGTTCCCAAACTCCACAGGTACAGATGCTTTTTGAAGAACGTATGCCCGGAGAGTACCTGTGTCAGACGGAAGCCACTTCTTAAGCCTCCTTAAGCCACTTCTTTGTCACGGGTCTTATTATCGCCGTAAAAGTGGTGTGCACTGTGTTTTGTTGCACGAGCCTCTCATTCCACCACTAGGACCTGGTGGCCCACAGCCCTGTACACCTCGACATCATGGCAACGCATCAGGTGCTTGCTCTGTGTAAGGACTATAAAGTCAAGATCTCAGGGTGGTGATCTGGCCAAAAAGCTCGCCGCCTTGAAGAACACCATTTGATTTATTCTCATCACCCTGACGGCCATCGCTCTCTGGGTCCATCGCTGAATTACGGTATTTAGGTCGTCAGGTTGTCCGCCCACACTGGCCCTGCATAGAGCGCTATGGGTCGTAAGATCCCCATATAGAATCTTCTACAGGAGGGATCCCCCATAGTAGGCAGTAGCTAACTATCAAGGACAAGTCCCAGGTACCTCATCGTCGACTCAACGCTGATACGGACACTTTCTGACACGATGTTCGATCTCGGAGGTGGCACTTTCTGAGGTCCATGGAAACAGAGGGCCTCAGATTTCTGCAATGCTACCCAACCGCCGGATCCCATCTACGACCCCAGCTGTCGCCAAGGTCACCTGCCGAAACGTTTCCCCCGTGCCTTCACCAGCGTGTCATCAGCATAACAGATGACACAGACAGCATCAAGAAGCGCGCCGCAAAGCGCCTAGTCGTACCCGATGTTCCCTAGTTGCGGCACCAAAACGAATCACTGTACCACGCAACATCCTTTTTGCCACCCGGGTAGAATGGTAGATGATATCTCTATCCCTCAGATAGGCCCTGATTATGCGGCAGAAGTTGGTACGGCATTGGTACCAACCATGCCGTGCCAACTTAGGTTAGGTGCCTCTAATCTTTTTTTTCTCGAGGTTCAAATCCTCCCCGGGGAGAGTCAAGGAGCCTGACAACTGCGCAGTTGCTTTAGGAGGCAGCGGCATCTAAGCGGGTCCGCCAGATCCTCAGTGGCCATGGTGCTGAAATAGGTGGTCTACAGTTTAGCTCTCAAAGAGTTTGTCTACCTCATTCAAATCGATGGGTCGGTATGCATATGGGGAGTCTGTAGAGCGCTCCTTCTTCAACAGGAACAGTTTTCACAGAAATCAATGAATTATATCGTTACAACTCATCATTAACGCAACTTTGACCATACATCAGCTTGAATTTGCCGCCCCCTAAATTTGCCGCCCGGGGCATGGGCCCTAGCTTGCCACCCCCTAGATCCGGGCCTGCCGTAGGGTTACGCAGAGGTGTACCTAATAATACACCCACATTTCGCCAGTTATATACATTTAAGTCCCATGTAATAGGGGCGAGTCTATTGTCGTTAACTGGACATACATTCAAACTCCATGGCTGCTACTGAGAAATTCCTGATGGAAAAACCCAATAACACTTGGCCCGACCTGGAAATCGAACCTAGGACCTCATGCTGAACAGTCGCGCTTGGGACCACTGACCAACGAGACTGTCAGATAACCTTGTCCGTTTGAAAATGCTTCAATTTCACAATATTCAAGTGACGATTGCAGTATTTTCAAATATACCTTATTTTTAAACATTATTTTACCAAGACCACAGTCGCTCCATGTAAAATACTGGTATTCAGCTGCATCCGGTGAGACTGGAAGCCGACCCCAACATAGTTGGGAAAAGGCTAGGCAGATGATGATTTTACCAAGACCACATCCACACGGAGCAAATATGTTTAGGTAAACAAATGAGTACCACAGACTTGGAAAAGGCGACACTAACTTACTTATTTTTGGCCTTTAGTTCACATGTTTGACATTGCGTCTAATATCTACTTTAAAATGCTAAAAGTTCACTGCAGTTCAGTGGCCTCAACTCATTCAGAGAACACACGATCATTGAACTCATAATGTGTGTGTTGATAAATTGGTACTGTTTTTGTTTTATGTGTAGGGGGCGTAGACAAGTAAGATTACTTATGTGGTGGAAATAAGTCTTGGTTGACAAACTTTTCGCGACTGTACCTGAATCACGAGTTCCACTGCGTAAAGGACAAGGAGAAATATTCGAAGTTGATGGCCAATCTTTAACAATTGTTGGAGAGGCATCAGCATAGCTATTCACAACGCTTCGATTAGTTTCCGATTCGGAAAGTCGTATGTCTATCTCGCTCGTTTACGTAATGCCAAAAAAAGATAGACATACGAGTTTCCGAATCGGAATCGGATCGCAGCGTTGTGAATAGCTATGCAGAAGAAGATCCTGACTTACCCTCACCATGTTTTCCTTGAAAGTAAATATGTCATAAGTTACAATTGAGTTCCAGTAGTGCGCGTAATAAAAGACTAAGAAAGAGGGTAGACAGATTTGTCTGCTCATAATAAACAATTTTCGTCCCACCCGCATACCTCTTCAGTATTCCCGCGATCATGATGCTTGCAACAGCGTCGAAATATCGGGAGCTCATAGAAACAATAGAAAATCACGGATAATATATTATCTCGTAAGTACTTTAAAGTGTCAATTTGTTTGTTACATTTTCACGCCTTAACCACTGAACCGATCATCCTGAAATTTTGCATATTTACGTTGTCAGGTAGAAACGGACTTAGGGTACCATTCATCCCGAAAAAGGTACTATTCCCGAGAAAAACAACAATGATGTTGTTATCGCCACGTGTCTATCTTATCATGATTGGATTACATTATTACAAGCAGAGTACAACCCGAAAATATTTACCCAAATTCTAAATTAACACGAGCAAAACCGCGGGCAAAAGTTAGTAAGATAAGATAAGATATTTTATTTGCATAAAACATGGTATACAAGGTGTTATTGAAAAACATTAGATCGGACATGTTTTGCTTATTACTAAACCATACAAACTTGCCTACTAAAGATACATTATGAATTCATATAGTAATCGACGTCGTCGTCGTCGTCGTCATCGTCGTCGTTTTCGTAGTAATCGATAATGATTTTATAATTTATGCAGTTTGTCTAGGTCTTCAGGTTTTACCTAAATGTCTGGATTAGCACTTCAATACCCGCAATTACAGACACAATTAAAATAACCATGCACTGTGCCTCTGGAGGCACGGCCGGGAGCATACGGGTTAGTCGTAGTGTCTACGTAATGTCTACGTAACAAACATGTGACGTCTCATCATCATCATCATCATCATCAGCCTATTAATGTTCCCACTGCTGGGACACAGGCCTCCTCTCAATGAGAGGGAATGGGCTATAATCCACCACGCGGGCCCAGTGCGGATTGGTAGATGTCACACGTCTTTGAATTTTTGGTTCTAGGACATGCCGGTTTCCTCACGATGTTTTCCTTCACCGTTTTGAGAGCAGTGGTGATGAAATAAATTACACAAAGTAATGCGCCTGTCTGGGTTCGAACCCACGACTTACTGTTCGTAAGTCGGGGCCACCACCACTGGGCCACCGCTGCTCTCACGTCTACGTAACTGTCACCGTCACTCTGTGACGTCTACGTAAATGTAAATGCGTCCTTATGTGTAGGTGTCCTAAACCCTTTCTTAATAAACTGAGTTAAAAACTTTTTATAGCAAGTGGATCTAATGTCTTGCCTTACAGAATAACACTGGAAGTTATTACTTTTATGGCTTGAGTTTACGAGTTATAAGTACCTACGCAAGGTAATTATAAAGTTTTTTACTGTTTTGTCTAATTACTTCGGTAGAAGGATGCTTCCAGCGCTTTCACCTGTTCTGATGGAAAAGGACGTTCCATTTTCAAATTAATCAGCCAAAGTAATTGGCGAGTTAACGGACTGGCTGGTAATAATTACCGCAATGCATGTCTGGGTGTTAGTATAACTGTATTTTTCGTTCCTTCCGTTTTGGCCCTTCATACAAATTCATATACATAATTATCTTTGATCTTTGAACCGGAAGACGTTGCGTTGGAAGGCTTCCCACCAGGTGGACCGATGACCTGGTGAAGGTTGCGGGAATCCGCTGGATGCGAGTCGCACGGGACCGGTCAATGTGGCGACACTTGGGGGAGGCCTTTGCCCAGCAGTGGACGACTTTCGGCTGAAATGATGATGATGATGATGATTATCTTTGCCTAATTCTGTTGCTCTTGAAGCCTTAGCGTTTCGATGGTAATCTAAATTAAGTCAGCCTAGAATTGGGTTAGTTCAGTTCAGAATAGTCGGTTAAGTATTTGGTCATATGCCAATACTTTATTACTAACGGCGTAATATTTAACGGGTAGAGTTAAACGCGGTTGAACACTACAGCTAGTTAAGTCTAAATCCAAAGAAATAAAAACATTGATTTTAATAACATACTTTTTATTGAAAATATTCTTTTAACTTAATTTGTATTTGCTTCCTTTTCCTTTTCATCTTTTGATTCCACTTCATCAACAGACTTATCTGAAAATTATGAAATAAAATCTTAATAAGAAAGTATATTTTAATGATCTTATTTTCCCTTGTTTCTCATTATTGGTGAAATAAGATCTAACAAAGTCTACCAAGGGCTCATTTACGGAGACGGGCCGCGTTGCGCGGCGGGTCGTGCGGCGCGGCCCGCTTAAAATTCAAACATATGACAATGTATGAGAGCATTTACGGAGAGCCGTTTTTACGCGCGTTTGCTTGAGATGCAGCGTTGCCCGCCGCGCGCACCGCCGCGGTCAACGCGGCAGTGCGCGCGCATATACAAAAATATGACAGATGACACCGCCGCTGCACACACCATTGACTTAAGAAGTAGATGGACTGGAAATACCTACAAAAAAAAGGTGCCACAAAATTTCTCATAAAATGGCTGCCAATGATAGGGATGTACCAATTATGGAATATAGTGTTACTATAACAAGTATCGATACTAATACTACATAATAGTTTTACGAGTCTTACTAGATATCACGTTGGAATCATATTTATAATTTACTAAGCACTTCGCCCGCGAAAATTGTGATAGCTCGGCTAATTTGCATGGCATCAATATAATTAATATCCTATGTTACTCGGTAAAAATGTAGCTTTATAATGGTACTTATAACAATTTTTAACAGTAGTTCTTGAGTTAAATCGTAACAAACACACAAACAAAAAAGCAAATCTTTCCTCTATATTATTATAGCATAGATTCTTACAGTCTGTTGTAACAAAAAAATGAGTAAGTTTAATGCTCCTCTGATATCTGACCGTTAATTAATGTAGTATTTTTTCTGCACAGAATTTATAAACAATTTTAGTCGCATCACTTTTGCGCTTTCGCTTATTTTATATCTGGTCTGTAGCTTCTAGTAGGTATGCGGACTAGGTTTGCCAGATACAGTGATTTCATTTCCTGGCCAATTCGAAGGATACTAATTTGGTGGGTACGAAAATAGTTATTGGTCTTTGTAAATTGCATTTCTTGTAATATTTTACAAACATATGAAAACAACAATATGCATATCAAAATAAAACTTAAACTACCTATTCATTTCTAAACAATGTTAATTTGTTCAAAAACTGCTTTCCGAGCCACGCAGGAAACTCGGTGTGGTCACCCATCCACAGTCCAACCTAGGCAAACACGCACACTTTGCAAGAAGGCCATCGAATCTTAAAACGGTCGACTTCTAAGTAGATGCCTATATACCTCTTTGTGCATTGTTTCCACAATTAGATGGGGTAGCTGCAATGGAGGCATTACAGTAGATGTACAAGAAACATCCGATTTTTTAACGTTGCTCGTCTCACAGAAAACATATGACTCTTGATGTTGTTTTTTGATGGATGCCTGAAAAAAAATAGGAATTTCGTTATGCAATATTTGTTTTGTATTGTGTAACGGGCTGGTGTCCGTAACTCCACGTCAAATTCGTCAGTCAAAACGCGTACCTAATTTGCGTGCGAACAATAATAATCATATTTTTTCGAACCGATTAGCACACGTATGTACTATACCGATTTTATACCAGCACAGCGAAGGAACTAGTATCGAAAAATAATACGGCAACGGTACTACACTATTCCACCATGACATATTATTGTAAACAAACGAATGAAATTATGAAATTAAAAAAAGGTCTGTTGGACGAAAATAAGCCCAAATATGAACACTACAGCCATAAATTCACGATCCCTTAGCATTTTTTCCCTCAAAAGTGTATTACTATGTGTAATAATTCATGAAAACCGGTTACTAACCTATGCAAAGACAATTGAGGTTGATTTTCCTTCTTTCTTGCACCACACTTCATAACACAACACGCAGGCATGTTGAATAGCTGTTTTCCACCATATACGTGCAATTTTAAAGATAAACTCTTCGTAATTTTCTCACAAATCTCAATAAATGCAAAAGTAAACACTCATTTGACAGCAGAACTACCACAAAACTCGTCGCATAATATGGCGGATACGGCACTTACCTACAACTGTTACTACGTCACAACAAAATGTTGTCATTATGAGCAACAGCTGAAATATTGTTGTCTCTTTTATCAAATACGATTACCACATTAGATAGAATGAAGCAAAACGATATTTCACATTCTGTTTCGTATTTCACTCACATTTGTCTATACAAATGTAGGTATAGAATATCGGGGCCCCTCCATATTTCTTTCTATCTCTATGGCACACACCGCCTCTCCGTAAACGCGCAACGCACTGCGTGACGCACCGCACAATGCGCCGCCCGACACACCGCCTGACGCTCCGCTCAACGCGCCACCCGACGCGCCGCGTGACGCGCCGAGTGTCCAGAAATGAGCACTTAGTCTCATTATTATTTACAACAGAAGAAATTATCATTACTTATAGTTATTCCTCTTGGTGACGAAAGTATTTTATTATTTGTTTTTGTAAGATATCAATATGTTTTCGTTACAAAATTGAGAAGTCTAATAATAACTCTGACTAATTAGTAACTTCACATAACAATCACCGAACAGTAACAAAAATATGTCCGGAAACATAAACGCTATTGTTATAGTCTGCGCTAGTTAAGTAGGAAATAAAGGTCATTTACCCGCATACATTTTTATTCAAATACATAATTCCGAAAACAGAAATAATGTCATAAACTTTTCCCGAAACTACCTTTATCGTGATCCTTGACTTTTTTTAGTAATAAAAAACGATTCATAATGTGTTATCGGGGTACCTACGCATAGAAATTATGGAAAGAGCAATGACCTTTAATTCCTACTTCCGTTCTGGCGCAGACTATATTATAAATATACCACCGTATTCGAACTACCACTACCCAACACATACAACAACTATCTAGTCGGAGTACCCCCTCTCCACATTGGAGAGTCCTTTACCTTTTTGCCGACCCTCGTTCCAAGGTTGTAATTCATCTGACATTAGAATAACGTAGAGCGCATTCGTTGAGATAGCCACTCCAGCTACCGTTAGGAATATGGTCCGCCATTGTGTCTGGTTATACTGTAATATAAATAGGTGTGATTGAGTTAGTAATCATCTGCCTGGCCTGTACACAAGTTTGTTAGGATCGGCTTCCAGTCTAACCGGATACAGCGGAATTACAATATTTTACATTGTAAGACATTCTCCCCATTAAAACAGTCTGTCTGACTTCCACAATCCAGTTTCTGAAGAACACGAAATCCCTTGGTAAGACTGGCTGTCAGACTTTCACAACTGCTAGTTCGGAAACTTAATTGTTATAAGCAGTAAAATATTTTTCCTTAAACGTACATTTATTTAGGCATAATTAACTAGATACTGTTACTAAGCATGACCCCTTCTTTTTTTGTTTTCGGATGGGAAATCATCAAATAACTCCTCCCGCTCTGGGCGGAGCAGGAGGGAGTGTCAGACTTTTACTGATTAAAACCCATCCATGTTCCTTCATCTCCCTTTGTGTTCCGGGGCCGCGGTATCTCTTTCGAACTGTCCCGCAACCCGCAGGCATCGGTCCTTACGGACCCCTTCCTTTTTGCTGACTCTCTTTGAGGCGCGCGTGACAGCGAGCTAGCCCATAGCCCACCATCCACAGGCCCGCGCCTACGGTGGCCAAGCCACTCCTCAAAGAGGGGACTTATCGCCACAATTGTGGTGTGTTGCGACAGTCGCTCTCTCCATGTCGCCATGAGATCTCGCCGGAAGTCCGCTGAGCGACAATTTGTTGCGGCAGCGGAGTTTCCCCCCGGCGTAGCGCCTCCGCGCGCCATTCATGCAGGCGCGCGAGGACTATTGCCTCCAGATCCCATGGCGGCAATCCGGCAAGGAGGCTCGCCGCCTCGCGGGCAATCGTGCGGCATAAGCATGATGCCTTGGCTTAATCTTTTTGTAGGTATATTAGAGATAGGTACCCACCACATCAGTGACGACGTATGAGACGAGTACAGGCAGCAGCACACTGCAGATGTTCATCATCGTGTTGCCCATCATCATGAGAGTGCCACTGAAGTTCGGCGCCAAGTCGATGTGGTTCACCTTGAAGAAGACAAGTTAGATAATAATGTAAAGTATACAAGGACAAACTTCTAAAAAACAAAAAGATCTCATCAGTATTATGATTTCAGCCGAAGGCGTCCACTGCTGGACATATGCCGCACCTACTCTAGTCTTCGTGCTGAAAATGCTGGCTCGTAAACAAATAGGCCAAAAAAATTGCATTGTTTAAATGAATGCTTCGCGCTTTTATTGTAGCAATCATGCTTGTTTTACCTTCATTAATGAACTGTAAATAATCTAATTGACAAATCCTTTATCTTCTATAAAGTAGAAACTCTTACCATCCATCCGACATGTATTGCCATGTGGCATCCCATAGAGAATACCAGGCATATAACTGCCACAGTCGTGCTTGTTGTAAATGTAACACACACTAGTGCCACAGCTACGCCACATTGAGCTGAAAATCAGTTTAAAAATAAATGCATGTACTTACGAACTCCCCAATCAGAAATTTTTGGGAGACATTCACAGAACTTAATTAAATTAATATTTCTGTGTGACGTAAACGAAAGATAAAGAAGTGAATAATAAAGCAACCATAGACTTAGTAAATATAGACCAACAAAGCGTGCGAGGGAGAAGAAAATCCCTTATGAAAATATAGCAAGATGAAAAAGGATCGCGAATCTAATATCACTGTGACCGGTTTTGAATGACAGGTCTGCACAAGTCGGCACGCGGGAAATCAACTCCTCAGTATTTTGGATTTATAGCGTACATCGTGGTTTATTTTTAGTGAATACAGTTGTATTAAACAATGGTTAATTGTTATGTGCGTGAATGTGGTGTTAATCATAGAAAAAAACCTGAAAATTGCACATTTCTTAAGTAAATACTCAGGACGTAGTCACTGCTAGGACGCGTTTATTTTTGGTTAAAATTTGCCTTTTTACCTGTATAGAATATAAAATAATACCAATGTTTTTGTTTACTTTCATATTTTGTATAGCTAAAAGTCCATTTGTTGATAATTTACATGATTTTGGTGAATAGATTTTTCATCAATCTATTTTACATGTATGCTAGGGATTGACTTAAATTTATCGATACTATCGATATTTTATCTTAAATGTTAACTATGAAAATAAATGCTAGCTTACGTTTACCGTCTGTTAACTGAACCATTTTATCAGGAAAAAGTTAATTAACTTTTAACAAATACATAAACTAATTGTTTTGTATAATTTGTACAACAGATTCCCTCTAGATACTATAATTCGAGGAAAATTGTTCAGATTCATTGGGCGCGTTGGTTGGAATCCAAAGATGTGATACAACTTTGTTTACAGATTGAAAATTTTATTCGTGAAAATAATAAAATCAGTCAAGGTATTGGGAAATCTACAATTTGCCAAGCTGTACTTCTTATAATATATTAGAATATAATTTCGGCTTATTTTCTTTTAGTTTGGAGAGCCAAAATTTGGACCAAGATATTTTAAGTGGTCGTAGATATTTAATAATGGAACACATTATAGAAATTTACTTTGACATTCGACTTAAACATGAATGTAAACTTAATAATTTAGGAAAGGAAACTGTAAGGCACCAGTTAAATAAGATTTTTCTGTTTAAAGGTCAGTATTGAGCGATTTTTAATGAAATGTTGGCTGTTTTATTTTTTTAATGTATTTACACTTTTTTAACATAATGTAAAAAATATAATCTGGACAAAGGCAGTCTATGGAACATCTTCCTCCAAGGGTCGAACTTCAACCACTTATCGATAGTCCTCCAAAGTAAAAGGTACATCGCTAACTAACGCACACACTGACAAATCAAAATCGGTCACGCTTTATCGAGCTGTCAGTTCGTCTATACGGCAGTATATACTAAGTCTATGAAAGCAACTGATGACAAAAATGAAAGAGACAGAAAGGAAAATACTTTTTATGTCAAACCCAAGAAAAATGAGATAAGATGAGAAAGATTATGATGATGTTTGCGATAGATGACGAATATTTTGAAATTGTTCAAATATGTTTCGCTATAGGGATAGATAATAAAGTGCTTGATTTGATTTTAATTGCTCGAGATAACGGCTTCTGCAATGACGAGTTTTCAATTCAAAAAGTGTCAAATAGCATAAAAGCAGGTATTCATATTGTTTTCAAATATACTTACAAACACTATTAAATACTCGTCGTGCATTCTTTACACTTACAATTTTTCTGTTTGTCAGAAAGTCTGATAATATTCCAAAAGAGATGCTTGTGAAGAAACTAACAACGTATGGCAAAGATGACAGGAAACCACTCTGAAATAAGACCATATTCATAATTATGAAAGCAATTATCTATGTTTAATAACACTAGTTGCATTACAAATCACTATACTCGCCTGACTTTAAGCCCGTTTAGTGATTTGTGGTGGCAGTATGTCTTAGAAATTATTCCTACGTCTTTTTCTGGATATGGCCTTCTCAATTTAAATGATTTGAAATGAGTAATAATAATAATAAATAAAAATCTTTATTTATACAAAAACCTTCAACATTGATTTAAGACTAGGTCACATGAATTTCAGTGAATTAAAGGTAATACAGATAGAGTAACCCTGACTGTAAAAATAGGAGATCCTGTGACTTAGGAGTCAGTGTTCTGCTGTCACTATGATACAAAAACCTTTTACTAAAAAGTGTGTTAACAAAATCTTGGTAAAAAAGAAACAAATTTGAAAGTACAACTAAATTATTTTAACAGAGATTAAACTAGGAGTGAGGACTTTACCAAACGAAGTTGTATTATAAATGTGCATGTGTAGGTAATTGTGTGTGTAGATGTGTAGGTGTGTATGTGAGAGTAAGAGTGTGTAATTGGGGGGTAAGTGTGCGTAAGTGTGTGTGTGTGTGATTAAGATTGTACATATTTGCGTGTATAAGTGTTGTAGTGTTAGTATATTTATGTATCTTGCTGAAAGGGTTGGGATTGTTATATTTAAAAAAATTAGTAGAAGAAGTATTGCACGGCTACTGCCGGAGGTGAAGTAATTCTTCTGTCCGGACGTAGTCCTGATCCTGAAGCCAACTTTGAACTTTAACCTTGATTTCATGGTGACTTAGCCCAGTTAATTGAGTAGTTTTAGCGATGTTTCTGTAAATGAAAGAGCTGACAACATAGAACTGGCGCCTGGCGAATGCGGTCTTGCGGCTTATTGTAGGGAAAGTCATTTTTGATCTGCGCTTAGTGTTATCTGGTGGGGGAATTAGTCTATGTTTCCTAAGTGTGGCTCGGAGGACAAAGAGTTGTCTCACCGAAAGTAGCTTACAGTCCGCATATAGTTTTATAGTGGGAAATCTGCATGGTTTAACAAGCATAACCTTGAGCATAGCTCTCTGGGCCCTTTCCACTTCGATAAACTTGGTTTTAGCAGCCCCTCCCCAAACCGGGATGCAGTAAGTGATAAGGGACTGACAAAGTGCTAGGTAAACCATTTTCAGAATATGTTTGTCTGCACAGATTCTCAGAGATTTGAAAATATAAATAAGTCTTCTGACTTTTGACGTAATATTGTCTATTTGGTTGTACCATTTCAGTCCGTCATCAATCACTACACCCAGGGTACTTCGTTTGGCTGACGTGAGTAAGCGTTGCGCATGAGCAGTGGGTGTGATCGAAACATGTATGTGCTGTAATTTCAAAATCCGGAGGTGCTTTGTTAGGGTTCCGTACCCAAAGGGTAAAAACGGAACCCTATTACTAAGACTTCGATGTCTGTCCGTCTGTCCGTCTGTCCGTCTGTCCGTCTGTCCGTCTGTCTGTCACCAGGCTGTATCTCATGAACGGTGACAGCTAGACAGTTTAAATTTTCACAGATGATGTATTTCTGTTGCCGCTATAACAACAAATACTAAAAACAGAATTAAATCAATATTTAAGGGGGCTCCCATACAACAAACGTGATTTTTTTGCAGTTTTGTCTAATGTTTTTAAATAATGGTACGGAACCCTTCGTGCGCGAGTCCGACTCGCACTTGGCCGGTTTTTTTTTATAATTAATAAAAAATGGAATGAAGTTAGTTTTAGCCACGTTAAGTGTGAGAAGGTTTTGTCGCAGCCACCCCCCAACAGTCCTCAAGGACCGTTCCGCAGCACATTTGACATCGCTCCACGTATTACCATAAACAACAATCGCAGTGTCATCAGCGTATGTAAAGATCTGCGATTTATGCAGGGACAGCGTGCATAAGTCATTTATGTAGATTTGGAAAAGTGTTGGTCCCAGCACGCTGCCCTGCGGGACGCCGTATGTCACAGTTTCTTCGTCACTTTGGCATGAGTCGATTTTAACAGTCATCTTTCTGTTTTGTAAGTAATCCCTGAAGAGGTCGAGAGGTTTACCACGAATACCTATACACTCCAGCTTGTAGAGAAGGGTGGGAACAGAGACTGTGTCAAAGGCCTTCCTCAAATCTAGGAAAATACTAGTACATTTTTGGTGTTCATCTAGTTTTTGTGCTACAAATTGGGTTAGATCGATAACTGCATCCTCGGTGGAGACTCCTTTTTTGAACCCGTATTGGTTGGATGCTATAATGTTGTACTTGTTCAGGTAGTTTACAAGGCAACTGTTTATCAACTTCTTCATTACTTTGGAGAGAGCCGAGAGTACCGAAATTGGTCTATACTTGTTGACACAGTCTCTGGTCCCGCTCTTGTCAATCGGGTGGACTAGTGCCCTCTTGGATGGTTGTGGGAATACTCCTTTTGCTATGGAGATGTTAATAATGTGGGTTATTAGAGGCACGAGAATTTTTCGGCAAACCCTGAGAAGGTTAGTCGGAGTGCCAAACAATTATACATACATACATACTCTCGAAAAACATAACCCTCCTTCTGGCGCAGTCGGGTAAAAATAGAGACGTATGGAAGAAGAAGACATGCAAAGAAGTCACCGACCCTAAATGAATTAGGATAAGGGCAAGAGAATGAAGATGTCCTTCTCAATTGCTTCCGGGAAATTTTAGTTTTCCTGCATGAGCAACAATTTTTTATTGTGTTTTATTTGAAAAATGGTTTTATTTTAAGCCATTTTCTTATCGTAAAACGTAACGTCCAAATGGTTGACTGTGTTTTGGTCTGGTTTGTAACAACCCACACTGGGATTACTGCCCACTCCTTCTCACAGGAAAGAGGTGTCCTAGTATTGGAAACTTTTTTTGACATTCAAAAGTGCCTTAATGGTCTAATTGAAATAAATGCTTTGAGTTTGAGTTTGAAGCTTTAGAGCCTTTTCACACTAGCGGATTGCGAGCGGATGCACAGCGAATAGCAGCGTGAAAGTGCACTCAATTGTCAACGTAAGGCTGCAAAGCCTAGCGTTGAAAATTGAGTTTGCGTTGCGCAGCGAATGTACAGCGATTTTGCTGCGCATCCGCTCCGCTTTAAATCCGCTCGATCTGCTAGTGTGAAAAGGCTCTTAGGTATAGGCAACTTGGCTACGTTTGGTCTTTTTAATTTATTTTGCCCTATATTTCAAAGTCAGCAACGTCGCGTCCGTGCCGCAGAATATGCAAGTGAAATGTAATAGTAGGTACGACAATTAAATACAAATAAACCAATACAAGTTAAAATATACTTACACTCCTAACATTGACGCCAAGGATGTAGTGGATATAAGAAGGGACCTGGGTGAAGAAGAACACGAAACTGGCGCCACTACCGATGTGAGTGGCTAGAGTACCCCACATCGGCCTTGATAGCATGATCGCCTTCCATGGTGTCTTGAGTCTCTGAAAATTTACAGCAAAATGGTTAAATAACAGCCTACTTTGCAGTATCTAAAGTGAATAGATATTTTAATTTGGTAGATTTTACAAAAGCGCAGAGCGAGGTTATAATGTTTTTTGACTGGTACTAATCCGAAAATGGTAAAACCGGTTCTTGCTTCTTAAACACAAGCGTCAGACATTTCATGTTAACGTCGCTCGCCCTAACCTACGGTGCTTAGACCTGGTCACTTACCGAGACTCAGAAGTCCCGTGTTTAAGTCTACGGTTTGAGCACCGCAGGTTAGAACTTGCAGAATGCATAATTTAAAAGCATATTAAAGTTTAAAACGTCTGTTGACGTTAACATAAATGTATGACGCTTGTGTTTAAGACACGTCGTGTCAAAAGACCAGACAGGGTTCGTAACACCACGTTGCGTTCCAAAACGTGGACGTGGGCAATACGGCTGCTTGACTAAAATGGGATTGGGTGGGTCACGTCAGCCACATGCACAATGACCACTGGGCAAAAGTCTCAACACGATGGTTGCCAGAAGATGGACGGCGCCGCCGAGGCCGTCCCAGAAAAAGGTGCGAGACGATCTGGACGCGTACCACGAGGGTTGGTCCGAGGAAGCACGGCAAAAGAGCACATGGAAGGAATTGGGCCCAGCAGTGGGACAGTATAGGCTAATAAAAAAAACCGTTTTTACCGTTAAATTCAACACCTACCCTGACTGTTCCATCATCTACTCGTCCCATTATAAAAGTCTTTTCATCTTCACTGATAGTCTTATGGACTGACGGTGATGCTGCTCCAAATATTGTCAGGATTGCGAACAACCCAATGCAAATGAGTCCAACTGCCCAGAAAGTAGACGGCCATCCCCATTTACTCTCACTCAGATAACCAGAGAGTTGAAAAGCTACTACAGTACCTAATGTTGAACCTGGAAGTAATAAAAAACGATATTGATTTTTCTATGCGAAAATTACGCCAAATATCATGCATTGTCATTGAAGGACATAGGCCTCACCAAGTGTTGCCATATCGACTAGCCCTGTATTGCTCTCAGGGTATTTCCAATGCCTTCACTAGGTCATCGGTCTACTTTGTGGGAGCATATCTAACGCTGTGCCTTCCAGGAAGGCACATCGATTGCCTCTCCAGATATTAATTAGCAATGTTTTATATGAGTGTGTTTTTATATTCTCTCCTCATTCTTCATTGTTTAAAAAGGGTACGTCTTTCTTATCATTAATAAAACAGTATAATTAAGCTTTTGTGTAAAGAATAATTACATAGTGACTACAAAACAATTAGTGTCATAACTAACACCCACTTCGTAATTACGTATTTTGTCATCACTAACACCAGGTGGGAATTGTGACATGATTAGCTTTTTTATGTCACCAGACTTTCGGAATAATAGCTGGGAGCAATAGCAAATAATACAGGGTGTAAACAACTTCATCACGAAGCCGTCAACCAAGCATTCTGTACATCAAACTAAGTAACTTTACGCAAAAATTGTTTTTTTGGGGTGAAAAGTCACGTTTTGTGGTAGAACTCAATGTAACGCACTCAAAACATTGTGCTGATTGAATAGTACGGGGGTCGTGGAGGTGTTTAAAGTAAATATCTTACTATTTGGAGACAATTTTTTTTGTTTGGAGAACAGGCCACCCACATAAATTGTAACAGATATTAATGAAACGTACATAGATTTATTCCTTATAATCTCTAGATTATAGTGGTAATATTAGCTAAGCCATGTCTAACCGGAATGATGAGAAATTCGAAAAAGAAAACGTGAATCTAACAATAAACAATAACAATAACACGTCTGTAGCAGTCTCTGAAAGTAATTGTATTCGCATATTGCGTTGAAATCATACTGCACAATTGATACAACGACCAGCAGATGCCATTTTCATAAAATAGTTTTTATTATATATGCGAAAAAATCGCAGAAACACTTTCACAAAAATCGAAATAAACGGAAGGAGTAAATGTCAAATGAAGTTGTCTGTCAACCACCAAAAAGACGAATTTACAACGTTCCGTGCCATGATGATTTTCTATACCATCTAAAAGATTTTAGAAAATAGCATTAGAAAGCTCACAGTTTAATATTATTTCTTCTTATATTATATTATATTTTAATTAAAGCAGATATTAGTACCAATGGATACCGTACTTTTTTTTGTAAACGGGAAATACAAATGGCATTGACCACAACAGGAATGATTTGACTCGCAAAAAAATATCATAATACAACTTATTTGTTATGATTTTAAGATTCCGGTTTCGTTTCTATGTAATCTTTCGTTTAATAATAGAATAAAATGGTTACTTTTTTTTGGTGTAAGTAATATGAATATCCGCAACATCAAAGAGGGCCTAAAAAAAACTGTCTCCTTTGTATTTAAAAAAAAAACTTGTCAAAAAGTTGGGACTTTGACCCCCAATATCTCCGTAACTAGAAGGTCGAATAAAAAATGTAATGAATGATAAATGATTACGCATCCATGGATGAGCCCTCAGTGAGCGTTGCTTAACCCTGGAAATCGATTTTAGCCATAAGATAAGAGAGAAAGAAAAAAAGATATATTAAGAAAATATTAACGTACCTGTATAAACATAGCTAGTAAGAGTTCCACGCTCGCTTACTGGCACCCATTTCGCCAAAAGTGTCTGTATGCTTGGATAGACCCCTGCTTGAGACAGACCTTGAGCAATACGACAGGCGCAGACAGCCTTCCAACCACCCTTTAAACAATAATAAAATCATCATTTTGGCGGGTCGACTAGAAATAAATCTAATCTTTCATGGATATTAGCAAGAAGTGGCGCCGAACTGGGGGCGATTCACATGATAGCTATAATAATAACATCATCAGTTTGCTATATGACGTCAACAACATAACAATACCTGTCGAAGGTTTTAAAAGTAAGCTGACTGTAGGAACACAGAACCTGCCGTTTTAACGCTGCTGTGGTCACGTCTAGCAACAACAACAGCTATCAAAAGTAAGAGAGAGAAAATTGAATGATAAAGACTTACCCAATTAACGAGCCACGGGGTTAATATAGATACTACGCCATTAACCGATAAGGCAATCTGTAAAGGTATCTTTCCACCCCATCGTTGGACCACCAGGCCCATGGGGATAGTCATGATACAGTATCCTAAAAAGAATGAACCTAAAACCATTTCTTGCGTTGATTTTGGCCAGTCATATGTCTGAAAAAAGTAACGTCCAAAAGATATTCATGTCGCGAAAGTGATTATTTGGTGTGAATGAAATATACGTATGCATGGCTATTAAAGTTACCATTGGGCCACGACTGCCCTGTGATTCTTTCTGTGGTGTGTAATATGAATATCGCTTACTTTATGGAAACTCTCAGTAGAATTCGATGAATCAGTTGGATTAATTGTTTGATTGCCTATGACGTAACCATCAGTATCTTCTACGGTCGTATTTGCTTCACCTAAATATTGGATATTTGTATTATTTCCAATATTTGTTTGTTCTGTGATGTTTGTATGTAGGATTGAGTGGTTTGCTTTAGAAGGACTAGTCATGGAAACTACCGTGACTCCCATATGACCTCTACCTATAAAGTTTACCATTATGCATAGGAAACATATTAGGAGTTGAATATGTCTGACCCCGTACCCATAGTGTGTAGGTATTTTTTGTTTTTCTGAAACAAAAAGAGTACGTAATTAATAAAACTCGAAATAATGGACAAGACTGCTGAAGGCTTTAAATCTAAATCTGCAGTTAAAGTAAGAAGTGGCTTCCTGTGGTGGCCAGAGATCAGTGGTACCAAGTGTACCTAATGTGTAAAGAGAAAATAGTTGTGGCAGGTCTCTTTCTCTTCGCCGCTTCGTTGGGATAATCACCTCTTTGCAGTAGGTGCCTATGAAGGCTCCAATATTCCTCATATCCTGCCATCTGCGCGCCAAAACGTGAAGGCACAGTGTTCTCTGCGCTGTCACCAACGACGCCGTGGAAGCAGCAAAGTGTTGGACCAATAACATTTTCAAAATACGATCTTGCCAGCAGCACGAAGAAGACGATTCATCTTTCTCACCATTACATGCATAAAGTTACGATCGCGTTCCTTAAACCATTGCTGACGTCAAGTAGCTGCACAATGCTGGTCAGGTCTCTAAAGAATGCTGCGCCGAGTCGGTTCTAAAGCCTGGCGCTTATTCAAATGCCGGGTGTACCTACCTTCACCAAATAGAACGTGATACAGTCGTCTCTATAGGCGGTATGCCGACTCTCTAAAGCCCCGTTCATGGCCAGTGCGAAGCGACTAGCTACGTGATTTGCGTCAACCGACACGCACGTGCGTCTCGTTTTCGCTCAGCAAGTCGTGTCGTGGTTACCCGACTACTTCTTTCTTTTGTTTTCTCCGCTGTGTGTAGCTTGTGACCAAGGAGTTAGTTATGTACCTCATTACTTTAAATTCTAAACTTACCAGCTATGATCTGCTGTGTAGGAACTTTACTGTATTCGTATTCCGTCAAGTTTTCGTCTTTTCCCATTTTTATATTAATTTTAACACTAGTTACTGCTCAAAGTTAGAAGCAAAATGAGTATATTAATAATATATAAATAATGCAGTATCATTTTATATTGTTCGTCAAAACGTTTCGATGACATAGATCTAGAAGGTGAATAGACATACCATTTCACAGATTTGGTTGAATTAAAATTATGATGTTGGAAGTCCGACTAGTACATTATTTACAGATCTTTAAGGATCATAATAATCATCAACATTCTACCCTGCCTTTTCCCAACTATGTTGTTTTCCAATCTAGAAGGGTAATTTAGCTCAGCCATAGAGAATAATGTAATTATAACGTCATGTCCAAATTATTTTCGTTTTGTAAATCATTAAATATCTTTTTAGCCTTGGTTCTGTATTTTATTTCTAATGGGTGTTTACCACAGTATTTACGTCTCGACTTGAAGTGTTTATTTTGTTTTGTTATCAGATACGTCCAGTGAACGATTTACAGCAAGAGATTACCCTGAAACGATAGATCGATTATTGACAGACCCGTTTATAAAGCTTGATCTATATTCTGAATAGAGTTAATTATAATTTGCCCAGATTGTTTCTTCTCTAGTCTTTAATGTTATGGTATCTTATCTTAGTTAAATTTGGCTACCTCAACAGTAGTATGCCTTATTTGAACTATTATATAGACAAAAGATAACCTGTTTAACCAAATATTCGGTCTCGAGTTCTCTTGTTTGGCACTATAAATAGGTAAACTTTGCGCTGATAGTATGATGTGCTGACTGCTGATATTGAATGACAATGCAACTTGTACATTTTTTATAGAATTGTGCAAAGTCTGTCGTTGCATTTGAAGCGGGATTGCGGCTCTTGTATTATATAGTGTACTAGCTGTTGCCCGCGGCTTCGCCCGCGTAAAGTTCGGTAATTGTCCCACTGAATCATAATAAAGGGATAAATAGTATCCTACATGTTATTCCAGGTTATAAACTATGTATGTGCCAAATTTCATAATAATCACAATTTATTATTATCATCAAAATCACCATCACTCTCACAATCACTATCACTATCACTATCACAATCAGTATCACTATCACAATCACAATCACAATCACAATCACAATCACAATCACAATCACAATCACTATCACTATCACTATCACAATCACAATCACAATCACAATCACTATCACAATCACAATCACTATCACAACCACCATCACTATCACTATCACAATCACAATCACTATCACAATCACTATCACAATCACAATTACTATCACAACCACCATCACTATCACAATCACAATCACTATCACAATCACTATCGCACCTTATCACAATCACTATCACACACTATCACAATCACTATCACAATCACTATCACTCTCACAATCACTCTCACAATCACTATCACAATCACAATCACTATCACAATCACAATCACTATCACAATCGCTATCACAATCACTATCACAATCACTATCACCATCATTAACACAATCACACCCACCATCACATTCACAATCGCTAACCTCGTTATCACAATCATTATCATCGTAATCACAATCATCTTCGTCATTATCACAATCACCATCTCTGTCACAATCACAATCACCATCACCATCACAATCACCGTCACCATCACAATCACCATCAAAATCACTATCACAATCACCATCATCGTTTTCACAATTTTTATCGTCGTAATTACAATCATTATCATCGTAATAACAATAATTATCATCTCAATCACAATCATCATGATCACAATCGCCGTCACTATCACAAAATCAAATTAAAACAATCACAATCACCATCACAATCATTCTCGCAATCACTATCCTCGTTATCACAATCATTATCATCGTAATCACAATCATCTTCATCATTATCACCGTTGCTGCCACAATCACAATCACCATCACCATCGCTATCACTATCACAATCACCGTCACTATCACAATGACCATCACTAACACAATCACAATCACCATCACCATCACAATCACAATCACTCTCACAATCACTATCCTCGTTATCACAATCATTATCATCGTAATCACAATCATCTTCATCATTATCACCGTTGCGGCCACAATCACAATCACCATCACCATCGCTATCACTATCACAATCACCGTCACTATCACAATGACCATCACTAACACAATCACAATCACCATCACCATCACAATCACTCTCACAATCACTATCCTCGTTATCACAATCATTATCATCGTAATCACAATCATCTTCATCATTATCACCGTCACTGTCATAATCACAATCACCATCACCATCACTATCACCATCACAATCACCATCACAATCACCATCAAAATCACTATCACAATCACCATCATCGTTACTACAATCATTATCATCGTAATCACAATCATTATCATCTTAATCACAATCATCATTATCACAATCTTCATCGTAATCACAATCATCATCATCATAATCATCAGCATCATTATAACAATCATCGTCACCGTTATCACAATCATCACAATAAATCAACAATAACCCTGTATAGAAGTCGAATCCGCCATCTTCTGGATCTCAAAATAAATGCCATTTTCGTAATCAGCGCCCCTGATAATCTCGGTATCGACACCCATATTGATTTTAGACATTTCAACCCCATCGCACCCCAACAGGGAATGATAGTATTTCAGGTCCGCCACACTAAATCTTAAAATCGTTGTTTTTGTATTACACCCGACCCAGTTACCATAAAAACAATACCTATGTTGAATTTCAGGTTTTGTTACCCCATTTCCCCCTTTAGGGGTTGAATTCTGAAAAAACCTGAAACACAAATGTTAACTCATTTATTGATTGGAGTACTCCTGTTAAGTTTCGAATAAAGTAGTCTAACTAACCTTATTTCCCCATGTAATCTTTGGACTCCCGTGCCAACCCCTAAGGGGGTTAATTTTGAAAAATCCTTTCTTAATGCACCCTTAAACCTCATAAAGAACCTTTGTGCCAAATTTGGAATCTCTAGACTCAGCGGTTTGGGCTGTGCATTGATTTTTATACTTTGCCACCCCATTTCCCCCTCTTAGGGGTTGAATTCTGAAAAACCCTGAAACCCGTTTCTACTCATTTATCAATAGGAGCACTCCTGTGAAGTTTCGAATAAAATAGTCTAACTAATCTTGTTTTACCCATACAAACTTTGGAGCCCCGTTTAACCCCCTTAGGGGTTGAATTTTGAAAAATTCTTTCTTAGTGCAACCCTAGACCACATAAGGAACCTACTTACCAAATTTGGAATCTCTAGACTCAGCGGTTTGGGCTGTGCATTGATTTTTATACTTTGCCGCCCCATTTCCCCCTCTTAGGGGTTGAATTCTGAAAAAACCTGAAACCCGTTTCTACTCATTTATCAATAGGAGCACTCCTGTGAAGTTTCGAATAAAATAGTTTAACTAATCTTGTTTTACCCATACAACCTTTGGAGCCCCGTTTAACCCCCTTAGGGGTTGAATTTTGAAAAATCCTTTCTTAGTGCAACTCTAGACTACATAAGAAACCTATTTGCCAAATTTGGAATCTCTAGACTCAGCGGTTTGGGCTGTGCATTGATTTTTATACTTTGCCACCCCATTTCCCCCTCTTAGGGGTTGAATTCTGAAAAACCCTGAAACCCGTTTCTACTCATTTATTAATAGGAGCACTCCTGTGAAGTTTCGAATAAAATAGTCTAACTAATCTTGTGTCCCCATACAAACTTTGGAGCCCCGTTTAACCCCCTTAGGGGGTGAATTTTGAAAAATCCTTTCTTAGTGCACCCCTAGACCACCTAAGGAACCTACTTGCCGAATTTGGAATCTGTAGACCCAGCGGTTTGGGCTGTGCGTTGATAGATGAGTCAGTCAGTCAGTCAGTCAGTCAGTCAGTCAATAAGTCAGTCAGTCAGTCAGTCAGTCAGTCAGTTTCTTCTTTTATATATTTAGATTATCTATGATTGCGGCATTGGTTTCAGATTAGTGTATTTAGCGTATTAGCTCGTTTTTGGAAGCGCATGTAGGCACGTATATTATGCCTTTTGCCACAATTGCCGTTGACGGGCTTTTAAGCTCGTAATCATCCAAGTGTTTTAATAACTTTTTTAATAATTAAAAAAAAAAATTATGGATGTGGAAAAATGATATCCGCCGAGTGGCTTTAATCATCATACCGGAAATCTTGGGGAAAGTCATAGAAAATTCGATAAATACATTTATCGAATTTTCTATGACTTTCCCCAAGATTTCCGGTGATAACTGTTTTCATTCCTGTCGAATATTCTCCTTAAGGTCTGCGATTGTCTGAGGCTTGTTGGCATACCCACGACTTCAAGTTGCGCCAAATAAGAAGTCTGGGATGGTTAAATCGGGCGATCTTGCTGGCCGTGTCAAATCGTCAAAATGGGAGAATACGCGACCAGGACAGGACAGGAATAAGTGGCAACACTGCCCGAGTGACATGTCAAAATTTTGTTCCGTATTTTAAAATTAAAATTAAATAGTAATTAAGTTAAATTAAGGTGTAATCATATGTAATATCGTATTTTAAATGTGTAAATACCCAGGAAACATATTTTCCTGTTAATTAATAAAGGATTCGGTTGTACGGCGACGAAACGACGTTACCGGTAACCTAAAACCAATAGCTGATGTTCGGACTACGGATTTATACGGGGAGTATTTGTTTACTTTTATATTTAGAATAGCACACAATCGTCCCATAATCGTAACTTTACAACACGTCCACGCCAATTCTAGTATAGTTTTTGTTTTTTTGCTAATTTCCTTCTAAGGTTCTAGATTGCATTGTTGACAATTGTCATTTCGTAAAAAGTAAAACTTTAACGATTCATACTTGCTATCAATCTTTTCAATATTAGTTAAATATTAAGTTCGTGATAGTTATTTCATTAACGTCTTGAAGTAATATTGTAATAATCATAAGTTTTTAGTCCAGGCAATCTACCCACATGAAAAAGTAAAATCTTAAGAAAGTAAAATTCTCATTGAAGCAATAAAAATAATTATTCAGTAAGCTAATTTAATTATTGTCAAGCTAATATAGCAGCCTACCTCATTTCTTTGAGTAACACAAACTTTTTCCCTGTTTTTCCCCTTTTTTATCTCTAAATTCTCTTCATTGGTCTATCCTATTAGTTCTCACCGTTTCTTTATTTACAATTTTCAGTAACCAATCCGGAAACCATGCCTGTGATGACCCGTAAGGCTACTGCTCAAGATATGGAGCTAAAATTGAGAACGGCCCTCCAAGAACTTAAGGACTCTAAACTCCAATGCCAGCAGCTGTTGCAAGAGAGAGAGGACAGTGAGGAGGAGGTCATTAACGTAAATAGCAAAAACTCGAGCTTAAAACGGGAGCTAGTAGACCTTCATCAGGAATTCTTGAATGTTGTCAATGAACGGGATCAACTAAGGGCGGTCACGGATGGGTTCAACTCTTGTAGCAACTTGTATGAGGAGGCTTTATGTAAAATTAGGGACTTAGAGGATGAATTAGTCCATGCAAATGTCAAACTTTTAAATTTGAAAAAGGAAAAGGATCATACTCAGGCTTTGGAAACTGAACATTTGTATAATGAATTAGTTAATACAAATTGCAACCCTCATTCCATTATAACAATAGACCTTACAGAGGACTCCTTACTAAAGCATAACTACAGCCACAAAATTAGTAAAAATAAAATTAAGAAATATGCACGATTAAATAGAATAATTAAAAAATGTAATAAATACAAGAAACAACAAAAACACCTTTCCAAAAATATTCAATTAAGGAAAGAACGTGTTTCTCTAGTTAATAAATTAAATAACTATCAGATTAAATTGGAAGATAGTATAAATATTTATGAAATTGACACTCAGCGCTTACAATCAGAAATACAGGCTCTTAATAAGTCACTAAAATCTTTATGTAATAAATATGAATGCTCGGAAAATCAAATTAAAGAGCATATTCTTGCTACAAATGCATTGGTAGACAAAGTGGACTCGCTGACTCTCAGCAACACTCAGTGTACTTGTCAGAGGGAATCCAGCAATGATGCCCTCCAGCTTGAGGCAACGGAGGACCCGTCCCTAGCTGTGAGTACTCAGGACTGTATTTCCACCCAAGATACAATACCTGACTTAGGTAATTTGGTCTCACCTAATAGTCTTGGTTCTAATCTTTCAGTTATGTTCTCTGATAGTATAGGTAGAGGGTTAGGGAAATTGATCAGTAATAACCTGAGTTATTGTACCCAAAATTATTGCATGCCAGGATCAACCTACAAACAGATAATGGCATCAGTAACAAAGACCGTTTGTGATCCTAGTACCACCATTACTATATGTGTTGGTAATAGTTCTAAGATTAAAAAGGAAGATATCACTGACTGTGTTTCAGAGTTGTTAAAGTTAAATTGTAACAAAATAATATTGTGTGGTTTTCCATTTTTTGAAAATTTGGGTAATAGAAAAAATAATTATATACATATGTTAAATAACCATGTACATTTTTTAGTAGGTCACTATAGTGACAGACTTATATATCTGGATATCAACACTATTGTTGGTAAACTGAAGTCGACACGGGGTAAGGTGTATCTACCTATTAGATGTAGACACAAAATAGCTCGGCTATTAGCTTATAATATTCACACAGACATAAATAGTATGTCTAAGTTTAGTTCTATTATTAACACTGCGACTATTAGTAGTAATACTAATTTACAGGTGACTTTCAATGAATATAGCACTAGTGCTATAAATGTTTACAAACATTGTACTGAGGAGGATCCATGTGTCACCGTGGAGAATTCTCAATTAGGGTATATTAGTATTAGTGATAGGGTCTTGTTGTCTGAGGATGGTACGGGTGTCTCCAGCCTCACTCCAAAAATTAATTTAAACTAGGAAATGAGACAACAGGAGGTATGATTAACAATATTGTTAATCCTACCAACGTATCTTCTTGCACTCAATTAGTTAGTAAAAAAGGGCCTCAGCAAAACACTTTGAAATTATTCCACCAAAATATCCAAGGCATTTCTTCCAAATTATTAGAAATTGAATTGTTTTTAGAAAATAGTATGTT
Source organism: Xestia xanthographa (assembly GCA_905147715.2). NCBI lineage: Eukaryota > Metazoa > Arthropoda > Insecta > Lepidoptera > Noctuidae > Xestia > Xestia xanthographa. The sequence continues at coordinate 30,640,084 of LR990649.1, forward strand.
TGACATTATATGTTTTACTGAACATTGGCTTAAGGATTACCAAATGCTTATCAATTATGATAACTATATGGTGGGTAGCTGCTTTAACCGTAAAACTATGCTTCGTGGAGGTTCCCTAATATTAATAAGAAATTGTTTTAAATATAAGCAACGTAATGACATAGTAGGTCTCTCGGTTGAACATTGCGTTGAACTGTCCTGTGTTGAGCTAGATAAGCATGTAATTGTGTGTGTGTACAGACCCCCAAACTATCAAAACTTTTCTTTGTTTGAATCAATAATGGAAGATGTGATGGCAAAACTTGCAGTCAGTAATAAATCTACAATTATTTGTGGTGATTTTAATATCAATATTTTAGAAGAATGTGCAAATAGCAGTCGCTTATTAAATCTTTTTAAGTCATTTGACTTGACCAACACTTTTACAGAACCTACTAGAGTCACTCCATCTTCTGCTACTTGTATAGATAATATTTTCTGCGATTGTGATTACTTAGATAAAGCAATAGTAAATTGTCTACCCTCTGACCATAGTGGACAAACTGTAACCTTCAGGTGTAATACACCCCCATCGCAAAAAGTTCAAATTAAATTTAGACCTATAACTTCTAGCAGATTAAATAGGTATAATATTTTGCTACAGAACAAGTTAAGCGTTATGGGCCTTGATGATATTAATATAGATCAATTGTATGATCGTTTCTTTTCAATAGTTCACACGGAATTCAATAAAACTTTTGAAAAGAAGACAAAAAGTATTTGCCCTAAATTCATATTTAGTGATTGGGCAACTAGAGGTATCAGAAAAAGTAGGGAAAGACTATTTGAGCTTTATGGCCTTAAGCCTTTTATAAACACTGAAACTTTTAACAAGTATGTTGCTAAGTATTCAAACATTTTTAGAAATACATGCAAGGTTGCTAAAGCACTGCACATTAGCAACAAGATCAAAACAGCAGAAAATAAAATAAAGACAGTTTGGAAAGTTATAAATAACGAGACTAACAGGAAGAAAATACGTAACACTAGCTACACATTAGATACAGCATGTGGTCCTAAAAGCTCTAATCAAGAAGTAGCTCAAGAATTTGTAAAATTCTTTACCGATATACCACAAAAAACAACGGAGGCTCTTATTTCCTCACCTGAACTCTCAATTGGTTTATTAAAGGCGAATGTGTCTGGCTGCCTGGTTGAATTTAAATTTAAACACATTAACCCTATGATTGTTATTAAAACTTTCCGGCAAATAAAGATCAAACTAACCGAAGATCTATGGGGAATGTCTGTCAAAGTTTGTACATCCATACTTGAGACTATAGCCCCTTACTTAGCTTTAATTTTTAATTTATGTGTAGACCAAGGAGTTTTCCCTGATTTAATGAAATACAGTAAAGTCATACCTCTTTTCAAATCCGGGGACAGTAAAGATACTAATAATTATAGACCAGTATCCGTGTTACCAGTTTTTAGCAAGGTTTTTGAAAAAGTAATGCTTAATCAAATGCTCTATCATTTTAACACCAACAGAATCTTACATGATCAACAGTATGGCTTCACCAAGGGACGTTGTACAACTGACGCCGGTGTAACCTTATTAAAGCACATATTTACTGCGTGGGAAGAGTCTCAAGACGCCATAGGAATTTTTTGTGACCTCTCCAAAGCGTTTGATTGCGTAAATCACGACACATTACTTTTGAAACTTGAGCATTACGGACTGGGTAAACTTGCACTTAGTTTGGTAAAATCTTATTTGAATGATAGACAACAACATGTTCAAATAAATGGTGTTAATTCACAGGGGTTAAAAGTAAAAATGGGGGTTCCACAAGGCTCAATATTGGGTCCTTTCCTCTTTCTAGTATATATAAATGATCTACCCTATTTACTGAAAAACCAACCTCAAAATATGGTGTTATTTGCTGATGACACTTCCCTAATTTTTAAGATAAATAGGCGGGCCCAAAATCTAGATGACGTGAATAATGCCCTACTTCAGGTCCAAAATTGGTTCACAGCAAACAATTTGGTATTAAATGAAAAAAAAACCAAATGCATAAGATTTGCTTTACCGAATGTTAAAAGTAGTGATTGTGATATAATATTGAATAAAGAGAAACTTGAATTCGTAAATAAAACGGTTTTCCTGGGGATTACGCTTGATTCAAGGCTACAATGGGGTTCTCATTTGACATCTCTTGCGGGGCGGCTAAGTTCAGCAGCCTTTGCCATTAGAAAAATCCGTCAGTATACTGATGTAGATACCGCTAGACTGGTTTATTTTAGTTACTTTCATAGTATAATGTCTTATGGCATTTTGCTGTGGGGACGGGCTGCTGATATTGAGTCTATATTTATTCTGCAGAAAAGAGCCATCAGAGCCATATATAATCTTCGTAGGCGCGATTCTCTAAGGGAACTGTTTAAGGATATTGGCATCATGACGGTACATTGTCAATACATCTACGAAAACATAATGTACGTCAGAAAAAATCTGCACCTTTTTGGTAAAAGGGGTGACAGACATAATTACAGTACTAGAAATAGGGACCAACTAGTTCAGCCAGGTTTCAGACTCGCTAAAGTAGACTCATCTTTCATGGGGTACTGTTTGAGATGCTATAATAAAATTCCACAAAGTAATCTTGAACTGAATGAGACGAAATTTAAAACATGCATTAAACGCACACTATGTAAGCAAGCATATTACAAGTTGAGCGATTATATCGATGATAAAAATGCTTGGCTCAATGCTGGTCCTGCTCCACATGGACAGGGGCGCATAAATTGATAGCATTAAATTGTATTGTTGGAGCTGCTGAAGATTGTACAACTATCTTTGCATTGTATAGAATCAATCTCTTTAGTATTATATAAATGCATAGCCCATATTGTGTGAGTACTATGTACTAGAAAGCTATCATTCACTTGAAACCTACGTCTTTTTTTGACTTGAATGTGCCCTGGCGGTTTGGAGTATGTCATGCTCACTCTATTGTCTCGCTGATGGTGGCGCATGTGTCGGATCATTTAGTTCCCTTCAAAATGGTTGAGTTGAATGGTGCTGATCCATGCGTCATGTCCGTGAACGGGCGCTGTCAGTTGTGACTGGTCATCTCTTGGTTGCCATGGCTTATTTGAATGAAATATTTTGAATTGTATTTTTTTTTTGTTTGTGTTTTTTTTGCTGTGGACACTTTTACCGTGCACATCTTGCTACATTGTTCTCACATAATATACCATCTCAACGTGAATGATGTAACCAAGATTTTGTAACAATATTCTGATTTAAAAGAGTGTCCATGGAGTTTCTTGCCCATTCTTCTCCATAGAGATCTACGCTAGGGAATGGGCAACTACAGTACTTTCACAGTTTTTATGTCTTGTGACTGGGACTGTAGCTACATTTAATTTTCATCTTTGTTTCGACAATTCAAAAGTGCCTGTAACTGGCTTACTTGAAATAAATGCTTTGATTTTTTTTTTGGACACGCTTCTTTCACAGTTATTCCACGCTCTTGCGGAGTATAGCGCTCTATTGCTTTTCTATTTGTATTCTGCAGCTATCTAGCTCACAAATGTGAAATATGATTGAGGTACGACGCCATTTGAAGAAATATAACATCTTCCGATAGGGTGATTAGTTTTGCGCCATACTGTATAAGCTAAAGCCGCGAGAGACTGACATATTGCTATTGTTGTTGTATATTACGACAGCTACAGTACCTATGAATTTTTGGAGAAATTGAGTGCTATAATTTGAGATATAATTCAATTCTGTTGGACTTACACCCATTTCGACCTTTTAAAATTAAGATTTTTGTAATGATGCATAGATGCATAATTGAGTGTTAAATATACTAATCGAATAAAATTAAAAGCAATTAAAAAATTCAATTGAAAATGTCCGAAAATTTTCCTATTTCAGGAACACCATAGTCCTAGCGCGCGACGGTTATCGATCGGTATTCGTACGAGAGTTAACGAACGATAAGAAAATGGCAGGCGCTTACGCATTTAGGTCACGGTCACCACAGCAGGGTCGCGGGCGGGTTCGCGACGTTTGGGTGGCCGGTAGGGGGTAACGCAAGGAAGGGGTATGGCATGAGAGGAAAGGAAGCGTGGAGTGGAAGACTCGTGCAAAGTAGGCACTGCATGTGCAGTCTAGATTGTTGAAATTTATTGCGTTGTTACGATTTCCACACATTCACAAAACAAACATTTTTTTATTGACTGAATATGCTGGACTGCTGGTCTTTGAAAATTAACTCTGTTTATAATGTATTTTTTTAGATCTTTAGGAATAAAAAAGCATGAAAACTTCTTAGCTGGGATTTCAAACCAGCTCACGTTTCGACTACTATATCTAAAGCGATCTATTCCGCACTAGTCGAGAATCCAAAATAAAAAATGCATGTGATATACTAAACACTCTTTCCTTTGGCTATCATCTCCGCTGAATGCAATCATTATTCATTCGTCGTTTAGCATTCTAATGAATCCGTATCATCATCATCATCTGCCTAGCCTTTTCCCAAATATGTTAGGGTCGGCTTCCAGTAAAACCGGAAGCAGCTGAATACCAGTATTTTACACGGAGCGACAGCCTATCTGACCTCCACAACCCAGTTAGTACTGGGTAATACGATACCCCTTCGTAAGACTGGTTGTCACACATTTTGGGCTACTAACTACCTGTAACGACTGTCAAAGATCTATAAATGATAGCCAGAACCAACTGTTACGTGCTTTCCGAGGCACGAGGGAACCCCGGTACGTAATGGGTGGTCTCTCATCCACAGACCAACCTAGGCAAGCATGAATAAACCTAAAGATCGACCCGAGCGGCTGTTATTATTTAGCTACAAGTTCCTCCAATGAATCCAGATATCAGCATTAATACGAGGTGAACACAATTGAATTGCTATACAATACCATAAATTTTGTCCACCAAATTGCACGCAAAAATGTAATACTGTTCACAGTATTGGTCCAAGAAAAAATAAAACAAATATTAAAACTAATTTATTTACAGGGTTAAATTATTATTACAAGTTCATTGTCTTATGTGTTTGCTTCTTTTTCTTTCTCATTTTCGAATTCCGTGTCTTCAATACATTTATCTGAAAGCAATAAAATAATGTTGTACAGTTTCATGATCTCTTAGAAATAATTGTCATTTTATTCGTCAAGCTTACCGGGCTGACAAATCGCATTCAAGTGTTTCGTACGAGTATATTCCTATAACCTTATCAATAAAATTAAATTATATTTTCTGTAATTTACTCGTGCATTATGTCAAAAATACATGACTTTTATTAATAATAGTAATAAATGTTTTATTTGCAACCCTTCTTACAATTGGTCTTGTTCTAAGGTGTACATCATAGTGACTTAAAATAGGAGAATGGGAATTGGATTACAATTTCATTTTACTGTAGCTAGGGCTTATATTAGGCAAATTAAGTAATAAGTATCCCTGACTCCGAAACTAGGCATAACCTGTATCTGCAGAGTCAGTTATTATCCAGGTATTCTGGTGATCAAATGATTTATATCACAAAATATATATATATTAAAAAAAAAAATAACAGCTCGTTTAGACGTTAAATAACAATCATACCTCAGCGGCTCAAATACCTATGTATGAAAAATTTAACACAAATAAGTTACTAATAGTATGGAAAAATCAAAGAATCGATGGACGGATTGTGTGAAAGAAGCAAAAATAACATTATCTCTACTGAGATAACGAGTCACAGAGAATTACGGAAGAAGAAGAAATCCTGCGTAGACCCCCAACAAATTGTGGTAGAGCAAGAGAAGAAGATGACGATGATGATATTACAAAGGAAGAACTACATTATTCACCTTTCTGACGACCTTCGTTCCAAGGTTGTAAGTCAGCTGACATCAGAAAAACGAAGAGAGCATTCGTTGAGATGGCCATCCCCGCTACTAATAAGAATATGGTCCGCCATTGTGTCTGATTATACTGTAACAAAATAAGTGCTGTTGAAAGACCTTTTTTGTTGGGCACTCTGCAAGTTCAAGTCCAAGTTATTTATTTTATAACAAAATATATTTGTGTCGAAATATTTACACAGTATAGAGTACACAGTACACAGACACACACAGTACACAGTAGATATTAATTTTGATATTAATTTAAAATAAGAGCTTAGAGTACACTAAGCCAAAAATAGCCATAAATAAAATATACGGAATCAAAGGGACATCGACGTACAAGCCATTACCACATATTAAACGTACATCATTCTGAACCCCTCCACATATATTATTTTTCACTAGAAAAAAAAAATCGGCTAAGTGCGAGTCGGACTCGCGCACAAAGGGTTCCGATCTATACAACATTAGACAGCAAAATAAAATACATTTGTTGTTTGGGGGCTGGTTTGTTGTTTGTTCAATATTAATGTTATTGTGTTTTTAACAGAAATACACATTCTGTCAAAATTTCAACTGTCTACCTATCACGGATCATGAGATACAGCCCAGTGACAGACGGACGGACGGACGGACAGCGGAGGCTTAGTAATAGGGTCCCGTTGGTTACTCTTCGGGTACGGAACCCTTAAAAAAACAGGTATTCCTTTCAGCTGTTTTTTTTTTTGGGGATTGGTATGATGTACTGTATTCGTGGTTACCGTTGTCGATGTACCTTTCACCCTGTTTATAATGGACTGACAACTGCAGATACGCACCACATCCGTGACGACATAGGAGACAAGCACTGGGAGCAGCACGTTGATGATGTTCATCAGCGTGTTGCCCATCATCATTAGAGTGCCGCCGAAGTTCGGCGCCAAGTCAATGTGGTTCACCTTGAAGAACAACAGAAGTTACATGTTAATGAATACAATATTGTCGTGTCGCGATGTTGTATCTCGGTATATTCGATCTGTATCGTACAAATTTGCGAAACGACAACGCATCATTACAGGTTGGGACCTCGTGTATCGATGTAATATCGTATCGTGGAAACTTTCGACTCGTCTCGCGATACAACGTCGCATCGTGCCACCACACACGACGAAACGTTTTCGATACGTCAAATGCGGCTAGTCTTACCAAGAGGTATCACATTGCTGAGTGGGGGTTATTGTACATTCGCCACAAAGTTAATTCGTCACATTTTTGTAAACTCCATACATTGTAAAATAGGGACATTTTTAGGGATACGATAGGCAGATGTTGAAATTGCCTGTCAGATAAGTGAAGTCGTAGATTTCCGACACCACATCTCATCTCAACTTCGAACAAAGAAATTCTGAGGTTCTTTTATATAACTGTCTTAGGTACACAAAAATTCTTACCATCCATCCGACGTGCATAGCTAAATGACATCCCATAGAGAATACAAGACAAAAGACAGCCAACGACGTGCTTGTTGCAAATGTAGTACAGACGAGAGCCACAGCCACCCCGACTTGTGCTGAATGACAGAAATAATATACTTTTACAGATTACATCAAAATATAAGGGCTGTAATGGCCGAAGTGTCGGGCAGAGCCGTACGTATAGAACTTATTGTCTATTTCACCCGTGGTGGTTATGTCCCATGTAAATACAAAGTGTCGAGCTTGTTGCCATGGAATCATCAATTTTCGTCAATATAACATTTGCGTCTATACACTAAAATAGCAAAAAGTAAATACTTCATGGAAAGTATTCAGGTATACTCACATATACTATTGAATATTCTTCGTGCATTCTTTACACTTACGATATTTCTGTTTGTCAAGAAATCTGATAATATTCCAAAAGAAAGGCTTGTGAAGAAACTGACCACATACGGCAGAGATGACAGCAAACCACTCTGAAATGTTAGCAATAGAAAAGCATAATATTAAGTATTATTGGATTTGTTAGCACGTCCTTTACCTGTGGGTATCTTGACGCAATAAAGTGAAGATAAAACAGAAAAATAAAATAAACATGGGGATTATGCGTCATAGCTGCACAAATAGGCATCCTCTAACATTTGTCCTATCACTACATGAGCACTTATGTAGAACATCCATCTAGTTTTTAATACCTTCGAAGAATTTCTAAATATTTCAAACCCAGTAAACGAGAGACGAGAAAAAATATGCATAAGGTAAAATAAATAGTAATAGTAGTAGTAGTGTAGTAGTTGTAGTGTAGTAGTAATATATTTATATTGATATCCCGGAAGTGACATTTTAAGTATAGTTATGAATCGTGAAAGCTTAAAACAGTATTTAAAAATATTCAGAGTTGATGGGTAACCTATGCTAGCTAAAGAAACATCAAAAGAAGAAAACGATGAATGAAATACACAAACGGAAATTAATACCAGTTTTAATTAAAAGACATGCCAAGTAATAAAATACACTTACGCTTCTAACGTTAACGCCAAGTATGTAGTGAATATAAGAAGGGACCTGAGTGAAGAAGAACACAAAACTGGCTCCACAACCGACGTGGGTGGCCAAAGCACCCCACACCGGCTTTGAACAAAGTATGGCTTTCCACGGAGTTTTCAGTCTCTGCAAGTTGATGGAGAACACGTTAAATAAAATAATCACAATAACTATATTAATAAATTCCAATCGGGGGCTAGTTTGACAGCATGTAGATTTCACTGCTGGCCATCCGGCGGCGAGATGGACTGAGGATATTGTTGCCAACAAAACAATTTTTGACAACAAACTAAATATGATAAAAATGTATTAGTACCTACCTTAGTATTACCATCATCAATACGACCCATAATATAAGTCTTTTCCTCCTCACTTATAGTCTTATGGACTGACGGCGACGCAGCACCAAATATAGTCAAGATAGCGAACAAGCCGAGGCATATGAGACCAACCGCCCAGAAAGTAGACGGCCATCCCCATCTGCTATCGCATAGAAATCCAGATAGCTGGAAAGCTATCACAGTTCCTAAGGTTGTCCCTTGAAAGCAAAACAAAAAGAAATGTGCGTGTAAATAAAACTATGGCTCATTGTAACTCCTCAAAACGGTTGATATTTTACTTAACTGAGTACATCATCATGATATATACTGAGTACAATAGTCAAATTGTTAAAAAAAAATGGCCACGCTGTTATGCTGTAGCAAAGAAAAAACCAAGCTTTCCACATATATTTAGAAAGGAAGAGAAAGTTTTGAGTTAGATGGTATAGCTACAAAAGGAGTGATTTCTGAGATGACGGCTAATAGAGATCTTTGAAATAAGAATACAAATGTTGCGGCGGCCTTATATAAATTGGAGTAAGGGTTGAAGGATGATGATGATTTTGCAAAATACAAAATATGCAAAATACGCACAATAATTTTGGAAACTTGTGCTTCTATGTTTGCGTCAGTCTTTAGTTCTCTCTTGTCTTGACACAGACGTCATAGGCCTAATGAATGTGCGACATGTGCGTCTCTGCAGTACCACGTGTTTCTTATCATTGGAGAAACAGTCTTTCCTTATCAACATGTATTACGTTGTGACAATTTACTGCTAAACAATTAATATTATTTTAATCGTTACTGACTATTGAAAAGGATCACAAACATCAAGTTTTTTTATTTTTATTTATAACTTTTTGAATGATTATGGATTGAGAGGGAGAGACAGGCCAATGGATGGTGTGAAGAATTAAATTAAAGAAAAGGGAGTAAATTATAGCGTGACGGGTAGAAGAACTTGTTGGGCCGACCCCAAATAATATGGAACGAGGGCAAGAAGATTTGAATTTGTTTCTGTATGACCAATCGTTTTTTTTATGGTGAATAAAATTCTTACCTGTATAAACATAGTTAGTTAGTGTTCCACGCTCGCTTACTGGCACCCATTTTGCCAACAGAATTTGACAGCCAGGAAAGACTCCTGCTTGAGACAACCCTTGAGCGATACGGACGGCACAGACAGCCTTCCAACCACCCTGAAAATATTCAGACATTCATTTCTCTGTGCTATTCGTTTCTCTGTGTCGTAAAAATATTGAACGTACCCAATCGATGAGCCATGGCCCTAAAACAGATACAACGCCATTGACAAATAAAGATATCTGCAGCGCTATCTTTCCACCCCAGCGTTGGACGACCAGACCCATTGGAAACGTCATGACGCAATATCCTAAGAAGAATGAACCTAGCACCATTTCTTGCGTTGATTTCGCCCAATCATATGTCTGAAAAAAATAATGTGACAAAATCAAATTCCTATTTCAAAGTGTTTGGATAACAGTATAGGAAGACCTTCAAGAAATTCAAACAAGGCCAAAAGGTATATTGATGATTATGAAAATCACTCACTTTATGAAAACTGTCTGTAGAATTCACCACTGAGGCTCCATCAATACTTTTATTTCCTGTTAAGTTACGAGTATCATAACTATCTTCTATGGTCATATTTGTATCTGCTACATTCGTGTAATTACTGTATTCTGTGAGCTTTATGTCTAAACCTGTTATATTAAGTTCTTTAATAGGACTCGTCATGGAAACCACGGTGACTCCCATATGACCTCTGCCTATAAAGTTCACCATTATGCATAAGAAACATAGAAGCATTTGAATATGTCTGACTCCGTATCCATAATGTTGTATTTCTTGTTTCCCTGGAACCAATTAAAGAAAGTATCAGTATGTTACCACACACAGTGCCGAAACTCGGACACTATGGTTAGTTCACAAATTCAAGGTCACTCATTAAGGTATGAATCGAGCTATGCTCGGAGGTTCTTAGAAGATTTAAGATCTGGAATTAAATTATACGTTAAATAATTGGAGTACAGTTTGCAGAGTATCTAAGCAAGCGAATGTGGTAATGGGCTGCAATGTGTGTCAAAAGACTGATCAACAAGAGCATTGGACATTCTGCGCCTAAACAGAGCTAAGGAGTCCTGGAGTTAAAACCGCGTATCGGCAAGCGTAAAGTAGGATACCTCCCAGTCCCAGCTAGATTGTCTGAAAGGTCGGTAACACAGACAGCCTTGTAGTGCAGTTTGGGAGAGAGTTTTCCAGCAGTGGACTGCGTTACTAATTCATATCATTACTTTGGTTCATAAACTTACCCGTAATTATCTGCTGTGTAGGAACTTTACTGTATTCACATTCTGGCAATTTTTCGTCTTTTCCCATTTTGCCATTAATTTTTTTTACACTATGTATGCTGTTGAAAGTTGGAAAGTTAGAAGTAAAATGAGTAGATTAAAAGTTAGAAATAATGCATTAAGTATAATTTAAAATTTCCGTCAAAAGTTTAAGATGACACAGATCTTGTTATTCAATAGACAGGCCATTTTCAGAAATGATTATTTTTATATTACACAAAACACACACACACACACAGTTTAAATATCTTGGGTCAGTCATCACGGAAAGCGGCAGTGTGGAGGAAGACGTGGCGCATAGAGTAAACGTTGGCTGGCAAAAGTGGCGTTCGTTAACAGGAGTGCTGTGTGATAAAAGCATGCCCATCCGTACAAAAGGGAAGGTCTACAAGATGGCAGTGAGACCAGCTATCTTGTACGGAGCAGAGTGCTGGCCTGTAAAAGAAACACACGTCCAAAAGCTTCACACGACTGAAATGAAAATGCTAAGGTTGTCAGGAGGGGTTACAAGACTAGATAAAGTAAGGAATGAGTACATTCAAGGCAGCTTTAAAGTAACCCCTATAGCCGAAAAGCTCAATGAAAGTCGTTTGCGGTGGTATAGACACGTAATGAGAAGAGACGAAGACTACATAGTTAAAAAAGCCTTAAATCTACCGGAGAAAAAGAGAGGTAGAGGACGCCCTCCGTACACATGGTTCACTAGTATGACCAGCCTAATAAATAAAGAAAAGCTACCCGTCCCGACAACCCTAGACAGAACGTCATGGCGTAGGAACATTAGGAGAGCCGACCCCACTTAATGTGGGATGGAGCAAAGAAGAAGAAGAAGAGATTATTTTTATATTAAAAAATCTTTTGTTGGACGTCTGTTACCGGGAAAATAAAAATATCCAAACTACTAGAGCACATTTGCCATTGCTTTGTCCTTGAGCAGGACAAAGGACCCCGGCAACATTTCACCTCCCACTTGGATTATGAATGCAGCAGATAAATGTACTCAATATGAAATCGTCCCCAGAAAAGATAATGCAGCTGCGTGATATGACCACCCATTCAAAATGCACAGGTGACAGGGTACGTGCATTAGACAGAAGATGAAATTGTCAATCGCATTATCAATCAAACCTTCTTGCCAAGTCTGTTTCTTCTTTAGTCTTCAATGCGATAGTATCTTATCTTAATTAAATTTGACTGCCTCAACAGGTAGTAGGCCTTATTTAAACTGCAGACTTAGAAGATAAACTTTTGAAGCAAATATTCAGTCTCGAGTTGTCTTATTTAGCAGCATATACAAGAACACTCTGCACAGATAGTAAATACCTGTTTTATGATGACAATCTTTTTTTTTTCCTTTTTCTCTTATCTGCTATCAGTCATCCCTGACTATGATCAGATGTGTGGAAAGATACATCACATTTTTATAGAATCAGGACCAATGTCCAAATTCTACTTAATCAGGCAGCACAATATTAGCTTTCTTGAGTCTCTTGGTATGATTTGGCATCAATAGTGAGTGTGAGAGGGGATTTGGATGGTTAGTTAATCTTTCTTTGTATTTGTCTAGGTAGCACTTCGCTTCTTCTAGGATTGTTGGAATTTCCAGGTGCTCATGGATTTCTGAGTTGCGAGCGTACCAGGGTGCCGCGGTCAGGACTCTCAGGATGCTGTTTTGACTTCTTTGAATGCACATGATGTTTGATTTGCTTGCGGAAGACCATAATTGGATCCCATAAGTCCATATCGGTTTTATGATGGAACAATAAACTCTAAGTTTGTTACTAAGGGTGAGTGAAGATTGTCTGCCAAGTAGCCAGAGCAAGTTCTTGAATCGGTAGTTTATTTCTGTCCTTTTTTTCTTTAGGTGATCCTTCCATGTCAACCTACGATCCAAGTAGAATCCCAGATACTTCACACATGGTGACTGTGGTAGAGTGTCCTGACCCAATTTGACCGGGGCGCAATTTCCATGTTTGAGTGCAAAGGTGATGTGATGCGATTTGAGCGCACTTGCCTTTATACGCCATTTGTTTAGCCAGTCATGGGTCCTGTCAAGTTGATTTTGCAGCATGTTGCTCGCCAAGTTAGCATCCTGATGGCAGGCCAGGAATGCGGCATCATCAGCGTAGGTTGCTACAAATACGTCAGGGCATTGAGGGAGGCCGCTGGTAAATATCTTCTATCTATATAAATAAAAACAAAAGGCCTGACTGACTGACTGACTGACTGACTCATCAACGCCCAGCCCAAGCCCTTGGACCTAGAAAGCTGAAATTTTGCACAGACGTTTCCTTTATAATGTAAACAAGGAATAAGGAAGGATTTTTGAAAATTCAACCCCTAAGAGAGTTAAATAGGGGATGGAAGTTTGTATGAAAGTCCGTCAATTTTAAAGTTAGGATCTTCAAATGTTGTGTTTAGGCTGACAATTAAAAATTAATTTATACGTGTTTCAGCATTTTTCATAATTCTACCCCTAAAGGGTTAAAAAGGGGATGAAGCTGTTGTGTATGAAAGTCCGTCAGTTTTATAGTTAAGATTTCTTAATTTTGTGTTTAGGCTGACGATTATAAATTAATTTATACGTGTCTCAGCGTTTTTGATAATTTCACCCCAAAGGGTTAAAAAGGGGGATGAAGTTGTACCTATATGGAAAATCGTCGGTTTTAAAGTTAGGATCTTCAAATGTTGTGTTTAAGCTATTTTTTTTTTTTTTTTTTTTAGCTTTGAATGTACCACTGCTGGGCAAAGGCCTCCCCCATATCCTTCCAGGTACTCTTCTCCTGCGCCACCTCGAACCAGCCCTCTTGATGCGCGTCTATATCATCTCGCCACCTCTTTCTAGGCCGGCCTCGGCAGCGCCGTCCATGGTCAGGCACCCATCGTGTTGACACCTTTGCCCAGCGGTCGTCGTGCATGCGGCTCACGTGGCCCGCCCAATCCCATTGCGTGTTTAAGCTAATGATTAAAAATTAATTGATACGTATCTCATCGTTTTTCACAATTCCACCCCCGAAGGGTTAAAAAGGGGGATGAAGTTGTTTATGGAAAATCGACAGTTTTAAAGTTAGGATCTTCAAATTTTGTGTTTAGGCTGATGATTAAAAATTAATTGATATGTGTCTCAGCGTTTTTCACAATTCCACCCTCGAAGGGTTAAAAAGGGGGATGAAGTTGTTTATGGAAAAATGTCAGTTTTAAAGTTAGGATCTTCAAATTTTGTGTTGAGGCTGATGATTAAAAATTAATTGATACGTGTCTCAGCGTGTTTCATAATACCACCCCCGAAGGGTTAAAAAGGAGAATAAAGTTGTTTATGGAAAGTCCTTAATTTTCGAAGTAAAACTCACTAAATTCATTATCTAGGCTTATGGTTGGAAGCTAACGCAACGGTGTTTTTAAAAATTTCAACCCCTAAGGGGGTGAAAGATGAAAGGGGGCTTTATCTGTACAAATAAATAAAATTGAAGTTGTTTTTTTGTGATTCAGATTTCATTTGTGTTTCAGGTTTTTTCAGAATTAAACACCCAAGAGAGGGAAATGGGTTGACAAAGTATAAAAATCATTGCACAGCCCAAACCGCTGAATCTAGAGATTCCGTCACATAGGTTTCTTATGAGGTTTAAGGGTGCATAAAGAAAGAATTTTTCAAAATTCACCCCCTAAAGGGCTGAAACGGGGGTCCAAAATTTACATGGGGAAATAACATTAGTTAGACTATTTTATTTGAAACTTAACAGGAGTACTCCTATCGATAAATGAGTAAACATTTGTGTTTCAGGTTTTTCCAGAATTCAACTCCTAATATGGAGAAATGGGGTGACAAATCAACTCATAGCCCAAACCCAGTGGTTTGGGCTATGAGTTGATTTGGTCTAGAGATTTATAATTTAGCACGCGTAGGTTTCTTATGAGGTCTAACGGTGCACTAAGAAAGGATTTTTCAAAATTTACTCCCTAAGGGGGTGAAGCGGGAGTCGAAAGTTTGTATGGGGAAACAAGATTAGTTAGACTGTTTTATTTGAAACTTCACAGGAGTACTCCTATCGATAAATTGGTAGAAATGGGTTTCATGCTTTTTCAGAATTCATCCCTGCCTTTTTTTATTTTATTTTTTTTCGCTTGGGACATCATCAAATGTCTCCTCCCTTTCTGGGCGGAGAGTGTCAGACTTTTACTGACTAAAACCCATCCATGTTCCTTCATCGCCCTTTGTGTTCCGGGGCCACGGTATCTCTTTCGAACAGTCCCGCAACCCCGGCAGGCATCGGTCCTTACGGACCCCTTTCTTTTTGCTGACTCTCTTTGAGGCGCGCGTGGAACACGAACGTGCCGTCGACAGGCCTGTCGTCATGAGACGCACGGACGGCGAGCTAGCCCATAGCCCACCATCCACAGGCCCGAGAGAATTCAACCTTTAAAGGGGGAAATGGGTTTGGTATTGTTTGTATGGTGTATCGGGTCGGGTGTATTACAAAAACAGCGATTTTAAGATTTAATGTGGCGGACCTGAAATACCATCATCCCCTGTTGGGGTACAATGGGGTTGAAATGTGTAAAAATCAATATGGGTGTCGATTCCGAGAGTATCATTGGTGCTGATTACGAACATGGCATTTATTTTTAGATCCAAAAGATGGTGGATTCGACTTCTAAACAGGATTATTGTTGATTTATTGTGATGATTGTGATAACGATGATGGTGATTGTGATAACGATGATGGTGATTGTGATAATGATAGTGATAGTGATTGTGATTGGAATAGTGATGGTGATGGTTGTTGTGATAACGATGATGGTGATTATGATTGTGACAGTGATAATGAAGATGATAGTGATGGTGATTGTGATAGCGATTGTGATGATTATAATTGTGATGATTATGAAATTTGGCACATAGATAGTTTATAACCCGGATTAACATGTAGGTTAGAATTTATCTCTTTAGTATGATCCCGTGGGACAGTTACCGAACTTCACGCGGGCGAAGCCGCGGGCAACAGCTAGTATTATATAAAATTAGACCCAGGACGGAGCCCTGGGGTACCCCTGCGAGGCATCTGGCGAGAGGGGATCTAGCGTCTCGTACCTTTACTTGAAATTGCCTATCAATATGGTATGATTTCATTAGCAAGTAAAATGAATGGGGCAGGAGCAACTTTATCTTGCATAATAGTCCTTTATGCCACACTCGGTCAAAGGCTTGTTGGACGTCGAGGAATGCTGCCGAGCAATACTTTTTCTTTTCCATGCATTGTCTTATTGTGCGGTAGACTCGGTGTACCTGTTCCACCGTGGAGTGTTGCTCGCGAAATCCGAATTGGTGATCAGGTACAACTTGGTTTTCTTGTAGGTGAGGTTTCAGCCTGTTCAGGACGACCCTTTCCCATAACTTCGATAGTACTGGCGTAAGGCTAGTACGGGTGGTAAGATGAAATTTTATTTTCCGGCTTTCCAGGCTTGTGGATCATTACGATTTCTGATATTTTCCAGAGAGTAGGGACGTAAGAGGATCTGAGAGAGGCATTAATGAGGATAGTGAAAAAGACTACTCCCTTTCTTGGCAGCTCCTTAGAATTTTCTGAGTAATCAGATCGAATCCGGGTGCCTTTTTGGAGTTCATCGTAGATATCAATCTAGAAAGCTCCCGTGGGGATGTTGGTCGCAGTGGGGCACAAAGTTGCAAGTCCTGCTTGAGAATGACATCAATTTCAGGATCATCAGGAATTGCAGATTCGTTTGGTTTGAAGACATTGTCAAGGTGAGTGGCGAAAACCTCTGATTTTTCTTGATCTGTACGAGCCCATGAATTGTCTGATGTGATAGGGGGGAAGCATTGCTGAGGTTGTGCTAAATTATTAGTTGCTTTCCAAAGGGAGTGAATTTCTTTAGTTTCAGGGCTCTCTAGCCTGTGTTGTAGAGCATCATTATTAGATTTCGCAAGAAGATCTTTCAGTTCCTTAATGGCGCGGCTAAAGCAGGTTTTGTCCCGTTCATTATGTGATGACTGCCAGATTCTATGAAATCGTCTCTTCTCTGCGATTTTTCTTCAGACTTCGATCGGGGTAGGTGTACTATGCGCAGAATGTTTTAACTCAGGGGTGCTGAGTCACGCTGCCACTTGTAAAAGATTAGTGAAGTACAAACACGCGTCGTCTAAGTCTTCAGGGGACTTCAGAGATACCTTGAGATTAATGTTGTCTTCAAGGTAATCTCTAAAGCTATCCCAATCGGTTTTGCAATTGTAGAGCATGTCGTGATTCGGGTTACATTTTGCAGTCGTTTTACTCAATCTTAGTATGATTGGGGTGTGGTCTGAAGACCCGTCAAGGCTGGATTCTAATTGGGTGAATTTGTGGCATATGTTTTTTGTGACAAAGAAGTCAAGGAGGTCAGGTATTTTGTTAACATCCGTAGGCCAGTATGTAGGTTCACCTGTGGACAGAGTTGACATGCTATTTGCATCGATACATTTTTTGAGTTCACGGCCCCTGGTTACGGTAAGTCTAGAACCCCAATCCGTATGTTTGGCGTTCCAGTCACCACCTGCTATAAATCTGGTGCCTTGCGTCTTAAAGAACTCTGTAAACATTTCCTGATTGATTTTGTGTCTAGGAGGGCAATATACCATCAAGATGTTAATAAGGCCTGATCGATCTTCTACTCTTATAGCCGTGGATTGTAGGTGTTCTGTCACAAAAGGTTCCAGTAGGCAGTGTTTTATGGTGTTTTTTATTACGATAGCACTGCCACCATGTGTTCGACTGTCCGGATAAGAGGTAAGGTACACGCAGAAACCTGGAATACGTATATCACTTCTTACAGTTGTGTGTGATTCTGATATCAGGCATCATCATCATCATCATCATCATCATTCTCTTGCCCTTATCCCAATTCATTTGGGGTCGGCGCAGCATGTCTATGTCATGTCAGGCATATGTCGATCTTATTTTCTTTAAGGAAAACTTCTAGTTCATTTGTGTTGGGTGCAATGCCATTGATGTTCCAAGCTGCTACTACATTATGATGACAATGCAGTTAAAATACGTTCAGTTTGCACTCTGTTTTTCTTATTCTTTTTAAATTAAAATTTTGCATACAAGATTTACACAATCTACGGTAGAACTAATGGGAATTTTTGTTCCCACTAACTAGTTCTATGATAAAAGGTGTTACAAAAACATAGAACAAGTGCGAACAATATTTTCATTAGTTCTACCTGTTCTATCACACAGTTTACGGTAATATTATAGGGAGGAACTGGTCGAGAACTAAGATAAATATTTTTGCCCATGGTACCATTTATTTTACTTTGTTCTTCTGGCCCCTCCTCACGTCATTCATCTCAATTTTCGCATCGTATAAATTTCCTTTTCATTCGTCATTAAGCATTCCGATACATCCACAATTACAGGCTTTTTATGATGAAAAGGTAGCTTTCACCATTTGTCTTTGAGGCGATTGTGATCTACTACTATTTTTGTGAACCTGTGATATGTCACGATTTTATCAAGTCTAAGTTGTTCCGTTCCTTATGTCATGATAACGACAATATTAGGACTGTTTACATTATGTAAGTTTTCTATCTAAACGCAATTTCTACAATTTTTAATCATAAAACGTATCAACAAGTTTGTCATTGTTCTTTTTTTAGTTGTATTAATTAAATAGACTATGACTTTACTTTTTATGTTCTCAATTAAAAGTACAAACATACATTACATGTTTGCATTTCTTTGTTTGAAAGTAGTTTTCAAACTTGATAAATAAATACTCGACCTATTTACTTAGTTAAAATACCATTATAATAAGGAAATGACGTAAGTTATTTATGAAATGAAATCACAAAAGTCTGTCTCAGTTTCAACAGAATTGACATAAGCGTTTCGATAGTTTATATTAGTCCATTTAATAAGTTTTTTGTTTTACTTTTTAACCAACTTCAAAAAAATAAGATCATCAATTCGACTAGTAATATTGTCAGCATTGCACATTTTTTGAATACTCGTATGTTAGTCAATACCAGCTTCTAAACATATTTTTGTTTGTCCGCGTATATCTCAAAAACTATATAACAAATTGCAAAATATGTTTTTTAGTTGGAGTAGGTAACTTTCAACTTAGGGAACAGTGCAAGTTTCATTAAAATCGGTTCAGCATTTTTGAGATAAGAGCTATTTCTTCTTGGCCTACTCGTATGTTCATGACAGGATGGTCCCGTAATAACTTCATAATTACAATGTTAAAATAAAATGACAAGAACTAGGTACATCTAAAAACTTTTTTGCAAAAAATAAAACCGACTTCAAAAAAAACAAAACTGAAAAATAAATTTAGCTTCAGAAATCGGTGACTTCTGTGATTGATTTAGTTTTTTGTCACCGACTTCTGAATCTAAATTTATTTTTCAGTTTTATGTTTTTTTTGAAGTGTTTTATTTCTTGCAAAAAAGTTTTTTATTTTACCATTTTTAGTTGTAATGTATCCTATAATACAAATATTTGCTGGTCAAACTTCAATTTGAAGTAAGCCCAACAAAAGGTAACTGCTGTAAATCGTTGAGGAATTCCGTCGACTGACTATGGTCTCCATCATGGATCTGTAATGGCACTTATAACCCATATGGGTGCAAAGTTCTCATCAATAGAAATGAAGTAAGTCCAAACACAAGGTAGCTACTGTAAAACATTGAGGAGTTCCCTTGACTGTTCTTCGTCTTCATCATCAGATTACTAATGACAGTTATAACCCATCTAGGTGTAAAGTTCTCATCAATACAAATTAGTCAAGCCCAAACACCAGGTAATTGCTTTAAATTGTTGAGGAGTTCCCTCGACCGTCTTTCGGCTCCATCATTAGATCGACTCCAGACCTGCATTATATAGTAGTGCTTTAAAATACTTAGCGAAAAAAAAGAACAAACGCACTAGTCACCAGTACGATTTTCGAAGGTTCCCATCAGATCCTGGTTTTCTTACCATGGTACCACCCTTGAGATATCTACTTTCCAACAAAAAAAAATCATCTTAATCGGTTCATATACGACGAAGTTATCCGCGAACACTCATAAAAAAAATTTATATACGGTCGAATTGAGAAACCTCCTTTTTTAGAAGTCGGTTAAAAAGGACAAAATAAAAATCTTTCGGAAGTCGGTGGCATAAAAGTCAATGAAACATACAATGTCACCGACTTTTCAGAAGCCTTTTATTAAAAAAAAAAATGTTTTTTTTTTTTTATTTTCATCGCTGTCAGAATGTCATTTTGTCCAGGCTCTCAAAACCAGAAAAAAGAGCGTGCTATGTGCTATGAAGGAAACCTCACTCGTCAATAGGTTAAAAAAAAAAGAGAGACAAAGTCGTGACAGTTGTACTATTAATATTATTTATTTCCTAAATAGTTCTATCTAGGTAAACAATTTTATTCTAATATCAATTACGTATCACGTCATGTAGACTTTCTTTTTCCTTGCTGGATTTCTTGTCTTCAGTCGCAGTCAGTTCCTTGTCATCATCTGGAAAAGAGAATGTTTTTGTTGACTTTAATTATTGTTGTTAATGTCATATTTGTCTGTGTGAATCAGGGATATTACGGAGGTGGTTTTATCGGAACTGGAATCGGAGTCGGAAATGGTGGCAGAAGAAAATGTGTATTTTATTGCCTATTTATATATTTTAGGGCAATAAATAAAATTGTGAATTATGAATCGACGACAGAACGCGTGCTATGTTCTCCGGGCGACATGCATAAACCTGTTCGTACACTTTGACCACAGCCGCCCACTGATCTGCTATGCTTCGACTTCCGATTAAAACCTCCGATCAAAAAGTATCGGAACCGAAGTCGGAGCCGGAGGTGTAAAATCAATCGGAAGTTCCGACGTATCGGAGTCGGAGTCGAAGCTTCGTAACATCCCTGGTGTGAATACATGCAGTTACATACATTTACTCCGAACCCTTTACAACTGAATCCTTTCACATCATTCTCTTATCCCAATTCATTTGGGGTCAGGGCATGACGTCTTTTTTTTCCTCCATACTTCTCTATTACTCGTTATCTCAAACTGAATCCATTACTTCATTTAGTTCCCTTCAAAATGGTTGAGTTGAATGGTGCTGGTCCATGCGTCATGTCCGTGAACGGGCGCTGTCAGTTGTGACTGGTCATCTCTTGGTTGCCATGGCTTATTTGAATGAATTATTTTGAATTGTATATTTTTTTTTGTTTGTGTGTTTTTGCTGTGGACACTTTTACCGTGCACATCTTGCTACATTTTTCTCACATAATATACCATCTCAACGTGAACGATGTAACCAAGATTTTGTAACAATATTCTGATTTAAAAGAGTGTCCATGGAGTTTCTTGCCCGTTCTTCTCCATAGAGATCTACGCTAGGGAATGGGCAACTACAGTACTTTCACAGTTTTTATGTCTTGTGACTGGGACTGTAGCTACATTTAATTTTCATCTTTGTTTCGACAATTCAAAAGTGCCTGTAACTGACTTACTTGAAATAAATGCTTTGATTTTGATTTTTTGATTTTGAATCCTTTAAAACCTTTAAAACTGCATTATTCAAGTTTGGAAAAATATATTTCAAAGCCTCTAATATTGGCTACACTGGAATATTATAACTATAGATTTACCATTTCCTTCTTCGCCATAGAAGTTCCACGGCTGCACGGTTCCCTTGCAGAACACGACGAATATAGTGTTGGATATGAACATGATGGCCACGAAGATTATGAACACATACTGCCACTTGTGGTGGTTGGTCTGAAAACAAAACAATTTTTTATTTTTAAATGGAAATACCAAGGAAAACGTCCCCTTGTCTCAAAAATGAATTTACTTTCAACGAATAGAGCCGATTATTCTATATTTTAAGTTTACTAAACATAAAATAAGATCAAGGTAGTTGTATACCTAATAATACACCAACATTTTGCCAGTTATGTTTAAGTCCCATGTTTAATAGGAGCGAGCCTATTACCATCGACGGGTCGCAAATCCAGACCCCGTGGTTGCTATTGAGAAATCAAATGAACTTACTCTGCAATAATATTGACAACCTTGGAAAGGTGGTAAAAATAACAATGGTATTCACGAAAAAACATTACAAATAACATTAGCAATATTAAGTAAAAGTGGAAAGACGTCAATTGCTGCCCGTAAGCCCCCTCTAAACGCTTCAATGGATAGCGACAAATTCAGTCAAACTTACGGATGACTAAATCGAATTTTACTCATTTTAAAAAAGTCTAATTAAACCCCTTCATACAAACAATATAGTTCGCCCAACAAATTCTTCAAAATTTGGCTAGCAAACTTACCACGTCATCCTTCACGACGTTGGATACGATCACGGGTACCAAGAGACTGGTTAGATTGGCGATCATATTGCCCAGAGCCATTATAGGTCCCGCGAAGTTAGGAGCCAAGTCTATTTGGTTTATCTGAAACAAATATATGGTATTGGTTTTGCGAGTGGTATGTCTTCAAACTTGGAGCGTAGAAACAAGGTGTAAGAACAGTAGGAGTCATAGAGGAGGTAGCATGGTAAAAATGCCGTAATTTGCTTGAAAAAATCATATCCACATACCTACATACTCGTTATAGTCACATCTAAACCATCATGAAAATATCCTAGTGGTCTCAGATCAAGAAATAAAATTATTGATTATAAAATGCACTCAAAAGAAGACAATGAACCTTGGAGTAAATAAATACGAAAAACCATAGTTTTCGTAAAAGCTGTCTATTCACGTGACAAGCTTTTACAAAAACTATTCTTTTTTTAGCACCACTGGGCCACCGGGCCCAGTGGTGGCGGCCCCGACTTACGAACAGTAAGTCGTGGGTTCGAACCCAGACAGGCGCATCACTTTGTGTAATTTATTTCATCACCACTGCTCTCAAAACGGTGAAGGAAAACATCGTGAGGAAACCGGCATGTCCTAGAACCAAAAATTCGAAGACTTGTGACATCTACCAATCCGCACTGGGCCCGCGTGGTGGATTATAGCCCATTCCCTCTCATTGAAAGGAGGCCGTGTCCCAGCAGTGGGAACATTATAGGCTATTGATGATGATGATGATTCTTTTTTACCCACGACGGAACGGAGACGGTGTATGCGTTTGGGGTGAGAGGATGTTTGTTTGTTACATGTTTCCATTTTTCTTCAAAACTACTAGTCCGATTTTGATGCAGTTTTCAGTTATGGGTTCGGGTTTGATTGGTGCATGTTCTTAGATAGGTGTTACGGTGACAACTCACAAGGGGGCGCTGCCGCAAACATTTTTTGTGCAAATACAACTTGCCATTTTTCTCCAAAAGTACTAGTCCGATTTTGATGCAATTTTCAGTTATAGGTTTGGGTTTTATTGGTGCATGTTTTTAGATAGGTGTTATGGTGATAACTCACCACCATCCCTAGCCAAGTTACAAACGTTTCGCATCGATTCTCTTTCTACAATCGTAAACGCCTCGGCGTAAGCGATTGTAGAAAGCGCTTAATTGGTAGCCAAGTGGACACGACTGAGTCTGTTCGATGCAATCATTGCAATCGACCACGTTTTGCTGACCTAGCAATACGATGCGGCCGCACTATGTGCCCCGCGAGCTCAGTGCATAACGGACAGCAACCGGGTGCATTCGTTTCCCTCATTTTAGCAATAACTTAGTCTAGTTACCTCAATAAGCCCGTTAAAGTTATTTGAGTGTTTGACTGAGTAGCGTAGCGATTCCCAACAAGTACCACCTAGTCACGTCCCCTACATTTTGGTCCTTCGAGCCTTTGAACAGGGCTTCGCGGTCGGACTTTAGTTTTTCGGGACTGAAGGCTATCGTGAAGTGAACTTAAACAGAACTAGTGACACTTTGGATTGCAGCGGTTTAAAGCTTAGCAGTGACAGTGGTGGTAACCTTAGCGAGACTTTAGTGGGAGTATATTGAGTTGGAGTGCCCAATATATTCTCTTAGCGGTAGCAGCAAAAGCGGTACTCGGGGAGTGCCCTTCCAGCAGCAGTGAGTTCATAGCTCACATTAGCGGCAACAGCGGATCACTGGTGTGGGAAACAAACCCCATCAGATTAGCAGCGGCAAAGGATTTTTCCAAGTAAGATCGTTCAATTTTTCTTACTCCAGCAGCGAGATGGAGAGCCTTTATTTTATTCAATCTGAGATTGCGGAGAGCATTAGAAAACTCATCGTCAATTTCAAAAAGGATAGCGTAGAGCGTAAAACTTTAGATTACTGTAAGCGTAGACTCGAGTTACTTGAGAAGTACTGGGAGGACTTCCAAGTGAATCATGAAAAGACCCTTCCTTTTGAGCAGACAAATCATAAATATTTTATCAAGTCTGAATTTGAGAGCACGAATCAGCTTTATTTAACAGCAAAAGAGCTTATCAGTCAATGTAAAGAGCAGTTGATGCAGCAAGCTCAGCAGGCACCGTGTCTTCCTCAAAAAGCACAGCTAAAGGCGTCCGAAACTTCAACGAGTCAGCCGGACCCGCCAGCAACAGCAACTCCGACCTTCGAGTCAAGAGGGTCCAACAGCAAGCTTGACGATATGCTTCATAAGCAGTCGGTCAATTTTAAAGCGTTTCTTAGAGCAGTCAACAATATTGATGTCGAAACTATCGTTGACAAGTGGGAGTTCGAAGACGCCCTTCGAACCCTGCACAATCGGTGAACTAATATTGATAACCTTCATTGGGAGATTATTAGTGAATCAGGGGAAGATCTAGCAGAAGACTATGAGTATTACTTTAGCAAGCACGAGCGTACTTTCAATAGTTTGAAAAAAGCTATTAACTCCAAGATGTGGTCAACATCATATCGCGAGAAATCCACTCCTCAAATGGATATTCCTGTATTTACAGGCCATTACCAGCAGTGGATGCCTTTTAAAGATCTATTTAGCGAGGCAATCCACAAGAACAACGCATTGTCAAACGCCCAAAAAATGCAGTACCTGAAAGGCAAGTTAAAAGGTGAAGCAGAGCGTTTGATTCAGCACCTCCCAATCAGTGCCGATAACTATAACGTTTGTTGGGAGATTCTAAATCATCGATTTGATAACAAGAGGATTATCTTTACAGCGCACGCCAATGTGTTCCTTAATGTTCCTAATATACAGCAGCAATCATTTTCAGCCTTTAAAAAATTGCATGACGTCACGTTAGAGAGTCTTCACGCCATCAAAAACCTAGGTGCAGATATTAGCACGTGGGACCCTCTAATAGTACATATCTTATCGCAAAAGCTGGATAGTGAATCTTATTCCGAGTACATAGAGTCGTTAAAGAACCCTAGAGAACTACCAATCCTACAAGACTTTTTAGATTTTTTGGAAAATAAATTCACTAGCCTAGAAACATAATATAAATTAAGTCCCAGATACTCCCTCAGAGAAAAATTTAAAGAGACTAATATTCTTACTGTGCCCTCTCAGTTTATTTATGAAAACCTTTTGTACGCGCACAAAAATATTAATTTATTTAAAAAATACAGTGATATCCACAACATAAACACGAGGAACAAACACAAATTTGTTGTTCCTGCAACGAGGCTCAAAAAAATAGGAGGTACGTTCAGATGCCAATGTATACGCTTTTACAATAAACTTCCGAGCCAAATTCAAGCACTAAGCCTAAATAAATTCAAATCGTTTATAAAACGGAAGCTGTGCCTGAAAGCCTACTATCATGTTAATCACTATCTTGAAGATAAAAAAGCTTGGGATTAAGCTGCTCCAATGAAATTTGCTCTGTGAATGTCGAAATTTCGGACTTCGCTTGTTTATTATTGATTCCTTTCTTTTATACACTCTGACATTGAATTTTTTTTTGACATGTATTTTATTATTTTACTTTTATTTTTTTATTTTTTATTGTTTTGTGTGACATTTACTGATTTGACATGAATACTTATTTTTTTAAGTATTTTACTTTTTTATCATTGCGACATTTAATGATTTTTGTGTTTTTTTTTTTACTTACATTCATTTGAAAAGAATTTGTTATTAATTTTATTTGATTATTGTGAATGTGGGGACCATGTGGGTCACATTTTTATTTTTTGTTTGTTTTTTTCCCACAACTGTCTGGCAGTTTGAGTACTATAAGCGACCTTCCCAAATGTCCTTTCTTTGGTATTGTTCGTCGTTTCGTTGAGCTCCTTGAGTTATAAGTCGAGCTACACGTTAACTGACAAATGCTTGCACTGACTGGACAGGTCCACTCAAATCTGTATGGTTCTTTCTTCAAAAGACCATCTCAGACACTAATCTGCATAGTCCTCATGTGAATTGAGCAAGATTGTCTGGACTTTAAAAGAGACTATGACCTCTGAGTTTGTTTCGGCTGTTTCTTCTCAGAGTAGTCAGGTACGAAACACCGGCCCCATCTAGTTTAAAAAAATGACGTGTAAAAGTGTTTGTAAAAACCTACTTGCAAAATAAACATCATTTATCATTTATCATTTATCATTTATCATCTCGTCGACGACAAGACACCATGCAAAAGTCGGCGCAATCTCAGCAGCAAGCGAGTTCATCAAAATCATTACCAAACAGCCGCAAATTTAACAATTATTATAAATCGAACGATTATAATTCGAAGAACTCAAAAGCAATGCACGTGCAGGAAATCAAATGTCCTCATTGTTTTGCTGAGCATAAATTACACAATTGCGAAAGGTTTCTGCAAATGCCGATGGAAATGAAACTTAAAACCGTCAAACAACTGAAATGTTGTATTAATTGCGTTTTTAATCATAATGGAAATAAATGCCATTCCAAGAAACGCTGCCTCACGTGTTCTGGCAGGCATCATACTTTATTACATGATTGTTTTGCTGAGGGCAAACAAAATAAAACTAATGACGAAGATCTCAAGCAAGGAGAGAATTCAAAACAAAGCAGCGGCAATGGTGTTCACGCATCTCAGCAAAACGTCACTCAGATTCTCTTAGCTACAGCGTTAATAAGGGTGACAGCAGCAGATAGCACGCAGCTGGTCCTGAGAGCTCTCATCGATCAGGGCTCACAGGTATCGTTGATTACGGAGAAAGCAGCTCAGCAGTTGGGTTTAAAACGACAGCAATTTGATGGAGCAGTTTGCGGAATAGGAGAAAAGGAATCTAACTGTACGGGCAAGCTAAGCATTACATGCCAGTCTATGTATACCAGCTTTAAATTCCACACGGATGTTTTGATTATGAAAAGTCTTATTAAAAACTTACCAAACCGATCGTTCGAAAAGCCTTCGTGGTCGCATTTGGAACATAATAATTTAGCGGATCCAGAGTTTAATACAAGTCGTCCGGTTGACTTGTTACTCGGGGCAGACGCCTATGCTCTCATCATGCTAGACGGTTTGATAAGAGGTCCTGATTCGTCTTCGCCCTTAGCTCAGCAAACCCAACTAGGATGGGTAATATGCGGAACTGTAAAGCCACAATTTCATTGTAACGTCATCGCAAATAATACAGCGGATATTCATAAATTTTGGCAAATTGAGGATATCCACGAGCAAAATGAAATATCAGCGGAAGATCAGCAATGCGTCGAGTATTATTTATCAACGACAAAACGTCTTGAGAGCGGTCGTTACGAAGTTAGGTTGCCGATGAAGCAGCAAGCGAATGAAAAGCTGGGATCGTCAAAGGAAATAGCACTAGCGCAATTTAAGAATCTAGAGAAAAAGCTTAATAAGCAAGAAGCTTTAGCTCAGCAATATAAGCAATTTCTAAGCGAATATGAAGAATTGGGGCATATGAAATTAGCGACCTTTAGCAGCGATGAAATAGAGTGTTTTTTACCTCATCATGGGGTTCAGCGAGCGGAATCCTCCACTACAAAGTTACGTGTCGTATTTAATGCGTCCGCAAAAACTTCTTCGGGACTAAGTCTCAATGATGTCATGCATCAAGGACCTAACTTGCAGCAAGATCTTCAGGCACTGTTACTTAAGTGGAGACAATATCGATACGTATTTACTGCCGATATCGAAAAAATGTATCGGCAGATATTAGTAAACGAAGCGGATCAAAAACTCCAGAAAATCCTTTGGAGAGCTCAAACTGGACAACCTATTAAAACATACCAGTTAACGACGGTTACGTATGGGACGAATTCAGCTCCTTTTTTAGCGATGATGACCCTTCGAAAATTAGCAGCGGACGAGAAGCATAACTTTCCTACAGCAGCAAGAATAATGCTAGAAGATTTCTACATGGATGATCTAGTATCGGGGGCTCATACTATCGATGAAGGGAAAAGCAGCATAGCGGAACTTAATTCGTGCCTAAGCAGCGGCAAATTTTTGCTGAGAAAGTGGTCAGCAAATGAGAAAAGGCTATTGGAAGATATAAATTCATCGCAGCAAAATAAGCAAGCACCATCATTCATTTTCAAAACTGAAAACACACCAAAAACTCTGGGCTTGAGATGGGATCCAGAAACGGATGAATTCAGTTTCCAATATACTTCAACAGCGAAGACTCCAAAGCTTACAAAAAGATTGCTTCTATCGGAAATATCTAGGTTATTTGATCCTCTAGGTTGGCTAGCGCCACTAACTACAAAATTCAAATTATTGTTTCAAAAGGTTTGGCTAGATGAAATTCAATGGAGCGATGAAGTTTCAGCCGAGATCAACGATGAGTGGGTCAAATTAACTAAAGATCTGGGATGTATTAGCAAATTCAAAATCCCACGATGGTTGCAAAGCAAACGAGACGACCATATTCAGTTTCACGGATTTTGTGATGCGTCTCTTAAAGCGTACGCATGTGTCGTATATGCCAGAATCGTATCAAAAAATGGAGTATCGGTAGTACTAGTTGCAGCTAAAACAAGATTAGTACCAAACAGCAAGAGCGTTTCGCTTCCAAGATTGGAATTATGTGCAGCGGAACTATTAACCAGACTATTAACAAAAGTAGTCACTAGCATGAGTAGCATGGATTACGGAATCTATGCTTGGAGTGACTCCAAGATCGTCCTTAGCTGGATAAAAGGATACCCGGAACGTTGGAAGCCGTTCGTAGCGAATAGAGTGAAGAAAATTATTACCGTGGCATCACCTGACGTTTGGCATTACGTATCAACTAAAGAAAATCCAGCCGATTCAGCGAGTAGAGGACAATCCGTTACACAATTAATAGAGCATGCGTTGTGGTGGCGAGGCCCAGCTTGGCTATCGACACCCGACTTTAAGCCAAAGCGAGAGCAAGCAGAGTATTCAACGGAAGAGGAGGTCCGGAAGCAAGTTATAACCGTCCAAAATAGCAATCCGGAAGACAGCGTAATTGAAGATTTATTGAATCGTCACAGCTCATTCGATAAAATAAATCGCATAGTAGCATGGTTATTACGTGCACTTCCACGGACAAGTAAACAAAAGCCTCCGTATCTCACATTACAAGAGCTAAGGAAAGCAAAATTAATTATAATTAAATGCATACAGCGCAGAGAATTTACATCGGATATCGAGAGTTTAATGCACAGTAAACTCAATTCAAATAGCAAATTATTAAATCTACAGCCATTTTTAGATGAAAGCGCCATATTAAGAGTCGGGGGACGTCTTAAAAATGCCAACATTAGCTCTGATATGATACATCCAATAATAATCCCATATAGCGGGAGATTAACGGAACTTCTTATCCAGCAAGCACATGAACACACCTTTCATGGCGGAGCTCGACTTACCTTGTCTTTACTGAGACAGCAATATTGGATAATTCAAGGAAATAGAGCTACCAAAAAACAGCTTCGTAAATGTGTGACCTGTAAAAAACAAGAACCTAGAAAGCTACATCAAATAATGGGAGATCTGCCTGAATGTCGATCTAATCCAGCGCCTCCATTTTATCATACTGGAATAGATTATACGGGGTGTATTCGAGTAAAAGCAAATAAAGGGAAAGGCATTAAAACAACCAAGGGGTATATCGCCTTGTTTATTTGCATGGTCACAAAAGCGGTCCATATAGAGCTGGTCTCCGACCTAAGCAGTTCGTCATTCTTAGCAGCGTTACGTCGCATGGCGGCACGACGAGGGACTCCAAAGCACGTCTATTCGGACAATGGAACAAACTTTGTAGGTGCTAACAAGATCCTTCAGGAGGAACAGCAACAGTTTGAGCGAATTTTTAGCGACACATTTTACAGAGAAATAGTGGAGATGAGCATAGAATGGCATTGGAACTGCCCTTCTTGGCCGAGTGCTGGAGGGATCTGGGAGCGATCTATTCGGAGTCTAAAACAACATCTGAAAAGAGTAATAGGAGAACAAGCTCTTACATTCGAAGAATATAGCACGATCTTGGCACAAATTGAAGCGAGCCTAAACTCAAGACCACTGTGCCCAATATCCGAGGATATCGATGACATCGATTTTCTCACTCCAGCGCATTTCTTAACTACTCGTGCCGGTCTTACTGTCATAGACACGGCACAAGATGCGAGGACAAGATGGTATTTAGTGAATAAAACGTTCCAAGATATATGGAAGCGGTGGAAAGCGGAGTATCTTAGCAAATTGTCAATACGCAGCAAGTGGCTAAAGGCACAGAAGAATATAAAGATAGGAGATTTGGTAACCATTCATGATGATAACCTACCACCGGGGAGATGGCCTGTTGGTAGGGTGGTTGAGATCCACCCAGGAAAAGATGGAGCTGTCCGGGTGGTGACCTTAAAAACAAAAAACGGTTTCATAAAGCGGCCCATTATCAAGCTTTCTATCTTACCTATAGCAGAAAACGAAGCAAAAAAGCAGCACCAACCAAGCAATGAAGCAAAAGCGGAAGAGAAAGCGAGCAAGCAGTCCAGTAATGGTCCTAAAATCTATAGGATAGCGTTATCATTGTTATTTTTTATGAGCCTTATAATGACCACTCAAGCATCATACAAATTAACAGCATTCGATAGCAATCAAACATTGTATTTTGACCCATTAGGACAAATGCATCTTATTCGTGATCAGTGGAAAATTGTAACTTATTATAATATGTCTCCTTACTGGCAAGGAGACAAAGCGGTCACACAATTTTCTCAATATCTCGAGCAAACATGCGAGAAGATTCAAAAGCAGAGCCATTGTAAAATTATCATCCTACAAATACAACACGAGTACGATGAACTACTATACTATAATCAGCTGTTGCTCAATCAGCACTTTGGAGCACGCTCGCGAACTCGACGCGGGCTTATCAACGCTGTCGGCTCCATAGCTAATTCATTGTTCGGAGTACTGGATCAGGAATTCGCAGAAAAATACAAGTGTGACTTTGAACTTGTACACGGGAATATAAACCACCTTAGTCAGTTGTACAGGAATCAGACATCGGTCATAGAAGCGGAGTATAATATCTTAAAGCGAACAGAAGAGACTATTGAAAAGCAGCATAAGATAATTAATAAACATTTGAATCATTTAAACAGTGTCACCAACACATTGCAGCAGGAGATCGACGTAATGTCTATTCAGCAAGATTTCTCTTTAGCTGCGTTAGTGACCATAAATATGATTCAGAATTTAAAGCGGATTCAGGACACTTTTCTTGATACTATGACTGAGATCTATCATGGTCAGATCAATCTGCATCTCTTGACTCCACAACAACTCCGGGCGGAGTTACAGATTGTATCTAGTCAAATATCGAAAGAGCTAGCATTACCAATAGATGACATTCAGTTCAATCTGTATGAGATCTACAAATTGTTACAAGTTAAGGCAAGGATGACGGACGAATATTTCATATTTGAAATTAACTTACCGTTAATTAGCAGAGATACGTTCCAGCTATACAATTTGATACCAGTTCCGGTTCAAATTAATAAAAGTATGATCAGCATCAAGCCAGCGTCAGAATACGTAGCGATTAACTTAAGAAGAGATTCATACTTAACAGCCAGCGTCAGCGATCTTCAAGGTTGTGAACATCAAGCGGAAAATTATCTTTGTCGTCTTCGAGGGCCAATCCAGAGTTTAGGTCCCGATGAACAATTCTGTGAAAAGGAGAAGCTATCCACCTGCAGGATTATCAAATCTAGCTGTGAAAACAAATGGGTTCCATTACACGACTTTTCTACCTATTTGTATTTCTGTTGTGACTCATACTCTTTGAGAGTAATATGCGACGACGACCTACAAGCGAGCGAAGTCAGCAAGGCTGGACTTATTCAACTATCTAAGCAATGCATTGTGAAGGGTCATGACATAACACTTTATTCTCATCAGCAATTAGAGAATACGCTTAATCTTAAGCCAAATATACTCGAGATAAAATTAACTCCCATAAATCGTATCATCAGTAATCATACGCTACCTACCCAAAATTTCCAAGACGATAAGGTCGACGAAGATACCACACCGATTCACGTTTCTTTAAAGCAACTCGGTGAACAAATTGAATCGATGAAAAAATCAGCCGAACAGACAGAAGTTTTAACGACATATGACATACATCAGTATGCGTTGTTGTATGGCCTATTAGCAGCAGCTATCGCAGCGGTCCTGTGGTTCCTGAGGAGGAGGTGTCGGCGGGCCAGTGGTCCGCCCGCCCAAGGGCGAATCGAGAGCGTACCAGCGAGTGTGAGTGTGTGTATAAACCAATCTGAGCAAGAGCAAGGCTCTAGTGTAAGTGCGCGAAATCAACCCCTGTCCGAACAGGGGCCAAGTGTCAGTGATAGTGCGCGCGTATCTAATTTTGCTAAACGGTGGTCTAGTTTGCGTTCAAAGAGGCGAGACATGTCGACGTCTCCCTTATCTAAAAGGCAATCAGTGTTCTCGATAAATGACTCAACCGTTTGAGCATCTATGTCTAGCTATAAGATCATGATATGATTGTTCCATCACCTTGTCAATCATTTCTCATCTAATATTGTTTTAACTCTTTAGCATTTAAGCTCACACTCACGTAACTCTTTATTTTTGTATAAGCTTATCTCATCTCTTCCCGTCGGGAGCATGTTCGATGCAATCATTGCAATCGACCACGTTTTGCTGACCTAGCAATACGATGCGGCCGCACTATGTGCCCCGCGAGCTCAGTGCATAACGGACAGCAACCGGGTGCATTCGTTTCCCTCATTTTAGCAATAACTTAGTCTAGTTACCTCAATAAACCCGTTAAAGTTATTTGAGTGTTTGACTGAGTAGCGTAGCGATTCCCAACAAGTACCACCTAGTCACGTCCCCTACAGAGTCGATCGTTCGTTCTCTAATGTCTGTAAAAAAAACCTACACTTTAGTCTATGGTGAGCGTTCCTACCAAAGAGTTTAGCGATCAACATTGTAGAAACGATAACTCAAACTCAAACTCAAAGCATTTATTTCAATTAGACCATTACGGCACTTTTTAATGTCAAAAATACAAAAAAAAACAAAGCTACAGTCCCAGTCACAAGACATAATAACTTGAGAAAGTACTGTAGTTGCCCATTAGCCCCTAGCCCGAGAAGAACGGGCAAAAAACTCCATGGACACTCTTTTAAATCAAAATATTGTTACAAAATCTTGGTTACATCATTTATGTTGAGATTATACATAGGTATATGTGAGAATGATGTAGAAAGACGTGCACATTAAGAGTGTCCAGAGCAAAATATTAAATCAAAAATGTATAAATAAAGTAGGTAATTAAAATGAACCATGGCAGCTAAGAGATGACCAGTCCCAACTGACAGCGCCCGTACACGAACATGACGCATGTATCGGCGCCATTCAACTCAACCAGATTAAAGGGAACTAAATGACCCGACACACCCGCCACCATCAGCGAGACATTTGAGTGAGCATGACATTCTCTCGGCCACCAAGGCATAACACTCCATTCTATCATTTTAAACGATGTAAACTCCTCTACGAATTTTCTATTCGTTTGTGTTGATCACGTGATTTAACGTTGAGATGATGTCATTTCCATTCATTTGAATAGTTTTCTACTAGCGTTAACGATTGTAGATTGTCAACTTGGCTAGGGGTGCAGTTGTCTTCTCACGAAGGTGCTATTTAATGGTTAATAGCACGGATACGAAAATTTGTATACGCGTTCATATTTGATAGATAAACATGATTTCTATCATGACTTGATCCTATAGCCAGGATTGTCTTCTTACGAGGGAACTCCTTAACGGTAAATAGCACGGATACGAAAATTTGTAGACGCGTTCATATTTGATAGAAAAACATGATTTCTATTATGACCTGATCCTATAGCCAGGATTGTCTTCCCTCGAGGGAACTTCTCAACGGTAAATAGCACGAATTCAATGATTACGACAAAACTAAAAAAATATTACCTAACTAAAAACCCCTATAAGCTTTTATAAAAATGCACTGAAAAGAAGAAAAGAAACCTTTTAGTAAATGAAAACGAAAAGCTTTCATAAAAGCTTGTCCCGACTTGGGGTCGGCTTCCAGTCTAATCGGATGCAGCTGAATACCAGTATTTTACCCACGACGGAACGGAGACGGTATATGCGTTTGGGGTGAGAGAGAGGATGTTTGTTTGTGGCAAATCCATGTAGCCATTTTTCACAAAAACTACTAGTCCGATTTTGATGCTCTCTAAAAAGTTAAAATTAAAAAGCAAAATTAATTTTTTTGAAAAAACCCACGACTTTTAAAAGTAATTGAAAAATGATAAAAGAATAAAAAAAAACAACAATAAAAAACCCGCGAATATCCAACGGAGCCCCCGTTCACTCTTTTCAATTTCATCGTAAATAAAAATAAGTATCATCATGAACTACTAATAAAGGTCCCGCTAAAAAATCTCCAATTATTCAAGTTACCATAAAACTGAAAAACTAGTTCATTTCATGGCAGCCATCCTTTTTCAATTACTTTTTAAAAGCCATGGGTTTTTTTCAAAATTTTTAATTGTGCTTTTTCGTTAAAAACATGCGTGGCGTCTCTCGAGCTTCCGAATCAGTCGCGCGCCCGCTTAAAAAAACGTACGCACGTAACGACGACTTCTTCCGCGGTTCACGCTTGCTCCCGCCAAAAGTTTGTGAAAATAGTTCTGCAAGTTGTCGTGTGACGATTATAAACTGGTTTTCGTGCTATATAATTCTCGTTTCATTGGATATTAACCTATACACCACCATAGGTATGTATAGATATGGCCCGAAATTATGACCATAATAACTAGGTAGAGAACATGAGTGTGAATGCGATCATGTCAACGTCTCTTGAGAATGCCTCGAAGGGAAAAACCACTTTATCAATACCTTTAACCAGTATAATTATTGTAACGGTAAGTTGAAGCCTTCTTGACCAATAGAGTAGGAAAAGAAAATTAGAAGAAAATTAGATAAGTGTATAAAATCAAAATCAAAAATCAATCAGCACTTTTTCAACGTCAAACTTTATAAGAGACAGTCCCCAAAAACTCCCCATTTTATACCGTGAAGGCTGGTTTTGAAAAATCTCTCTAGCTTCTATGCTCCATGTTACGAACAGCGCCGAACTAAATAATGGTAAGGTTGGTTCAAATCGCTTGGCAACTGATCTAACGTTGTTATGTGTGAGCGTTGAGTCAACCAATATTGTGGATTTTATTTCTTGCAAATAACATTACCCGAAACCTGACCTCTCAAAACAATAACGAATTTTTCTTCAGCATTAGGTAATTTTATTTATCTATTTGTATTCATATTGTTCAAAGAAGGTTACACAAATACAAGTCAATCATGTTGAAATTAAATAAATAATGCATAACAGATGTTATTTATAAAAACAACAATGTGCCGCCCACAACAAAAATAATACAGTTCAGAAAAGAAAAACAAAACTGAAACGTAGAAACTGATGATTATTCTTATTTGTGTGTGTAGTGTGTGAAGTGAATTGAGTTTATTTATTTTATTTATTCACGCCTTTACGCCTTAACGACCGATCAATGAATTTTAGGTGTATAACCTAGATTAGGACATATGATCTTTTATCGCTGTAGGATGTTCTCTTGTGATTACTTGGAACCTAAACGAGCGAAGCCATTCGTTATAAATGTAGCAACATAATATACTTACATGGAATCCCACGTGAATCCCAGCATGTAGACCATGCGCTATGATTAGCAGAGACACAGCCAGCGTCGTGTCGTACACGAAACAGAACGCAAATAGGAACACCCCAGAACCTGCCATAGCTGAAATATAAAGAAATTAATATTATGAAAGTTCATTATAGGTAACAACTGCACTAGGCCCATGTGTAGTCTACTCTACAGAGTAGAGTTACAATATGTGTCTCAACTATATTGAAGGCTGATAAAATAATAGAGAGTCTTGCCAATCAAGACGTTTTCATAATTACCGATACTATTGGCTGTCCTCCTAATATTGACGATTGACATAATTTTCCTGTTGGCTGCAAAATCAGCAGCATTGCCGAACATAAGGGCCATGATATACAAGGCTATGTATGGCAGAGATGAATACACTCCATTCTGAAAAAGAAAGAACAGTTTATTAAAAATTAGCTTGAAAACAGAATAACCCTTTTATGCTGGCGTCGGTAAATTCAGATATTTAACAAAATACGGCCACCTCTGCCATTTTGCATTTCATAAGAATATTTTTATGTAAAATCAAAATTACAGATATTTTGATTTGATCTTGGGTAGCCATTTGTATTTTTAAGACATCATGCTACAACTAATTAAAATTAAACGCTGACCTACCCTTTTCAGGTCTACATGGAGTATATGGTTCATATATAAAGGTATCTCTGTGAGGATCAAGAGATAGCTAGCAGCACTGCCCGCGTGTGACGCTATGATCCCCCAAACAGCCTTGGATGTAAGGATGTGCTTCCAGGGAGTCTTACGTTTCTGAAAATAAATAAATCATAAAATATGTACAAAGTATCTTCAAATAGCGAAGGGCCTACCTTCGCAGACTAAATGACTGAGAAAGATTTTTTTAAGAGAGATTTTTGACATTCATCCCTTAAAGTGGTTAAATAGATCAAACTTTGTTAGGAAATTCGCCAATTTTACCTATGGGAACTCCTATTGGCCACATGGCTTGCAAGAAAATGTTACACGAGCTTTTTCTCTGATAAGGAAGGAAAGTTAATGAGCGAAGGAAACATTTACCTACTTGATTCAATTTGAACACAGACCTGCGGCAAAAGAAACAAAAATGAGGAAATTTTCTATACTTAGATATAAAATTATTTTTATTTTGAAAAGTGTCGAAACGTTGTTTGAACCAGTTGTAAAATGCTAGCAAAATATACTGTAGATACAAAACTTCTGCATCACCATTCGGAAAAAATAGGCTTAATGCTATTATGTGGGGTAGAAAAAATTTAAAGCTTGCTAATAACTTACTTTAGGCACAATATCAACAGCAATATTCTCCATAATATACGCCAGCTCCTCAGACTTGATAGTAGGATGGTCATGAGGACTTGCGACTCCCAGCCAGCCGAGCAGACCGCAGCTGACCAGACTCAGAGTTCCAAACAACCAAAATGATACAGGCCATCCCAGGATTGGACTACCCGCGAAGAGGCCAGATAGCTGAAAGGCTATTATAGTTCCTGCTTGTGACCCTGGAAAAATAATACAAACAACTTGAATGGTTTAGTACTGACTTTAGTTAACAAATGTCAAAAAATATGAAGATCTATTAAAGCTCTGAAGAATTCATAGTCAATCTTCTGAAATACAAGCACGCCATAATGAGATTTAATACAGAGCTGCTACTATCATGAAAGTATTTGTTCAGGGTTACAAGATGAACTCTATGCAATTTCAACAAAAAATCCTACATTTGTGTATTACTCCTGTTTAGTGCTTATGTTTATAATAATATATCCTAAAATCACATGCATTTTATCTGTCTATTGCAGAATCTACAACAAAATGAACTGCAACAGCAGACAAAGTAATATTTGTCTCCTCCATGTCATTTTAATTAACATCACAATAATTTCAAACTCATTTAACATTAACAAACAAATCTGTGCATAACCACACATTTCACATTCCATCTCTGCAGACGTGAATAAACACAACTAAATCAACATCAACATAAAGTCGTCAAAAGATAAATTAATTTCGGTATACGCGTCAAAAAGATTACATTCGTCGTATCTAAAATGATGCGTCATAAAAGTTATGTAATTTGAGCTTGTGACGAAGCGAGAGGGACTGGCGATGTGAGTTTATGAGATGGTCCCCTTGGGAGTATACGGAAGGATAAAGTGAACGGGACTGATATAAAAGGCTTGTGGGAAGATTAGGGGCTTAGTAATGAGGATGTTGGTCTTGATAAAACATGGGTTGACCTTATTAAGATGCACCTTATTTAGAAACTGACATGGCTATAAAAAGAACCATGTCAGAAAGTAAAGATATTTAATCATGTATGGGTTTACAAGATAAAAGAAAACCGGCCAAGTGCAAGTCGGACTCGCACACGAAGGGTTCCGTACCATTGACTATATTTAGTATTTGTTGCTAAAGCGGCAACAGAAATACATCATCTGTGAAAATTTCAACTGTCTAGCTGTCACGGTTCATGAGATACAGCCTGGTGACAGACAGACGGACAGACAGCGAAATCTTAGTAATAGGGTTCCGTTTTTACCCTTTGGGTACGGAACCCTAAAAAATTAGGTTTGGTTCAGTACAAATTGACAAGACCAATGCCTGTTTGCTTTGGTTACTCCTATGACTTTAATAAACACTACTAACTCTACATAATGAGAACCTAAAAGTATTAAATTGTACTGCTAAATTAAACTGAGGACTAGCCGTTGAATTTATATTAAGAGTACTTATTCTGTACCCAGATAAGACAAGGCGTGAACCAGAAGCACTATCCAAAACAAGTACTATATTCCAACAAGATACACATGCCGTCATGTATAACAGTACAGTGGCAGAAGTTCTCACGCCCTTAACTTACTTGCCCATTGTTCGAGCCACTCGCGACCGGATTGCTTCCTTCCGACACAGTTTATGTTTTACTATCTTGTAACTTGGACGAGAAATCTTATGAAAATGTTAACTTAGGAAGGAAACAATCTATTTTATCACCGCAAATGTTGTAAATTTTAAAGGGAGTGGACAGCCGGTAGAATGTTCACTCTATTTTGTTTTCTTTGATATTATTTTTTAAATAATGTAAGATACGAATGAAAAAGAAACTTATATTATTAGCAGCACAGTCAATTTTCCAAATTAATTAGAAACACAAATTTTAACCTAGAGAATCAGGGAAATGTGTAAGTCCTACAGAAGAAACCTAAAATTAAAGAACTAAGGAACGAATACTAATCTCCTGGTATTCAACGAAACTTTATCTTGACCTTGAATTAATTAGCACCGATATACATTTGGTAGTCAGGAGCTTTAAAACTTCTATTTATATGAAACTCACCTGTATAAATGTAAGTGCTTAGTCTTCCTCTCTCACACAATGGTGCCCACTTGGCCAGCATGGTGTGAATGCTTGGGTACATCGCCGCTTGCGTCATGCCCAGCACTAGTCTGCTACCTGATACAGCAATCCAACCACCCTGAAAGACGATTATAGTAATAATTGTGATTCCTTGATTTCTTCTTTCCACGGGTATCGTAGAGAAATCCTTCTGTGCAACCTTGAATTTTTTAAATGCACAGCGACAACAAACCTGTTTTAATGGGTGTTTAGTCTGAACGGACCAAATCGAATGGACCGCAGTCCGTTCAGACGTAGACAAAAAATGTCTACGTCCGAAAGGACCAGTGTCAAAAAAAACAAATACCATTAAATACATCCCGCTTATGTCGATATTAAAAGACGAAAAATTTGCGTCCAAATAGCTACTCTCAAGATACTTACCACTAGTGCTATCCAAGGTGTACAAATAGAAATGACTCCATTGACAGCCAATGCGAACATTATTGGTAGCTTGCCTCCAAATTTCTGCGCTAGCAGCCCCATAGGCAGCATCATACTCGTGTATCCCACGAAGAAGGAAAACGTTATCATCTCCTGAGTCGATTTGTTCCATTCATATTTCTGAAATGGTAAAGAATATCTTTAAATCTTCTTGCATAGCAAATATCAACCGGGTTTATTCTAGATCTTCCTGCATGTAATATTTGGTGGTGGTCTTTGCCTATCAGTGGGGTAGTATCAGCTACTAAAATGATAAAGTATAGTATTTATTTCACACGGAAAAGAAAAAAAAAGAAAAAAGGAAGGAAAGGAAGGAAGGAAGAAATCGAAGCTGATTTGCTTAATTCTAATTAGGTGATTCCTGATGTTTCTGTTCATGAAAATAAATTCCAAGAATTTGTTGA
The DNA here is from genome assembly GCA_905147715.2 of Xestia xanthographa. Taxonomy (NCBI): domain Eukaryota; kingdom Metazoa; phylum Arthropoda; class Insecta; order Lepidoptera; family Noctuidae; genus Xestia; species Xestia xanthographa. Next base: position 30,680,517 of record LR990649.1, read on the forward strand.
CGCAATTAAGGATCACGATCATAAATTCCTACCACCTAGTCACAAGGTTTTTAAACAATTTGATGATAACAAACAACACTTACACGATAAATGTTCCACCTGCTGATATTTACATTAACATCTTCACAACCTTCAGAGTAACTCCTAGTCCCATTTACTTCACAGCGAGGGTCGGGTACCTTAACCATAGCAACCATCAGGACGCTGAGTTGGGACCTGATGGTGTATGCAATGGTTAGGCATATGAACAGGATCAACGTTTGTACATGCCGAATTCCAAGGCCTTTTGGACGCTCCGGAGATCCTCGAGGCTCTAAAATTTTTAAGGAATATAGTTGCATGTTTATTAATATTTTCGATATAAAGCCTTGTTTAGAATGCGATGTTTGTTGTTATAAGAACAGCACTGAACTGATAAATGATGTGTGGTCGATAGTCTTACATCGTGAACACAAAAAGCATTGATCGGTGTCATACAGCGCCGGTTTGTGGTAGCTCTACAGGTCAACGATTAATATTGTGTCAACCACTTGTAGAAACAATCTAAAAATATTGTTTATTGTCCATAAATGTGTTTGTTATTATCTACATCTGCAGGAATAGTAGTTTTCCTTGAATATGTGATTAAAGGGCAAGTATGTACATGCCGTCGAAATGAAATACCCTTATTTATATAAAATCTAAGATCTCTAAAGACGATGTTTTTCAAAGACGCTGTAGTTCTATTGTCTCTATTTCGTTCTTCTATTCCATGAATACATCACGAGTCAATAGTGACTCTTAAAAAAAGCCATAGAGGTTTATTACACTTAGCAGACCTTTCTTCGGTCACTTCGATTTCTGCTACCAAATCAATATAATCATCGTCATCATCTTAACAAATAAATGATATAGCATTAAACGACTTACCCTCATTCTTCTCATGTTTGGGCACAGATTCGTACACAACCTTATCGCCAGCCATAGCTCCCACCAATGACAGCTAGGTACCGAACCTTCTGCCATCCATCCGAGAATTCTGAGATAGTTACATTTGAACAAGGATAATATATTTGTCCTAATAAACAATAACTGCGTGCCATGAGCTATTTTGATTTCCATTCTTGAATTTATGTAGGTGCTTAACTTTTGTTTGTAAAGGTTTAAAAACATCTGATGCGGTCTTTTTCATGTCTAGATGACCGACACTTTACTCATTCAGATGTTTTATCTTTCTTAAATAAATACAGGCTGTTATATTTATTTTTCTTTTGTTATTAAACTACATATTTACGCTTTTCAGATTTTTCCCTTTACATGTGCTGTAAGTTACATGCCCTTTACATTGCGTCTCGCCAAATTTCATGATTCTGGGTCAACTGGAACTACCATATAGGTTTTCGACACAAAACCAATAGGATACTTCCGGTTGACCTTTAACTGTAAATTTTAGTTAAAAACAAGTCTTACAGCACAAGTAAAGGGAAAATTCCGAAAAATAAGAAAAGTTGGAAAGTAAGGTAAATTTTGGTACTTACAATTTTTTGCGAAAATCTAAATTTACCCATTTCTTTTTATTGTGATGGCTCAGGACCTTGGTTTTTATACACCTAATAGGGACAATAAACTTCAGTATCTCGTATAAATTTCTACTTGCTAGATCAACCCATTCCTGAGAAAATCGGTGGTGACAGACGGACGGACAGACGGATAAGAAAGTGATTTTATAAGGGTTCCTTCTTTACCTTATGAGGTACGGAATCCTAAAAAGAAAAATTTAACAAAAATATTGAACAGCCTGTGAATTCACATTTCTAAACATTGTAATCTATTCAGTACTGTGGTTCTTTTATCACTTATGTAAATAATAAATATTGTTCTTTTAAATTACGTCCAGAACATAGAAGGAAATTATACATGTTCATAATTATTAAAATAGTTATGTATAATGAAAATAGGAAGTAACTTACCAATTGTACATACGTTTCAAAGAAATGTTTAATGCCGTCAAACTGTTACGTATACGAGCATAAAATTTATTTTGTTTTTTTTTAACTTTTTTTTTGCTTTTGGCTGTCAAGTAAAGAGTCGAGTCATAGTCATTATTATTATAGTTGCTGCCAGTTAAGATCGCAATAGCGGTCATTACCCTTTCCTTATTATCTCTTCGTACGAACCAAAACAAAGTAACAAACCATAGTGTGCCAGAGAGAGACAAAAAATAGCAACATCTTTCAACTTTGGGAGCTGACTGTACTGTACAAAAAACAGTTGGAATTTATGGTTGACGAAATGGGATTTAATGTATGAAGATTAAAATAGTTACGAGGGGTTATTGTCATTCGTCACAAAGTTAATTCGCCACGAAAAAAAGAATGTGTAAACTCGCCACAACTCTATTTTCATGAAGGAAAATCCACCATATTGTTTATTTCTGTGCAGATAGCAGAAACATCAAACAATAAGTACATTATAACGTTATTTATTTATTTTTAATAATCACAGAAATTCACATCAAAATCACAGTTCTACTTACAGCTGAAATATACGCTAATATTGTCTGGTTTTGTTCTATTTTAAGGCCGCGTTGTCAAGGACAGCGTGACCTGCGTGACACGCCTAATCCTAAATAAACATGTATTGCAAGTGGCTGATTTGCTTACAACATTACAATTATAAGAAAAAAATAATGTTTTATTTTACAATTTACTTAAACATTTATTTGTATTCAGTAAGTATGTACATTATTTATAATTTACAAATCTAATAAAATAAACTAAACTATCTAACTTAAACTAAAAACTTAAAAAATGGCGTCAAAAAACTCCTCAACACTATCAACTGGAAATGTCCCCAAGAGACTGGTGGCTGAATTCAAATAAATGTTTAAGTAATTTGTAAAATAAAAAATAAACTGCTGGTAAAAAAAATAATAATAGAGAGATAATTAAATCACAATAATAATCACGATTTTTTAATGTTAATTTACGTCTACAAAAAAAATCACAGTTTTACTTACAATTAGATATATATTTATTGCAATATGTTGATTTGCCTTCAGCTTCTAATCGACTTGTATCTTTACTACTTAACTATCGAAATTTTTTCCACTACTAACCTCTACGAACCCGCCTCAGTCAATATTCTAACGTTTGTAGTAATCGTATCCATCTTCAAACAGACTTTATCCAGTAAATATCGCTCCGAAATAAGTTTGACTCAACTTGAGAGTCCTATTACATTTTTTTCGCAAATTTTTGATTTTTACTTCCTGGATTAAATTATTTCGATCGGCGTACACGAATAATAATAATAGCGATCGCCGGATGATTTTCGATTGTTATCGACAAAAATTAGAGACCAGACTGACATGAGAATGAGGTGCGAGCTGAATTGACGCAGAGTTATAGTACTTTAATTTGATTTATTGTGATTTTGTCTTATTATATTGACAAACGAAAACTAATTAAATGTTTTCATTGTAGATAGAAGTTTTAAATCATATTAATTTATTTGATAAAATTGAGTTTATTTGGAATATAATGGACACTGAATCAAGACATTTATGGCTTAAATTACGCTTTCTTTTCGATTTTTTCCGTGAAAACTCAAGGAATTGTAAGAAATTTAAGAACTCCAATAAACAAGTAAAATATTCAACTTATCTATTAGTAATTTTAGCTTTTATAAGAATTGAATATAACAATGTGAATTTGAGCGTCAAAGTTCCATCACCGACGGTTTTCTTGCAAACTGAGTTCGTAAAATATTTATAGTGAATTACACATAAGAAAAATGAAAATGTGTAACTCCAACTTAGAAGAAAGAGAATGGCACTATCGTTATCCATAAGCAAATAATTAAAATATCTTACTGCTGCTGAAAATTACTGCGTCAAAAATCATGAATTTGCGTAAAAAATGTAATAGGACTCTTAAGAGCTTCGAATATTTTCTTTTAATACTATAAAAAAATCTTCCACTACTAACCTCTCCGAACCTCCCCCAGTCAAGTATATCGCTAGTAGTAATAGTACAGGCCTTGAAACAGTATTTACGTCATAAAAATCGTTTTCAAACACTCCGAAACTTTTTTTTCTGTTTTACTTCCAACGAATACAATTTATTACTCTACTCACTACTAACGTTTATCTATGTTAAACGGCCGAAAAACTGATTTTTCGAATTTTGCGGAATGAAACGGAAGGACCTGATTGCCTCGTATATTGACAACAGCTCTCGATCGTACGGGCTGTACTTCCTCTGCGAAGGGCTGAGGTTCCTCGAAAAGAATGGCAGTGGCTGCCTTTCCGCCTTACTCCGCTGCTGCAGTACGGCTAAAAAATGATAGATACAGCCTAGCGAGCGAGCGACCGTGTGATAGCAAAAGAAAGATTTTAGAAATCATTTTCATTACGAGCGCTAAAAACCAATAACTTTGTTTGCTACCAGTAAATTATGTACCTATGAAGACTTGTGACGAATTTACACATAGTTTTTATGCATGTGACGAATATACTTTCAATGTATGGAGTTTACAAAAATGTGACGAATTAACTTTGTGACGAATGTACAATAACCCGTTACTTTTTCACTTGTTTCGCACGTCTTTTGTTTAGTTGTCGAAATGGGAAAGTTTCGAGATGGGCCGGACCCTGTCGTTTTTCATTAGAAAAAATGTTGAAGATCACGATAGATCACGATTCAAGACTTGACAAGTCTTATTTTTGGATTTCAAAGATAAGAACTTTAATAAATGTAGGTGGGTCAATGACCGCTATTGCGATTCTCATTTTGTTGGTTTTTGTTAAATTATTTATTCGTTTATTTTATTTTTTAAATGTGTAGTATCAATATAATGATGTATAAAAATGTTCATAAACAAGAAGTTAGCTTTTTAGACATTATTTTGTACCCTATCACTGTTTTCCTATTTAACCCAAAGGTTGACTGGTAGAGAATGCCTTGTGGCATTAAGTCCGCCTATCTTGTACGTGAAGTTTAAATAAATAAATAAATAAAGTAGAACTTAAATGAGTTATAAATGGGAACTAGTACGTTGTACATGCAAAAGCTACTAACTACATATTTATTAATTCGTAAAAACACGTAAAAAGTAGACAATCTAAAAAGTAGGTAACGTCAGGAGCAGATTCGAGTGTTTAAATACAGTAGCGCCACAATTAACATTTGTGCAAACGAACAATTAAACAGTGTTTGCTAAGAGCTATCTTATCATCGTCACTAAGACCTAAACACATTCATGGAAACGTTATTTACGAGACATTCTTGATAGGAAGTCTTATGTTATATTTTAGCTATTGAATATAACATAATATCACGGCTATAATCCTCGCAGGGTGAGGCAGAGGTTGTACTTTATATTACACCTACATTTCGCCAGTTTATATGATTATCATCATCATCATTTCAGCCGAAAGCCGTCCACTGCTTGACATGGGTCTCCCCCAAAGGGGGGTTTTTGCCTTATATGGTTAAGTCCCATATAATAGAGAGCAATCCTATTGCCATCAATCGGGCACAGATCCGTATTTATGGTTTATGTCAATAATATGGTTTGCCCTTAAACCTTGAGAGGCCTTTAAATAATAATAATAAACCAATTATTTCAGGTAACAAAGCCCCATACATAAATACCTTAACCTAAAAATACATACTAATAACAATTTTTGTTAGTGTATGCCACTTAAAACTATGTTAGTAGCACTTCACTTCCTTTGCCCAGGTGTGGGACAATTCACGCCAACAAAAAAAAGAAGAGGTGTTTGTTGGGTCGGAGTATTCAATTCGGTAGTATTTGTTGAATCTTAGCCGAATCGAAACTATTAGCTAGGTAATCGGCTTTCGTACGGCGCGTGTCGATCAGCAATAATTTTCTCTCGGCATAATTCGTTGGGACATTTTATTACATAATTCGATTTTGCAATATGACTTTGCCGAAATAATGCCTACCCGAAATGTGTGGTAATTCCCAAAAGATGTTCAAATAGCGTTCTTAGTAGTTCAATTTCAAACCCATAGAGTAAGTTTTGTTATTGTACCAGTCTACCATCATGTTATCTTCCGGTCCACACCAGGAAAACAAAACCCTAATCATTATTAAATCAATCATTTCTGCGCAATGACCTCTCCATTGGTCCGTAAGAGAGGAAATTGAATCTTGCTATAATTACATTGACGGTCGATACCAGGAAACTTGAGACACAATCTGATTAGGAATAAGATTCAATATTGTACCCAAAACATAATTCTCTTCGGTTGGCATCTGAGGTTTATTTGTAATAATAAAAATGGTCTTTTTTATCATTCCCGCTTCGGTCAGGTGATTTTGTATTATTTGAACTTTATAAATAAATCAGCTGGTTCGAAATGGCGCAGGAGAAGAGTACCTGGAAAGATATGGGGCACGCGTTTGATCAGCAGTGGGACATACAGGGCTATTGAAAAGTGCATTCACAAAAGGAAAGAGTTATTCGTAAGAAAATACGTAAACATAAATACTGACAAACTTTAAAGTTCGAAAAACTTAAAGTTTTTTTTTAATTCTGAATCGAGACACGTACAACAATTTAGATAGTTAAGCACATGTCCAGCATACAGAACATCTTTGGTACATAAACGTTCTACAAATAGCTTCTGCTACTTTGTTCTTAATAACAGGAATTATTAGGATCTTAACTTTATTATGGATTAAAGACCCCAGTCTCTTAGGACGTAGTACATGGACCTCGCAAAATATTGTTTTCCTCGGACACAATTTTGTACAGCAACAGTTCGAATCTTTATTCCTGGTTATAAAGTTCATTTTAGTTTGAGTAGAGGAAACTCAGAAACTACTACTCAGGAATATCGTTTTAAGGATTAAAATAAGCTTATTCTATAAAACTGAGAGTTATATACTCTTAACAGTTTGTTTCAAGAAACTGAAGCTTATGAGTTATAATACTAAGGCCCACTTGCACCACAAATCGCCAAACAAATTCAAAACATCGTTATGTTTTTGAGTAGCGTTTGATGATGATAGAGATAGAATGCTGTTTCAATCACGTTTTAGTTATATTTAGTAATTAATGGTGAAATTGGACCCTAATTTAAAGACTGTAATGAAATTGGTAATCCTAGGTGATAGTAGTTTAGGACCGATTACAAATTGAGCCGATTTTGACGAGTAGGTAATGTTGTCAGTAAGCTATACAACTTGATCCCGAATAAATGTCAGGCTATCATCGTTGGGAGTTCTCGCAGTCTGAGCAAGTTGGATGGTACAACCTTGCCACCAGTTCTTTTCGACGGTACGGTTGTTCCATTTAGCACTGATGTAAAGGATCTTGGCTTGCACATCGACAGCACTATGAAATGGCATACTCAAGTCGCTCGTGTCAGCCAGAAGGTTACTGGTTCGTTGCGGGCTCTGTACCGTTTGAAAAACTTTTTACCCTCAAATACGAAAACAATGCTTGTACAGTCCTTAATTTTTCCTATCATCGATTATGGTGATGTGTGTTACTTTGACCTGAATGCAGATCTCCTTGACAAACTTGACCGTCTTCTAAATAACTGCATTCGATTCGTTTTCAATCTGCGTAAATATGATCATGTGTCCGAGTACCGGTCTCTTCTTAAATGGTTGCCCATACGTCAGCGTAGGGAGCAAAGGGCGCTAACCACCTTGTTTTCTTTTCTTGTTTCTCCCACTTCCCCTAGTTACCTTGCTCCCCACTTTCAGTACATTTGTGCCAACCATACTAAGAGTCTGCGATCATCGCAAAACCGTGTTCTTCACTGTCCCTCTCACCGTACCGACTTCATTCACAGTTCATTCTTTGTGCAATCTATTTCTCTGTGGAATGCGCTTCCCCAGGAAATCAGGATGGTAACCAATCGTTTAGCTTTCAAAATTAAAGTTCGAGAGTACATTCGCAAGAAGCTGGCAGTTTCATCACAGCGGTAATGTTTTCACTATTGTTTGTCTTTTTATTTTAATCCGTGAATATCTATTTACAGTAATAAATAGTTTGATATATATTTATAGTATTTATATATATTTATAGTATTTTATATATCCTTCTATTTTACCTTATTATTAATTAAATTATTTTCAGATGTACACCTACCACTGCTTGTCTCTGCATCACCCAAAGGTTGACTGGTAGAAAATGCCTATGGCATTAAGTCCACCTCTGTACTTTGTGCTTGAAGTGTTAAATAAATAAATAAAAATAAATAAATCCCTAGTAATTACAGACGCCAATGAAACGAAATTAAATCTAGCTAGCTAATTTAAATAAACTGTTGGATTTATCAAGATTTGTAATCTAAAAGCAGCCTGTTTTAAGTGCTTTCCGAGGCACGAAGAAGTCTCCATAGGTAATGAAAGTTCACCCATTGATTCACATCGTAATATTTTATAATCTGATTATTCAACGAACCGATCGACGATCTCGGCAAGCTCCGCCCCTATCATCATCATCATCATTTCAGCTGAAAGACGTCCACTGCTGGACATAGGCCTCCCCCAAGTGTCGCCACATTGACCGGTTCCGTGCAATTCGCATGCAGCCGCTTCCCGCAACCTTCACCAGGTCATCGGTCCACCTAGTGGGAGGCTTTCCAACGCAACGTCTTCCGGTGCGCGGTCGCCACTGCAGAAATTTTCGGCCCCATCAGCCATTTGTTCTGCGAGCAATGTGCCCTGCCTACTGCCACTTAAGTTTGGCAATTCTTCGGGCTACGTCGGTAACCTTGGTTCTCTTGCGGATGTCTTCATTTCTGATTCGATCGCGCAAGGAAACTCCGAGCATAGCCCTCTCCATTTTTGGGTGACTTTAAGCCTTCTGATGAGGCCCATTGTGAGCGACCACCGAACCCTTAATGGCTCTTATTATTTCTTAAATGCTCAATTTTTTTTTACTTTTATGGGTTTAAAACATTTTCCTATCAACATAAAGAACCATAAACATGCAAGAAAAACCTCCTGCTGACGGTATTCATTAAAGTAAATCTACCTGAAGCAACAGTAATTAATGTTAGCTTCATAGCCTCACAGCCTTAGAGCCAGGCTTCGTAAATATCCCGTCCGTTCAGTCTTTACAGATACCTTGCAAATTAAAAGACTAACTTCAGCTGCAGCAAAAGGGAGGCAGATTTTCAAAATGGCGCGCAGTTTGAATTTTATTTTTCTTCGTTGTTGAATAGATCAACTGTGATGGGTGTATTTGAAAGGAAATCGAGATAAATCGAGATGATTTTTATTTATATTACTGAGAAAAAAAGTGTTGTTAAAAAAGTTTTCTATTTTTTAAAAGTTATAAAATCTTTTTAGAAATTTATTATAGTGGTAATCCTAAGATAACGCTATCCTAAAAACCCTATTGTTTTCATCTATTTGAAAAAAATAATCAACTATGTATTTGCCAGTCGTTGTCCATTGTTGTGACTGAAACTTGTCTTGTTGGCTAATTTCTGTTGGTAGCAGTGTGTATTATTTAAGTAACTTCAAAAGTGTGAGTGCGTCACTAGGATATGCCCACAATTTTTATTTATTTATTTATTTAGCTTTATTTATCCCTTACATTTATTTTGTATTTATTGCGTTGTGTACTTATTTATTTATTTGTTAGTAATGTTAGTGTTTGTACTTAATATAAGATTAGTATTGTTAGGTGTAAGGGCCGCCTTCTGCGGTGAAAGCCTCCTCCAAATTGTTCCAGCTCTCTCTGTCTTTTGCCAGCCTGGGCCATAGGTTTCCGGCTGTTTGTACGATGTCGTCACTCCATCTTTTAAACGGTCTTCCCTTCCTTCTTTTTCTGTTAATTGGATACCAGTTTGTAATAATTTGTGACCATCTTTCATCCGTAACTCTCTGAATATGGCCTGACCATTTCCATTTCAGTGTCAGGACCTGTTTGACCACATCTCTTGCCTTTGTTTTTTTCCTTATCAATGAACTTTTGACTTTATCCTTCAATCTGATGTTCGTGTAACTCCGTTCTATTCCTCGTTGACAGCTTCTTATTTTACTTAAGAAGGATTTTTTGAGAGGCCAGGTTTGGCATGCGTAAGTAAGAACCGGTGTTAGGCAGACATTCATCGCTTTTGTTTTGAGTTTTATAGGTATGGGACCTTTGAAAATTTCCTTCATACTCCAGTACCTATTCCAAGTGCTTTTCACTCTGCGGTCGATTTCTTTTTCTGTGCAAGATTTTGTAGAGATTAGATGACCAAGGTAAATATAATCCACGACATATTCTATAGGCACAGTCTGTACAGATATAGGTATTTGTTCACGGTTTGTCATTATTTTCGTTTTGTCCCAATTGATTTGTAGCCCAACAGTCTCGCTATGATAACTAAGGGAATTTATCATGTGGTTCAATTTGGGGTTCCTTCTATCTGGCAGAATCTTGATGCTCCGAAATTTATTTGGCATAACACACTTGGCATAATCTTCTTTAAACGAATATTTTTAAGGCATAAAAAATATTTAATATAGTTATTGTTTGGCCGAATGTTTGTATGTCCGAATTTACAATGGCATACTTTTAAGATGGCAGAATTTTATTTGGCATAATTACCTTTGGCAATGTTCAAATTCCGCATAATTTCGTTTAGAATAACGTTTATTTAGAGCAGCCATTATTTGGTACAATTTCACTTGGCATACTATGAGGATGGCAGAATTCCATTTGGAATAATTTTATTTGGCATATTGCCATTTCTATAAATTAGCATTTTTAAACTTAAATTAGAATTAAAATATTGTCTTAAAAAGACAAAATGTTGCGCTAAAAAAGTTAGTGACAGAAACGAATCGCTCCAAAACCGACTCCACGTAGTCTTGTCTTCCCTACCCCTAGAGTGTAATTTAAATCCGCGTAGGCGCGGAGGGGTGAGGCGGCCCGTGAGCTGAGGAGCAGGTGGTTTTACGCTCGCCGCCGTAGCTGAGGCTGGCCGGCGAAGCCGGCCAGCAAGCCGAAGCTGCGGTGGTGAGCGTAAAACACATCTGCGACGATAAGCTCGCGTGGAACCGCCGGAACCCTGCAGCGCCGGAGCCGTGACAGAAACCATGCCTGCTGCATGTTGCATGCTTGCTTGCATGCTGCATGCTGGCTGCATGCATGGTGTATGCTGGTTTGCATGTTTGCATACTGCATGCTTGTTTGCATATTTGCATACTGCATGCTTGCTGCATGCATGATGTATGCTTGCCTGATCAGAAATATGCAGCAATTAACATTATCGTCGTATGTTTGTGGCGAAAAAAAAAATGTTCAATAAATTTTACTAAATTGGTAAGAAATACAAATTATTCTAACTATGAATTTTTTGTTATGTGATAGATGAGGCTTTCCATTATTATGCATAATGAAATGTATGCCAAAAGATGATTCTAACTTTAAACTTTCTGTAATATGATAGTTCTGCCTTTTAATGACTATCGATATGAAATGTATGCCAAAAGATGATTCTGATTGTGAACTTTCTGCGATAAGATGGTTCTACTTTTAATTCTTATGCATAAGAAATTTATGCCTAAAGTTGATTCTGACTTACAAAATTATGAGTTTTGAATGTATGATAAATGAGTGTCTGCCAAACGATTTTCTGCGAAATGAAGTTTATGCTATCTACTGTTATGCAAAGTAATATTATGACATAAAAAGTTCTGCTATAAAGGGTAGACCCTTCAATTTGTACGGGTCCTCCGACAGAAGCACTATGTCGTCTGCAAACCTGAGGTGAGAGAGGTACTTGCCATTGATATTTATTCCCATATCACTCCAATCAAGATTTTGGAAGATGGATTCTAAGACTGCGATAAAAAGTTTTGGGGAAAGCGGGTCCCCTTGGTTTACCCCCCTCTCGACTTGAAACGTTGGTCCTCTGGTGTCCAGTCGTACTCTTGTAGAGCTTCTTAAGTAAATAGCTTTGATAAGTTCTATGTAGTCGTGGTCTAATCCTTGCTGGTTTAAAGCCTGCCATATAGAGTCATGTGAAATTGAATCGAAGGCTTTAGAGTAATCTATAAAAGCAATGTATATGGGAAGGTCATATTCCGTAAACCGTTCGATTATTACTTTCAGGGTGTGAATGTGGTCGATGGTAGCGAATGATTTCATGAATCCCGCTTGTTCTATAGGCTGGTTCTCATCGATCTTCATTGTTATACGTCTTAGTAGGGTCGATGCGAATACTTTGTATAGACAGGATATGAGACTGATGGGCCTGTAGTTAGATATTAGCTTGGGGTTGCCCTTCTTATATAATAGAACTATTTCCGAGCATGTCCATGTTTCTGGTAATTCTTTTGTTGTTAAGATGGTGTTAAAGAGCTTAGTGATTGGTTTTATTAATGTTTCTTTTGCAGCTTTAATCATTTCGTTAGTCACTCCGTCAGGTCCTGGGCTCTTTCCTGCTTTTAGTTTATTTATTGATAGCTCTATCTCGTTTTCTAGAAAGGGTGGGACTGGTTCTAGGACTGGTTTGTAATGTATAGATACTGGTTCCTCGTTGTTCTTATTTGTACATGTGTAGAGGTTCTTGTAGAACTGTGTAGCTATTGTCATTAGTTCTCTCCTGTGCGTGACGGTGGTTCCTGAAGTATTCTGAAGTTGTGTCATTACATGTTTGGTAGTTTCTAGTTTTTTATAAGCCTTTTTTATTCCACCTGTCTCTTCTATGAATTTGCTAATTGTCTCTAATCTCCTCTTTTTGATATTTTGTTTTATTTTTTTATGTATTGTCCTGTATAATTTACTCAGAGTTTTCTTTTCTTCCCTAGTTTTGTGTTTCTTGTTTTTTAATAAGTGTTTTTTATATTTCAGAGTTTCTATTTCTTCTGTTATAATTTCTTTATTTATTTTTTCAGTTGTGTCTTCAGTTTGTTTTTTGTAGCCTTTCAGTAAAAATGTCTCAATTTTCTTGTTGAGTTGCTGCACACTGTCTTTTTCATAGCCGGTTAGGGATGGTCGGTCTTCGTTTGCACTTTTGTTTTCTGTGTTTGCTGTGCCTCGGTAGTGAGCTCGAGATACCTTGTTGTTCCCCATATTTAGGGTGATTCTTATCATTCTATGGTCGCTAGGGTGTTGCAAGTTACTCATCACATTCACGTTTTGTATATTTTTCGTGACATTTGTAGCTATAAAGTCGATTTCATTCTTTGATTTTCCATCAGGTGACCCCCAGGTCCATCGAAGCTTATTTGATTTTTTGAAAATAGTGTTAGAAATTTTTAAGTTGTATTGAAGGCAAAATTGTATGAACATTTCTCCTCTATCGTTCCTTTTTCCATAACCATATCTTCCCATTACTAATTCTTCATTTTCTTTGGGGCATCCTATTTTTGCGTTCATGTCTCCCAAAAATATTATATTTTTTGTGCATTTATTCATTGCTTTATCAAGATCAGCATAGAATTTTTCAATTTCTTCTGTAGTGGCTCTTTGAGTAGGTGCGTAAGCTTGGATTACAGAGAATTTCTTTCCATGAATGTCTACATGTAAAGTAGCAACTCTCTCAGATATTGCGATGAAGTCCTGTACGTCTGTATTGTGTTGCTTCTTTACTAGGAATCCAACACCTTTCTCTCCTTTTGTCTTGCCATAGTAGTAGAGACGATATGTGCCCCTGTCTTCTATTTTATAACCTTGCCTTCTCACTTCTGCTAGGCCAATAATGTCCCAGTTAATTTTCGATATCGCGTATTCCAATTCGGCTACTCTTGCTTAAGTTGCTAATGTTCTGAGATTGAATGTCGAAATATAGTATTTGTTTAAGTTTGGAGGGTGGTCGTCTACAACCCCCGCGGTGACGGGCCGTTCTGGGGGAGGGTTTGTAGGTTTTGTGTTTCCGTTTAGAATATTCTGTTTGTTTCTTACTACATGCCCACAATAACAAATTTTAATAACAGTCCTTGTAAAATTTTCATAATATTATAATTGCTTAATATAAAAGTAGTCAGTATCACATTGTCCAAAATAAAATTACTCCACTGTCACAAAGCTGTGTCGATGTCATGTCTCTGGAGAGCCAGGTTTGTGTGGCCGTACTCTTCCATCTGCACTTGAGGGTCATCAACTGGAAAAAAAAAACAATTGTTAGTTTAAATAAAACAAGGAAATAATTGAATGCAATATATAAAAAAATCTGTTAGGTACTGCATTTTTTGTATAAAAAAAATAAACTGTATCGTACAAACGCTAAATACGTACACGGAAATAGAACAGCAGATCATACATTGCTCGCCAAAAAATTGCAACGCTACGTGGTGGGGTCTAGAATCATGCTCTGAATCCATGGTAAGAGGTCGCGTCGATGTCCCTTAGGCCCTATGTAAATCTATTTACATTCATTGTAATGAAAGCTGAATTAGAATGGATTGGATCTGGAGCAAAGTAATTGTACCTACATTTGTCTACTTCGATGTAATGAATTACCAAGAACATAGAATAAACGATATAATTTTGAGATGGGTTGACTCAGGTGTTTTTAAATACAAATGTGTCTGTGATTTAATTGTTTTCGTAAATCTACAATTATAAAATAATTTATAGAGGTTTAAGAGTCAGACAATTGCTATTCTATGAGAATTTCCAGACCTAATGCCAAATTATAGCTGTCCTACCAGCAAGGCCTAAGCTTTTATCAATTTGTGTCAGGACTGAAAGTTTAGATGTGATTTACGGCTACATATTCAATTTAATTGCTATCTCGTCATTAAGTCTCGTATCGCCGAACATAACATAACGTCACACCTGTTTCTCCGAAAGATAAGGCAGACAACTAGTATTTATTGGACAACCCCACTTTAGCAGTTATGTATCAGTGCCAAGTTTTAGCGGGTGGGGCTAGCCATCAGCCAGACGGATCTATATAAAGGCTGCTACTGGTTATTTCTCATTTTGCTGTCCTCTCCCAGCGACGCCCTTAGCGTGTAGTCGTTTAGTTTTTAAGTTTTATGCCCTGGCTGGAGGCCTTACACTTAAGGCACCCACAGGATTGTCCGGTTAAGCAGACGACAACCTCTCTAGGTTGAACTGCAAGAGACCATTTTAAAAAAAAAATATTCCTCATAGAAATATCCAACAAGTGGTTGAACTAAAAACATAATAATATGTCTCACCTCTAACACCGTTATAGTGTCCGTACCGCCGCTTGTCGTTGTTACTGACGTGATCCCAGTTCTGTCGCTCGTTGCTGCCGCACGTGGTATAGATCACTGTGCTCACGATGTACAGGCTCGCCAGGGTCAGCATTATCACACGCCAGCTTTCACGGTTACACTGAAAACATTTGAAAGTAAAATCATTATCGTCATCATGATCTGCCTAGCCTTTTCTCAACTATGTTGGGGTCGGCTTCCAGTCTAAATGGATGCAGCTGAATACCATTATTTTACATGGAGCAACTGCATAGCTGACCTCCACAACCCAGTTAGTACTGGGTGATAAGAAATTAAATCATTATGCATACGTTTTGTTTAGTTGTCGAAATGGGAAAGTTACGAGATGGGCCGGAGCCAAAAAAGGCTTATAGTATGAATGAGCATTTCAACAATTGAATAAACGTTTAGGAGTATGAGGAGAGGAACAAGGAGTAAAGTTCCTCAATACTCCATAGAAAAGGGAGGATCCGCCGACAGACGAGTGTTGTGTCTGGTGGGTTAGTCCGACGATTACAGTCCGATTTTTCTATTCGGTCTTAACTCGCGGATAACTTTAATAATATAGATGGCGCTATAGTACTTATTGCATTATGCCCACGAAATTAAATAATATTATGGGTTCAACATGGAATTAAATGCAAGGAGAGCAAAGTTTTTGTGTGGGGTGAAATTTCGCGCATTTCAAATAGATTCATAGTAATCAGAGTAACTTTTAATAAATTAAGTAATGACTTGTTGTTAAGATAGTATGCTAAGCTTTTTTTTAATCTTGTAATGGACCAGTGACCTCAGAAACTTTTGGTTATAATTATTTGACCATTGAATGAGGCAGAGAGCAGCGGTGGCCCAGTGATGGCGGCCCCGACTTACGAACAGTACCTAAGTCATGGGTTCGAACCCAGACAGGCGCATTACTTTGTGTAATTTATTGCATCACCGCTGCTCTCAAAATGGTGAAGGAAAACATCGTGAGGAAACCGGCATGTCCTAGAACCAGAAATTCGAAGACATGTGACATCTACCAACTCACACTGGGCCCGCATGGTGGATTATAGCCTACTCCCTCTCGATAGAGAGGAGGCCTGGGTGAGGAGTGTCCTAGCAGTGGGAACATTAATAGGCTGATGATGATGATGATGAATGAGGCAAACTGCTGGGAATGCTTGCCAACTCAATATAATTATTATTATCAGTTGTCAACTATTAGTCTACGTACCATATCGTCACCAAGAACGAGTCCTGACACAAAAGGCACGGCTACTCCTACAACACTGCTGACCGTGCATGATATCGTCATCAGGGTGCCGGAGTAGTTCTCTGACATGTCCTTGTAAGTACTCTGGAAATAATAAGCACACAGTCCTTGAAATAACGTAGACGTAGAAAAATCATTTATTTGTTTAGCAATTTCATGCACTCTAATAAAAAATGTGTTTTTATTCTTGGCTAATTACTGTGGACCTCATGTTGTTTTTTCTGTGTTCTTGTGTCATAATGATGGCGAACAGTAGACTGCATGGAAGTGGAAACATTTTAACCTTGAGCTGGCCTATCATATCACGGAGATAACATACAATAAGAGGCCAGATTATACTGGTTACACACTGACGTGTGACCTGTCGTGGGTACCTACATATTAGACAGACAAATGAAAAATATTTTATAATAAATGTTTAGTGAACTTACCAAAAATCCACAGAACTGTAATCCTAACAGGCCCAATATTGCTGATAACGCAATGACCGCTGAGGAGCTCCACTCACGAGGAAAATTCGGCAACATCGTTAGTCCCATTACGATTCCTAAAGCTCCTGAAAATTAACAAAAATAAAATATTACTGAATGTTGAAAATGGTTTTGTTTAGTTTTTGGCCTGTTATGGAATGTCAACAACATTTACAAATCATTTTTTGCAATCCTATTCATATAATAAATGCGAAAGTTTGTGAGGATGGATGGATGGATGTTCACGCAAAAACAAGTAACGGATTTGAATAATTTTGCACGCAGATAGTTTATAACCTTTATTAACATTGCATTACCAACACTGCATTTGTAACAAAAAGTGTCCTTGGTATGGCTTCACGCATTTATAATAAAATTCCAGACGCCTTATAAGAATTAAACTTTACAATGAAATTATTCTTGATTGATAAATGTTATTACACTATTGATGAATACTTAAATGACGAATTAATTTAGAATTACAAAATAATATTGATTTATTAATATTGACTGACATTAAATAACTTTGACATTTTAATTATTCTGACATAGTTTTTTACCGTACCCCATTGCATGATTTTCAAATATTTTAGTAATAATTGTAATCCTCAGCTATAGCATAGCGCTCTGTTCATCGAACATAACATCTGTACTTATTTTTTACCTATGTTAACAAATAAATTATGATTTGATTTGATTAAACATATAGGATACTTTTTAACCCGGAAATATTATCCTGACGGACAATTATCAAAGCCCACAAAGCTAGTACATACCTAAGCCATTGATAACTTTTCTGAAGAAACTGGCGCTGAAGATGTAGTGAATGTATTTGATGGTGTAGAGCCAGTCAATGATCGGGTTCAACACGATGTATACTGATGCCATCGAGATGAAGGGCAACATGGAGTACCAAGCACTCTGAAAGTTTTTAAAGGGGTTATTCATTGTTATAGATTTTAGCACATGCAAACATCAGCTCAGTTTGTCTAGAATCCACTGCTCGTAATAGGTATATTCTATGACAAGCAATGCACACAAATATTTGTCTTTCGCATCTAGACTGCCCAACCACCTTTTCAGAGATCAAATAACTAATTAAATACGTGAAAAATAACTGTACTTCCGAAAGACAGTGACTTTTGTTTGCTTCGTTGAAATATTGAAATTTGAGTTTTTGCCAAAAGAAAAGCAAACCAGTTTTTTTTTTCAAAAACTTTTTTCCTTTTAGTCTGCGGCTCGAGTGTCCCACTCTACGCTGGCTTAGCGTGAGATCTTCTTATTCATGAAATTGCTACTTCATTGGTCCTCGCAACCTCTTGCTTTCTTACATTTCAGAGACCATAATTATTGTTATTAAAATGTTACTTACATTTTCCAGAGAAATCCCGTACATCATTAAATAAGCAGGCACATGAGTTATGAAGAAAATAAACAAGGCATTGCTCGCAGCATGGACGCCAGTCACAGCCCAGAAATGAGAAGATTTGAGAATCTCTCGCCATGGTCGGTTTATTTCTTTCTGAAATAGAAGTTGATTCTTCACAGTTTGGCAAACTCAAAGTTTTAATATTATTTCCAAAATATCTTATTTTATTATTATTGCTCACTTATTTTTATTTTTCAACTTATTACTGGGCAAAGGCTTTTTGACCTCCCACGCGGACGGAAATATCCTATTTTATAAGTTTAATCTGTCTGTGGCAATGTCGAACCCAAACGGATAAACGGAATGTAATATTAAGATACACATCCATTTCATCTTGATTTGCTAATATTAAAAGTTTTACCAACCTTCTTGTAAGTATTCAGTGTGTCCCTAATAAACTCTTTTTCAGCATCTCCAACGGCTTGATGTTGTCCTGGTGAGCTTGCCGTCAAAGTACCCGATATGATGGCCATGGAAAGAGCCAGCATTGCCAAGGAGTAGTACACCAGCTCCCAGCCAAGTGGGGCTGATGATAGCAGACCAGATATTGGGAGAGCTATGATGATGCCTAGTTGGACACCTGAAATAAAAGTCAAATGTTTTATTCGGAAATTATATATGAAGAGTAGATAAAAGTAGCAGACGAAAGAAACCGAATAAATATAAAATACTACGGGAATAGAGACTTCGAACTAACAAAATACTGTTGTAAAACCGTCAACCTGAACAGTGAACAATGTTAACCAAAGAAGAGATCCTGTAAGCCTATAAATAATAATATGTTAAATATTAGGCAGGTAGATATAACGTTAGCAATTTTCTTTATTAGCACAAAACGTAATAAAAGTCTTTGAAATCATGGCCACGTTTATTTTATTCATATTCTGACTAATTATGTAAACACGGATAATGCAATTATAGACTCGGGCAATTAATTTTGAAATCTTTTGAGAATAAAACATAAAAGAGAAGATTTTTATATTACATAAAATAATAAAGGCATGAAAAATTTAAATGAAGAGAAAGAAGCATTAAGCGTGTTAATTAAATTAGTATGCATGGCAGCAAACGCTTAGGGTGGCGGAGAGTGCAGGAATATTACCGAGGAATTGTCTTCTTAAAGTGTGCGGCTATGCATACTGAATAGTAATCACAGAAGTCTAAAAAAGAGGAGAAGTGGTAAGGGGGCGTGTCGGTGTCCGCGCGACATGTCCAGTCGGCCATGTCATAGGCAAATGGCCGTCTCCGCGAACTAGTGTACCTTCAACCGCGATCGTGACAAATTATAGCAATTCCGTGTTGTTCAGGGGTTTTTTCTAAAAACCGAAGCATAAACCTAAACTTTGTTGATCACGGAATTACTTATCATATATAAGTGCAAGTATTTTACTATATTTGTCTTTAAAATCAAGAAAAACAACAAATCGTAAAATATTTGTTGCTTTTACTATGTTATGTTTGTTTTCAAATATCACAGCGAGTGTACTATTTTTGCAATAAATACATTACTCCTTAACCACTACCTAAGTTTGTCGCTAAGTGACTGAACAAGCAATGTAAAAATCACAAAACGATATTTCACTAAGCGGATGAATCACGTAGTACGGCCGCTCCTTCTCGCGACGAGTTAATGATGGGCTTGTGCAGATCCACTAATGTAGGCTATCGACAGTGTCGATTGACGAATTAAATATTACTATTTTAGTTTTATTTTTCAATTTGTCATCCGTTTTATCCCGGTTGGAAGATCGATGTCAAATAATGTTTTTTATGTATTTTGATTATTTTACAGCATAGTAGAGAAATGCGTAACCAACTTTCATAAAATAAGTTAATTAAATTTCAGGTTTAATCGGTGGAGTGTTTTTGGCTTTGAATTATCGTATATTATGCCTTATCCTAGTGCTACTAACTACTGTTTCACTAGGCCATGACAGCCTAAACCAACGTACCCGGATATTTTATTGTTTTAATTTACTTCATAATATATTTTTTAGCAACATATTGTTTATTTTTATTATAATATTATATTCTGGACATTATTTTTATTTAATTATTTTCAGGACCACAAAAAAAAATTACACAATAATAAATGAAAGATTCGATAACTTTCCGATTTAGTCAATCACTAGCGTACCTATGCTTTTACACAACACAACGATAGCGAGTGATGTTTTTGTGTGGGTAAGTTGTACGGTGCATGGTAAATACACGCTGTGTTTGATGTCATAAGGTTTATAATTGCTTGTGTAGTACGTTCAGTTTTAAGAAATGGGGGTGTGTGCGCGACTGCGTATCTATTACTTTTACTGAACTGCGTGTGTAGTAGTTGCCGTGTGGTAGGGGCAAAGTGAAGACACAGGGTTCCGATACATTTTCGTCTTGCGTAGCACATCTCCTTCTTTTATTAAATCAGTGATAGTAATACATGCAATTTTAATATTGCCTTCATTTCAGGAAGACTGTTGGAGTGATATTTTATTCTATTCAAATACTTATTGACTACAACCACCGGGTAGCTAGAATAAACGCAAAAGCTAACAAATTATCAAGCGCCCGTCCACTGCTGTGATGATTGAGTGAATTATCAACAAACAAACAAATCACTTGACCTAGATTCCACTCCAATTTTAATAATTCACTGATTTTCGATCCGGAAATCGAGCGTAAGTCAAATAAATGATTATGAATGAATAACAACAAGTGTAATTTAGAAAATCCCATGACCAGCAATGCACTGCTAGAAGCTGATGATACTTAAGAAAAAAAAAGTAAACAAATCTCTTCTAAATCACGATTTAGTTTGTTTGTTTCAGACGACGTCTGATGAAATACAGCTCCTGTATTTGATGGTATTTAAAATGCCTAATACCTCCATAAACAAAGTGGTTGAATATCTTCCTCTCATTGGGTGGTAGCCATTGGTCAAACAGCGACTGGTTGACAGTGAAGAAGCAAGCGTGGGTCATCCCCATAAAAAGCATTGCGTTGCACGCAGCTGCCCAACCACCCTGAAATAAAAGCTTTGTGTTATTAAAGCGCTCTCACGAATATTCTTGACGATCGATGTAAATAAAAGGACACAGGTGAGACATGATCTTCTTCTTCTTCTTCTATATCGGGTGTTGGTGTCAGAGTTTTTATGCTGCCCAAGGGCCACTGACTTGGCTTTGCATGCCGTCCAGAAACATCTCTCAGGCATGCTGGTTTCCTCACGATGTTTTCCTTCACCGCAGCAAGTGATAATTATACAGTACGCACATTATCCAAAAAATCAGAGGTGCGTGTCTTGGGTTCGAACTTGAGAACTATGACCTGGCAGTCCGACACACCACTAGCATAACTGCTTGTTTAAGACATGATAATATTATGAATGGAAGGGTATACTGATTGATATTGTAACTTTAATTTACATGGAAATAGGATAAGGAAAAAAACGCGCCATTGAAAACAACTGCGACTATATCAAGTAATTAATGTACAGGGAACATGTAGCATCTTATGAAGTTCCTGGCTAAATAATAACAGCCGCTCGGGTCAATCGTAAGTTAAGCCGTGCTTGCTTATGTTGGTCTGTGGATGGGTGACCGCCCACAACATACCGAGTTTCCTCCGTGCCTCGTAAAGCATGTTAAGCTGTTGGTCTCGGCTGTAGATCTTTGACAGTCGTTAGGTAGTCAGAGAAATTCTGAAAACGAGTCTTACCAAGGGGTATCGTATTACCCGGTACTAACTGGGTTGTGGAGATCGGATAGGCAGTCGCTCCATGTAAAATACTGGTATTCAGCTGCATCTGATAAAACTGGAAGCCGACCCCAACAAAATTGGGAAAAAGCTAGGCAGATGATAGAACATGTAGCATCTTAATTACCTTATTGATAATTGTAGGCATTGCAACACAAAGCACCCCATTGACCAGAAGAATGACAGTGGTCAGCAGCTTGCCTCCGATCCTCCTTAAGAACAACTCCGACGGGAGCAGCATAAGAGCGTAGCCGAAGAAGAATGATGATAGAACAGCCCCTTGAATTTTACCATCCCAGTTGTGGATCTGAAAGTTGTTTTACTATGAATAGGTAAACAATACGGACGCACATATTTTCAAAATAAAAAAAGGCTCATAACAAATGATAATTGACGATGATAGTCTGCCTATGTACCACTATTGTACATGAAGTTTAAATAAATAAATAATGCTTTTCTTCCAACATATTCTGTTCGGAAGATCATGCCGTCTTCAAAAGACCTAAATAATTTCTACAACGATTTTCTACTGAATTGACATAAGCCTTTCGCAAGCTTATGTCAGTCGAATACACTATCGACTTTTCCATTAACCAAGGCCATTAGGTAATCGGTCCAGCCTGTGTAAGTGTGTTTTCTTTACCTGTATATAAGTATCATCCCGCCTTGTCTGGTCTGTCACCGCTAGAACTGCAACCCCCATGCTTCCTCTGATGAACCCCATAGTGATGGAACTCGCCAGCATATACATCATCTGTAGGTGTCTGACACCGATCTTGAAACCTAGGAACAGGAAACATGATACGTTTTATTAAGATCGAATGTTGTAAGAAGATCTGTTTTTATCAGCTTCCCTACGTAAATACATAATCTTACTCCCTACATAATCTTGATACTACGATTGTTGGTTTTCTTTGAAACTTTATTTGGGTTCTGTACTGTAGGTACCATATACGATAATGCCAGAAAGACCTTGACAGATCTGGCCATAACTCTTACATAAAGACTGTCTCTAGAGAAATGTAAGGCAATATAATAATAATAAGGCGCAGTCATCTAATAAGTTGTGGGTTCTGTTCTGTAACTAGAAATCCACAGGAATTACAACGTGGCTGCTGGTGGTTGTGAAGATGTTTGGAATTTTGGTGAGACCTGCTACTGAACCTTATGAAGTCGATTCCAGTTCATTCTTGATCAAAAAATTATTTCTTTTAAAGCATTATAAATCAATTTTATCAACAAAGTACAAATAATCACTCACCATTTTTAGTAATAACGCCATAATGCCCATCTTCAAATTGATATCTCAGAAACTCCACGTCCATTTTGCGCGACAACAAAATAACATCAAATTACAACAACGCGTTACATCGACTGTTAGATGAAAAAAAATATGTTTACAACTATCACCTTATCTTTGTTATCTCTAGACTTCTCCTAAAACAATGAATTGTTAGCTTTGAGTAAATAATGCTGATTTTGTAAGTAAATACAACTATCTTTGAAAGTTAGTTTTGAGTTCGTAACGGCACTCAATTTTGTATCTCATCTCCTCGTCTCAAAATTCAGTTTTCATTGGCAAGAACAAACAAAAGGTTTCAAGTGAGAATGTCAAGTATATTCTATTTAAATTATTGTGTGTAACTAGTGCTTTAATGCAGACGTGATGCGTGACAAATACCACGAAATGGCGTCGGAGAGGGCTCAGGAAAATGTAGTCTTTGTTTTAAAAAACAATAGACTGACAGAAACTAGAACAAAACATCATCAAAATGTTTGTAATTACCGAAGGAATCGGCAGAGGGGTACCATAAAATACCTACACCCACGTTTCATGAGTTATAGCTTATTGTCATCAAACGGGCGCAATCCAGACTAAAAATGTTTGGAGGAAAAACCCAATAACACTTAGCCCGACCCGGGGTTCAAACCCACGACCTCGTGCTAAGCAATAGCGCTTGTGACTACTATACCAACGAGGCAGGGAAAATAGTCATTGTTAAAATAAAAATATCCCAACAGAAAGTAGAACGAGACGCATCTCTTTCGCAAATGAAAGTACTTTGTTGTATCAAAATGTTTTGGAAGGTTCAATGAATTCTAAATGAGAGGTGTTAAAGAGATTACCAGGATGTCAGACGGAGCGGGGAATGGTAACGATACGGAATGTTCGTATTTATTCTATAAATTAATGTTTCGTTACAGGTTGGTAAGGTATTGAAGATGAAATATAAGACTGACGTCGATAGGTAAATTTTATCTTAAATTAGCATCCCATCTCTGCTCGATATAAAGGGCGTAACAAAACCCTTAACGAAACCAAAAGGCCCTTGTTCTCCCCGTCATTATGATCTGCAGTTTTTTTTTTCTACACCATACCTGGGAACCTTCTAGTTACGGAGATATTAGGGTTTAAAGTTCCAACTTTTTCATGTTTTTTTTTGAATCTATGTTTTATTTAATGTAACCTCCACGACCGTACAGCATGATTTTTCAACTAAACTAGTTGACTACGGAACCCTAAAAATGAGTCGTTTCCCAGCAATAATTTATATGACAAGTTACTTAGTTTGATATTGATTGCTTGGTTCACAGCTTCGTGAAAGGTCCGTTTACATCCTGTATATTAGGTACGACTTGGCAAAACATTGATATGTCTTTAATCTGTGTATGTGTGATGAAAAATATGAATTTATAATTATAATTTACATTTAACCTTACGGAATAAATTACCTAAAAGAAGATGTCATCAAAATCCATTTTATAATTTAAATCATTAGGTACAGTCAAAGGTCAAAATTCCACTTCCACCGCAATGCACATTATCGTTTGCGCTATACGGGCTGCGGCGCCTATACAGCATACGCATATTTATCCGTGTGAGTGATGTTCCAACGCTAACAAATTAACATGTCGTGTAGCATCGCTACGAGTAATAATATAGATGTGGTCAATGTTAGACAAGGATGACAATATCAGTAACTTCTTTTTATCACCGTCTGATTATTTTTTTCATAGTAATGCAAAATTTTGACAAGTTTGCGTAAGTTAACATTAGCTAGATCGGTAACGAGGCTAGTGTGATCGGGATAGATGTGAGTTCGAATCCAAGATGGACCGGTTTTTTATGTTTTATTTAATTATGTTTAATAATTTATTTTTGTAAGTTATTTTGAACAAGTAGATATTATAGTAAATATATTATAAAGGTAATTTATTATTACATGAAGAATAAATGAAGAATACTAAAATAGCAACAGCACGATAACACAAACGCTCGTAACTATGTTCACCAACCAACAACAGCGAATAGTGGAATAATTTATGTGAACTAGTAAAGTAGTTAAAATATGCAGGTAGATTTGAAACAAAGTGAACTTATCACTTTGTTTCAAATCTACCCTCATATTTTAATAACGACGCTAAGATTGAAAATTATTGTAAAACGAAAGAATCTTCGTTTAGTTGTGGAATATATTTTAACATTATATTTTGTTAACAACTCGGCATTTATATTTCACATGTAATACTTAAAAAATGTTTTTCATGTTTGATGTGAGACTCGAACCCGAACACTCGCCATGCGAGGCGCAGTGCTAACCAATTTGGCCACCGTATCACTTACACGACTCATTGAAATTTGTAATAACAATCTTAAGCGGGCAACAAGTTGCTAATGTGTAAGTGTTGTCAAACGTTCTTATAGAAGAAGGTCATAAGTACAACTAATATTGCTTTGCCATTGTGTTGCGAGATTGGCAGTCGACTTCTGACTGTTATAGTACATTCAGACATGAAAGCATAAACACATAGCGATGTATTTCGTAAGTTAATATGGCATTTTTAGGGTACCGTAGTCAACTAGGAACCCTTATAGTTTCGCCATGTCTGTCCGTCCGTCCGTCCGTCTGTCCGTCCTCGCTTAATCTCTGTGACCGTTAGCACTAGAAAGCTGAAATTTGGTACCAATATGTATATCAATCACGCCGACAAAGTGGTAAAATAAAAATTGGAAAAAAACGTTTTTAAGGGTGAAAATATAAAAAAATGATTTTAGGAAACCCCTATTCATTTTTAAATACCTTTCCAACAATATATCACACGTTAGGGTTGAAATTAAAAAAAAAATCACTTCCCACTTTACATATAGGGAGCCCCCCTATATGTAAAGTGGGAAGTGGTTTTTTTTGGAAAGGTATTTAAAAATGAATAGGGGTTTCCTAAAATCATTTTTTGATAATGTCAATAATTTCGGAAATAATCGCTCCAAAAGTAAAAAACAATGTGTCCCCCCCCCTCTAACTTTTGAACCATAAGTTTAGAAAATATGAAAAAAATCTGAAAAATAGAACTTTATAAGGACTTTCTAGGAAAATCATTTTAAACTTGATGGAAACAACAGTTTTTGTACAAAAAAGACAAAAAGTTGTACAAAATAATTTCTGGACTATGTTTGTAGTATATTCGTATATGCAAGCATACATAATAGATACCCACCTTTAAACTCATAAGTGGGGACACTTATTGTGTCGGACGGGAAACTACGGAACCCTACACTGAGCGTGGCCCGACACGCTCTTGGCCGGTTTTTTATAATTATCATCATAATCATTTCACCCGAAAGACGTTAATAATTATGGTGAGTTCAAATTATTTCCGGTTGCGAGTAAGTACTACGCAGTGAGCCAGATTTAAGAACGTGAGTGAAG
The DNA here is from genome assembly GCA_905147715.2 of Xestia xanthographa. NCBI lineage: Eukaryota > Metazoa > Arthropoda > Insecta > Lepidoptera > Noctuidae > Xestia > Xestia xanthographa. The sequence continues at coordinate 30,707,286 of LR990649.1, forward strand.
CCAAAAATAGTAGAGATGTAAGGATCAAAGCAAAAGCAGGTAACCGTGCAGGAAAGACGTGAGTTTATGTACCACGATCGAATTAAATCAAATTAAACGCTTTCTAAATCGAAGCAATAATACAGTTAATGACATTTAGAGCTACCAAGCTATCTCACAAAGGATATAAACCTTACCACAAGAAAACAGAAGTACCTAAACGAAATCTTAGAGACACGTAATATCTGCACAACCTCCTTTGTAATGTTCACGACCTTAGTAGACTTAGATGGGTGTTTATAATTAAATGAGTGGTTATGAACTCTGTTTTGTTACTCAGACTTGCTTTGTAGATGGCATAAGCTGGCTTATATTGCTTAAAACCATTGTGTTCTAGTAAATAATCTAATAATTATTTTAAGTAGACTTTGCTTTTGGTAGGTACTGGTAAAGAGAAATAACGAACTGGGAATCACAATTTTGTACGATTTAACCCAAAGGATAGCGGGTAGAGAGTGCCTTGACTCGTATGAATCACATGAAATTTAAATAAATACTTAAGCCAGTGTTAATCAGTGTCTATATAAGCGGATTTTTAGGTATTTCTACAGCAGCACGGTACGGAATTAGGATTTGTGTCTGGTTGACGGCAATAGGCTCGTCCTCTGTTACTTGGGACTTAAAGTAACTGACGAAAGGTGTGTGAATTTTGAGTATACCTATGGCCATCTCTTGAGAAAAATTGGCGTGTTATTATGATTTCAGTTATAAAGGTATTTACATTTGAGTAGTGACTAGAATTTTTGTGAAAGTTACGAGTGCATCATTTCCTATTGAAGAGTCTCCTAACAAAGCAATTTAATGTTCTGTTATGGCTAGGGCTACGCAAGCTGTTAGAATTGTAGGTCTTTCATCATTATGATCAGCCTCCAGCAGTCCACTGCGGAAGATAGGCCTATTGCACGCCATTTGCATCTCGATTCTCGGCAACTGATAAGTAGCCAGTCAGTAAATCTTGCTTGTTTTTCTCAAGAAACGCTTATTGCCTGTAGGTATTGTTATAGACCAAGACAATAACAAAATATTAAATGGGCTTATTTATGTGGACAAACAGTTCAAAATAACAGGAAAAATAAAATACACAAACACCAATCAAATATGAAGTTTCCATCGCATTCTTTTATTTTATAAAATATTTACATTAGCTGTTTGGAATAACACATAATTTTAATATAATATTTAACTACATGTAACTACATACTTAATCATAATTACAGTTATTTTGAATGAATATGCTTCAATTCGTGAACGCATTATTTTGATATTTGAGTATTAATTATTATTGAAAATAGTTTTCAAATCAGACCAAAACGAAATAATGGAAATGAAGAATGGTAAAATATGAACATGTACCTTTTTTTAGGTGCTTTTGGTAAAATGTCCCATGCCCCGGGGTTGTACTATGGCAAATATCTGACTGTCACATTGGTTTTATATCAAAAACATTCAACCTTAGGGAGGTAAAGTCATTTCGAAGTCGACTATAGTTACAGCTTGTCTTTTGTAACAACAAAGTTTAATAAAAATACGTAGTTCTAAGTACAAATAAAATTACAACATTCACGTCACACATTTCCTCTGCTATAACAATTTACACGTATTCTCCAAGTGCTCTCATTTCAAGTATGTAAATGTGCCTGCCCTCTTTGTGGCCACATTTCTATGCATTAACACTATCATTTTATTCGCGGCCGGCCACGCTTTTACTCTTAATTTCATCTGAAACTGCACTCTCTACTTTAACATCACTAAGCATTTCATTTGAAGTAAAAACATTTCTACGTATATATTCTCGTAAATTATCTCTCATTTTAAAAGTTTCATCTCATAAGTTTCTGAATTGTTTATCTGCATTAAACCATTAGCGTTCAAGTATATCACATTTACTTTAATCTGGTAAAGTGATACACGACAACTGATGCTTTTTACGATGCCTACACATAAGACTACTACTAAGACTAGTTTTTGGAAGTATTTTCATCACCATCAAAAGTATGGAAGTATGTTTTAGCCAAAAAAAGTGCACTGATGGACTTAGGCCTCCCCTGAGAGTCATTCTCGTCACATATAGTAAATAGAGTAGGTACAATAATTTTACAAACTATTCTATTTAATTTAAACAGTCGTGCATTCAGAACTGGACATCACTTTAACAAACTATTCTTTGCTCGTATGTCTAAGTAATTCAGTAGATGAGTGATTGGTTTCAAATGGTTTCCTCAGACAAATCCATTATGATTTTAAGACTCCAAGGAAATTTAGAACAAGCAGCTTCCAGCTGCTGGTCATATTTTTGTTCAATCTTCCTGGAGAAATTACTGTTTGCTTGCTTCCAATTCTTTTTCGCTTCTTCTGTCCAACGTTGGTGTCATTTCCTCTGTTAAATAAACATTCAAGTTAGAATCTTTGCTATTTAATTGTTCATAGAAATGAATTAATTTAATTATCAGTTTACTTTTTTTATTCAACTTTATGATATCTAACATTAAAACAACGTGCTTGGTTGGCTCTCATCTCAGTATATAAAAGGAATAGAATCATGAATAAAATTACCTGGATCAGCTTTCCTTCTGTCTTTGTAGTCTGGGCTGTCCCAGGGCTGTCGGTCTGAGCTGCCAAATATGACGTAGATGAGGTTAGAGCCGATGCCGATGGAGGCAAACAGCAAGAACACTATCCGCCAGCGACTGATGTCCGTCTGAAAGTAAACACAAATAATCATGTAGAAAATTATCATTATACAATATTATAAAAGGTCCAATTGGACTAACTGACAAGATTTCACAATCATAATAGAATTTAATATCCAATAAATGAAGACAAAACAAAAATAAAATATTCTTGAACTCATAATTTCAAATAACTTGATTAAAATTACGATTTTTGTATTACCACAACTAGATACCCATATTCAGAACGTTTAGTAAAACTAGCAATATACAAGTAAAAAATAATATAACATTAAAATAAATAATATAATAATTATTATTGTACAGCTCTATGTCTTGCTTAACTGTTACTTACCGGATCATTCCTTAGTATAAGACTGGTCATGACGGGTGTTAAAATGCTACCAACACCTCCGGCAAAGTTGGTCAAAGACAGCAACACTCCTGCAAACTGTGGCGACAGATCTAGATGATTCACCTGAAAAAGAAAGTAAAATAATTGATAAATAACTACATATAAAAGCTAATGTCAATGTGAATCTGGAATATCACTAGAATGACCAGAATTATTTAAAAACTGTCAAAGTGCATCTGCCAAGATCAAGTGAAATATCGATTTTCAAGACTCTGCAGTCGAAGTATATGTTTTTAGATGAAAGCATATAAATAAATACAGTAATTTAGACAGTTTTCTCACCATAAATCCGGCAGAAGTGAACCCAAACAGGAAAAACACCAAAACTAATATGGCGACGACAATGTTCTTGTGATCGGGGCCCAGAAATGCCAGTGATATGATGCCGAGACCTCCTCCGAATAACGCTGTTAAAAAAAAAACAGAGTTAGACAGACAAGGAACATTTCCTGATGTTCATTCAACGGGAATAAAGATATTTCTTGTACGAAGGAATAAGATTTTCTTCTTCATTCGTATCGATGGTTTGCCTTATCAAATAACTTGGACCTAGTAGGTGGTCAAGTGGCGCGACATCAGTAATGCTTTTAAGTCTTCTAACTTACAGGTGTAAGAACAATTTTTGACTCTCCAAGATGTGGGGCATTATTGTTTTCAGCAGCCAATTTGGGTGCGCAATCGATATAGGAGTTAAGATAAAAGCTCACTTACCAAATGAGTTGAATATTTTCCTACAAGTTCCTAGTGTTAACCAGCCACTGTTGTATATCTTCTGACTTATGATAGCAGATCCTATAGAACCCACCCACATGCCTACGAAGGGCAACGCAGACAATGTGGCACTCTGAAACGAAACAAACAATTTACGTTAATCCGAGTTGCAAAATCATCAACAAAATTTGTTTAAAGATGTCCAATCATCGGATGAAACAATAACTACCTATCTTTAGAAAAATCTAGAATTTTGCTAGCAAAATTCAAAATTTTGCTTTTTAGTTTACGCATTGTGGTTTTTGGTTCAGAAAGGCATCATCGCAAAAGAAACTAAAAATGAAAACGGCAAAATTTTAAAGTACTTACATTCCTCAGTGAGATATTCATGCCCATTTCTAAATAAGTGGGAAGATCAACGAAGAACAAGATGAAGACGGCGCTGCCACCGACGTGTGAAGCCATGATGGCCCACAGCGCTGGAGTACGGAATATTTCGCGCCAAGGTGTTGCTTGTGTTCGCTGAAATTTAAAACTTTGTGTTTAGTCGCTAAGCATACAACCCAGTAGAATTTCGTATCATGAATTTACTTTGAAGAGAATCAAAATTTGCTGCAAACTATTTATTTCTTTGTCATCATCCTACTTATATTATAAATGCAAAAGTTTGTGAGGATGTATGGATGCCTGAATGTGTGTTACTCTTTCAGACAAAAACTACATACAGGATTTGAATGAAATTGGACACACATATAGTTTATAACCTGGATTAATACATACTACGGATACTTTTTATCTCGGTAGAATTACCGAAATCCAAGCGGGTGAAGACGCAGGCATTAGCTAGTTACTACATATTTCCATCCTCATCACATATCGCATCTTTAGATTTTGCAAATTGTATGATGGTTTAAATGAATCCTTACCCTACTTTCAGAACTGGTATCAAGTCCCATTTCAATATAAGTCTTTTCCTCCTCAGTCATCATGGAGTGTTCTCCAGGAGAGCTGGCGGCAAACCAGTACCACAGACCTGCGGTCAGGAACATGATGCCTGACGTCACGTAGAAGATCATCTTCCAGCCTAAAACTGTTTCAGCTAACAGGCCCGACAGAGGCATTGCTATTATTGTGCCTACTTGAGATCCTGGGGGAAGAGGGTTTTGATTGTATTTAAGTTTACATGTAGGAAGATACAATTTAATAAATATTGCCGTGATTGAGATCATGTTCGTGGATGAGAAAGACTAAGAGTGATTGTGTGACAAGCCTATAGTTACACCAAAAACTGCAGATTGCTATCTCAGATGTTACACCATATTGTATTATAGTAGTAGTTTGAATAAGTTATTAGTTTTATGAATAGAAAAATAATCAAACTTCGATGAGTTTTATTTACTTTTTCAATTCTGTTTGAATTAGCATCTCACCTGAATAAACGACACCAGTATAGGTGGTCCTCTCGCTGGTGGGGAGCCACCTACCGAGGAGCGTGTGACTGGCTGGGAATAGGCACGCCTGGGTCAGACCCATCATCACTCGGATAACGCACACCATTGGCCAGCCTCCCTGAAACATTCACATTTTTATTTAAGACTAGCTTCTGCCAGCGGATTCGCCCGCGTGAAATTTGATAATTTTCCCATGGGATCTTACTAACGAGATAAAAAAGTATCTTATGTCTTAATCCAGGTTATAAACTATCTGTGTGCTAATTTTCATCCAAATCAGTTCAGTCGTTTTTGCGTGAAAGAGTAACAAATATCCATACATCCATACTCACAGCCTTTCGCATTTACAATATTAGAAGGATACGTAGGAAATAGGATGAACTCTAGTCCATGCCTCAGCACTATGTTAGCGGCGAATTATATTCTGATTGGTATGGATCCGGTCCTAAATAAAGTGAGAAAATCTTCAGTGATTACGATGACGAAGAGGTTGAAAAGTGTATGGAACTGACATAAGCTACCGAAAAAAGGAAGTCTGGTATGAACAAAAGAGATTGTCACTTGTCTTGCCCTTCTGACATTATTAGATTGTGTGCTGTATATAAAAAAAACTGGCTGTAAAGTCGGTTTACGGACAATAATTTTACCTGATAACATTTTTCATGATATTAGTGATTTTAACTTAAAAACAAATTTCATCCCCCTTTTAACCCAAAATTAAGGTAAATTATGTGTGGTGTGTAAGTAATTTGGGAAATTCAGGATTTAAATTCTAACAACAGCGTTGCGTTAGCTTCCAAGCATACGCCTAGATAATAAATGTTGTAATTTTTACTTCGAAAATTAAGGACTTTCCATACACAACTTTATTCCCTTTTTTAACTCTTTGGGGGTGGAATTATCAAAAACGCTGATACACGTATAAATTAATTTTCAATTGTCAGCCTAAATGCAAGATTTTAAGATCCTAACTTTAAAACTGCCGGACTTTCATACAAACTTTCATCCCCTATTTAACTCTCTTAGGGGTTGAATTTCGAAAAATGCTTCCTTTTTCCTTGTCTACATTACAAAAGGAACCACTGTGAAAAATTACAGTTTTCTAGGTCCTAGGGTTTGGGCTGGGCGTTGATCGCGGCGCGCGTCACGGTGTGACACTTTTTAGTGCGTGCCGGTGTACATCGATTTATAAGACGTTATCACGTCAAAAGGTGAGTATAATGTTAAATAGCTTGCCCCATGGGAAATAGGGAAGATGACAAAAAAAATCTAATTAGTCCGTCAGTTTGATTATCAAAAAATATTTGACTCGTATTTTTTCTTTTGTTACGTATAACAAAATTGACGAAGATCGCCGTGGTATTATTTTTAGTGGGTTATGATGTCACGAGCCCCCACTCCCGAGTTTTGATGCGTTTTATCTTTATCAATATTCACTGATTTACAAAAACAAAATCAAATCAAATCATTTATTCTTTGCAAACATGGGTAATAGGCATAGATGTCCATTAATGATAAAGTTCTCAACAAAAAAATACGTGTCCATCATTTTCCAATACTCTAACTGATGGACTAAATAGATTTTCAATTTTTTAATGTGGAAACTAGCCTATTCATAAAGCATATCGAAAAAAATGTGTAATCAGTTATTCATAACATCCATCCCAAGTCTAATGATATCAAAATCCGACCTACCTATAATTCGAAATAGTTTCAGAGTTTAGGACAAGATCGGACAAGTTTGCTGTAATTGAATTGGAGAGCGTTAATCTAAGTTGTGAGAGATGCATCATTCTAGTGACCCAGTCTGTCGACATGAGGGGCGGGATGTTCCTAATGTGGTATTTGTATTAATGTTGGGACAGGGACGACCGGATGTAATTTTGGGACAGGGACGACCGGATGTAATTTTGGGACAGGGACGACCGGATGTAATTTATTTTGATTAGAGAGACGAAGATTATCTTGGAAATGAAAGCTCTAACTTAAACTTCCTCTACAGGGTGTACAAGTCTACATTACATATCCGTCGTCTAAGCATTCTGTACATCAACCTAATAAAACAATGATAAAAAATAAATTGCGATTTTTATTTAGGTGTTTTACGGTAATAGGAGATGATAGGCGTATAATACAATGCGTTTATTTTTAATAAACTTAGAAGAAAGTTGTGAATTTGACGTTCAATACCTCCAAGCGTTAACTAAGAAAATCTCAGGGATGTTCCGGTAAAAAAAATATCGCAATGACTGGGAAAATAAGTGAATTTCGGATTTTTTTTTATAGTCTTTTCACACCTAATGTAACAAATTTTTATTTGATTTTTTTTTCATTTCAATATTAGTGATTTGAGTTTGAATTGCGAAAGCGATACAATTTTGAAATATACTTAAAATAAATATTCATGATCTGGACTACAGAGAGCTTTTGTTGCTAAGTCACTAAAGAGAATTTCGAAATCATTATAATTGCAAACTAGAATTTGGTGCCAGACTTAGAACTTAATTGACAGAACTTACCAAACTAGCTAACGTTGGAAAGAGACCAGTTAGGCCCATTTGCCAGCAAAGCGACCAATAAGATGGGTTTTCCTCCGAATCTCTTGGCAAGGACACCGGCGGGAATCTGCATGCACATGTAGCCCCAGAAGAACGATGACAGGATCAGACCTTGGATCTTTTTGTCCCATTCGTATACCTGAGAAACAAGTTTAGTATTAAATACAACATCACGCCAGCATCTCCGATAGGTTAGGCAGAGGTTTACCTGTTGACATTTCTCTAGTTATGTGAATCAGTCCAAATGTATTAGTGAGCAAAGCGATTGACAGCAATGGAATGGGAATCGAAACCAAGAATTCGCGCTCAGCTGCAGCACTTGCGACCACTAGATATTCACGTTATGACTATTTATGTTTCTTGATCGTTTGACAGTTCAGTTTTTTCCATAATTTGCTCATGGAATAAAATTACGAAATCATCATAATTCAATGGTAAGATAAGATAACCAAAGCAAAGAAAACTGTGTGACTTACAGAATCATTGTTACGTTGAATATTTGTTTAGTCTTATTCAATAATAAAGAACTCTCGGCTTTGTTCCACATATATGTCACGTAGTGTTTGCGCTGTTGCGCACTGGTGAGCTAAATATAGTACAGAATAGCACCGTGTGACTTTTGGTAAAGATAAGGTCACGCCTTCTATAAACTTTTATTTTCGGGTGTAATTTAAAAGTCACTAAGAGATGAGAGATATAAAATCAAGGTTTTGCAACGTGGTTTTGCAATTGGATCGTGTTCGAAACAAAAACTGTGCTCCAAAACAAATATAGCTAACAGAGAAACTTACCTCGGCAGTGGAACCGTTATGGTGTTTGATGTCAGTCATGGCCAGGATCGCGACGCCCATGCTGCTGCGCGCCAGAAGTAAAGCAACCATGCAGAAAGACATGCAGATCATCTGGACATGACGGATGCCGAAGCCGTGGTCTGGAATGGTAACGATGGTCGATGACTGTAAAGATGATCTAGTGACAAAAGTAGCTGAAGAGTCGGAGAGTCAGTTGGAACTACTGAACGGATTTGGATAGGCACACAGATAGGGGATTTCTGGAAAAAAAAGTAACGATCCCCACTGGTAGGGATTTGCCGGTGGGGATTTCTGGAATAATATTGAGGGCATCCAGAGAAAATTTCTTAAGTACCTTGATTACAGGGCAAAGCAAGTGTCTGTTGATTACACTCACCGATGCAGGAGGTACCATTTTCTACCACTTGACCGTAGACGTCATATTAGTGATGTATGCTACTTGTTTAATATCGCAAATGGTTCAATCGACTGTCCTGAACTTGTTTCAAAATTAACGTTACGCACTAATCAGATGGGACTGCGACAACGACCACTCTTACATGTACCTTTTGCGAACACTAATTATAGGCGTAATGCATACTTTCCGAGAGCCAGTCGCAGTTTTAACGAAGTTTCTTGTGAACCCGGTATTGATCTATTCTGCACCAATGCAAGCACAGTTAGAAAATTATTGGCAAAGCCATTTTTTGTACAGAAGACACCTTCTTGCTCTTGAACCGTTTATTTTACAAGTTAGCTTAAATTATAAACAATTAAATAAAATTAACCAACTTTTGAAATTAATATTCAATAATTTGATCGTAGTTTGTTTGTTTAATTTGTTACATTATTTTGTACTAGGGAACTAATATATATATTTTTTTGTATTTATCTGTGGAAGCTTGTAATTAGCAATTTAGTTATATATTTTTGTTACTATTATGTTATTAGTCTGTAAGCTTTCCTAAAATAAAAAATAAATAAAAAATAATCCCATATAGCATGGATTAAATCGAACTCCACACCAATGTCTTTTTTTAACTTACACGATAAGAACACAAATAAAACTTATGTAAACGGGTATTTTCGCGAATTTTACCTTTAAACCAAACGAAGCGAACAGTCGCTGAAAGGGTCAAGGAACACATAGCAGCGGTCAAAAATCGACAAATAAACAAGTCCGCTATAGCGGAGCATATGATAGACTCAGGACCTAACCACTGGATGGAGTTACACAACCCAAAAATCCTTGCCAGTGAGAAGCACTATTATAAGAGAATGGTTCGGGAAGCGATTGAGATCAAGAAGTATCCTAATTTCAATCGCGAGGACGGCTTCAGACTCTCTTCCGCTTGGAATCCAGTGATCACTGTGCACTCGTCAAGTAAAACCATCTCAGTATACTGACACTGTTAGTGTAGTGTGCTGTCCTAGTGTGAACCGGCCCTAATTAACATTTATGAAAAACAAGTGAGGGTAGTTGAATAAACAGCTTCGCTTTGGTGTGGCGGTACCTCCAATACTTCAGTCTTCCCGCGACCACGGCTGGTGCAATCCAGTCGAAACGTCGTACATTCGCGAAAATACCCGTTTACATAAGTTTTATAATGTCCACACAGATGGTCAAATTATAAGGAAAATCCAATAATCGGTATCAAAGAAAAGAGTGAACATTTTGAACCAATTTGTTTTTAATTACGCAGTAGTCAAGTATTGAACTTTATACTGCTGAGTAAACTTCGCAGTGTTTTCTACTGGTAAAGTTACTTTGTGTTTCATTTTAAAGAGTTATTAAGACATTATTATGTTGCTTTAAATTGTTAGTAGATTATCCTTATAAATTAGTTTAGCTTTCCAAAAATATTGTCAAATCACAATTTTGTAAATTCAGTAACTAGAGAAATAGGTTACTGCAACAGTGTTCTAGCTGCGCCACTTTCTGACGCAGCTAGGGCACTCTACAGACTTGCTATGTTAAGATTTAAGATTTAGTTGATGTACGTATACATTCGATATTTGTTAAAAATTGTAAAAATAACCAGGGCGGCATAATCGCATGTGCGACAAAACCCTTTTTCTAGAATTAATAAAAATAAAAATAATTTCCTTCTGTTAAAGCTTTACCAGTGAATATTATCTATCAAACTTTTAAGTTTAGAGATCCAATATAGTATCATATTTTAAAGCTTGATATTAGTGCTAGAAGTAGACTCTGTTTAACTTTTCTGAGATTACAGTGCGAAAAATCATTATTATTATATTATTAAGTATTATAATAATTACATAATTACTTAAAGCCGTGTGGTATCCGGCAGAGTAGAATAGAACCAACCCATAACACTCACGGGTGTCGTATAAGGCGACTAATGTCTGAGGCAGAACACCTTGCGCCTCCGTAGACCAGAGAATGGGCAGCAGCGTTTTCTGTTAGTCTCTCATCACTGCGATCTCCAATCCGCCTGCCAAGCGTGGAGATTACGGAATTCCTCCCATCATGCAAGAGGCTTATGTCCAGCAGTGGACGTTATGGGCTGTTGTAGTAGTAGTAGTATAATTACATATAATAAAACAGTATAAAAACTGTGTCTGTATTTTGAATATATTTAAAAAGAAATAATTTAGGGGGTTTTAGAAACAGTAATAAAACACGAGTCAAAAAAAAATCTTTTTGTCTGTGTGTCTGTTTGTTTGTACACGCTAATCTTCGGAACTACTGGACGGATTTGAATTATATTGTTTTTGTTGTATAGGTACTAAGTCTGGACAACATATAGGCTATAATTTATCTTAGAAACTTAAACACCTGATGCAGAACCGCAACAGAACAGCAAAACTATAAGAGATACAAAAATGTTACCATAGCAAAAATTCTTCCACGTGATGAGCATTTTCTGCTGAAAGAATAAATTTGAAGATCTGGAACACCTGATGTGGAGCCCCAAGAGCCCAGCTACAGTTATAACATATATTATAGGAATGACGTTTTAGCAAAAGTTCTTCAATCTGATGAGCACTCTCTGTTGACTTATAAAAATCAAAGATCTGGAACACCTGTTGTGGAACTCCAAGAGCCCAGCTACACCATAACACATTTATAGGAATAACGTCTTAGCAAAAGTTGTTCGGTCTGATGGGCATTTCCTGTTGACTCTGGGCAATTATAGGCTTTAATTTATTTTGGAAAATGGAACACCTGATGCAGAACCGCAACAGATCAGCTAAAGTATAAGAGATATAAAAATGGTGCCATGGCAAAATTATTCTACGTGAAGAGCATTTTCTACTGTGAGAATAAATTTGAAGATCTGGAACACCTGTTGTGGAACTCCAAAGCCCAGCGATACTATAACATATATAGGAATGACGTCTTAGCAAAAGTTGTTTAGTCTGATGGGCATTTCCTGTTGACTTACAAAAATGAAAGATCTGGAATGTCTCGAATCGTCTCGTGCATCCCGTTGTTTTCCCGTCCCCGGGTTCTTAGAATTCAACATCAGACGTTTCAGATCAGAACAGGATCCGCATATGAAGTCGCGGGCAGAAGCTAGTAAGAAAATATACAACTTTAACATAGTCCAATACACAAAATCCTTGGTGAATACACAGAAGAAAGACTAAATGACAATAAATAACAAAAAGTAACGAAGAAAACCTTTTTACAGAAATAGAACAGAATGCAAGCTTTTAGTATTCTAATCACGTTTCGTAGGTTTACCATACTTTTGTAACCCGTGAGGTTATTTGACGTGGTCCCATTATTTGAATAGGACGATATGTACATAATCGTTTTCGGTGTTCGCTTCGGTACTTGTAATCGATTCTTTGGGTTTGCTCTCTCTGCTTGGTTGGGCATGGAAATAATATTTTGTATTGAATTGGGGTTAAAAATAAATAAGAGTTAGGGTTTGCTGTTTGGAGTTATAAAATAAATTGATTTCAGGCAAAATACCCATATACAATATACATTATAAATAATGATTGCCTTGTTGGTCTAGATATCTCATGTCCGACTGCTGAGTATAAGGTTTTAGGTTCGATTCCCAGGTCAGGTAAAGTGTTATTAGGTTGTTTCAACAGGAATTTCTCAGTAGCAGCTACGGAGTTTGGATTAGTGCCCGGTTGACTTTTCCATCCTCGTCTGACAGAATGTCACTTCGTCTAGGACGCTGATAAATAAAAACAAACTAAAAATTAAATATTTACGTTTGCTGGTGTTGCCTTCTGAGGCTTTTCTTGCACTTTTGTCCTTATGTTCCGCCATTTTCAGTGTTGACTCCTCACATCACTCCCCGGCAAGGAATGAGAGCCCAGGAGTATTGCTAACTTATTAATATCAAAATACAAGTTCACACCTTCAAAGAAATTTTTACTCTAAGACTAAGCGTACAGGTTTCATTTTACAATCATACTTGAGTGTGGGAGTTTTGACTTTTGACTGACAGGATGTGTAATGTTTGTATCTGAAAGTATACAATTGAGGTATTACTATTTGACATAGTGATGTGGAATATTTTGAGATGTCGGTATCGTGTATTGTTTTGTTTTGTGGATATGCTTGACAAATATTTAAAACCGTGTCATCTATTGAAGTGGGTTTACATAGAAACCAGTCGTATGATTGCAATCTGTCATTAAAATTCACAAATTAAATTTAAAATTCTGTAATTTGTTTTTGTCGTTAGTAAGATTATGTAAGTAATATTAATATGCATAACTTTATTATTATTTATCCGTAAATCCATGATCGAATAAGTATAATTTTATATAAGTAATCTAATTTTACAACTTATACATAATAAAATAAAGTAACTGCTATGGGTGAACTGCATGTGATTACGTGCAATGCCTGAAATAAAATGATTTATTATTATTATTACCCTACAGTTTGCAGTTACGGTGGTCTTTGAAATAAATAAATATCGCTGGACATTACACACAGCGCCATCTAGTGCCACACTAAGCAACGAGGCTTGTGTCGTGGACACCAGATAGTTGATATACTACATAGATATTTTTTGTTTGTAAATACATACTTATTACACATATCAATGACTCTGAAACAAATGTCCATGCTCATCACACAAACATTTGCTTCTACCGGGATTCGAACCCGGGACCCTAAGAACGCAAGGCAGCCTCACTACCGCTGCACCATTCGGGTCGTCAAATCGTGGGTCGTGAAATGGTGCTTACATTCTATGACATAGTTTACTCTTTGCCTAGGTCTTAACTAACTGTACTCTTTATAACGGCCATTTAAATAGATTTAATTTTAGTTGCTGAACAATTACACACAATTATCATTTCTAGCAAAGAGAGGAATTACTGCTAAGTTCAATTCAAAGATCTCCTAATTTCACTAAAAAATATAACTTAGAAAAGGGTTTTCTCTTCATAGGAAGGGCGCCAATTTTTTGCGTCATTGCCTTCAGTATCAAAGAAAAGCGTACTCAAGTGAAGTCTTTGTAAGTGACCAAGAAAGGAGGGTTCAATGAGATCGGACGGCTGATGAAGGATTCTGCTTTGACGGCTTTTGTCTCGATTCTCATTTGTTTCTGTATTCGATTTACTGCCTCGTTCGCGTTGGTCCAGTGGTTCAGGTTCACGAAGTCCTAGTTTCGATTCCCAGTAACTGTAATTGGATAGTTGCTTTAAGAATAGCTACGTAGCAGCCCAGACTTTGTACCTGGTTGATAGCAATAGGCTCCAAACCTATTTCATACTACTAACTGGTGAAATTTGGGTGTACTAAGGGCCTTTGCCTAACTTCTTGCGGGAACTGGCATGATGTTAATTGATCCATGGACCGGATAAATTGCAGACACAGCTCCAGACACGGACAGCCCCATACAAATAATTTCCTCTGTCAGTATTCATTTGTTAAAAGTCAGTTTCTGTCAAGCGCTTTGACCGCTGCTTTACAAATACAGACATACACACATTTATGCTATTAGCAGTTAGATAAGCTATTTTTAGTTATCTATCTGCAGCAGATTCTATTTATTTTAATGTGTACTCAGTGCTACCGTCACCGTAACTGGTTTTATCCGGTTTTGCTATAGTTGTGTCACAGGCGTTTCAATTAATAGTTTTGAAGTAACAGTTAAAATGTCTAGTTATACAGTTCGGGAGACAAATGTCAGAGAGTAGTTCAAACGGATTCATCATCATCTGCTAGACATAATAATATTATGCCTAATCAAGCATCGACCAGTCTTTTTTATTGGTCCAACTTGTGGAAGACTGACTTGTGGACTTCTTGCGTTAACTCTCGGTAGGAACGGCCTCTATTTTCTATCCAATAAGAGATAATTTTTCTTGGCAAGGGCAAGAAGAAGCATGACGTCCATCTTAAATTAAATTAAGTCTTTCATTAATTATACATATTAGGTGTAGAGTTAATTTAATAATTAGACTTTTACCACCATCACTATTTCTTCTGAATTTCTTCAACATAACAAACAAAAATAGGGAATTTTTCCTAACTTCGGTCCACTTTATTTAAACAAGGATTTGCTACCTATCGTTCTGTTAACATAGTATTTTAATTCTATTGGTACACCTGTCATATACATGTTTTATGGGAACTAGTTTTGTCTGGTTTTCAGTCTAATTTTGTAAAAAGCAGCCAAAACCAGTTGCTGGGATTCCATTTTTAGTTTTTTTTTTTACCGTACCCAAGTACGGAACCCTAAAATTAGAATCCCAGCAAAAAAGGAACCCTATTACAAAACGGAAGGGTAAAAATGGAACCCTATTACTAAGACTTCGCTGTCTGTCCGTCTGTCCGTCTGTCTGTCACCAGGCTGTATCTCATGAACCGTGACAGCTAGACAGTTGAAATTTTCACAGATGATGTATTTTTGTTGCCGCTATAACAACAAATACTAAAAACAGAATAAAATTAATATTTAAGGGGGCTGCCATCTGCCTGACGCAGGTCCTCACCGGACTCGGAGTGTTCGGGAGGTTCCTGCACCGAATTGGGCGGGAGGAAACGCCCGGGTGTTTCCATTGCGAGGATCGACCGGAGAACACGGTGGAGCACACGGTGGAGGCGTGTCCCGCGTGGGCGGAGCACCGCCGTGTCCTCGAAGCGGCGATTGGCGGCGGCGACCTCTCGCGTCCGGCCCTGGTGCACGCCATGGTCCGGAGCGAGACGGAATGGGACGCCGTCACCTCCTTCTGCGAAGCAGTAATGCTAGAGAAGGAGGTGGCGGAACGTGAGAGGGAGCGAACCTCTCAACGTCCCGGCCGCCGCGGGAGACGCCCCGGGCGTCGGGGGCCACCACCACGTGGCCCCCAGCCACCGTAGGCGCGGGCCTGTGGACGGTGGGCTATGGGCTAGCTCGCCGTCCGTCCGTCTCATGACGACAGGCCGTGTCGACGGCGCGTTCGTGTTCCACGCGCGCCTCAAAGAGAGTCAGCAAAAGGGAAGGGGTCCGTAGGGACCGATGCCTGCCGGGGTTGCGGGACTGTTCGAAAGAGATACCGTGGCCCCGGAATGGGTTTTTTTGATGGGAAATCTACAAATAACTCCTCCCGCTCTGGGCGGAGCAGGAGGGAGTGTCAGACTTTTACTGACTAAAACCCATCCATGTTCTTTCTTAGCCCTTTGTGTTCCAGGGCCGCAGTATCTCTTTAGAACAGTCCCTTTTGCTGACATCTCTTTGAGGCGTGCACGGAACACGAACGAACTGTCGAAATCTGGGTGTATTGTACACATCTGCATACCCCCTCAGACCATACAGGCGTGATGTTAAGTTATTTGAGTTGTGCGCTGAACACGATCGCGCCAACTTAGCATTCCTAACTGTCGAAATCTCGGTGTATTGTATACATCTGCATACCCCCTCAGAGCATACAGGCGTGATGTTACGTCATGATGTTGTATAAACAATAAACATCCAAGCGATTGCAACATTCACGGCACATTTGCCGTCTATTTTTGAAGAGTTCCATTGTATATCTCCGAAGATCAGCATCCGATGTTCACAAATTTGTGTTATGTTATGTTCACACATTTAAATGGGACCACATGGGAAGCACCAGCTTTCAAACAAAAAAAGAATTGTCAAAATCGGTTCACCCAGTCGAAAGTTCTGAGGTAACAAAAACAAAAAAAAAAAAAAAAATACAGTCGAATTGAGAACCTCCTTTTTTTGGAAGTCGGTTGAAAAGGACTGTGTTTGCTGATTCCAACGTGTAGATCTCTTTGAAAAAGAATGGGTAAGAAACTCTATGGCACTCTTTTTCCTAGGAGTTTCTGGCCGGTTCTTCTACATATGAAACGACTAACCCGAACCGTGCACCTTTTCCGACTTTTTATATGTGCTCATCTAGACCTATGTGAAATAAGATATTTGTATTTTGAGTTGCTGGTCGTATTAAATTACTCTTTTAAATACAGTAGATAAAAGAACGCCGATACCCTTTATTTTATATCACCCCCAATTCCCATAGTTCTCCATGAACAACTAAAACAAACACCAGAATATTCAAATTCCCCAATTTGAAACTTAGCTGAGATACCAAACTTACCTTGTAAACACCAATGTAACTTATCAAGAGCAGAATTTAAGATCCAACTTCAACGAATCGAAGTCATTAGTAATATCAAAATTAAAATAATGCTGCATTCGTATTTACTTTTATCTGCTATGAATTCTCGATAAATCAGAGGCACAGTTTTTGGGTAGGGACCTATTTAAAATAGTTACAAGGGATCCTAATACCGGTATAAATAGTACTTAATAACTTGTATTTCATTAAAATTAGTTCATCCTTTAAAACGTGAAAAAGAAACAGATAGACCGATATACAGATTTTCTTTCGCATTTATAATATTGGCATGAAATGCAATAATAATTTCAATATGCAATACACATTACACAGTGTGTATGTATCTTGTAACTTGTACTGTAAACTTTGTCTAGCAAATGTTTGTAAAGCACGTGTTGGCGTCACTTTTGCGTTACAACGCAATTACCACTGTGTTTTCTTTCGGTAGTCCTGTCATATCTTATCAACCAATTATCAAAAAGGGTGTGGCGTGAAATACTTTGAGAGACAGCAGACTGCTGCTAGGTGAGTGTTTATGTAGCAAAACCTATATTAAGTAGTGTTTGTAGGCAATAACAGATACATAGAATCAACCGCAAAACGAATTTGATGTCATTTTGAAGTGATTTGAGAAAAACTGTAGAAGATATTATTTTTTAGGATCATTACCTATAATATATTCTTTGGTTATTCCATGATATCTCTGAATTGTCTTTTGATAAGCCTCTAGCGACAAATAAGAGGAAAGGTGATGAAAATAGGAAATTGAAATCATTATGTAATGTTATTAATTCTCAATTTATTTCAATCATATTAATAATACCTACTTACAAATATTTTAAGATCTAATAGGCTCTTACTAACAATAAATTAATATCTATGTCTAACCTTACCGAGTTATAATCAGCTACTTTTATACAGATTTCTGAGAAAATTCTCCGAGTTTTATACACAGTATATTTATTATATTACATCCTTTACTTCATCATCATCATATCATCATCATAACTTTCGATTTTTCAGTCAGAAATATTCTTGGCTGCTTTAAAGAGGTATATAGAATTCATATTGATTACACAATTGCCAGACAGTTAATCATCCACTAGGAACTATGTTCTACATAATTGTTACATTGTTTTAGACTGCAGTATATTTCCTCTTTTCTACATCAATATCATCTTCTATCTATTTTTTTAATAATTTAAGTCAGTCAGTCAGTCAGTCTTAGCTCCTTCCCTGTTCATAAGGAAGTCTTGACGAATGTGTCATTTACTGCACTAACTACTTCAGAAGATTCTTCAATAACCACGGCTGGCTTCGGTGGTCGCTTCTTGCCACCTGTTAAAGATATTGTGTTTTACATATAAAAGCATCATCATATGTAGGAGTAAGGGAAGACCAAAAATACGATGGACGGACTAAAAGTGCGTGACTATTGAGATGACAAGTAACAGAGTGGTATTGAAAGAAGAAGACTTTATTTTATGACACACAAACTCCAAACGGTGTGTGTGGACTTGCTCCACAAACCCCAAATAAATAAGGAAAAGGGCAGGAGAGTGATGAAATGAATTATTTCCACGTAAACTTTTAGCTAGCTTAGCTTCAATTTGGGACAAATTATAAAGAAAGCAATGAAGTAAAAATTTTATGACAAGAATGTTACATAATTATGAAACTTAACTTCTAGTACCATGATAAAAATGTAGAAGTAAAACTTACCATTCATTAATAACTTTTGCAGCGTCGAGCACGGCGCGTCGATCGTGATACACAGGACGAACGCAGCGAGAAATGCAAGCGAGACGTCACTCATGAACCGGTAGATCTGTAAACAATAATAAACGACATTAGTTTTTAAATAAAATAACCTAAAGACTAAAATCGTGTGGTAGGAATCCTTCCACTTGCGATACAAGGTGATTAATGTGATTAATTAAGTAAACTTTGTTGAATACGACGATAACGAAATGATAGAATTATTAATATATTATTTGAAAAATGATCAGAATTTTAATGAAAGTAACTAAATTTCCTAATTTCTCACCGCTAACATATCTTAAGTACTCTTTTACTAACCCCTATGGACTTTGTTGTTTGCAATGAATAAATATTTGATTTGATTTGATTTGAATACTTGATTGACAGATGAAATTTGGAGACTGAAATAAATTTTAATACTCACATTGTTTCCATCACTGAAATAATAAGTCTTGACCCAGGTACCATTAGCGATGTAGATGATAGGCAAGTGAACTAAATATACAGCATACGACAGACGAGCAGGCAGCTTCCAGATTTGAAGAGAAAGGAACCAGTTGATAGGACCTGCGAAAAGAAAATTGTTTAATAGAAGAAAACTTACACTAAACACAACTGCTACTTAAACTGTATTGTTTGTGCACATAAGTATATCCTCTTCTGCAAATTTCGGCACGGAAATAATATTTGCTGTAAGAAAACTCAATTCTGGGTTAAGCTCGCCGTTGTACATAAGCTATATATTTTAATTTGTGTATATATTTTTTTTTAATCTAGTGTGCAATAAAGAATAAGAATAAGAATAAAACTTTCAAAGCAACTATTTGTTTAAATAATGGAACAAAATTGAGGAAGTTATTAAGATTCTCTAGGCATTCTTCCCCCACGTTGGTTTGTTGTTGTAAAAGTACAATACAAACAAGAAACTCCACTTAATCCATTTATATTGTGAGCTAGGAATATTAGCCTCATTTAATGAATTCTCGTAATCCGGCTTTCCCGTTTAGGTACATAGGAATAATGGCAGTAGATAATGAAGAAATAATTTATTTAGAGCTTCTTTGTATTAAGCCTTATTTTTTTTCTTGTAATTTACTACTACTACCTGGATTTTCTTGAAAATGTTAAGGAAAACACGACTTATTAGTTTCTTGTTTCTTTGCTGAATATTACAAAGACCCGGTTTATTGACCGGTAACTATCTTACAATTTGTCAATATAACAAACAATATTAAATTCCAATGGATATTTTGTAGAACTAATTAATAGTAAAATTTTAAGTACAGAAAAACATTAATCAGTTCTTACCTCCATAGCCATGAACACAAGCGAAGATAACCCATCCCAAGCCAATAGCCCAGATAGCGCGCATATAGGCATTGAGGAAGTTATCGAAGGCCTGGGCTGAGTGACCCATCTGCATCACAGGGTAGATTGAAAAGATACAGAACGCCATCATGGCGAGCGACAGGATCCACAGAATGGCCACGTTAATCTGAAATGTTTTGGTATTGTTAGTCATTTTGATAATGAAGTAAGATTGAGATAGTTGTGGATATTGCTATTGATACAATAATTGTTCGCATTGCTAAAAATTCATCTTATAAAGTTGTTATTAATTTATGATATTGTCATTGATTTACTTGTAACTTAAAACTTGTCTTATTTTCTAATCAAGAATGCTAATTATATTACTAAAACAGATTATTACATTTATATTGTATTTTATGATAACCTCATTAAGTTTCAAGCCACCTTGCTTTGATAAATAATTTATTGAAGAGATTAAAACGAATGCTAAATCGAAGGTTGATAACACTTCTAAATACGAAACATACCATGGATATTCTTATCTTCTTATCCTTGCACAGGTATAGCAAGTAGCCATAGATCATGCCAACAAAGAAGGGAGGTGCACGAGCCAAAGTGTTGAGGTAATAGTTCTGGACATAGTCCGGGAACTGCAATATGCGACTGGAAAAGAAATAATAATTAGTAATCGAATAAGAGATTATGACGACCTAATCAAGGGGACCTACATGGAATTATCACAATCACAATTAGTTTGAAGCCAGATCACACGTTTGTTTTAGGAGAAATAATAATATTAATGACTATGCAGAAATTAGTGTGATTCTAAAGCCAATGTTCAATACATTTTATATTATTATTTAGATTTGATATAAAAATACATTCCTAAAATACTTACTCTGGATTAGCAAGCGCAGCAGAATAGTTATTTAAGTAGCTGTATAGCGAAGATCCCACCAGAGAGAGAAGCACGATACCGGTGAGGGCGCACCAGGCGATCCTCTCGCGCCCGAACATGAACACAAGGACAATGGGGCAAACGATGTACAGCTGCATGTCTACTGATAGATACCAGGTTTGGGCCAGACACTGTAAACAAAAGAATAATTACATTATAATCTGAACATTCTGATTTTTGATGATGTTATTTGATGATAAACTAATGAAGGTGTGCCAACGTGGGACCAGTTGAAGTGGCGATGCTTGTTTGCAAGTGATCGATGATGATGAAATCAAAACAAAAATAAAATACTTACAATTTCAAGAGGGTTGACATAATTTTGAATGTGAAGAAGCGCAGCCCACCAGTACTGTCTGCAATTCTCAGCTGCATGAGCCTGATTGAGCCAGTATGGACCGTCAGAGATGTGGTGAAATAGAGAAGCCTGGAGCAACACCAGAGCCGCCAGAAGTGGGAACATCCGAAGTAAACGGTTCAAGTAGAACAAGTGAATGGTCTTGATGAAACGTACTGAAAACAATCAGTCAATTATTTTTAGGTCTTTGTTAACTCATTCGGGATATAATAGGCAAGGAAATTTTTGTAAAAATCCTGAATAATCTTTATTTTTTTTGCGAGCAGCTTATACGTTTAGTTTACTGTCATAATCCCCATATCAGGATGAGCTTGCTAATTAATTTAATCAGCCTAATTAATAGTACGTGCCTATTTATCTATTAGTAAATTAATTTGATAAAATGTGACACCTTGAAATTATGATTGATTTCTAATCCTAGATTTTACATATTTCAACAATGGCATTGTTAATTAATGTGTAATTTTCATTTATTGTTAAAATTTAAGTTTTCTCTTTATTATGGAATGTAAGAAATGGCATTATTTATAATGTAACGGTAAAATACAAAATATATAAAAAGATCAAAATTCAAACAGTTCGGAAACAAACTCTTTTCATCGGTCAAAAACCAAAATAATACACTTACTTCTCGAGATCTTTCCAATAACGGTATACACTGCAAGAATACCGCTGAGCATGAAGAAGGTGTCTACCGTAATTGGGGCCGAGTTGATCCATGTGGCTGAGAAACTAGTAATCCACTGTAAACCAAAAAGATTGGCTATGAAGTCACAATAACTTGTATAACGAAAATGAAATAAACTAGTCACGTAATTTCTCAAATCAGATTAGGACATGGATAGCGCCGAAAAATTTATTTTTTAAATACACAAACATTGTCTGTGTTTTAATTATATTTTGAAAATTAAATAAAAAGTAACAATAAAGTTGACTGAAAAGTAGCATAGTTACTAACATCCATTGTATCTCGAACATTGTGGAGGAATCCGAGCAAGGTCATGCAGTAGGTGTGACCGACCACGACCCACATCATGGAGATAGCTCGGATGCCGTCAACGCACTCCAGAGCGCCGGGGGTAGACTTGAAGGTAAGAAACCGACGGGTGTTGGTGTAGATAGAGAAGCTGACGAGCAGACTGCTGACGCGGGATGAATCTGTAGAAAACAATTGTTTCATGAAGGATGGTGGCTTAATACCGAAGTGAGAAGTCATAAGTTCATAATTTTGTAAGCCAACGTATTTTGGCAGTCATTAGTTTTTGTTGTTATTAAGATTTAAACCTTGATAATTACTTCAGATAAGCAAAACGGCAAATTAAGTCACGTTGGTTTTGTATTGAAAAACACGAGCATTGTTATCGTTTATGTGTATTTGATAAAACAACTGCGCAGCCTAAACGATTGCAGTATCAAATAGTAGTTTTGCAGCAAATATTATTGAATCTTAGGCTTTATCTATGAATATCGTATCGTTAAGTGTAAATACGAGTTTAGCTAGATGACAATAAACTCACCTCGTTTGAATAAGAATGTTTGGATGAGATCGTAACTCGTGCTGACGATGACTAGCAAGCCAATGAAGGAGAAAAGTGCCCTGAAAGAGAAAACAAAAGTTAATACCAAATACAGAAAAGAGTAACAGGTAGCATAAGAATTTCATTTAATCAGTAGGAGAGAGATCATCCTATCAGTTTAGAGAAGCCACTGTATAATACTGAATAAACTACGAAGTAAAAACTGTAATAAAATGTACTTACATAGCAACATAATCAGCAGGAGCAAAAGGTTTGTCATCAGGTAGTCTGCAGTAGTACTCATCGAAAGTAAAGTTTAGATAGGCAATTCTTTCCTGAATGAAGTCTACTGCTTCCGTCGCCGTGCACACGTGAGGGACACAGATGGCCATAACAGCCCTCGAGGTGGCCGCAATCAGCAATGGGAAAATTCTGTTTGAAATATAAATTAAATAAGTAACTAAATTACTTAAAAACAGTTTAAAAGCCAATTTCATTTTTAGCAAAATAAGAAATTTTAGCTAAGAGCCTATGAAGACATTTTTTACTTATTTTTCTGCGGATTATAATAAGGCTTTTATCATAATTTTCTTACTCCAAAATTAAATAGTAAGTAATCCTTTATTAATAACATCGTCATCTGCCTGCCTTTTCCCAAATATGTTGGGGTTGGCTTCCAGTCTAACCGGATGCAGCTGAATACCAATATTTTAAATGGATTGACTGCCTATCTGACCACAACCCAGTTAGTACTGGGTAATACGATGTCCCTTGATAAAACTAGTTGTCAGACTAATAATAACAACATGTTTGAAATTAATCTTACCTCGATTCGATGGGCTCTCCCATTCCAGAAATTCCAAACACGTAGTGCTGCAGAGTACTAAACTGTAGGAGGGTCTTCGTTGCTTCAGGGTTCATGTGATAATCTGGAATTTGACCCCAGTTGATTGGCTGTGGTGGGGCCGGCTCAGTAGTAGTAGGCTCCTCTGTAGCGTCAGATGGCGTTGCCGTTGCAAAAGTCGGGAAAGTAGGCAGAGTCGACGGGAAAGTCCAGTCCGGTGGAAATGTTGGGATATCGTCAATCTCAATAGGGTTCTGGTTTAAGGGAATCCTGATGGTGCAATATTTGCCCTGGAAGTGCATGTTGTCGGCCTCTGTGTTGATCTTGAGGCATTGGTGGTAGTCTCCGAGGTCGTTCCAGTTTCCTTGGAGGATCCCACTTGGAGGCTTGCCGCTGGCATCGATGACTGAAACAATAGTTCTTTGGTTAAGAGAATTGTTCTGAGATACCTCAAACGGCGTAATGCTTTATCGCGCAAGTATTCCTAAAGGGATGGACAGTGTTGGCTGAATTATCAAATATGTAAAAGTAAAAGTAGAAGATTGAGAAGAAATGACGCTTTTCATAAAAAATACTGAGATATTCAGGATATTTTTGGTTTTTTAGTTAATTCATCCAACCTAACGAAACTTTGATGTTCGAGGAAGTTGAATGTTGTGCATTTCCAAACTAGTAAGTAAACTCTTGTAAAGTTAGGCCATTATCTCGAGTATCAGCACTTCACGCATGATCGAGAGTACCGAACTATGTAACAGTACAACTAAGTTAAGTGATTAAGTACCCGCAGTTAGTACAAGCCTTTAAGTTATTACTACTTAGTTTATTACGTTGAGTGTTAAGTAGGTACTTTATACTATGGGCACAATATTACCGTGCTATGGGGCAAGTAATGTGAAGATAATTGTTTTATTATAATTATTAAAGTTTAATATTTAAGTTTAATTCTACAATTCTGTTGAATCGGTATTTGGTTTTCTTAGAAATTGTTAGTAGAAATAACCTTGGGAACATTACGCTGCTGGTTGTATATTGTTGTGATTTTTATAATTTTTATTATATTATAGCTAATTTTATTGAGAATTTCAAAGTTCTTATGTTGTTTGTTAATTTTTTCAGCTATTGTATCCGGGTCGATACATTATCACACAAAAAAATGTTCGCATATTTCCTAAATTATCTTTTAATCACACTAATCACCGCTCAAAGGTTAGAATTTCGTGATTTCCTAAATTTTCAACAATTTGTGATAACTTCGTGCAGATCCTAATCATAGACATGTTCCTTAAAACAAATGAATCACTCTAGTTAATCGTTGATAAGGGCAATTAATCACTTCTATCATTAAAGGAAAAACATTTTGCACGTGTTTGATTTCACGTTTTTTTAAGCATGTGTTGGTGTACTACGAATTGTGACAAGTTAAGTAGTCAATAAGGACCAAATTCAGCTTGACTACTATCATCATCTGCCTAGCTTTTTCCCAACTATGTTGGGGTAGGCTTCCAGTTTTACCGGATGCAGCTGAATACCAGTATTTTACATGGAGCGACTGCCTATCTGACCTCCACAACCCAGTTAGTACCGGGTAATACGATACCCCTTGGTAAGACTGATTGTCAGACTTTTTGGGCCTCTGACTACCTAACGACTGTCAAAGATCTACAAATGACAGCCGGGACCAACGGCTTAACGTGCTTTCCGAGGCACGGAGGAAACTCGGTATGTAATGGGTGGTCACCCATCCACAGACCAACCTCGGCAAGCACGGCTTAACCTAACGATCGACCCGAGCGGCTGTTATTATTTAGCCACGAGCTCCTCCTCAGCTTGACTACTAATCAATATAATATAATCCTATGCCTTTTTTTATGAGTGGAGTTAATGATCTCATTTATAGGCTGGATTAATTAAATCAATTAAACAAAGATGTACTTAAATAAAAATGTGTTTTTGTAAAAGTATTTCAAAACTCTGTAATAAGTTTGGTTTTGCATTAACTTCTAATTTTGATGAGTTTTCAGTAGTTGTAGTCATTCTGAAATCAATATAATGTTCTCTGATTTAAGCTCGATATTTGTGTATGTGGGAATACCATCAATTTGATTTTTTTTATATCTTATGATGTTATTTTGTGTTTCAAATCATCAATCAACGAAATCATGAGTTAGTGATTTTAATCTATACTAATATTATAAAGAGGTAACATTTGTTTGTAAGTTTGTATGTAGGGGGTAATCTCCGGAAGTAATGAACCAATTTTAAAAATTGTTTCACTGGTAGAAAGCTACATTATTCGTGAGTGCTATAGGCTATATTTTTATTTCCGTACTCCCACGGGAACGGGAACTACGCGGGTGAAACCGCGGCACGTCAGCTAGTAATTTATCAAAGGAAACAAGTAATAAAAAATCTTTACAACTAATACTGCATTTAATGTAATAAATGATTATGAGAGGCTTAATGTAATTATATCATTTTGCAAAATATACATAAGATTATAAAATCGCCTGATTCTGTTGCAACAATAAATATATATTACAACATTGACAATAAATATTCTGGGCTTTACACTATCAGTGTGATTCATAATTTTATTAATTTAGGCATATTTTTCTCCGAATGATAGGTTTTTTTTTTAATTATAGTACCCGTCTTGGAAACAAGGAACGAATGGTTTGGTTTCTGGACCAAATAAAATTTCATTAGGTAAATATCTGCGCGATGAGTTTGAACAGTTCTAAAATATGGAATGCGGAATGTGGAATAAATGTTTGTCTTATTTCACTTATGTTGTGTAAAATAATGGTCTAAATACATAACCAAGCGATGCTAATGCAGCAGATGAAACGAAACCATTGTTATAAGATTACGTTATCACACCGGTAACTGTTACCGGTAATTAACAAAATGGTTCCAGTACCTCCAATTACTGGAACCATTTAGTTAATTATCAATGGGATCTAATCATAACGATGAAATAAACTAAAGTTGCCTAATATAAGTAATTTTCATAATTATGTTAAAATCAAAGACTTATAATATTGGAGCAACGAGTTTACTTAAATCGCAGGATATACTTATTGGATTTGAATAAAAATTTAAGTTTGTAGGTATTATCATAGTAGATAGTACTAGTTATCCTTCTTACGAGTTTGAGTAATATTAGGCAATAAGTTTTTTTGTTCTACATGAAGAAAGCTAATATTTTGTTTAAAACAAAGTTTGCTACCTTACAATAATTGGCATACAAATAATAATAAACCCAGAGCCACCCAGTAAGGTGCTATATACAACAACAAAAAAACATGAAAGAAACTCACATAAGTTCCTCAAGTTATTGTTACTCGTCAAATGCAACAACTGCGCTTCACACTGTTCCGAGTCTAGCACATTCTGGTACAAATCCAAGTCAAACGCACTCCTATGACTAAACACTCCGGTGGAAACTATTCCAAGCAAAAATATATAAATTAGAGCACCCATTGCGACTGCTTCTCTTCGAGTATCTACCACTAGTATTGGGAGTAACGCTTCACGAATACATTTATATTAAAATCGATAATAATTGTAAAGATTACTGGACGACAGATAAGCTAATCTTGCTAATTTATCGTTTATTTTTGTGCTGATAACTGAATTAGTGTGCGTACTGTTATCTTATTATGAGGAAATTAGTAAATTATTCTCACCGTTTCACAAAGATTTTACAAAGTATGATCAAAAAGCTAGATTTAGTCTACAGAAGTCTTAAATGTAACAACTCAGCAACAGGCTAAGCCTGTTTATGAACTCCAAAACACATAAAGTCTAATAAAAAATGAACTTAACGCAGAAAGCCGATTGATTACATCTGGTTCTGTAATCTCCTTTTCACCTGCAGCGCTTGAAGGTTTCATACAAGTCCGTCAATCTAACACTGATTACAAAAAGCAAGACTGAAAATGGGTTTCAGGAAAAGCAAGTTAGTTAATGAACCTGAACTCGATGAAAGCTTATTCCATCCGTTGGTACTTTGTAGAAGTTAATTCATCACCACTGCACTTAAAACGATGAGAGAAAAAGTTTTTTTTTTTTTTCTAAAATATGTGACTCATCTTGCGTGGTAGATTACAGCCCACTCCCTCTTACTTTGGACATAACCAGTTGCTGGTGACGTCAAATAATTAATCGATTAAATCAAAGATTAATTAATTGACACCTGGCTGGTGTACAAATAAAATTATCGATTTTTTTGCAAACACTATCTGCCTTACATTATACCCGAACGCAACGAATGTTTATTGCCTATTTATAAATGAAGTTCAGTATTCAAAAATACGCGAGTTTTTTTTAGTAGATAGAGTGATTCAAGAGGAAGGTTTTAGTACATAATTTGCGAGCGGGCGAAGCCGCGGGCATCAGCTAGTAGCCAATAAATGTAAGCTAATGGTTAGTATTACTTTCGTGCAGAACTACACGGCAGATTTTTTATGATGTTCTGTAAGTGACCTCGGAATGGACCTGCGATAACGATAATGGGACAAATGTATGTGATTGACAAACTCTTCCAAAGTGTCAACCGTGTTGGAAGTTGCAGAAATACGAATAATAAAATTGTGAAACCGATAACCACTTTAACTAGGCTCTCTTTTTTAGTGATTTTAATCTACAAAGTGTAGCTGTTTTCCTTTCCGTCATTAATCAGTCATTTCCAAAGTCCACTTTTATTTGAAACTTAATTACCTGAATATTGTTTGCAGGTTTTTTTTTAGCTTGTACGTATTAAGATAATCATGAACGCCAATTTAATAAGATTTTCGTTGTCAAAAGAAAGAGATAAGCTATACTTAAATACATTCGGGATTCCCTTATTACAATTTCAGCAATTGCAAAGTAGAAACAATTATGAACATCATCCAAGATCGTGACACAAAAATTCTAAGAAATTCGAATATTATATTTTTGTGAATCACTTCTGAATCATCAACAGCTTGAGAGTTATCAAAGCGATAAGATACCTTATGTCTTTTACACCAAGATTGATAACAGTTTGAATCAGCTTTATTAATTTGTTTATTTTTAGAATATTGACTGCTGATTTAGGTATTCTTTGTTGAAAGTGGTATTGTGTAATAAAGGATGAATCATATTTTTGTCTAAAAATAAAAAATAAAGAATATTTTTATTCTATAAGGGAGTGTTGACATCAGTCTATCGACGTGCAATTGGCTTGGGCCAGACACATAGTGCCTTATGTATTTGCAATAAAAACGAAATAGATCCTTCATTTGCCAATTTCGGTTTGGACGCCGCAACTCGTCGCCTTATTTGTTTTTGTTGCATGCGTTTATAAGTTTAGTTTTCGACTGAAACGGTGATGGTGAAAACTGGCTGTTTACTAAGCGCATAAAAAATAACAGGATTAATAATTAATTGTTAGGGGTTCACTACGCCTGTTTTCTCCAAAGGATTTGGTAGAGATGTACCAATAGTTAACCCACATTTTGCTAGATGTTAAAAAAATTATGCGTGTGTGTGTTGCTTAAAAACTGTCAATTAATGTATATTAAAATACTATAAACTGAAAACGTTGCCGAAAACTTGATAATTATGTAGACCGGGTATAGTGTCACTTTTTTCAGTGTTGAAAACTTGTTGGGAATGCCTTAAGTACGTCGTATAAACTTTATGTGTGAATTTAGATAGCACTCATTATGTATTATTTTTCAGATGAAGGTTTGTGTCACGATAAATAAATGACGACCGCCGGCATGAGGCTGCCTTACGTTCTTGGGGTCCCAGATTCGAATCCCGGTAGGAGCAAATGTTTGTGTGATGAGCATAGACATTTGTTTTCGAGTCATGGATTTTTCTATGTATAATAAGTATGTATATACAAACAAAAAGTATCTATGTAGTATAACTAACTACTACTACTTAACTATCTGGTGTCCACGACACAAGCTTCGTTGCTTAGTGTGACACTAGATGGCACTGTGTGTAATGTCCAGCGATATGTATTTATTTCTATGTAAAAAAATATTTAATTATAATATAAAGGTATTTTTCTTGTGGGCAGCGGTGGCCCAGTGGTGGCGGCCGAGACTTTCGAAAAGTAAGTTGTGGGTTCGAACCCAGACAGGCGCATTACTTTGTGTAATTTATTTCATCACCGCTGCTCTCAAAACGGTGAAGGAAAACATCGTGAGAAACCGGCATGTCCTAGAACCAAAAAATTCGAAGACATGTGATATCTACCAATCCGCACTGGAACCGCATGGTGGATTATAGCCCATTCCTTCTCATAGAGAGGATGCCTGGGTCCCAGCAGTGGGAATATAAATAGGCTGATGATGATGATTTTTCTTGTGTTTAAACGTATACGTTAAACCTGACTTTGATCATCGAATCGAATGAAATATACCATTATCCAACATAATAATATATTTTATTTCAAAGTACTATTACACGGTTGATTAAACACACTCATATTCAAGATAATCACTGTAAACGGAACTTATCTCCAGACAGTGTACATTTAATTAATCTAATCACCTGTGGTGCGATCAAATACTGATTGATCGAAAACGTGTTTAAAGCTGTGTACCTAATACTAATATTATGGCAATTATTATGGATATATATAATTTATACATTAAACAGTAATATTTTCTAACAGTATAAGTTTTTTTTGCCATGACAAATTATAACGGCTTGTATAATTTTGATCTCATTTTATTCAGCACACTCCCTAGCTGTGAAATAACTGTAGGAAGAATAGTTTACAATAACTATTCTTTAGGGCGGGCATCAGCTAACCATACAACCTTAATCATAATCACCAACCAACAACAACCAACCATCAACCATTATCATCAACCTTAGGTTGTGTTTACCCTAAACCTGAAATATTCTAATATGAAATATTATAATATTCTATTTATAAGGACATTCAATGTATGGGCAGCTAATTTTTTCTAATTTCAGGGTTAGTCCTGAAGTAAGAATTTGTTTATGACTACAATGATTCCTTAAAAGGTTTAAGGCAAGCAAAACTAAGTTTGTATAAACAACTCGCCACGAATTTGCTGTAGGTATTCCTTCCCCCGCCGCACAACCAGTCGAACTATACAAATACAAGAATGAAAAGTGTATGTGTCAAAGCAAGAGCTAAGAAAAGTCTACCGATCTCCCCTGGATCACACCGTCCTGAATTTGGCTCTACATCCCATGTAGGGGGTGTAACTCAGTGGTAGAGTGTCTGCTTCGCATGCTGAAAGTCCTGGGTTCAAATCCCAGCACCTCCAAATTGCATTTTTTTTTGCATTATGTTTTATATCGTATTTTAAACGTTTTTGTTTTTAAAATATATTGTTGTTACTTAGGGTCGGGGGTTTCCAAGTGTTGCATAACAAAACTTACCGGAGTCAATTATAAGGATGAAAACAGTCAGGTTGAATTTATGTTACAATGTTATACTTAACTAAAGTCTGCTGACTGCATAACAGAATTAAGCCAATCTCTCTCGTGTAGGTAATATATTTCAAACAACAATGCAAGCACTAACTTTGTTGGATTATATCTAGCCTGTTAGTTCCAAGACAGGAATTATTTCCCCTTGAGACGGGGCTGCTTAACAGTCTCGTGTGCTCAAATAAGCTTACAGCACAAACAGACATTTTGGTAACTTACCGTCTAGGTAAGTACAGACGAACAAGCTATTTGCTATACAGGCAGATTAATTCAACAGTAAGGCCTAAAGTCCTGTCGTACTAACGTCGGTCGCGTGCGTCGGTCGCACGTAAGAGTATACATTGTGTTCTTTATAGCACCATACGACGCTGACGTGAGCGGCGCGTATTTGCTACTGTTTTTCTCGCTGACGTACAAGACCACCCGTAAGAGACCGACCGTCAGCGTGACAGGAATTCAGGCTTAATACTTCGAAAACTGTAAAGAAAAACATTGAAGCTGCCATGTCACGCTGGAAGAAAACAATCGAACACAATATGTGAAATCATGATATGAATACCAGCGTTGGTGTATTTTGTAAATATTACAGCACCATGCTGAGATACCTTTTGGTCTCGTACAGGACCAATTTTGTATAATCTATGTCTTATTTTTCTTTTTACGTAATTTTGATTCATTTTTTGGTCCCATGCGGGACAAATAAATACTTTTTCTTTTCTTTCTCTCGGCACGGGGCCCATGTGTTGCATTATAAAACCCCACTCTCTCTCAGGTGGTCTGTTTCCCGGCGGCGGTGGCAACACACTATTGGCTGATTATTCAGCAAAATTGCAACTACTTTGAAACGTATTTTCAAGTGTATTAGGTGGTAATTTTTTATATTTAAAAAAAGCAGTTTGACACACAGTATAAAGTGAATATGAGCAGCTAGTTGAATAATATAAAATGTTTGCCTGCGACCAAAAAACTTCTTTGACTGTACTGGCTTAGTTCCTGAATTTGACACGCATTTGCCTACCTCGACTACTTCACTGTTGATTTTGGCTGTACATGAATTAAATGCCGTGTGGTACCTAACCTGCATAGCCAAGGTATGAATAACAGGCTAGTAAATAAGTGATGTAGAAAGTCAATGGGGAGTCAAATATAAATAAAGTTCTGGCCACACTGAAGGGAAACTCGCACAGAGCTCAGAAAGCGATTGCTTGAGCGCAGACTTGGTTTTAAAATTAGTAAATTGTACGCGCGCCTATCTGTGCTAGTTTGAACACCTACATGCAAGTCAATCGACAAACTGGAGCGAATCAATTTGTATCCCGCATCCTGCACACGATTCGCATAGCTTAAAAATGCCAACTTGTTCCCTTGGTAATAAAAACATATCTTGAGATCTTGAATCAAATATATGATAATATGCAATGCATTGGACTTTGGCTAGTACTGTTTCCGCGTTCCACTTTTTATCTTTAGGTACAAAAATAAAAGTACCTAAGTATTGGCAATAAACGTGCTGGATCCTTTAGTCACTTTGGCTTAAGATATAAAGAACAACATCCTTGTTAATTATTAGCATACAATTGATTAATTGCTGAACAAAGGCCTCACACACTACGTCGTTATGATTTTTTACCTCAGAGGACGAAATCACTGTGCCGTCACTGCGCCTAGGAGACAGCATTACTATTAAAATACATGACGTCGAAAGTTCGTCGAGCGCATAAATTCTATCACAGACTGCCTTTGAAGCTATCAGTTTCTACATATATGTGACGCACCGGATTTGTGTCGCACTTGGTTAAACTGGTAGCCGATCTCAACCTAAAAAAGGTAGGCAGATGATAAATATTTGTGCCGTTGTGCGCGTATATCTTCCCGTGGGTGTCGTAAGAGGCGACTAAGGGACTTACCAGAGAATGGGCAGCAGCGTTCTCTGTGCTTTGTAACAACCACACTGCGATCGCCAACCCGCCTGCCAAGCGTGGCGATTATGGCAAAAACCCCCCTTTGGGGAGGCCCATGTCCAGCAGTGGACGTCTTGCGGCTGAAATGATGATGATGATGTGCGCGTAAACGGTGATGTCAAGATTCAAGATGCTTTATTTTCATTATGGTCTTACTTTCTGTAAGACCTTAAACCTTTCTTGAAACCTTTTCTAGGTTTCACATACAGGGTGTAAACAGACACTTCACGAAGCCGTCAACCAAGCTTTCTGTACATCAAACTAAGTGTAAGTAACCCTAAAAACATTTTTTGGGGTGCAAAATCACGTTTTACGGTAAAACTTAATTTAACGCACTCAAAACATTGTTCCGCATTGAATACTATGACAGTCGTGGAGGTATTTAAATTAATGTTACAACATTAAACCCTTGTTTTAAAAAATAAAAATAAACTTTTGAAAAATGGAACTTTCACCCCCAATGTCTCCGTAACTAGAAGGTTCCCAGGTATGGCCTGGAACAAAAAAAATATCGCAATTACCGGGAGAACAAGTAGTGCCTTTCGGCTTCGTTAAGGGTCTATTTAGACCCTTCATATCGCTTACATCCTTCAGCATGCAAACTTAAAATTAAATATTGTCATTAAATTTAAATTTAAAGTAATGTTGTTTAGGGTGGTAATAGTTAACATTGAGGCCTTCTACTGAAGATTCTCCGTGTTCTGTGGGGTTTCCTAGTGAAGTTTTCCCAAAATGATGGAACTATAAATATAACTAATAAACTTCACTAAAATACGAAACTGTAATTACTGTAACAATGTCTGTGTTTATTGTGTGCAAGAAATAATATTAATTCCGGAAAATATCTTCGCAAAACAAAATAAGAATCCGTCTGCTAAACAACACACATTCACATCCGTACCACACTAAATCACTCCGCGGGATTAGTATTCCGTGTCCGAAGTTCCGAACCCCGGACATTCAAAAGCGATATTTGTCCCAGGAAACGGTCCCTTTACCTATTTCTGGCATTCCACACTGTTTGTCCATTTGTCTATTTTCTGGACGAAAAACGAGCCAGTGAGAATGGAAAAACCATTCGTTAGGTCAAACGCCCGCGAAATTACAATCAGACGTATTCAGAAACGCTTCAGGGAAGCTTTTCACATAATAAAATACAAAAATGTATTGTGATATTTATAGTTAGTACTGCACTGTTTCATTTGTGGTCATTGCAAATATTAAGAAGTGTTGCCGTATAACAATGTTTTTTTTTTTGCAATAATGATTCATTTTGATCTTTTTTCATAAAGGTTTAAGTAATTGTTGACAGAAGAACTCGTGATTTAAGTAATAATAACAACCACACGGGTCGATCTGAAAGGTTAAGCAGCATTTGCCGAGGCCAGTCCGTAGAAGGGTGACCTTGCGAGTCTACCTTGCCATCATATTTTATTGTAGATCCTTAAAGTTTGGCCGCTGAGAGAATGCGTTCCTGACATCTGTCAGTTGGTAAAAAAAATTAGCGCGAAATCATAACATTTATTGATAATTGATTTAATGATATCGTTTTTAATAATATTATTTGTGGAAAGGGCAAAAAGGGTAATAATAGGTAAGTTATTTAAGCAATAAGTTATTTATCATCACCAATAATATTAAAACTCGCGAATTGTCAGGAACGCATTCTCTCAGCGGCCGAACTTTAGCAGCCATTACAAGGTAAAGTTAAAAATTCATTTGTTTTCTTATGATGACGAGTCGGTACTTCATATAAGGAAAAAAAACTATGACCAATCGGAACCATGACAAATCGGGCATAACTCGTCAGAAGCCTGAAATTCTGACAACCACGCCTACGAAGGGGTATCGTATTGAGGTTTTTGGGTTGCGGAGGTCAGATAGGAACTCGCTCCAAGTGAAATACTGATATTAAGCTGCATCTGGTTAGACTGAAAGCCGACCCCAACGTAGTTGGGAAAAGGATAGGCAGATGATGATTAACAAGTTAACAGTTGGCGTTTTACTTATTCAAAGTAAAATGCGAATGGAAGATAAGTTAATAAGTATGGTATTTGAACATTTCAAGCTGAAAATTGATCGGTTTATCGGGCCGGTGTCCGCAACGTCTTATTGCACGTGTTTAAATTTTTACTAAGTTAAGCTCACATCATCGCGTGAAAATAAACAAAATGGCACTTAACGTTACCGACGTGAAAGATAAAGAAAATTCTCTTTTGTACGCACACAAAAATATTAATTTCGACGGTTAAAAGGTAATAGGGTGTGCAACAAAAATTAAATTGTTCAGGAGAGCAGTTCAAAGTTTAAAATTGCAGAAAAATGGACATAACTTTTTTATTAATCGTCATAACGTAAAAAATTAAACAGCTCTATGATCACTTAAAATAAAAGCATTAATTGGCTTTTTTATTTATTTGATTCGATGTTGTTTTATCTGGTTTTATGTCGCTAAAATCAATGGATCTTATTTTCTATATGAGGTAATTCGGCGTAAGCTACATCTACACAGAAAAAAATAAAGAGTATAGCAGACTTAGCTACATTTGATATCCGTATACCAAGAGGTAATACGGCATAAGTCACATGACTGTGGAATAACTTAAATGGGTAAAGAAGGATACATGACGATTCACATCATTATGCCAAAAGGTAACGGAGCGCAGGAAACAGTGCTTATCAAAAACATCGTGAGAATATTAGACATTAGCGACACTGTAAGTGGGTTGAAAAAAAGGTATTGTGGTACTTCCACACATCAATATTTCTATAACAAGAGGAACACGAGAACATCCAACATACGGCATTACCTGGGCAAATGGTAACGTGAATTAAACGTTACGTCTTAAAATAATAGAGTCACAACCAACATGATTCTCCTTAGAAATAAGAGTTAAGTAATTGCATACATTTATAGGGTGTTAGTGTTACCCATCATCATTATTGTTCGTACTAGATTACCTACCTTCATTATTATTTTATAATTATGCTTCGACTTAGTTGTTGATGTAATTAAATGAAAACAAAAATACGTTTTTACACTATTTATTATGAAAAAAAAACACAATTAAGTATAAAAGAAAAAATAGTTTTCACAAGAAAAAAATACAATAACCAATCGCAAAGTGTGTTAGATACTACATCAAAATAAAGGTTAGGAAGGTTAAAGGAACTATTATTGCTTAGTCGTCTTTTGGACAATCGACTGCATAACAAGAGGTCAATTGTTTACAATGTGTAACTTAAATCAGGCTAATCGAGATCAATATAAAAATCAATTAATTAATCAGTCTTACTTAGGTGTCTCCTGAAGATTAATTTAGGTAGGTCTTTGCAAAAACCTAAAGAAAAAAATGCACAATCATTACAAAATAGAGTTACAGTTATGTTGACTATTGGTCAACATTATCTTCGATGTCAGCATCGGGCAAAGTATCTTTCACCTTTTTGTTGAAAGTTAAAGCTAAGTACTCTGCCTGAAACTGTTGAGGTATAGGTAACTTGGTCTGAGCAAAGCTTCAATAAATCTTTATGTTTATTTTCAGTAATTGGCAGGGGTGCAGGATAGCAGTCTAGTAATTCCAGAAACTTTGTTTTGGACGCGAATTCAATACGGGACAAAGGTGTCTCTGGATCCATGGAAAATTTAATCATCGCTGATGTACGGCTCTTCTTAAAAGTGGCGACTCGTATTTTACTTATATTACCCAAAAGATTTCCCATGAAATACTTGTCCCAGGTCCCATCTCTTAAAATCCTTGTGAGTTAACCGCTCTACATCAAAGTGCTTTGGTTTTTGTCTTTCCGTCTGGAATACAGTATACCATTGAGAAGGTGCCAAGATAGTGGTATTTTTAACCTGGTTTTCAATCGTTGCATGTGCCGAATCGACGGTCATGTAGGTATGACCGGTAAGCAAGAAATTCATTTGAATGGATTCAATAGTTCTGCAACGTTGCAGAGTCTCTTTCAGCATTGCAAGAACAATTTTGTTCCGATTTTTACCGAGACAGCAATCACAATAAAGAAGAAGTCGTCTTATATTCCCACGTTCGTCAAGCTTCGTTATGTATTTGCTTAATATTGTAGCCATCTTATTAGCACCGCGGTTACGTATCCTGGCTTTTGTGCCAATAATAGCAATAAACATTGCGAGTACCATTTTCGTAAATAACTGCATTGTAAACGGCCAGTTTGCGTGTATAAAACAATAACATGCTATCACCATACGGTGTGTCCAAGACTTTTTGTAAGTCAAAACTTATGTTTATTTTTCTTTCTTTTGATAATAGTTTTCTGGGATAAGCTGATGATTCAATCCTTTCTTCTCTGTTCTGCAAGGCTCCAAAAATGCTTAAAATGCTTATCCTTCGTTCTTCCGTTACAGTACCACAGTTGTTTCCACATTTTTTACCCACGCAAGGGTTTGGTTGGACTTTTTTTTCTTGAGCAACTTCTCCGTTTGTTTTAATAATCTGACCAGATAACCGTTTTTGGGCAGCTTTTCTCTTATTTTTGGGAATCTTTTTTGCCGCTTTGTTACCTAAAAACTCTTCTTCGACGTTAAGAGTCACTAGCTTCCTTTTCTTGCCGTTTTGTTCCGGCTCCTCATCTGAGCTTCCTGCATTGTGCCAAAGGCATTTTTGTTAAAAAAAAGCTATTTTTTCGTCTGACATATTATAATCTAAATAAGATTGTTTCTTTCCTGAACGGGTGATTTTAAATAAGGAGGATTGAGTGTTGTTAGCGTCTATTGCGTTTATAGCGTATATCTAGCGTTATTCGTTTCTTTTCTTTTCGAAAATTATACTTATCCGCATTCGCACAAGTTCTCGCCATCACTGCACACGGTTGACTGATTTTGGAATATGCGTCTCACTAAATAGCTACTTGAGTACAAAAAAATGATACAAATTGGCGTAAGCACCAATAAACAATTAAGCATTGTAAAATAATACGGCGTGAGCGACAACGTTGTATTAAAATAATAAATGGTAGTACGGTTTAACCGATATTTCAATATTAAATTTGATTTTAGTAACTGTGTATAAGCGACAACTGTATTGTAAACTTGTAAATGGTAGTAAGGTATAACCGACAGTTGAATATAAATTAGATTTTAGTAATTGCGTATAAGCGACAACTGTATTGTAAACTTGTTTATGGTAGTGAGGTATAACCGACCCTTAATGTTTTTGACGACAAAGGTAAAGAGGCATTAGCTCCAACTTTCAAAACATGTGCTAATGGTAAAGAGCCGTAAGCGCCTAGAATCTCTACACCAGTAAGAAGTAAAAATACATTACCGACTATAAACCAAAAGTGAAGTCATTTTTACAGGGGTACAAGCGCCTTTAGAGTAAAAAAGGCCTAAAACTCGGTCGGTTACACCAAAACTACACTTTGAAAACGCAGTTTATTGCTTGGGCATAAACGACAAAAAAGTCATTTTAGAGCCATGGGAGTAAGCGCATTCGAAATAGTTGAAAATTTTAAGTAGGATGGCATTCAAAATTTATTTTATCCCAAAATGTCGCTTATACCCTATTACCTATTAACCGTCGATTTGTTTAAAAAATACAGTGATATCCACAACATAAATACGAGGAACAAACACAAATTTGTTGTTCCTGCAACGAGGCTCAAAAAAATAGGGGGTACGTTCAGATGCCAATGTATACGTTTTTACAATAAACTTCCGAGCCAAATTCAAGCACTAAGCCTAAATAAATTCAAATCGTTTATAAAACGGAAGCTGTGCCTGCAAGCCTACTATCATGTTAATCACTATCTCGAAGATAAAAAGGCTTGGGATTAAGCTGCTCCAATGAAATTTGCTCTGTGAATGTCGAAGCTTCGGACTTCGCTTGTTTATTATTTATTCCTTTCTTTTCCTTTTTTTATTTTTTCTTTTCCTTTTTTATACACTCTGACATTTAATGTTTTGACATGTATTTTATTATTTTTATACACTGACATTTAATGTTTTGACATGTATTTTATTATTTTTTACTTTATTATTTTTTATTATTTTATTTGACATTTACTGATTTGACATGAATACTTATTTTGTTAAGTATTTTACTTTTTTTTATCATCATTGTGCCTTTTAATGATTTTTGTGATTTTTATTTACATTCCTTTTGAATAGAACTTGTTATGAATTTTATATGATTATTGAGAATGTGGGGACCATGTGGGTCACATTTATATTTTTTGTTTATTTTTTCCCACAACTGTCTGACAGTTTGAGTACTCTAAGCGACCTACCCAAATGTCCTTTCTTTGGTATTGTTCGTCGTTTCGTTGAGCTCCTTGAGTTATAAGTCGAGCTACACGTTAACTGACAAATGCTTGCACTGACTGGACAGGTCCACTCAAATCTGTATGGTTCTTTCTTCAAAAGACCATATCAGACACTAATCTGCATAGTCCTCATGTGAATTGAGCAAGATTATCTGGACTTTAAAAGAGACTATGACCTCTGAGTTTGTTTCGGCTGTTTTTTCTCAGAGTAGTCAGGTACGAAACACCGGCCCCATCTAGTTTTAAAAAATGACGTGTAAAAGTGTTTGTAAAAACCTACTTGCAAAATAAACATCATTTATCATGTATAATTTATCATTTATCTCACGTTGCTATTAAAGCTGATGAGCCGTGAACGTAGCGTTAAAAAACAAATTCTTTACGATAAAGGAATGGTATGGTCGGTATTTGGCGCAAGCGTAAAGTGAAGCTAAGAGGCTTATTGTAAAAAATATTAAGATTTGTTTAGTGAAAGAAGAGATTTGAAAATCAGTTTTTTTTTTATAATTTCTCCATTTCGGTAGACAGAGGTGTCATATCATAAAGTGTATATTATGTAATTTCTCCAATTATGTAAATCCCGTCATATGGCGCACAGATCGTGGACTTGGAGTGCATTCCAGAATACTCCTGTGAAAATCGATTTGGCAGAACCCAATGCTACTTGTAATTAATAGTACTTTTAATTTATGTCGGTTTTACAAGATTTATTAAAATGATGATAAAACCCTGGACAAATATTGGTGTTTTTATTTTCACATTTTGTTTATAAAAATCAAGTTATTATGACCATATTACCTACGTAGGTATGCTGTAATTTTTACATAATCACAATGACAACAAAAGTTATTGTACAATTTATCAGCTCAGGTACGAAATTATCAATCTAATAGATTTGTTGATTATTCTTACAATAAAAGAATACATAACTTCGCATAAGATAAGTAACCATTATTCTTTATCAAATGATTAATCTTTGTTAGTCATAATTATTCTTGTTGTTTTTGAAGTAGGTAGTCATTTTAATTTTGGACTCTTATTGAAGGAAGAGGATAATAATATAATTTGTTTATTGTACCTACGACAAAAGAGATAAGTATGAGTAACAGTACCTTAATATAGCTTCGTGTATCAGGTTGTAAACTTTCATGAATGGCTCGCTAATAACATTATATTGGTTCAATATCGGCACATTATTATTAGGTCCATTTTCACGAGCAAAGGTATAGGAATGAATGTTCTCGTTACATTTAGCTTATAAGATTATGAATACGACGCTCTTAGAAATCATTGTTCATGTTTTTCGTGTGTACGTAAGTCACAATTTGTACCTTTTCTTTCATAAAAGCATCGTCTACCAAATAATCGAAAGGACAGTGGGCAAAAATGTATGGGCGGACGTGGGCTTGCCATAATATACATGGTTAGGTTTAGATTAGGTTAGTTTCAATGGTAATACTCATAACATAGGTAATTATTTAATAAAAATACAAT
This sequence comes from Xestia xanthographa, assembly GCA_905147715.2. Taxonomy (NCBI): domain Eukaryota; kingdom Metazoa; phylum Arthropoda; class Insecta; order Lepidoptera; family Noctuidae; genus Xestia; species Xestia xanthographa. The sequence goes on from LR990649.1 coordinate 30,748,444, forward strand.
CAGTTTAGATCTTATAACTTCATTAGGTACCTAATTCAATACTTACAGCTGATAAAAATCTAATACAGATCTGTTTTCGGTAGTTATGAAACACAAACCTATAGGTACTTTTTTCTGAATAGTTAGTTCAATTTTCCTTAAAGAACTTCGCTTAACAAATTTTATACAGATTACAGACTAATCTGCAGAACATTCCTTAGTTTCTTTGTCATCGATTTTCAAGCAATAAATGACGTCCATATCGCTAAATGTGTTGTATTTCCTATAATGTACATGATTTTTATATCACTCACTGATTAATTACATACTATGTTTTGTAATACCTATTGGACTTTGGGCGCTTACACGTTCTTATTTGTTAAATAAAGATACTTCAACGATGATTTTTCGATTAAGAATTTGGATGACATGCATGACACACAAGACATACTGTAAAAATTTGCAAAAATACAATTTACAACGTATGCAGAATTTTATTATTTTTCTTCTTATTGCATATCGTGTTTTTAGGGTTCTATACCACAAAAGGTAAAAAGGAACCCTTATAAGATCACTCTCTCGCCCGTCTGTCTGTTCGTCTGTCACCACCGATTTTCTCTGGAACGGCCGGGGTGAACCTAGCAAGTTAAAATTTATACCATATACTGAGGTCAATAGTCCCTATTAGATGTATAAAAATCAAAGTACTGAGTCATCACTACAAAAATATATGGGCAAATTTAGATTTTCGCGAAAACTTGTGGATGAGCGGGAAAGCTAAATAAGACAACAAAATCAACTTGGAAAATAATGAAACGGGACGTTGTAAGACCGCGTGGAGACACATGGTGAAATCGGTCTTTCTTAAGGGTTACAGGGGTGCACGTTACCTTGATTTCCTCGTCGGCAGCTCCTCAGCAAGATTCACAGTGGTTTTCACGCACAAAACACCAAGTTTAGTTTTTCTTAGGAACGCAATGTTCTCGACACACAGGTTCATAGCCAACGAACAAAAGTCTTATGAATGTCTAATGACGGATCACTTCCGCCGTACGTTTGCCATCTCGCTTCCACGAGTACGATAGGTTCCGTGCAAGGAAGGGATGGGAGATAGGGATGTATTACCAACCAATTCGTAATGTTGCCAAATAATTAAATTTAATCTGTGATTTAAATTGGCGCAACCAACTTGTAAGTACTAAAATTTACCTTATTTTTTATTATTGTTTTCGTAATTTTCCCTTTACTCGTGTTGTAAGACAGGTACTTATGCACATTTCTGAGAAACCAAACTCGTAGCCAAGTTCAAGGCCAACTCAATTTAGATAGCCGTCTACCCTCTTAAAAGAAAACGTAAACGTGTGACTAAGATGTGTTTGTTATCAATAGTAATTTCTATCACATTTTATCCAATTGGATTCGTTAAATTATATTCGACTGTAATATTAAAAGTATTATTTTGACTACTGTAGTACCGGCTGAGTTCGTAGATGGCACGACTAACCAATCATACGGCATTAATTGGAATGTAGGCAGAATGGTGGGAGAACGTCACGTTGGTTGTCGTGCCAATCCTGCGAGCTCAGTCGTGCTTCAGACGTTGAGAAATCAACTACTATAACCTCATTTGTTTTCTGAGAATATCCAGTGCTGATTGTGAAGTGTATTTGATTTTGTGTTGGAAAAATATAAGTAAGTACATGACATATTTTATAGTCTATTATTTCTATACCTTATTTTAAAAAGCTATGCACCCAAGCAACGGTTAATTTTGATATTTAAACTATCACTAGATTCTCTGTAAGGGTACAGAGTCCACATTTCAGAAGTGGGATAAAGACTCCTGTTTTGGCCAACTAAATATTTTTTTCTTGCTACCCTAAATTATCTACCTGTGGGGTTTACCTACTTAACCCATTGTGGTATTTTATTTCTCTTGATTCGTTTTATTTTACATAAAATAATAACGGGTACGGTAACAGTTGTTTGGGTTCTTGGCTATTTAATGGCTTTGAAGTTGCCATATCAGGTACATAAACAATTTAAATTATGTACTTTTAAATTACGTTGTATAAATGAAATGCCTTGCAGTTTATTTATTTTTTATCAGTATTCATTAGTTTTCTTTTAACATACAGCAACGCATTTTACTGACATATGGATATGTTAGTAATGGTGGTATGTTGTTTAACTGTATAAATATTTGCAAATTATCTAATCATTACAATTATTATGTTAAGCTATAAACATAATAATGTTTGCTGTCTAAAGATTGATAGGTGGCTTCCCATAACCACTTAGTTAATTGTTTTTATTTTAGATTCTCTTTTAAAGAACGATTTCTTTGGGATATTATTAACATTCCAGGGTTACCTCATGGAGAGGGACGAACGCGAACGTGTTCTCTACACACCGACAGATCCGACAGGGTCTCCCACTGGTAACCGGCGCTCACGCAGCCCTGTAAGGCGTCAAGCCTGCTGCCGGGACTCAATAGGGTCACGCAGTCGGCCGAGCCGTCAATCAGGAGGGCGCCTGAGTCGCTGCTCACCAGATCAACCAGTGCATCGTCGAAGTCGGGAGAGTTCCCGCACACGCGACCGCCGCGCAACGGGCCGCAGCCCGGACCACCGAGCATCGAGCCGCTGGCGGGACCGCCGCGCATCAGGCCGCAGCCCGGACCGCAGAGCATCGAGCCGCTGGCCGAACCACCGCGCATCGCGCTGCAATGCGGAACACCGCTCATCGAGATGCAGCCCGGATCGCCACGCATCTGGCCGCAGCCCGGACCGCCGAGCGTCGAGCCGCAGCCCGGACCGCCGCGCTACGAGCCGCAGGTCGGACCGCCGAGAATCGAGCCGTCCGGACCGCCGCACAAGCTGCCACCGTTCGCGTAGCCCAGTAAGGCAGCCGCAAGCCAGCGCAGCCAGAAACGTGCAAGCCGCGATTCGAGATAAGACTGCAGGTGAGCCAACTTCTTTATTGGAGTTATCTACTCTTTCGGACCTTGTCAATGTTTTAAAATGTATGTCCAATAGTAGTGCAGATAAATTAGGTTCCCTGAACAACACTATTCCAGAGTTTGACCCAAGTAAACGGGAACAGACAATGACAATGTGGTTGCATAAAGTCAATGAATGCGCAACCATTTATGCGTGGTCGGAAAAGCAAGTCATTCATTTTGCATTACCAAAGCTAAAGGGTATAGCACAAAGATGGTACGAAGGTCTTCCGTCGGTCTTGTTTACTTGGGCTGAATGGCAGGAGAAGTTTTTGGCTACCTTCCCATCGGAAGAAAACTATGGCCAAATGCTGAGCGATATGTTGGCCAAACGGGCTAGGTTCACGGACTCCCTGGAAGAGTATTACTATGACAAGCTGTCCCTAATCAATAGATGTGGTATAAGTGGGAAGAGGTCAGTAGAATGCATTTTACATGGCATCGACGATCGGTCGGTTAGGTTAGGTGCTGAGGCAGCTCAGTTTGATGACCCTAACAAGCTCCTTTCTTATTTACGAAACGCTCGAAATACAAAATTCAATAACGAGCGTAAAATAGTTAAAGGACAACCTCAAAAATACCAAAATAGCTCTAACCCAAGGCCGACACGTTGTTCAAATTGCAAGAAGGATGGTCATGTCACATCTCAGTGCACCCAACCCTTAAGGAAGTGTAGTCGATGCAATAAAGTAGGTCATGAGGTGGAACAGTGCTATGCCAAACTGCCATCGACTGAAGAGAAGAAGGTTATGCGAGTAGAGGATAGGGGTGACGTAGGCGCGGTTAGTTCTTCAGAAATAACTACTCCAGTGTCGGAAGCGAACAAGAAGTATTTCAAAACTGCTACCGTTAACGGTTCTTCCATAACTGCATTTATAGATTTTGGGAGTGAATGCTCAATGATTAGATTGTCAGTATTTCGAAATATAGGTTCAAGTTATAGTATCAATAATCTTCCAGTACTGAGAGGTTTTGGCAATTCGGTTGTCCATTGCATAGGTAAACAAAGAGTTCAAATAATTATCGATACCGTGGAGGCTGATCTCGAATTGCTGATAGTTGCAGATGATGCCATGCATGTGCCCCTCTTAGTAGGTCAAACGTTCACGGAGCAGTCACACGTAGTCATTCGTAAAACTAGTGACTCCTTAGAAATCTCTGAACTCCAGCTCCAACATATAGTACCCAACAGCAAAATAAATTTGTTTTGTATAGACTCTGTTGAGTTGTTGGGCCTTGCTATTGTGGACGTGTATACAGATCCGCCACATCAGGGTGAAATCTTTGTCGATGGAAGTGTTCGATTCCAGAAGGGTGTTCGCTATTCAGTAGCCACTGGATTGTTCCAGATGAGAGAAGGAGGAACAGGACAGATCGTTGTCAGTAATACTTCTTCAACCGCTTTAGTGCTCTCAAAAGACTTTCTTATTGCTCGTGGTCGTATAGCTCAGGAAGAGTCCAGTATGCAAGTTTTGAACGTTTCCTCAACTGGCAACAATGAGATTAAGTCTATTACTGAGGCTGATTTAAATCTCGAAGCCGGACTCTCTCCCGAGCATAAAATCCTGTTACTCAACCTGCTCAATAAGTATCGATCCTGTTTTGCATTCAACTTATCGGAATTGGGGAATACCAATGCTGGTCATATGACGATAGATCTCCAAAACAACGAACCCGTTGTCTACAGGCCCTATCGTTTGTCAATCAGCGAAAAGGAGAAGGGTCGAGAAATTATTTCCGAGTTATTAGAGAATGATATCGTAAGACCATCAACGTCATGTTACGCGAGTCCTATTGTAGTGGTTAGGAAAAAGAATGGTGAACTTCGTTTATGTATCGACTATCGTGCTCTCAATAAAAAAACGGTCCGCGAAAGCTATCCTATGCCGCTGATTGACGATCAGCTAGATGTTCTTTCTGGTAATAAATACTATTCAACTTTAGATCTTGCGTCCGGTTATTACCAGATCCCAATCCGGGAAACAGACAGACATAAAACTGGATTCGTGACGCCAGATGGCCATTACGAATTCAATCGTATGCCATTTGGTCTTGCAAATGCCCCGGCTACGTTTCAACGTATTATGCATCAAGTTCTTGGGCCATTGCGACATAAAGAAGCCCTGGCCTACTTAGACGATGTGATTATCCCTTCAAGGGATATTAATGAAGGAATGTCGAGATTAGAGTCAGTGCTGCGTCTGTTCGCTGGTGCTGGTCTTACGTTGAAACTCCCCAAATGCTTCTTTTTCTGTAGCTCTGTAGAATATTTGGGCTTTGAAGTTTCTGCCAATGGCATTCGTCCTGGCGAGAGAAAGGTAGAGGCTGTGAAGCTTTTCCCAACTCCTCAGAGCCAACATAATGTTAGACAGTTTCTTGGGCTGTCCAGCTTCTTCCGCAGATTTGTCCAAAATTTCTCGGTTATTGCGAAACCGCTTACACAACTATTGAAAAAGGACTCTAAATGGTTGTGGGGTACAGAGCAGGAAGCTGCATTCCGTCGTTTACAGAAAGAGCTTGTACAACGTCCTACTTTAGCTCTATACAATCCAAAGGCGGATACTCAACTCCATACGGACGCTTGTAAGATTGGAGTGGCAGGTATCTTGCTGCAAAAAGATAAAGACGATGTACTTAGGCCAATCGCTTACTTTAGTAAGCAGACAACGCCCGAGGAACAAAATTACTCGTCTTACGACTTGGAGACCCTGGCCGTAGTTTCTTCCTTACAGAAATTCCGCGTTTATTTAGTCGGTATCCCCTTTAAAATTGTAACTGACTGCAACTCTCTTCGCGCAACCTTTCAAAAGAGAGATATGATTCCACGTGTCGCCAGGTGGTGGGAACAGATGCAGGAATATAATTTTTGCATTGAGTATAGGGCCGGACATCGTATGGCTCATGTCGATGCACTAAGTCGGAACCCTGTGCAGCAGGCTCATAATGTTATGGTCGTTAGTGATTGCGATTGGTTAGCCACAGTCCAAAGCTCGGATAGTGAGATACAAAGGATTGTTGGCATTCTAAAAGACCCGCAATTTGATGACGTAATTGATGTAAAATCAAATTATAAGCTGAAGAATGATAGGCTCTTTAGAGTAACTAGTGATGGCGATAGGTGGGTCGTGCCAAAGCGGGTAAGGTGGCAGATTGTCAAACAAAATCACGACGACATAGGCCACTTTGCTCTTGACAAAACTCTGGAACGTATCAAAGCGACATATTGGTTTGCAAAGATGCGCAACTTTGTAAAAAAGTATATCGGTTCTTGCCTAGAATGCGCTTATTCAAAGGCTTCTGGAGGTAAGAAACCTGGTACTTTACACCCTATACCAAAAGTTGATATTCCCTTTGATACGGTCCATGCAGATCATGTTGGTCCTTTCATCCGTAGTGCAAGAGGAAATATGTACATCTTAGCTTTGATTGACGCATTTACTCGGTATATTTACTTGAAACCCGTAAAAAACACAAAAACCTCTACCTCTATAAAGGTTTTCCGCGAGTATTTTGGTTTGTTTGGTGTCCCAAGAAGGGTAATAACGGATCGTGGAACTTCCTTTACTAGCGAAGCCTTTAAAAAGTTCATGATCGAAAAGAACATTAAACACGTGTTGAATGCGGTTTCTACCCCAAGGGCCAATGGTCAGGTAGAACGCTATAACAGGACACTTGTTGATGCTTTGACCACGAAGTGTGTTGGCTCCCCTGAAAATAAATGGGATGAGCATCTACCTGACGTTCAGTGGGGCATGAACAATACATTTAATAAGGGCATAAACAGAACACCGTCAGAGGCTCTTTTCGGCATTAGACCATCGGGTCCGACTGACTGTAGAATTGTATCCGAACTGGCGGACGACATTGCTGATTCTTCTAACAGTCAAGACTTATCACAAATCAGAGATGACATTAACTCGCACGTCAGTTCCTATCAAGAGTCGCAAAAGAAGGCTTATGACGCAAAGCATTGTCCAGCTCCAAAATATAAAGTAGGTGATCTTGTGAGGGTCGAACGTCAAGTCCCAGCTACAGGAAATAGTAAAAAACTTGTTCCAAAGTTTCAGGGACCCTATAGAATCACAAAAGTGTATGATTTTGATCGCTATCAAATTGAGGATACTCCCCTCACACGAAAATCTAATCGGCCTTATTCGACAGTTGTTGCAAGTGACAAAATTAAGGCCTGGTTAAATTTTAATAGACCACATGACGAATCGTCGGGTAATGACAGCGAATAACCTAATCATTTTAATGTTATTATTCAATATGTAATTAACAAACCTTTATTTATTTCAGTGGTATCTAAAGGTTTACCTTATTTGGGCCATGAAATAATGCCCGTTATTGAGTACAATCTTTTAGACCCTTAGACCATGAAATAATGTCTACTGAGGTCATCCCTGGCCATGAAATAATGCCAGATGGGCCATGAAATAATGCCCGTAAATGTACATCGAGCCATGAAATAATGCCCGATGCTGTACATTGAGCCATGAAATAATGCTCGCCATTAATTATAGTGGGCCATGAAATAATGCCCGTAAATGTACATCGAGCCATGAAATAATGCCCGATGAACATTGAGCCATGAAATAATGCTCGCCATTAATTATAGTGGGCCATGAAATAATGCCCAAAATTGTGATTGTTGTGTAACTATGATTTAATCAATTTATTTTCTTAACAAGTTTTAAACCAGGCAATGCTTGTTATTGTATTCAATCATTGTTAATTTTGGCCAGATTTATATAAATAGTTTTTTTTCTTTTTATTATTATATACCTTTACTATGTACCTACCTCTTTATGTACTACACGAGGACGTATACTGTAACTTGGATGGCCGACTGTTATCAATAGTAATTTCTATCACATTTTATCCAATTGGATTCGTTAAATTATATTCGACTGTAATATTAAAAGTATTATTTTGACTACTGTAGTACCGGCTGAGTTCGTAGATGGCACGACTAACCAATCATACGGCATTAATTGGAATGTAGGCAGAATGGTGGGAGAACGTCACGTTGGTTGTCGTGCCAATCCTGCGAGCTCAGTCGTGCTTCAGACGTTGAGAAATCAACTACTATAACCTCATTTGTTTTCTGAGAATATCCAGTGCTGATTGTGAAGTGTATTTGATTTTGTGTTGGAAAAATATAAGTAAGTACATGACATATTTTATAGTCTATTATTTCTATACCTTATTTTAAAAAGCTATGCACCCAAGCAACGGTTAATTTTGATATTTAAACTATCACTAGATTCTCTGTAAGGGTACAGAGTCCACATGTTGTATGAGAAAAAATAAGACAAGAAAGTCCCACTGCAATAAAAATAACTTAACAGAATAGCGCTTAATGGGTCCGAAGGGGAAGTTTACCACAAAATAAACAGTGTAGGTATAGTGACATGCTGACAGTCTCTAATTGAGTGTAAGCGTGTGTAAACGTGCGGAAATTCGTAAAATATAACCAGTAAATATGAAAAGAAACCTTTGTTTCAGAAGAACACACATAAAAGTATACCTACAGGTCCTTTTACGCGGCATTAATAAAGGTACTTGTCTGTATCATACTTTTGTTTTTAATAAAAACACATAGAGCATATTTCAGAGAATATCTAGAAAGTAAATAAACATAAAATATAAACATAAAACGCACGTGGCGTTGAAAGATGTTACAATCACATGTAAAGCATAAACATTATGACATGATGCAAATTTATTTGAATAATTAAATATTTGGCCTGATGCAGGATCTCTGACCTACAATCGACTTTAGAAAGCAAAAGCCACTGCGACATTAAAAAGACCAAAACTGCCTTCTAAAAATACATTCTTACAATTTCGTTTTATTTTGAATATTAAATGCGACATCAATAAAATTTGAAGCCTTCACTGCTTTCAACAATTTAATTAAATTCAGGCAACAAGGAAACACCGTAAAGATATTGAAACACCAGAACATTGCTACATCAAAGCTTTAACAAACATTAAAATCTTTTCCTTTGAAACAACACAAAACCCTCCGACTCAAATCAAATAATAAAACAACATTGAGCAAATACACAAATTAGAACTACTTAAAACAATTTGGGAGGAACGTTAAGAAATTAATGCTCAAATTTGAGTACGAAAATGACTGGGATACTCGAGTTTGGTTGTGGTTGAGAATGATTCAGGGCTCAATAATTTTGACTTAGCACTCGTAAATATGAGGTGTTCGGAGTTGGAATGCTAACTACCTTGCCTTAATGCATCCTTAATGGCGCCGACGCTCTGGGAAATAGTTCAATGATAATTTATAGGAGAATTCGACGTTCAATTTGCACATTTTGTGCAGTTTGTTAGACTAGGAGACATGTTCGTTCCTATGTGTCGGATCGTAAACGTTCTCTGGTTTATGGCTGGAGCTACCTAATGGTGAACACACACGTGATCGTAGAGATAACTGAAAGCTCGTTCACCGGACATCCTACCATTAAATATACAGAGTGTTGTTCTTTGGTTTTGTTTCGCTGTTAGTAGTGGGATTAAAGTCGAGCATTGTTGAATGTTAATCAATCAATCAATTCACCCTATTGCAGTCCACTGAACTACATATAAGCCACCATGTCCACTGAACATAAGCCTCTCTCACGCTGTGCCACAAAACCATGGACTCAACGCCTTCCGCATTTTGCCTGGCCCATCACAGGCAGCTTTTTTTAAAGCTTTGGGTTCATCTAAACGAAGGGTATCCAACGCTGCTCTGTTTGCTCCTGCTGTTGTGTACCTACATAACATTATTATTGCAACTGCTCTTCATTGTCATCCTCCTGTATTCATCCTAATTTATATTTCGTCGGTGCAGCAGTTTTCTTCTTCCATAAATATCTACAAGGCATTTAAACAGTCAATTCCGAAAGCCTCAAACGATAACAGGCAGATATGTCGCTCGTATGTTCCCTCTAGATAAATCATTGTATCCTCACAGAATAGACATCTACTATGACAACAATAATTTATGAGCCACTAAACAAACGGGCCCAGTGTACCCGAGTGGGTGACACCCACAATTCAGGTTCATGACGTCAACAGGAGACAAGTGACGTAGTAACCTCTGTAATTGTGTCGCATTGTGCTTCAGAACCATGAGCGCTATGAATAGAATGTCAGTTGCAATGCTACCTATTGTGTGAACTGCTGTCAGTTCGGCGGGTCCAGTAATTGAGGTGCCATTAAGGTCCTTGTGAGATCGTCGAGAGGTTGTCGAAATTGTTAAAGATATTTCTTAGTGCGAAATACTTATTCAGGAGTGAACTTTGACTATGATAACATTATCATCACGTCTTTGTTGTAAACTTTTCTTCATCAGTTAAGTCCCTTAGTTAATCGTACATTTCAGTCAAATTGTGGTGAAATTGTAAATAAATAAACAAAAAGAAAACACCAACACGTTATGTCAATCGGAGCAAATAGTTAGCAAACATTTTATAACAGTGCATTGTTGATGATGACGAGTCTATAACCTACATGATAATTATTATTTATTTGAAAACAAGCTCTTTGGCTACTATTGTTGAAATACAATTGAATAGGCTTTGTATTTATGACATAACAGATTGACACGACATACAGCTTTCAACAACATAAAACTGAAATCATTTTTTTTTTAATAATAAATACAACTAAATTGTTTTGTTGAATTTCTATCTTTCACCTTTCAGAAAACAATTTTGATACACAAGATATCAACAAAATGTAAAATATTCAGGATGTTTGACCTGTTTGATTTGTAAGGCAACGCCCAGAACTCGACGAGATAGTTTATCTGCTTAGCTTCTGTAGTCTTTGCTTCTACACAATTATTTAGTATTAGTAATGCCTTTTTTCACTAATATTTCAACTTTCAAAGCTTCTGAGCCTACTGTCAGAATCAAAGAGTGCGCTTTTACGGAATTAATTATTTTGGTTGTAGTAAAACCATGGCCTACCATGACGTTCTAAAGGAGTATTGTTTTAATCTTATTTCAATATTGGAAAGAGATAGAGCTAAAGATCCTGCTGGCCAGGCATAGGACTAATTTTAGGTATTACATTTTTACTATAACAACACTAAAATGTTTACATCCTAAAAGGAAGTGTTAAGGTGGCGCCAGTAATTGAAAAATTGTGTGATAATCGATTGTCATTTTATGGGCTTATAATATGGACGAAATGTCGTGATTAAAGATTAATTTGAGTATGCTTGTGGATGGCCATAAGAATTGGGCTAAGACATAAGCGATAAATGGACTTGAAGTAGGTGACTACTGAGAAAAAGGTTAATAGGGAAGAAGACATGCTACATCGGTCACAAATAAATTAAGATAAGACCTGTGTAAGGAGAATGGTCTAAGACTAGGCCCGCAGCTGCCATAGACAATACGTACACAGGTCTTAGTCCTACCCAGCAGTGTGCAGCAGCGTTTATAAGCTGATCGTACCGTAATAACTGGATATTTGGCGATAATGGCGTCCAGGAACTGGCAAAAGGAACGTGAGTCGTCCGGCGGCGAAATGGGCAGACGACATAGTTGCCGTCGGGGGAAAAACCTGAATGAGGCTGGCACAGGACTGTGGAGATTGGCGCAAGAACAGAGAGGCCTATACCCAGCAGTGGGTGAGTTCGGGCTGTGGATGATGAACTGGATATTTTATAATAAGAATAAAACGATTGTTAAAAACAGAAGAAATAAAATAAAAGTAGATGCGAATAAGTCTGTAGCTCTTCGATACCCGCACTTACAGACACAATTAAAATAACAATGCACCGTACCCGATCGGGTACGGCTGGGGACATACAGGGTTTTTTATCTCTAAATAAAGGATAATAAAACAAAGACAGTGATAAAATTATAATCACAGAAGAATAAAATTACAATAACCGGATATGAAATGACTCAAGTAGCAAAGGTTGTGTAGGTACTGTTGTGACTGTGAACAGAAATACAAATAGGCAAGACAATAAAAAAGATTAGATGCTTTTATTACTAGAACTGAATATGAGTAATCATTTCATACCTCGCATTCATATTCGTCATTTGGTAGTAGATCTTTGCCATTCGTTACAGGTAGTCAGTGAGCCGAAAGTCTGACAACCTCCTTATCAAGGGGTTTCGTATTAGTTATAAGGTATGACCCAGTAACTGGGCTGTGGAGGTCAGATGGGCAGTCGCTCCGTCTAACATACTGGTGTTCAGCTGTATCCGTAAGCCGATCTCAACATAGTTGGTATAAGACTGGCAGATGATTCAAAATCGCCAGTTATAAAGAAATTAAAAGATATGATGCAAAATTTTCACGTGCGGTCTACAAAATAACAAACTTATAAGGATTAAACTTAATCAACATCGGCAGACGGATTTCAGATAACAGTATGATGGAAATGGTCATAAAGTTTAAGTAGAGGTCGTCACACCTGCTAATAATACGTCACACACCGATAGACGTTGTGGACACTAATCTTGAAATAATGGAATAGGTTCTTCCTGACGTTAATGACATTCGCATGATTATCACATGACGATCGCATGCCAATCGCATGACGTGTTATCTGTGTTTGAAGTTCAATACACAAAATCACAAGTTATACCGAATGAAGGACGTGCTGCTCCGACCCCAACTAACATATTTGACCCCGTAAAACCATTAATAATCCTACATCAACATTTTTCTACGAAACTATGTAACAATGTTGTGTCAATGGGCTTTTTGTCATGATTTTCTTTGATCACCGTTTTGTTGCGACTGGTTTGTCTTTTTAAAACTTGCAGAGAAGAACCTATTTGATTTTTCGGTGGTATCTGCAACTTTTATGACAAATCTTCAAACCCTCTTTAAATGTGCTTTTTTGGGAAGAACATTGTGCGTACACAGCTAAGGAGTGGAACGTCCTGCTTGAATCTGTGTTTTCCGATTAAGGATTAAATGGATAACTACACTTTATTTTGTAAAAAATGATTTTGCAAATTCCATTGCGTTAGATCAGACAGTCAGTCCCGGAACTGTTTTATAATTCTCGTAATTTTCTTTATATTTGACGTCACCATGACCGACAGCAATCTTATAAAATTCTTGTGTTTCCATGTTAGATATTGAATCACGATCTACGTGTTTAATTGTAATCCTTTAATTATCGTCTACGTCATAATACCTAATTAACATATTATCAACTGCTAAGCATCTGTCACTGGTGAACTTTGCCTCCCTATCTGCAGTGTCATCTTTACGCGTGGCTTTCAAGATTTTTGTATATAGCATTATCTGCCTATGACGATCCAACTGCTGGCAAAAAGGCAACCTACAAACTAGTAAGGTAACCTGAACCACTGACTTCTGAAGCTAAAGTTATTTTTCTCTTTGTTGTGTTTTTAAAAGTCGGTTTTATCTTTTGCAAAAAAGTTTTTAATTTTTCCATTTTTAGTTGTAATAATATCCAATACAAATAGTAGCTGTACATTTATTTTATCATAACATAACATCACGCCTGTAATCCCCAAAGAGTTGGGCTGAGGTGTGCCCAATAGTACCTACACCCTCATTTCGCCAGTTATGTTTAAGTCCCATGTAATAAGGAGCGAGCGCTGGCGCAAATCAAGACTCCGTGGCTGCTACTGAGAAATTCCTGATGGAAAAACCCAATAACACTTTGCCCGACCTGGGAATCAAACCCAGGACCTCATGCTGAGTAGTCGCCACCACTAGACCAACGAGGCAGTCATTTATTTCATATTGTTAACAATACTTGTCATTGTAATGGGCTTATCTATACTTCTATACTAATACTAGCTGTTGCCCGCGGCTTCGCCCGCGTGCAGTTCGGTAACTGTCCCACTGAATAATACAAAAGGGATAAATAGTGTCCTACATGTTAATCCAGGTTATAAACTATCTTTGTGGCAAATTTCATGATCATCACAATGTATTGTTATCATCACAATCACCATCACTATCAAAACCACCATCATTATCACAATCACGATCACTACCACAGTCACCAACATTATCACAATCACCATCACTATCACAACTACCATCACTATCACAACCACCATCATTATCACAATCATTATCATAATCACCATCACTATCAAAACCACCATCATTATCACAATCACGATCACTATCACAGTCACCAACATTAACACAATCACCATCACTATCACAACCACCATCATTATTACAATCATCATCACAATCACCATCACAATCCCCATCACCATCGCTATCACCATCACAATCACCGTCACTATCACAATCACCATCACCGTCACAATTACCATCACAATCACCATCACAATCTCGATCACAATCACTATCACAATCACTATAACAATCACTATCACAATCACTATCACAATCACTATCACAATCACTATCACAATCACTATCACAATCACTATCACAATCACTATCACAATCACTATCACAATCACTATCACAATCACTATCACAATCACTATCACAATCACTATCACAATCGCTATCACCATCACAATCGCTATCACCATCACAATCACCATCACAATCACTAACCTCGTTATCACAATCACCAACACTGTCACAATCACGATCACCATCGCTATCACCATCACAATCACCGTCACTATCACAATCACCATCACAATCACCATCAAAATCACTATCACAAAATCACCATCATCGTTACCTATCACAATCATTATCATCGTAATCACAATCAATAACGTCTTAATCATAATCATCAACATCACAATCTCCATCCTCGTTATCACAACCATCGCTATCACCATCACAATCACCATCACAATCACCGTCATTGTAACAATCGCCATCACTATAACAATCACTATCACCATCACAATCACCATCACAATCATTATCACAATCACTAACCTCGTTATCATAATCATTATCGTCGTAATCACAATCATCTTCATCATTATCACAATCACCATCACTGTCACAATCACGATCACCATTACTATCACCATCACAATCACCGCTACTATCACAATCACTATCACAATCACCATCACCATCACAATCACCGTCACTATCACAATCACCATCACTATCACAATCACTATCACAATCACCATCACAATTACCATCACAATCACCGTCACTATCACAATCACCATCATCGTTATCAAACTCATTATCATCGTAATCAAAATCATCATCACAATCATCATGATCATTATCACAATCATCATCGTAATCACAATCATTATCATCATAATCACAATCATCATCATCACAATCATCATCATCACAATCATCATCATCACAATCATCATCATCATTATAACAATCATCATCATCATCATCGTTATCACCATCATCACAATAATTCAACAATAACCCAGAATAGAAGTTGAATCGGCCATCTTCTGGATCTCAAAATAAATGCCATTTTCGACATCAGCACCCCTGATAATCTCGGTTTCGACACCCATATTGATTTTTAGACATTTTAACCCCATCGCACCCCAACAGGGAATGATGGTAATTCAGGTCCTCCACATTCAGTCTTAAAATCGTTGTTTTTGTAATACACACAACCGAATTCACCATACAAACAATACCTATGTTGAATTTCAGGCTTTGTTACCCAATGGGGTAACAAAGCCTGAAATGGTTTTTTCAGAATTCAACCCCTAAAGTGGGAAATGTCCCACTTTAGGGGTTGAATTCTGAAAAAACCTGACACACAAAGGCTAACACATTAATCGATAGGAGTACTCCTGTAAGTTGAGTTTCGAATAAAGTAGTCTAACTAATCTTATTTCCCCATGTAATCTTTAGACCCCCGTTTTAACCCCTTAGGGGTTCGTTTTGAAAAATCCTTTCTTAATGCACCCCTAAACCCCATTGTTACATTAGAGATTTTGTCCCTCTAGTGTTAATGGAACAAAAGCCCAGATGCAAGGTGGGTTGGTAATAAAAGGCAAAGAAACAACATACTATCTCAAACAACAAAAGTTTATTTATATAAACTTAAATATAAAAAAGATAATGCCAGCCAGCGTTAAATTCAGTCGGTTTGAGCTATGGTTGTGGGGGATTGGAGATAAACCCAGTACTGTTCCTTTTTCAAAAGTTTAAATCAAATTAAAGTAAATAAAGTATAATTAAATTAAATTAGTTCTTACTAAAATATCAAGATACAACCTTCCAGTTTAGTGAATACTAATAGATATTATATGGGCGCCAGGGACTTGAACAGTCCCGGATCCCGGAGCCGACGAAGATGTCCAATATACTTCGAGTTAAACGTATGTGTCGGACCCGGGGTCGTTTAATTTAATTAAGTTGAAGACCGGCTTCTAATTTGGAAAACCGGGCAGGTGATACACGGGTTCGTATATGAACCAGTAGAAAATAAATTTAAAAGGTGTCAATTTATATATAAAAAAAAACCGTCCCGCCTGCGTTAAATCGCTAGGCGGACTCTGCTACCGCACGACCGTCTCCACAGGAGGCCTTGAGTGGACTCGAGGAACGGGTCTCGCGTCCAGGTCCCAGAGGCTCGTCTAGATCCTGGCGGCGAGACGAATCGCTCGAGTTGCCTCACCTGGAATTGACAATACGGGGACCCTATTGTATAAGGGGAAACCATGGTACTTTCCTTGAGAATGAATAGAGGGGAGGAGCTAGGAGATCTAAAGGCTAAACCATTAGCCAGTCCACGTGGCCTACGAGGCCCTTAGAAAACACAATTGAATGAGCTACGACTTCTGTTTGCCTAACCCTGCGTGGTGGGACAGCAATGGTAATACTCACTCAGTTGGGTAATGATGAAAACAATTGACTGCTTGATGCGACCGGCTGTAGAACAGGTCCGCCTATTTCATCTGCGAATCCTTTCAACGCATGGAATCCTGTAATAAATATCCAGGGATCACGTCAATATCCTTTTAACGACCTGGGAAGGACTCAGAGATCGCTTCCAAACACTAATTTACCAAAATCCTTACCTTGTAAAACATGAGATTAAAGTTTGTAACTTGCCTCAGGCTTGATCAATAGCAAATTGACGCCCGTGACCTTCCATTGTCCTGTCATGCCTCCCAACCGGAATTAGGCGGAGCACCTAGAAAATCTCCCCTGTTTCAGGTAAAACTTATATGAGCACTGATGACCGAATCACCACCTCAAGATATTTAATTCTTGAAAATCCCTAACAACTGTCCAACATGACGTCCATACTCTGAAACAATAATAATTTTCAGGATCCAAGCTGACAAACCAATCATTTCTTAGTTCTAACTCTAAAGTTTGTCCTAAGTGGAGTAACCCTTCCCCTCACTCCTTCGGCGAATTGAGAATATATCACCTGGTCACACCAAGCCATTGACATACCACAGATTAAATATGGATTGTGAGCTCTGCTGCTTCTAGAAAAATCTCCATAATAAAAAAATAATTTCACTTCCGTTTACGGTTAAAAAAAAACAATGAAGTATTTCAACCAAAAGCTGGAAATTATTAAGGATTGGTCTATACGATATTAGTTCGATGATTTCCAATGAAAATGTTAAAATGTATCGATTATAACTACAACCGCATATCGCAGCCGCCAGATGTCACCTCTAACTGTTAGAAACCGACGTTTAACCGAATGACATTTGGAATGTAAACAATCCCAGCTTAACTAAGATGATGGGCCTAATTTATCATGAAAACCTGTTTATTATGGTTTTGAAAAGTGATTTATCGTCAGGAAGTGTTGCTAAATAGTCCAGTGACGAAGTACGGATGCAGAGATGACTCCTTCTTCAAATCGCAACCCAAAGTCATTTGCATAAACCACAAGGAACATTTCACTTGGAAATCATGGAGATCAACATTGGAAACCTCACAATTTACAACGCATGCTCACAGGTAAATGTTAGGTACCAAAAAACAACGTAACACCATAAAGAACCTATGTGCCAAATTTGGAATCTCTAGACTCAGTGGTTTGGGCTGTGCATTGATTTTTATACTTTGTCACCCATTTCCCCCTCTTAGGGGTTGAATTCTGAAAAAACCTGAAACCCGTTTCTACTCATTTATCAATAGGAGCACTCCTGTGAAGTTTCGAATAATATAGTCTAACTAATCTTGTTTCGCCATACAAACTTTGGAGCCCCGTTTAACACCCTTAGGGGATGAATTTTGAAAAATCTTTTCTTAGTGCACCTTTAGACCACATTAGGAACCAATGTACAAAATTAGGAATCTCTAGACTCAGCGGTTTGTGTTGTGCATTTATTTTTAGAATTTGTCACCCCATTTCCCCCTCTTAGGGGTTGAATTCTGAAAAAACCTGAAACCCGTTTCTACTCATTTATCAATAGGAGCACTCCTGTGAAGTTTCGAATAATATAGTCTAACTAATCTTGTTTCGCCATACAAACTTTGGAGCCCCGTTTAACACCCTTAGGGGATGAATTTTGAAAAATCTTTTCTTAGTGCACCTTTAGACCACATTAGGAACCAATGTACAAAATTAGGAATCTCTAGACTCAGCGGTTTGGGCTGTGCATTGATTTTTATACTTTGCCACCCATTTCCCCCTCTTAGGGGTTGAATTCTGAAAAAACCTGAAACCCGTTTCTACTCATTTATCAATAGGAGCACTCCTGTGAAGTTTCGAATAATATAGTCTAACTAATCTTGTTTCGCCATACAAACTTTGGAGCCCCTTGTAACACCCTCAGGGGATGAATTTTGAAAAATCTTTTCTTAGTGCACCTTTAGACCACATTAGGAACCAATGTACAAAATTAGGAATCTCTAGACTCAGCGGTTTGTGCTGTGCATTGATTTTTAGAATTTGTCACCCCATTTCCCCCTCTTAGGGGTTGAATTCTGAAAAAACCTGAAACCCGTTTCTACTCATTTATCAATAGGAGCACTCCTGTGAAGTTTCGAATAATATAGTCTAACTAATCTTGTTTCGCCATACAAACTTTGGAGCCCCGTTTAACACCCTTAGGGGCGGCGGTTTGGGCTGTGCGTTGATAGATGAGTCAGTCAGTCAGTCAGTCAGTTTCTTCTTTTATATATTTAGATTAGCTGTTGCCCGCGGCTTTGCCCGCGTAAAGTTCGGTAATTGTCCCACTGAATTATAATAAAGGGATAAATAGTATCCTACATGTTAATCCAGGTTATAAACTATGTATGTGCCAAATTTCATAATAATTACTATTTATTATTATCATCAAAATCACCATCACTATCACAACCACCATCACTATCACTATCACTATCACAATCACAATCACAATCACAATCACAATCACAATCACTATCACAATCACTATCACTATCACAATCACTATCACAATCACTATCACAATCACTATCACAATCACTATCACAATCACTATCAAAATCACTATCACAATCACTATCACAATCACTATCACAATCATTATCACAATCACAATCACAATCACAATCACTATACCAATCACTATCACAATCACAATCACAATCACAATCACTATCACTATCACAATCACTATCACAATCACAATCACAATCACTATCACTATCACTATCACAATCACCATCATCGTTATCACAATCTTTATCATCGTAATCGCAATCATTATCATTGTAATCACAATCATCATGTTTACAATCGCCATCACTAACACAACCACAATCATTATCACAATCACAATCACCATCATTAACACAATCACACCCACCATCACATTCACAATCGCTATCCTCGTTATCACAATCATTATCATCGTAATCACAATCATCTTCGTCATTATCACAATCACCATCTCTGTCACAATCACAATCACCATCATCATTTTCATAATAATTATCGTCGTAATTACAATCATTATCATCTCAATCACAATCACAATCATGAATCATGATCACAATCGCCGTCACTATCACAAAATAAAGTTAAAACAATCACAATCACCAACACAATCATTCTCGCAATCACTATCCTCGTTATCACAATCATTATCATCGTAATCACAATCATCTTCATCATTATCACCGTTGCTGTCACAATCACAATCACCATCACCATCGCTATCACTATCACAATCACCGTCACTATCACAATGACCATCACTAACACAATCGCAATCACCATCACAATCACTCTCATAATCACTATCCTCGTTATCAAAATCATTATCATCGTAATCACAATCATCTTCATCATTATCACCGTCACTGTCATAATCACAATCACCATCACCATCGCTATCACTATCACAATCACAATCATCGTTACTACAATCATTATCATTGTAATCACAATCATTATCATCCTAATCACAATCATCATCATCATTATCATCAGCATCATTATCACAATCATCGTCATCGTTATCACAATCATCACAATAAATCAACTATAACCCTGTATAGAAGTCGAATCCGCCATCTTCTGGATCTCAAAACAAATGCCATTTTCGTAATCAGCGCCCCTGATAATCTCGGTTTCGACACCCATATTGATTTTTAGACATTTCAACCCCATCGCACCCCAACAGGGAACGATTGTATTTCAGGTCCGCCACACTAAATCTTAAAATCGTTGTTTTTGTAATACACCCGACCCAGTTTACCATAAAAACAATACCTATGTTGAATTTCAGGCTTTGTTACCCCATTTCCCCCTTTAGGGGTTGAATTCTGAAAAAAACCTGAAACACAAATGTTAACTCATTTATTGATTGGAGTACTCCTGTTAAGTTTCGAATAAAGTAGTCTAACTAATCTTATTTCCCCATGTAATCTTTGTACTCCCGTTCCAACCCCTAAGGGGGTTAATTGTGAAAAATCCTTTCTTAATGCACCCCTAAACCTAATAAAGAACCTTTGTGCCAAAGGAGTCAATTTTTTTTGTTTGGAGAACAGGCCACCCCATAAATTGTAGCAGATATTAATGAAACGTATATAGATTTCTTCCTTATAATTTCTAGATTACAGTGGTAATATTAGCTAAGCCATGTCTAACCGGAATGATGAGAAATTCGAAAATGAAAACGTGTATCTAACAATAACCATACAAGTTGCTGCACGTCTGTAGCAGTCCGAATGTAATTGTATTCGCACATTGACTTGAAATCTTACTGCACAATTGACACAACGACCAGCAGATGCCATTTTCTTAAAATAGTTTTTCATTATATGCGAATAAATCGCAGAAACACTTTCAAAAAAATCGAAATAAACTGAGTAAAAATAGCTGCGTTCCGAATTAGGCTGTAATCGATTTGAGCGTCCATAAACCCGTTCCGAATTACCGTGAGCGCAATAACGATGTCCCTTGAATCGTCATAGATGACGTCATGACATGCGTCATCTTGCGATTACACCGACCATGCTCCAAATAAATATCACCGTGAACGCTGTCAAAAATGACAGTTGTGTTGACAGGTTGTGTTGTTTTGTTATGAACTTATGACTCGCATCTAACTATACATTATATTTAATTATCGTTGCATCTATGTTATTTGTAATTCGTGCTATTTTTTTAAGGGGTAAATCTTTGCCGGGTGCAAAATACGCTAATATAAACACTTCCGTCATCCTTTTCATCACTGGATGAATCGTCGTTCTCTATCTCAAAATCTGAGTTATCAGTGTCGATAGAGTCAACTAACTTATCTTCCATTTTCAAAAATAGGTCTTGTGATTGGGGTTATAATCACTGGCAACGCGTTCATGAGCGTTCCGAATTGATGACAGTTCTTAGCTGTCATAATCGTGATATCTAAATCGGAACGCAAATGTCAAATGAAGTTGTCTGTCAGCCACCAAAAAGACGGATTTACAACGTTCCGTGCCATGATGATTTTCTATACCATATAAAAGATTTTAGCGGAAACCTTTAAAAATAGCATTAAAAGCTCACAGTTTAATATTATTTATTTTTATGTTATATTCTATTTCTATTATTCTATCCCTACTTCCCTACTATTATATATTATATATTATATATTATATAATATTATAAATGCGAAAGTAACTCTGTCTGTCTGTCTGTCTGTCTGTTACCTTTTCACGCCTAAACCGCTGAACCGATTTTGATGAATTTTGGTATAGAGATAGATGGAACCTTGGGAAAGGACATAGGGTACTTTTTATCCAGATCCCGATCCCGATCCCGGAATTATACGGGTGGAAACGCAGAGTGCAGTTGTGTATCGTATATCCCTACTAAATGAATTTTGGTATAGAGATAGATGGAACCTTGAAACGGTTGTGATCATTCAACATTGATGGTGATTGTGATGGTGATCGTGATGGTGATTGTGATGGTGATTGTGATGGTGATTGTGATGGTGATGGTGATTGTGATAGTGTGATTGTGATAGTGAATGATTGTGATGATGGTGATTGTGATGGTGATTGTGATGGCGATTGTGATGGCGATTGTGATAATGATTGAGATAACGATGATGGTGATTGTTATGGTGATTGTGATTGTGATGGTGATTTTGATAGTGATTGTGATGGTGATGGTGATTGTGATGGTGATTATGATGGTGATTGTGATGGTGATTGTGATGGTGATTGTGATGGTGATTGTGATGGTGATTGTGATGGTGATTGTGATGGTGATTGTGATGGTGATGGTGATTGTGATAGTGTGATTGTGATAGTGAATGATTGTGATGATGGTGATTGTGATGGTGATTGTGATGGCGATTGTGATGGCGATTGTGATAATGATTGAGATAACGATGATGGTGATTGTTATGGTGATTGTGATTGTGATGGTGATTTTGATAGTGATTGTGATGGTGATGGTGATTGTGATGGTGATTATGATGGTGATTGTGATGGTGATTGTGATGGTGATTGTGATGGTGATTGTGATGGTGATTGTGATAATGATGGTGATATTGATGGTGACTGTGATTGTGATGGTGATTGTGTTGGTGTTTGTGATGGTGATGGTGACTGAAATAGTGATGGTGATTGTGATAATGATTGTGATATTGATGTTAGTTTTGATAGTGATGGTGATTGTGATAATAATGGTGGTTGTGACAGTGATGGTGGTTGTGATGATTATGAAATTTGGCACATCGATAGTTTATAACCTGGATTCACATGTAGGACACTATTTATCCCTTTAGTATGATTCAGTGGGACAGTTACCGAACTTTACGCGGGCGAAGCCGCGGGCAACAGCTAGTATAATATATAATATATATAATAATATTATAAATGCGAAAGTAACTCTGTCTGTCTGTCTGTCTGTCTGTTACCTTTTCACGCCTAAACCGCTGAACCGATTTTGATGAATTTTGGTATAGAGATAGATGGAACCTTGGGAAAGGACATAGGGTACTTTTTATCCAGATCCCGATCCCGATCCCGGAATTATACGGGTGGAAACGCAGAGTGCAGTTGTGTATCGTATATCCCTACTAAATGAATTTTGGTATAGAGATAGATGGAACCTTGGGAAAGGACATCTTTACTTTTTATCCAATGATTGTGATTACGATGATGATGATTGTGATAATGATGATTGTGATAACGATGATAATGATTGTGATTACAATGATAATAAGTGTGATAACGATGATGGTGATTGTGATAGTGATTGTGATTGTGATTGTGATTGTAATGGTGATGGTGATTGTGATGGTGATTGTGATGGTGATGGTGATTGTGATGGTGATTGTGATGGTGATTGTGATGGTGATTGTGATGGTGATTTTGATTGTAATGGTGATTGTGATTGTAATGGTGATGGTGATTGTGATGGTGATTGTGATGGTGATTGTGATGGTGATTGTGTTGATGATTGTGATGGTGATTGTGATGGTGATTGTGATGGTGATTGTGATGGTGATTGTGATGGTGATTGTGATGGTGATTGTGATGGTGATTGTGATGGTGATTGTGATGGTGATTGTGATGGTGATAGTGATGGTGATTGTGATGGTGATTGTGATGGTGATTGTGATTGTGATTGTGATGGTGATGGTGATTGTGATGGTGATTGTGATGGTGATTGTGATGGTGATTGTGATGGTGATTTTGATTGTAATGGTGATTGTGATTGTAATGGTGATGGTGATTGTGATGGTGATTGTGATGGTGATTGTGATGGTGATTGTGTTGATGATTGTGATGGTGATTGTGATGGTGATTGTGATGGTGATTGTGATGGTGATTGTGATGGTGATTGTGATGGTGATTGTGATGGTGATTGTGATGGTGATTGTGATGGTGATTGTGATGGTGATTGTGATTGTGATGGTGATTGTGATGGTGATTGAGATAGTGATGGTGAGTGTGATAATGACTGTGATTACGATGATAATTATTGAGATAACGATGATGGTGATTGTGATAGTTATTTTGATGATGATTGTGATGGTGATTGTGATAGTGATTGTGATAGTGATGGTGATGGTGAGTGTGGTAATGACTGTGATTACGATGATAATTATTGTGATAACGATGATGGTGTGGTGATTGTGATAGTTATTTTGATGGTGATTGTGATGGTGATGGTGATTGTGATAGTAATTGTGATAGCGATAGTGATGGGGATAGTGATGGTGATTGTGATTGTGTTAGTGATTGTTATGGTGATTGTGACGGTGATTGTGATAATGATTGTGGTAATTATGGTGGTTGTGTTAATGATGATAATTGGTGATAATGATGGTGACTGTGATAGTGATGGTGATGGGGATTGTGATGGTGATTGTGATTGTGACAGTGATAGTGATGGTGATTGTGATAATGATGGCGGTTGTGATAGTGATGGTGATTGTAATAATAATAATTGTGATGATTATGAAAATAATCATCACAATTAAAAATAAAAATACAAATAAAAATAAATAAAAATAAAAATAACCTGGATTAACATGGAGGACACTATTATCCCTTTAGTATGATCCAGTGGGACAGTTACCGAACTTCACGCGGGCGAAGCCGCGGGCAACAGCTAGTTTCTATTATAATTAAAGCAGATATTAATACCAATGGATACCGTACTTTTTTTTTTGTAAACGAAAAAAAACGCCCCTATTTACGTAAGTATTTTCTGTCAAATAACATTGATCACAACAGGAATGATTTGACTCGCAAAAAATATCATAATATAACTTATTTATTAGGATTTTAGGATTCCGGTTTCGTTTCTGTGTAATCTTTCGTTTATTACCATAATAAAATGGTTACTTTTTTTTGGTGTAATATGAATAATATTTATGCAACATCGAAGAGGGCCTAAAAAAAACTGTCTCCTTTGGAATCTCTAGACTGAGAGGTTTGGGCTGTGCATTGATTTTTATACTTTGCCACCCCATTTCCCCCTCTTAGGGGTTGAATTCTGAAAAAACCTGAAACCCGTTTCTACTCATTTATCAATAGGAGCACTCCTGTGAAGTTTCGAATAAAATAGTCTAACTAATCTTGTTTTACCCATACAAACTTTGGAGCCCCGTTTAACCCCTTTAGAGGTTGAATTTTGAAAAATCCTTTCTTAGTGCAACCCTAGACCATATATTGGAACCTACTTGCCAAATTTGGAATCTCTAGACTCAGCGCACAGCCCAAACCGCTGGCTCTACAGATTCCAAATTTGGCAAGTAGGTTCCTTATGTGGTCTAGGGGTGCACTATGAAAGAATTTTTCAAAATTCAACCCCTAAGGGGGTTAAACGGGAATCCAAAGTTTGTATGGGTAAAACAAGATTAGTTAGACTATTTTATTCGAAACTTCACAGGAGTGCTCCTATTGATAAATGAGTAGAAACGGGTTTCAGATATTTTCAGAATTCAACCCCTAAGAGGGGGAAATGGGGTGGCAAAGTATAAAAATCAATGCACAGCCCAAACCGCTGAGTCTAGAGATTCAAAATTTGGCACAAAGCTTCTTTATGAGGTTTAGGGGTGCATGTAGAAAGGATTTTTCAAAATTCACCCCCTTAGGGGTTGGAACGGGAGTCCAAAGATTACGTGGGGAAATAAGATTAGTTAGACTACTTTATTCGAAACTTAACAGGAGTACTCCTATCGATATATCCTCTTTGAGAAAAGGTGGCAACACTGCCCGAGTGACATGTCAAAATTTTGTTCCGTATTTTAAAATTAAAATTAAATAGTAATTAAGTTAAATTAAGGTGTAATCATATGTAATATCGTATTTTAAATGTGTAAATACCTAGGAAACATATTTTCCTGTTAATTAATAAAGGATTCGGTTGTACGACGACGAAACGACGTTACCGGTAACCTAAAACCAACAGCTGATGTTCGGACTACGGATTTATTCGGGGAGTATTTGTTTACTTTTATATTTAGAATAGCACACAATCGTCCCATAATCGTAACTTTACAACACGTCCACGTCAATTCTAGTATAGTTTTTGTTTTTTTTGCTAATTTCCTTCTATGGTTCTAGATTGCATTGTTGACAATTGTCATTTCGTAAAAAGTAAAACTTTAACGATATAAACTTGCTATCAATCTTTTCAATGTTAGTTGAATATTAAATTCGTGATAGTTATTTCATTAACGTCTTGAAGTAATATTGTAATAATCATAAGTTTTTAGTCCAGGCAATCTACCCACCCACATGAAAAAGTAAAATCTTACGAAAGTAAAATTCTCATTGAAGCAATAAAATTAATTAATTATTCAGTAAGCTAATATAATTATTGTCAAGCTAATATAGCAGCCTACCTCATTTCTTTAAGTAACACAAACTTTTTCCCTGTTTTTCCCCTTTTTTATATCTAAATTCTCTTCATTGGTCTATCCTATTAGTTCTCACCGTTTCTTTATTTACAATTTTCAGTAACCAATCCGGAAACCATGCCTGTGATGACCCGTAAGGCTACTGCTCAAGATATGGAGCTAAAATTGAGAACGGCCCTCCAAGAACTTAAGGACTCTAAACTCCAATGCCAGCAGCTGTTGCAAGAGAGAGAGGACAGTGAGGAGGAGGTCATTAACGTAAATAGTAAAAACTCGAGCTTAAAACGGGAGCTAGTAGACCTTCATCAGGAATTCTTGAATGTTGTCAATGAACGGGATCAACTAAGGGCGGTCACGGATGGGTTCAACTCTTGTAGCAACTTGTATGAGCAGGCTTTATGTAAAATTAGGGACCTAGCGGATGAATTAGTCCATGCAAATGTCAAACTTTTAAATTTGAAAAAGGAAAAGGATCATACTCAGGCTATGGAAACTGAACATTTGTATAATGAATTAGTTAATACAAATTGCAACCCTCATTCCATTATAACAATAGACCTTACAGAGGACTCCTTACTAAAGCATAACTACAGCCACAAAATTAGTAAAAATAAAATTAAGAAATATGCACGATTAAATAGAATAATTAAAAAATGTAATATATACAAGAAACAACAAAAACACCTTTCCAAAAATATTCAATTAAGGAAAGACCGTGTTTTTCTAGTTAATAAATTAAATAACTATCAGATTAAATTGGAAGATAGTATAAATATTTATGAAATTGACACTCAGCGCTTACAATCAGAAATACAGGCTCTTAATAAGTCACTGAAATCTTTGTGTAATAAATATGAATGCCCGGAAAATCAAATTAAAGAGCATATTCTTGCTACAAATGCATTGGTAGACAAAGTGGACTTGCTGACTCTCAGCAACACTCAGTGTACTTGTCAGAGGGAATCCAGCAATGATGCCCTCCAGCTTGAGGCAACGGAGGACCTGTCCCTAGCTGTGAGTACTCAGGACTGTATTTCCACCCAAGATACAATACCTGACTTAGGTAATTTGGTCTCACCTAATAGTCTTGGTTCTAATCTTTCAGTTATGTTCTCTGATAGTATAGGTAGAGGGTTAGGGAAATTGATCAGTAATAACCTGAGTTATTGTACCCAAAATTATTGCATGCCAGGATCAACCTACAAACAGATTATGGCATCAGTAACAAAGACTGTTTGTGATCCTAGTACCACCATTACTATATGTGTTGGTAATAGTTCTAAGATTAAAAAGGAAGACATCACTGACTGTGTTTCAGAGTTGTTGAAGTTAAATTGTAACAAAATAATATTGTGTGGTTTTCCATTTTTTGAAAATTTGGGTAATAGAAAAAACAATTATATACATATGTTAAATAACCATGTACATTTTTAGTAGGTCACTATAGTGACAGACTTATATATCTGGATATCAACACTATTGTTGGTAAACTGAAGTCGACACGGGGTAAGGTGCATCTACCTATTCGATGTAGACACAAAATAGCTCGGCTATTAGCTTATAATATTCACACAGACATAAATAGTATGTCTAAGTTTAGTTCTATTATTAACACTGCGACTATTAGTAGTAATACTAATATACAGGTGACTTTAAGTGAATATAGCACTAGTGCTATAAATGTTTACAAACATTGTACTGAGGAGGATCCATGTGTCACCGTGGAGAATTCTCAATTAGGGTATATTAGTATTAGTGATAGGGTCTTGTTGTCTGAGGATGGTACGGGTGTCTCCAGCCTCACTCCAAAAAATAATTTAAACTAGGAAATGAGACAACAGGAGGTACGATTAACAATATTGTTAATCCTACCAACGTATCTTCTTGCACTCAATTAGTTAGTAAAAAAGGGCCTCAGCAGAACACTTTGAAATTATTCCACCAAAATATCCAAGGCATTTCCTTCAAATTATTAGAAATTGAATTGTTTTTAGAAAATAGTAAGTTTGACATTATTTGTTTTACTGAACATTGGCTTAAGGATTACCAAATGCTTATCAATTATGAGAACTATATGGTGGGTAGCTGCTTTAACCGTAAAACTATGCTTCGTGGAGGTTCCCTAATATTAATAAGAAATTGTTTTAAATATAAGCAACGTAATGACATAGTAGGTCTCTCGGTTGAACATTGCGTTGAACTGTCCTGTGTTGAGCTAGATAAACATGTAATTGTGTGTGTGTACAGACCCCCAAACTATCAAAACTTTTCTTTATTTGAATCAATAATGGAAGATGTGATGGCAAAACTTGCAGTCAGTAATAAATCTACAATTATTTGTGGTGATTTTAATATCAATATTTTAGAAGAATGTGCAATTAGCAGTCGCTTATTAAATCTTTTTAAGTCATTTGACTTGACCAACACTTTTACAGAACCTACTAGAGTCACTCCATCTTCTGCTACTTGTATAGATAATATTTTCTGCGATTGTGATTACTTAGATAAAGCAATAGTAAATTGTCTACCCTCTGACCATAGCGGACAAACTGTAACCTTCAGGTGTAATACACCCCCATCGCAAAAAGTTCAAATTAAATTTAGACCTATAACTTCTAGCAGATTAAATAGGTATAATATTTTGCTACAGAACAAGTTAAGCGTTATGGGCCTTGATGATATTAATATAGATCAATTGTATGATCGTTTCTTTTCAATAGTTCACACGGAATTCAATAAAACTTTTGAAAAGAAGACAAAAAGTATTTGCCCTAAATTCATATTTAGTGATTGGGCAACTAGAGGTATCAGAAAAAGTAGGGAAAGACTATTTGAGCTTTATGGCCTTAAGCCTTTTATAAACACTGAAACTTTTAACAAGTATGTTGCTAAGTATTCAAACATTTTTAGAAATACATGCAAGGTTGCTAAAGCACTGCACATTAGCAACAAGATCAAAACAGCAGAAAATAAAATAAAGACAGTTTGGAAAGTTATAAATAATGAGACTAACAGGAAGAAAATACGTAACACTAGCTACACATTAGATACAGCATGTGGTCCTAAAAGCTCTAATCAGGAAGTAGCTCAAGAATTTGTAAAATTCTTTACCGATATACCACAAAAAACAACGGAGGCTCTTATTTCCTCACCTGAACTCTCAATTGGTTTATTAAAGGCGAATGTGTCTGGCTGCCTGGTTGAATTTAAATTTAAACACATTAACCCTATGATTGTTATTAAAACTTTCCGGCAAATAAAGATCAAACTAACCGAAGATCTATGGGGAATGTCTGTCAAAGTTTGTACATCCATACTTGAGACTATAGCCCCTTACTTAGCTTTAATTTTTAATTTATGTGTAGACCAAGGAGTTTTCCCTGATTTAATGAAATACAGTAAAGTCATACCTCTTTTCAAATCCGGGGACAGTAAAGATACTAATAATTATAGACCTGTATCCGTGTTACCAGTTTTTAGCAAGGTTTTTGAAAAGGTAATGCTTAATCAAATGCTCTATCATTTTAACACCAACAGAATCTTACATGATCAACAGTATGGCTTCACCAAGGGACGTTGTACAACTGACGCCGGTGTAACCTTATTAAAGCACATATTTACTGCGTGGGAAGAGTCTCAAGACGCCATAGGAATTTTTTGTGACCTCTCCAAAGCGTTTGATTGCGTAAATCACGACACATTACTTTTGAAACTTGAGCATTACGGACTGGGTAAACTTGCACTTAGTTTGGTAAAATCTTATTTGAATGATAGACAACAACATGTTCAAATAAATGGTGTTAATTCACAGGGGTTAAAAGTAAAAATGGGGGTTCCACAAGGCTCAATATTGGGTCCTTTCCTCTTTCTAGTATATATAAATGATCTACCCTATTTACTGAAAAACCAACCTCAAAATATGGTGTTATTTGCTGATGACACTTCCCTAATTTTTAAGATAAATAGGCGGGCCCAAAATCTAGATGAAGTGAATAATGCCCTACTTCAGGTCCAAAATTGGTTCACAGCAAACAATTTGGTATTAAATGAAAAAAAAACCAAATGCATAAGATTTGCTTTACCGAATGTTAAAAGTAGTGATTGTGATATAATATTAAATAAAGAGAAACTTGAATTCGTAGATAAAACGGTTTTCCTGGGGATTACGCTTGATTCAAGGCTACAATGGGGTTCTCATTTGACATCTCTTGCGGGGCGGCTAAGTTCAGCAGCCTATGCCATTAGAAAAATCCGTCAGTATACTGATGTAGAAACCGCTAGACTGGTTTATTTTAGTTACTTTCATAGTATAATGTCTTATGGCATTTTGCTGTGGGGACGGGCTGCAGATATTGAGTCTATATTTATTCTGCAGAAAAGAGCCATCAGAGTCGTATATAATCTTCGTAGGCGCGATTCTCTAAGGGAACTGTTTAAGGATATTGGCATCATGACGGTACATTGTCAATACATCTACGAAAACATAATGTACGTCAGAAAAAATCTGCACCTTTTTAGTAAAAGGGGTGACAGACATAATTACAGTACTAGAAATAGGGACCAACTAGTTCAGCCAGGTTTCAGACTCGCTAAAGTAGACTCATCTTTCATGGGGTACTGTTTGAGATGCTATAATAAAATTCCACAAAGTATTCTTGAACTGAATGAGACAAAATTTAAAACATGCATTAAACGCACACTATGTAAGCAAGCATATTACAAGTTGAGCGATTATATTGCTGATAAAAATGCTTGGCTCAATGCTGGTCCTGCTCCGCATGGACAGGGGCGCATAAATTGATAGCATTAAATTGTATTGTTGGAGCTGCTGAAGATTGTACAACTATCTTTGCATTGTATAGAATCAATCTCTTTATTATTATATAAATGCATAGCCCATATTGTGTGAGTACTATGTACTAGAAAGCTATCATTCACTGGAAACCTACGTCTTTTCTTGACTTGAATGTGCCCTGGCGGTTTGGAGTATGTCATGCTCACTCAATTGTCTCGCTGATGGTGGCGCATGTGTCGGATCATTTAGTTCCCTTCAAAATGGTTGAGTTGAATGGTGCTGATCCATGCGTCATGTCCGTGAACGGGCGCTGTCAGTTGTGACTGGTCATCTCTTGGTTGCCATGGCTTATTTGAATGAATTATTTTGAATTGTATTTTTCGTTTGTGTGTTTTTGCTGTGGACACTTTTACCGTGCACATCTTGCTACATTGTTCTCACAGAATATACTATCTCAACGTGAATGATGTAACCAAGATTTTGTAACCATGTTCTGATTTAAAAGAGTGTCCATGGAGTTTCTTGCCCGTTCTTCTCCATAGAGGTCTACGCTAGGGAATGGGCAACTACAGTACTTTCACAGTTTTTATGTCTTGTGACTGGGACTGTAGCTACATTTAATTTTCATCTTTGTTTCGACAATTCAAAAGTGCCTGTAACTGGCTTACTTGAAATAAATGCTTTCATTTTGATTTTTGATTTTGATAAATGAGTTAACGTTTGTGTTTCAGTTTTTTTTTCAGAATTCAACCCCTAAAGGGGGAAATGGGGTAACAAAGCCTGAAATTCAACATAGGTATTGTTTTTATGGTGAATTGAGTCGGGTGTATTACAAAAACAACGATTTTAAGATTTAATGTGGCAGACCTGAAATACTACCATTCCCTGTTGGGGTGCGATGAGGTTGAAATGTCTAAAAATCAATATGGGTGTCGATACCGAGATTATTAGGGGTGCTGATTACGAAAATGGCATTTATTTTGAGATCCAGATGATAATGATTGTGATTACGATGATGATGATTGTGATAATGATGACGATGATTGTGATGATGATGATTTTGATTACGATGATAATGATTGTGATCATGATGATGATGATTGTGATAATGATGATTGTGATAACGATGATAATGATTGTGATTACAATGATAATAAGTGTGATAACGATGATGGTGATTGTGATTGTGATTGTGATTGTAATGGTGATTGTGACAGTGACGGTGATTGTGATAGTGTCGGTGATTGTGATGGTGATAGCGATGGCTGTGATAACGAGGACAGAGATTGTGATGATGATGATTGTGATTTAGATGAAAATGATTGTGATTATGATGACAATGATTGTGATAACGATGATGGTGATTGTGATAGTGATTTTGATGGTGATTGTGATGGTGATGGTGATTGTGATGGTGATTGTGAAAGTGGCAGTGATTGTGATGGTGATAGCGATGGTGATGGTGATTGTGATTGTGATTGTGACGGTGATGGTGATTTTAATAATGATGTAGATTATTGTGATTACTATGATAATGATTGTGATAACGAGGGTAGTGATTGTGATGGTGATTGTGATGGTGATGGTGATGGTGATTGTGATGGTGATGGTGATTGTGATTTTGATTGTGATAGTGTTGGTGATTGTGATAATGATGGTAATTGTGATAATGATTATGGTTGAGATACTGATGGCGATTGTGATCGTGATTGTGATTAAGATGATAGTTATTGTGATTAAGATGATAGTTATTGTGATTACGATGATAATGATATAAGACTAAAGTCCCTCGGGATATTGTTAACATACTGGAATATTGGTACGACAATCAAGTTAACCAAGTTAGATGGGGCACTGCTTATTCTAGACCCTACAGACTTACCTGTGGGGTAAGACAGGGAGGGGGAACGTCCACAATATTGTTTAATTTATATGTCAACGAGTTGATCGAGGAGCTGAGGTGCTCCAGAGTCGGATGCAATGTTGGCGGCATAAGTGTAAACAACCTGAGCTATGCAGACGATATGGTGCTGCTCAGCCCCTCGGCCAATGGTCTTAGAGTACTCGTGGGAATTTGTGAGCGATATGTAGCTGCTCATCAGCTGACGTACAATGTTCAGAAAACTGAAGTTATGATTTTTAAGTATAGAAAGGGCCCTGAGACTGTATTACCCATCACTTTAAATGATTATTCATTAACACTTCAATACCCGCAATTACAGACACAATTAAAATAACAATGCACTGTGCCTCTGGAGGCACGGCCGGGAGCATACGGGTTAAGGGTTGTTAGCACCTTTAAGTATCTTGGACATGTATTGAATGAAAAGTTAACAGATGACAATGATTTGGAGCGGCAAAGAAGAGGCATTGCGTGTAGAAGCAACATGCTTGCAGGACGATTTGCACACTGTTCCAAGCAAGTGAAAGCAACACTTTTCGAGGCCTACTGCCGGGCGTTCTACACCAGCCAACTCTGGTACCAGTACACGAAAAGAGCTTACAACTCGCTTCGTGTACAGTACAACAATGCATTTCGTGCCATGTTTAACCTGCATTGGAGGTGTAGTGCGTCTGGTATGTTCTTTGAAAACCGAGTGGGTGACTTCTTTTCCGTTCTGAGAAGGATGAGAGCTTCTTTTCGAACACGATTGTTAAACTGTAAAAATATTATTGTAACTACTGTATTCCGCACAATTTTCGTGACTAGAACCGAACTGTTTAATCTCAACACTGACTATGATGTAATCAGGAAACAATAATAATGACAAATTGATTTAATTAATGATAATATTGTAAGATTATGTAAGTAATATTAATATGCATAACTTCATTGATAATGATTGTGATTACGATTATAATGATTCTGATGACGAGGATGGAGATAGTGATGATGATGATTGTGAATACGATGATAATGATTGTGATTACGATGATAGTGATTGTGATAATGATGATAGCGATTGTGATTACGATGATAATGATTGTGATAACGATGATGGTGATTGTGATACTGATTTTGATGGTGATTGTGATGATGATTGTGATTGTTATTCTGAGAGTGGTGGTGATTGTGATGGTGATAGCGATGGTGATTGTGATGGTGATTGTGATGGTGATTGTGATGGTGATTGTGATGGTGATTGTGATGGTGATTGTGATGGTGATTGTGATGGTGATTGTGATGGTGATTGTGATGTTGATTGTGATGGTGATTGTGATGGTGATTGTGATGGTGATTGTGATTATGATGGTGATTGTGATGGTGATTGTGATTGTGATGGTGATGGTGATTGTCATGGTGATTGTGATGGTGATTGTGATGGTGATTGTGATGGTGATTGTGATGGCGATTGTGATGGTGATAGTGATGGTGATAGTGATGGTGATTGTGATGTTGATTGTGATGGTGATTGTGATGGTGATTGTGATGGTGATTGTGATGGTGACTGTGATCGTGACTGTGATGGTGATTGTGATGGTGATAGTGATGGTGATAGTGATGGTGATTGTGATGTTGATTGTGACGGTGATTGTGACGGTGATTGTGACGGTGATTGTGACGGTGATTGTGACGGTGATTGTGACGGTGATTGTGACGGTGATTGTGACGGTGATTGTGACGGTGATTGTGACGGTGATTGTGATGGTGATTGAGATAGTAATGGTGAGTGTGATAATGACTGTGATTACGATTGTAATTATTGTGATAACGATGATGGTGATTGTGATAGTTATTTTGATGGTGATTGTGATGGTGATGGTGATAGTGATAGTGATTGTGATAGCGATAGTGATGGGGATTGTGATGGTAATTGTGATTGTGATAGTGATGGTGATTGTGATTGTTATGGTGATTGTGATGGTGATTGAGATAGTGATGGTGATGGTGAGTGTGATAATGACTGTGATTACGATGATAATTATTGTGATAACGATGATGGTGATTGTGATAGTTATTTTGATGGTGATTGCGATGGTGATGGTGATTGTGATAGCGATAGTGATGGGGATTGTGATTGTTATGGTGATTGTGATGGTGATTAAGATAGTGATGGTGATGGTGAGTGTGATAATGACTGTGATTACGATGATAATTATTGTGATAACGATGATGGTGATTGTGATAGTTATTTTGATGGTGATTGTGATGGTGATGGTGATTGTGATAGTGATTGTGATAGCGATAGTGATGGGGATTGTGATGGTGATTGTGATTGTGATAGGGGATTGTGATGGTGATTGTGATTGTGATAGTGTTAGTGATGGTGATTGTGATAATGATGGCGGTTGTGATAGTGATGGTAATTGTGATAATAATAATTGTGATGATTATGAAATGTGGCACATAGATAGTTTATAACCTGGATTAACTAACATGGAGGACACTATTATTCCTTTAGTATGATCCAGTGGGACAGTTACCGAACTTCACGCGGGCGCAGCCGCGGGCAACAGCTAGTTTAGATTATAAAGAGGTAACATTTGTTTGTAAGTTTGTATGTTCGTAAGTTTGTATGTAGGGGGTAATCTCCGGAAGTAATGAACCGATTTCAAAAATTCTTTCACCATTAGAAAGCTACATTCACCTTGAGTAACATAGGCTTTATTTCATCCCCGTACTCCCACGGGAACGGGAACTACGTGGATGAAACCGCGGGACGTCCGCTAGTCCCCAATAAAATGGAACCTAACATACCGAACTGTTGAAATGTGGGTGTACTGTACACATCTGCATACCCCCTCAGACCATACAGGCGTGATGATATACTATGGTGTTGAAAAACAACAAACATCCAAGCGATTGCAGCAATCACAACCAATTTGCTGTCTATAATTGAAGAGTTCAATTGTATTTCTCCGAAGATCAACATCAGATCTTCACCAAAGGAGACAGTTTTTTTTAGGCCCTCTTCGATGTTGCGGATATTCATATTACTTACACCAAAAAAAAGTAAACACTTTATTCTAATAATAAACGAAAGATTACATAGAAACGAAACCGGAATCTTAAAAATCATAACAAATAAGTTGTATTATGATATTTTTTTGCGAGTCAAATCATTCCTGTTGTGGTCAATGTCATTTGACGGAAAATCAATACTTACGTAAATAGGAGCGTTTTTTCCGTTTACAAAAAAAAAGTACGGTATCCATGGGTACACGATTGGTACTAATATCTGCTTTAATAAAAATATAATACAAAAAAAAGAAAAAATATTAAACTGTGAGCTTTCTAATGCTATTTTAGAGGTTTCCGCTAAAATCTTTTAGATGGTATAGAAAATCATCATGGCACGGAACGTTGTAAATTCGTCTTTTTGGTGGTTGACTGACAACTTCATTTGACATTTGACGTGTTATTGTTTATTGTTAGATTCACGTTTTCATTTTCGAATTTCTCATCATTCCGGTTAGACATGGCTTAGTTAATATTACCACTGTAATCTAGAAATTATAAGGAATAAATCTATAAACGTTTCATTAATCACGAAGAAAAGGCTGAACATACACACAAGAAAAAAGTCAGATGAATTGATAACTCCTCTTTTTGGAAGTCGGTTAAAAAGAGAAAAAACTTTTGACCTTGATAGCCAATGATATATAAACTATAGATACGTTGTCCGCACTCTAAAATGACAACATGAAATGAAGGCAATTGGCCACATCGCGCTTAGTTACGCACCAACATGTCGCGCGACGCTACGTTTGTTTATAATTTAATAAATCCTGTGACGTGACTGAAGATGTATATTTATCTCCCTCTCGCAACAGGCATCCCGCCGTTCGGTGTCATATTTTCTTTCTCTTTCTTCACGCTTATAAGTAGTTCTAGTATTTTCGCCGTTTTTAAGCGCCGCGATGTTGGTTCATGACGTGTCTATATATAATACGTCATTGTTGATAGCCAAAAACTTTATAACGAAGCCGAGTTGTAACTAAAAACAAAAGAAGACCAATTTGTTAAATGATTTCTCTTCAACAAAATACCTAGTGAAACTTTTGGGCGATGCTCTATGTTAATTGATTGAGTATTCTATTAAAAGACAAAGCCTTTCAAATTGAAAGATAAAATGACTTTTTACTTTATTTTACTCCTTGTCTTTTGTTTACGTTGGTGTTGAGTTTTGATTTCTCAAAGGAATGGTTCCAGTCTTCAGGTATCTAAAAGGAAACCAATTGAAAAGCTTTGTCTCCTTTAGTGGACTACAGTTGTTTTATTATTAAATATATTTAACTATTCTTTATTGAACTAACGACATTCTGTTGTTTGTGTAGTAACAGCTATAAACTAATAAAGGATGATCGTTCAAACGTAAATTGCATCCATTTTTAGGTTAGGTTTAGTATTAAACAATAGCAAATGAACCTTGAACTGGACTTTAATAACTAATATTATTAAGTTTATCTTGACTGAAATGGAAGATTTCAGAATTTTAAAAGGACCCTGATTAATAAAAATACATACTAGGCGATCAAAAACTGCAAGATATATTTTAATAATGATATTTATGGCCAACCTTCTGACATTATCCGAAGCAGAATGTACCACTGGAATATGCAGACACAATAAACGCATGAATTTCTCCTTAGATGCCAAAAATTTTTCGATTTCGAAGATTTTGCTCTGAATCTGGGATGTGTTGGTAACTCAATTACTTATGGAATGCGCGAGAAAAAACCCTCGGAAAATAGTTCAGAAGGTCTACGTTTTTCAAGGTTAAGAGATGATGGTTGTTGATCGGACAATATTTGTAGCGTTTTTGTAATTTTTTTATTTCTAAAAACAGAATAAAAGTCCTCGTACACCACCACTATTATTTATTTAATGTCGCACGGCGAACAAAACGGTGGGACGACAATTTGACCAAACTTTTGACTAGGTCAGAGATTCTGCTGCCAAGGTTGTGGCAGGTTACAAGTCGTGATCGCGTTCGTGGCGTAGCGTGCGAAGTTCCTCAATGTCATAGAATGTTCGTTCGGTTTAGTCCCATCTCGGCACCTTCCCATCTCGGCACCCATGAATTAATTTATCATGATTACGAAAAATTCCCATCTCGGCACTCCGTCATTAGTCGTTGCTAAGTACAGTCATCAAAAAATGGATACACTGTATCAGTATAGTGAGTAAATCAAATTGACTCAAAACTAAAAAATCTAAAAAAATTACCTATAAAATAAGTTTTATAGCAATTAGCTGACCCCCTTTGCAATTATTTTATATTTTATTTATTTGAGCGAAGTAAATAAAATTTAAAGAATTGCAAAGGGGGATCAGCTAATTGCTATGACTGTACAGTGAACGCGTAATTAAGCCTACTCGTATCATTTAGTACCAGTATGAAAGTCCTCAAAGTATGGACCCCCTTTTGCCTGCGTCACGGTTATACTGATTAAACGTTAATTGTACATAATAACTGTTGATTTTTGTAATATGTTTTTACATAATTGCTGGAAAGATTTTAAAACAATTATTCCTACGAACCGTGAATTTTTATATATTTTAAAATTTGTTATGTTACTGCCAAGGCAGAGATAACGGAGCCTCTAAAAAGTGATTCAAGGGCTTATCTGTGAAAATGGTAATTTAAAAAGAAACAAAAATGATTTAATAAATAATAAAGTTGATTTACTTACTATACTGATACTGTGTTTCCGTTTCTTTTTGTGTACCTTAAAATGATTCAGGAGAGGGTGCCGAAATGGGAATTTTTCGTAGACAAGATAAATAAATTCATGGGTGCCGAGATGGGAAGGTGCCGAGATGGGAATAAACCGTTCGTTGGTTCGTCATCATCATAATCTACCTATAGTAGTCCACTGCTGGACATGAGCCTCTCCAATGGCACACCATTTTACTCGATCCTCGATTGTTTTCATCCAGCTGCCACTGGCAAGACTGATCGTACGGACGATCAGTCTTGCCTCCTGGTTTCTACTTATGAATACTTCTATCCCAAGATATCATTGGTTTTCCGTTTTTGCCCCAAATAAAGTGGGCATATCGTAAATGCTAATCCCAATAGATGTTCTTCTCAAAGTTTTATCTATTTAATGAACCATGTTTGATGGCCTGGCTTTCAAGACAAATGTGTAGTCTTAGGTGAGGCGTTAATTCGAACAAAGGTTAGGTTATAGGCTTAAGCCCTATATATTAGGTAGGACATTCTTGTCAAGGAATTCTTAGTTTCCCAACCTTTTGTGGTTTAACTGATTAATAATGGAGGGCAAATTAATGTATTTGTGGAGGCTAAACGACGGTGATGAATCACACATTTCCTTTCGGATCTTTACAAGCTTTTTAGGTGCGAGGAACAGGGTGTCAAGTTTGAGGACGCTCTGATCAGTTGGGTATAGTGTCTAAACGACTGTTGTGGTCGGATTTTACTTATTTTGTATCTTAATAAAACGATAATTCTGATTTCGCGATATAAGAATTAGTAAAAACCAGTGTAGTTCGTGTGGTATCCGGCAGAAAGCCGTGTGGTATCCGGCAGAGTAGAATAGAACCAACCCATTATACTCACGAGTGTCGTATAAGGCGACTAATGTCTGAGGCAGAACACCTTGCCCCTCCGTTGACCAGAGAATGGGCAGCAGCGTTTTCTGTCAGTCTTTCATCACTGCGATCTCCAATCCGCCTGCCAAGCGTGGAGATTACGGCAAATTCCTCCCATCATGGCTTATGTCCAGCAGTGGACGTTATGGGCTGTTGTAGTAGTGTAGTTCGTGTGGTAACTCTTATGTGACGAAATATACGTCACCACACGCGTGTGTCCTTGAGTTGGCCTTCTTTTCCAAACTTTCTTGCAAGAAAACCTCCTTGTCGCGATCACTTTATAATGCTAATATCCAGATTATTATAATAGCTTCATTTCCATAATAAGGACGACTAGAACTTGTCTCGGGAATGCTTATTGGCTCTCGAACTTTTTTGACTTTTCCGAGGCTTGCTACCTAGTGGGTACGCAGGCGGAATTTACAATGAGTTCGCTGCGTGCTTCATTTCGCATTTTATGAAGAGTTTATTTTTAGAATGTTGTAATAATAGTCACTTTCTAATTTGGTTCTAGAACTGTGCATACAGTACATTGGTGTTAATGTAATCAATGTTACGTTTAAACTTTTGAGACACGGTCACACAGGCTTTCTTACACTGAGGGGAGCGCGCCATAATCCACCAAGCGAGCATTTTTTTTTAGATTTTCGGTTTTAGCAAAATAAACCAAAACAAGCTCACGATGTTTTACTACATATTTTTTGAGAGCAGTGCTGATAAAATAAATTATGAAAGAGTTTGACCTACAAAATGAGGAAAAAATACAGTAATGCTCTTAGATAGCAGAAAACGGATGGGCAATTCACTAATCCTCTACTAGTTGTAACTATGAATTTATTGATGGCTATAAAACTTATATGCTTCCGTTGGATTTAAGAGATAATGGCACGCGGCGTAGGTAGATAGATATAGATTTTGAAAGGGGAAAACTAATACAAATTCGTTAAACAAATACTTAATGTCGTTTAAGTAGTATCAGCATAAGTTAAGCAGTGGTGGCCTTGTGTTGTGACCCTTGAACTGACAAGTAATAGGTCTCGAGTTCGAACCCAAAACACGCACCTTGGTTTTTATTAGAATCATGCGTAGGTATCACTTGCTTCGGTGAAGGAAAACATTGTGAGGAAACTAGCATGTCTGAGCGATATTTCTCGACGGCATGTAAAGCTAAGTCAGAGCCCCATGGACGGCATACAAACTATCACAGGTTACGCACTAACCACACGATAACTACAAAACAAACGACTATAAATTAACGGCATTTAATATCATTTAAAATAGAGGCGTGTCTTATTTTTACGTCGAATAGGTATTATGCATCCCATTTAATGTGTTTTTTCTTAAGGATAGTGAATATTTTTGTGTAATTAAATTAATATATTTAAATTATGTTTCTCAAAGCAGTAATTTATACACTTTTAAAGTCACTGTTCATTCGGATTATCTGCTGTACATAGATTATCTGATAATCTATGTACTTTTCTTATCTGATAATCTATGTACTTAAACAAAAGAAAACAACCAAGGTAAACTATAAATAAACAAGGGAACAACAACAACAACAACAGCCCATAACGTCCACTGCTGGACAAAAGCCTCTGCCATGATGGGAGGAATTTGCCGTAATCTCCACGCTTGGCAGGCGGATGGAGATCGCAGTGATGAAAGACTAACAGAAAACGCTGCTGCCCATTCTCTGGTCTACGGAGGCGCAAGGTGTTCTGCCTCAAACAATAGTCGCCTTATACAACACCCGTGAGTGTAATGGGCTGGTTCTATTCTACTCTGCCGGATACCACTCGGCTAGGCGGACCACACGGCAATAAACAAGGGAAAATAACAAAAAGTCTGAAAGTCAAAAAAATATACTTTTAGGCACAATGAAACATATTGTTTTTTATTTAGAAGAACTTATTAATATTGCACAATTATTTATAATGATTATGCATAATTAAATAAATTATGCGGTTAAAATATTACACTAAGGAGTTCAGGTTTTCTCTCTTAAACTTTTCCAACCAATATCATTAGAGATTGAACTATAAATATTTGTTTGTTTCAAACAGGTAATCTCTTAAAGTGGATACTGATCCCATTCCCAAAATTCTGTAACTTATTGAAAACTACACTATTTTCAAGTGCCATAGGATATTATGTCTATCACTACATATTATAAAACAAAGTCGCCCGCTTCTATCTGTCCCTATGTATGCTTAGATCTTTAAAACTACGCAACGGATTTTGATGCGGGTTTTTTTAATAGATAGAGTGATTCAAGAGGAAGGTTTTGGTATACAATTTGCGGGCGGGCGAATCTATCTATCTATCTATCTATATCTATCTATACATCTTTACATATAATAAATCTGTAGAAATATAGTTTTTGTACATCGAAAATATTTAAAAAAAAAATTGCCAGAGTGTGAAAGGATAACCAACAGAATTCATTTCCAGCATTTTTAGAATTTTTGTCTGTTTGTCTGTTTATCTGTTTGTCTGTTTCGATGATCAAGCATCACGCAAAATATAGGAAACCCATATAGATAACTTTTATACATAAAAATTGTGCGTATCTTAAGGTATTATTTAGTTTTTGTTTCATCGTAAGCGGTTAATTCTATCAAAAGATTTAAAGTGAAATAGTGTGAATTTTGAATTTAAAGTGTTCAAGAAGAAGTAATCATCAAAAATGTAAGATACATACATGCAGCGACATCTGTTGAACTAAAATGGTACCAATGACTAAAAATGGGCTCACCACACTTTTAAATCGACTGACCGACTTTAAAAAATTATAGCATAATAATATTTTAGCATTTTAACATCTCGATAGATGGCGTTATTCACTCTCCATTTTCTGAATCGCGTTGTTAAGATTTTCCGTGAATGACCCTCGCCCGTGTCAGTTCAGATTTGGCTTTTTAACCGACGAAACAAAAGGAGGAAGTTCTCAATTCGACGCGTATATTTTTTTTATGTATATGTATATATATATTATAGTTATGGGTATATATAGATATATATACCCATAACTTTTTACAGAGAATTCCGTTAGGCATGATCCTTTTTTTTGTGAAAAGCGTAGGTATATCTCGAAGTTGGTCCCATTTAAAATTAATCAGCGATAGCATTATGTCTATTTTTTAAGGTTGAGTCACACTCTCTCTAATCCTCTCTCTCTTATGTGACGCAGACAAAGTTGCGCGGGTCAGCTAGTTCTAAATAAAACGATCCCTATCCTTATTCTAAACTAGCTGACACGCGCAATTTCGTCTGCGTCACATGAGAGAGAGAGAGGGTTAGAGAGAGTGTGACTCAACCTTAAAAGATAGACATTATTATGCTATTGTGGATTTTATTTTGAACTTTTTAAGAGGAACATTTCCCTAGTACATGAATGTTGCGTAACTTTAACCGTTTAAGCAGCGCTCGCAACGGAAGTTCTCAAAATAAAGAATTTTTCCCCGTTTTTGCAACATTTATCATTGATGCTTCGCTCCTATTAGTTACTAAATTTAATTTTTCAAAGC
Source organism: Xestia xanthographa (assembly GCA_905147715.2). Classification (NCBI taxonomy): domain Eukaryota; kingdom Metazoa; phylum Arthropoda; class Insecta; order Lepidoptera; family Noctuidae; genus Xestia; species Xestia xanthographa. The sequence goes on from LR990649.1 coordinate 30,792,032, forward strand.
AGCGTCATGTAGACTAATCTAGAGTACTTTATGCTATAATAACTTTTTCACTTCTCATGCTCTAAAGTTCGCCTTTGTGTCGTGCGTAGGTGACATAAAGTCGCTTTTTATGCTCTAGAGCATAAAGTAAAATCTTCGTCGAAGACCAAGGCAATCGGTCCAACAGCCACATGAACAACTTCAACTTCATAGAATAACCTCTTTATTTTAATTCGTTTTGTTAGTATTGTCTGTGTGTACGTCTGTCTGTCCGTCTGTCTGTCCGTCCGTCTGTCCATCTGTCTGTTCCTCTGTCTGTCTATCTGTCTGTACATCTGTATGTTCGTCTGTCTGTCCGTCTATGCGTCCGTCTGTCTGTCCATCTATGCGTCCGTCTGTCTGTCTGTCTATCTGTCTGTCCGTCTGTCTGTCCGTCTGACAAAATTGACTATTTTTCTCGCACTCAAAGTGAAAAGTACAGTGTAACACACGGCGCTAAAATCCCATTATAACTTGGTACCTATTTACTACCTCGTATATAATGGGTCATTTTAGTCCCTTGTATTACAATGTACTATTATAAAGCTGGTCAGTCGATTTAAAAGTTATCTGGTGAGCACATTTACAACAGATGTCGCTGCATCTTACATTTGATGATTAGTTCTTCTTGAACATTTTAAATTCGTATATCTTCTGATAGAATTAACCGATTACAATGAAACAAGAACTAAGTAATACCTCAAGATACGCACAATTTTTATGTATAAAAGTTATTTGTATTGGTTTCGTATATTTTACGTGATGCTTGATCATCGAAACAGACAAACAGATAAACAGACAAAAATTCCAAAAAAATTGGAAATGGGTTCTGTTGGTTATCCTATTCACCCTGGCAATTTTTTTTCGAAATATTTTCGATGTACAAAAACGATTTTTCTACAGATTTGTTATATGTATAGATTAATCAACATTATTCATATCTCATTAAAGCTATTTGCTATTAGCTATTTTTGACGACCCGCATGGCGCAGCGGTAGTAAGGCTGCCTTACGTTCTTAGGGTCCCGGGTTCGAATACCGATCGGAGCAAATGTTTGTGTGATGAGCATGGACATTTGTTTCCGAGTCATGGATGTTTATATGTATACCTAGCTGACCCGCGCAACTTCGTCTGCGTCACATGAGAGAGAGAGAGAGGGTTAGACAGATTGTGAGTCAACCTTAAAAGATAGACATTACTAAGCTATTGCAGATTTTATGTTGAACTTTTTAAGAGGAACAATTCCCTAATACATGATTGTTGCGTAACTTTAACCGTTTATGCAGCACTCGCAACGGAAGTTCTCAAAAGAAATAAATTTTCCCCGTTTTTGCAACATTTATCATTAATGCTTCGCTCCTATTAGTTAATAAATTTACATCATCACGCCACTGCGTGAATATGTAAATTTGCAAAGCAGCGTCATGTAGAGTAATCTAGAGTACCTTATGTAATAACTTTTTCACTTCTCATGCTCTAAAGTTCGCCTTTGTGTCGTGCGTAGGCGACATAAAGTCACTTTTTATGCTTCTAGAGCATCATCATCATCATCATCATCATCATCATGTCCATCTGTCTGTCTGTCCGTGCATCTGTCTGTCTGTTCATCTGTCTGTACATCTGCCTGTCCGTCTGTCTGTCTGTCTATGCGTCCGTCTGTCTGTTCGACTAGGTATCTGTCCGTCTATGCGCACGTCTGTCTGTCAATCTGTCTGTTCATTTGTCTGTCCAACTGTCTGTCTGTCCGTCTGCCTGTCCATCTGTCCGTCTGTCTGTCCGTCTGACTAAATTGACTATTTTTCTCGCACTCAAAGTGAAAAGTACAGTGCAGCACACGGCGCTAAAATCCCATTATAACTTGGTACCTATTTACTACCTCGCTAAACCTCGGTAGTAAAACTACCTTGTATATATGGGTCGTTTTAGCCCCTTGTATTACAATGTACTATTTTAAAGCTGGTCAGTCGATTTAAAAGTTATCTGGTGAGCACATTTTTAGTCATTAGTACCATTCTAGTACAATAGATGTCGCTGCATCTTACATTTGATGATTAGTTCTTCTTGAACACTTTAAATTCTTAAATCTTCTGATAGAATTAACCGATTACGATGAAACAAAAACTAAATAATACCCCAAGATACGCACAATTTTTATGTATAAAAGTAATCTGTATTGGTTTCGTATATTTTACGTGATGCTTGATCATCGAAACAGACAAACAGATAAACAGACAAAAATTCCAAAAATGCTGGAAATGAGTTCTGTTGGTTATCTTTTCACACACGGGCAATTTTTTTTTTAAATATTTTCGATGTACAAAAACGATTTTTCTACAGATTTATTATATGTACCTATAGATAAAACGATCCCTATCCGTATCACTTCTATAAACACCACTGCAAATCTTAAATGTGTGTACAACCAGACTTACAAATAACTATACCAATACTACGAACACTCAATATTTACGGTAAATCTTCCCTCCTCCCAATATACCCTCAAGTCCATTTCATGTCAATAAAACGGAAACTTCCCTCAATATCGGAGTCCATCCATTTGCTGTAATTGAGAGGGAATGTGCCGTTGAGAAGATTTCCATTACGCGCTATGTTTACTGCAAAAATATGCCGTTGGGCACTGAGTGCGTAATCTACAGCGTAATGGAAATGAGATTTGAGAACGTAAGAGGTTTACATAAAGCAGGTTTTTGTAGTGTAGACTATTCATCATGCTCGCCCACTGTTAAGTAATGGTTTGAGTTATTTCAGTAGGTTTTAGTTAGGAGTTTAAATTAAGTAGGTAGTTTAAACGAGATATTGAACCTGAAATTCGGTATTCGGAAAGCATGATATCATAACTCCAAACAATCTTAGACGGAACTTTTTTTCTATGTCCAGTATGAAAACTCTACCCGGATAAAGCTGAATACCAGTAACATGGAGTGACTGCCTCTCTGAACTCCACAACCCAGTTAGTACTGGTTATGATACGCCTTAAGGTTATGGTAAGACTGGTTGTCAGACAATCTACAATTGACAGCCGGGACCAATATTAACGTACTTTCCGAAGCACATAGGAAACTCGGTATGTAATGGGTGGTCACCACCCACGGACTAACCTAGGCAAATGCAGCTTAACCTGAAGATCCTCGAGTGGCTGTTATAATAATTCACGAATACATTCATAAATAATTCCCATTTTTTTACTTTTGTGTCGTATTGAATGAGAATAAAATCTTTACGTATAGGTTTAAAATAATATTTGTTAATTAATTGATTGTGTTAAAATACGTTTGTATTATGAAACATTAGGTGCATTTTAGTATCGATATTAGGTTATAAGTCCAGGTTTGGAAAGAAATAATTCAAAGGTTAGTAGACATATATAGCACTGATAATGACCAAAACTGATAAATAACGAAAGACTCCAAAGTCCAACAGTTTCAGTTACAAAGACCGAAGTTCATAAAGTCATCGGATTTTTTTATAACACAATTTATATTTAATCAGGATATACTTTCTACCGATTACATTACATACCGAGTTCCTCCGTGCCTCGGAAAGCACGTTAAGCCGTGGTCCCGGCTGTCATTTGTAGATCTTTGACAGTCGTTAGGTAGTCAGAGGCCCAAAAAGTCTGACAACCGGGATGTGGAGGTCAGGAAGGCAGTCACTCCATGTAAAATACTGGTACTCAGCTGCATCCGGTAAAACTGGAAGCCGACCCCAACATAATTGGGAAAAGGCTAGGCAGATGATGATGACTTTCTACCGATTTTCTGACTCTAACAGAAATAAATATACGTTGAAAGGCACATTGTGACCTTGATTTTCACAGCATAACTCTACTGTTTGAGAGACAGAACAAACCTACGGTAGGTAGTTAAGAATTTCTGTGATTAATAAATAGGTACACACAAAGAATGCGAACTAAAAGATACTTGTACCTACACGGAGAGGACGAAGCAACAAATAATGAAGTCCTGACACGCGCACGTTCAGTACAGTATGAGTTTCTCTCAACTCAAAGTGTATTACAATACCCAGCATTATGCAATTTCACCATAAAAGCCAGAACAGTCCAACTAAAGCCACTTAGACTCAACCAGAGGTTTCAAAGGACCGTTTGTTCAGAAATAGTCGTGAATCTACAGGTAGCACAAGTTTCTCCCCAGAGTGAACTGGTAAGCGACAAAGTGCACGTATGCATTGAGATCGAAATAAACGGCTTTGCTGAGACTTATAGCTTCGGCCTACAAAGCAGCCACCGCAAGTAGAACTCAGGAGATTACTGTCTCAGATGCTGTACAACTGGATAAGATTTCAAAGGCGATTATTCTATGCTTTTATTTAATAGTTTCACAAAAACAACGTTAAAGTTTTTTTTTTTCAGAAGTCAATTTACTATTATAAGCCTATATTGTCCCACTGCAGAAAAAAGGCCTACCCTTCCACATTTCGCGTTCAGGTGCAATTGAAGGCCAATCCTTTAAGAAAGAGTCAAAGAGACCAGTGGTCAAAGTTTATTAAATTCAAGGAGAAGAAAATGACTGGTAAGGGCTACTGAATACTAGATGAAGGACTACGAACTACATGGTAGTAAAGATATGAGTGGTCTTGAAACGATTGAGCTAAGCGTAGTGAATTCAGAGATGGTTTTTGATAATTTGGTTTCTATATAAATTCCGTTTTCACAAACACTAGGTGACACCGAAATTGATAATAATTTAAATGTTGCCTACGTGTAGTGAAAAACGGTACGATTTATAATTCGACACTAGACATGAGCATTGGGCAACTAGCGCAACAATAGCTTGGTTATCAGCGTTTTTTTTATTGAAATGTCATTGGCATATAAATTGACATGTTGACCGACTTTGGACTTTAGCGATTAGTTTTTCAAATCAAACTTGTTTTAACTAAAGACATGCATAAGAAAAAGCGCATTTTTAGATTTTAAAAGCTTAGCGTAGAGAATAGAGATGATGACTGAGTAAAAAAAATATGATTCTGTTTAGTCGGTCAGTTAGATTATCGAAAAATATTGGATACATGTTTTTTGTTTTATCAAATTAATAAAAAAATAACGATGATAAAACGTGTCAAAGATCAGGAGTGGGGGCTTGGGACGTCAAATTTGAGTAAAAAACATACTCAAATGTGACACACGAGTTTTCTATGCACTGTATCTTCTTCATTTTTTGTTTACGTGAAAAAAGAAAAAACATGTGTCTAATATTTTTTTGAAATCTTTCTGACGGACTAATTAGATTTTTTTGTCATCTACCCTGTTCAAAATCCAATAGTCAAATTTATTAAGGCATTATAATAAAATGTTGCCTAGTGTTTGTGAAAACGAGGCATCAGATGTCCTTAATATAGATATTTTGTGTTGTGCACTGATTAGATTTTATACAAATAACATTGCCATCGATATACATCCAGATTAACACTAATGAAAGATACGATTATAGAACATAATATTATCAAGATTATTTTGTGTAAAAAACGACTTACAAACGAAATAATAATAAAAACGACTAGCAATTAGGTTCGTTAACTTTCAAGTACACCCACGTATCCACTTACTCATTACGCTAACAAGCTTAAGAACTCAAAAGGTCTAATAGTAGATATATTTGTCGTTGTTTATTCTAATGATACATCAATTAAATAATGATATAGGCTGTGTGTAGGTAGTAAATTTCAATCGGCTTACTTTATAAAATATTAAACTAACAGACGAACAACGCGCACCACTGTCTAGGAGCATTCCATTTTGCACAAGAGGTCCTTTAATGAAAACAAGCACTTTTACAGGCACAGTACAGTAGAGACTGCACTTCTACTTATACAGGTTAATTAATAGGGCATAAAAGTTTTATAGAAGATCGTCATTTTTGCTTTTCAGCAAAAATCGAAATTCCTATCGGAAATTCCGTCAAGCAAACGGTTTGTGAATACCTTTTGTATTATAACTGTAAACTACTCGAATACTACGCTTGATGGATTTTAAATAAAAAACATTATTTTATAGGTTTTGTTTAGGTGTGATGTAAACAGGGGTGTGGAAAATTAATAAAAAGAATTCCGAACCTTTCTTACCCACATTTTGAAATCCAAGTTAGTTGCATTAGTGCGAGGAGGTTACCGAGTTAACTTGTAGTACTAACGTTTGATAATACTACAACTAAGTAACTTTGAACGTCTTTGATGCTACGTCCTTTTGCAGAAGGTATTAGATTATTAGGGCGGTTTCAGTTTAGTTTTTGAAGCGCGTACACGCGCGCCCTTTGCCACGCAATCGCACTCGTGCGAGCATTGTCGCGCAGCAAGTATATACATATTGCTATGGACAGAATCGACCGGTTCGAGCAAACACGAAATAAGCTGGGAATGAGCGCGTGTACACGCGTTTGATTTTTTTGAAGCGTAAAATGTGGCGCACGTGTAAGCACGTAACCACTAGATAAATTTTGTACCTTTTATCAACTATTACATGGTTTGGTTAAATCAATGTTGTGCCTATTATAAAAGATCTAGCTATTGCTCACGGCTTCGCCTGCGTAGAGCTCATAAGCCATCCCTCAGGAACTTACTACCAAGATAAAAATATCGTAGGTATGTCCTAACCAAGGTCTGATCTAACCTGATCTATTCATAAGCGGAACATCCAAGTCTGTTCAGCCAGTAGTGCGTGAAAACATAACAGACAGACATTCGTATTTTTTCAATAATAGTATGAATTTCTAATGTATTAAACTGCTTCCCTTGTCTGAAGAAGACTAACAATTAATTAATTTATTTACGGAGTGGATTGCCCTTGGGCGCACCTCGCTACGCAAGATGTATTTTCACTCACGCTTGAGGGTCTTTAGTGGAACCAATATTAGTTAACTCTCTTCATTATATAATTTCTAAAAAATCTTGTATTATATAGTGAAAGTCTAAAGTCTATGAAAAAGGTTAACAGACTGAATAAATAAATTCGTTTTATAGAGTTTAAATGTTTTATAGCAGGAGCAGTGCAACGCCTTGAGCCGACGAGTCGGACTGGATGTGAAACACGGAGGAGAGGGTGTTGTGGCGCAACTTGTGAGAGACCAAGGTTCAGCTGTGAACTGCGACAGACTGCTCAAATGACCTAAGAGTAATTAAACAGGATGTAAACAGACTCATCACGAAGCCGTCAACCAAGCATTTGTACATCAAACTAAGTAACTTAAGAACTCAATGTAACGTACTCAAAACATTGTGCTGATGGATGGATTGAATAGTACGGGGGTCGTGGAGATAAAGAAGTAAAAAGTCATACATTAAAAACTTGTCAAAACGTTGCAACTTTGACTCCCAATATCTCCGTAACCAGAAGGTTCCCAGGTATGGTGTCGAACAAAAAATGATTGCAATGACGGGGAGAACAACTGCCTTTCGGCTTCGTTAGGAGTCTTTTTACACCCTTTATGTATAATTATATAATATGTGTGTTACACGTGACACGGGCACACAAAATTGAAATGCGAGCAGCCCAATTGATAAGCATGTCAAATTATTTGACACAATTACTGATGTACCTACGCATTTGTATTAATTGGATTCAGTGAGATTATGATAAACCAGAACGTTTGAGGTTGAATTTCATATCTATGTAGGTTGGGATTTTCTGTTTTGAATCCTAGCCAGACTTATTATGTACGTACCTAACTCGAATGAATGTTTTCAGTAAGTAAAATAGTGAAAACTCCCAGCCGCCGTTTCAGGGCACTTATGTTTTATTTTTATAAAAGGATCACACAAGGCATGAATCAATTTATTTTACAATTTTACAACTGCAACACAATCTTCTTACAACACGTTGTTTTTACAAATGTGCCGTTCTGACATCTCCATCACTATGCAGATTGGACGCGAAGGATTTACATACAGATTAGTTTCGAGTGTAAGATCCGTGATCGCAATGATGAAACTATCGGTACGACTGCTACTGCGACTGTTGTTGGTAATTGTTACATTAGTTGTCTGCTGGGAGCAATTTTACTACAGCAACTAACAGATTCACTGCGGACATAATTACATCGCTTATCTTAGAAATCTAGCTATGTGGTTCGGATTCTTCATCAATTCTAGGGAGTTTGTTGCACTTCTTATTAGTTAAACACTAGGATGTGGTGAAAAAAGAAACATTTTGTTTTTAAAGTTGTTCTGATTCTTGTCCAAATGTGGAGAAATACTTTTACTTTTAATTGCATTTTTTTTCAGCATTAGGTTAGCGTCGACTACGGTCAAGGATTTTGCATTGACCGTAAAATGAAAAGGTTTACATGTTTTACGAGTGACTTCCGTATTCTTTTTAATTATTTTTCCCATTCCAACTAAAACTAAAGCTCACCACGTAAGCGGGAAAACCTGAAAAAACATGTGAGTGAACATGAGTAATACGTCCCACGCCAATTAGTTATATTTATTAGAACACGAGTATGTGTCGTGTCTTTGTCTGATTATTAAATCATAGTGACACTATCAGTGCTTAAATAATAATGTTCGTTAGATTTTGCTCTATTATCCCTGATTATATTATCAGAACTAGGTACTATCTGTTTAAAATCTCAGCGTGTTTGCGAATTATATTGAGTTAAGCGTTTACTCAGCAACGCGACTATGTATTACAGACTTACGACTGGTGTTAAAAGGGAAATTTTCGTAATCCATCACTGGATTTGGAAAATTCCCTTCTCTGTTGCAGTCTTTTAGCATGTTTTACACGAGTAAAAAACACCATATTGTATGTACAATAATTGTTGTAGATAGTAAACTAAAAGGCCATGTATCAATGCTATGTATGTGGCATAGAGCATACTGTGACTGACACAGAAGAACTTGTCTTTGCTTTTTCTTATGTAACGTGTGTCTACTTTTGAATAAATCTTTTCGCATCTTACTATATAATATTATTTTCCAAACAATAATCGTACATCCATACTTGAGACTATAGCTCCATACTTAGCTTTAATTTTTAATTTGTGCGTAGACCAAGGAGTTTTCCCTGATTTAATGAAATACAGTAAAGTCATACCTCTATTCAAATCCGGTGATAGTAAAGATACAAATAATTATAGGCCTGTATCCGTGTTGCCAGTTTTTAGCAAGGTGTTCGAAAAGATAATGCTTAATCAAATGCTCAATCATTTTAACACCAACAGAATCTTACACGATCAACAGTATGGTTTCACCAAGGGACGTTGTACAACTGACGCCGGTGTAACCTTAATAAAGCACATATTTGCGGCGTGGGAAGAGTCCCAAGACGCTGTAGGAATATTTTGTGATCTCTCCAAAGCATTTGATTGTGTAAATCACGACACATTGCTTTTGAAACTTGAGCATTACGGACTAGGTAAACTTGCACTTAGTTTGTTAAAATCTTATTTGAGTGATAGACAACAATATGTTCAAATAAATGGTGTTAATTCACAGGGTTTAAAAGTAAAAATAGGGGTTCCGCAAGGCTCAATATTGGGTCCTTTCCTCTTTTTAGTATATATAAATGATCTACCCTATTTACTGAAAAACCAACCTCAAAATATGGTGTTATTTGCCGATGACACTTCCCTAATTTTTAAGATCAATAGACGGGCCCAAAATTTAGATGACGTAAATAATGCCCTACTTCAAGTCCATAATTGGTTCACAGCAAATAATTTAGTACTAAATGAAAAAAAAACGAAATGCATAAGATTTGCTTTACCGAATGTTAAAAGTAGCGATTGTGATATAGTACTGAATAAAGAGAAACTTGAATTCGTAGATAAAACGGTTTTCCTGGGGATTACGCTTGATTCAAGGCTACAATGGGGTTCTCATTTAACATCTCTGGCGGGGCGGCTAAGTTCGGCAGCATATGCTATTAGAAAAATCCGTCAATTTACTGATGTAGATACTGCTAGATTGGTCTATTTTAGTTACTTTCATAGTATAATGTCTTATGGCATTCTGTTATGGGGACGGGCTGCTGACATTGAGTCTATATTTATTCTGCAAAAAAGAGCCATCAGAGCCATATACAAACTTCGTAGGCGCGATTCTCTGAGGGAACTGTTTAAGGAAATAAACATCATGACTGTACATTGTCAATACATCTACGAAAACATAATGTACGTAAGAAAAAATCTACATCTTTTTGGTAAAAGAGGTGACAGACACAATTACAGTACTAGAAATAGGGACCAATTAGTTCAGCCAGGCTTCAGACTCGCTAAAGTAGACTCATCTTTCATGGGGTACTGTTTGAGATGCTATAATAAAATTCCACAAAGCATTCTTGAACTGAATGAAACAAAATTTAAAACATGTATTAAACGCACACTTTGTAAGCGAACATATTACAAATTGGACGATTATATCGCTGATAAAAATGCTTGGCTCAATGCCGGTCCTGCTCCACAAGGACAGGGGCGCATTAATGGATAGCACTAATTGTATTGTTGGAGCTGCTGAAGATTGTACAACTATCTTTGTATTGTATAAATTCAATATCTTTATTATTATATAGCCGCATATCGCATATTGTGTGAGTGCTATGTACTAGAATGCTATCAGTCGCTGGAAACCTACGTTTTTCCTTGACTTGAATGTGCCGTGGCGGTTAGGAGATATGTCATGCTCACTCAAATGTCTCGCTGATGGTGACGCGTGTGTCGGATCATTTAGTTCCCTTCAAAATGGTTGAGTTGAATGGTGCTGATACATGCGTCATGTTCGTGAACGAGCGCTGTCAGTTGGGACTGGTCGGCTCTTGGCTGCCACGGCTTATTTGAATTTAATAATTTTATTTTTGAATTGTTTTTGTTTTGTTTTTACTATGGACACCTTTAACGTGCACATCTTGCTACATTGTTCTCACATAATGTACCATCTCAACATGAATGATGTAACCAAGATTTTGTAAAAATATTCTGATTTAAAAGAGTGTCCATGGAGTTTCTTGCCCATTCTTCTCCATAGAGATCTACGCTAGGGAATGGGCAACTACAGTACTTTCACAGTTTTTATGTCTTGTGACTGGGACTGTAGCTACATTTAATTTTCATATTTGTTTCGACAATTCAAAAGTGCCTGTAACTGGCCTACTTGAAATAAATGCTTTGATTTTGATTTTGATTTTGAATCCAATAGGTTATGGGCCCAGGACACTATCAGGAAAAATAATAGTAAGATTTCTTCTGACACTGCGCAATCCGCTAAAGTGAAAAAAGTCGGCCGGTGTGACCGGTGTGCTTTGTGACCTACACAATGGCGTCTTCAACTAATTCGTCAGGTACGTCTTCTTCACTGAATCAAATTGATAAATTACGTGGTTTAGAGAACTATGGAACATGGAAATTCATTATGAAAATGACTTTGGTTCATGAAGACTTGTGGGATTGCGTCGAGAGCAACGGAAAATGTGATGAGAAGAAGACACAAAAGGCACTGGCAAGGATATGCCTGTCCGTAAATTCAAATATATTTCCGCAAATTCGCTATTGTAAGAACGCGCAAGAAGCGTGGTCTAACCTTGAAAAGGCTTTCGAGGATAAGGGGCTGTGTCGAAGATTATCATTACTACGAATGCTGTTTAGTACAAAACTCGGCGGTGATGGTATGGGCAGTTACCTCAAGAAGATAGTTGAATTATCACAACAATTACAGGATATAAACTCTCCTCTTGATGATGATTTTGTGGCGGTAATTATGTTAAGCGGACTGACGGCTGACTATGATCCTCTAATAATCCAATAGGTATACTATATATCTAAATATATATATCTATATATATGTCGGGGGTTTGTCAGGAATTTATTTCGCTAGGCTCGAGCTTATGTGGGCAGAACACGGGTTTCGTGCTATGAAAACACATTGGATGCGAAACACTATTTTATTTCGCATTGCACGGTTCGGGTAGGTAGTTTCCATGGAGAAGAACCGGCAAGAAACTCCATGGTTACTCTTTTCAAACAAATACACTGAGTCTAACAAATAACTTGACATTACACTTTCACACATTAACACTAGGCACAATGAATCGTGTACAGTTTCAAGACGTCTTCACTCCGCTGCGGTCAGACCCAGACTGTCTGCCTCGCCGCGAGGTGTCAACATCAGGACTCTGTAAAAGCCGCCATGGTGGGGAGTAGCTCGCGTGATGTCACCACTGGCGCGCTTTCGATTCATTCACCCGTCCGTACTCATGACCGGATCCGACACGGCCATCCTGCTTGCACACGTCCTCGTGTGATGTTTACCCTGCAAGCAAAAAGTCCACGACAGAAATTTGTTCCACTCGGTCACTCCTGACCAAACTCATAACATCACATCTGTAATCCCCAAAGGGTTTAACAGAGGTGTACTTAATAGTACACTTACAGTTCGCTAGTTATCTCCAAGTCCCATGTAATAGGGGCGAGCCTATTGACATCAACCGGCGCAAATCCAGACACCGTGGCCGTTACTGAGAAATTTCGGATGGAAAAACTCAATAACACTTTGCCCGACCTGGGAATCGAACCCAGGACCTCGTGCTCAGCAGTCACGCTTGCCATCACTATACCAACGAGGCAGTTGATTAAATCAAACACAGTTAATTTGGAATAATCGAAAATGGGTCAACCCTTGGGCCATGTAACAGTCGTTCGAATCAACTTTTAGAACTCTACAGCATTAAAAACTACCAAGCTTACAGAAACCTTCGAGTAAAACCTCTAACGCTACGGCTCTCCAGCCGACCAGCAATCGCATTGCTTTCACATCCATTAAATGGATCTGCCATGTGCATCACCCAGTGACTACACAAATTAAATAAAACACAAAAAATACGTAAAATAATATGAACGCGCCGTCACGGCCGTCCTGCATTATCACGCGTCCTCGTGTGTGTGAGTCTCATCTGTAAACCAAAGACATAGCGCCTTATAGTATACTCCGTTCGGTCTCCCTGACTCATCAAATGACTCTTAAAAGACACACATAACATAGGGTCCTACACACATAATATATCACATACGTCAGTCAATGCCACACAGGCTATTTGCTGCCACACAGGCTAGTCGTTGCCACACAGGCTAGTCATTGCCACACAGGCTAGTCATTGCCACACAGGCTAGTCATTGCCACACAGGCTAGTCATTGCCACACAGGCTAGTCATTGCCACACAGGCTCGTCATTGCCACACAGGCTAGTCATTGCCACACAGGCTCGTCATTGCCACACAGGCTCGTCATTGCCACACAGGCTAGTCATTGCCACACAGGCTCGTCATTGCCACACAGGCTCGTCATTGCCACACAGGCTAGTCATTGCCACACAGGCTCGTCATTGTCACATAGATCAAAGAGTACAATTGAACGGAAATGTAGTTACTTACCATGGCCGTCATCGGCACTATCTGTAAAGAGCAAAATTACGGTAAGTAGTACACTCAAGCTCGGCCATTCTGGCCCTATTCTTTCTTTAATCAACATCACCCAAAATGGTTGTCATTCAGACATATCTAATTATCTCATAGAGGGATAGTAATATCAATGGGTTAACAGACACAAACATTTTGTCACACATACGGTTCGTCACACAGACTGATTGTCACACAGACAAACTGATTGTCACACAGACTGATTGTCACACAGACTGATTGTCACACAGACTGATTGTCACACAGACTGATTGTCACACAGACTGATTGTCACACAGACTGATTGTCACACAGACTGATTGTCACACAGACTGATTGTCACACAGACTGATTGTCACACAGACTGATTGTCACACAGACTGATTGTCACACAGACTGATTGTCACACAGACTGATTGTCACACATACAATTTGTCACATGATAGGTTAACACTGCTATATCTACTTACTTTTGCCGTCATCGGCACTTCCAGGTACTTCCAAATTAGCATTCAATTCCAACGGAACATAGCAATCTGGCATAGCACGTACACGGTCGTGAGCATATTCACACTGGCAATTACAATTTAATAATTGCAAAGTGTATCTGATGTCAGAATAATAAACTCGTCGGAAAATTAGACTCTACACGTCACTCTACATGTCACTCTACAAGTCACTCTACAAGTCACTCTACAAGTCACTCTACAAGTCACTCTACAAGTCACTCTACATGTCACTCTACATGTCACTCTACATGTCACTCTACATGTCACTCTACATGTCACTCTACATGTCACTCTACATGTCACTCTACATGTCACTCTACATGTCACTCTACATGTCACTCTACATGTCACTCTACATGTCACTACGCGTCACTACGCGTCACTACGCGTCACTACGCGTCACTACGCGTCACTACGCGTCACTACGCGTCACTACGCGTCACTACGCGTCACTACGCGTCACTACGCGTCACTACGCGTCACTACGCGTCACTACGCGTCACTACGCGTCACTACGCGTCACTACGCGTCACTACGCGTCACTACGCGTCACTACGCGTCACTACGCGTCACTACGCGTCACTACGCGTCACTACGCGTCACTACGCGTCACTACGCGTCACTACGCGTCACTACGCGTCACTACGCGTCACTACGCGTCACTACGCGTCACTACGCGTCACTACGCGTCACTACGCGTGTCTCTGCACGTGTCTCTACGCGTGTCTCTGCGCGTGTCTCTACGCGTGTCTCCACGCATGTCTCTACGCGTGTCTCTACACGTGTCTCTACACGTGTCTCTACACGTGTCTCTACACGTGTCTCTACACGTGACTCTACACTCAATTGCCAGTCCATCGGCAAGTCACAACGTAAAATGTGAACCCATCGTCAGAAGCTAACCATCTCAGCCGCGTAAGTGCTACTCCTCGCAAAGAGTATACTGCACAGAAAAAGCAGTCAACGTGCACCTCTTACATGCTCCGGCGCTTCTGATGCGGCCACAACAATACCCAGTCCATCGGGTATGCTTTCAGTCCATCGAAAGCATTGTAGTTGTAAACAGTGGATCCATTAAAATCAAAACAATTAAAATCATCATAGTTAGTTTAGTTTAGAAAATGAGATTATAAGAAAACTCTTACTATGCTGGGTACTCAAAATGTTAAGTGGACTACTTGATATTTAACTAGTCTCGTCAGCGTTATCATTTTCGTCATGGCTAGTCTCGTCATTGTCACCTACGAGCATGTCAACGTCAGTTATTTTTCGCAGTCTGTCATAATTGGAACTTTCAACTATATTGCGCGATGCCTGCTCTCTCATTGCAGAAGGTCCGATCAACATTGGAAAAAGTCCGATCAACATTGGAAAAGGTCCGATCAAAAAGTTACAACACAGGAATTCTAACAATTCTGTTACTTTTACCATAATTCTTAGGCAATGCAAACTCAACTCCTAAAACTGTCATAAGCGCTCTGTGCACCAACACAGACAGAAATCGTACCAACGATTTCCTACAGACCCATCGCCACATGTTACTCATGAGGTGCGGTCCAACAGACCCATCACCACGTGTTACTCACGAGGTGCGGTCTAACTTATAACAGACCCATCACCATCATGTTACTCATGAGGTGCGGTCCAACAGATAACAGACCCATCGCCATCATGTCACTCATGAGGTGCGGTCTACCTGACCCATCGCCACATGTCACTCATGTGGTGCGGTCTAAACTTTCGAGTATGAGTGTACAAGCCTTTCTTAATCAGATTTGGTCTCACTACCACTGTCATCAACTATGACATCTAATTCTCGAGGAACTTTGTGATCGGGGATCTTTCTAACACAGGCTAAAATCTTCGAATTACCATTTACCGAACCTTGAACTACACCAGTTATAGCAACGACAGGATAAATATGCTCACTCTTAGATAGATTAAACAGAATTGGCACTCTGCTCCAGAGTCATAACAAAATGAAAACGACTCACCAAAGTACTTTCATGTTCCGGCTCGATGATGCAAAGGTCGACTCACTTCTCGACCAGTACAGCAGCACTGGACCAGCGCTGGCCTGCTGCGCAGCGACTGGCGATGTGGCCCGGCGTGCCACACTTGAAGCACATCAGTGAGCTGCTGCTGGCCTACGGTCGCCGCCCAACGCCTGTAGCAGTCGGCACAGGCAACGGCTTCTTGACGGTGGTCGTCTTCGTCCGAAAATCCGCTTGTTTGTCCTTGTTTGCCGCATGCGCGACACTTGATTGGTAGTTACGATGAAAATTTCTAACGTATCTTGTAACCGGCGTCAGTGCGCATATTTTTCTTTTGTTTGTTACTACTCACGTAAATGACGTACAACGTACACGAATTTGGCACTGAACAATTCTTTACACTGGTTTCACGACATACCACAACACTATCTTGCTATTCACTGGTTAGGTTTTAAGAATTTGTAAACGATACAAAGTCTAAACGATACAAAGTCTTTGTTTTGCGTTTCAAAAAGTAACTGTCACTGATTGTCATTGTTTTTCACATGGTAAATATCACTTGTTTACAGTCTGTTTTATTTCGGCGCTGTAGCAAGCACCATGATTACGGATAAACTAAAGTTATTGCAGGTGGGTGTTTATTAGCACACTAATCGGTCTACCTTCTTTCTTGTCCGTTTTTTTTTTTTTCGCGAACTTTTTCGGTTTTTACACAGTTGACACTGATTGTTATCGACACTGTCCCCGTTTATGATTTCATTAGCACGATTTAATCCCAATTCTGATGTCGGGGGTTTGTCAGGAATTTATTTCGCTAGGCTCGAGCTTATGTGGGCAGAACACGGGTTTCGTGCTATGAAAACACATTGGATGCGAAACACTATTTTATTTCGCATTGCACGGTTCGGGTAGGTAGTTTCCATGGAGAAGAACCGGCAAGAAACTCCATGGTTACTCTTTTCAAACAAATACACTGAGTCTAACAAATAACTTGACATTACACTTTCACACATTAACACTAGGCACAATGAATCGTGTACAGTTTCAAGACGTCTTCACTCCGCTGCGGTCAGACCCAGACTGTCTGCCTCGCCGCGAGGTGTCAACATCAGGACTCTGTAAAAGCCGCCATGGTGGGGAGTAGCTCGCGTGATGTCACCACTGGCGCGCTTTCGATTCATTCACCCGTCCGTACTCATGACCGGATCCGACATATATATATCCAATACCACACAACTAACTGGCTCTAGAAAACTCTAATATCAAGCTATCCAGTGATGTAGTAAAGGCAAAGTTGTTACAAGAATCTCAACGTCGGTGATAAGCCAGACGAGAGTGCAACCGCACTATCAGCATCACGTAACACATCAAGAAAACCTCCAAAATGCTATAGATGTAAGAAAACGGGACACTTTATTAAGGATTGCCCGAAGCAGAGTAAGAACGTCAACAAGGAAACTTCGAAAGTGCTGTTGACGGCACTGTCTGTCAGCATCGAGTCAAGTGAGTGGTATATTGATAGTGGAGCAACGGCCCACATGTGTAATAATAAAAATGCCCTAGTTAATTTTGTGCATAGTAAGCCTATGATTGTAACAGTAGCCAATGGTGAAAAATTAGAGACTGCAGGATGTGGCAATGTCAAGGTTCAGCTCAAAGACTGTATTAGGATAATTAGTAATGTGTATTATGTACCTAAGCTGTCTGCCAATCTATTGTCTGTCAGTACCTTAGTAAGTAAAGGGTACAGAGTAGTTTTTAATGCTCAGAAATGTCATGTTTATGACGGAAATGATGTTTTAGCTTCAGGAAGTTTAGATGCAGGGGTCTACAAGTTAGACATGTGTCAGACTCAGTGCTCAGAGAGGGGTACCATTAAATCATCGTTAACGTCAGTGACATCAGCTCCAGAAGCAGTCTTTAAGGCTGCTTGTTCGCCTAAATCGAAGGAACAGATTTCGGTAACATCGCAGGAAACCTGGCATCGTCGTCTCGGACACTTAAACTCCAGAAGTATGGCGCTTCTTAAACAAGGTATGGTCAAAGGTATTAATTACGACTCTACAGTTTTTCAGCCATGTATTGCGTGTATTGAGGGCAAGCAAAGTAAATTACCGTTTCCCAAGAAGTCATACACAAGAGCTTCTGAAGTTTTAGGTTTGGTACATACAGACCTGTGTGGTCCTTTCCCTGTTGCGTCTTTTAGTGGTGCCAAGTATTTTCTTTGTTTCATCGATGACTATAGTAGGAAAACATTTGTGTATTTTCTTCGAACAAAAGATGAAGTGTTTGAGAATTTCAAACATTTTAAGGCTATGGTTGAAAATGAAACCAACCAGAAAATTAAGATTCTCCGTAGTGACAATGGTGGTGAGTTTGTTAATATAAAATTACAGACTTTATTGAAGAATAATGGCATCAAGCATCAAACTACGGTCCCACACTCGCCACAGCAAAATGGAGTAGCTGAGCGTGAAAACAGGACCATTCTAGAGAAAGCGAGATTATGCTGCGAGATGCTAAGCTTGACAATAAATTCTGGGCAGAAGCGGTCAACACTGCAGTCTACTTGAAAAACAGAAGCCCAACCAAAGCTGTCCCTGGATTAGTTCCAGAGGAGAAATGGACCAATAAAAAGGTAAATATTAATTATTTACATGTATTTGGCTGTATTGCTTATGCTGTTTCTCATATTCGAAAGAAACTGGATTCCAAGTGCAAACAATACATATTTATAGGTTATTGCGAAGATACGAAAGGTTACAGGTTGATAGAACCTGATTCATTTAAGTGTATCAAGGCAAGAGATGTTAAATTCTTGGAAAATACATTTATTACTGACTTAGCAGATAGGTCACATGATGATATTTATAAAAACATGAGCTCATTAAATCTCTCTAGTTCAAGTATCGGGCAAACTGCAGAGGCACAGTCTGATTCCAATGAGATTTCAGAAACTGATAAGTCTCCTGAGCACTCTGAGACATCTTCAACAAAGAGGCGTGCAAGGGAGACAAGTATTATCACAGTAAGTGACTCTGAGAGCGGGAACAGTTCTGATGCAAATGATACTTTGGATTCAACTTACATTCCAGGAGAATCGTCAATAGAAGATGCACTGGCATCATCAGATTATGAAGATTCAATGATGTTGAATGGGTCTGCACAACTAGTATGTAGATTAAGCAGTATTGATGAAGAACCGGAGACAGTGCAGGAGGCACTGAACGGTCCAGATGCAGCTAAGTGGAAAGAAGCAATAACAGATGAGTATAAGTCTTTTATCAAAAACAATTGTTGGACCCTTACTGAAAAACCAAGTGACCAGAAACCAGTTAAATGCAAATGGATTTTTAAGAAGAAAAGAGGTCTCAATGGCGAATTGTTGAAATATAAGGCACGACTTGTGGCAAAGGGCTACACGCAACAATATGGAGTAGATTATCAAGAAACATTTTCTCCAGTTGTAAGATACTCTACAATTAGGACTCTGATTGCTATTGCTGCTCAATATAACTTAAATATTGATCATTTGGACGTAAAGACTGCATTCTTAAATGGCGATTTAAAAGAAACAGTTTATATGGAGCAACCAGAACGTTTTAAGATAAATGGCAAAGAACAATTTGTTTATAAATTAAACAAAGCCATTTACGGATTGAAACAAGCATCTAGAATGTGGTATGAAAAAATTAATGATATTTTAATGAAGAAATTTGGATTTAGTAGAACATCATCAGAACCATGTGTTTATTTCAAAAGATTACAAAGCGAGATTATAATAATTGCTTTGTACGTCGATGACATCCTTTTATTCTCATCAAATAATTCATCTTTAAGGTCTAAAGTCAAGAATGACTTGAAAAAGGAGTTTGACATGCATGATCTGGGACCAGCCCATCAGATATTGGGGATGAGGATTTGTAAACAGGGAGATAAGATCACTCTGGATCAGTCAGGTTATATAATGAAAGTCCTAGAGAGATTTCACATGACAGACTGTAAACCTGCGAAAACTCCGATGGAAAAAGGATTAAAGTTATTAACTGCAAGTCAAGAAAATAATAATAAATATGATTATAGGAATTTAATAGGCTGTCTTATGTATATTGCAGTTTGTACCAGACCTGATATTTCTCATGCTGTGAGCGTGCTGAGCTAGTTCAACGAATCTCATATAGAAACTCATTGGAAAGCAGCTAAGCGTGTGTTGCGCTATCTCAAAGGTACTAAAGATTATTGTTTAATTTTTCAAAAGAGTGAGCTGAATGTCACTGCATATGTAGATGCAGATTGGGCAGGTGACGAAAACGATCGTAGATCTTATACCGGTTTTGTTTTCAAACTTGGTAGTAGTACAATATCATGGGAGAGTAGAAAACAGAAAACAGTGGCTCTCTCTAGCACGGAGGCTGAATATATGTCTTTATCAGATGCCTGTAAGGAGGCTTTGTTTGTTAAAAATTTCTTGTATGAACTACTTGGAAAGTTTAGCAAAATATTGGTTTATAATGATAATCAATCTGCTCAAAGATTATGTACTAATCCTGTATATCATAGCAGAACAAAACACATAGATGTAAGGCACCATTTCATAAGAGATATTGTTAAAAAGGACATTATTAAAATTGAGTATTTGTCAACTGATGAAATGATAGCCGATATCTTAACGAAACCCTTAACGAAGGAAAAACACGATTTGTTTTTAAAGGATTTAGGTTTATTCAAATTGTGTTAGTTGTATATTTAAAGTGTATAACGTGTTATTTAAGGACCAGTTAGTTGTGTGGTACATCGCCTTTAGTTTAAGGGCAAGTGTTGTAGATAGTAAACTAAAAGGCCATGTATCAATGCTATGTATGTGGCATAGAGCATACTGTGACTGACACAGAAGAACTTGTCTTTGCTTTTTCTTATGTAACGTGTGTCTACTTTTGAATAAATCTTTTCGCATCTTACTATATAATATTATTTTCCAAACAATAATAATATGTAATATAAGCTCGGACGAAATCTCACCACCACTACGACTCTTTTTGCTTGCAGCATTCGACCGCTAATCAACCAATAGCATCGCAGCATCTGACCCCTTGTTTTTGTTAATGAAATAAAAAAAATACACTTTATAAAAAAAAAAAAAAACAAAAAAAAAGACCAATAATTCTTCTTCTTCGTGTGATGTGTGTGATGATTCGTTAAGGGTGGTAAACAGTGGCAGTGGAGATCGTGTGCAAGGGATTTTGTTTTAAAAATGAGCAGATTTCGTCCGAGCTCATCATAACCTTTAGAGCAGAGAGCCAGTCAGGCGGTGTGGAGGCCTAGCTTTAGCTATGTCAGTCTTACGCAGTGGATGCAAAGTGGATGAAGATAGGTTGGCAGGTTGCAGGTGGCGGTCGAAATTAAACGAACTCAATCACACAGTACAATAACATAAAAAGGGTGTAAAAAGACTCTTCACATAGCCGACGCGCACTTGTTCTCTCCGTCTGAGATTATTTTTTTGTTCTAGACCATACCTGGGAACCTTCTAGTTACGAAGATATTGGGTTCAAAGTTCCAACTTTTCCACAAGTTTTTTTTTAAATAGGTACAAATGTTTTTAATGTAAGATTTTTACTTTAAACACCTCCACGATGCCCGTACTATTCAATCCATTTACCAGCACAATGTTTTGAGTGCGGTACATAAGTTTTACCGTAAAACGTGATTTTTTAGAACAAAAAGAAAGTTTTTGCGTAAAGTTACTTAGTATGATGTACAAAATGCTTGGTTTGGCTTTGTGATGAGTCTGTTTACACCCTGTGTTTTATTTTACTATCTAACTTAGGATAATTACCTATAAGTACATACATAAATAAATAAATTAATACATCTTTATCAATACAATTATGTATTAATATGTATTACTTATATGATAAAAACCACATCACCACTTATAATATCTTCTAATCGTAATTAGAAGATATTTGCGATTGCGATTTTATTTGATGATATGTAATAACATACATATATAGATAAAAAATAACTAAGTCTTCGACGTGTAGAAAAAAGATTAGCTTATTTTTTTAACTTCTACATAAGCATCTTGAAATAACGGCAATCCTAATTGTTTTATTTCAAAACGTAGATTGATCTCTTCAAAATATCTTTCATTTTCATTGACAACCAGTTGCAGCTGTCATAATAAACACAGCCAATATGTGGTTAACAAAAAACGTTGAGTGCAATACATCACCGGGTTCTGTGAGAGACGTAAACATTCGCTGCGACCAAGGACACCGATGGATGTGGAATTAATCACTGGAAGAGTACTGTATTAAGGGTATTGTACACATTACTACTGCATGTTCCCGACACGGGCAGGAAGCATTGGGTTGAATCATAGAAGATATAACGGTTTCCAACTAAACGTGTTTTTGGTATCAGATCGTATTTGTTTACGCACTTTATGTATTTATTTAAACTTCACGTACAATAGTGGTACTATCGAGGACACTCCCGCCTGACCACCACTAAGCTTATTTTTGCTTGCACTCGCAACATAGAAACGCTCTCTAGCCCCGCCCCGTTGACTTTGTATATAAACTGAAACTACTGAATGAAAAGATACCGAATCGGCCGAGCGCACTGACGACGCACGCCAAACGAGAGTTATTGTTATTTTGCGCGCCAAAGTTGAGGCTTTCCTAATAGGCCCAAACTTTAAGGGAGCGTGGCTCGGCGCCTCCGCATGTTTTAATCGAAAAAAAAAAAAATGGTCAGGTGGAAAAGACCCCGACTGTACATAAGTGGCATCTCCTTTAATGCGCGCTACATTTTATGCTACAAAAAACGGAAAGCGTTGTCAAAACGATGCTATTTTCGACCTGACACACGTGCGTTTACTTGTTTCCTTCGCGTATGTAAAGGTCTTCACTCCGCTAGTAACGTAGTGGTTACTAGTGGTATACTATGAGCAGCTTCTTTCATTTGTTTCCTACGCAATCGTTGTTACAAAACGTGTGTCGCTTGATCGTGTGGGTCGTAACCGCTGGTATAGAATGCTTTTATAAAAATGTAATGCTCTTGTGAGCAGGAATCCTATGTTATTTTCTGTATCAGTTAAGTAAGCACATGCACAGAGAAACACCTACTTTATACCTTATTTTTCGTAAAATGAAATTAATTGACACAATTATTTTAGCGGGTCTGCTAAGGTTTCCATTAATTTTTCGTGGAAACAATCAAGCTCTTTTGTAAAGAGCAGATTAACTTGAACGCGCAAAAAGGTTTCATTTTCTTTTGTAGGTAAAAAGCGCACCATATTCATTAAAGAAAAGTGTAGCCACGAATTATAATGATACTCATATTTTAATTATATTTCATTGTAATATTACAAAGATAACGTTTACACTTCTTGACTCCACAAGAGTGTAGACCAAGTTTAAATTACAAATAACTATGAATAAAGTCTAGCTTAAGTGTTTAAATAAAATTAATTATGAATATATTCATTAAGGCTTTTAAGAGCAGTCATTCGGAGAATGTTACTGTCTTAATATGTAAAACTTGAGATCGTAAGGCAAGAGCGTTTGCTGTCTGTGCCAACAATTCGCGAATTTAAATTAGGTTTGACACAGATTTGAAATAAAACGTTTTTATGAGACTTGACATGGGCTTCAAACTAGCCAGCGACAGAGAAAAAAAGAAATAGCCTTAGCCTTTACACATCAGGCTCAATAATAAATTGACATAGACAAAAAAGGTGTAAAAGGCAGATAACTAGAAAATTAGCATCATCTTTAATTATGGATTTCAGGGACTCGTGGCTAATAATAACAGCCGCTCGGGTCGACTTCTAGGTTAAGCCATGCTTACCTAGGTTGGTCTGTGGATGGGTGACCACCCATTACATACTGTGTTTCCTTCGTGCCTCGGAAAGCAAGTTAAGTCGTTGGTCCCGGCTGTCATTTCTAGATCTTTGACAGTCGTTACAGGTAGTGGCCCAAAGAGTCTGACAACCAGTCTTACCAAGGGGTATCGAATTACCCAGTACTAACTGGGTTGTGGAGGTCTAATAGGCAGTCGCTCCATGTAAAAACTGGTATTTAGCTGCGTACTGTTAGACTGGACGCCGACCCCAACATAGTTGGGATAAAGCTAGTCAGATGATGATTTAATTATGGATTTATTTTAATGACTATTCCTATGTAAAAGTTGATCGCATTATTTATTTATTGATTTTCATTTAACAGAACGGCTGTTTACTTAATACATAAGTACCAACTATGTATTACCAATATCAATTTAAGTCATGTTATTAAACATTTTACTACCTAGATAAAGGTATATATTTTAATAATGGCACATTTAAGCTAAACGTGACTTCAAAATAATAATTAAAACTGATACTTATCTGTCAGACTAAAACAAATCAATGCTTAGTTTTCTAAACGTGTCTAAGTCCATACTCTGTTATCTTTCTTATCAATATTTTGTTTGCTTGTGTTCTAGTGTGGGGCTGTAAAGGAAGGTGTATATTTATTTGAACAAAACAGTAGCAATATAACGATAAGTAAAAGATATTGTTTATTATGATCTTCTGAACCCTTGAGATTAAGGTAATAAACTTTACTTAGCCTACATTTTGAAGTGGCAATAATAGGTACTAGTTGTAACAACCACTTACCTACTTCTTCACTATTTAATCTCGGCAAGGGTGGGCGTTTTTGACATTCAAAAAGTGCTAAAAAATTATAAGCCTTTTTTTTAATAAATTACTTTTGATTTTGAATGAGAATAGTTTTAAAAAGTAATGTAGTACAATCAGTATTTATCACTATAATGAATGTGATGAACACTAATGATAATGTATGTAATTTGTATGAACTGCATCTCTCTCAGAAAACATCTCGATCATATTTTTAATGTTGATGATAAATCAATTTTTTTGAATAGCAATCCTTCTTTACTTGGTATATACAACTTACAAAGGGCTTAGTACCTAACTACCTACTATTGAGGTAAAATATCAGGCACGTTAGTACACACAGTCAACCTTGTAGCTTAAAGTCAACCGTCCACTGCTACGAAGAATGTGCATGGAAAGGTTATCGGGTCGCAGTGAAGAACCACGCGACGTGATGTCTACAACCATGTGCGTAAGCAGTGTGCGTCCCTGGTACAGGTCGCGGCACGTAACTCTAGCGCTGAACGAAACTTGGAGGGGATATCTGCGCATGTTATACGACTGGAGAGCCAATCGGCGCAACGCACACCCAAGACATTCTTATTTTTTACTTCTGCGCAATAACGGTCAGCGCTAGAGTTTCGTGCCGCGACCTGTACGCAGAGTTCGCGGCAGCTCCAACAGCGTGCTGGTGATGATATCCAACGACTCGATTGTCCATACATCCGACGCTGCAGTGGCTTGCACGTCACCTACTAACAGTCGTCGGCTGTCAGTATAAATATGTTTTGTGTGGTTATTGTTTTGTGTTGTACCTATTGTAATGTTTAATGTATTCTGTGTGTTTTAGTCTATCATTTGTGCTATGTATTTAATTTCCGTGTATGAATGAGTCCTTGTTACTTGTAAAATAAATGAATTATTTTTATTATTATATTCATGAAAAGCAAAGTTAACTACTCGTGTACAGCTTAGTCGTGGACCACTGTGTAGTGGTGCCTTTATACCACGTATAACATATTACAGCCCTGGATCTTCAATTAATACCCTTGTGTTAACTGTTGTAATAAGCCGGTTAATGTTCATGTGCCATACATTTTGTATGAAGACTGCGGTCTAGTTTTCAGCGAGAATTTTCAGCTGAAAATTATATTATTTTACTTTGTTTGAACATGCAGCTTCTCTGCTGTGGTGATTCGCTTTAGGTGGGATTTATTCTTGATAATATAATTGTGGCTTTTCTCTTTGAATTCGAGCAGAAAATTACACTAAAAGAACTCAAACAAAATAATTTATTGCACACAAGGCATGACAGATACCTTTATAAATTAGTAATGCTTTGAATTAGTATTATTTTTAAAGCAACGAAATAACTCAATAAAATACATTATTTACATACTAACTCTATAATAGAAATAAAAATATTTACAAGTATCAAAAAGGGTTACAGGGCGTCGAAAAATTCGTCCATAAAATACATATTTTCATGTATACTTTAGTTAGGCATAGATTCAGGCCGTGATTATCATATTTATAGGTATATAATTATGTATATATCTCACTATCTTTGTCAGATCAGATATCATCCCTATTTTCCCAACATACGTATATCACTATGTAGTAAATGTAGCTACTAACAAATACGTGAGTGCTACTTTGGTGCACATGCACTTTATTTATCACACATTAATTCTATTGAAACTATACAGTTCCGTTCAAAAGAATTGTAAATAAAATACGGAACCCACAGTTTCCTGCACCAACAGGTGGAATAATACTGTTAAAAAAGATGTGGCTGTTAACGAAGTGTTTTTTTGTCATTCCAACCTGAAATTAAATGACAACAACCACACCCACCGGCCACCATTGCACTGAAACGTTCTTTTTAAACATATTGCGTAATTAATTTACAACATTACTTGAGTTGAATTCTTGAATTAAAAAGGTTGGAAATTTTCAGCGGGGCAGTAAGGAACTACCTTTACCGTTGCAGCTAAACGAAAGTGGTCTTTCGAGACTATCCATATTTTTTCGTGAAATTTGGATCCTTTTTCTCATATTTTCAAAAACGTGTAGGCCAATAAAATGGCCATTTTACACGTTTTTTAGGGTTCCGTACCCAAAGGGTAAAAACGGAACCCTATTACTAAGACTTCGCTGTCTGTCCGTCTGTCCGTCTGTCTGTCACCAGGCTGTATCTCATGAACCGTGACAGCTAGACAGTTGAAATTTTCACAGATGATGTATTTCTGTTGCCCCTATAACAACAAATACTAAAAACAGAATAAAATTAATATTTAAGGGGGGCTCCCATACAACAAACGTGATTTTTTTATAATAATTGGTACGGAACCCTTCGTGCGCGAGTCCGACTCGCACTTGGCCGGTTTTTTTTAATTCCAATCGATCAAGTTTTCAATACTGATAAAAAAATCTACTGGACCAACCATCGTTGGAGTACTAAAAAGTCAGAAATTGCAAAAAAACTTTTCTGATACCTAGTAGTAGTAGAAGGTAGTTCCCCTGAGTTATGCCCGACTCGTTACAGCCCCACTGAAAGTTTACACCCTGTATTCCAAATAGAATACGAGTTTGGGAATATTCATTCGGGATTGCCGCACGAAATGACCGCGTGGATGGAGTATTAGCGCGGTCATTTCGGCGATTGCTTGGATTAGGACACGTTAATCCAATACTAAAATAGGCAGGCATAGTTGGCAACGCTTCATTTAATGTCAAATAAGCATCTTCATAAGAATTGTACCAAAGAAGAATTAAGATTAAAAATTATTCCAAAAAATTAAGCAGTTTTGTGTGAAGTACAAAATAATCGTAAGTCGCCTTTCTTTTTGACAGAGAGTCTTGTCAGTCATCCGTTAGAAAATTTTATTTATTTATTAAATCTATTTATTTAATTCAGTTTACCCGAAAAGATTTCTCCAATCGCTGGCAGTTTACTTTAGTTTAGTAGAAAATATTATGTTGAGTCCAAAGCGTAAAAACCTTCTCATAAACTTTCCGCAAAGAGGTATCTCTGACGGATTTTATGCAAAATATTACTTCAGACCTTCCTTCTAATATATTCAAGAACTTTGAGTTTTTTAATCAACTTTTAATTTCGGTTCGCTTTGGGTAAAGTTTTACCTCTCGTAATTGGGCTCCATCATCAGGCTTAAGAGGCTTGTAAAGGTAAAGACTTCACGACTTTTAAACTTTTTTCTGGAAGCCAAGTTATGTGGGCGGTTTTGTGGAAAGCAGAATCGTGGGAAACTGGGAAAAAAATAATAATAAACACTGCTTTTTTAACCAAAAGTATCGGTTGCGTGACTCCTCTGTAACTCCACTATTCGGCCAAGCGTTATAGTTGACATACAAAATTAACGCGAATGTTAGGTTGGGGCGAAAGTGTTTTGTATAATTCATTAATTTCCAATCAAACTTTCAGACATTTTGCTATTATATTGCAATCAGAATATTAATAGCCGTGTACGAAACATTCGCCAAAAATTACTATCCTAATTATCCCGATGAACCGATAAAAATCCCGATAAACTCCATTTTATGTTTATCAAGAGCAAATGATGGTGAACTTGGAGCAGACAAACTTGGGTATCACTAGATACGTGCTCACTAAACCATACATAGCCGTCCTATGTGATAGAGGCGGCGCGATTTTACCAAATAGCTGCTTGAATCAAAACATATCATGTAATATGGTGAAGAGGGATGTTCGCATTGAACGCTATATGATACCAAGGCAGAAAAAGGAAAATTGTTGGATTCACCTCACAGTATTTTTGAATTATTGTCATGGGTTAGTAGCTAGTTAGGTTTTTTTTTCAAAGATTTAGTTAAGAAATACTTTAAAAAAAAACCTTCTCATCGCAATAGTAATATCGCTTCCACCACAGGACAAAACAAAACATTAACATTACAGTACTCACAGAATAGTAAGAACCGGTACTAGAGTCTAGTGCTTGCGCAAGTAGCTAGTTAGTTATTAGTTCCACAGTACACTAGTGTTTGAGTTGAGTACTTTACTTAGACTTGAAGATGAGAATTTGAGCAGTCAATGGTTGAATAGTACTTAGCTATCTAGCTAAGTTAAATTAGGAGGTGCTTGAATGTTATGAAGACAATAGTGTACTGTAATAATATTCATTACATAATTAAACCATTCCGTCACCTCGATAAGTATGTGAAGGCGTTGATTTCATCATTTGTCGTTACGGGTAGTCAGAAGCCTGAAAGTCTAACTACCACTCTTTAATATCAATACCCCTTTCCTGAAAACTCTTCTATTGTACACTCCCTCTACTTGTATAGTAATTTTATTGATGTTCTTTTCATTGCCAGGGTTACAGTATATCACGGAGTTTACTGTGCCTCTTGGCAAAGACCTCCTCCAACGTCCATTGCTTTCTGTCCTTTGCAATTCTTCTCCAGTTTGGACCTGCTGTGTGCTAAGTTCGTCCTCACATCTTTTGCATTGTTGACCCCTTTTCTTTTACCACTTCTAGGGTGCCATCCTGTCAGGGCTTTGCTCTATTTGTCCTGAGGACTCCGTGATATATGACCCGCCCATCTCCATTTCATTTGGTCTATCTTAGTGAGAATGTCCGTCACTCCTGTTCTTATATCTATCTTATAATTATGTTCTTTCTGTCCTGTTTGTTTCTCTGTCTAGTATGTCATGTTACATAGTAACTGAGTTGTTTAGAAGTCGACCACAGCATACAAAAAGGGCTGTCTATGCGTTTCAGCTCACTTCTTATGTCGACTTCTTTGTTCGTTATAGTTTGCGTATTTTTCTTACAAAGTATTGTGCTTGAAGAAACTGTGGTTGAAACCCATTGACTTAAGAGTCCTATTACATTTTTTACGTGAATTCATGATTTTTGACGCAGTAATTCTCAGCAGCAGTAAGATATTTTAATTATTTGCTTTAGAATAACGATAGTGCCATTCTATTTCTTGTAAGTTTTAGTAACACATTTTCATTTTTATTTTCGTGTAATTTACTATAAATATTTTACGAACTCAGTTTGCAAGAAAAACCGTCGACGATGGAACTTTGACGCTCAAATTCACATAGTTACATTCATTTCTTATAAAAGCTATAATTACTAAAAAATAAGTTGAATGTTTTACTTGTTTACTGGAGTTTTAGAATTTCTTTAAATTCCTTGAGTTTTCACGGAAAAAATCGTAAAGAAATAGTAATTTAAGCCATAAATGTCTTAATTCAGCGTCCATTATATTCCAAATAAACTCAATTTTATCAAACAAATTAATATGATATAAAATTTCGATCTACAATGAATAAGTTTCATTAGTTTTCGTTTGTCAATATAATAAGGCAAAAATACAATAAATAAAATTAAAGTACCTACTATAATTCTCAATTCAGCTCGCTCCTCAGTCTCATGTCAGTCTCGTCTCTAATATTCGTCAATATCAATCGACAATCATCCAAATATCGCTATTATTATCGACTCGTGTACGCCGACCGAAATAATTTGATCCAGGAAGTAAAAATCAAAAATTTGCCTAAAAAATGTAATAGGACTGTGTGAGACTGCACCAGCAGACTCACGATGTCCGCGATTACGCGGAGCCCTAATCAAATAATGCTTGTCCAATCGACAAGGGGAAAACAAATATTAGTTACACTTACCCATCACGTTGGAACCGGAGATGTGGCGTAGTCCCTGGTCACGTCGTATCTGGGTGGGGTGTAAGTGTAAATATGTTTTGTGTTGTGCATGTGAAGTTATGTAAGATTCGACGATATTCCAAAGGACGCCCCACAGCGCGTACCGTCGACTGCCTGGTCAAACCTTCCAAGATCACACACGTGGCACTTTTCAGTCAATGTCCAACTAAATCTTATCCCGGTTAGCTAGCTCAAGTGGGGATTTACAATAGTCCAGCACTGAATTCAGGAAGTTACCGGCGTCCAAACGACACAAAGCCGGCTACTTAACCAACAAATTATTCGCGGTCACGACGCAAGATGGCGAAATGTCTCAATTTTCACTCAATTATCAACAAAATATGAAACACCGATCAAGATTGTATCGGATTAACATTAACTGAAAATTTCAATCAATAATTTTATTACACGACCACAACGTGCATCAAAAACGAACCACGGAAGCGACCATTTTTTCCAACCAAGATGGCACTGACAACCAAACGTCATCGCACTGACAACTGAAACGTCATCTGTCAAACGTCAAAAAACTGCGTTCGGAAACTTATGGGATGAAACAGGACTCTTAAAGGCATATGAAACGTTCTAAAACAGTTTAAATTGTTAATCAACCTTATCAATCACTAGCTGACCTACGCATCTTCGTCTGCGTCACATAAAAGAGAAACAGCTCACAAAAGGAATACATTTTTCCCTGTTTTTGCAATATTTTTCATTGATGCTCCGCTCCTTTTGGTCGCAGCGTGATGTTATATAGCCTATAGCCTTCCTCGATAAATGGACTACCCAACACTGAAAGAATCATTCAAATCGGACCAGTAGTTCTGGAACTACTGGTCCGATCTGGTTCTGTGTTTGTTTGTGTTTGTGTGTTTGTTGTGTTTGTTGTGGTCTGTGTTGGTTCTGTGTCTGTACGAACAAACAAACAAACTCTTCAGATTTATAATATTAGTATATATCAGTCTTTTAATTAAAGTAAACATAACATAAAACCACGTCTGTTTCCCCGAAAGGTTGCATCAGCTATGTTACGCGATGATTTCTAAGATGAATATAACCACACGACAGAGTTAATTTGTTGTTATTGGCATATGTTATCCCCTTTTAAATCAAACAAAGAGTTACTTCCTTAATACGATTCATTTAAATTACGTTATGACGGAACAAACTTCTGGCGTTTATTTGATATTGTTAATTAATTATACGTGCTTTTAATAATGATCACCGCATCACAAAGGAAAAACTTGATAATGTGATACAGTCTGAACGAGTGAGCGTCGAGTTTCAGTGGTTTCAGTAATAGGGTTACAATTAGAAGGGTTAAGATGCGGAGGAAGTTGTTCTGTTGTTTGTGTAGTTAACTGCGGTAAAAGAGTTATTTTGCTTGGAAAAGATTAGCTAAATCAGCTAAACAGAGCAAGATTATTTCTCTGATTAGTCCTTTGTTTGTGTTTTGTTTTACTTTACGTACCATACCACGACCGTGCGATGACTGTATCGGGGATGTGACACGGGCTACTTAGGACACGCAAGCTTGTTATTAACACGTTTGAGTGACCAAGTATCTAAGGTATTCTTGGTTCCAGTTTTATTTATTACGTTCCTGAATATACAGATATAACTTTTCCCAATCAATAAGTAATAAAACGTTAACTGTGGACTTCAGAAATTGTGCAATATTTTAGATAGACCAATTTCTTAGTAATATTGACTTCATCCACATACCTACAATCAACCGCACATCAGTGAACAATTTGACATTAATGGTACGTGTATGTGTATGTCTTATGAGTAAGAGCTATTTCCATATTGCAAACGTTACTACTGATGTTTGGTTCACTTATAATGACTGAACATAGTTGTAATATTGTTATTCTCGACTCAATGAAACCGACATAATAGACTGGTTATCGTCTGCCCACTCAAGTAGTAAACTAAAGGAAATTAATAGATTTTGTGGTGAATGTGGGTGTGGGCGTGAACCTTGGTGACCTGCCTGGCCTGTGAAACGTACACACAATGAAGAACCGTGAACGTAAATATGTCACGGTTCTCCAGCTTATTGCTTGACTTTCTTTTAAGTGCTTCTAATTTTCGAGGTTATCGGTATTACAAAACGTTGGTGTTACGGAACCTCCACTTTCACGAATGATGAAAAATAATTTGTAATAACTTATTGATTCACAGTTTATTAGATGTACCAACCAATTGGTGTTAGTTTCAAGATCGACAATCGTTTGTTGCTTTGCTACGGCCAGTAGTCACACCTTTCTTCATTTCCCGTGTTATCACCTCTACTCCAACTGAAATAATCATGTAAGTTTATTTTTCCACTGGATACAGTTGTAGAAAACGCCTTGTAAAATAAATAAACCAACAGTTTCAATAAGATATACGAGCCAATACCGTCGCAATACAGGCAAACTGCAGCAAACACATCAGGTCCCATCTGGCATGCACCTAGTTCGTCGTGCATCGCTGGCTAGCTCCCGACACCATCTGCAATAGTACGTGTGTATCAGTCAATGTATGCCACAAGCCCGTAACAGATGCCTCTGGCGTAATGCTTGGGAATAAATCTTTGTTTACTGGCAAATTATATTGGAGTTTTCTTTTAGAAGCGTGATTTGTTTTTGTATAGGTTATTATTTATTAGGGTATTTGGACGTGTTACACTCAAATTCAACTATGTTTAAGGTTGTCTAGACATTTTCGGAAAAGAAAAATGTTTCCAAAAAATCACATATATTATGTCTCATTCATTTGCCAATTCACAAATATCTATTATAGTCGGTTTCCAGTCTAACCAGATACAACTAAGTAACAGCTTTATAAAAAGCGTCTGCCTATCTGACCCCAACAAGATTGTATTGATATTGTATTGATTAGTAACACGACATCCCTTAGTAAGACTGGTTATTAGACTTTCGTGACTTTATAGGTAGGTAAAGGCAGTCACCATTACAAAAGGTACATTAAAGTTACATTGCTAGCAGTAGATGATAAAAGAAGGTCATCTGCATCTGCTAGCCCTTACCCAACTATGTTGGGGTCGGCTTCCAGTTTTACGGATGCAACTGAATACCAGTATTCTACATGGAGCGACTACCTCTCTGACCTCCACAACCCAGTTATGAAAAGAAGATATGAAATGAGAAAGTGTGCTGTCCACTCAACAAAAACTTTTTGCTAACGGTAACAAAGTGTCCTTCCCAAAAATGAAATAAAAACAAAGGAAAAACTGTAACGACCAGAACAAAACATTTTCTTGGAAAATACATCTTTATTTTGTGTGACACATACAGGTCGTATGTGTCACACAAAATAAAGATGTATTTATTTATTTATTCCTGATTGAATTTAAATGAGAGTTCCATGGTTACTTTTCTTGGAGATGATTTATGTCTCCACGTGACATCGGCACGTCAGACTGATAAACAAATTGTTTGTCATTATTCTGTACTTCCTTTCACAAAAACACCCAGAGTCGCCCAAATTTTTGTAGTATCTACCGCAGGTTGTTTCAAGTTATACCAAGGGAATTTCGTGAGTTTTTGAATCCTGATTTTCTTGATGACCGCGAATATGCTATGGCGAAGCTGAATTAAGTTATGAATAATGATGACGTCGGAAACGGAAGTAGAATAAATGGTAGCTATCCGTTGCTGAAAGCAGAAAATAAATGACAAGATTAGATTCGGTAATTAATGTCATTTTGGCTAATCAATCATACCATCATTCGACAGGCGGTTGACAAATCTGCTGTGGGTTTTAAAAATCCGAGGAAAAAAACACAATCTTAACAATAAATTATACTATGTTGTAAAACAATCTGACAACAAGACACGTACCGTACATTGTACAACTACACATCCACTTGAGACCCTTGTATGTTTGTAAGTACCATACTCTAAAGTTTAGCACTTTACAGTCGCGATCAAACATACCTAACGACAGTTGCGAAGCTGTTGCATGCTGCACCTGCTACACGAAGTAGTCCAAGACTAGCTATCAAATTTTATTATATGAACAAGCTCATGTGTATATAATTGAATTTAATGGAGATTGATGTTACGATATTTTCAGAAAGAGAGGAATAGTTCATTTCATCATCATTTTATTGATGTATGATTTTCCAGAAATATTGTGATTTTTTGTGTCCTTATGACTAGATTGAGGTCAAGAATAGGCCCTTCTCATTTATAAAAAAAAAATACGGATGAAAACACAGACGCTCTAAAATTATGCGTAGTCTATACTTGGCTCTCTTGTCTTGTGGCCTTAATTGGAACTAATGCTGCCATCTTGTTTTAACAACTCGATTTCCTGACCATTTCACAAATATTTACCAATAACACCTGCCTGTCACTGAAAAAAAATTGCCTCTAAAAATTACAGTGTCTTGGATGCGTATTTTTTTCACTGTATCTCTGAAGTGTGAAAAAATACCTACATCTCCTTGAGTAGACAAAATTTTAGAGCCTCACAGTTTTTCTTCAGCAAGATCATCTGAAAAAAATAGATTATATCAGTCCATATCGGTAAAATAAGTTTTGTTTCAAATACACGTTAGAATATTCGAGATAGATAGCGATAGAAGATTGGTTTATCAAACGTTAGCTATACAAAAATAGCTACAAAACTCAGTTCTTCAGAAATTAAATAGGTACTGAAAAGTAATGAAATAGAAAGAATGAAAAGTATCATGAAACCTGAAATTCGTTCATATGAGACTTTTACTGTGGTACTCGCATGGGAAAATAACAAGGTGTTGATATTTAGATAAATAATAGAGTGTGTGGGGTCTCATTGAAGGCGAGGAAACGACTTTCCGACGAGAGTACAATATAGAGAGACATTTTCCTTGTGTCCTTTAATAATGATTACTGGTCTTTAGAAGCATGGAGCAAGCAAATGTTTTCAATACTGGGACATTGCGCGACTTACGTGTCACATGTCTTCGAACTTTCGGCCCTAGGACATGCCGGTTACCTTTCTATGTTTTTCTTCACTGTCTTAAAGTAGCGCAGTAGTAAAGTTGCGCTAGCGATGAAATTATTTACACTAAATATTGGCCGTCTATTTGAAACCTACCGATAGTATAACAGCGTAACCAATATAAATATACAGCCATTACTCTATTATTTTATTATGCGAGGATACAAGACATGCGCGTACAACCTGTGCACCTTGTTGATACAGGCAGGTGGCGTATCTACCTATCCTCGTTGGGAAAAAGGCGTGAATTGTGTATGTACAAAACAATACTAAAAGCTTTTGAATTTAAAATGGACCGTGTGGGTCCAGCAGTTTAAATCTCCCTCGGAAATTAAACGCGTAATCACAAACAGCTACTACATATAATGTAATTTCGCGGAGAGTGGACAGATCCGGTGCACATTAACAGCATTGGGCCTGTCGGCCACAGCGCAGGAATTATGCTGCGCTCCCAATGGCCTCTCAATGCAGCCGGTAATGAATCCTCTTTGAATGTTTACGACTCGTATGGGGGACACGCTCGGGGGAAATCGGTTATTTTCGTGATGTTTCGGGATTAACTTCGTTTTGAGCCGGTTTCTATTGCAAGGTCCGGGAGTAATGGAATCGTTTGATAGGGATTTCAGTTTACAAACATCGTGTCTGCATTATGAGGTTCATTCTATTCAAATTATACCAGTTAAGTTGCAAACAATAGAGCGAACGTATTGTTACTTCGGTGTGGTGGTTATCTGAAACCTCTGTACGAATAAAATAACCGTCTTGCTGCAAAGCTAGTTTATTACTGCTGTCGGTACCCTCACTACCAAACATGTAGGTAATTAGTTAGTACATATACTTAAACTATGCACATACAGTACATTATCACATCTGCTTTACATACTGAAGGGTCTCAGTACGATGTTGGCGGGTATCAACCAGAAAAATCACCAGACTTCAGGGCATAACTGCAAACTTCCTGATAGAAAACCTAAAAAAATGCGAGTATGGAACCTAGGACTCTACCCACTCCCTCCTGCTCTGCCCAGAGCGGGAGGAGTCATATGATGATTTCCCATCCGAAAAAAAAAAGGTATTACGTTTGTCGTATAGCCCAGCGCAATACGCGATAATTATAGCAACTTGCTCTGTGAATATTTATGCAGCGATAAATAAATGTCAGGCACTTGAAAAGGTAGTGAATAATTACGGGTAAAGAATTTATCTATTTGGTAAACTCTTCAACACTAAGAAAACAATCAGTTGACAATTTGTACATTTCAAACTTACAACTAATGCACGCTTGATAAATACCGATTCTATTCCAAGCATAATTTTGATATCTCAATTAAATACACTTCATTAAAATGAAATCTTATAGGTGGTATCTGTAGGTAGTATTTCGCCTTCATTACACATATAGACCCTCATGACCTACTTTACCAAATCCCAAGCAACACCCAACATTGTGCCTCTTAATACATATTACGGCAAAAAATACAGAGTGTCGGCAGAAAACGTAGCAATGATATTTCACCCTCGGCCTTTTTCACACCCCGAGGTTTTGTGTATTTTAGATAAAAAATATAACAACTGGTGGACCTCGTTAAGGGATTTTTCATAATTAAGATAGCTGTGTAATAAATTAACTTAATAAAGGATGTTTAAAGCTCAGTTTCTTTTTTCATGTAATTAATGGAACTTTTCCGTAAAATTCTGAAAATTTGGAGTGCCTGTAATTTTATCGATAACAACACAACATTGTAACTTTGCTGTGAGAAAATCATACACATTTCAGCATTTTGACAGCTTGCATTTTTTGTGTCAGCTCTGCATTTTACTCAGTTCAGTATTGTTTCATCCACCAAGTTTCTGAACGCACCTTTTTGACGTTTGACAGATGACGTTTCAGTTGTCAGTGCGATGACGTTTGGTTGTCTGTGCGTTTTTGGTTGGAAAAATGGTCGCTCCCGTCTTGTTTTTTTGATGCACGTTGTGGTCGTGTAATTATTGATTGAAACTTTGAGTTAAGGTTAATCCGATACCATCTTGATCGGTGTTTGATATTTTGTTGATAATCGAGTGAAAATTGAGAGATCTCGCCACTTTGGGTCGTGACCGCGAGTAATTTGTTGGTTAAGTACCTAGCCGGCTTTGTGTCATTTTGTACGCCGGTAACTTCCTAAATTCAGTGCTGGACTATTGTACATCCCCGATTGGGTTAGCAAACCGGGATAAAATTCAGTTGGACATTGATGAAAGGTGCCACGTGTGTGATCTGAAGGTTTGACCAGGGAGTCGACGGTACGCGCTGTGGGGCGACCTTTGGTTACCGTCGAATCTGACTTAACTCCACATTCACAACACGAAACACATTTACACTTACACCCCACCCAGATACGACGTGACCAGACTACGCCACATCTCCGGTTCCAACGTGATGGGTAAGTTATATCTAATAGTTGAATAGTTGTTTTCCCTTGTCAATTGGACAAGTATTGTTTTGATTAGGGCTCCGCGTAATCGCGGACATCGTGAGTCTGTTTGTGCAGTCTCACACAAGTATAAAAATTAAAAGTAAAATAAGTCATTACACAATTTATATGATTTAAAAGCATGTCGCGAGATTAACCTACGTACCTACTCGTAATTACTTAGTTTGATTGTTTTTTTTTTAAATTAAAATCAATTAGATCAAGTTATTTAATTTACTATATACCCAGGTAAATCTCGCGACAAGCTTTTAAATCATATAAATTGTGTAATGACGTTATAAGTTGATAGTAAAAGTTTTAAAGGAAAAGTTTATTTTATTCTTTTTAGCGCATTTAAATAAAAGCTTGTTTTTAAAAAAGTTTACTTCTAATTTTATTTTTAACTTTTTAGTATTTATGATTTGGGATTTACTACGGCATAGGTCATAGCGCGTAGCGGCGTTTTTCAGTAGCCCGTAGTAATTCGTAGTACGCACAATGTAATATTTTAAGCACACACACCATCTCATCAAAAAAAAACAATAATTTAACTAATAATCACAAAACCTAACAATATAATGAATTACACTATACAATAAAGAATAAAATAAAGTTATATCAATCAAACTGGTTAAAGAAGCAAGAAAACAGAAAAGTTATTGAATAAAATTATCAATTTCATTTTTTCTAAAGTTGCTCATGTTCATACTCTTTGTTGTTTCTGTTGCGATTAAGTCGAATGTAGGGTATTTAGAAAATAGAATTGGTAAACACTCTAACAATCTACCCACATTCTAAACTGAGCACATACATTACTTATTTAGTAATATAAAATATTTGCCTTGTTATGTTTAATCACACTATACTCATAGATCTCTGATTGTAACAACATTGGAAGAGACTAACGTCTAAGATACAGGCTTGGCCTAGTTTAGACGTTAGGGTTCATTTTGATCTGTTTACTTACATGTACTTGTGACAAAATTGTGATATGTGTAAAATGTACTTCCTCTTTTTTCAATAAAGATATTATATTATATTATATTATCTAAAGGAAACAGAAAGTAAGAAAAAATATTGATTAGACTCATCTAAGACCAAAGTACTCATCAAGACGAATCGAATCAAATGAGCCCAAACTCGATGCAGTTACGTCGTTTTATTACGGAGATCCTATGTCCACCTTCCAGTTTCAGCATCAAACTTTGGTTACCATTTGGAACTGAAGTACTCTTCAAGACAAATCAAACGAGCCCAAACTTGATGGGATTATGTCGTTTTATAACGGAGTTTCTATGGCCACCTTCCAGCTCCACATTCAGACCCTGAATACCATCTAAAGGCAAAGTACTCATCAACACGAATCATACGAGTCAAATTCGATGGGGTTATGTCGTTTTATAACGGAGTTCCTATGACCACCTTTCAGCTCCATCATCAGATCAGCTCCATGTTATCATAATATTGCATTGCCTTGCAATATACATATGCGTTCAAAATTTCAGCTTAATCGGTAACGGGGAAGTGGATCAAATTTAACTTGCAAGATTTGATTACAGACAGAAAACATCGGGACAGGTGAAACGAAATAAAAGCTTGTAATAATAATAAAAACCGGCCAAGTGCGAGTCGGACTCGCACACGAAGGGTTCCGTACCATTGACTATATTTAGTATTTGTTGTTATAGCGGCAACAGAAATGCATCATCTGTGAAAATTTCAACGGTCTAGCTGTCACGGTTCATGAGATACGGCCTGGTGACAGACAGACGGACAGACGGACAGACAGCGAAGT
This sequence comes from Xestia xanthographa, assembly GCA_905147715.2. Taxonomy (NCBI): domain Eukaryota; kingdom Metazoa; phylum Arthropoda; class Insecta; order Lepidoptera; family Noctuidae; genus Xestia; species Xestia xanthographa. Next base: position 30,831,607 of record LR990649.1, read on the forward strand.
CTTAGTAATAGGCTTCCGTTTTTACCCTTTGGGTACGGAACCCTAAAAAGTGAAGTTTCTATTGTCACTCGAAAAGCATAAAAATCTCTTTAGTACCGTCACATTGATTGATTGATTGAGCGAGGAAACTAGTTCCAAGTAAGAGTAGTAGCCGCTAAGTAAAAGTAAAGAGAAGCTCTTCGTTACAGTTATCTTATGGACCATTGAACTTTGACGAGTTGTAAATATACCCATTAGTTTTATTGAATAAACAAAAATTATTAACTTACTTATATTAATGTACCTACAATTTATTTTATCTTTTGTGTAGACCAAGCCAGGGAACTTAACTGACTATTTAAGCCTGTATAGCTAACTGTCGTAGGTATTGGGTCAGACTGAGCAGCAATCTGATTCCCTCACTGTACTATCGTGGACTTTTCCGCCTGACCAGTTTATTTTTTTTCGCTTAAATCATGCGGAGGCGCCGAGCCGCTTTGACGCTTTCCTAATGGCCCAAACTTTAAGGGGGCGTCCCTTAAAGTTTGGGCCATTATGAGATCGTCAACTTTGGCGCGGAAAATTACAATAACTCTCGTTTGGCGTGCGTCGTCAGTGCGTTCGGCCGATTCGGTATCTTTTCATTCATTATTTCTATATAAAGTCAACAGGGTGGGCCTAGAGAGCGTTTCTATGTTGCGAGTGCAAGCAAAAATTAACTTAGTGGTGGTCAGGCGGGAGTGTCCTCGATAGTACATCAAACACTAGGTATATCAAAGGTGTCGTCAAATTGATGCATATAAATCGGTTGCGGACAGCGGACAGCGGACATTGATAGATAAACAAAACTCATTGTCCTATAGTAATCCTATACCTTCATTTGCAGAGTTATCCACGTGCCTTCCCGTTTAAAACTGAGCTACATTTATAGTTACAGTGACATTCCAAGGAGGGGACGACTGTCCGAAGATGCCGCCATTACGAGCCGGAAGTTTGACCAATATCCGGTCATTACCGCAGCTCGTGGCGAATGGAAACCGAATCTTGCTGAAATTGTGGTCGGTGTTTTGGTAGTAGCGAGTTGATGTGTGCTGTAACAACACAAATAATGTTGTGGGAGAGTTAATGCGATGGATTTTATTTATTTTTACACCAAACGATTTAAAGGTTTGTTTTCACAATGAGATCTTACGCAATTTTGTTATTAACGTACGTTCAAACAAGTTATCGTACATTACATATTTTACTAAAGGTAAAGAGACTAAGAAAAAGCATTTATTAGTTAAGGTACTGAAACTAATACCCAAATCTAAGTAATGCCTGGACTTTTACGACCCGAATAGCGCAGCGGTAGTGAGGCTGCCTTGTTCTTAGGGTCTCGGGTTCAAATCCTGGTAGGAGCAAATGTTTGTGTGATGAGCATGGACATGTGTTTTTGAGTTATGGATATTTATATGTATAATAGGTATGTATTTACAAACAAAAGTATATTTTCTAGTATATCAACTATCTGGTGTCCACGACACAAGCTTTGTTGCTTAGTGTGGCACTAGATGGCACTGTGTGTAATGTCCAGCGATATTTACTTATTTATTAGAGAAAGTCAATTAAATAATTCTTATCATGTTTTTACCAGCACTGGACCCTTGTGGTGAAATTTACCCCACTCCAGTACACTTAGAGGAAGGCTGATAATCCTTGTGCTTTCTTTCAGGAGTTTTTTTCTACTTTCTTTGGCATTATCATCATTTTTGTTTATTAGGACAATCTTAGCACACAACTTGAAAATACCGACATAGATTGAAACAATGAACGTTAGCATACTCGTATAAGTAAGTACCTAAGTACTCGATGTAGGCAGTAATAGTTAAGGTTACCTAAGAAATAAAGACATAAACCGTAATGCACGTCTATAATCATAACAATAGAATCTAGACCCGAATGTCTTCACCTTCATTACAGCTACACATTAGTTTGCACAGCTTACTGTACCTACTGCTGATAAGGGTAGTAGAAATGTATGAGTTTATTTAGACTGTGTCTGAACACTGTGTCTGTGTGACTGTGTCTGTGTCTGTCACATTAAAAGGGTGAAAATCTTCCAAATGGTTTGAGTTTTGCTGCGTGATCGAATCAGGAATGAAGAGATCCGCAGGGGACCCAAGACATCGAATACAACCCGAAGAATTGCTAAACTAAAGTGGCAGTTCACCTGGACCTGTCGACGTGAGATGCCCCAAGTGTGTACGTCTTTCAGCTCTTATGACGTTATTTGTTAGGCCCATCGCTGTTCTGAATTTTGGTAGTACTACTTTCTGAAAACTCGTCCTTTTCGATATATTCAGAGAATATTAAAAATTACAAGAAAAACGGAAGCTAACCGGAACCTCAAATAACTTAGAGACAGGGCAAAACGAACTTAAAGAATATACAAATGAAGGCCACGGTACCAAAGTTTCAGCATTTCCGTGTTCCTACCTAAAAAACAAGACTCATTATAAACTTTAGTTGTCTGGCTAAAGAAGTAGGCACTGGAATTTATATTAGCTATCTTTTATACACCATTTAACGTTTTTTTTGGGTCGATCGTATTGTATCGCTGAAGATATATGGCCCGTTATAACAGATACAATCTCAATTGGATTACATTTTAGAAGTTTTTATGTCCAATTTCGTTTTCTGTACGTATAAATAAAAAAGTCTCTACGTGGTTTGGGTTTTTGATTTCACGAATATTTTCATAGCGGTTAAAGCGGCTACAGCATGTGAGATTTGTTATAATGTCACATTATTTGTCAAATTTGCTTGATCCCAATCTTTATCGTGTAGACTGGTGCCCAAAAAGTCAAGTAAAGGGCCATAGTGAGGAAGCTTATGACATGCCTATAACTAAAGGTTTTATTACATTCTTTATGGGACAAGCCCGCCACACTATTCCCAAACCACTGTAACTCCTGAAAGCCAGAATCAACAGTGGCGACCACCAGAAAAGCGCCGAGACAATAAAGCTCGACGAAGTCCCAGAGAATGAATTTAACTGTCTTGGATCCCGCAACGAAATTAATCAGAAAAGTATAGCGAAGGAGTAGGAAAAAAACATAATTTCCACTTCCCTCCATATCAGCAGGAGACAGAATGAAACAAGGCCAATAGGCACAAAAGGACGTTTACAACTGGGATAGGCCCTGTTGCCTAGCACCACGGATAAAAATATTAACATTAATGGGTCCTAAGTTGTGAGCTGTTATATGACATGGGTTTAGGACATAGGTTTTGTGACATGTAACATCCACCAATACGCACTCGGAGGGCCCAGTTATTGTGGCCCACTTCCTCTCTAAGGGGAGTCAGGCCAGCCAATAAGTAACCCTACGTTGTAGTAGAGAAAAAAAAACAACATATTGTTTTCACAAGATACATGTCGACCTGACATACTTAGTCTTTCCTTAAAAGAACCTACTCATACAAACTTTTCTTGAGAAAGGCTAACAGAGCTTCTTGTATATTATGCTTCGCCTTAAAAGAGCTGGGGAATAATGTATTAAGGTGAAATTTTTCCCTACTTTATATTCCAATTTTGAGTGTACAACCCCAAGGTTCAACGATTTCCATATTTTTCAACATTTGGCTGAAAGTTTTAAGAAAAGTAGGGTGAACTACATAACAATAGTGTTGCGGGTTTGGTTGCATTATCATAATAATTATGTAGATAAACTTTTCCTAGCACTATTTAATAAATTATTCCAAGAAAACGACTTGCAATGATTGCATTATGTATCACATGCATGTATAACTTTTGTTCCCCTTTAATTACTTTTTGTACATGTACAAAAAGTAATTAAAGAAGAACAGAAGTGATATTACTAAAACAAGCATAAAATGACATTGCAAATTTCAAAGAAAGGTTTATCAGCTGGTGCATGTATCTGTTTTGTATAATACCTGTTTAGAGCTTTTGTAAATTGATACTGATACCTCTGATACCTAAATGATAAATGATAAATGATGTTTATTTTGCAAGTAGGTTTTTACAAACACTTTTACACGTCATTTTTTAAAACTAGATGGGGCCGGTGTTTCGTACCTGACTACTCTGAGAAGAAACAGCCGAAACAAACTCAGAGGTCATAGTCTCTTTTAAAGTCCAGACAATCTTGCTCAATTCACATGAGGACTATGCAGATTAGTGTCTGAGATGGTCTTTTGAAGAAAGAACCATACTGATTTGAGTGGACCTGTCCAGTCAGTGCAAGCATTTGTCAGTTAACGTGTAGCTCGACTTATAACTCAAGGAGCTCAACGAAACGACGAACAATACCAAAGAAAGGACATTTGGGAAGGTCGCTTATAGTACTCAAACTGCCAGACAGTTGTGGGAAAAAAAACAAACAAAAAATAAAAATGTGACCCACATGGTCCCCACATTCACAATAATCAAATAAAATTAATAACAAATTCTTTTCAAATGAATGAAAGTAAAAAAAAAATCACAAAAATCATTAAATGTCGCAATGATAATAAAATACAAAAGTAAAATACTTAATAAAATAAGTATTCATGTCAAATCAGTAAAAGTCACATAAAATAATAAAAAAATAAAAGTAAAATAATAAAATACATGTCAAAAAAATTCAATGTCAGAGTGTATAAAAGAAAGGAATCAATAATAAACAAGCGAAGTCCGAAATTTCGACATCATTGGAGCAGCTTAATCCCAAGCTTTTTTATCTTCAAGATAGTGATTAACATGATAGTAGGCTCTCAGGCACAGCTTCCGTTTTATAAACGATTTGAATTTATTTAGGCTTAGTGCTTGAATTTGGCTCGGAAGTTTATTGTAAAAGCGTATACATTGGCATCTGAACGTACCTCCTATTTTTTTGAGCCTCGTTGCAGGAACAACAAATTTGTGTTTGTTCCTCGTGTTTATGTTGTGGATATCACTGTATTTTTTAAATAAATTAATATTTTTGTGGGCGTACAAAAGGTTTCATAAATAAACTGAGGGGGCACAGTAAGAATATTAGTCTCTTTAAATTTTTCTCTGAGGGAGTATCTGGGACTTAATTTATAAATTGAACGAATTGCCCTTTTTTGCAAAACAAATATTGTCTGAATATCGGCGGCATTGCCCTACAAGAGAATACCGTACGACATCACGCTATGGAAATAACTAAAGTAAACTAAACGGGCTGTCTCTAAGTCAGTTAAATCACGAATTCTTCTAACGGCGAATGCTGCAGAGCTAAGTTTCTTCGACAATTTGTCTATATGTGGGCCCCACTGAAGCTTGGCATCCAAAGTTATGCCTAAGAAGACTGTGCTATCTTCCGGTTTTAACTCTTCATCCTTAATTAGTACAGTAGTTTCCACTTGTCTTACATGGGGTATCGTAAACTTAATACACTTAGTTTTTTTCTCATTTAGGAGTAGATTATTAACATTAAACCAATTAACGACTTTCGCCAGGGCGCTATTAACATCATCCGTAACTAACTGCTGACGTTTGAGTTTAAATAAAAGAGCTGACGTTTGAGTTTAAATAAAAGAGAAGTGTCGTCTGCAAACAATACTATGTCATGATTATCATTTATGAGGTAAGGCAAGTCATTTATATAAATAAGAAACAAAAATGGACCAAGAATTGAGCCCTGGGGTACCCCCATTCTTACTACGGATCCGGGAGATCTTTTCCCTTTAACATCAACTCTCTGAATCCTGTCACTCAAATATGAAATAAGAAGAGCCAGGGAGGCGTTACGGATTCCGTAGTGGTGTAGTTTCCTGATTAATGTTTCATTAAGAACACAATCGAAAGCTTTAGATAAATCGCAAAAAATGCCCAAAGCATCGCATTTGTCCTCCCAGGCATTATAAATGTGTCCTAAAAGTTCAACAGTAGTTGAACGATACATCAGTAGTTGAACGACCCCTTGTAAAATCAAACTGTTTTTTATGTAATAACTTATATTTATTGAAAAAACTTTGCATTTGTGCCAAAATTATTTTTTCAAAAATTTTACTTAAGGTGGGTAGCACTGAAATGGGTATATAATTAGTGGGGTCTGATGTACTACCCGATTTAAACAATGGTATTATTTTACTATATTTCATTAGATCAGGAAACTCACCACGGTCAATACAATCGTTAAATATTACAGCTAATGAAGGAGCTACAATGTTTATAATGGATTTAGCAACTTCCACAGAATGACCCCATAGATCGGCGGTCTTTTTAACATTTAAGGTGTGAAAAGTTTTAATTATATCTTTACAGGTGACATATTCAAAATTAAATTCGGAATCACAGACTGAAACGTTTTCCCTTAGTAAAGACTCGGCAGCAGCAGGTGACGAGTTTAGCGATTTAGTAGTCGATACCTAGCCAGCGTCATCTCACAAAAGCTTCTCCCCATATCGCTCCGGGGATATTCTGGACCACTCATTTGTTGGTTTTGTCTATCTTGTCCCGCCATCTAAAACGAGGAAAAATTTAAAACTACATAATTATTTCAATTTAAACAGACATTATTTATCTAGACACGCGGGAGCGTGTCAAGCCAAGTTCCGGCGCGCAGCTCACAGTGTGTAATATTACACGAACCATTTGGAGCCACTTTTGAGCCCCTCATAACTCAAAAACGATTGCACCTAAACTTGTCAAATTTGGCTCATATATTGAGACTGGCAAGATACATATGTGTTCCAAATTTTATATAAACATATCTCAAACGGTTATTTAGATATTAACGTCCAAAAATCGACATTTTTACGACTGACCTATAGATCAAAACTATAACCCAGTTCCCGATGACCTAGAAAGTTCAAATTTGGCATGCAGATAGGTAATTAGGTGAATACAAAGGAAAAAATCAGAAACTGGTAATTTTTTATCATTTTATTATAATTATCATTTAACTTATAATTAGTGCCTATAAATCTCTATATGTGGATTTTAAGATCTTTACGTGAATATAATTATAACGAGTTGAATACCACCCTTAATTTTTTTAAATCCAAATCTTTCCATTTTTGTACTTATAAATAAGAATATAGTAGATTTTCGTGGAAGAGATCAAACGGTGCATGGCTATTACCAGGTCCTCCATGGATCGGCTTGGAAAAATATGGAGAAGCAGAAACATCACAAAGGCCACTAAAGTGAGACTTATCAAGGCTTTAGTGTTTCCCATATTTCTTTACGGTGCTGAAACATGGACTTTAAGAGAAAGCGAGAAAAAGAAGATAGACGCCCTCGAAATGTGGTGCTGGAGGAGAATGCTTGGCATAACCTGGACGCAGTTTCGAACCAATGACTCAATCCTCCAGGAACTGCGAATCAAACAGCGTCTTTCTTCCATCGTCCAATGTCGTATCCTCACTTTCTTTGGGCATATCACACGTCAAGAAGACACATCTGTGGAGCGACTTGTAGTGCAGGGAAAGGTTGAAGGCACAAGAGCGCGTGGCAGGTCACCAATGCGTTGGACCGACCAAGTTAAAACCGCACTCAATGGTCCACTCCACGAATGCACAAGAAAAGCCACAGTACGAGAGGAATGGCGACGGATTGTGAAGCTTGCCACCACCCCTGATTTGACGACCACGACCACTCTGCCAAGAGTGTGACGACGAAGAAGAAGAAGATTTTCGTATTTATTACGCGTAACTAACCGTATTCTACAACCACTAGCGCCACCTATTATCATTCTCAGAAACTCACTCACGCCGCCTCCATTGATTTATTTAAAAGTGACACTAGATGGCGTGGTACAATTACGTCATGATCCTGAATCTCGGTGTTAAGATTCTCCATGATTGAATGACCACCGCTACTACAACATTTTTTGAGTGTCTGATTTCTGACGTCTTGCTGTCCAGTTGTCTCTCGGTATCTGACCTCTAAGGCTATGTTAGGTTATTTATGCTACGAAACGAAATTCTTATAAATTTGTGTTAAATAATTATTACATAATACATTAAAATTCGTTTAGTAAGGCTACAAATTTAGGTTACAAATTTCAATCTAAAATTATTAAAGTATATTAATATACAACAAACAATATGTATGTCGTAACTGGGATGATTTAAGTATGCACACTAGCGCTGGGGATTTTTACTGCTCTGAAGAAGATTATCGAGCAAGCATGCTTTGTTCGACAACTTATGGAGCTGCTTCTGAGTTAAAGGCTGCAGTAAATTTGTATAATATTAAGATCGAAGTGTATCATCAGGATGGGGTTCTGCTAGGTCTGTTCGGCGAAGAGGGATATCCTACAAAGCGCTTGCTATTTACAGGAAATCTCTCTTCGGGCCATTATGACGTAAATACAGTAGTTTAACAAAAAGCCATTTAGTATTAATTTTACTTACCTACTACTAATTTCATGTACAAAAAGTAATGATATCCCATCAAAAACATAAATGTGAAATGAGAGCCAAGTTCAATATAGGTTGTTGACTTCAACGACAAAAGAAGTGAAATCTAAATGGGTGCCAAGTTCAATGGTCGGTCCTGAAATTTATTTATAACAACATAAAATATCATTTTTTCTTATAACTTAGAAGAATATATTGTAGCCTAAAGTCTGACTTGGCTAGTTTTCATATACGAATTATATTATAGCCTTCGCAAGTTCAACCTGTTACTTGTCGGTTCTTATTTTATTATTCCGAAAATTTGGCTTGCTGATAGAAACTAACCATCGAACATAATAATTCGTATATGAGAACTAGCCAAGTCAGACTTTAGGCTACAATATATTATTCTCCTAAGTTATAAGAAAAAATGATATTTTATGTTGTTATAAATAAATTTCAGGACCAACCATTGAACTTGGCACCCATTTAGATTTCACTTCTTTTGTCGTTGAAGTCAACAACCAAGGCATATATCATAATATTGAACTTGGCTCTCATTTCACATTTATGTTTTTGATGGGATTTATTTATTACAAAATCCACAGCTCTTTACAATTTTAACCAAAACTATTTAAACAAATCCTACAGCCAATTACCAATTTACAATTTACTTTGCTAACAGAACAGCGTGGGTGAGTGTATACATACCACATAAATAATTAATAAATAGGACAGAATTTGTGGACACAATTTTCTACCAGATAAATAACTGCACATCCGCAGACACGGTGAAAATGTCCACAAGTTTTATTCGAAACACCCGGATTTATTTATTCACCTGCACAACATAGAGCTTCAACTATTTATTATGAACAAACTAAACTGTAAATCTTCTTTACAGATCCATGGACCATTTGCCAACTCGTAAAAGTTTCATTGGTTGGTGTAGCTACTGCTATTTATGAGCAGTTGCAGTGAAACCTTGCAGTCTGCACGAAGGTAATATTTTGTTTGAACGAGGGCTGAGCAGAATATTGAAGCGAGTTTACAATAAATGAAAGTGACTTCTGTTGTATTGAAAGTTTTGTTACGTGGCTTCAGAGAAGTAGACAGTAGTGTGAACAACTGTTAATAAAGAGTTACTAAAGAGTTGCAGGCGCTTTTGTAAGGACACTGTAGATGTACAGGAACGGTTACAAATCTCTAAGGAGCCAAATCCGCTATTTTCAATGGTTGGTAATTATGACAGCAACCTTACCAAGACAACGCCATTACCATGGTAGGAAACATTTTTAATCTCTTCATCCATAATGGTCGCTTGACAGACACATTAAGCAAGTGAATAATTAATGCTATGAATGCACAATGTTTCGTCAGTGGTTAGTTAATAGACGTGTCAGTAAGTAACAGGAGATTATCGAAAGAGGGAGAAATATGTAGAATTTGGTAATTGTAGTAGAGTATTGTATTCAGCAAAGAGTAAGGCAGATACTATGTGCTCTTAGTCGTGTGGTATCCGGCAGAGTAGAATAGAACCAACCCATTACACTCACGGGTGTCGTATAAGGCGACTAATGTCTGAGGCAGAACACCTTGCGCCTCCGTAGACCAGAGAATAGGCTGCAGCGTTTTCTGTTAGTCTTTCACACTATGATCTCCAATCCGCCTGCCAAGCGTGGAAATTACGGCAAATTCCTCCTATCATGGGAGAGGCTTATGTCCTGCAGTGGACGTTATGAGCTGTTGTTGTGTGTGCTCGACCTACTTTAAACTCACCTTTTGCCGATTATGTTCGAGACCCATGTACCTATAAAGAGGGGGGATGCCTATGGCCATAATATCAACTGGTTACAAAGCCAGACTCCAGGCTGATCCGAAATGAGTGGTGGTAAAACCCAATAACACTTTATACGGCTTGAGTAGAATCGTCGAGATCATCAGCATTTATAAATAAATAAATATTTTTTTTATTCAGTTTGCATAACAAGGTACAATATTAAAAAGCTAGGAACAAAAAAAAACAATGATCCTTAAGCACTAAAATTTTACAAATTCCCTGAGCTCCACTCTAGGATACTATGTGTCGTGGGGTCCAGTCTCATCCCAAGTAATAGCTATTTATTCAACAAGGGGAGTAAGGCACAGATTACTAATCGAGTGTGCATTTGAGGCCCGACGCGAAGCGGTGGGCCGTGAATCACACGAGTTTAGTAATCTGTACTTACCCTCGAGTGATATATACTGCTTTATACCACACTTGCAAGAAAAGAAAAGCAAAGAAAAGCAAAGAAAAGAAAAGAAAAGAAAAGAAAAGAAAAGATAAAAAAACGTGTTGCGCCGACCCCAAGTAACATGGGATAAGGGCAGGAAGATGATGATGACGTCATCAAGACTCAAAAAAACAAAAACAAAATGCGTTAGTAATGCATTACTACCCTGATTTTCAGGGCATTAATGAAATTCCATACAACATAACTGCCTAGATTTTTGAGAAGGTTTAATGAACAGCTTTCAAGCCTATTAGTGGGGTAGTATTGGTACACTTACTAAGCAAGTGTAGTATAAAGGTTATTTAGATATTGTCTTTATCTTTGTCTAGGACCACTACTGATGCAGTCATTCAGTCAGTTACCATTTTTATGTCTTGTCTATTTGATCGGAACAGCTTTTCCTACAAAAACATTGTACAGTTCACTGGCACTGTAATGGGCCAGTAGAACACCGATGCCCATAAAACTAAGGCTTGTGTCTATCTAGGGAATTATTCTTTCGCTTAAACCTTACACAAAACGTTTAATTTCCGTTTAAATCCCTTTGGGCCTGACTCAAGGCTTAAGTTGAGAGCGGGGTTGGGATATATTTATTCACCTGACTAATGACGATTGACTAAAAAAATTTGATTCTGTATAGTCCGTCAGTTAGATTATCAAAAAATATTGGATATTATGAGTTTTTTGTTTTATCAAATTAATAAAAAAATGACGAAGATAAAACGAGTCAAAGATGAGTGGCGGCTTGTGACATCACATTTGAGTAAAAAAAGTACTCAAATGTTACGTCACACGAATTTTCGACGCACTGTATCGTCTTCATTTTTTCTTTACGTGGAAAAAGAAAAAAAAAAATGTGTCTAAATTTTTTTGGAAATATTAGTGCGTCACATAGACGCGCTAATATATTTTTTATCATCGACCCTATTATAATTATGTAATGTACATTGTGTTTAAAGCCCATCAAGAAACGAACTTCGGTGGTTATAAAACTAGAATTATAATACAGACAAGTCATTCATTAGTCATTGGTGGACACTGTGGACAGTGACGTCACGGACAGTTTACGGTACGCAACGGCTGTATACACAAACAAACATAAACTCACAACTTTTTCCCATGAGGGTAGACAAAAACTACTCCTCATCTACGTTCATACATATGGTTATACACGCACGCTGGTTGCAAGTAATACGCACCCGACCTTTCATTTGTGTTTACGCTGAGAATAAAATAAAACACCATAATAATATTCTTCCGCCATCGTATCAAACTCTATAATGAAATATACTTGCACTTTAATGAACAAGCAAAATCACCAAAGATTTGACAGTTTATGTCATAGCACTAAATATGAGCGTAGCATATGTGGTAATGTTGTGGACGATGGGCCTAACGCAAAAACAAACGTCCAAACAGAAGGCGGAAATAATATGAACAAAAGCTTTGGTTCTCAACAAGTGTATTGCAGTTCATTTGTCTTTGTCATAAATCTGATTATTTCAAAATTACATGTAAAAGGAAATACGACAAGCCTAATTTTTGATTGAGCATAATATACCTTCATAACATTTCCTGTGTCTTATAAATTAAAGACGTATTTATTCCGACGTCTTTTCTGAGGATTTAGTGAAGGTTTTTCTGCTTATTCGAGCGTCTTATTGTGAAATTCAATTTATACTAAAAGTAATAGCAGCAAGTAGAGTCGCCGCGCCGTCTGGCGACAAAAAATAGAGACGAAATTCCAAACTAATCGAGGTTAACTTTAATGCGATCGAGTTCAGCGATTGAAAACTTACACCAGGGACACTATTTCCCGCTGTTCTCTTAAGCCTTGTGGCATACACTCGCATTACTGATAACTATCGCGTAGACATCGTTAAGTAAAAATGGTCTGAATTTGTAAACCAATACTTTTGTTCTCAAACCGGTGTTATTAAATTTGTGGTTCAGGTTTATATTAATTCATTTATTTACCTCCTCACTTTTTTGCTACCTGAATCTGAGATGAAAATGTAAAGAAAGAAAGAGCAACAAAGGAAAATCAATATATTTCCCCTATCATGGCGCTTGCAACAGCGAAATATCGTGCGGAACCTGGGTTAGTGATGTATGTGAGTGACGCTCTATTAAGTTCTAGTGAACCCAACAATATACCGCGAATGACGTTGGTCTTTTAACATTTAAAGAGTAAACAAACTAAGTTTTGAGGGGTAGCAAGTAACTTTCTGTAGCTGTTAGATCAGGCCCAGACTGGCCATACGGGCAAATCGGGCAAATGCCCGTTGGGCCGAATGCCCGGTGGGCCTGATGCCCGGTGGGCCGGATGCCCGGTGGGCCGATTGGTGATCGACTTACTTTTACTATTAAAAAAAAACGCAATACATCGATTAACATAACGTCCTCTACCATCAAGTCGAGGACCTAGTTCAATTTACTATTAGACTCTATCTGTAGTAATGGTAGAGGCTCAGGATTTTTTTAAGTTTTTAATTTTCCTGCCTGATGCCACAGAATTAGTAAGCACGTACGTAATAAATTGTAGCGTAGGTACTGTAGAATCACTCTAAAACGAAAATATTTTTAAGGCTAAAAATGAGCCTCTGATAAGTCGTACTACTAAAATTTCCGAGCTCGCTTCGCTTAGTAACTTCTACTTCTATTTAATCAAGTGGTCCCTTGGTTCAAAAGCTGGCGACGCCCTTGTTCAATAATGTCGACATTAGTTTCGAGTCGCAGCCTAGCATTTCAGCCTAACGTCCTATTTTAGAAGTTTTCTACAGTTGATTCAAAATTTACATTAGTGGTTTTCATTTCACTTAAAAGTGGAGGGCCGACCATCTCTGAAATGCCCGGACCGATTTCGGGTCCCAGTCCGGGCCTGTGTTAGATATATTAATCTTCCCAAAACGTCGCTACATCGACTAGTTCAGAAAAGAAAATTACATAAAATTTTACACCAATTGACTAGTTAAATTTAAAGAGGCAATTAAGTATGCCGAAACAAATCAAATCAGAAAATAATCAACATTGCCAACCTCGAAACTCCAACTAACCGTAAAATCAAAGTAACAAACACTAATTCCCATCATCCACTATTCGTTAATCCGAATCCTAATTTAAATTCCGTTTCACTAATACCCAATAGATTTAATCAAAGATAAACTTAGCAGGAATGTTATTAGATTAATCTCCAGACGGCGCCATTTGTCTGGGCAAGTTTACAGTCGCTCCCTGGACGCGCGGGTAAAGATAAGGTTCCATTGCTGCTGCTGCCGGGCACACTTCGCACGTAATGTTAGCTTTACTTTTGCACACTTACTTACAAATGCGAGGCTTGATCATCATTCTCCTGTCCTGATCCCGATTTAATCGGGGTTTGCGCAGATTCAGATTCAGATAACTTTATTTGCTCAATCATGAGTGTACATACAATTATAATGAAAAAAATGCATGCAAGGTGTTATAAGTGCATAGAGTTGTGCTAACATGCAGCATGTCCTTTTCTTTTTCCTCCATGGCTCTATATGAATATCCTTCTTTTTATCCACATCATCTTTCTCACAGTCCATCCATCATTTTTTTTGTCTTGATGATGCTGAAGTCACGCGTGGCTACTTGTATGAATCACCTTCGTCTCTAGTCATTCTACATTCATAGTTGGCAGTTTTTGTTGATCAGCAAAGTCAAAGTGACAAACGGCAAACTTCGTAGAGTCAAGTTTATCTTCATGTACTGGATTTTGCCACGCGGCTAATCAGAATGAAGCCGAGTCGAACATGTGAAGCACGCGTAACGTGACTCATGCACCTGAAGTGCATATTATATGTATCCTACGCAGTAATGGAACTGAGCCTTAACTCGGCAAGTTAGGCTCATCGCGGCAATAACGCGGCAAGTTGGGATCAAACGATAGTTACGGGACAATCTTTAATCTTTTGCCGCCGGTCTCGCTCTAACGAGCCGAGGGAATTCGAAACGTACTGATACGAACGGCGTACTGTTCTAGTTTCTACTTGTAAGTTATTTTTTCAGGAGAATGTTTTACCTTTTGAAAGGCATTTTAATTTGTAAAACTTCTACTTATGGGAATGTAAAATGAGGCTTTTCGAAAAGTATTTTGTGATTTGTAGTACGATGAGTTCTTAGAATTCTGATTTACGATTCTTTGAAAAAGGTCTGCTCTAAATACCTTAATGTATTGAGTAGTTTTGATCGAAAGGTCGAAATAAAATCTATAAAAAAAACGCAAATTATGAGCAAAATCAATTGTAAAGATGAATTTCATCTGAATATCTTCATTCATGTGCAATGTCACCATTCTAAGCTCACACCCAATTCATTCAAATTCTGTGTCAAAGATACCAGTAACGAAGCAAGTTGTGTATTAACGTCAGAAGTGCGGCGAAGTGGGGGAACGGTTCAAGTTAAACAGCAAACTTGAAATAGTGTTAACAATTAAACTCTCGGTTAACAAGCGTTGTTCGCTGACGACGCGACGCTAGGGACGGGATGGCAACTTGTAACTCTTACTGTCATTACGGTTTAATTTTAATTGTTTTTGTTATCTTTGCTACTGTTGCGTCTTCCGTCAATTTGTAGATTAGGGTCATGACCGAAAACTTTAGACGAAAGTGTGACAATCGATAAATTCAGAACTTGACAGTTTGGTATCTAAACATAATCAATTTCTCCGCCATGAGAAGCCTATGGGTCTTCAACGACTACAACTCTCTTAAATTGTTCGGCCTTCATTACGTTTGCAAGATAATTTTGTAAATTATCTTACTCTTAAGATTTGCTCGGTGCTCTGACCTAGTAAAAATTACTCTTTTTAAGGCCTACTGTCAGAGCTTTTACACGAGCAATCTATGGGTCAACTACACCAAGAGATCGCTGGATATCCTGCGCGTTCAATATGATAATGCTTTCAGGATGTTGTTGCGACTGCCTCGTTTCTGTAGCGCTTCAGAAATATTTGCTGAGCCCCACACAGCTGGTTTTCATGCCATAATGCGCAAAAAAACAGCTTCGCTGCTGTGCGGAGTGCGGAGTAGTCGCAACTATATCCAGAGAGCTGTGGCGGAGAGCTATACTCCAAATATCAGGCATTTTGTGCGGTGGTTGATTGGGTAGGACTTTCTGCCTGGTCGTCCTTTGTTTTAATATTTTTTTTTTTTTAATATCAATGTTACTAACACTAGAATATAAGCCGTGCCTAACAGAATATGGATCTTTGCTGTCTGAATTAAACGAATTTTATTTATTTATTATTATTATTAAATGACATAATTTCAAACAGTGCTGTTGGCTGTTGGCAATGTGAAAATGTCAGGGGATATTGTAATAAAATAAGAAAAAAAGAAAATTGGCAGCGTAAGTTCTGCCTAAAGAACCATATAAAACTGTACACGATGTCAACCTGTGGGTCAATTTAGTTTCAAAGTTTTGTATTGGACATTTGATTCCGTTTTCGCGATTTCGATGTGTGTTTCATGGAGAAAATAAAATTGTTCAGTTGAATAGTTTGCATCACACCCTAAAGTAACACACCTTTCTGATACATGCCGAATAAATAAACGTAAGTAAATTTATAAAGACAAGAATACGTATAGTTCAGTTTAACAGATTTATCTTGCATCTGAAATAAATTACTTTGTTTCAATCTCTAAAAGTAGTAGTTGTATGTTTTGTTGCTACGTCAGATTTCCAAAGTAAACATTTTCTAATGTCTTAACAATGAAACTATTAAAAAAGACTAAAGTCTGGATTTTGAGCATAATTTTGTAAAATTTAAACAATGTAAACGAACCTGATAACAGCCGCCGTTTGTTCTCGAGTTGTGCCACTGACTGACAGCCTGTTCAAATTGTTTATCTTTTTATCTAAAAACGGTTTTAATATTTCGTTAAATTATAATTATCTAAGAACTGCTTAATAAAGCGGTTGAGTTTGAGAAACGTTTTATCTATAAAAGGAACAATAGAATCTGATACTTTTTGATGTTTTTCAGCCAACTGACTTTTCTCTCTATTAAGTCATCATGTACAAATTGGAAGCATATTTTCAACAAACAACAAAAATATTATATAACTGTAAAAATAGGGACTAAAAATGAGTTTAAGTACCTAAAGTTAAAAATAAACCAAATACCTATAATAAACGATTAAAATACGGAGAGTACTTTATGAGTAGGATGATTGAGTATGATTTATAAACACAAATAAACACACAATGACAGTAAGCGCAACAAAAAGATAAAAAAGAAATTGTAGCCCATCACTAGCCAGCAATTTGTACAACAATGAGTTCACACCTCTAGCTCGGAAGCAATTCATAATAGTTCGCAGCGTCGAGGGTCGAGGATACTTCACAGATTAAGTTCGAAATAAAACCTGCCAACTTTATGAAGAAGTTTGTTACAGTTGTATGCGTTGTCAAGGGAAAGGTTTTTCATTCATTTTACGAAGTGATGAGAACTTGCATCTTTTGAAGAAGGTGAAGTGGTTAGAGACACTGAAAAAGGAAGGCGGCGTTTTACATAAAACAGATACACGTTCTCAAATCTTACTACTATTACAAAAGCTTTAACTTTTTCACACAAAAACCACTGAATGGATTTGGAAAAAATATGACACACAGATTTTATAACACATCGGTGGGACAGTTACCGATCCGCAAGTGGGCGAAACCACGGGCATAGGCTTGTCGTTTCTTCATCAATTTCCCACGAGATTTCAGACTTTTCCATAACCGTTTCCGCGAATAGAAAAAAAACTGCTTTAAAATTAACCGGATAGTTATAGTAATCGTTGACAATACCGCTGTAATAATAACAGTCTTCACGGCAGTATTCAATTCCACACTTTACATTGTCCCCTGATCTAATGAAATACAGTAAAGTGATACCTCTTTTCAAATCCGGGGACAGTAAAGATACTAATAATTTATAGACCTGTATCCGTGTTGCCAGTTTTTAGCAAGGTATTTGAAAAAGTAATGCTTAATCAAATGCTCAATCATTTTAACACCAACAAAATTTTACACGATCAACAGTATGGTTTCACCAAGGGACGTTGTACGACTGACGCCGGTGTTACCTTATTAAAGCACATATTTACTGCGTGGGAAGAGTCTCAAGACGCCATAGGAATATTTTGTGACCTTTCCAAAGCATTTGATTGCGTAAATCACGACACATTACTTTTGAAACTTGAGCATTACGGACTAGGTCAACTTGCACTTAGTTTGGTGAAATCATATTTGAGTGATAGACAACAACTTGTTCAAATAAATGGTGTTAATTCAAAGGGTTTAAAAGTAAAAATGGGGGTTCCGCAAGGCTCAATATTGGGTCCTTTCCTCTTTCTCGTGTATATAAATGATCTACCCTATTTATTGAAAAACCAACCTCAAAATATGGTGTTGTTTGCTGATGACACTTCCCTAATTTTTAAGATAAATAGACGGGCCCAAAATCTAGATGACCTGAATAATGCCCTACTTCAGGTCCATAATTGGTTCACAGCAAACAATTTGGTATTAAATGAAAAAAAAACTAAATGCATAAGATTTGCTTTACCCAATGTTAAGAGTAGTGATTGTGAAATAATATTGAATAAAGAGAAACTTGAATTCGTAGATAAAACGGTTTTCCTGGGGATTACGCTTGATTCAAGGCTACAATGGGGTTCACATTTAACATCCCTTGCGGGGCGGCTAAGTTCAGCAGCATACGCTATTAGAAAAATCCGTCAATTTACTGATGTAGATACCGCTAGACTGGTGTATTTTAGTTACTTTCATAGTATAATGTCTTATGGCATTTTGCTATGGGGACGGGCTGCAGATATTGAGTCTATATTTATTCTGCAAAAAAGAGCCATCAGAGCCATATCTAATCTTCGTAGGCGCGATTCTCTAAGGGAACTGTTTAAAGATATTGGCATCATGACGGTACATTGTCAGTATATCTACGAAAACATAATGTACGTCAGAAAAAATCTGCATCTTTTTGGTAAAAGAGGTGACAGACATAATTACAGTACTAGAAATAGGGACCAACTAGTTCAGCCAGGCTTCAGACTCGCTAAAGTAGACTCATCTTTCATGGGGTACTGTTTGAGATGCTATAATAAAATTCCACAAAGTATTCTTGAACTGAATGAGACGAAATTTAAAACATGCATCAAACGCACACTATGTAAGCAAGCTTATTACAAGTTGGGCGATTATATCGCTGATAAAAATGCGTGGCTCAATGCTGGTCCTGCTCCACATGGACAGGGGCGCATAAATTAGATAGCATTACATATAATTGTTGGAGCTGCTGAAGATTGTACAACTAGCTTTGCATTGTATAGATTCAATCTCTAGTATTATATAATCGCATAGCCCATATTGTGTGAGTACTATGTAAAGCTATCATTCACTGGAATCCTACGTCTTTTCTTGACTTGAATGTGCCCAGGCAGTTGAGAGTATGTCATGCTCACTCTAATGTCTCGCTGATGGTGGCGCGTGTGTCCGATCATTTGGTTCCCTACAAAATGGTTGAGTTAAATGGTGCTGATCCATGCGTCATGTTCGTGAACGGGCGCTGTCAGTTGTGACTGGTCATCTCTTAGTTGCCGTGGCTTATTTTAATGTTATTTTTTAATTGTATTTTTTGTTTTTACTATGGACACTTTTAACGTGCACATCTTGCTATATTGTTCTCACATAATATACCATCTCAACACGAATGATGTAACCAAGATTTTGTAACAATTTTATGATTTAAAAGAGTGTCCATGGAGTTTCTTGCCCGTTCTTCTCCATAGAGATCTACGCTAGGGAACGGGCAACTACAGTACTTTCACAGTTTTTATGTCTTGTGACTGGGACTGTAGCTACATTTAATTTTCATCTTTGTTTCGACAATTCAAAAGTGCCTGCAACTGGCCTACTTGAAATAAATGATTTGATTTTGATTTTGATTGTCTCGAAAGACCTTATCGAAGGTATATCTCTAGATTTATGCAATTCGTGCCGCATAATTGCAACCAAAATTAATGACGAAAGTAAAGGTCAAACGTAAACGTCGCCTGAAGGAAATGAAGAAAATTAAACATGTATGAAACAACACAATAGAACAAAGTGTTATTGAGTGCCACATTACACGACACAGAACCACTTCGAACAACTTTTGCGTATCAAGAAGCGAATAACTTCTTTTAAGAGTCCTATTACATTTTTTTCGCAATTTTTTGATTTTTACTTCTTTTTGGATCATTTTTTTTCGATCGGCATACATGAGTCGATAATAATAGCGGATGATTCTCCAGATGATTGTCGATTGTTATTGACGAAAATTAGAGACGAGACTGAAATGAGACTGAGGAGCGACCTGAATTGACGCAGAATTATAGTACTTCAATTTTATTTATTGTAATTTTGTCTTATTATATTGACAAACGAAAACTAATGAAACTTATTCATTGTAGATTGAAGTTTTATATCGTATTAATTAATTTGATAAAATGTAGTTTATTTGGAATATAATGGACGCTGAATCAAGACATTTATGACTTAAATTACGCTTTCTTTACGATTTTTTCAGTTTCAAGGAATTTAAAGAAATTCTAAAACTCCAATAAACAAGTAAAACATTCAGCTTATTTATTCAGTAATTTTAGCTTTTATAAGAATTGCATGTAACAATGTGAATTTGAGCGTCAAAGTTCTATCGCCGACGGTTTTTCTTGCAAACTGAGTTCGTAAAATATTTATAGTAAATTACACGAAAAGAAAAATGAAAATGTGTAACTCCAACTTACAAGAACGAGAATGGCACTATTGTTATTCATAAGCAAATAATTAAAATATCTAACTGATGCTGAAAATTACTGCGTCAATTATCATGAATTTGCGTAAAAAATATAATAGGACTCTTAAGTAATTCTAAAAGAGCTTGCAAAGCTACACTACATAATATTTTTGTAACTGCTAGTGACAGTTGCATGTTTCTTACAAATAAACCACGCAACTGCATAAATACTTCTCGAAATAATTTTATTGTTTAACGGTATAATTCTGCATTGCATGAAATGTTGCTATAATTTATTTATGTCGTGATTAAAAGTACTATAAAAGATTTAACGAAATGATTAACAACGCTTTCCTGCAGAAAAACGGTTAATAACTCTTTCAGCATAATAATGGCATTTAAAATAATAATTCTACTAAAGAACTCCCAACAATTATATTTATATGTAAGAAATACAATGTTTAAAGTTTGAAGTCATGAGATTTCATAATTTACTTTTACCTTGGCCAAAGGCTTAGCATTGCCATACAGCGTCGTAACGCTGCCAGTCTCTTGGGGACATTACCAGTTGACAGTGTTGAGGAGGAGTTTATGACGCCATTTTTTAAGTTTTTAGTTTAAGTTAGTTAGTTTAGTTTATTTTCATATATTTGTAAATTGTAAATAATGTACATACTTACTGAATTAAAAATCACCCTAAGAAAAAAAAAACAAACTTGTTAACTGACTTTTTTAAAGTCATTTAAACCGTGGAACAAGGCGCTAACACCTAGTCGATCACATATTATTGCGTGACGCATGCGACGACAAAGACGAAATAGCTCAGAAACTATTTTTAAAAATTATCCGCAAAATGACAGTTCTTTTATAGTTTTATTGAAGTGCTATAAAAATTGACTGGATCTAGCAACGGAAATGAAAAGAACTGTAAGGTTCTAAAAATGTTTGGTGCTGTGTGCTGAAACACGCGATTCTACTTTGTTTGTGGTTAGAAAACCTACATTTGACCTCGCGTTGAGTGGCACATGATAGACATTTATGAGATTATTTTTTTATAAATTCCTATTTCTAAATTAGTGTTTTTTTTTTCTCTTAATTGCCATATTCCGATTCACTGAAAAATTATTTCGTGGAAGCGCTTGTTTCTATCAGGCGATAACGTCTCACCACAAAATATTTTAGTATCAAGGTTCTTCGCCTTAGAGTTTGACCAAACTAACGTAGCCTAACATGGTAGTTTAGGTTACTAAGTTTTAAACATAACTTGCTTCAACTTACTTCCTCAATACCTGTCTTAAGTAACATAAGACGTGAAACTTGGACGCTATAATACCTGCTAGTTGTAACGACAATATAATAACGGAGGGGATACTTCCGACCTACTTTCTCGGGTACGTAGGTACTATCGGGGTCTTTTCCGCCTGACCATTTTAATTTTTTTTTCGCTTAAATCATGAGGTGGCGCCGAGCCACACCCCCTCAAAGTTTGTGGGCCTATTAGGAAAGCGTCAACTTTGGCGCGCAAAGTAACAATAACTCTCGTTTGGCGTGCGTCGTCAATGCGCTCGGCCGATTCGGTATCTTTTCATTCATTTTTTCTACACAAAGTCAACGGGGCGGGGCTAGGGGCGTTTTTATGTTGCGAGTCCAAGCAAAAATGAGCTTAGTGGTGGTCAGGCGGGAGTGTCCTCGATATTACATAAGCGTTTGTTTCTTAAAAATATCGATTTGTATCACAACGTATAGTCCGTAGTTTTGGGCTGAGCTTAATTAGGGATGTGGTTGTGTACACTTATGAAAGGTGAATACGAAAATGAACCCTAAAAAACCGACTTCAAAAAACACAAAAAATTTAAAAATAACTTTAGCTTCAGAAGTCGGTGACCTTGGTTTGATTCATTTAGTTTTTTTTTGTCACCGACTTCTGAAGCTAAAGTTATTTTTCAATTTTTTGTGTTTTTTGAAGTCGGTTTTATTTTTTTGTAAAAAAGTTTTTTTTATTTTTCCATTTTTAGTTGTAATATCCTATACAAATATTTGCTATGCATTTATTTTACATTGTTAAAAATACATGTCATGGTAATAGGCTTATCCCCAATAAATGGAACTTAACATACCTAAACTGTCGAAATTTGGGTGTATTATAAACATCTGCGTACCCCTCAGAGCATACAGGCGTGATGTTACGTCATGATGTTGTGTAAACAATAAACATCCAAGCGATTGCAGCTATCACGACCGATTTACCATCTAGTTTTGAAGAGTTCCATTGTATATCTCCGAAGATCAGCATCAGATCTTCACCAAATTTAAATGTGACCATCTCAGGAGTATATTCTTTCAAACAAAAAAAGAATTTTGAGAATCGCTTTACAAATCGAGGAGAAATCGGTGAACATACATGAAATTATACCACACAACTGAAGTAAAAATGTTCATAAAATGAAAACTACTGGGCCAAACCATGTTAAATTTTTATGGGACCAAATGGCAACTATTCCGCATCAAACTAAAAAAGAATCACGTAAATCGGATCATAAACGGCAGAGTAATCGGTGTAGACCCAATGTAACACATTCGTGAAAGATTCAAAATATTATATACTATAAGCGAGATTCGCAATAAATGAGCAACTGAACAAGGTCATCAACATTTTATTTGTAACAAATACTCAATGTTTTCAACATTGAAAAAGTGTTAGAATATTATTTTATGCGAACCTTAAATAAAAATATAAGGAAAACTTTCTGAATTTTTCAATTTTGTTTCGTCCGCTAGCTAAATCGCACTCAAAGAAAATCATATTTACTTTAATAACAATTTCAACACAAGAAAAATGACTACCCCGTAGACGTACTATCATCAGGAGCCACTTAAATCTAGACCTTATACTGCTATAAGGTCCTCCTCCTTTTGGAAGTCGGTTAAAAATGATTAGCCTTTATCTATGATTTAGTATGGCGGAAACATAGTTAAAAGCACTGTTATTTTTTTGTTGACCTAATGTATTTCAATTAAGTAGTTTTTACTGACTCACTGAGGGGTATTCTATAGGAACACCTACGCCTAATCCTAATAAGAAGTTTAGTGTGCCACAGCTATGCAGCAGTGCGCGTCGCCGGAAGCTGTGGCATAAAGTCTTATGTTGTCTACCATTTGTTATCACCACTCACCGCCGCCGCCACCACCGCCGCTGCCGCTGCCACCGTTCTTGACTGTGGCTGGGTCGTTATATGAATTACTATCGGCACGCTAACAAGAAGGTAACAGAAGTAAGGTTTGCTGTAAGAAAACCCAATTCTGGGTTAAACTCGCCGTTGTACATAAGCTATATATTTTAATTTTGTGTGTATATTTTTTAATTTTGTGTGCAATAAAGAATAAGAATAAAAATAAGGTCTCATAAACTTCCAAATCGAGACAAACACTTAGCAATTCCTTCAGAAATCACAATCTAAGTACACAGCGCAGAAAGTAATAAAACAATATTGCTACCTGGCTTCACACCAGCTGCCCTGAGCCACAATCATCTCACACTAAACGACAAGATTCACATAACTTTTACAAAGGCATCGAACATCCAGGTGTTTCGTAAAAAAGGCAATATAAAGCGCTGCGCTATGAATATTTAATGAATACAGCAAAGTTAAGCATCTGAATACCTTATATTGTGAATCATTATTGAAGTTCGCGTCATGAATTTTACAAGGTATGACGTAAATAATGCGGCGTATGATTCGGTTTTATTTTAATGGAAGATGGAGCAACTGATCCTTTATTTAAAGAACTCTGATTAAACTTTTAATAATAATTTTATTTGGTAGTTCGTAGTAAACCGATAGTCAACTTTTTTTAACGCACACGGTTAAACATTGGTCATAATTTTAATTAACGAAATGAAATGAAATGAAATGAAATGAAATGAAATTTTATTTGCTAGAATTGTAGTATATACATAGGTGGTCGAATTTTATTACAGTTTCTCACACAATTCGCTAAAACTAGCATGCAAAATTTAAGAACATTTATGAATTTAACGTAATAATTGGAAAGTAATAAGTAATTATGTATGTCAACAAGAAAATGTCAATAATAATAATGCCAATAATAAGAATGTCAATAATAAGTATTTCAGTTGTATAAATGTCCATAATTTTTCACTTAATTCATAATATTCATAATAGGAGAATGTCAACCCGAATCTTTAAAGTTAAGATACTCATTTACAGAATAAAATGTCTTGTCTATAAGCCATCTGAATAACGCTGTTTTAAATCGATTAATTGGCAGTTCCCTATATGATTTTGGTAGTTTGTTAAATATCCTTATAACCATTGGAAAGCAACTTCTGTGATATAATTGACTTTTCATTGGCGGAATAATCAGTCTATCAGGATATCTCGTATTAAACGTAACAGTATCTCCAAGACGTTGAAATAATTCGGAGTGTGTTTTAACAAATTTACAACATTCAAATATATA
Organism: Xestia xanthographa; assembly: GCA_905147715.2. Classification (NCBI taxonomy): domain Eukaryota; kingdom Metazoa; phylum Arthropoda; class Insecta; order Lepidoptera; family Noctuidae; genus Xestia; species Xestia xanthographa. The sequence continues at coordinate 30,856,507 of LR990649.1, forward strand.
CATTCCAGGAACTGTTAATATATTTAGTTCTCTAAAAAGAGGTTTACATGAAGTCAAAGGTGGCACATCACAAATAGCACGGATACATTGTTTTTGGGCTATAAATACCCTATTTATGTTTACAGAATTCCCCCATAACACAATGCCATATCTAATATTAACAACATTTTTTTTTATTCGGAAGATTTATCCGGTTAAGTTTTTTTGCAACTGCTGATCTTGCCTACTTTACCCTTTCAACAACTACTGATCGTAATATTTCTTAGCCAGTTTGCCATTCAGTTTGATATCCACGAATAAGAAAAGGTGTCATAACTCCTGATAAGCCGAACGACGACAAAAGACGACAAAAACTCCAATAATCCAAAAACGTCAATTCAATAAAAACGTAAATCTAACTCAAATTCCGACACAAAACCAAAGTGTCCACAATCTGGAGATAATCCTCGTTTGTAAAACTTTTTGTTTACAAGTCCCAGTGAACCGAGTCACCAACAAAATGCCTGAAATTGGGCCCCTGAAATATTAGCTGAAGGCCGTGTTTGCCTTAGGTAAGGGATAAAAAGGAATTTCGCCAAATTTTACCCTTCGTATGAAAAATGGTCACTGAAAGTTTTGCTCGACAAATTCGGGAACAGCTTTGTAAGCAGACCTGGAATCGAAAATGCAGGAATAGAACGATAAAAATAGTTTACAAAGATCTTTCATTATTGTACCTAGTGGCGTGACAGTGCAGTATCCAAATATTTATAACTTGCTTATGCTTGGATCTTCCCCCTCGTGGAAGTCGGAAATTATCCTACGCCAACGTACTACCTAGAGAAAATCTATGTCCTATGTGTCGTATGTCCGCCACGGTCTATCCACTAATTTTATCCGCTGCTCAGCCAACAAGGCACGAAAAGGTAATAGACAGATAAACAAACACATATAAAGATTGGCAAATCTAATAAAAATGTATTTGCTTTACTGGGAGCCATATGTTATGCTAACAACTTATGGGTATTATGCTTCTTATCCTGTTTTTTCCTACTCTAAGAAATACTACACTTCTCATTTGATAATTTGCACTATAAACACAGCTTCTTATTACCGGTCGGCCACCTTTTGTGTTTCAATATTGTGTTCTATGAATTGTACATGTACCGGTACTTAATTCAACAATATAATACAACTCGACATACAGTTCGACATTCTTACTTTTCCCAACTAACAAAATAATAGTGTATATTTAAAAATGGGTTAGATGTTTGTGTGTTGTGTTTGTGATGGTTTAGAATGAGTGGGTTTTAGATGGGCTTAGTTACAAAGTATATAATCGAGCTACGAGTACAACCGTAAGTATGTAGTAGCATTCTCGTAAATTTATTTTCAGCCGCAATCACAAAACTTTAAAGCATATACATCATTCTGTGTATGTCAATAATTTGAAGATGACGGAGGCAAAATTATGTTTTAAAAACATTTATCATTGAACGCCTTTTAGTGAGTTGTGGTGCAAATAGGCCTTATTTTTTTCAGATTTAGAAGAAATAAAGAAAAGAATTCACTGAGTTGGACAGAATTACCAAGTCTTAGATAAAACTTGAAGTCTCAAACCAACTGCTACACATAAATCTTGTAAGTTATTATCACTTCCATCAATTTAATGCACGCCATTTAATGTGAAAACCAGACTTATTCACTCTTAAATAGATATGTAATAATAATTTATTCCATATAATTCTAGAAGAGATTGTTTCTGAAATATTTCAAGTGACATTATATACCTAATCACGATCTCTGACATATTTTTTTTTTACAGCATTTAACTCTCATTGTTAACCTTTTCAGCATAGCGTTGCAGTCAACACAATTCTGCATTTTATAAAGGAACTTTAAAAACTTCGAGAAATAAAGGTGGATGTTTTTTTGTTGCAAGATATTCAGTGTGCGACATTGTTAGCAGATAATACGAATAAAAATGTTTTAAAAGAAGAAACTAGTGAACATGTTTATCACACAATAGTTCAAAGTTTCGAGGTTATTTGCTGTAGGAATTGTTAAGTCCATAGCTACGTGTAGAATGTGCACGAAGATTTGCCAAGTTAGCTGCGTGGTTCATTTGTTTGCCAGCTACGCATTCACACGTATTGTGGCCGTGGGTCCCACACAGTGGACGATCTCGCTGATACTTTCATAATGAAACGAATTTATTATTTTAGACCACGTGGGTAGCTTAGCTTCCCATTTAGGCTGCTGAGGAGCGGTGCCTTATAATTGCAATTAGTATTCCATAAATCAGTCTTTATACAAACACTGCTATCTTCAAATCTTTGTACCACACTAAGATACTTCATAACATCTTGGAATCCCTTTCTTTTCTTTCCTTGGACACAACTCAGGTACACTTTACCCATCCTGGGGATTGAAATCAAGACGTCCTGGTCAGCCAGCAGTAGCAGGTGCGTTAAACCAACGAAGAGGTTCATCTATCAAAGAAGCGGAAAGCCCCCAATCAAATGGGAATTCTCTAAATAAGCCTATTGTTACGTACAGCTCGAGCTAAGCTGCTCAATAGTGCTGCTAGATTATTGGGTTCAGAACAACGTCGATAAAGGATGATAGCCGCTCGTCGCTTTCAGCGCTTCACAACGCAATATTCTGTTAGCTACTGTATTGGTGACACACTGGGACAGTAAGAAACTGCGTTAGTAATTTCCAGCTGCGTTTACACAAAATGTCGGTTATGCGTAATTGCGTAACCGTATGCACGTCTGGCACACAGTTTTCCTCTTTTTAAGAGGGCGTGGCCTTCACTGTCTCAGTGCGGTATTGAATATTTATTGGTCAAAAGTAATACCTCATATAGAGTAGACTTAAGTAGACCTCTTTTGGCAGGCAATCAAAATAAACTATCAATTTATTGTTTGATTTTGCTGTCAACAAGTTTATGTTATGGCTGTGGGGTGTGTGCTACTGCTAATACATCTTTGATTCAAGTATCATGCTTCAATGAACATCCTTATCGCGTAGGTAGGGATTGGACCGTAAATGTAACAGTGGAAAAATTGTATATAAGGGTGAAGGTTTCTGATTTTGGCTTCCACACTTCATAGATAATAATAATGTTGCTTTTTCATTTCAGGACTTTAATTTAAACCATTAAGAATACATTGGAAGATGAAAGGAAGGTAAAAGATTACGTGAGGGTCACCGGCAGGCCCGGGGTTGCGGGAGTGTTCTGAAGAGATACCGTGGCCCCGGAACACAAAGGGCGATGAAGGAACATGGATGGGTTTTAGTCAGTAAAAGTCTGACATTCCCTCCTGATCCGCCCAGAGTGGGAGAAGTCATTTGAAGAATTCCCAAACGAAAAAAAAAAATAGTGTCACCGGAAAATGAAGTAACTTTTGATTACGTACAATGTTAAGTAAAGTTGGTACAAAAATTTGACATCAGACTGATGATAAATATGATTGTCATAAATATTTGTCATGATATATTCTTCTTGATAAACATTTTTTTTGCAAATAAAGCGCACCGCGAAACATTTCCAGTGCGTCCACTCCCCACTAAAAGCCAGACCGTCGCACCATAATTGCAGAATCACCCGGAGCCCATTAAGGCGCGCCTCACGTGAGCAAATATTAGACGCGCGTAATGGCTGCTCGTGTGGCGGGCCAGAAAGTTCCGGAATACTCTGATAGAGGGGGGAAGTCTTTTGAAGAGTGTAGACAGTCCATATTAATAGAAACAAAAGCCTGCTCTTTTGTTTCTGTTAATGTGGACTGTCGTGGAGATTGTGTGTGAGGGCATCGGGTGTCGGGAATAAGGTTTCGATGACTTACGAATGGAAAGTGACTGGAATTACTGTTTATTTACCTTTTTTTGCTTAACAGATTCCAGTTTCAGGATTTGCAAAATAATTGTCGCTTTTTAGTAATTAAAATATTTTTATATATATTGGATTTTTTCGGTGGTATTATCCTCCAAATAAAAGGATGAAAATCTCTTCAGAGCTTATACTCTAGAATTTAAAATTGCTTACATTATTTCAGATTGCAGTATACACTGGCATGACACCAAAACTAACTATGTCCGGTTGAATACTTTGAAGTCCACCTCGGCATCCAGAATAGCTATACACTAGATATTTGGTCAACATTCCGTAGCAAGCAAAGGCATGTAAAAGCGACATCGTATCGGCACAGTATAAAGATAGCCAGTAAAATAACGAGGCTCAATAAGCAGTGCATTTCCTTTAATAATTACATAATAAGTATATTGATTTGGGTTGTCAACTTAATTTTTGATTACGTTGCACTCACTGACCAGTATACACATTTTTTTTTTTTTTTAGCCTTGAACGTCCCACTGCTGGGCAAAGGCCTCCCCCATATCCTTCCAGGTACTCTTCTATACACATAATTCGTAATTATTTATCTAGATCCAAGAAACGCTGGCGTGACGATCTGGACTCGTTCTTGACGGATTGGTCGGAAAGGGCAAATTGTAAACAGGATTGGAAAGCCATGGGGGAGGCCTTTGCCCAGCAGTGGGACAGAACAGGCTGACCTAAAAAAAAAAAATATCTAGATGCGACAACCCCGACTAACCTACGAGTCATTTGTCTCCTGAAGCATCCCAAGAATTCGTGTAAACGGTTCGCATGTGTAAACGTGCCGATTCCAATTTTCCGACTATTTGTTCCTAGTTGGATTGCTGCTATTGCTGTCTGCTGTAGTAGAGGTTAGGAACGTGACGCAGCACGGAGGCTGCATGACGTTAGCTTGGCAACCACCCTGTAAAGTGCTCCCAGTATACAGCAGGTCTAACCAAGTTACAAACGTTTCGTATCGATTATCTTTCTACAATCGTAAACGCCTCGGTGTGAGCGATTGTAGAAAGCGCTAAATTGGTAGCCAAGTTGACACGACTGAGTCGATTGCTCGTTCTCTAATGTCTGTAGAAAAAACCTACACTTTAGTCTATGGTGAGCGTTCCTACCAAAGAGTTTAGCGATCAACATTGTAGAAACGATAACATTCTATTCTATCATTTTGAACGATGTAAACTTGTCTACGAATTTTCTATTCGTTTGTGTTGATCACGTGATTTAACGTTCAGATGATGTCATTCTCATTCATTTGAATAGTTTTCTACTAGCGTTAACGATTGTAGATTGTCAACTTGTCTAGGGGTGCAGGTTAAAAGAGACAAACACTTACCTCGTATTCTGTACATCATTCTAAACCGCTCCCACATAAACATTTTGTAATTTAATAAAATATCGGATGTTTCCTACAAAAGAACAAATTCTTGCACAGTCGAAATGTATGGATTCGAAGTCTGGTGATATTCTGGCATTTTGTGTGTTTGTGATACTATAGGTGTTGAAGATGGGAAGAATATCAAAAAAGCAATAACATAACATCACACCTGTAATCCCGAAGAGTAAGGCAGAAGAAGAAGTTTTCTGCTTGCAAAAATGATTCTACTGGTTCAGAAATATGAATTTTAATAAATAGTGCACGGATAACTGTACCGCGGGTGTTAAAGTTTGGTTGCACGGCAACTTAGTGGGCTTTGGGGTCGCCCGCAGATCGTGCGGCAACATTACTCACGCATGGCTCGTGCACCGACCGCAGACTCAAACTTTGCTAACAGACAGACAATAGAATTATAGTGAGCAGCAAGGAGTAGTGGGCACGACGCTTTGCTCACATGTTTTGTAGAAGTTACAAACTTCACAATGGTATATTCAGTAAATAATTTGTTTTATGCACCAAAAGTTTAATAATTACAAACTGAAGTAGCCCTATGGATATAATCATGGTTTGGTGGCCGAGAGGTCGTTCCACTATTATGTACCAAATTATCATATCAGGTACTATCACAAGCAATAATATCTTATAACGCACGATGTGCTTTAGAGCAAATATCTGAATTATTCAACAATATTAGAAGAGCAAAGAGTTGTAAAAAATAAGTTTGTATAAATCTGAGTAAGTAAAGCTCGTTTCTCCCGTTTGTACAAATGTTAATTAAAATTGTTGAAAGAAACTTCCCTTTCATAAACTAAGTAGCAAGCAATGCCATTCAGGCAACAACACAGTTAAACTGTGTAGAGCTGCTGTAATAGAACTGCCCACAATAAGCTTTTGTCCTAACTGCCTAAGTCCTAAGTGCTTTCAACTAACTCGCAGTTGGAGCAGTTAACAGGAATATAACTGTAATGCTTCTAAGTATAGTATTATGTTACGATAGTAGTATATTCATTAATAAAATAGCTTCTACCTCTACATTCAAGTCTTCATGCGTTTAAAGGAGTGCATGTAAACTTGCGTGCAAAATATTAGCCCAACCCCTGCTTTCTGTCTAAGAAGAGACGATAAATCTATTTATTTTTTGGACGCATATATTATAGTTTTAGCGCATTCTAATTACCTTTTGAATTTGAACTCATAAAACTTCTTAAAGTATCAATTCAATAGCACAACATTCTAATATAACGTTTTCCACAGATCAAACTGCTTAACAAACCAAAAATCACTCACAAAAATCCTCATAATTTCCAAGCCTCCGCAAGAAATGGCTCCCAAGAGTACATTTTCCCTCTAAGGAAGCTGTATAAGAAAACCTCATTATTTCTCACAGACATTAACAAAACTGTTGGTCGTTGTCGTTGCACACCTTCATTAGCGTTGCTATCATCCCCATGCAACAAAGGCATTAGAAGACAAAAGACGACCGTCTAATGCCACCCTAACAATGAACGTTTTGTAGCCAGATGAGGTGTTTAGCGTCTCATTGTGTGCAGGGGTACATTGTTACCAATCACTAAATCGGGACTTGAGTACATTCCCAATTCGATTACGTTTCTTTGTGTCGGTTTATTTCCCATTTTCTGGGCAGTTGAATTGTATTTTGGGATATTAACTGATCCATTATTATTTTATTTTCTATTTAAAGAAGAGATGTTTGCGGGTTGTTTGTTGTTGAATCTGGACTACCGGAAACCATAATTGGCTTCCAGTCCAGTTGTAACTGAATTTATATATTTTTGAACATAGAGAGATTGCAACTGATCTGGATCTCTACCATAAAGTTATTGGGTTAAACCATACTTCCTGGAAATGCTGCACCTACTACTGGAAAACTCACAGATAATAAACTATGATACAAATGCTCACTTTGTTAATTTAGAAAATATGGAAAAAACAAAGGGCAACTAATAAATCAGCGTAGTTATTCTACAAAAGTACACATGCATATAGGACTATCCTACTGAAACTAAGCCAGTCCCAGTCACAAACATCTGAATGAACTGGGAAGTAAAACAGCAATGTATTCACAAACTATCGCAAATCCCGAGAAAGCCGAAGATATAGCGAGCGCAGTCGTGGAAGGGAAGCAGTAAATAAAAATAATAGCTCGGTGATTAAGCCTGGACTGGCTGGCCAGCGACCCCGGGCTATTGAGCAATTAATACCACTTACTCGTAAAACTGCTCATATTTAATTCAATTTGTGTTGATCATGTAATCTTTGTTTATGTTTTATGTCCAAAGTGATATTATAGATTTGTTTATTACTCTAATGTTATGAATTTAATAAGAAAATGATACTTGGTTGCAATAACGAAACATACACACATCAAAAGTTTGTGATCACTAGCATAGCTGATATAATTTTTTAAATTGAACTTTAACAAGAAAAAATGTTTGTTGTGGGTATAAACTTTTGAATTTGAATTTACAAAAAGAAGAGCCTTTTATTTTCATTTCAGACGCCCGACATTAACAGTAACTGTCTTATGTTGTTGAAGGAAGAATCCTTATGGGGAACTAAGTCTAAATGCCTTTCCACAGGATTCGATTCCCAAGTCAGGCAAAGTGTTATTGGTTATTTTTTCCATAAGGATTTTTTCACTAGCAGCCCGGAGATTGGACCTTGTAACTAGTGAAATAAGGGTGTAGCTTCTACGACGAGTACGTGCACCTCTCAGCCTAGTCCTTTGGAAATTACAGGCGTGAGGTTAGGTTTTGTTACGCATACCATTCAAACCACTCATCACAACCCTTACTAATTTCCCATCCTTAAAGTGTGCAATAAACAGTTAAATTAAAACGATATGTTGGCCCAAGTCTTCATAACTGTTCGTATGTCTACTTAACTCAGTCGGGTGTTAAATTCATGGCTTCCTGGTTTTCCACGGGCACCTAATAACAATAACAATAGGTCTCGGAGCTTTGTGGCAAACTGTGACGCTTACGGCGTTAACTGTTCCGTTTGTTAGGAGGTGCTGAACATGTATTACGGCCCAGGTACTTCGGTACAGTAAATATGCCTGGAACTGTGTTAATTTTGATCAGAAAATAGTGAGTTCAAAAGTGCTGGCAGCTTAGCACGCCAAAGCTACATGCTTTTTACAGCTAATATGGAGACAATAAATAAAAAGAGTTTCAAAGAACTCGTGAAAAAAAAAAGGTTTGATTAGTATGAATCAGTAAAAAACAATAATGCATACGAATTTTATAGAGGAGAAAATAACTCTATCATTAACGGTTAATCGAATTTCAATGACTTGAATAAACCATGATCTAGCTTAGGACATAGAATACCGGTAGTACGTTTTAATGGAATAATTTCCAATACAGGCAAATCTGCTGGCAAAAGCTGTTCCCTGTTAAAAGCAGTACTTTCAAGCAACACCTCGGATAGTTTACCTCACTGAGTAATGTAACGTCCTCGTTTACCCCGCACTAACGCATTAGTACGTACTTACAGTAATTTACACCCAGAGTACTTAGGGTCTCTTGGGCAGTTCTCGTCAGGACATTACAATGTTTTTAGGGCATGTGGAATATCACTTTTTTATGAAATTGAAGAGAGAATGGTAGCGATTTTCCATATAGGTAACGTTTTCCCCAGCTTCATGCAATGTTGCAGTATGTAACCGACTCCACGTGTTCACACCGAAACTTCGACTTTTAAGCGACGCACGTTCCACAAGAGCCAGGCAATTTTTCAAGCAGTTTAATTTTGATTTTACGTTCCTAACAGTCGGCTGTTGGCAGTTGAGAGTATTGGTAGTCTCCACCAAAAAGCCAATCTCGAAACTCATCCCCCAGTAACATTCAGCAGTTGAAGCGCTTTCATCGCCGCTTCGATATTTTGTGGGTCGCTTTGTTGCAGCGGATGCATTACATTGGACGATTAAATTAGGTTTGCGGCTGTTACCACAAAATACTGGGTGTTTGCCGCAAATTGGACGTTTCCAATATGTAAGCGTTTCGGTAGTTTTGTCTCAAAAATATGTTGCTTTTCTAACACATTGAAGAGACGTGTGTACAATTGTATGAACTGGTGCCTCAGTAATAACATCTACACGAACACGGGTCAATCGAAGGTTTTGAGACAAGCTTTTGAGGTTGGTCTATGGATGGGTTGATCGTCTATTATATACCGAGACTCTCTGTTCCTCAGGAAGCATGTAAAGCCGTTGCTCACGGACTGACTGTTGACTGGTTGTCAGTCTTTTTGCGCCTCTGACTAACTAACGACTGTCAAAGATCTAGAAATGACAGCCGGGACCAACAGCTTAACGTGCTTTCCGAGGCACGGAGTAAACTTAGTATGTAATGTGTGGTCACCCATCCACAGAGCAACCTAGACAAGCACGGCTTTTGTTAAGATCGACCCGAGCGGCTGTTATTACATAGCCACGAGCTCCTAGATTTTTGACAGACATTACGGGTAATAAATAATAAATAAATGGATTCCGGTTCCGGTAGTTAGTCTGTCAATACGTACGTCAGTGAGCTCCGTGATCAATTATCGAAAACAAGTGCATAAACTCGAATAACTCGAAACATTTTGGTGGTTCGTAATTGGTGAATCAACGGAACCTATAAAAAAGTCGAGAATTTGCGGCAGAGACCAAGACTGATGCAAAAAAAGTGTAGTGAATACTTAGTGACATAATAAATCAATGTGACATAACCTAAAAACTAGTGAAGAGTGAAGTTTGCCGCAAATGCCAAATCAATCTGTCATCTACCAACCTAATAGAAAGACAGATACACCAGGGTTGCAAACAAAAATAATTATTTTATTGAAAAATTGGGTTACCATTACGGATTGCAAATTATCGTAGAAAAGTACAGTGTTGCCAAAAAAAATGAACGAACAAATGGAATTATTGTTTTCAAAACTTGACGCAAAGCTAGATGAAAAACTTAACCAACAAACCAATACATTAACAACAGCAGTTACTATAAACGTTATGGAAGCAATTGATGAAAAGATGAAAACATTAATGGAAGAAAACCAAAACTTAAAATCTAAAATAACAACACTGGAATATAAAATTACTACCTTGGAAAAAGATAAGCGAAAAAGCAACCTGATATTCTTTGGTGTTGATGAAAATGAAAAAAAAGGGGCAGAACTTGTGGATTACATAAAAGGAATCATAGAAGAAGCGGAAGTACATATAGACAGGCACGAAATAAACAACATCTACAGAATTGGAGCGCAAACCAGCAAGAAGCGCCCAGTTGTTGTCAGTTTCTCTACTATGTGGAAGAAACATCTCATATTAAAATCTAAATCAAATTTACCAACAGGCATCTATGTCAAAGAGGACTTTCCCAAGGATGTTCTCAAAGTTCGGAAAAAATTACAGCCAAAAATTGAGGAAGAATGGAAAAAGGGGAACATAGCATTTGTGAGAGGAGACCAACTTGTAATTAAAAAGCAGAAGGACAGTCAGCGTGAAAAAAGGAAGAGAAATATGACTGTATCCTCTAACTTACCAAAAACGAAAAAACCGAACACTCATAGCGAGCCCGAAAACCAACCAAATAAAACAAACACTACTGGACAAAAAGAAATATTGAAACCAAACATATTACAGTACATGTAAAGAAACAGAACTACTTCTACTCCAACGTCAGAAAGTCCAAAAAACTAAGAAACACACCTAAACAACTTATAAAAACAAAAACAACTAGAACCGAAAATAAAAACAAATACTGAAAAAACATAACCTAAAACAACATGTGCAAAAAACCTTCCCACCACGGTTGGTCACCGAGGGAAGTGCAGACCATAACCCTCCAGTTAAATATAGTAGAAAACTAAACAGAATCAATATCGAAAACATTAAACACTAGAACTTTAAAAACCCAAGATACCCTTGCAGAACTGAATATTGCCATTCAAGACATAAAGTGGGACATACTCGGAATCAGCGAAATGAGGAGAGAAGGTGAAACAATTTATGAATACCAAGATTACATTTTGTTCAACAAAGGTGAAGAAGGAGGCCGAAGAGGTGTGGGATTCCTCATAAAGACGGCTTTGAAGAAGCAAATACAAAACATCTTTGGTATTTCTGACAGGATAGAAGTGCTTAATATCAACATACCTAACTATACAAAGACTTGGACTATCATACAATAGCATATGCACCAACCGAGCAAGCTGCAGAATCAGAGACAGAGACATTCTATGCCGAACTGACAAAAGTCATCAGAAATCATACCAACAATTATATTATACTGATGGGAGATTTTAATGCTCAAATCGGAGAAAAACAAAACGAGGAGGAGTATGTTTTGGGCAAACATGGACATGGTAAAAGAAGCTCCAACGGTCAAAAGCTTGTGGAATTTTTGCTAGAACACAACCTAATTCTTCTCAATAGTATATTCAAAAAAGACCCAAAGAATAAATGGAGTTGGATTTCACCAGACGGCAGATTTAAAAATGAAATAGATTTTATAATAAGCAATTTTCCCAAGGCATTTTCAAATACAAGCGTGATCTCAAAACTCAATTTTAACACAGATCATCGTATGGTCAGAAGCACGATTCTGCCAGCACCACCAAAAAGAGCAAGGAAGAACATTACCACTTTTAGTCCAATGCAAATCACCACGGAGAGTGTCAAAGAAATTGGCCAGTCGTTAACAGATAATCTACAAGAGCTGACGTATGAAAATGAGGGGGATATCAAGGCAAATTCTGGAAAATTTGAAAAAAAATTTACTACCACTAGCAATATACCAACAAAAGCAAAACCAAATACCCACTCAGCGATGAGACCATCAAACTCATAAACCGCAGAAAATGTTTACTGGCTCAAGGAAAAAACAAAGAAAACATAAAAATAATTACAGAAATCAGAAAACAAATTAATAAATATATTAGAAGAGACCGCAAAAACAAAAGACTAGAAGTGTTAGAGAGACAAATAATGAGAACAGGCGGTGTAAGGAAAGCACTGAAAGAGCTTAAGGAAACAGGGAAAGAGTGGGTGCCGAAACTAAGGAAAAAAGAAGATACCATCACAAACAGGAAAAGTATACACGAACTGGCCACGGAGTTCTACAAAGATCTATATTCAAACAAGGACGCACGTAGGCGGGTGCCTACGTGCGTCCTTGGTTCCTACACAACCATTGAAAAGTCAAATAGCAGACAGCCTGTCAGAGTGTGTACCTGATATTATAAAGAGTGAAGTGGAAAAGGCAATAAAAAGTCAAAAAATGGAGAAGGCACCTGGACCGGACAAAATTACAAACGAGATGTTGAGAGGGACTATTGATGAATTAGTACCAATACTTACTAAGATGTTTAATCAAATTTTGAAAAGTGGATATATACCAACACAATGGGAAACTTCATATATAATCCTACTACACAAGAAAGGTGCAAAAGATGACATCGGGAACTACCGGCCAATAAGCCTAATGTCGAACGTATACAAAATATTTGCAAAGATCAGTTGGGCAGGATAAGCGCGAGATTAGACGAAAGCCAACCAATGGAACAAGCCGGTTTCAGACGGAACTTCTCAACGAAAATCCACATCCACACACTCAAACAAATAATTGAAAAGTACAACGAATTCAACAAAACTCTATATATAGCTTTTATAGACTATGCAAAGGCATTCGATTGCGTTAGTAAGGCAATGTGGGAGAGCCTAGAAAAGCAAGGTATACCTGCAACATAATATCAACATTATCAAAATTATATATACAAACAGTAAAGCAAAAATCCAATTAGAAGCTTTGGGCAAAGAATTCTGGAACAAGCGAGGAGTTAGACAGGGAGATCCAATGTCCCCGAAGTTATTTTCAGCAGTCCTAGAGAACGTCTTTCGCAACCTTGACTGGGCACATCTAGGCCTCAACATAGACGGAAGAAAACTAGACCATTTAAGATTTGCGGACGATCTGGTTTTACTAGAAGAAAGTCCAAACGCACTCGAGCAGATGATCCAAACTCTAAATACTGAGAGCTCTAAAGTGGGTTTAAAAATAAACATAACAAAAACGAAACTGATGACCAACTCAAAAATGGAACCCATTGAAATCCAAGGACAACAAATAGAATATGTCGATGAGTATTGCTACTTGGGGCAGATCATCTCCCCTAAAGACCAAACAACCAAAGAAATAAATAAGAGGATTGCTAACGGGTGGAGAAGATATTGGTCTCTCAAGGAAATTGTAAAATCTAATGACCACAATATGGCAACGAAAAGAAAAGTATTCAACGCTTGTATTCTCCCATGCATCACCTACGGCTGCGAAACATGGTCCCTTACAAAATATCATAGAGACAAACTAGGAAAGTGCCAGAGAGGCATGGAACGAAGCATGACAGGAACAAGAAGGCAAGACAGAATTAACAATGTGCAATTAAGAGCAAAAACCAAATTAACCGATATCCTGGAAAAAATAGACCGAAAAGATGGACCGGCCATATGTTGAGATCTACACAAGAAAAGTAGAGCCAAATTGTAACGAATTGGTATCCAAGAGATGGCAAAAGACGCTGAGGACGACAACTAATGCGCTGGGAAGATGAGCTGAAACTTACTGCGGGACCCAATTGGAGAAGAGTTGCTCAAGACAGGAAGCAATGGAAACTACTGGAGGAGGCCTTTGCCAAAAGGCACACTGAGTTGAGAGACATCCTATATAGCCAACCGCACCAAACGACACAGACATAAATAGTAAATCTCTCACCCAGTCTAACGGGCTAAATAAATAAATAAATAAAAATAGCCCAAAAGTCTGATGACAGATGTTGCCAAGGCCTTCGCGTTACCCCGTTACTAGGCTGAGGAGGTCAGATAGGCAATCACTCCATGTATATACACACTAGTATACACTAGTATTCAGCTACCTATACCCGTCTAAACTGCAAGCCGCCCCAACAAAGTTGAATAATGTTTGATGAAGTCAAAACATTTGTAAAATGCTTATCAGACTACTAGGCTTCTTTGAAAATATGAGAGGTTGTTTAAAAATAATCCCACTTACACTGCCATATGTAATGAGGCCTATGTATAGCAGTGGACGTCTTTCGGCTGAAATGATGATGATGATGATGACACTGCCATCATAATTATGTAGCTACTTAAATGCCAGGCGGAGACCTGACCAGAGAGAAATGACCAGAAGCAGTTCTTATACTATAATTCCTCCAGAAACTTTAGTCTTAAACTTTCAAAACCACATTACAAAAATGTTGCACGTCTAAGTCCCACATGAAGTCCAGAGACTGCGTCTGTGCAAAAGTTTTTTCATTTTCCGGTAACTTGTGGCTAACTCGAAGCTGTATTAACGGTTGGAAAAAGAAAACTACTTTTTGGATTCAAGGGACTCGGCTAGTTTTATGATGTTTCAAAAGTAGTTGCAATGTTGTGAAAAACTATCAACACTATAGTAGGTGTTATGTTCTTTGTAAAATTGATGCCTTATATTTGCTGTTTCTAATGCTACAGTCACCATTCATTCCATGTCTTCTATCTCTGTCACATCAATGTACAATTGACGCCATAAACACTGGTCATCCTACTATCCTACCTTTATCCAAATCCTTTTGGAGGTGCCGCTGCATGTTTTCTTCTTCCAGGTATATTATAGTCGTTATCTCAGAAATTGCTTTTATTTTAACCATCACATCCAAACTTCTTGGCATCCTTTATTGGTTTTCAGCACAGTTTCTCTACTTCTTCAATACATCGACTATAAAATGGCTTTACTTCTGTCTTCTAGATTTTGTTCCAAGTTAGATAACTTGGAACTACACAAAGTATTATATTTCAAAGAGACAAACCGACTAGTCGACCGTCCCAAGCCAGCTTGTCTCTTCGAATGCGGCTGGACGGCTCCCTCGCTGAACAATGGCATCAATTTGTCGCACACTACTTGTAGATTGCTAAAGTCACTACATACACGTTCATTCGAATAAGGTGGTCATTACCTAATGAACGCGTACTTAAATTAAATAGCTGCATTATCCTATCAACGTGTGTCATCGTAATATCAGCAACATTGTAGCTATACACTCCTTTGTACGGAACGGTGACAGAATATTTCCAGCATGATAATTGATCGCCTTGATGAGACCCTACAAGTTTCTAGTTTTTTCAACATCTGCGGGAAGAAATAACTTAAAGGGTAAATATTTATAAATATTGTAGTCCTTTTTTTTTCGGATGGGAAATCATCAAATAACTCCTCCCGCTCTGGGCGGAGCAGGAGGGAGTGTCAGACTTTTACTGACTAAAACCCATCCATGTTCCTTCATCGCTCTTTGTGTTCCGGGGCCACGGTATCTCTTTCGAACAGTCACGCAACCCCGGCAAATAATGTAGTCCTAAAGTCATTGTTGTCTAAAATGTTCTTTAGGGTCTGTAATATCACCATACCTTATTTATTGTGTAGTATTATGGTCTCGATGGTTGATGTGTATGGGAAGGTACTCCCTTATATCTCCTAAAAATTTTTGTCCGAAAATCATTATCCATAAAACGTTTGCTATAAACTTCAGTTACCATAATGTTCAAAATCCCGAAATTTTGTTTTACATAATTATCTTTATTTCTAAAACTGTTCTGTCATAATATCGAATACTATAATAATTGAATCTTCTAATTGTATATGCCATAAAGTCAATTATCCTAAGTATTATATTATATAATGTGTATTATTCCTAATGTCCATATAAATGTAATAACATTTTTAGTTCTAAAACATTTGCTAAAAATTAGGTTTTAGTGACAGAAACGAATCGCTGTAAATCCGACCCCACGCAGTCTTGTCTGCCCTACCCCTAGAGTGTAATTTAAAATCGCGTAGGCGCGGAGGGGCGAGGCGGCCCGCGAGTTGAGGAGCAGGTGGTTGTAACACTCGCCGCCGCTGCTGACCGAAAGCCAAACCAAGAGCAAACCGAAGCTGCGGTGGTGAGCGTTAAACACATCTGCGATGATAAGCTCGCGTTGGACCGCCGGAGCTCCGCAGCGCCGGAGCCGTGACAGAAACCATGCCTGCTGCATGTTGCTTGCTCGCTTGCATGCTGCATGCTTGCTTGCATACTGTATGCGTGCTTGCATAGTTGCTGCAAGCTTGTTGCATGCTTGCTGCATGCTTGCTGAATGCTTGCTGCATGCTTGCTGCATGCTTGCTGCCTGCTTGCTGCATGTTTGTTTGCATGTTTGCATACTTATTACAGGGAAAAATAAAATCCACATAATTATGTTCACACTCAACTGTTTTATAATGATTGACGGTTTGATAGATTGATTTTCTCCCTTTTAGTGACTACTTAAATGAAATGTACGCCAAAACAAAAGAAAATTCTAACTATGAACTTTCTGCGATATGATGGTTCTACTTTTTAATTCTTACAAATTTCATAAGAGCAATATTGTATAAAAATGTGTTGTGTTGAGAGAAATTCATAGCATAGCAAAAGCTAAGTAATACTTACTTTACTGTAGGTACCCGTAATTACAGACACAATTAAAATAACAATGTTCTGTTCCCTTTTGGGAACGTCTGGGTACATACCGGTTTGTTTTAAAAATATTATTAAGATCTAAACATTTTTTTTTTAAATTTAGGATTTATAACTATTATTGAAAACGATTTTAAGTGTTTTAAATATTATTGATTGTAATATTTATGACAAACGGGTTTAGAGCATATTGTATTTAGGGATTTAAATTTTATGGCATGTGATATTATGTGATATTAAGTTCGGGTAAGTTATCATTCGGACAAATGATGATTAGGACAAAAAAAGTTATGGCACTTTAAATTATGAATAAAAAAGTTAGGTAATACAATAGAGAACCGTATGGGAATTCTTAGAGTATTTGAATTACCGTACTGTAACAAGTGTTATAGAAAATGTGCTAAACTAACACGTGGCGTGGATCCTCGATTTTTGTGCTAGGCTGGTGTTGCATATTTTGGGAAACGCAACAACCCAAAACAACTTTAAAAAAATAGGAATGTATTAACCCTTCGTGCCGGAACGTGATCTTCGCGAGACACAATGACTTTTTAATGTTTACTATAATTACGGCATATGAGTGGCTAGACGCATCAGCCGTTTTCTTTGGATATCTTGATTGGACTGAAATGGAATTTATGAACTCCTGATGTAACGGACGACTCAATCACCCACTGCCAACACTCACCCGTGACCAAAGTAATACTGGACGGTAGATGTCTTTCGTAACATCTTAACTATTTTGAGAAAACTCCTTAGAACTTTAATCTACCACCAACTTGGGAATAGAACTCAAGATGATAAGGTCCTGCGTGAACATGAACGTAGCAGTAGCGTCTGCGAGTACGACATTTTATGATGAATTAATGGCTTAGAAAACTATAAAAGGCCTAGGATACAAAACTCAATTCTTTTTTATTTATTTACATTATTCAGTAATTTCAATCATTACGCATAATTCTTGTTACTCAATAATTGTGACGGCAAGTTCCCTCCCAAAATCCAACTTCCATGACTTTACACTGTCAATTCCTATTTACTAAAACAATCATAATTATTCAAATTTGCCTAAACACCACAAACCAGCTTAGTTCGACGCAACAAATCCATTACCATTTCAGGGCCCACACAGCTGACAGAGCAATCACTGTGAACAAACACAGCAATGGACTGCAAACGATGAACAAACACGTTTACCCGCAGCATGGGGGATGGGGAATGGGATACAGATCGCTGAATCACAGTTGTTAAGTAGTTTGCGAGCGAAGGTAACAGCGTTGTCTGGTTTTTGTCGACACCCTAGACACACAACTTTGTTTTTTTTATTGTTTAGTAACGTGGGTATGGAACAAAAGGCCAATTTCAGCTGTAAACACACATATTGGGTTTCGGAAAACCTCTGGTTATAGAATCGCCCATGTTATTTATAGCTTTGTGATTCCATAATCTTCCTATTCTTTTCCCAACTAGGTCGGCTTTCAGGCTAACCGGATGCAGCTGAAAACCAGTAGTTTACATGGAGTGACTGCCTATTGATAGATCTACGAATTAAAGCCGAGACCAACGGCTTAACGTACTTTACAAGGCACAGAGGTAACTCTGTATTAAATGGGTGATCACCCATCGACGGACCGACCTTGGCAAGCGCGGCTTAACTTGCACCCATGCACCCATGCAGCTGTTATTACGTGCCACGAGTCGTTCTAAAACTTGTTAAGCCATATTAACATCTATCGATCGATCTCAGCTATCACGTCTAAAAAGTTTCACTGGGGGACTGAAGGGCATTGTGAATAACTTTTGTGAAATATTAATAAAAAAATAACAAAATGACGGCGTTAGATTTGAGCTCATGCCAAAGTATCTCTCATTGGATTGACACAATCAGTCATGCGTGAAATGGCGTAAAGGTCGCGGTTCGACATTGGTCTCTGTGGTTAATCCTTCCTGGGACGAACTGTGTAGTATTAGTTCCCACAAAGTCCTCGAAACGATTTACCCCAATCGACTTACTCTTTGTATACTTATCAAACAACAGGGTGGAAGGTGATCCGTTTATTAGTTTTCTTGTGTTTACAGCTTTAGTTTACAGGAATGTTACGGACGCCAGCTACTTGACATTTCAACGTCGTGGTTACGATCTATAAATTAAACTAGGTTGTGAAGTATCGAGTTCAATGATACTGGATTTAGAAGGAAACTCTTCAAAAGTTTTGTAGCATCCGTCTTTTGAGGGAGTCTAACAAATGGACTGGATATTACTGAAATGTACAGCGCCATTTCCGAAACATCTAGAGGACCTGACTACTCTGAGAAGAAACAGCTGAAACAACTCAAATAATAGTCCAAATCAAACTAATTGTCTTACTCAATACAAATTCATATATAACAGTCTTATTTCTTCTCTTTTCTTCAACAATTACCTATAGGCTAGAGCAAAATTTGTATGTGTCAATGAAACTACTACACAAACTAAAAATTCTGTAGATATTCCAAGCTTGTTCTTAAACAGATATATATCTTGTGTGGAAGCTTCGGGATTCTCAGTAAACCTTAAACTTTAATAGAAACGAAGTTGTTGCCAACTCGCTTTGTTTTCTAAGAAGACGTGCCCTGTCACCAGGTGATACAGAGTTTAAGTATTCTACAGATGTCTCGAATTTTCTAGATACTTCTTCTAAGATATAGGGAGGTAGGGTATTGAGTTTTGTAAACCTATTAATCTTGTAAAGTTTGTTTGACTATTGAAGTGAACCAACGTGATATGTAACTTATTAAGATAGTACTTTGGAAATGGTATTTAACTCGATTATTTATGAAGATCCATTTAAAGGAAATATATAGAGGAGCGCGTGGTTAAATAGTAACAGCCACTCGGGCCGATCTTTAGGTTAAGCCGTGCTTGCCTAGTTTGGTCCGTGGATGGGTGACCACCTTTACATACCAAGTTTCCTCCATGCCTCGGAAAGCACGTTAAGCTGTTGGTCCTGGCTGTCATTTGTAGATCTTTGACAGTCGTTAGGTAGTCAGTGGCCCAAAAAGTCTGACAACCAGTCTTACCAAGGGGTATCGTTAATTACCCGGTACTAACTGGGTTGCGGAGGTCAGATAGGCAGTCGCTCCATGTAAAATACTGGTATTCAGCTGCATACGGTTAGACTGGAAGCCGACCCCAAGATAGTTGGCAAAAGGCTAGGCAGATGATGATCTTTTTAAAGGAAATCATGGCAATTAACACACAGCGTATTATGCCTATTATACATAAACTACAGTTGTTTGCCCATGGGGTAAGCAGAAACTATACAACGCCACCTGCTTCTATCCTCACATTCTTATACCGAATGATTGGCGTTCAAAATTGACAGTCCAACAGCTTCCTAAATATTTCGGTTACATAAATAATATGTAATCTTCCACTTCAACGGCACAATCCAATGTCAAATCGTCGACACATTCAATATTCCATTTCTATTTCAGAAAAAAAAATACTCTTGAGTTCTCGTCAAATATTCAGTTATAATAATACGGATATTAATATTTCGATATCTGCAAACAAACGGTGACTAAGTCGTCGATGGCGACATTTCCTATGTCAATTATAAATGTTTAATGTTATTCTCCCTTCTTCTCTCCTTCATAATATATTACTATTATTAAAGAGCATAAATTACTGGTAAGGAAATTTCGACTTTATGTTTTGGGGAGTAGAGTTTTGAATTGGTTTAGTTGGGTTTAAGTCTTGGAATGTGGTGCAAGTGATAAGAAATTGCGACCATAATTTTCCCGTAAGTGTGTTGAACGTCTTTTGATACTCGTGTGAATTTGTTATTGCCTTATTGGACACTAAGCTCCAGTGTGCTCTCGCTCTCAGATCGAGCAGCAATAACACCTTCAGTGCAATAGCGCGTACCTACAAAAGTTTCCGACATGCCTGGGAACTTTGATGTGGAAGCTTCATTAACCACTCATTATAAGACGTATTTTTATGTGACAACTTTGCGCAACGTTAAAAGTAAGAGA
Organism: Xestia xanthographa; assembly: GCA_905147715.2. NCBI lineage: Eukaryota > Metazoa > Arthropoda > Insecta > Lepidoptera > Noctuidae > Xestia > Xestia xanthographa. The sequence goes on from LR990649.1 coordinate 30,877,335, forward strand.
ATATAATGTTTCATTTTTACATATTCTGTAGTTAGGTTTCATAGCGTTTCTAAAAATTCGATCTAATCCTTTCACTCCATCCCTTGTACCACACAATTTAGCTAAAACCAACAAAGTGAGCAGACTGCGCTCTAGTCGAGTTGCTCCACGATTCCGTTTGAAGCACACGATACACTTCTATTATAACAGAGTATCTGAGTCGAGTCGCTTGCCGATCATAATAATTGATGAGATCAAATAACTCGATCACAATCGAGACTCTTATTTTATAATACGAATCAACTTCTACAACAACTATAATTTTCTGTTTGTTTAGAACTGGAACTTAAGGCTATATACCACAGAATAAATAGTAGAGCTGTGCTAACATCCGAGAATCTGTGTTTTATTAATATCATCTAACGTCTGTCTATACTTCATTCACAATTTAGTTTCCAAACAAGTACACATAATATGCCACAAGGTTCAGTTCGCGCAACAACTTTAATTTGCAACAGAACTAGTAATTCTGAAACCAAGATAATTTGCTTTAGGTAGTTGATATTTGTTTGAGTGAAAATAACCTTAATTTGAAACAAGTTTGAACAGGCTTTAAATTGTAAAAATATAATTATAGAACATGATTTTCGCTCGCCTAAAATGTTAATTTTCATCAGAATTCTTATACAAATCTTATTTTAATAATATAGGTCTGAAATAGTTTCGGGATTCGCGAGATGGTAATATATAAGAAATATTAAGCATTAAGAATATTCAGATACGAGTAGTTGTTATAAAAAAACCGGCCAAGTGCGAGTCGGACTCGCGCACGAAGGGTTCCGTACCATTATTATCAAAAAAAGGGCAAAAAAATCACGTTTGTTGTATGGAAGCCCCCCTTAAATATTAATTTTATTCTGTTTTTAGTATTTGTTGTTATAGCGGCAACAGAAATACATCATCTGTGAAAATTTCAACTGTCTATCTGTCACGGTTCATGAGATACAGCCTGGTGACAGACAGACGGACAGACGGACAGACGGACAGACAGCGAAGTCTTAGTAATAGGGTTCCGTTTTTACCCTTTGGGTACGGAACCCTAAAAATGGTCGACGTAATAGTAAGCTACATTTAATAATAAAATATTTTCCATAGATTTGAAACATAAGTTACCTTACTTACCCATCACTAGCTGTCGTGTCTTGACGACTGTAGCGTGAGGAAGAACACTTTTTTACGAATTTCGATTAGCAATTTTTGATTAATGTTTTTTCAAGTGAAATATAACTAATGAATATATCTTTAGGCCATTTTACAATATTTCATTAATGTAGTTTTAAATAATAGGAAAAAGAAACACAGAAAACTTAATTTAGTATATTTATTTTGTACTAAAAAACTGTCGTTTTCTTGTCGTCTATAGACGACGGTGGCGTTTTGGGCACTTTTTCATTTGTCGGCTATACACGACCGTGGCGTTCAAAAGGTTAAAAGCTACTGAAACCCTTCGGTCAGAATTTGTAATTTAGGATACATATTTTAAGTTCATCCAATGTTTAGATGTTTAGAGAGCAGCAAGGTGGCGGCCCCGACTTACGAACAGTAAGTCGTGGGTTCGAACCCAGACAGGCGCATTACTTTGTGTAATTTATTTTATCACCACTGCTCTCAAAACGGTGAAGGTACACATCGTAAGGAAACCGGCATGTCCTAGAACGAAAAACTTCGAAGACGTGAGAGGCCTGTGTCCCAGCAGTGGGAACATTAATAAGCTGATGATGATGATGATCCGATGTTTAGAAACAAAACTAGGTAGGTTATAATGTATCAGCTTGACAATAATCACATACAAAGAAGATTACATTGATATAAAAGACGTAACCTCTTGAGGCAAGCAATATTAACGAAACTAAATAAATGTTTTGACACAACATCTCCTGTAGGAGGTAGGAGCCAAGAGGTATCCCTGACGCCAGTACATCAGGAGACGAGTCTAAGCTCTACAGCGACAGGTGACTCACTGTACTCGCTGTCAGACTGGATTTCCTCGCCCAGCTCAATGTTGTACGAAGCTCCGACTCGCAAGTAATTTATCAAGTCTGTACTTACGTACTTACCTTAGGGTAAGCACTTCATTGGGCGCCAGCGAATTGTATCAGTACAATTCACAGTATTCAAGTTTTGAGTGGAAATGGTAGAGCGACATAATATCATACCAGTTATCTCTGATGGGTTTGGCAGAAGTGTGCGTCTGTAGTTAATTCGACATTTCATCGATTATTGCCATCATCCGGGCATGAATCTAAACGTCGGGCTGCTACTGAGTTTGTCATGGAAAAACCTTATGACTCTTTAAACGACACGGGAATCAAACCCAGGATCTTATGTTCAGCAGTGTGCTTGGGACCATTAGACCAACAAGGAACAAACTCGTGTGTGTTCCTTGTTGGTCTAATGGTCAACACAACAGTCAGTGCAACACTTCCTTAGTTTATAACTCCAGCTGTAGACTACTCACTGCGTGATCAGTACTGTAAGTTTCCAGAGTCATCCTTCAGTTTTTTGATTACAGAATAAGTAACATAATTTAAAACGACGCCATAAAGGTACTGCAACATTTCCTTCTTTCATTACAAAACAGTTTAAAAAGGTTTTACTACATAATTCCCGCCCACATTGTAATTGCTAAAACATTATACGCAGTTCATTTGTTGTGGCCCTATCCTATGGTACAAAAGGGTTTATTTTATGGCCACAATAAAAAGGTAAAATAACGCAAATTGAGACAGTTAAACTGCCCTGCTGGGTATTGCTTCATTGTGTTTATTTTTTAATGTATTTTTTAATAACCTAATTCTGACCACAATTTTGGGTAAAAAGTTTACTCTTAAAATTAAATGACTTTACAAACAAACCATTAGCTGAGTTATTTATTGCTGTAGAAGAAATATTTACGACACTTTTTCAGTTATCTCCGTATAGATCGAAGTAAGTAACAACTTAAGTATTTCAAAGTATATTTTAAAATCAAACTGCAAACCACCAAAATGCAAAAATAACGCAATGAATATTGTTTAACTGTTAAAAATTGCTGAAGTGCCATCTAAGCACTGCACTGGAGCTTAAAATTACCAATCAATATAATTTATTGTTCTTAATAAGGAGTATCTCAATAACATCGGTATCGGAAACAAAGGCCGCTCGGGAGGGACACGTAATTAAACATCGTTTGATCTAGAATTCCCCTGGATCCTGATTGAAGCGCCTTTGTCTAAAGCTGCCTCATTTCATGTAAAGCTTTTGGGTGTGGTCGCAGTTGTAGCTGAGAATTTGGTATAAAACAGTCCTTGTGAGACTCGGAATGATGACGATTAAGCTTAGTAAGGATAGGTGGTATCGATGGTGGTGGTTTCTTAGTAGTTTGTGCGAGAAGACGTCAGCTCAACATTAGAAATATTCAAAACGTACAACATTGAATCATTTTCTATAATTTATCCAAAAAAAATTCCACACTGTTGTAAATGCATCTAAATTGATTTAAAAAAACACAAAGTCTACTGAACGAACACTCTTCTTATTTTCACTCTTCTCTTCAATGGTATAGAAAAAGGTTACATGTCATGAAACTTCTCATAGTTGAAGAATGTATCAGCAGTGGCTTTATTTTTTAAGGAGTCGAAGTGTGTGAGCTATTTCACGAGAACCACAAAAACTCGTTACCCACTCAATGAAACTCGGGAAGAGTGATATAGCCCCCACGCTTGCTTCACCGCTATGTGTCACCGGGCCACTAATTTGTTACTATACCTAATTACTGACTGACACTGACTATCAGTTGATCATCATTCAGTTCAGAGCAAGTAAATGAAATGGCGAAGTAGAGCGGATTATACCTAGCTGGGCAGTAAAATCGTCATCTTAGGCCTCCTTTGAGATGATAGTACGTACACAGTCGATACAGTATTTTTACAAAAATCAACCAGATTGGTATCCTGCATGTAAATAGTAGCTTTAACTTGCTTCTAAAATAACTTACGATTTCTGGTAAATAATATTTTTAAAATTTATTAAATATCTAAAGAGGTAAAATTGTTATGACAGTACCGATTATTTTATTATTCCAAATGCTCTGTGGCTTCTTTTGGGAAAGTACCAAATTGAAGACGAACTCTGTATTTCTAATAAGGTAATCACTAAATAAAAGTTAGAAAATTGTTATAATAAATCACTATCGTAACAGGAAAATGTTGTATAATATTACGTGTATACAACGTAGCCATTATAATAACAGCGTTAAATGTAAATACGTCTTACTTTGAAGTCTGATCAATTTTATTGCAGTTAACTAAAGAAGATAAAGTCAAAAATAGTATCACAACTCCAAAGTCAATGACAAAGTTCACATATATAATTCCAAAAATTGCTTACGACCTTTATGCACCTTACGCTACTCTTAACACAGAGACATAAAGTTCATTATGCTTCGACTGGAGTACTTCGGTATGGTTACAAAAAGACTAATTGTTGATAATATTCTCGCACCCTTACGTGATAACCCCTCTCTGATATAAATACAAGTTATCAGTATCATATAACTAAAATTTGTAACAAAGAAATCTGTGGAGATCCTTTCTGCCATAAGGTTTAGGGGTGTGTTTATTGGCTTGATTAAGTAGTCGTTCATTTCACACTTTGTTTGATCATTGATCCTATTTTCAAAAAGCGGCCAAGTGCGAGTCGGACTCGCCCATGAAGGGTTCCGTAGCAGCAAGTAACATTTTATAAAAGTTCTTGTAGTTCGTTGTAACTTTGATCGATGTTTTAATAATAATTGCGGTTTACGATTTATGACGTATTAAAAAAAACTACTTACTAGATCCCGTTCAAACCAATTTTCGGTGGAAGTTTACATGGTAATGTACATCATATATTTTTTTTTAGTTTTATCATTCTCTTGTTTTAGAAGTAACAGGGGGGGCACCTTTTACCACTTTGGAAGTGTCTCTCGCGCAAACTATTCAGTTTAGAAAAAAATTCTCTTAGAAACCTCAATATATTTTTTTAAGACCTATCCATAACTACCCCACACGTATGGGTTTGATGAAAAAAAAATGTGTTTCTGTTCTAAGTATCTATGGGGAACCCCCAAAATGTATTGTTTTTTTTTTCTATTTTTGTGCGAAAATCTTAACGCGGTTCACAGAATACATCTACTTACCAAATTTCAACAGCATAGTTCTTATAGTTTCGGAAAAAAGTGGCTGTGACAGACGGACGGACAGACAGACAGACATGACGAATCCATAAGAGTTCCGTGTTTTGCCATTTGGCTACGGAACCCTAAAAACTTCGGTTACTAAATCGACAATTTGGTATCAATTCACATTTAACACATCTGTAACTGCTTGAACTGCTTGTCACACTGGTATTTTTTTATTTTTGTTTTAAAAATATTAATTAGCAATAACAGTTAAAAGAAGACTTTGCTATGTTTGCATGCCAATAACAGTATTTCATTTTTAGATCGGCCAATAACCAGAATTTGCAAACCTGTTGCAGTTATTGACTTCATTTGAAATTAATAGTAGAGTGGAAGTAATTAGTTAGACTTACCAATTAATTATTAATTAAAACATTAGAATTATATTTCAAAATCATCAGCCAGTTGAATATTGTAACAATATTGCAATGATGTCTCATTTTAGCGGCATTCGGTATCGTTTAGTGACCACGGACAGTGATGGCTTTGAAGTTGGATTGCCAGGTTAGCATAATTAACGATCAACGCAGACACAATCATTCAAATTATGTGATTTTGGAAACAATTGAAAATAATTTATTTCCTCGGTACATCACGATAATATAACTCGTAAACCTTTTGTTATGATAAGCTAGTGATTAACTATTATACAGAGTCTCAGTTGCTGGGACCAATAATTGGTATTGTGTTTATTTAATGAAAAGTGTGACGAAATCAGGTCCCATGGAACTCTCCGTGCTAACATAAGGTCATCTCTTAGATTGATTGACTAGCATTATAAATCAAATCGTTCTTTCAAAGACCACGCCAGAAAATGGGAGATAATATTTTTAGCCCCAACATCGACTCCATGGTTTTAAAAAATCCGCGCTAATGTCGGAGAGAGCACGATTAGTGTCATCTTGACACTAAGCGCCCTCCTGCGCGTATGTGTGGTAGTGCCCGGCGGACATTGAGTGACAAACCGTATCAAACATGGGAGTAGCCGACGAAAAGGATATGGAAATTGAAGTTATTAGGCCTAGTAAGTATTGCTTGAAAAAATTAATTTTTGCCATAAAAAACTCATTTGCGGGGGAAAACATATTGAAAACTAGCGGCTTCGCACGCGTGCTGTTGGATATCGTCGTTGATCGTAGTACCGAAATAAAAAGCATCCTTTGTGTTAATTCAGGTTATAAACTATGTATGTGCCAAACTTTATCCAAATCCGTTTAGTAGTTTTTGCGTAATAAACACAAGAAAACAATAAATAGATACATGTAAATATGCCAACTAGCGACTCGACTTTTTTAAATTATTCATTGATGAAGATTTATAATTCATCTTTCAACAGAGTTCACCATTTCAGTTTCAAAGCTCCAATTTGTAATGTACAGCAATATTTATTTATTTATTCCTATCACTCCTTAAAATAAATTTACTACCCAGAATACCCTATTTTGATATTAAGTAACTTTTAAAAGATTTTTCAAAGTTTTAATCAGAGTCACTTTTGGCTTAGAGAAGGTGCCAAAAATATGTGCTAAAAGTTAGTTAGGTCCCTTTTCATAGAACTATCATGAATAATACCACACCTTTCCTGCCCGTTGTACACAACTAATTGCACCCTCCAGAACTTGAATGAGACAAACGACAGAACTGTCCAGATTGCTACGTACTGATAGGACAAATTCTTAGTCATCGATTCCTGAAGAAGAAGAAGATCATAAAGAACAAGATAAGCGTATAGAAAGGGAAGGTTAAAATTGATTTAGACGAAATTGGCCTGGAGCAAGTTTGTGTGTCAAAGTTTTGATGCTACATAGTTTCAAAACTTTGTTGCTTTGATCTAAGATTAGTTCTGTTGTACTTAAGTTGGAGTTACCTGATATTGGTAAGCTTCTTAAGTTACTGTTGCACCAACAACAAGCTTTAACAAGATTTCGTACAAGCTTATTGTTCTTCTAAAACATGTTTATTTAGATTACCAGTAAATATTTACTGCTCAGAAAGTTCATCTCTTAGTTTTGACAATGCATCTAACAAGTTTGTTTCGCAATTTTGATAATTTGTGTCAGGATTTCTACAAATATGTCAACTCAAGATGAGAGAAGAGATGTTGAAGCTCATTTATAAACAAATCAAATATAACGTCTTCTTTTTGTTGTGCTTCATTGCTTTAAGTCGACCCTCCTTATCACGAAGCTGTCAACCAAGCATTCTGTACATCAAACTAAGTAACTTTACGCAAAAATTATTGCTTGAAAACGACTTTTTTTTCGGGGCGGAATATCATGTTTTGTGGTAGAACTTAATGTAACGCATTCAAAACATTGTGCTGATGGATGGATTAAATAGTGTGGGGGTCGTGGAGGTGCGAAAATTTGTGCAATAAAAACTTGTATTTAAAAAAATACTTGTCAAAAAGTTCGAACTTTGACCCCCGAATATCTCCGTAACTAGAAGGTTCCCAGGTATGGTGTAGAACAAAAATTATTGCAATGATGGGGAGAACGAGTGCCTTTCGGCTTCGTTAAGAGGCGTTTTACACCCTTTATGCCTAGTAATCCGTAGTCTTTGTAATGAATTCAGGAGGCACATGTAGACTAAGATTCAAATTAAACTGGGTTGTGGAGGTCAGATAGGCAGTCATCACAAACACCATCCAGTCCATGTAAAACATTGTTATTCAGCTGTATTCGGTTAGAAAGGAAGCCGACTGTGACATAGTTGGAAAAATGCTGGGCTGATGAAGATAGTTTTCCATTATTATTTATCTATATGTACCACGAAGGTACTACCTTCCTCACAAAATTCTTTTTACAATTCACAGAGGGCTTGGGAGTCCGTCACGCGCAGACGGCGCTGCTCTTCTTCGGGATGCTGTTCGCCTTCACCATGAGAGTCAACATGAGCATGGCCATCGTTGACATGACTGACGAGAGGAAGGAAACTGTGAGTGGAATCTTTCTTTTTGTCTGTCTTATCTGTGATATTCTCGCAAGGCACTATTTAGGGCCGAAGCATTAGGTATTTTTTTTTGCTAGCCTGTACTGACCCACTGATGTGCAAAAGCCTCCCCCAATTCCTTCCATGTGCTCTTTTCTCGTGCCTCCTCGAACCTCCACTTCTCGTCCTGGGCCGAGCTCGGCGGCGCTGTCCGTCATTAGATCATGGATTGGTTAAAATATAAGCCAATTAAGCTAGCAGTGCAGTTGACTGACTTGTGTGAGCGAGTTACATTCAACTAGACCCCGAAATAAAAAATAACATTTAAATATTGTTATGGTGTTCACTATCAACATGTTTTATTATCACTTAAACTAGTTTAAAGTCAGTAATATCAGCTGCTCATTAAAGGTTATCATTGAACTACTGTGAGTTAGTAAGAAAGTTTAATTTATTTTCATCGACACGCTGATGCAATTTGTAGAAGCCTTGAATCTCTAACATCACCCAGTGACTTCCAATTTCCTGTTGCGTAGTTTTATCTTGAAGTTTTAATCTCCGGCTTCATCAATAACATTTTTAGGTTTATTATTTAGACCTTTGAAAATATGCTTGCATATTATCACTTAAAACGTAAATAAAATTATGTAAGGGTGTAAAAAGACCCTTACCGATGAATTTAGACCATACCTGGGAACCTTCTAGTTACAGAGATGTTGGGGGTCAAAGTTCCAACTTTTACATTTTTTTTACTTTAAACATCTCCACGACCCGCTTACTATTCAATCCATCCATCAGCACAATGTTTTTAGTGCGTTACATTGAGTCCTACCGTAAAACGTGATTTTTCACCCCAAAAAACGCAACATTTTTTGCGTAAAGTTACTTAATTTTATGTACTGGCTGTGCTTGGTGAAGGCACTGTTTACACCTTGTATGAAGTAAGAGCATTAAACTAGTCTAAAGTTATAGTTTATCACCGATGCATGGCCCTTTTCCACCATAGCATTTCAATTACATAGTTTCAACAATTTGCCTGAGCAGAAAACTGGATTTTATCTAAGAGGTGGTGTAAACAACCATTAGAATCTTAATCTTCTTCGCGGAATCTATTAAATTCTAAAGCTCGTAATTCAAGAAAATTGCTTTTACCACTAGAAAGTATTTAAAAAACCTATTAAGTAATTCTAGCTCTTAGAGTACTTGATTAAACGTGTTAGGTACTTGGAATTTATTTCGAGAGCAAATTTTAAATAACTTATTCTTTCACAGATGCATTAGGTATTTTTTTTTTTTTCAGAATTATTACACATATTATTATTAAGTAGTTTAAAAAAATAACCTTAAAATCATCTTTACGAGTGTTTGACCTCGAAGCAAAAAGTTTACATGTTTATCTTATTGGGAGTCAATTAATTGGCTCGTAAAAATTAAAGCATGTTATTTTTCTTATCTTGCTAGATAAGAAAAATAACATACCTATCTTGTACCTAACACATTATTAACGAAACACTGACCATCATTTGTGATCGGTATTCTAAAAACAAAACAAATGATCATGACTTGTGATCTTTTGGTATAATTGTCAAGATATTTATTTTGGAAACTGCATTTGTTTGTGATAAGAATGCTAAATGGATCAGTAACGCAAATGGACAGAATAAGAAAAGATATTAAACAGGCAGTTTAAAAGCGGAACCGGTGACAGAAAAGTTGTGTGTTGTGTGGTTGATATTGTGTGGGCAAGTGATGCGGAAGAAAATGTCGTGAGGAAACTTTTAAGAATGGATGTAGATGAGCTTTAAGAGTAGAAGAAGACCAAAAAACGATGGATGCACTGTAAGAAACATGATACGTCTAGAAAGGAAGTGACTGATGAGGTGGCAACCAAAATAGAAGTATGGAAAAAGAAGACATACGTAATGCGCTGATCTATACTAATATTATAAAAAGGTAACATTTGTTTGTAAGTTTGTATGTAGGGGGTAATCTCCGGAAGTAATGAACCGATTTCAAAAATTCTTTCACCATTAGAAAGCTACATTCACCTTGAGTAACATAGACTATATTTTATCCCCGTACTCCCACGGGAACGGGAACTACGCGGGTGAAACCGCATGACGTCCGCTAGTCACAAATAAATTGGGATAAGGAGAAGGAAGTAACGAGTAAAGACACTAGGGCATATTTATTTTTATTGCGACACAGTTTTGGCGCTAACTAACAGCACAAGTTAGGCGATTCCAACACGACACCGCTGTCGCCCGTCGACGCTGTCGTGTGGTAAGAGTACGTGTGTTGTTGGGCATTTTGGTGCAGAAATATCCAAAAATTACGGCTTCAGTCGCGTTAATTTATAATTTGACAATCAATTCGGGTTGTACTTACTTTGCTTGTAATTCAATCATGATTCGAAAGACACGCGTCGCCATCTAATAAAATCATTTATTTCAGGTCCGAGACCCATATTAAACAAAAATACAACACATATAATTGAAATTGCAGAATTACATTACAATTAAATTTGAAAATATTAATTCTAAGATATTAAACGTTATTATTGTTTTCCTCGGGAACATTACTTTTTTTCGGGATGAAACTATCGTTTTTGTACACGTGACTACGTATTTATAAAATTTCAGGATGATCAGTTTAATGGTTTAGACATGAAAAGGTAAAACAAACAAACTTACTTTCGCATCTATAATATTAATTAGGATACTGGTTGCTACACCAGATATTTTTTCAAGTACAAGTAGGTATACCCTCTTAACTAACGGCACGTGTACCTAATAATTAATATCCATGGAGCGTTTAATTAACTAGACATTCCAAAAAAATTAATCTAGAGTTCAATGAAATCAACGTGGAAAATTTTGCAAAAGAGATAATTCCAGTAATACTATTAACCGTATCAAACTGAGATAAATGTTAAATCATAATTGTTAAATAATAACAATATTTTTATGACTGTTTAATCAAAGAATATATTATGCGCTTTTATTATTCAGAATAGTATTTTATTGCCCCAGATAGGATTACGTACCGCAAGACTGAAAATTGTGTCATCATCATTTGCTGAGATTTTCCCTAACTACGTAGAGGTCAGTTCAATCGGATGTTTCTGAATACCAGTATTGTTCAAAGCCATCTGACCCCCACAAAACCGTTACTGAGTCCCACGATACCCCTTCCTTGGTAAGACTGATTGTCCCACTTTAGGGCCTCAGGCTACCCGTTAAGACAGCCGATACCGCCACCCATCCTCAGATCGATCTCAACAAACGTAACTTAACTTTTGCTCGACCAATGGATTGGTTATAATCCACGAGCCACTGCCAAAGTAATCTATACATATAATAAATCTGTAGAAAAGTCATTTTTGTACATTGAAAAAATTGAAACAAAAAATAGCCAGCGTGTGAAAAGATAAGTAACAGAACCCATTTCCATCATTTTTAAAATTTTTGTCTGTTTGTCTGTTTGTTTGTGCACACATCACGTAAAATCTACGAATTCAATGCTGACAATGTCTATACATAAAAATTGTGTGTAATTTAGGGTATGATTTAGTGTTTGTTTCATTGAAATCGGTTAATTCTATCAAAAGATATATGAATTTAAAGTTTTCAAGAAGAACTAATCATCAAATGTAAGATACATACATGCAGCGACATCTGTTGAACTAAAATGATACCAATGACTAAAAATGTGCTCACCACAGTCATAACTTTTAAATCGACTGACCAGCTTTAAAAAAAATTTATAGCATAGGTAATATACTTTAGCAGTTTAACATTTTGGTCGATAGACGGCGTTGTTTATTTCACTCCATTTTCTGAATTGAATGACCCTCGCCCGTGTCAGTTGCCTATTTTTTGTTTTTTTTTTCGGGTGGGAAATCATCAAATGACTCCTCCTGCTCTGGGCGGAGCAGGAGGGAGTGTCAGACTTTTACTGACTAAAACCCAGCCATGTTCCTTCATCGCCCTTTTGTTCCGGGGCCACGGTATCTCTTTCGAACAGTCCCGCAACCCCGGCAGACATCGGTCCTTGCGGATCGGCCCTTCCTTTTTGCTGACTCTCTTTTAGGCGCGCGTGGAACACGAACGCGCCGTCGACACGGCCTGTCGTCATGAGACGGACGGACGGCAAGCTAGCCCATAGCCCACCGTCCACAGTCCCGCGCCTACGGTGGCCGGGGGCCACGTGGTTGCCCCGGAAGCCCGGGGCGTCTGCCGCAGCGGCCGGGACGTTGAGAGGTTCTCTCCCTCTCACGTTCCGCCACCTCCTTCTCTAGCATTACTGCTTCGCAGAAGGAGGTGACGGCGTCCCATTCCGTCTCGCTCCGGACCATGGCTTGCACCAGGGACGGACGCGAGAGGTCGCCGCCGCAAACGTGTAAGTTGCCTCAAGATTGGTTTTTTAACCGACGAAACAAAAAGAAGGCAGTTCTCAATTCGACGCGTATTTTTTTATATATGACCACGGATAACTTTTACAGAGAAGTCCGTACATGGTCCTTTTGTTTGTAAAAAGCGTAGGTACATCCCAAAGTTGGTCCCATTTATAATTGAAAAATCGTGTTTGGGCTAATTTATTGCACCTTTGATGAGAACTTTCGACCTAGCTGGAGTATGACTGTCATCGAGTGTCTAAGGATGAAGGAGGTGGCGGAACGTGAGAGGGAGAGAACCTCTAAACGTCCCTGCCGCCGCGGGAGACGCCCCGGGCGTCCGGGGCCACCACGTGGCCCCCGGCCACCGTACGCGCGGGCCTGTGGACGGTGGGCTATGGGCTAGCTCGCCGTCCGTCTGTCTCATGACGACAGGCCGTGTCAACGGCACGTTCGTGTTCGACGCGCGCCTCAAAGAGAGTCAGCAATAGGGCCGATGCCTGCCGGGGTTGCGGGACTGTTCTAAAGAGATACCGTGGCCCCGGAACACAAAGGGCGATGAAGGAACATGGATGGGTTTAGTCAGTAAAAGTATGACACTGCCTCCTGGTCCGCCCAGAGCGGGAGGAGTCATTTGATGATTTCCCATCCGAAAAAAAAGGCTGTCGAGGTAAGCCCTTTTTTGGAAAAACATAAGTAGATTATTTTAGCGATTAATGCAAATATATCGAAGAAATTAAATTGTTACCCACTTGGATCTACGTAGGTATATATCTACTAATATTATAAAGCTAAAGAGATTTTGGTTGGTTGAACGCGCTAATTACAGGAAAACTTTTAGTGTTGAATAGTTATCGAGGATGGCTATAGGTTATCTAACATCACGCTATAATTAAAAGGAGCGGAGCATCAATGATAAATGTTGCAAAAACAAGGAAAATTTATTTCTTTCGAGAGCTTCCTTTGCGGGCGCTGCATAAACGGTTAAAGTTGCGCAACAATCATGTATTAGGGAATTGTTCGTTTTAAATCGTTCTAAAAAAAACCGCGATAGCATTATGTCTATCTTTCAAGGTTGACTCCACTCTCTCTAACCCTCTCTCTAACCCTCTCTCTCTCATGTGACGCAGACGAAGTTGCGCGGGTCAGCTAGTATAATATAAAAATAAACAATAAATAAATAAATATTGCTAGACATTACACACAGCGCCATCTAGTGCCACACTAAGCAACGAGGCTTGTGTCGTGGACACCAGATAGTTGATATACTACATAGATACTTTTTGTTTGTAAATACATACTTATTATACTTAAAAACATCCATGACTCGGAACCAAATGTCCATGCTCATCACACAAACATTTGCTCCGACCGGGATTCGAACCCGGGACCCTAATAACGTAAGGCAGCCTTACTACCGTTGCACCATTCGGGTCGTCAAAAATAGCAATGTACAGCCAGAGAAATTAATTTTAACAAATTGACTACTCACATAACCAGGCCTTAACCGTCCCAATCTTATTTGAAATAGCTTAACACAGCAAAAATGACGTAGGGTGTTAATTTTCTCAACAATTAATTTCGTTGACGGTACCTACTGATACAATTACAGTAATAACATAAACCAATCACGTGTATTGAAGTTGCTCAAATCCTTGGACCTAACTAAATCAGGTGGACCAGATCTTATACCTCCATTGTTCATTGTTACTTGTGCTGATAGTCTGGCTGAACCCATCACTATCTTATTCAGGCGTTCTCTATCTGAAGGTAAAGTTCTAGGGATTTGGAAGTCCGCTTTCGTCACTCCCGTCTTTAAAAAGGGCGATAAAGCAAATATAGAAAACTACCGTCCGATTTCCAAAATTTGCCTTTTTTCCAAAGTTCTTGAACGTATTGTCTACACTGATGTCTACGCGGCTTTTAAGACTGGTCTTGGTAATGAACAGCACGGTTTTGTTAGGAATCGCTCGACCACGTCCAACTTACTTCTGTCACAGGAATTTATTACGAACGGCATGGCACAGCGTCAAGTTGACGTAATTTATACCAACTATAGCAAATGCTTCGACCGTATTGATCATCGCATGCTACTAAAAAAGCTGTTTCTCGCCAGAATTCACAGAGACTTGTACCGACGGTTCTCATCTTATATAGAGAACAGAACACAGGCTGTCGTGCTTTAAGGGTACACATCTGGTTGGAGTTCTGTCCCTTCAGGAGTGCCTCAAGGTTCCATTCTGGGTCCATTGTTATTCATATTGTTTATTACAGATATCAAGCAGTGCTTTCATCATTCGTATATTCTTCTCTATGCTGATGACATAAAAAATCACAAAGTTGTAAGAGACATGTCTGATGCATATCAATTGCAAGACGACCAGCTGCACAGATTTGAGATATATTGCAAACGTAACAAACTCCAATTAAATGTCTCTAAATGTTTCGTCCTAACATTCTCACGACGTACGTCTTTGATCAACTTTAATTACACTATCAACAATGAATTAATTAGCAGGCTAAATAGCATAAGAGACTTGGGGGTGATCGTGGACAACAAGCTTCTGTTTGATCAACATGTGAATAGTATAGTTACAAAGGCATCAAAAGCTCTGGGATTTATACTACGCACCACGGCCTGTTATCGATCTCTTAAACCGGTTAAAATTTTATATTGTTCTTTTGTACGTAGCCATTTAGAATACGCATCTCAGGTTTGGAACCCGCAGTATGAGATCTATAAGGCCCGTATTGAAGGCGTCCAAAGGAAATTTCTACGTTACCTAGATTATAGAGCACAGCAATACTCGGTTGACTATAAGCACCGCTGTAGACGGTACCACTTCCTTCCTCTGGAGATGAGGCGTCATATTGGAGACATGACTCTGCTTATGGGTGTCGCAAGTGGCCATATTGACTGTCCTGAACTTGTTGCAAATATAGGATTACGCACGAACCTAATGGGATTACGTCAGCGACCAATATTAAGTGTACCTTTCACAACGACTAATTATGTGAAAAATGTTTTTTCAATAAGGAGTGCACGTGATTTCAATAAACTTTCTAGGGACCATGATATCGACTTGTTCTGCACTAGTGTGGCGTCCTTGCGACGGCAAATGGCACACAACTTTTTCGATGATTAAGTAGCTTCTCTCGCATGTAATGAATTGTCATCTGTACTTTTTTTTATTTTTCCCGTTATATGTATTTTCTTTTTATCTACGTGTGGAGGCTTGTAATTAGCGATTTGGAAATACTACACTGTTTATCATTTTTTGCTTGTTAGTCTGTAAGCCTTCTGTAAAATAAAATAAATAAATAAATATCAAACTATTAATAAGATGTTAAAGTATTTCTGCAACAACTAATGAGATCGCCTAATCACCTTAGTACTCGTACGCGGTCAAGTGATTAGCAATGTTGCTCTCGCGTGTGTTACATGATACGTTATTGTTGTTCATTATAGCACGGTTAAGTGTAGGGGCCATCATTATTATCTACTCAGTATTAAAGCATGAACCACCCCCATTAAATTAGCAAACGATTAGTTCTCAAAAACATCACTGTTCACTGTCTCTGGTGTAGTGGTTTCAGGCAATCTTACGAGGAGCCTGAGGTCTAAAATAAGCTTTATATATCTTTGACTTTTCCGTCTTTGTTATCGCTTAAAGAATGTCGCTTCGTCTTCTGTTCTCTAAGTCTGACCACCAGTTTTACCATGTAGTGTTGTGTTATGCAGTAACTAGATTGTAGATATCAGATAGGCAGTAATCCACGTGAAATATTGATATTGCTACATTCGGTTAGACTGGAATCCGTTCCCGAAATAGTTGAGAAAAGGCAGGCAGATGATAGTCTGTCTCATGTCATGTAGGTTTAGAACTTAGACTTCCCAATAATAAAGTACTTTATTGCTCAGGCCATTTCCACTCAATAAAGCAGGATTCCAACGGAAAGTTTATCGTGTCAGTGGGCCGCCTGCGTCTGCGCATCCGTGACGCTGTAACCCCGCCCACTTAGATATGGCCGACCTTATCCCCGTGACGTCACGTGTTGTGCAAGCACGCGAAGCACGTTCGTGTATTATTATTACATAGTTCTTGTAAACATCATAATAATTGTGTTAGTGTGATTAATGAACGGAAGAAATTGTCTTCTAGCTCGTTTGTTTATTCCGCAGTGATTGATTGATGCATAATGTTATAGGAAAGGTGAAAGACTTGATAAAATTTATCTCCAGCAGTTGTCTGTTAGTTGATTATTGTTTACCGGAGCATGTGCGCCCCGCGCTTCCAGATAACAGAATCAGATCTGGTCCTTGTCATTATTTGGTAATTTGAAGGATGCTAATGAAACCTTTTTAAAGTAAAACTGGATTCAAAGTATTCTTCTCTTACTTATTTCTAAAATATCCATAAGCAGTGATTGTGGACAAAAAATTGTGTACTAATTAATTATGTAGTCAGAATACACATTATCTATCAGTGACAGTTATTACATGCTTGGTGCAAAACGACTCGACTCACCGCCACTGCTCGCACTCATTAACGTTCGTGCTCCGTCGAGGATTCCACGCAAACCTATTACTCCACTTTGTCCTCCAGTGAGAAGTACAGTGTTAAAAAATTCAAAAATTTATATTTTTGAACTATACGTATTCATCAGACTTGTTGTAAAAGTTTTTGGACTGTGTACTTTTCAAATAAATGATGCTTTTAATACTTAGCCTCTATGTTATTCATTCTTAATTGTATATTTTACTCAGTTTACTTATACAATATAATGTAGCTCAAGAGATTACTTACCTATTATGGATTTCTTTTTTGTCCATGTGGTGTTTACCTTTAAGTAATTGTTACACTGTGTAGAGTTTAAACGCATGTTTATCTTTGTTTGTAAATTAGTGTAAACAACTGTTGGTAGACCTAATAAATAAAATAAAAGAGCGGGTTGTGAAATAAATTGTTAAGTAATTTCATAATAATGCCCTGTACACGACTCCACGCGATGTGATTGGTGACGAGACTTGCATCAAGCGACACGCTCGTATGTCAAGTGTTCCCTTCGCATGGATATCAAATACGGTGACTCGTCGCATGATCATTACTTTGCAATATTTCTTTCATTTGTTTTTAACCACAATAGCTTGAGCGTGTGATGTCTTTTCACAGTTATTTTTAAAAGGCTTTGGTTGTCACTGTCACTGTCAAAGCACATTGATCTTTATTATTTACTAGCTGTTGCCCGCGGCTTCGCCCGCGCGAAGTTCGGTAACTGTCCCACTGGATCATACTAAAGGGATAATAGTATCCTACATGTTAATTCAGGTTATAAACTATCTATGTGCCAAATTTCATAATCTAATTATTATCATCACCATCA
Organism: Xestia xanthographa; assembly: GCA_905147715.2. Taxonomy (NCBI): domain Eukaryota; kingdom Metazoa; phylum Arthropoda; class Insecta; order Lepidoptera; family Noctuidae; genus Xestia; species Xestia xanthographa. Next base: position 30,895,286 of record LR990649.1, read on the forward strand.
CTATCACAATCACCATAATTACCACAATCATTATCACAATCACCATCACAATCACAATCACCATCACTATCTTAATCACAATCACCATCACCATCACAATCACGATCACCATCACAATCACATCACAATCACCATCGCTATTACCATCACAATCACCGCCACTCTCACAATAACTATCACAATCACCAGCACCATCACAATCACCATCAAAATCACTATCACTATCACCATCATCGTTATGACAATCATTATCATCGTAATCACAATCATTATCATCGTAATAACAGTCATTATCACAATCACCATCACTATCTTAATCACCATCACAATCACCATCACAATCACCATCACAATCACCATCACAATCACCATCACAATCACCATCATAATCATCATCATAATCACCATCACAATCACAATCACCATCACAATCACCATTACAATCACCATCGCAATCACCAGCGCAAACACCATCACAATCACCATCACAATCACCATCACAATCACCATCACAATCACCATCACAATCACCATCACAATCACCATCACAATCACCATCACAATCACCATCACAATCACCATCACAATCACCATCACAATCACCATCACAATCACCATCACAATCACCATCACAATCACCATCACAATCACTATCACAATCACCATCACAATCACCATCACAATCACCATCACAATCACCATCACAATCACCATCACAATCACCATCACAATCACCATCACAACCACCATCACAATCACCATCACAATCGCCATCACAATCACCATCACAATCACCATCACAATCACCATCACAATCACCATCACAATCACCATCACAATCACCATCACAATCACCATCACCATCACAATAACCATCACAATCACCATCACAATCACCACCACAATCACCATCACAATCACCATCACAATCACCATCACAATCACCATCACAATCACCATCACAATCACCATCACAATCACCATCACAATCACCATCACAATCACCATCACAATCACCATCACAATCACCATCACAATCACCATCACAATCACCATCACAATCACCATCACAATCACCATCACAATCACCATCACAATCACCATCACAATTACCATCGCTATTACCATCACAATCTCCGCCACTCTCATAATAACTATCACAATCACCATCAAAATCACTATCACAATCCCCATCATCGTTATCATAATCATTATCATCGTAATCACAATCGCTATCATCGTTATCACAATCATTATCATCGTAATCAAAACCATTATCATCATAACAATCTCCATCCTCGTCATCACAATCATTATAATCGTTATCACAATAATCACAATCACTATCATCTTAATCACAATCATCAGGATCACAATCGCCATCACTATAACAACCACAATCATTATCACAATCACCATCATTATCACAATCACCAACACTATCACAATCACAATCACCATCACCGTCATTATCACAATCACTATCCCCGTTATCACAATCATTGTCATAGTAATCACAATCATCTTCATCATTATCACAATCACCATCTCTGTCACAATCACCATCACCATCACTGTCACCATCACAATCACCGCCACTTTCACAATCACCATCACCATCACCATCACAATCACCATCAAAATCACTATCACAACCACCATCATCGTTATCACAAACATTATCATCTTAATCACAATCATTATCATCTTAATCACAATCATCATCATCACAATCTCCATCCTGGTTATCACTGTTGGAATATTTGGACAGAAAAGAAAACTTTCATCGGAGATACAACAGGATTTATTGAATTAAAGTAGAACGATAAATAAGCACACACAAACGCATAGATGGCAAACCATAGTAAGAAGAAAGATGACCAAAAACATAAAAATAGTTGTCACTGCATTGCCAGAGACGAAATAGGTTGCGTTTACAAACTTAAAACAGTTATTCTAACACTAGCCCTTAAACGCAAACTTTATAATATTACATCTTTAAAACTTACATACAAACTCACAAAACGTACATAAAACAAACTAACATAACATTAAATTAGTAAATTCACAATGTTTCTCTTTGCAAAGTGATTTTGTTAATACATCAGCCAACATAACATTAGTTGATAAGTATTTTATTTCAACTATACCATTATTGACAATTTCTTTTATGAAATGATGACGTATATCAATATGTTTTGTCCTAGAATGAAACATAAAATTTTTACAAAGTTTTATAGCAGATTGATTATCATTAAATATGATAAATTTAGTTATAATACCAAGTATCTCAAATAAAAACTTTCTTATGAAAAGAGCTTCTTTACATGTATCTGACAATGCCATGTACTCTGCTTCTGTGATAGACAATGCAACGGTACGTTGCTTTCTACTCTCCCAGGAAACAATAGATTTACCTAGAAAAAACACAAAGTCCGTATACGACCTACGGTCTACATTGTTTGATGCCCAATCTGCATCAGCATAAGCTCTAAAATTCAAACCACTTTTAGTAAAAACAAGACTCAAATTAAGTGTACCTTTTAGATACCGTAAAACTCTTTTAGCGGCTTTCCAATGAATTTCACTGAAAAAATTGTTAAATTGGCTTAGGTAGCTCACTGCATAACTGATGTCTGGTCTTGTACAAACTGCTATGTACATTAGTGACCCTACCAATCCTCTATAATCGTAAGTGTTATCCTTCTGAGTTTCTTTGGGTAACTTCAGACCAGTCTCCATCGGTGTACCTGAAGGCTTACAATCCTCCATCCGGAACTTCTTTAACAATTTTAGAATATAATTAGACTGACTAAGACAGATTTCATTACCTTTTCTAGACAGCTTCATACCAAGTATGTGTTGAGCTGGCCCTAGATCTGTGATATCAAATTCCTGCTGCAATTCTGCCTTAATCTTGTCTTTTCCTTGAAATGTTGGTGAACAAAATATGATCAGATCATCAACATACAAAGCAATGAGTATCATTGAATGCTTGTCAGACCTATAGTAAACACATGGTTCTGAAGTTAAACGACTAAAGTTCAACTTATCACATAATACCTTGGTAATTTTCTCGTACCAGGATCTTGATGCCTGTTTAAGACCATAAACAGCTTTGTTGAGCTTGTATACCATATTCTCACTCCCCTTAACTTCAAAACCCTGTGGTTGTTCCATAAAAACCGTCTCTTTTAGGTCTGCATTCAGAAACGCCGTTTTGACATCCATGTGGTCAATACTCATGTCATGTTCGGCTGCTAAAGCAAGTAACAGTCTAAGTGTGGAGTATCTCACCACAGGGGAAAAAGTTTCCAGATAATCAACACCATATTTTTGAGTGTATCCCCTGGCAACTAAACGACCCTTAAATTTCAACAATACACCGTTTACTCCATACTTTTTCTTAAATATCCACCTGCACTTTACAGGCTTTTTCTGTTGATCTCGTTCCGTCAGAGTCCAACATTTATTTTTTATAAAAGATTGATACTCATCTGTCATCGCCTTACGCCAACTATCCGATTCTGGTCCATTCAATGCCTCGGCTGCAGTTTGAGGTTCATCAGGATCATTGCAGTCCATCATAGTCACAAAATTGGTCATGAGCGGAGACACAGGAGCATCATCATAGCTGCAGTCTTCTGCTGACTCTGTCTCAGTTGCAGAATCTTCTTCTGGAATGTAAGTTGGATCCAAGCGATCATCTGATCCATCACTTATCTGTTCACTTTCGGAATCATCTATTGTGATTGTGCTAATTCTTTGTTGAGTATCCTGTGATAATCGAATGTCATCAGATATATTATCAGAACTCACAGTGGATGATTCCGATGTTTGAACATCATTTTTATTCAATCCGATATCAACAAACAGTTGTTGATCAGTTTTTTCATCATTTGACATTTCATTTTCATAAAATTTGTTCTCTATGAAAACAACATCACGAGAAATTACACAATTTCTTGGATTTTCTGGATCAATAAGTCTATAACCTTTAGATTCTTCACTGTATCCTACGAATATATATGGTTTACCTTTTACATCAAGTTTCTTTCTCTTCTTCACCATAGCATATGCAATACAACCAAACATTTTTAAATGGTCAAGCTTTACCTTAATTCCACTCCATTTTTCTTCTGGGGTCATGCTAGGAACTGCCTTAGTTGGACTACGGTTTTTCAAATAGACAGCAGTATTCACTGCTTCAGCCCAGTAGTTCATCTCGAGTCCAGCATCCTTCAGCATGCACCTAACCTTATCCATAATGGTTCTATTGGAGCGTTCAGCAACACCATTTTGCTCTGGAGAATCAGGCACCGTTTTCTGATGTTTAATACCATTAATCTTGAGAAAATCCAGAAATTTAGAACTCATATACTCTCCTCCTCTATCACTTCTAAGTATTTTTAATTTCTTTCCAGTTTCATTTTCCACAAGAGCTTTAAATTGCTGAAAATAACTAAAAGTTGCGTCTTTTGTTTTCAGAAAATAAACAAAATGTTTTCTTGTGTAATCATCTATGAAACTCAGCACATACTTAGTACCACTAAGAGATGGAGTTTGAATAGGGCCTCATAGGTCAGTATGCACTAAACCTAACACATCTGTAGCTCTAGTATAGGACCTCTTAGGAAAAGGCAATCTAGATTGCTTTCCTACAATACACGGTACACACTGTTGATATTCAGACACACTATAGTTAATACCAGTAGCCATACCTGACTGTAGCAGTTGCATACTCCTGGAGTTGAGGTGCCCTAGACGTCTGTGCCATACCTCTTGTGATGTCAAGCTTGCTGCTACTGCTGCAGTTGCCCCTAATGCCTTATCCTCAGCACAGCTATTGTCAGACACAGTGTCGAGTTGATAGACACCATTTATTTGAGTACCTGTAGCTAAAACTTCAACACCGTCATAAACAGTACACGAAATGCTATCAAATGTAACTATATAACCCTTTTTAGTCATAGCACTAACTGACAATAAATTTGTACATAAATCAGGTACATAATAAGTATCACTTATTGTCTTTACACCTTTCTTTAAATGTACTTTCACTTGTCCTATTCCAGCAGTTAATAGTTTCTCACCATTTGCAATACTCACATCCACAGTTTTATTTGGAGTGTTGTTTACCAACAATTTTTCATTATTGCACATATGGTTTGTGGCCCCGGAGTCTATATACCACACATCACTATTCACCTTGACAGAAAGAGCAGCGACTAGAGCCTTGTCCTTTGGTTGAGTCTTCGGTTTGTTCCTATCTCGACCATGACTGTGAGTCTGTGTCACCTTTTCCGCTGCAGGCTGTCCTGTAGTTTGTTTATCGGGACAATTCTTCATGATGTGCCCAACACGCTTGCACTTGAAACATTTAGGCTGCTTCCGTGTGATAAGAGCAGTTACATTATCCTGCTTCTCTTCTCTCCTTCGTGCCTCTTCTAATAGTTTGGCAGAGACATGTTCAGTACTTAACTTAGTACCAGCATTTTCAATGGCCATAATCAACGGATCAAAGTCTTCAGTTAGGCCACTCAGCATTATAACAGCAATAAATTCGTCGTCCAGTGACGACTCAATTTCACTCAATTGATGCGAGACTTCCTTAATTTTGTTGAGGTAGTTCTCCATTGAGCTGCTATCACATAATTTAGTGCCAAACAAACTTCTAAGAAGACCTAGTCTTCTGCACAATCCGCGACCTTCGTACGCCTTCTTCAGGTTGTGCCATGCTTCATACGCACTTTTGGCGGAGCGAATGTATGGAATTACTGTCGGATGAACCGATAGGGCTATTCGCGCCAGCGCCTTTTCCTTTTCTCTTTTCTTTTTATCGTCGTTCACGTCATTTTCAACAAATTCCCATAATTCTTCATGAATCAACAACATTCGCATAGAGAACTTCCAAGTGGAGTAATTTTCTGAACCCTTGAGTTTCTCAATTGAATTCATATATTGTGTTGTCGCCATTTTTTATAATGTTCGTGGCGTGGTACAACAATGAGGATTCCGCTTACCGGTTTTTCGCTAATCTGTCCGAAATATCAGCGTCATACAGTATTACCAACCACGCTCTGCTACCATGTTGGAATATTTGGACAGAAAAGAAAACTTTCATCGGAGATACAACAGGATTTATTGAATTAAAGTAGAACGATAAATAAGCACACACAAACGCATAGATGGCAAACCATAGTAAGAAGAAAGATGACCAAAAACATAAAAATAGTTGTCACTGCATTGCCAGAGACGAAATAGGTTGCGTTTACAAACTTAAAACAGTTATTCTAACAATCACAACCATCACTATCACCGTCACTATCACAATCACCATCACTGTCGCAATCGCCATCATCGTTATCACACTTATTATCATCGCAATCACAATCATTGTCATCGTAATCACAATCATCATTATCACAATCATCATCATCGTAATCACAATCATTTTCATCGTAATCAAAATCATCATCATCACAATCATCGTCATCATTATCACAATCATCATCATCGTAATCACGATCATTATCATCTGGAACTCAAAATAAATGCCAGTTTCGTAATCAGCGCCCCTGATATTCTCGGTACCGACATTCATATTGATTTTTAGACATTTCAACCCCATCGGACCCCAACAGGGAATGGTAGTATTTCAGGTCTGCCACATTAAATCTTAAAATCGTTGTTTTTGTAATACACCCGACACAATTTACCATAAAAACAATACCTATGTTGAATTTCAGGCTTTGTTACCCCATTTCCCCATTTAGGGTTTAAATTCTGAAAAAACCTGAAACACAAATGTTAACTCATTTATCGATAGGAGTACTCCCGTTAAGTTTCGAATAATGTAGTATTAATAATCCTATTTCCCCATATAATCTTTGGACCCCCGTTTCAACCCCTCAGGAGGTGAATTTTGAAAAATCCTTTCTTAATGCACCCCTAAACCTCATAAAGAATCTACATGCCAAATTTGGAATCTCTAGACTCAGCGGTTTGGGCTGTGCATTGATTTTTATACTTTTCCACCCCATTTCCCCCTCTTAGGGGTTGAATTCTGAAAAAACCTGAAACCCGTTTCTACTCAATTGTCCATAGGAGCACTCCTGTGAAGTTTCGAATAAAATAGTCAAACTAATCTTGTTTCTCCATACATACTTTGGGTCCCCGTTTAACCCCCTTAAGGGGTAAATTTTGGAAAATACTTTCTTAGTGCACCCTTAGAGCACATGAAGAACCAGTGTGCCAAATTTGGAATCTGTAGACCCAGCGGTTTGGGCTGTGCGTTGATAGATGAGTCAGTCAGTCAGTCAGTTTCTTCTTTTATATATTTAGATAGTTTGAAAGTTGATGTTGGGTTCACTCGACATTGGCAGAATAGTAGACATCGGCTTTACTTGCCATTAAATAAAAATAGAATAGAATAGATGTTGGGTTGCTGCCCCTGACCAGTCTTCCAGCTCGTGTCCAAGTGGTACGAGCAACGTTCAAAACCTCTTAGATAAGTAAACACAGACCGGGTAGGGTCCATTCCACACACACAGAGAACTTTCCCTACCCGTGTCATAATCAAATTAATTATTAATTAAAATGTTTGGCATTAAATTTAATGCGTTTTAAACTATTTGTTTGTATCGTGTAGATTAGTTCTTGGAACAATTATTAATTACGGTTAGCTCGTTAGTGAAATACATAGTAGTTCTAATTATAAAACTGGTAAATAGGTTAACAATGTATTGGATTACAACATAAATTATTTCTTGAATGAAGTGATTCATTTCATCAATGTGTTGTTGTCTATTTCGATATTTATTAATAAGTGCAACTACAATAAACCAAATCCGCTTACTACTATTCCAAATTCTAAAGTTTGTGAAGATGAATGGCATTTTTGATGACTCTTTCTGTATTCGCAAAAACGACTGAATGGATTACGATGAAATTTGGCACACATATAGTTAATAGGCTAGATTAACACGGCTTATTTCACAAATCCCCCCTAAGAGAATCCCTCTCAGGGCGGAAAACTGGACTTTAATGTAAAAATAATCCAGAAAGTCCCCTTTCCATTTCGAGCTATTCCACTCAACTAAAAATTCGGCAGAGTACATGAGAGGTACACTTGGCAGTTGGCACTGTTCCTGCTCAGTCTCACCACTGCACTTGATACTTGAAATCAAAGCATAAGCACTAGACTATTACTGACTAGCTATCCATATTTTATCACAAAATAAAAATATTTTTGAGGACCTCAAAACCTAACACAACATAATATAATATTCCAGCCACCCCTGGAACCGCTCTTAAAATAAATTTGACTTAAATCCGCAGTCATGTGATGATTGATAACATTTTCACCTACACGTTAAAACATGATAGATAGGTACATAAAATTAAATGAATGACTCGAACAATCATGAATAGCAAGTACTTTAGTTCGATTGATAAAATTTATGGTCGACCTGTCTATCGTTTGAGACTTCAAAATTATCTCTCGACTTTCTGACCTTTCTATAATCATCATCATCATCATCATCATCAGCCTGTTAATGTTCCCACTGCTGGGACATAGGCCTCCTCTCTATGAGAGGGAATGGGCTATAATCCACCACGCGGGCCCGGTGCGGATTGGTAGATGTCACATGTCTTCGAATTTTGTGGTTCTAGGACATGCCGGTTTCCTCACGATGTTTTCCTTCACCGTTTTGAGAGCAGTGGTGATGAAATAAATTACACAAAGTAATGCGCCTGCCTAGGTTCGAACCCACGACTTACTGTTCGTAAGTCGCGGCCGCCACCACATGGGCCACCGCTGCTCTCTATAATAAGATGAAAATATTTTTAGGTGGGCTTTTGTGTCCAAACTTTGTTTTTCATTCTTTCAACTCTCATTAATGAATGAAAGTTAGATTTTAAGAGAAATATTAGGTACGGCTTTGAATTTGAATATTTGAGTAGTAAATAGCTGAACCTTTAATTAAAGCGTATCACTACAACAGACGAAGTAAACATGATAGGCAAACAACCGGTCAAAAATAAAACTATTAAGTAGACATACTTAGGTCTCTTCAAGCGCTTAACCAGTATTTCGCGCCCCCGCCAAATCCCGTGACTTTCATCAAATTATGTAGGTGACAGGCACTGTATTTTCAACAAAACAAAAATTTGTAATTCCATCAAATTAAATTGTAAATTCTTTTGTAAGCAGGTTGTTATTATTCCGTTGCGGTCGGCTTTGAACTTGTTATTTTCTTTGTTAATTAGTGACGAAGTTTTGGGTTTCGCTTCAAGGGTGTGCTGGGGGAGCGGGGGGGGGGGGAAGGTCGTCATCTTGGACTTATTACTGATTCTGAAAACTCGTGGGTAGTCCGTTTTGTAAACGAGGATTTAATCATGCCAGGTTTGTCGCAGGAAATTGTTATACCTATAAGAATCTACGAGACAGAGTTAACGATGATGATTAAAAAAATCTCTCTTAATTTTTGGCCCTGAGTTTTCAATGTTTCACACAATAAATCTGGAGTAGTAGTCCAGTGATAAAAACCCTAGCATACCGTAGGGTCGGGCACAGACAGACACGTTACTTGAAGCTGTATTCAATCACTGCTGTTCTGCAAACGGTGAAGGAAAACTTCGTGAGGGAACGAATCAAAAATTTGAACTGGGCGCACGTGTTAGACTATGAACTACTGCCAATCACAGACAGGAGACCTGTATGCTAAACTGACAGGTCCAAAGATCCCAACCCTAAACATTCTTGTCCTTATTATGTATTTTTTCCTGTTTCAGTTCTTCGCCTGGCCGCACAACGTGCAGGCGGTGATCCTATCGTCGTTCTTCTGGGGCTACGTGGTGCTGCAGGTGCCGGCCGGCATGCTGGCCAGGCGGTTCGGCGGCAAGGTGCTGTTCACCATCTCTGTAGCCGTCAACTCGCTGCTGTCGTTATTGTTGCCAGTTGGAGCCACTTGGGTGAGTTGGATTGGGGAGTGGGTTTTTATAATGAAGAGATCATGGTATTATGAAATTCAACTAAGAGCGAATTTCAGTAAGGAAACTGCAGCATAAAAATGTGTTGATAGTGTTACTAATCGTGTTGTGTTGTGTATTGTGTTTGTTATTGTTTGTAATTTTATTTTTTTATGATAAGTATTTTGTAATTGTTAATTACTGAATGTGTACTGCATGCTATTAGTTGATCAAGATGTAAAATCTCAATATTTGTATAGCCAAAATGCCGATTTAGTGAAACCAATAGATATTCAGAACTTACCTATGTTAACTACCTATATTCTTGCAAATAAATGTATCATTCATTCATTCATTCATACGAACCACCCTTACGAATTTATTTGCAAGTTTACCTATTGCCTAAGAACTTTTTCCACGTAAATCATAACTAACTTCTAAATAACATTCAGCAAGAGTTTCATGCTTAATATCTTGCCATTTGAATCTCAAAGGCGCAACATTCTTACTTAAACTTAAATTAAATGAAGGATCTCTTAATCATTATAACAAAAGTGTAATTTAACTCATACCTGCATACCCTGAGGGGTCAAGCAGAGGTAAAAACCACAGGTGAGAGTGTGGTATACACCCACAAGAACAAACGCTCTAGTTGTGGAGGTACCATATTATTTAACAAAAACAAAAAAAAAACGATTTTAATTCCAGGGTGGTTGGCGCCTAGTATGTGCATGTCGAGTGCTACAGGGTCTGACACAGGCCTTCATCTACCCGAGCACGCACCACCTCGTGAGCCAGTGGATGCCGCTCTCGGAGAAAGGGTTCCTTGCCACCTTCGTGTACGCTGGTAAGACTTCGCACAAAAAACGTCATGCGTAAGCACCGAACGGCTACAGCTACATATAATGGGTGTAAAAAACTCTTTATGAAGTCATCGTTTGAATGTTTGTATTTCTGTCTCATAAAACGTTGTATCTTTCAAACGGCTCTTTAGTAAATTGATCCCGCTCATTTCAATCCCGCGGGATCAGTTTACTAAATTAATAAGATAGCGGATACATTACAAAAAATGTTACTAACTGTTAATAACTATAGGCCCGTATCCGTGTTGCCGGTTTTCAGCAAGGTGTTTGAAAAGATAATGCTCAATCAAATGCTTAACCATTTTAACACTAATAAAATATTACACGAGCAACAGTATGGTTTCACCAAAGGACGTTGTACAACTGACGCCGGTGTCACTTTATTAAAACACATATTTACTGCGTGGGAAGAGGCACAAGATGCCATAGGAATCTTTTGTGACCTTTCAAAGGCATTTGATTGCGTAAATCACGAAACCCTGATTTGAAACTTCAGCATTACGGTTTAGGTAAACTTGCGCTCAGTTTAATAAAATCGTACTTGAATGATAGACAGCAGCAGGTACAAATAAATGGAGTCAACTCAATGGGTTTAAAAGTAAAAATGGGTGTACCACAAGGTTCGATATTGGGTCCCTTCCTCTTTTTAGTATATATTAATGACCTACCCCATCTATTTATTAACCATCCGCATATGGTGTTGTTTGCTGACGATACTTCTTTAATATTTAAAATAAACAGACGTGCCACTAATCTTGATGACGTAAATAACGCCCTACTGCAGGTCCACGATTGGTTTACCGCTAATAATTTAGTACTAAATGGGAAAAAAACAAAATGCATTAGATTTGCTCTACCAAATGTCAAAAGTAGTGATTGTGACATAATATTGAATCAAGAGAAACTAGAATTTGTCGATAAAACGGTTTTCTTGGGAATTACGCTCGACTCAAGGTTACAATGGGGTCCTCATCTAACATCTCTTGCAGGACGGCTAAGCTCAGCAGCTTATGCTGTTAGAAAAATCCGTCAATTTACTGATGTTTATACCGCGAGGCTGGTCTATTTTAGTTATTTTCATAGTATTATGTCATACGGTATTTTACTATGGGGACGGGCTGCAGACATCGAGTCTATATTTATTCTTCAGAAAAGAGCCATCAGAGCCATTTATGAATTACGTAGACGCGATTCTCTAAGAGAACTGTTTAAGGAAATTAATATCATGACAGTACCTTGTCAATACATCTATGAAAACATCATGTACGTTAGAAAAAATCGGCATTTATTCAGTAAGAGAGGGGACAGACACCACTATAACACTAGAAATAGGGACCAACTAGTTCAGCCAGGTTTCAGGCTTGCTAAAGTGGATTCATCTTTCATGGGGTACTGTTTGAAATGTTACAATAAAATACCTCCCCACATTCTTCAACTGAATGAGACGAAATTTAAATCTTGTATAAAACGCACACTATGTAGGCAAGCATATTATAAGTTGGGGGATTACATTGATGATAAAAATGCTTGGCTAAATGCTGGTCCTGCTCCACAACCATAGGTGGGGGGGCAAACTAATTGCTTGTACTGGTCGGGCATTATTTGAGTCCACTTAAAGAAGAAGATGAAGAATTGATTCCCATGTTAATGTATTGTGGAAGCTGCAGAAGATTGTAAAAATATACTTGCATTGTATAGATTCCAGTTCTTAGTATTATATAATTGCATCACATGTGTGAGTACTTTGTACTGTTCAGCCACCATTTACATTTATTTATCTTTCATTGACTTGAATATGCCTTGGTGACTGAGAGAATGTCATGCTCACTTAAATGTCTCGCTGATGGTGGCGGGTGTGTCGGGTCATTTAGTTCCCTTCAATATGGTTGAGTTGAATGGCGCCGGTACATGCGTCATGTCTGTGAACGGGCGCTGTCAGTTGGGAATGGTCATCTCTTAGCTGCCAAGGTTCATTTTAATTACTTTATTCATACATTTTTAATCTAATCTTTCACTCTGGATGCTCTTAGTGTGCACGTCTTTCTACATCGTTCTCACATATATGTATAATCTCAAAATTAATGATGTAACCAAGATTTTGTAACAATATTTTGATTTTAAAAGAGTGTCCATGGAGTTTCTTGCCCATTCTTCTCCATAGAGATCTACGCTAGGGAATGGGCAACTACAGTACTTTCTCAAGTTATTATGCCTTGTGACTGGGACTGTAGCTTTGATTTTCTTTTTTGTATTTTTGACTTTCAAAAGTGCCGTAATGGTCTAATTGAAATAAATGCTTTGAGTTTGAGTTTGAGTTTGAGTTTGAGTTAATGGCCTTTACCAATTACGTGGCCTTTACCAAAACAAATAATTAAAAGACGGTCAAACTAATGGTGACGATGGTATATTATATTTTTCTTCGAGTCCCACTTACATTTTGTGACACAAAGCACCTAACATTTCAGATTTTTTGATTGTCACAAATCACAAGGTTCACAAATAGTAGTATACACATATACACACACATATACAGTATACACAAATATTCTATCGTCTGCGTTACCCCTTATCAATTTGAACAACAGAACGCATTAAACTTGGCTCCCGAGTGAGCCAATTCGCGTAATTGGGCGGTTGAGAGTCAAAGTGCTGCGATTCATGCAGGTATCACTACGTAATTTAGACTAGCTGTGCCCGCGACTTCGTCCGCGTGGAATACTGATTTTCGGCAGCTTTTTTTTTTAACATACGTTTGTGTACACTTTTTATCCATCCGCCCTATAAGAATTAATCGATGATTAATATAATCTTTCATAGGGTCATAATAGAAAACTCCTGTGTTACTACGAGTAAATATGCACTTCTCCTTTGTGACTGCCGTTAAGCATTTAAAACACGCCTTCTAAAAAAAATTCGAAAACTTGAATTGTAATCAATTTGCAGGGGAAAAAATGTAATATTCGCATACGTCTCGCACAGTCGTCTGCCCTCACGTGTCTGCGCGTTCGGTTTGACAAACTAAGGATATTCCCCCACCTAGAGCCGCGCCGCGTCACTCCACGCCCCCGCGCGGTGGCGACGCAGCGCTCTGGCGCTTTCCATACAAACTTTCATCCCCTAATTCAACCCTTTACAGCCTTTTTTCGCATTAAAAAGTAGCCTATGTCCTTTCTCAGGCTCTAGACATCTCTGTACCAAATTTCATTTAAATCGGTTCAACATTTGAGGCGTGATTGCGTAACACACAGACAGACAGAGTTACTTTCGCATTTATAATATTAAGGAAGTAAGGATTATGAACAGTTTTAATTTGAGTTTGCTTTACTTTTCTTTCGTCCAATATTAATTGAGCAATTATTTCTGGGAGATTTGTTCCCATATCACTTTAGAGATTATAAATTAAATGAGCTATTTGACAACTTTGAATAAGGAGCTGTTTTTGTAAATAGTGAAACAAGCAGAAGAGTAATAGAAAAGTATCTGAGGATAGAAAATTAATGTCAGTATTTTCTTTTAAAAGTCATTTGAATGAAATTCAATTAAATAAAAAAAGAATCACATTTAATTGCTCGACCTAAAACATCATTGATCAGCTGTATCTCATATTTCACTCGTAGTTTATCTAATTATTCACTCGTTCATTCAATTACTTACTCTTTTTCCAGTCAACTTAATTGTCACAAAAACAAAAACGAATGAACCCGAAACACAGAACAAATTGGAATTCAGTCAAATAAAAGGTCAGTAATTAAAAAGAGTTAAATTACTTACGGTTACCTTTCAGGTGGACAGTTGGGCATCGCGCTACAGTTAATGGCATCTGGCTTCTTGGCCACGTCATGGGGTTGGCAGGCCATTTTCTACGCGAATGGCACCTTAGGGGCTCTTTGGGCGGTCACTTACTTTATCTTCGGTGCTGATTCTCCAGAGACGTCGAGATTCATTTCTAAAGAAGAAGTCTTGTATATTCAAACTTCTTTGGGAAGAGTTGGGGAATCAAAGGTGAGAACACATTATAATACTAAGATAGACTATAATTTTGTTTACACATTATAATATTATGATAGACTATAATTTTGTTTTAACATAATAATTATTGTTTTTATTACCATTTCATTAACCAACGTTAAGCAAAAATTAATTACAGTGATAGTTGTTCTCATATGAACCAGGAATATAATAATAATTATATATAATTTTCCTTTTAATTAACTTTTTCCTGTTTGTAGGTAGGTGCGTTCAATGTCTTTTACAACTAGTCAACGCTTTCCTTTGAAAGTACCTTTAAATATGAAATTTAAATATTTTTCAGAGATATCCAACTCCCTGGCTGAAAATAATGACGTCCCTGCCATTCTGGGCGGTGATAGTGGCCCATTGTGGACAGAACTGGGGCTTCTTCACGCTCATGACTGAGATGCCCACCTACATGGCCAAAGTGCTCAATGTTAACCTGAAGAATGTAAGTCATTTATGATTCTGTCAGATTGGATTATGTCATCAACCAAAGTCAAGATCTCTTCCATCGCACCCCATTTATCTCTATCCTCGGACACTCTCATTCAATTAAGACCAGTAAGTCTGAAAAGGCCGTCACTCTACTTATTCAAAAGGTGTTCTTCTAAAATTCTACTCAACAATTGATAAAAATGCCTTTACATTGACTATTGTTTTGGTCTAGTGGTCACATGCGCTACTGAAAATCATGAGGTCCTGGGTTCGATTCCCGGACTGGCCAAGTGTTATTGGGTATTTTAAATCAGAAATTTCTCAGTAGCACCCCGGAGCCGGCGAATCGTAGATGTTTTATACGTAAATCTCTCCGGAATCTACGTACATTAGACGCGTGATGTTATGTTAAACAATGTTTTAAACTTTCACGATTTATAACTAAACTAAAATGTCACTTACGGGATATCTTCCGTGATTATTATTGATTTTGAGCTCCCGATATCATGGCTCGCGATCATGGCGCTTGCAACAGCGTCGAAATATGAGCTTAAAATCAATAATAATCACGGAAGATACTGGATTTCTTACGTGATTATTATTGATTTTGACAATTTAAGTTTTGATGTTATGTTTAATTTGGTTATCATTTTTATTTTTACTTTGGTGTGTTCGTTTCAGAATGGTGTTCTCTCATCTCTGCCATACCTTTCCATGTATTTGCTCAGTTTTGTCATGGGAACCATGACAGATGTCATAGTTAGGAAAAAGTGGCTCAGTGTCTCCAACACCAGGAAATTATTTAATACCATAGGTGAGTTAATTTCATAACATCTATTTTGGGTAATGTGTTTTGTAAAAACCTTGTAGGGGAGAGGTGTGTCAATTGTAACAGGGAGGCAATTGTAACATAGGTTGTTTCACGACACCTATTGACGAGTAGCGGTAGCTCTTGGTGGCAATCGAAGCTTTATTTGATGCTGTTTTACCGACCGAACTTACAGCTAAAACAGTTCGCGCATGTGCTCTCAATACATGACAGTTTGACAAAGAGCAAGTTAAGTAAAATTTTTGTTCAGCACAGTTTCGGTTACTAAAATTAAATTAAACAGTTGTACAATATTGCAGTGGTGATTTTCGGATAAGTCAACATCTAATCTATACGTGCAGGTATGTGGGTTGTTCAAATTTACCATAGATTTTTGTTAAATAAGTTTTCTTTGCAGAATGGCGGCAGTGGTGCAAAAGTAACAAAACAAAGAGAGATTGATAGATTGTATAGATTGTATAGTCTGTTTCGAGCATTATAAAACGAGTAGAGAAGATTGGTTGCAATGCAGAGACTGTCATAAATGGGCACACTCCAGCTGTGCAAACAATGATCCATATTTTGTGTGTTTAAACTGTTTGTCGGAATGACTGTTATTGATTTTATTATTTTTTATAAGTATTTTAAGTTTTGTTAGGTGTTTAGATTGTACTACTGACAAGATTTTATTAGATTTATGTTATTATAGTTGACGATTTCTGTATGTTACAATTGTCTCTCATTGCTGTTACAATTGACTCTGGCTCGGTGCAGCAATTGTAACACTATTGGCTGATCTCATTAAGTGCCATTTCTTAGAATTTTATCGTATTTTTTGTTATTTTCTGTATTTCATTTTATAATTAGATAACTCAACTATATTGTGACCAAAAATGATTGCGCTGTGATTTTTAATTAAAATAATATGAAGGATTGATTTTTTTTTGTTACTATTGACACACCTCTCCCCTACTAAATCGTTTGATTCCCCAGGTCTGTGGGGTCCAGCGATAGCGCTCATAGGCTTGTCGTACGCTCCAGCACACAACACGGTGTATGCAGTGGTGTTGCTCACTGTCGCTGTTGGGATCAATGCAGGCCAATACACTGGATACATGGTAAGATAGTAGTTGATTCTTAGCATATCGTTGTTCAGATTCAAGTTCAACGTAGAGAAGTACAATACAAGAACAAGTACAATTTGAACCAAAAATGTATAAAGACGAGCGCAAATCCCGCCGACAAACAGTTACGCAGTTTGGTGGGTTCATAAAATGTAGAAAATGTTTGGTCCGAGAGTAATCAATGATATTCTAACAAACAGATATGTTATACACCTACAAAACCACCGAAAAAAGTATTCCGCGGGGGAGAGCCAGCTCACATACACGCAGTGACGCAGAATAAAGGAAAAACGAGCCAATTGGCCCGTTTTCGAGTCTTCACAATTGCGCGCTCACAACATATCTGTTTAATATCATTGGTCCTAATTAAATGATTTATTTATTTATTATTTTATTAAGTCTCATGTTAAAATCCTTAGGTCCTCACATTATCTGAACAAAATAATGTCTGGATTTTAAAAGAGACTAACATCTGAATTTTTTAGGTGCTTCCTGTCAGATGAGAAACACCGACCTAATAATACATTATTTCGTATATTTTAAATGTGTTTTCTGTACCAATTTACAAAATAAAACATCATTTATCACTAATTTATCGAAAATCCCATGAAATTTAGATAGTCTCGTCATAAGATAAATTTTGTTTTCAATGCAGAGCTAATTAGCTCATCACATTATAAGTGATGCGTCATTTTAACATTGAAAACGCTATAGAAACCGATTTGCTTGGTAAACACAAAGTTGCAAGCTTGCAACAACCTGAAGCCGTGATTAATGAAATGCATCAAGTTTGAACGCGAAGTCATACATCATCCGGCTATGTTGCTCAGTGGAGAGCTGTGCTAAGTGGGGTAACGTGGAAAGATAAACGAGACATAATATCTTAGGACGAGATTGATAAATGTAACTTAGTACATGCTCCCGTCTCTTCTCTATATCTTGCACTTATACATATACATCATCTATAGATTGCTATCAGGAATAACGCTTATTACGACCCCTGTTTACGACTTCAGGTGTTGCGTGGGTGAAATGCGTCACTTATGTGACGCGCGTGCATTTCATTTCACGCGACGAAAATAATTTCGTCGCGTGAGTACCGTCGGAGTCAATTCACCACTTCGCAATGCATTTTATTTGTTTCGTTTCTCCGCAATCGCGGCCATGACACTAAACTCACTCCAAAACCAAGCAGTTAACCTAAGTAACGTTTACAGATCACGGTCATAAATTATAAATATACACTAGTCAACGCAAATGTTCACAAAGCTTCCTAGGGACATCCTTCATTCATGCTTGTCGTTTTGTTTCTTACTAGGTTATTGGGACACAAAATCCAGGCCATCTTCCCGTAAAAAATACCAACATGGATATCTATCCAATCTAGTAATGCTGAACTTATTTCTGACTCTGTGTTTTTTACAACCTTTGATAAACTAATTATGGTTGTACTACAAGCCGTCTGCTCAAAATATCAGTCAGATTTCACATCGCTAAAATTAACGAGCCTTCAAACACATTTTCATCT
The DNA here is from genome assembly GCA_905147715.2 of Xestia xanthographa. Classification (NCBI taxonomy): domain Eukaryota; kingdom Metazoa; phylum Arthropoda; class Insecta; order Lepidoptera; family Noctuidae; genus Xestia; species Xestia xanthographa. The sequence goes on from LR990649.1 coordinate 30,914,033, forward strand.
CCTACGTGACCCTGAAATTGTGCAGATCTCACTTATCTCGAGCTAGGTTTAAATTATACTTGAGTTCTTCCAACAAGTCAAAAATAATTGCCTATTTCTAATAATAATAATAATAATAATTGCCCTTTATTCTGAATTGATTTTGTTTCACTATAATATGTTGTTATAATATGTCCCTCAATTCAGTGTGCCTTTTGGCAAAGGCCTCCTCTAGCTCTTTCCACTGGTTTCTGTCACGAGCCACTCTCCTCCAATTGGGACCCGCCGTTTGTTTAAGCTCATCTTCCCATCTTCTTTTCTGTTTCCCTTTACTACGTTTATTATCCCTAGGGTACCAGTCGGTTATTACTTTACTCCATTTATCTATATTTGCTCTCATCATGTGGCCAGTCCACCTCCATTTTTGTTGATCAATTCTGGTCAAAATGTCCGGTAGCTTAGTTTTTGCTCTCAGTTGTTCATTTCTCACATGATCTACTTTTCTTATATTTGTCATGCTCCTTTCCATGGCTCTTTGACAGTATTGCAATTTGTTTCTGTGTTGTTTTGTCAGTGCCCATGTTTCGCATCCGTATGTTATATAAGGTAGTATGCAGATGTTGAAAACTTTTCTCTTTAAAGCCATTCCTAAGTCTCTGGATTTCATGATCTCTTTTAGTGACCAATACTTTCTCCAACCACTTGCTATTCTTGTGTTAACTTCTTTGCTGGTTTGATCTTTTGGTGATATTATTTGGCCTAAATATGTGTTTTCTTCTACATACTCAAGTGGTTTTGAATCTAGCTTTATTGTTTTTTTTCCGAATTGGTTAACAGTTTTGTTTTTGTTGTGTTCATGGACAATCCCACCAAAGCACTTTCTTTGTTTAAAGCTTGGATCATAAGCTCAAGATGACTTGGATTTTCCTCGAATAGGACTATGTCGTCTGCGAATCTGAGGTGATTTAGTTTCTGACCATCGATGTTGAGACCCATGTGTGACCAATCCAGTTTCCGGAATATATTTTCCAGGACTGCAGACAATAATTTGGGTGACATTGGGTCGCCTTGTCTGACGCCTCTCCTCACTTTAAACTCGGGCCCTGTCTCTTCTAGCTGTATTTTTGCTTTGTTGTTTGAGTAAATCGTTTTGATTATGTCAATATATATTCTGGGTATGCCTTGGGTAGCCAGACTCTCCCATATAGCTTCGTGACTTATGCTATCAAACGCTTTGTTGTAGTCTATAAACGCCATGTACAGTGTTTTATTATACTCGTTGTATTTCTGCATTATCTGTTTCACTGTGTGTATGTGATCTAATGTTGAGAATTTTCTCCTAAAGCCGGCTTGTTCTATTGGTTGGTTGTCCTCCAATTTCCGACTTATTCTTTCAAGAATAACTTTCGAGAATATCTTGTACAAGTTGGACATAAGGCTTATAGGCCTGTAATTGCTTATGTCATCTTTCGGCCCTTTTTTATGAAGCAGAATAACGTGTGAAGTTTCCCATTGTGGCGGAATGTACTGAGTAAACATAATTCTGTTAAATAATTTAGTTAGTATTGGAGCTAGTTCTTTTTCGGTTCCTTTCAGCAGTTCGTTGGAGATTTTATCAGGGCCTGGTGCTTTTTCCATCTTTTGACTACTAATTGCTATCTCTACCTCCCTTTGTAATATTTCTGGTTCGGGTTCAAATTCAGTTAAGCGGAGTTGTGACAAATTTCCACTGGCTGAATGAAGAAAGGGGTCATAGTCCGCGTATAGGTCTCTATAAAATTGTGTTGCTGTTTCAATTATGTCTACTCTTTTTGTCACAGTAATATTTTTCCTTTTTACCTTTGGTATCCATTCCTTATTTACTTCTCTTATTTCTTTCCAAGCTTTGCGTACTCCCCCTGTTTTAATTATATGCCTTTCGAGAGTATGTAGTCTATTATGTCTTCGATCTTTCCTGATGTTTTCTTTTATGTCCTTGCTAATTTCTGTTATTTGCTTGATACTACTCTTTTTGAAGGGCCCTGATAAGAGACGCTTCCTTTCTTCAATTAGCTGTAGCGTTTTCTGGCTTAATTTATATTTATGTTTTCTGAGTTTATTTTCAGTGCGAATTTTTAGTTGTTTCTCTAACATGTTGTAGTTTACTTCGATTCCCGTGTCGTCATTTGTTAACTCTAATTGATTTCTTGCCAGGGATTGAGAAATTTCTTTGTAATTTTCTTGATGTAGGATATTTGTTATATTTTTTATATGTTTTCTGGATATTTTTGAGGGTTTTAATTTTAGAGAGCTTCTAACTAAGCGGTGGTCCGTATTAAAGTTTAATTTGTGTAAGACTGATGTATCCGTAAATGATTTTATGTTGTTACTAATAATATAGTCTATTTCATTTCTATGATTGCCGTCTGGAGACCTCCAAGTCCATTTGTTGTTCTTGCTCTTTTTGAATAGGCTGTTTAGGAGATATAAATTTTGTTCTAGTAAAAGGTCTATGAGTTTTTGGCCATTTATGCTTCTTTTCCCATGTCCATAGTCTCCAATTATTCTTTCCTCAGGACTCTGTTTTGCTCCAACTTGTGCGTTGAAGTCTCCCATTAAAATAATATAATTGTTTGAAAATGTTTCTAGTACTTCTGACAGTTTGTCATAAAATGCTTGAAGTTCTAGTTTATTTGCTTGTTCAGTTGGTGCATAAATCTGTATTATGGACCAGGTCTTTTTATAGCTGGGTATATTAATATTTAGGATCACTATTCTGTCCGACACTCCAATAAAATCTTTTACATGCTTTTTCAAGTGAGTTTTTATAAGGAAGCCGACACCTCGTTGTCCTCCTGGCTCTCCTTTTGCATAAAGTATATAGCCTGAGCGTTCTTATATTGCTTCACAGGCTCTTCTCATTTCGCTTATACCTATGATATCCCATTTTATATTTTCTAGGGCTAACTCCAATTCTAGTAAGGACTCTGGGGTTCTAAGTGTTCTAGTATTCAATGTTGCAATAAACAAGTGTTCTTCAAGTTTTGCTAGAGGGTGTTGGTCTTGATCTCCCGCGGTGACCGGCCGTGGTGGGAGATTTCTTTTGTTTTGTAACTGGTTTTGGTTTGTTTTTGTTGGTTTGGTTTCCGGTCCTTTGTTTTTATTAGTTTTTGCTTGTATGCGATCCTGATAGAGAGTTTGTTCTTCCTCGCATGAGTTGAAATGCATCCATCTTTTTGATTTTTGCGTCGGAGTTAGTTTCGCGAAAGGACTTGGGGCTTAGTGTTTCTGATTCTTGTCTCTTTCTTTTTTCATTTTGGTTAGCTTTTTTGGTTTTTCTTTCCGATAATACTTTCTTGGAATAATCGTGTGTGATATACATGTTTGGCTTAGTTCTCTTTTTGTTTCTCAGTATTTGTATTTTCTACTGAAGTGTTGTAGTTGAGATAAGAATGGGTCTAACCTTATCATTGCTCACATTCTTTCCAAGTCGTTGGATTCTGTTGATTTCACTATGTTCCAATGGTACGTCGAGGTCTGTAATTGTTTTTATGGTTAAGGACATCAAGTCCGCTTCCCCTTCATTGGGTGGTTCAGGAACTCCGTGGATTACAATATTGTTTCTTCTACTGCTAAGTTCAAGGTGTTCTATTTTATTGCTTAGTTGGTCTACTTGTAGTTTTAGTCTCTCGTTTTCTTTTATAAGCGGTTCAATTTTCTCATCAACTTTCTTGAGGATTACTGAGGTTATATTCTCTGTTATTGCCATCGTCTGTTTCTGTAATTCTTCCTTCATTTTTTCAAATAGCAGTGACATTTCTTCTGACAGTTTGGTGTTCATCGTAAAACGAAACGTAAGTTTTGTACTTGTCCCAAAAGCCTCGGTCTCTAAAAACTTTTTTCGTTTGTTGGTAGCACTGTGTGAAACGAACCGTGACGTGATATTTTGGCTCTGTAAAGTTGGCACGAATGTCAAGTTGACGTCGCTTGCAACTATGGTGACTATGACTTTTTCTAACCTCGCAACTGCTAAGCCGAGACTAATCGTGTTATTATTCTTCTGACTTCTTTGTTCGCGCGTAATTGATTTGAAATTCAGTTGCGTTGTGGCTATTTATAGACGATTCACTGTACTTCTGAGGTCTATCGATGTTTTATCACTATTATTTTAATTATAAATCGGGAGCACTTTTACGACACTGTTACGACTTTGACAACCGGAACCGGAAAGTAGAAAACTATTTCTACTGGTTACCTATTACTTCTGAAATCTTAACCAGACTATAATATGATCACCTGTTTGGTGTTTTCTATTAGGGTCGGCTTCCAATCTAACTGGATGCAGTTGAAAACGAGTTTTTCACATGGAACTATTTTATTTATCTGATTACTGCAATCCGGAAAAATTCTTTGCTTAATCAGACATGGCTGTCAGATAAAAAAATACAAAGCAAATTAGGGAACTTGCGCAAATTTTTGATCCAGTATAAGTGTAAATGTTGAATTAATTAAATAATTACAGTCCTGGCCACAAAGTAGGTCCTCGTGGTACACTTAAGAAGTTAAACTAATTATCAGCCAGAAGTTGTAGAACGCTCAATTTTCTGAAGTTCTACAAGTTTAACAAGTTTCTCCCTAAGAAGATTTGATTCCGAGCAATTTTTTTTTTGCCTTTGGTTCCGGTTGGAAGAATATTTTAATGCGAAAGAGTATAAAATGATTATGAAGGAACAAAAATAAAAAGAAGCATACATGTGGGTTGTTCAACTCCAAACAAACCAGTTAAGAGTCCTATTACATTTTTTTCGCAATTTTTCGATTTTTACTTCCTGGATCAAATTTTTTCGATCGGCGTACACGAGTCGATAATAATAGCGATCTCCGGATGATTGTCGATTGATATTGACAAAAATTAGAGACGAGACTGAAATGAGACTGAGGAGCGACTTGAATTGACGCAGAATTAGAGTACTTCAATTTTATTTATTGTAATTTTGTCTTATTATATTGACAACCGAAAACTAATGAAACTTATTCATTGTAGATTGAAGTTTTATATCATATTAATTTATTTGATAAAATTTAGTTTATTTGGACAATTTGGACAAGACAATGGACGTTGAATCAAGACATTTATGGCTTAAATTACGCTTTATTTACGATTTTTCCGTGAAAACTCAAGGAATTTAAAGAAATTCTAAAAATCCAATAAACAAGTAAAACATTCAGTTTATTTTTCAGTAATTTTAGCTTTTATAAGAATTGCATGTAACAATGTGAATTTGAGCGTCAAAGTTCCATCGCCGACGGTTTTTCTTGCAAACTGAGTTCGTAAAAATATTTATAGTAAATTACACGAAAAGAAAAATGAAAATGTGTAACCTAAACTTACTAGAAAGAGAATGGCACTATTATTATTCATAAGCAAATAATTAAAATATCTAACTGATGCTGAAACTTACTGCGTCAAAAATCACGAATTTGTGTAAAAAATGTAATAGGACTCTTAAGATCCCTCGTTATGGGGCCAAAACAGTTGCAAACGAACTCTAGTAGTAGCAGCTAGCTGAAGATTTAGTAATGCACCCATCAATTACCGATCATACTGTGTGTCATTATAACTTCATCAGTCTATGAAAAAAAAGAGTAGTTCATAATTTACCTATCTTGAACTATATAAGACAAAATAGTTGTCTTATTATTGTATTACGGATTCCTAAAAATTCACTCAGTAGTACTTACCTTTACTTACTTACCTTTAACATATAATTAATGTAGATGAAACTCATTAATGGTGATAATGGTACTTTCCTTTCCAGTTGGTGCACATCGACCTGGCTCCGAACTTCAGCGCGTGTCTGATGGGCATCACCAACTTCTTGGCCAACATTATCTCCATCATTGCGCCCCTTGTCTGCGGATTTATTGTTCACGATGAGGTAATCAACTGTCTACGCATCATACTACACACTAATATTTCGTCATTTCGTTTTAAATTCCTTAGCTATTTTACAAATGTTTATAGTATAGTGTGTTCGAATTTTCTTGTCCGTTTTTTTGATAGAGTTGGGCATTTTAGAACAACTAGCTTAAATTTTCTGACTAACCTTCACCCACGTACCGCCGGAACAACGGGCTAAAATCTAGTTGATACAATAATTAGATATTGGTGTCGATTCTGTTGTGCATAAACTAAACTTAATTTAGGGTATTGCTATATTTTACTAAAAAGCAGCGCGAGAAAAGGACGGCTATAGCTATGAACTAAGTTAGAGATGTCAAACTAGTTTATGTCTTGCCTTCACCGTGATTTTAGTAGACATGTTTTTACGTGCACCCTTCATTTGTATAGAAATATTAGTTCCAACTAAATGTGACAGCTCTAAATTACGTCCGTCTCTTTCTCGTTTTATTAGAGAGAAAAAGATAGCAATAGCATTAAGTTTAGTTTGTGCACAACAGAATCGACACCATTGGGTATAGGAACTAGACATTATTTGTCCAAATGTCCTAGCGAATAAAATACTCTTATTTTCAATTACTGACAATGTTGTTCTTAAGGGCATTTTGCTTTGCGATTTAACGCATAACAAATTCTAGTCTAACTTAACTGAAAATTATATCCAAACTCATACAATAAAATTAAAATAAAATGTAATTTCTTACAAACTAATAATCATATTTATTACAGACGGAGCCTTCAGAGTGGCGGAAAGTATTCTTCGTAGCCTCAGGAGTGTACTTCTTCACAAACTTGTTCTTTGTGCTGTTCAGTACTTCTGAGAAGCAGCCCTGGAATGAGCCTAAAGAGACTGACCTTGGTAAGGGGAATGCTACTTTCTAAACTTGATATAAGGTTGAGTATCCCTTGAATGTGGAAATTAATTAGATTTTTAATATTCCCAGAAATGAAAGCTGCCGAAATTAAAGAACCTGAGAAGGCGCGGTTGGAAACGGAATGGAGCCACCGTTGAGTTATATTTATTATATTGTATTTATGTACCTGAATAAGTTTGTGTAATATTAAATAAAAAGTCATATTAAGTTTTATATTACTCAGTTTCCTTTTGCTTTTATTGTATAACCCTTTTACTAGTTCAACGCTTTTATGCTATAAGACATTGGCAAGTATTTTCTTTTAATTTCTACTAACTAAAATGCCAGGCCTACTTCGCGTTGCACATTCTAAGGATCCTGGCGGATCAATTAGTCATTCATTATTCAAAACTCCCAAGAAGTCTTGGAACCAAGACACGTCTCCTAGACATAAGGGTCTCAAATGAATTCATCATTCATTAATTCTATGATGACCATTTCCGCACCCTACGGAAAGGAAATTTGGCCTTCTTCAGAACAGTCATGTTGGTTTCCATACATAGTTTATGCGATGGGCTACCTTTCTAACATCGGCTGCATTGGAATGACGGTAAGAGGATAGAAAGCCAGGAACACACTTCAAAAAGAAAATAGCTGATCAACGAAAGTAACCATAGTGAGGAAACCGATTCGCGGGTCAGATTACAGCCAACTCGCTCTCATATAACCTGTGTCAGCTGTGGGGACGTTAGAGCTTGAATAAAAAGTTGCATAAGAATTGGACACTTCTAAAACGAGAGAAAAAGTTTCTTATTTGTGTCTATGAACTAAAATATAAAGAAAATTGTGTTTATTTTGCATTAAAAACACCATTTTCAGATTTTACAAAATACATAAATAAAACAGACTAATACAGCCAAAAGGACCTCAGCTCATCATAATGCCAGGTGTACCAACTGAAGCTAAAAAATAAACTATGTTTTCTATTTGTCTCAGAGATTAGAATTAACGTTTCTCATCCCACATCTTTGAGTCTATAATGATCAATAATTGCAAAAGGGCAAAAGCAGTGTATAATAACAAGAAAAAACATTTTTGTCTGAAATCCAAAAAATAATCAAATCAATTTCAATCAATTAGTGTTTCTTGTATTACGAGTGCTAAATCATCCTTATGTATAGGTACATCAATTCGGAAGTCACATTCATCGTCTCAGAGAAAAGATTGAAAAGCCATCTGAACGATCCTGACTTCACCTTGAACCTCACTTGATTTACACTTAAAAGGTCCATCTTCAAGTTCATTTGCATTTCAATTGGAAATCATTCATGTGTCGTTAGGGGTGGCTGAGGGTCATATTTAATTAAATATTTATGGTAAGAATGCGCAAAGTTAAGTAAGAATTATTTAATAATTCGTCAGAATCGATAATTAAACAAATCGAGTCACTATTATTAGCAGTCTAAAACCGTAAATTTAAAATTTCACTAAGTTCACTAAAATTTATTATTTCACGGTTGGAATTTCAACTTTTAGCGCTGAGCCGTTCGTTGAAAATCAAACAACGGTCTGCTATTTTAGGGGATCATTTTAGAGTTAACTACTGTAATTGGAAACGGGCAATAGGATAGCTAGACCCACTAACATATTAAATGGTCTACCCTATGTGATAATTCTTGTCACTATTTAAAGACCTCAAACGGAACCGACCCCTTTTGATCCGAATCGAACCTACCTAAATAAATAAATCAAAAGCATCTACATTCCTTAAGCAATACTTCCTTTCATATTTTATTCCAGAGTGTCCAAACGCGCGGACTACACGATTCATTTCGAAGGCTTTGGAGACACGTCCAGCTTCCGACACTAGGCCAGGCTATCGCTTCAAAATTCACATCACCACTACCACTGATCGTAATAGTTCTCCAGACTGTCACGTGTTTCTGTCACGGCGGCAAATCTCTGCGGATACTAGCAGTCGACGCAGGAGATATAATAGTGCACGAGTTTGTGCGCCAGGCACAGGTGCACTCACTCTTCACTCACTCTCATAGTTCGATGGGACGGCAATTGGACACGACCGGAGAGAGATCAGGTGACGAACCAATGGCTTAACATACTTAGCAAGGTTCAGGGGTATCATACCGCCAACTGAAAATGTCCGGGCTATTTCTGAGAAATTCCTAATGTAAAACCCAAATAAAGATCTTATAGACCCAGGAATCGAACCCAGGACCCCACGTCCTGCGGTCACAGTTGCGTCTATAAGATCAACGGGTATACGAAACCACTGTCTACGTGTCGAGACTTCAAGTGATACTGACCTAATACGTTACGTGGAATGAATGCGAGATGATCGTGAGTCATAGACTGATGGTAACCTTTCCTACCAGTATTGAACTCAGAGTACGTGGCGCGTCGTTCCGGTATGCATAGGAGCTCTTTGGATGCAAGGCTAGGATCCCAGGGAATTATTTAGTGTTGTCCGGACAGGGATGTCTTTTCGATGAAAATTTTGCTTGTGCTTTGTCGAAGGAGCTGAATTCTTGATACAGAAAGAATGTTCAATAACATCGTTGCATAGCATAAAATCTTTCAAGAAAAATGCAGTGAGGAAGAAAATAGCTGTTGTTTTCAGCAGAACACTTAGAAGTCTCTATAAACAAACATTTTTATTCGAGACACGTCACGGCGTCAGTTTGCCTACCACTTGACTGAGATCGCTTCTCAAACAGCTTACTGCTCTTTTTTAGAAGGTGCCAAGATCAAAGAACGAAGAAATGCTTTAATGTTCGTAACAAACCCTCGTTCAAAATTATTTAGAAAATATGCATGTAAATGACCCGAATGGCGCAGCGGTGGTGACGCTGCCTTACGTTCTTAGGGTCCCGGGTTCGAATCCCGGTTGGAGCAAATGTTTGTGTGATGAACATGGACATTTGTTTCCAAGTCATGGATGTTTATATGTATAATAAGTATGTATTTACAAACAAAAAAGTATCTATGTAGTATATCAATTATCTGGTGTCCACGACACAAGCCTCGTTGCTTAGTGTGGTGCTAGATGGCGCTGTGTGTTAATGTCAAGCGATATTTATTTTTATTTTTTTAAATAAAAAGAAAACTAAACATAACACGGACATTTAAGTACTATCTAAACCATGAGATAAAAACCAGATTTTTAAAAAGAAGGAAAAATAGTCTTCTGACAAATGGTCTGTATTTAACACTTTTAAGTTAATTTTTAACTGGAAATTAGCAGAGACATCAAACAGAAATTACTTAAATGTTCCAAAGTTGTTATCAAAATCAAACTTCAATTTCTCAAAATTAATTACAAAGTCTAGCGAAGACCCATTAGGAAACAAAAAATCTAAAATACAAAAGAGAGAAACTTAGTTCGTTCAAGTTTTTCTTAGTTGTAAAAGCGGACGAAGAATTTAATTGAAAATAAAGCACGTTGATGGAGTAGTTCAGAGGATCCTCCTCTGAATATTAACGAGAGGAGGTTGTTACTCCAAGGAGTTTCTAAATGAATCCATTCAGGAACTGATTGTTGACTTTACTTATTTTATGTTTGAGTTGGGATAGGTTTCTTTCAACGCTCTTTTTCGTGTACTGATTTTTAAATTCTACTTAGCGTATCGATGGCAAAAAGTAACGTGGTGGAAAACTAAGTACAACATCCTCACGACTCTTGTAAACCTAGAAGGGTTAAGCAGAGGTGTACCTAATGTTACACCCACATTTCACTATTTGACGATCCGATTGGCGCAGTGGAAGTGAGGCTGCCTTACGTTCTTAGGGTACCGGGTTCGAATCCCGGTTGGAACAAATGTTTTTTTGATGAGCATGGACATTTGCTTCCGAGTCATGGATGTTTATATGTATAATAAGTATGTATTTACAAACAAAAAGTATCTATAATACACAATACATGTAAACGGGTATTTTCGCGAATTTTACCTTTAATATAAGCCCGACGTTTCGACCGGATCAGAAAAGAAAAAAAAAAGTATCTATGTAGTATATCAACTATCTGGTGTCCACGACACAAGCCTCGTTGCTTAGTGTGGCACTAGATGGCGCTGTGTGTAATGTCCAGCAATATTTATTTAATATTTATTTATTTATTTCACTAGTTATATTTAAGTCCCATCTAACAAGGGACCAGCGTATTACTGTCAACCGGACACAAATCCAGATACCGCGACTGCTACTGAGAAATTTCTGATGACAGGACCCAATTACCTTTGTCCAACCCGGGAATCGAACCCAGGCCCTCATAATCAGCAGTAGTGCTTACAACCACTAGAGCAACGGGATAATTTCATTTCAACTGCTTTAAAATCTCTTTATGGATTCTAGAGAGATTTTATAGACTTAAGATTATATCCATGTTTAGAGCATTGAGTTCACTGATGGATAAGTTTTATTGGACACATAGTTAATTAAAGATTCAATCCAGAACACATTCCCTAGTTAAACAGAGAACGAAAACCACTGTTTGTAAACTTTCAACCACGATGCACCAAGTTCAATCAAAGTTCAATTCCGATTGTGGTATAACTTACTACACTATTCTGCGGTCCTAGTACTTCGGGTTGTCTTGTAAATCAACCAAGTTATTATTGGGTGCAATTCTGGGGTAAATTGAATATCTCCGGAGTTTGTGCCCGAATTGCCAAGCTAGTTTACAACAGACACCATTCCAATATGCAATGTTTCCGAGCGCCGAGCGGTGCAATCTCAATGCATTGGAGACCGGAATATGAATGGCAGCTATTGTACCGAGTTCTAACAAGAAGTTAGAGGGTTCCCTGATAACATAGTCATTGGTTTTCTGTCTCTGTTTTCAGTGAAATTATTTTGTATTGAATTTGAGTATAGAAACCAAACGATTATAATCAATTTCGACGTGAGTTTGTTTGATTATTTGTTTGTCACACTGAACGGATTTCGGATGTGACTACAGATAGACCTAGGGTTAGGTCATGGGATATTTCCGACTGAGATCGGGCATAAGCTAGTACGTAATAAATCATGTTCCCTGTTCAATTTATCAATCAAAACACGCACAACTTATTTCCATCTGCTGTACTTTACTACCATTCCCACAGCAATTAATGAAAATATCTACATTTCAATATCAAGTGCCGTGTCACAGGTAATGGGATTGTGCAATCAGACGCTTTGCTCTGATGCAACATGCAAATTGCTCCGTAAAAATAAATGTGTTTCGAATCTGATTCCAAAGAAAAAGTGTAATTTAATTGGAAAATCGTCCAAATACACGAATTTTTTTCGTCGATTTTTATTTAGTGCATTTTTCGTATCGTGACTTTTTGGCACATTTCATTCTCAGCTCTTTAAAATCAATCTTTTAAACGTAATCGAAAACATGAAATTGGAAAATGAGTCCCGATAGAAATTGCTAAAATAGAAATTTTATGATTTTACACAGCCATTTTATTTAAATAATGATTTGAAAGGATTTCTATGGACAAAACATAGTTTTTATAAACCAAAAGCTTTTACTAAATTATTCAATTTTCATAAAAGAGTTCTCAGAATTTCAGGTTTCGTAAACCCATTATTTTTGAAGGGCCTCTTTGCACCGTAATCACATCTGGCATTAGATACCCTTCACACCTTATTCGCAGTTGATCGTAAGGGCCCTTGTAAGGGCACGCATGTCATTTTAATACAATATTGCTAACGACTTTAGGGATTGTGTCGTAAAAAGTATTTCAGATGAAGAAGGGAGACCCCATGGGAAATTTTGTGAGAACGCATATTTGTCTAATTCGTTGGCTTTTAACTTTTTGAAAGTCTGACAAACAGTCCAACCTAGTAACGGGGCTGTGGAGCTCAAACAGTCAGTAATTCCTTGTAAAATACTGGTTTTAGCTGCATCCAATCAGATTTTTGATTGGGAAAACACTAGCTAGCTAGATCGATCATTAACCTTATTTTCGTGATAATATCCCACAAGCATCAGTACCAGCTTGCACTAAGAAGGCTAATCCTACTTAGAAGACCATAACAAACTATGAGGATGATGGAAATTGGAATGAAGCCATAACATTGGAAAATGCCGCTGTTGCATCAACTAATCAATGCATAGAATACTTGGAATGCCGTTAGCGACGCATAAGGATATTATACAAGCAGTGACTAGCATGCTAACAGCAGTACAAATTACGAGATTATAGTATTTTATTTGTTTGTTTTTAATTTAAACTAATATAATAAAGCTGAAGAATTTGTTAGTTTTAATACAATATGTTGGATACAGGACTCTCTCCGATTAACCGCACAAACTTAAGGGTGGATGACCTTTCCGTGATCTATTAGTTCGGCGAATTAGTTGGGCGAAATAAGGTTAACTTGGTGACACAAGTGTCTATTTGACCTGCGACATTTTGTGACGCGTGTATTCACTACACTCGACTCTCGATGTTTCAATTTGCCACAATAATGACGCAGGGTTAAGTTAAACTGAAAGTTGTGCCTCTGATCCAATACTCACAGCTATACAAAATTAAACAACACAAAAATACTGTTACTGTAGATAAATAAATAAAATTGTATCGTTGAACACAATAGTAAGGCGCTTCCATAAATCACGCGACTCGAGAGCGCTTAGAACGCGCAGAAGTCTGTTCGCTAACTAAATATATGGGCGCGCCCGAACATGGAAACGCACTTATTGTGTATAATGATAGAGCTCATTTATGCTCTCACGCAATTGTTTCCTGAAACAATGTTTTCAAGGTAAACAGCTAAAATAAACCAAAATTGTAAGGAAGGCAGGGCCTGTCCTGACAATGTTCTAGGCAAAGACATTCTATCAAATTTAAAAAGGTATCGGATGAACGTCGAGCTACCGAAGAGCTTGTTTGTAAATCCTAGTCATTCAGTCAGTATCTAGTAGATATTCGAAACACTTCGAAAGTTGTAGCCAATTGTCTACGCCAACTAGTTTTTAACGATGTGAAACACTTAAAACACTTGATACTTGTTATTTTTTTAGTATGAAAAACTTACACCACCCATCAGGATAGTTTTTATTTTTAATTGGTAAAATCGGAAACATGTAACATCCACGAGCCCACTTTGAACCCGCGTGCTGCGCCCATTGCCACAGAAAGGAGACCTGAGAGACGCAAATTCAGCTTATAAAGCTAGGAGTTTTCATGAACTTCCCAATGATAAAACAAACTTTTATAGATAACGTAACTGACAAATAAACAATTTTATACTAATCCAACCAAATCTCTGCAAATCAACATTATACACCCTAGTCTAGTTCAATTGGTTTATAGATATAATCTGTCTAAGGATAACTAGATTTACAGATAATCATTTGTCTTCGGATCCCTCAAATTCAATGAAGCGTACATACCGATAGCTGCAGATAATACATATTAGGCTATCAATCAGCAGACTAACGGACTAATTGGAATAGCGCAGTGATTGCGCCGGCTATTACATGCGGACACTGTTGATTGCTTGATCGATGATGTAGTGCTATGTACTGTGAAGATGTAGGATGTAGGGATACTGTATGTGGGTGCATCCACTTGATTGGTTGTAGTTAGATTAGCGCCGATGTTGGCTAGTAGCACTGTTAGACACCAAACTGATTACCTCAGCAAATATAAAACGTGTTGTAAATCGCATTATGATGATTGAAATGCAGTTGGACAGGATACCCAGCAAGTTGTAGTGATGACAGTTACTGTTGGCAACTATAGTTTGGAAGAAGAAGTGGCAGCGAGATGGGTAGAAGACAGTACTACCATCGCGGGTAGACACTGAATGAGGCTGTTAAGGAAGCTTACCAAAAAGGGGTCTATAGCAGTGGGTGAAGGCGGGCATATTATGTTGATTACAAGTGATATTATATTTGATTTGACTCATCATTTATGTACACTATAATGCATAAATAAAACCTTAGATAAAACGAACGAAATTAATAAATGTTTCTAGTTTAATTCTACATCCTCTTCAGTATTTCTTTTATCCAACACGACTGAGTATAGCAAAAAAAAATATCAGTTCTGCGTAGAAAACTTTGACACAAGTACGTCGTAGCTCGATACAGTTCAATATAGATCACACTTTGAAGCCGTAGCGAGCTCGAAGTGAATGCAACAGGTAACCCTAGGGGTGGCGAGCCAGAAAATAAATCGTGCCAGAAAAATAGAATTGAACTGCTTGGTCAGTTACAATCTGGCATTTACGTGTGTAAATGCTTATATTATTATTGTAGGCCATAGAGGCACGTGTGTGCCTCTATGGCCAGGAATTGCAAGTGAAAGCAACTTCAGAGAAAAATAATGAAATAAATTGCTAAGAAAATGCCTTGAGTCACTCCTTGGAAACCACGACTTGAAACCAACCGACCAACCAAACCAACCTACACGAAGGAAACAAGTGACATGACGTAAAAGTCACGTCACATCACCTGATTTATGCATAAAAGAGAGCGCCTGCTCCTGAGGCGAATTGGGCATAAAGCTACCGCTCTGCAGCTGCAACTCAACGGCTTAGCTACGGACTTGTACTTTGCTTCGCTTTTTATGAAAATGCAGTTGTGATCGTCCCCTGCGCTAATTGGTCACGCTGCTTTTGTAACTGCTCTGCATCCTACGTAGCAGTTGACGGTCGGCTTAACATACTGGCCCGACAGTCTGGAAACGCAAGTCTCTACATCCAAAATGCGTTTCTCGCAAGCATCGTTATTGCAACCGAATGTTTTCGTTATTAATTAGCGATCGAAAGTTTGCAACAGTGTCGTTATTTATGTTAAGACTGCCGGCCCTGATTTGTTAAAACATTCTAAAAAGTCAGTATTATCTAAAACAATTTTAATATAAAACTATCTTACTGATTACAAAAGCCACTAATAAAGAGTTACGAGTAAACTTTTATTTAACGTCCATTTTGAATCAGCGTCATGTTTCCATCAAAAGAGAATTCAAATCTTTCCACCATTCATCATCAGCCTATTAACGTTCCCACTGCTGCGACACAGGCCTCCTCTCTATGAGAGGGAATGGGCTATAATCCACCACGCGGGCCCAGTGCGGATTGGTAGATGTCACGTCGTCGAATTTTTTGGTTCTAGGATATGCCGGTTTCCTCACGATGTTTTCCTTCACCGTTTTGAGAGCAGTGGTGATGAAATAAATTACACAAAGTAAGGCGCCTGTCTGAGTTCGAGCCCACGACTTACTGTTCGTAAGTCGGGGCCGCCACTACTGGGCCACCGCTGCTCTCAACTCTCTAATATTATTATTGCAATGGTGGAAACCATTGCAATAATAATATTCATCTTCGAAAATAGAAATATGTCAGGGTATTAATTCCGCACGTGGCAGCCCTGGGGGACGGAAGGCGACTTGTCACGCCGCCTGACGCCGCGCGACCGAGTTCTGCGTGACAGAACTATTTTATGTTTTTTTCCGGTTTTTTTCCTATCTGTGCTTCACGGCTTTTCTAATTCCCAGTTTAATAGCGGGATTTCTATATTTTGTAGCAAGTTTTCTGAAATGTAAAAATGCATTTTCACATGAGAACATCACGGCTGTAATCCCCGAGGTAAAAGGAAGAAGGTTAGGGAAGGGTAGGTTAGGTTTACCTCTACATAGTACATCTTCATTTCACAAGAAATTAATTAATCATTATTTTACCAAATAACATCTGGCCCTTGTACTTTGAATATGATTACACTGGTGACGGATTCTAGTGATCAATACTACTTGTAAAAGGAAAAAATAATATTGGTTTACAACAAATGTAACGCGCGTGTCCGCGGAGTGTTGGGCAGAGAGTCTGATGTACAAACACATTTTACCAGTTATATTTTAGTCTCACGCAAAAAAAGGCAACTGTATCCATTGGGAACAAAACCTGACTCCGGTATTCACTGGTATTCACTTTGCCCAGCCTCATTGTCAAAAGCAAGATCTTAAGCTCAACAATAGCGAATATTATTTGTTCACGCATGATGTTGACGACGTGCATATTTGCTATTACTATAGCCGTAGGCGTTTCGTTTTTTGGGCCACCTACCTACACGTCATGACTCAAAATTACCAAATCATCCTCGGACAGCCAATGAGAGGACCTCAAAGGATGCCATCGAAGAAGCACCAATAGGAGCAATTTATGAAGATTTCGTCGAACGTTAACCACTCGGGTTTTCTAGAATAACTAACCACATTTGAACCTCAACCTTGCTCTGTATAACTGCATTCCAAACCATTAAATTTTGAACCGTTTTCATATTGTAAAGTACTAACTCTCATTGAAATATACCATTTATATGTTGGAGAAACCAAGGAGTATCATTTCATCTAATCCACAACCACAAATTGATTAGGAAGGCGCCTGACGCATGAACATATTTATTTAAAAACAATATTTTATCTTCACAATCATTTAGCACATTTCGATAAATGTAAATCACGCTCTATCGCGATAATCTTGAGAAGATTTCAAGAGGACCCGACAAGCATCTGCTTATCAGTAGCATGTGTCGTCACCGGTTCCCTATCCATTTGCATAAAATTTTAAGACCTAATATAACTTGGCATACTTTTGTTACTACTAATTATATTTTCGCATAACATTATTTACGCATAACAGCTTACGCATAATTATTTTAAGCATAATTTATCTAATCATAATAATGATTAAGCATACCATTGTTAGGCATAAATTGATTTACGCATAATGATACTAAAACATAATTTTATAGGCATAACAAAGAAGCATAATCCTAAAATGTTAGACATACCCTAATTGGATATACCAATTTATTTTGACGATTGGAAAAAAACCATCTCTTCGAAGCAGGTAATACATAACATATTTTATTTGTTTTGGACATAGTTGATTGTGAACATATTATGTGAGTTTTTTCCCTGTAAGAAGCATGCAAACAAGCATACACCATGCATGCAGCAAACATGCAGCTTGCAAACATTTAAACAAGCATACACCATGCATGCAGCAAGCATGCGTGCAGCAAGCATGCAGCAAGCATGCGTTCAGCAAGCATGCAGCATGCAAGCAAGCATGCAGTATGCAACATACAGCATGCAATGTTTCTGTCACGGCTCCTGCGCTGCGGGGCACCGGCGGTCCCACGCAAGCTTATCGTCGCAGATGTGTTTTACGCTCACCACCACAGCTTCGGCTTGCTGGCCGGCTCCGCCGACCAGCCTCAGCTGCGGCGGCGAGCGTTAAAACCACCTGCTCCTCAACTCGCAGGCCGCCTCGCCCCTCCACGCCTACGCGGGCTTAGATTACACTCTAGGGGCAGGGCAGACAAGACTACGTGGAGTCGGTTTGGCAGCGATTCGTTTCTGTCACTAACTTTTGTAGCACGACTTAATGAATTTTTAATTCAAAATAAATACTTGAAAATAACTCAAATTTGATTCCGGTATTTATATTATTTGTATGCCTAAATACTATTATGCTAATAGTAATTATGCCTAGTAACATTATGCAAAATTCAATTTATGCCAAAACAAATTAGCCTTCAAGATGATTATGCCAACATAAACAGTATGCCAAAAAAAAATTTGGCAAAGTATTATTATGGCAAAACAAATTATGCCAAAACAGTTATGCCAAAGTATATTAGTAAAAAGAAGATTATGCAAAAAAAGGGATCCCGTCGTCACCATGACGGACAGAATCTGGACCATAGCTACTCAAGTATTTAAGATAAACCTATGCATGTGAAAAGTGAGACAATTGATTTAAAAGATAAAGATGATAAGATTGACATACCCGTGATTTGAGTGTGATACTTTGTGATGTTTATAGGTAAATAAGACTTATCGAAAATATGCCAAGGTTTGTTAAAATATCCAACCTTGATCTTCACCTTGGTAATATCATCTTACCTTTTACCGCTTATATAGCTACCCGGAAATTATAAAAGCATTTCTACGGTTTATGCCTTACTCAACTTTTTCACAAGTTTGGGTTAGTAAATATTTCTAGTATTTTTTGGTTAGATTATTGTTCACAATAGTTTTCCAATATAATTTTTTTTAAGTGAATGCTAAATGCCATAAATCACATTTAATATTGTATTCTGTTTTGGTTTGCTGTAATTCTAGAGAAAATGATTATGAACAAGAAAAGGCGGTGTGCTATTTTAACTGTTATTCGCCCAATTATATTTGAAGGTGGTACCAAGATTAATGTAGCCATCTCTTCAACATCACCAACCCTAAACGTTTGCAATTTCAATGCACCCTGTACTAAAATCTGCAAAAATTGTGTCGACGAGGATGGGATTCGACCCATGCGTGCAGAGCACATTGGATTAGCAGTCCAACTTAACCCCTCGGCCACCTCGTCTTGTGCTTACTATGTCTACATTCAGATCTGCTTGCACTTCACATCGTCCGCCTGTATTACCTGAAGGGTTAGGCAAATGTGTACCTAGGACTTCCACCCACTTTTTGCCAGTTTAATATTGTTTTAGTCCACTATAGCATGGGTAACAAGGCAGGAATATGATGGTGATAACAAGGGGTGAACCTATTGCCATCAAATGAATACAGATGTATACGGACATCGACCTGCTACTGTGAAATTCTTAATGTAAAAGTCCAGAACTTTTTGTCAACCCGGAAATTGTATCCAAGATAATATGCTCAACAGTTAAGTAGTAGAACTTGTGACCACAAAATTACTCGGGTTTTCACAGTGTTTACAAACTAAACTAACCACAAAACTATCTCAGCTAACTGAAACTGACCTTCAAACAACCATCAACCAACAGGGGATGTTTTACGATCCTCGAACATAACACTTGACCAGAGTAAACATCAAGTCTTTAGTATCTATCGTAAAGTGGCTCCCTCGATGACTCAGTAATTTGACCCAGCGGTTCAGGTGAGATTTTAACGGTTTATGCTTGGAGAAATGTTAGTGTTACCGTCAAATCTGTGTAAAGCTGAGCTGTTCGCCTGAGTGACCGTGTTTACTTATAGCTGGCTTATTACTTCGGTTTAGTAGTAGTGGGGTTCCTTGTGAAAGATTTAGTTCGTTGAGTGACTCCTTTTGCTGAAGTGGAGCAACCGCGTTTGACTTTGAAGTAACGCAAATCATGTAGCGGTAAGGTATAATAATATACGTAATTTTCTACGAGTATATAATATTACATTGTTAACTTATATATAACCAACTATGCAATAAATTGCACAAAAATTGGCTTTGCTCCTAAATAATTTATCATCTTTAGATCCCAAGTATTAGGTAGACAAAATGCATCCGAGACTCCAGCTCGTGACCTTTGAAATTTATACTAATCTACCCCCAAACAGAATAATTTATCAGACACAAATTATTTTGCTGTATCATAATTTATTTATAGCTGATCTCAAATGGGCTTAAAATATCAGTTAGATAAAATAATGACTTAATGGATTTCAAAACGCAGAATTACATATTTTGCAATAAATTGTATATTATGAACTTTATTTGTTTTTGGGACCAGCAGAACTTAATTTTTATACTACAGGTACATCAGTTAGAATCTAGTCCATTTAATGTGTTTACCTGTTTTATTTCATCATCATCATCATCATTTCAGCCGAAAGACGTCCACTGCTGGACATAGGCCTCCCCCAAGTGTCGCCACATCGACCGGTCCCGTGCGACTCGCATCCAGCGGATTGCTGCACCCTTCACCAGGTCATCGGTCCACCTAGTGGGAGGCCTTCCAACGCAACGTCTTCCAGTTCGCGGTCGCCACTCCAGAACTTTTCGGCCCCATCGGCCATCCGTTCTGCGAGCAATGTGCCCTGCCCACTGCCACTTAAGTTTGGCAATTCTTCGGGCTACGTCGGTAACCTTTGTTCTCTTGCGGATGTCTTCATTTCTGATTCGGTCGCGCAAGGAAACTCCGAGCATAGCCCTCTCCATTGCCCTTTGGGTGACTTAAAGCTTTCTGATGAGGCCCATTGTGAGCGACCACGTTTCGGTCCCGTATGTAATCACTGGCAACACACACTGGTCATAGACTTTCGTCTTGAGACACTGCGGTAGGTTGGACGAGAAGATACCGCGCAATTTCCCGAACGCTGCCCAACCGAGTCGGATTCGACGATTGACCTCTTTCTCGAAGTTAGACCTACCTAACTGGACCGTTTGTCCCAGGTACACATAATCGTCTACAACTTCGAGAGTAGAGTCTCCGATCTTGATAGGAGTGGGTGTGACATGGGCATTCAACATGACCTTAGTCTTGTCCATGTTCCTGTTTTATTTAGTTCACTGGTTTTATAATAAAAGCTAAATAAAATATTTGTAGTTGTTAAAATAATTTTGAAAAATAGTATCTCCAAGTTCATAGAGTCAGTTGCATAATATATGTCACCGCGAGGACACCTTTATGCTAAGCTTATTACATAATGTTATTGATTGTAACTAGTTAAATTATAATTTCTTATTCCATGAACGATAATACTGCCATCTGTGAGATACTCTGGCAACTATTATAACACCTGTGAGTGCTATTGACTAATTTCGCTTGAGTATCAAGAGCAACAGCGCCATCTGTTGGCTTGTGTTAAACAGTATCACTTGAAAATCAATTATCAAACTAAACTCGGTGTTTTAGCTAAAACTATCGCTATAATTAACATAAGAATATTTGTTTAACAACTTTAGGGTTTCATTCATATTAGCAATTAATAGTTAATCACTTGACATTATGTTTCTTTATGATACGGCGTTACCTGTCAGGGAAAATGGCGCCGACTGTGATTTTACCATCAATACCTGAATGCTTAAATTAAGTACGAGAACTAAGTAAGTCTCAATAATAGATTCCCAACTATAAATTAATAAGACTATTTTACACAGTGATTTATTAGTAAAAAGCTTTTGTTTAACATAACTGTCGTACATCACCGGAAATGTTCCATGATAGCACAGATTAAAGACTAAAAAGTAATGAGGCAACTAGTTTATTATTAATAATTGAAAACATGTTCAAATTGGTGAATTCTGTCATTATTTAATAGTAACACAATTATTGTAAAGTGTTTCAGTATTATTTGTGAGGCTGATTGAATTTACTATTGTAATAAGTTGCTGAACGGATATTGTGGTACTTCCGCTCACGCAGGCAGAATGGACGCGTGAGCGACGAGCAGTCATGTTATCGTAAGATTAGTAAAACAATTTAAATTGAAATACTAAGTAATTATAAATGTTTAGTGAAGTGAACGATTAGTTGTGAAAATGAGAGTGTAAGGAGTTTCTTCGTCCATTCTTCTCCTCAACCATAATACTCTGCGAATGGACGACTCAACTCTAGAAAGATAATAAGTTTCTGTACCTAAATGGTTTAATAGAAATAAACGTTTGGAGTTTGAGTCAAGTGCTGTGTGTGATTTCAACTACCCAGTACCCACCTACCTATCTACCAACAATGAAGAATCGTATCGCAAGGCGATGTGATAGATGACTGAAAGACAATATGGTTACTCTAGGCTTTCCCTGCCGTGATATATACATTGTGCGTCTTTTCGACTAAAAAACGATCGTAATGCTTGAAATCCAAACCTTCATGTGCTGCGTAAATCCTTATGCAGAACAAATGAAGGTTTGCCTTTGAATAATAAATTTCAGCATCCTTAAACTTGACTCCAGAAATAGAAACGTGAGTGTGGCGGAAGTACTTTTGTTCCTTATTTGCAAGGAACTAAGGAACTTGAAACTACTCGCTAAGGTAAAAGCAGGCATCCAACTTCGTTTTAATGGCAGCTTTTCACTTCTTGACAATAAGTGTAATGATCTGGTAATATTATGTCAAACGGGGTTATACTTAAAATACGTATGCAAACACACAACATTTAAAAACTCGCTTACTGTTTACTTTTTGTTACTCGGATAAATAACAAATCTTGCGTGTTTGATTTATCGCCATTATCTTCATTCATTTCAGTCGAATTAAGTTATAATTTATAACTCAGAAAGGCTGTTGAAATTCTTAGAATAAAAATGAACGGCGCAAGATCAATTATATATTTTTACCTGTGACAGTTTCCTGATAGTGATGTGAACGTCTGCTGACCTCTGAAAGGTAATCCGGGTTAAGATGAGAGGGGTAAACAAGCACGTACAACTCGAAATAAACCAAATATTGTCAAGTCATATAACAATTGAGATGTTATCTATATTAGACTCAACGTACCGCCACTTCAGTAAATCTTTATGATGATCATTAGCACTGTTTTCTGTTTTCCTTACAGCAATAATTTAAAGTGGTTCTTGTAGTTATGGAAATTAATATTGTTCATTGTCAAAATTATTGTATAGTTTTCGTAAATGCATGATTCTTCTCAATTAAAATGTCCTATATTTGTCTGTTTTGATATACAGGGTGTAAAAGACCTCATCACAAAGCCGTCAACCAAGCATACTGTACATCAAACTAAGTAACTTTACGCAAAAAGTATTGCTGGGAAACGACTTTCTTTTTTGGGGTGAAAAATCATGTTTTGTGGTAGAACTCAACGTAATGCACTCAAAACATTGTGCTGTTGGATTGAATAGTACGGGGATTGTAGAAGTGTTTATAGTAAAAATATTACATTAAAAACTTGTATTTAAAAAAAAACTTTTCAAAAAGTTGGAACTGAAAATGATCGCATGACGGGGAAAACAAGTGCCTTTCGGCTTCGTTAAGAGGTGTTTTACACCCTTTCTAATAGATATAAATTTTGGTAGTAACTTATTAAATGCACCTAGTTTTGAGCTCACACATTATCCTTATTGGCAAGTACCAAAAGTAAAAGGGCAAACTACTTTGGGTCAATAATTTTCGATTTTCCTCAAGTTATGTTAACTCTACGAAACTTAAAAAGGAGGATAAACTGTAACTAAAATGAACTTAAGTTGAAATTCTTATTTGTAAAATACACAGAATAGTGTGAGATAATATGTATAGAGTACCAGAGTTTTTGGGGATTAAAATCCGAGATGTTGATGATTTAATATCTAAAAGAGGTAGGTAAACAGTGGAAGTTTGGATTTTGGAGGCAATCTTCGGAACTACCGATCCAAATACGAAAATTTCTTCACTTTCTTCAGTTTTCGTTCGTTTCGAGAATACGAAAAATTATAAATTGTCATTTCTATTGACAATAAAATGAGACCTAAACGTTTCCTGATGTCCAATGTCGACATTGAGTGAATAGAAAGAAAACAACTTTGGTAAAATATAGTATATCCACATTTCACCAGTTTCGCAAAACCCTAAGGGCGAACTTATTGCCATCAACCGGGCACTATCAGTCAATCTCTGGAGCAGTCAATCTCTAGACATATCTATCTTAAACAATATTATCGGACAGTTTTATATAATATTTTATCAGAATGTTATCTCCCCAGTTTGTGATATCTTTATTCTCTAGTAGTATCTTAAAACGATAGATCATTGAAGCATTGTTAAATTCACAAATACATAGTTCAATGTACGTGTGAAAAAAGTCCAATGGACCATGTAAAGAAGGATGATACAGACGGTGCCGTAAAGGACTGCACAAACAGTCTAGCGTTTAGGCAGACATTAAGAAGGTGGCCTTGCTTACCAAATTGGAAAATCATCATCCAACTATGTAGAGGTTGGCTTCCAGTTTAGCCTGATGCAACTGAATAACAGTATTTTCAACCGACTTCCAAAAAAAGGAGGTTCTCAATTCGACTGTATTTTTTTTTTTGTGTTTGTTACCTCAGAACTTTCTACTGGGTGAACCGATTTTGACAATTCTTTTTTTATTTGAAAGCTGGTGCTTCCCGTGTGGTCCTATTTAAATTATATATTAGTGAACATCTGATGCTGATCTTCGGAGATATACAATGGAACTCTTCAAAAATAGACGGAAAATGTGCCGTGAATGTTGCAATCGCTTGGATGTTTATTGTATAAACAACATCGTGACGTAACATCACGCCTGTATGCTCTGAGGGGGTACGCAGATGTGTACAATACACCCAGATTTCGACAGTTCGTTCGTGTTCCGTGCACGCCTCAAAGAGATGTCAGCAAAAGGGACTGTTCTAAAGAGATATTGCAGCCCTGGAACACAAAGGGCTAAGAAAGAACATGGATGGGTTTTAGTCAGTAAAACTCTGACACTCCCTTCCGCTCCGCCCAGAGCGATAATTTGATGATTTCCCATCCGAAAAAAAAGGTATGTTAAGTTCCATATATTGGGGATACGCCTATTACCATGACATGTATTGTTAACAATGCCAAATAAATTCATGGCAAATATTTGGGAACAACTAAAAATGGAAAAATAAAAAACTTTTTTGCAAAAAATAAAACCGACTTCAAGAAACACAAAAAAGTGAAAAATAACTTTAGCTTCAGAAGTCGGTGACAAAAAAACGAAATCAATCAAACAAGAGTCACCGACTTCTGAAGCTAAAGTTATTTTTCACTTTTTTGTGTTTCTTGAAGTCGGTTTTATTTTTTGCAAAAAAGTTTTTACAAGGAGAAACTGCCTATTTGATCTCCACAACCCAGTTAGTACTGGGTAATACGATGACGTTTGATAAGACTGGTTGTCAGACTTTCGGGGCAGAGCGACTACTGTAACGGTTGTCAAAGATCTAAAAATAACAACCGAGACCAACGGTTTAAAAGATCGACCCGTGGAGCGGTTATGATTTAACTACGAGATTATAAAATGTAAACAACCTTATCTATTACAATATTCAAATAACTTCTTAGAAGATTTCCTTAAGAAGTTCGTTCTTAGAACAGATCAGCATGTGCTCCTGACCAGTACCACGTACAGTTCTGTCATCTGCGGCCATGCAACGTCAATACATATTATTATTATAAATCACGATTGATATCCATGATAAATAAAAATATTTTTGTTAGATGCAGACATTTGAGATTTACAATAGAATTTTGATCGTAGATAACAAGAAACAGTTGACAATGTGAAAGGTTGAGTGAAACTAAAAGTTTTATTCTAAAAAACACAAAATGAAGAATTCTACTAAATAGCGAGCTGTTGAAATTACAAAGTTTTAAATGAGTTCTTTCAGCAAGGACCAGGACCACTTGATGAACGACAGCAATTTGAAAGAAAGGACCTAATCTCAGGTTCTAACAGTTTTAAACCTAAAGTTGATAACATATTTCTGAGCTGAGCAACATTGTGGAGCAATAGGCTCACCGTCATTGATTTAAATAGTAAAGATACGGTCATCAGAACGTTCGCCGAAAGCGGTCGCCATACAGAAACACTAACGCCATCTATTAGAACTACTATGAACTACGATGTCAATCGGCGTGGTCTGCCCCTAGACGTAACCTTGTAAGAGCGGGTATTTTTCGCACCGAATCAGTAGGAAATCTGAAAATTAAATACGTATTTTCACTGTACTTATAGATTTTTACCAGTAAGTACATAAAAACACATTTTAATTTGCTTGTAATAAACAATAAAAAATATTTTATACA
The DNA here is from genome assembly GCA_905147715.2 of Xestia xanthographa. Classification (NCBI taxonomy): domain Eukaryota; kingdom Metazoa; phylum Arthropoda; class Insecta; order Lepidoptera; family Noctuidae; genus Xestia; species Xestia xanthographa. The sequence goes on from LR990649.1 coordinate 30,940,341, forward strand.
TATAAAATTAATTTTATGATATGAATTATTAAATCTTTTCATTTCATCGGCTAAAACGCGCGCCGCTGCAAAGTTATGTCTAACTTTTACGGGGCTTCGCGTCGTCTTTGCCAAACGTTGAGACAAATACGAAAGAAAATTGTTTTAAATAATGTTAGAAGTTGATATAATATTTTTTTTTTAACTTACCGGTGATAAGAAATGTTATCATTTATTTTATTGTGCTTTTTGTCGTAGTTCACGCATTCTTTCACGACACAACTTGGCATTTTTGCTTGTAAAATTTACGACCGCTCCCGAAGACAGCCGAACGCGTTCTAGTTTAGTTCGCTATAGGGAAGACCATTTTGGGACCACGTTCGAGGCGTCATTGTAACATGCGGTCCACCCAGTCCTTACGCAGTAATATATATGTCAATGCTCACCGTCTATTAGATGGGACTTAAAAATAACTGATGAAATGTGGGTGAACTGTGGGTGGGGGTGTGTAGAGTTGGGCAGAGGTAGTCGTGATGTTATGTTTTGAAGTAAAGTTTTGAAGATTCATTTCTTAGTTCGTTACCCGTCTTAGTTGTATTTCCTATCTCATTTTAATTCAGCATAAACCATTAAAATCCCCACACAAACGAATGCTCTTCAAACTTTAAATTGTTTTGCTGCAGCCGAGTCGACCCGTCTCCAACAGCGCTTTGCAAAACAAATCTCAAAGACTTGCACTGCACAAAACTGCATCAAAGGACAACGCAAATTAATATTCCTAACAATCACACGGATATATCCCTAGTAAAGGACGAAACTCAAGATTTTCGAGACCATTTTCCTCTGCATTTTCGTATATTTTTCCTTAAGAATTAGATGGAAGATTGATTAAGGAAAAGCCTCTAAATGGTGACAAATATCTTGAGATAAGCAAATAAGTGTGGTTAGTACGTGACCAGGGTAGATCCGAGGCTCATTTGTTTCTTTTTTCGTGGATGACAGAGTTGTACGTAATGATTATGTGAGGATTGTTTGTGAATAGAATTATAATATTATGATAGGTTATGACGATGCAACGATTAAATATTTTTTTGTTGTCAAGGACACTCTATTAACAGCACTGTTGTTTTTTTTTTTATCTCAGCTTGTAAATAGCTTGCAAATTAGCTTATCAACTAGCCATAAGCCTATCGCTAGTTGCGCCACAACACGATATCCTTCACCTTTCGCGTCTTTAATAAGACGTTTTTAATAATGTCCTCGGTTCATCTAGCTGGAGCTCGTCCCACGCTTAGTTTTTAATTGCTACATTATAGGTATTATTTATAAGGATAGATGCGGTACTTTCACAATATCTAATCACAAAACGTGGCTATTATTATTATCAACTAACACCCCATCAATGCTTAAAAGATATAGGTGCTAAATATAGGAAAACATTGCAATTAATAACAACAACACACTCTCAATGGGTGAAAATGGGAATTATCAATATTTCCCAACACGTAGTAATATTTCAAGTGGATGACAAATTAATTCGTTCAACTATGTAGTAAAACACTTCTCCAGTCCGTTAGTAGTGACCATAGGGTAGTGACATTCAATGTTATCTTATTTTTCGTTACTATTACTTGAAGTTCTTGCACCGTTATTAAGTTTCAGTTTCATCCTATTTCTGGCAGCAAATGTGTCATTTTACAGTGACTTGCCAAAGTAGATCTATCAGTTGTTGAGACGGTCACATTATGCCTCTAATAGGTGACGTTTCTATGATAGGACCATATCTGTACATGCAAATCGGACGAGATCAGTTACAATAGTGACAAGTATAATTCACGTTAACTAAGATGATTGTACTGTTACAAGCACTAAAATGTACACCTACACTTAAAGACTTTAGGTCGTTACGAATATAGCATTTTAGAGCCCATAATATTCTGAAGTATGTCTTATTTCAAAGTTGAAATGGTCTTTGACGTGATAACGTCTTATAAATCGATGAACACCGGCTGCACGCACCGTTCAGATATGTCACACCGTTCAGATATGGCGATCCAGCCCAAACCCTTGGACCTAGAAAATTGAAATTTTGCACAGTGGTTCCCTTTACAATGTAGACAAGGAAAAAAGAAGAAGTTTTTCGAAATTCAACCCCTAAGGGAGTTAAACAGGGGATGAAAATTTATAAGAAAGTTCGTCAGTTTAAAGTTAGGATCTTAAAATTTTGTGTTAAGGCTGACGATTGAAAATTAACTTATATGAATCTCAGCGTTTTTGATAATTCCACCCCCAAAGGGTAAAAAAAGGGATGAAGTTGTGTGTGGAAAGTCCTTAATTTTCGAAGTAAAAATCACAAAATTAGGCGTATGGTTGGAAGCTAACGCAACGGTGTTGTTAGAATTTCATTCCTTAAAGGGGTGAAAAGGGGTGTGAAATTTTGTTTTATAAGTTAAATCACTAATATCATAAAAAAATTACGTTATCACGTAATATTATCGTCCGTAAACCGACTTTACAGACAACCATTTTTTTTACGAGAAAAATGCTTTTAAATTTTGCTATTTGATACAATATATGTTATTGCTCGTGACTGTACCATCAAAATATTTACGATTTAGTAGTCGTGATACCCACGAGATCTTTATGTGATAGATAGCTTTATATTGTCGCTTATCAGGCAATGTTTGAACTTAGTTCTCAACTCAATTATTTAAAACATTAGTTTATTCGACAGTAACAGTCTAGAGCACTGATAACTCGTCTAATCTTACAAGTAGGCTGTGTGCTGGTTGCAGCTTATGTAGGATTACGTAGATCAGATCATTCATACACTTAGGATTGTCTTGAGAGTTGGTCATGAAACAGCAGAAGTTTATCGGTCACTAGAAGGTTCAAGTGCGTCAAAGTGCGTCTGAAAACGCACGCGTGATAAATGAAAACTCCTAGTGCGGTAACAAGGTTTTTATCGTATTGTGACAATCTTCATCTTGGCATATCAATGGAAATGTAAATTTATTCGGCCCTGAATTTGTGAACGACTTTAATTAGTGTAATTAATATTGTTATGAAATATAGTATCTAAAATACTTTAATTGTCATAGCTTTACTTGTCCATTTATGGAGTTACATTGTAGTAAACAAGCATGATAACAGAAACCTATAAAGTATCCACTTGCACAACCTATACAATAAAAATATATCATGATTCACTTCAGGTGCAAACATTTCAAGTGGTTGTTTTTGCAATGTAAGTTATTCTAGTGATACGGGAAATGAAATAAAATCACTTCCATAGTTATTTCTAATAAGAGAAATTACGAACATTGTTTTTAAAATGTATGTACGAAAGATAACAATGCTAGAGCAGTATGACATTTCCTGTCTTTGATAAATATTATAGATAATCACTAATAAAAATCATAGATTCGATCATTTTATCAAGTCTGGTTAATATGCTAACGCTATAGATAACATTTGGTTTTTAATGTTAAAATTTCATAGAACCTAAAAATACTACTCTATCATTACCAGGTTATCTGACATTACATGACACAAAGGTCCAATTATTTGCCCCAAATACATAGTTACATTTTCCTGTTGCCGGTAATGCAGGAAAAACTCAGCGCCTTAGAAGCAATTGGTGTCAAACATCAGGTACTGTTGTAGTTAGCATGACTGCGTTTAAAGGGGCAGTCCTAATGAGATATTGCAAATGCAGGCATGTAGATAAATTTAAATTCGACAATGTCTAAAGTAGATACTACACTGGCTCTATAAATTACTAATTGAAAAAATCTTGGCTAGCGTATCAATATACCAAATACAAATTTAATCAATCTAGGTTGATAATTGGTAATACACACTTGGTGTTTGCATGAAATATAGAGGCTACAATTTGTTACTCATTTTATTGGTTACTAAATTCAAATCTTACTTCTCCTTTCTAGAGAAACCAGAACAGCATTTATCAAGAACAGAGGGATAATCACAGTTGTGTTTAGCATAATTGCCTCCGGTTCTCACAACCAGCTGAGGGCCAGCTCTAACTGAGAGGGAATTAACTTCTCTCCCGTTTGTCAGCGTCACTGCTGCCCGAATTAATGAGATGAACATTTAATTAGCAACAAAGTTTTCTTGGAAAAAAAAAATGGTTTTAGGGTGCGAGATGATTTACGCGAGCACTCAGAACAATGTAGAATTTTTTAATCAGCGCGCAATGCTAGATTTGGATTTTTTTTCTATTAAACATTTAAAACAACAGCCCATAACGTCCACTGCTGGACATAAGCCTCTCCCATGATGGGAGGAATATGCCGTAATCTCCACGCTTGGCAGGCGGATTGGAGATCGCAGTGATAAAAGACTAACAGAAAACGCTGCTGCCCATTCTCTGGTCTACGGAGGCGCAAGGTGTTCTGCCTCAGACATTAGTCGCCTTATACGACACCCGGGAGTGTAATGGGTTGGTTCCATTCTACTCCTGTATTAATAAATAATTAATTTTAAATCAATAGCGCTAAATACCCCCGCACCAGCTTTGAAGCATATTGCTATGACAGATAATTATGTATCTGTAGTTTGTCTTTCCACAGTTTATTGTGCAACAAAATAACTAGAACAGTTAATTTACACAAATAACGGTAAATTTCTGCGGTTATGTCAGTTCTAAATTTATATTAGTTTTTTTTTTTCAACTTTTTAGTATTCTCTCGCATTGCCAATTGTCTGTATTTATTATAATCCGCATGTAAACCCCTATTCAGTTAGAGTATTTTAAGACCCGGTTTTTAGAATCTTTATTTTTAAAACAATGAAGCCCCCATTTCAATTAAAAAAAAAAAAAAAAAAACTGTAACCATGTGTTTTAAACATGTTCGTAAATTAAATTGGTATCGCCTAAATCAAGCTCCACCCTTATACCAAAGAAGTATGAAAGTAGGGTCAAAGAAAATCTGTTGTTTTGTTGTTAATTACCTCAGTAGGGCTTCCGACTAAATGTTTCTGGAGCAACCCGAGCGGTCCCAAGTCCCCAAGTCCCCACTGTGATTTTATTTATTTCTTCTTCGAAGAAACGAATTGTAAATTGTTACAGCTTGGGGTCATTGGGTTCATTTGGGTATTGCGTCAGAATAAAGTTACCTTAGTTACCATCTTTCACTGTCTCGGTAGCATTATATCTCACGAATACTTGAGATTTTACGCAAATTCTCCAACATAAAATATAGTTATCCCAAAACTAAAAAAAAACCGGCCAAGAGCGTGTCGGGCCACGCTCAGTGTAGGGTTCCGTAGTTTCCCGTCCGTCACAATAAGTGTTCCCACTTATGAGTTTAAAGGTGGGTATCCATTACCTATGTAAAAATGCTTGCATATACGAATATACTACAAACTTAGTCCAGAAATTATTTTGTACAACTTTTTGTCTTTTTTGTACAAAAACTGTTGTTTCCATCAAGTTCAAAATGATTTTCCTAGAAAGTCCTTATAAAGTTCTACTTTTCAGATTTTTTTCATATTTTCTAAACTTATGGTTCAAAAGTTAGAGGGGGGGGGGACACATTGTTTTTTACTTTTGGAGCGATTATTTCCGAAATTATTGACATTATCAAAAAATGATTTTAGAAAACCTCTATTCATTTTTAAATACCTTTCCAACAATATATCACACGTTAGGGTTGAAATTAAAAAAAAAATCACTTCCCACTTTACATATAGGGGGGCTACCCTAATAAAACATTTTTTTCCAATTTTTATTTTACCACTTTGTCGGCGTAATTGATATACATATTAATACCAAATTTCAGCTTTCTAGTGCTAACGGTCACAGAGATTAAGCGAGGACGGACGGACAGACATGGCGAAACTATAAGGGTTCCTAGTTGACTACGGAACCCTAAAAAGACTCTTTAAAATTATGTTGGGGTCGGCTTCTAGTGTAATATGATGCAGCTGAAGACCAGTATTTTATTTACAAGGAGTGACCACCTATGTGACTACCAGAAACCAGTAATTACATGATATCCCAGCTAAGACTAGTTGTCAGACTTTCAGGCTTCAACTACCCGTAACAACTGCCAAACCCGTAACAAATGACAGCCGGGACCAACCGCCTTAACGTACTTCCGAAGTACGGTAGCGATGTCAGTATGTAATGGATCCATCCCCGGACGGGACTCGGTAAGAGTTGCTTAACCTTATCATTTGATTGATACCTATAAACTGAATAGTATATCAACATCACTACTGAATATCGACAGATTGTGAAACATCTCAATCTGATGTACGCTCTCGTGTCGATGTGACGTCACACGCGTCAAGTGCACTACAGTACTACACTGGTAAAGTAGGATAATCTTCACAACATGCTATTTGTTTGTCAAACATAGAAATTACGCTCCGCTTCGTCTCTCGAATTCGCATAATTTTTCGAGGACTTGGTAAAACAATGAATTGGACTGAATTCGTAGTGCTCGTGTGAAGTATCATAACTCCTGAAAATAGAAGGACACGATTATAACTAATCGTAGCACCGATTTCGTAACTTTATTTTTCTTTTGTGTGAGACCTCCAAAAGGCGCCTGAGCTTCGGGGATAAGACCGGGGAGTGTTTATAAATTCCTCACAACCCTCGTAACAAACCATCAATTAAACACAGGTTAATTCACTTGCGTGCTAACCGATGAAACTGAGGCAAGTTTCTCACTGCCATAGATCTTAATGTTGTGGTTTGATGCTGTCAGTTTAAGTTCGATTTTCGAGATGTTCGAGATTCGATTTTTCGTTGTGAATAAGTTTGTGCCTTCCTTGCTGCTTACATTTTTTTTTAGTTAAAATTTTCAAATCCACCACAAACCTGCAACACACACGCATGTATCTAAGTGAGCGATATAAAGCCGTGAGTTAGCGTCGCAGGCGCATAGGCGAAGTGCGCGCGCGACGCTCACTTCCTGCCCGTGTTGCCTTGGCGAGCGCACACGGACACGACTACATTACGATACTAGTACGATAAACTAACGAACTTTGAGAAAACAGTGCTGTGTGTGAGGTGAAAATGGTTGATAGTGAAATTCAAGATGTTGCGGCGTTGAAGCCGGGTAAGATAAAAAAAAAAACGTTTTTTTTTTATTCTATTACCGATATTCTTAATTGCTGACTCAGCTCAAGTCAAGCTCGACTTATTAGACACATTGACAGTTATAGTTGGTTTATAAATTGACATAAGCGCCCACAATTGGAGAGTTTTCATAAGGAATCCTGTCTTTGAGAATCCGCCCATTGCGGCTAAGAATACGATTTGATGGGCGTTTTGAAACTGAGTCTAACCGAGTTGAGCAATTGACTCAAGACGGGACTTGGAATGTTGTACCTATGTACCCCTGTATTGAAGAAGGAAGGAACAGACATCAATCAATTGACTATAAGGAACTGCAGCAAAAATTACCTATATGTTTTTGTACTTAATGAATATCTTGAATCGAAACCCGACATATAACAATTTCATACTCCTCCGCTATTCTTTTCTGATTAATTTCGTTGCGTGATCCAAGACAGTCAAATTGTTTCTCTGGGACTTCACCGAGCTTCACTCTGTCGGCGCTCTTCTGGCGGTCGCCACTGTTGATTCTGGCTTTCAGGATTCCAGTGGTGTGAGAAAAGTGTGACGGGCTTGCATAATAAAAAAACTTTCGTCAACTTTACAGTGAATATTAAAATTCAAAGTGGAACTTTCTGATAGTCTATTGCGTCAGCTATTAGGATCATCTTATCAGCCGTAAGACATTCACTACATGCACATAGGCCTCCTCCAAAACATCACCACATCGTGTGGTCTTGTGTAAATCGCATCCAGCGGATTCCTACTCTACCAGTAATTTCGCAAATAATTGCAAGTGTACTCAAAATAAAAAAACTTTACTGAAAAATAAATATTTGCGGTTCTTTTGTTTGTGATGTGCAGTTTTATCGTTTAGCTATGATGTTTACATTTACGCAATTTATTACGGATTATCAGTTGTTTGATTACATTGAGTCTGTTAGGATTAGTTACAACAAATTATCTTTTATTGGCGATGATCGGTGAGAGATAAAGTTTATTGACGTCTCTTTTTCACACATTTTGAGTAAATTTTTACTAAATATGAATCTTCTTGGTATAAGTTCATGTGAATTATTTCATTATTCTCGCTTCTGTGCAAAAGTATTAATAATTAAACAAATAGTAAAAGTAATGTGAAGTGTAGTACCTAGTATTTTGTTTTAAAATGTGTTCCTTTACAAACACCTCACTAAGTAATTTCGAAAAATACACGAATGTTTCTCATGTAACTACTTCCTCTACATTGTTATATGAAAATGAAAACACTATGTTCACCTGAATAAACAAAAATTGTAATTCATTACGATTACACGAGTTAAAAGACCCAAATTGATCAAAATATTCTCAGACTAGCTGCTGTTTAGAACGTAGGTAGTTATTACGAACAATTTTGTGTACTTTGCACATACTGGACCGAAAACTGTTCAAACATACATTCAGAGCGTTACGTTATTATACGTTCACAACCAAAACCTATAAAATGTATCCCACAAATTTCACGATTACTTTACAAAAAAACAAAAATACACATATCTGCCTCTTATTGGAGCCGTTCGGGTCAATCTTCATCTTAAGCCCTCTAGGTTGGTCCGTCGATGGGTGACCATCCACTACGTACTGTATTTCCTCCGTTCCTCGGAAAGCACTTTAAGCTGTTGGTCCCGGCTATGACAGTCGTTACAAGTAGTCAGTGGCCCGAAAGTCTGAGAACCGTCTTACCCAGGGGTGTCGTATTGCCCAGTTTTAACTGGGCTGGGTTTTAATAGGCAGTCACTATCTGCTACATAATGGTATTCAGCTCCATCTCGTTAGACTGGAAACCGACTCCAACATACATAGTTGGAAAAAGGCGAGGCAGATGATGATGTGCCACTTATGGTTTCATAACAAGATTGTGTAGTATTTAAAATTTCAAGTGGATTTAAAGATATACCAAGTGTATAAGAAGCAGTCATCATCGTCCTAGCCTTTTCCCAACTTTGTTGGGGTCGGCTTCCAGTTTTACCGGATGCAGCTGAATACCAGTATTTTACATGGAGCGACTGCCTATCTGACCTCCACAACCCAGTTAGTACCGGGTAATACGATACCCCTTGGTAAGACTGGTTGTCAAACTTTTTGGGCCACTGATTACCTAACGACTGTCAAGGATCGACAAATGACAGCCGGGACCAACGGCTAACGTGCTTTCCGAGGCACGGAGGAAACTCGGTATGTAATGGGTGGTCACCCATCCACAGACCAACCTAGGCAAGCACGGCTTAACCTAACGATCGACCCGAGCGGCTGTTATTATTTAGCCACGAGCTCCTCAAGTGTATAAGAAGCAAGCATGTGTGTAAGTGTATAAGAAGCAGTATCTTCCGAAAATCGTCTATAATAATAACTGCCTCGTCGGTCTATTGATCTCTGCTCACCCGGGTTTCATTTCCAGGTTGGGCAAAGTGTTATTGGGTTTTTTCATCAGGAATTTCTCGGTAGCACCCTAGTCCCTGGTTGATGGCAATAGGCTCGCCCACTATTAAATTGGATTCAGACATAAACGGCTAAATGTGACCCTTACATCTAATATGTCATGTAGGTAAACTTTAAAAGGGAAATTGATGTTACATTAATATTATGTATTAATTTATGTGGACGAATTTTTCAACGCCCTGTAACCCTTTTTGATACTTGTAAATATTTTTATTTCTATTATAGAGTTAGTATGTAAATAATGTAAATATTATAGAAAATAAACATTAAAAAAAAAATTAAATTAGAGTATAATTTTCACCATATTTCTTTGTAAGTTATACAAACAAAAAACCAAGAACAACACGAACAATATCTTACACAAGACTTACACTTGTTATGTAAACAGACAGTTTCAGACCTTCGAACTCATAGCAATTTCAAAATTGCATATCGTTGACCTGAATAATTCATAATAGCTGTCATACTACTGCTACTCCATATCTCCACAAAAGATAACACTTAGTGTTAAGAGCTCGATGAATGTTTACACATTCGTAAGAACACATTGTGAAAGCCATGCTTTAGTTTTGTTACCCGCGCGTTTTGTTTTGTTGCTTTTACGAGTACCCGCGGCATTGCTCGCATAACCATTCGTGGACGAGGTAGCTTTTCACTAGCGAAAGAATTCTTCGGAATCGGATCAGTAGTCTCGAAGATTAACCTCTACATCAATATTTACAGGAACACAAATTTTACCTCTTTATAATTAGTATGGATAACTAAGCACAATCAGCCTATTACTGTCCCCACTGCTCGGACACATTAGCCTATTCCCTCTCATAGAGACGAGGTCTATGTCCGGTTTGTGGGAACACAGGCTATCTCTCTGTGAGAGCAATTCACGGGAGCCCTGTACCGGTGGGTGGATGCACATCTTCAAATTTTCAGTCTAGAATGTGTTGGTTTCCTGCCGATATTATCCTTCATAATTCTTAGCTCAGCGGTGTTGAAGTAATTTACATAAAGTGTCCGGCTGGGTTCGAACCAAAGTGTCCTAAAGTATTGTTCAAACATGGAGATTGTTTAACGGTCACTAATGGCCGCTGCCCTTTTAAATAGACATCATCATTAGTTACTGTCGAGCCCCATATTGCGAGGAAACGATTTGCAATGGGATATTGTGCTTATATATTTTAAGTTTTCAGTGTTTTGACTATGGCTAAATTAATAGTTACCAATGTTGGTCGTCTAAGATTACATACATTAGTAGCCTATTTGTGATGAATCAATTGTTGTATCAAGAAACATGTAACAGCATGCAGTTTGAAGCATTATTATTATAACACGACTTAGAATATAAATATTATGATTTAAAATCTATGTTGTTGCTAATAAAGTCTTAATTGACTAAATTAGTGGCACAAGTCAGATTTCATAAATTAAAAGATGGAAATATAAACAAAATTAAACTCTAACTTGCATTCAAATTTAAACTGATTTATATCTCACAGTTTTCCCAAAAGCACCACAACAAAGAATTCGTTCAGCGTGGTTTGTATTGAACAGTGCGGGTGTCTTGTAAACAATCCACAATGGTTGCTCGTTAGTACTGCATTTATTTGTACTTCTTGTTCTGAAAGAAGTTCGTCCATTGTGTAAGCAATGGCCATTTCACAATCCACTTCAGCCCTCTAAAGAGTTTCTCCAACCAATCTTTGAAAGAAATTTGTTTTGATTTCCAATTTCCATTTCAACATGATTTGCATGAATAGTATTTTATAAAATCCAATTAACAATATTTTATTCATCGGTTTCATTTATTTGGTTTCCGACCAGATGCAGTTTGTTATAAAATTAGTTTTCATCAACATCCAGTAACTATTTTGTATTTTAAAGTATTGTTATTACACGTACTCCATGATTATTAGCATATTAAACAGATTTGGTATTATTTTGTTTAAATTGACAGAAAAATAACTAAACTTGAATCATTAATTCATTACGCTCTCAACAATCAAAATTATTGAGTCGTTCATCAACTGGTCCCACATGCCTACGGCCCATTTGGGATGAGTTGATGAAAATAAATAATATTTTCGACATTAAAGGTTGTCACAATCACGATTCGAATCAACGTTTACCTTTTTAATGTCCACAAATCTGATAGCGAAAACATTAAAAACTGTTTATGGAAGTCGATAGTGATATCGATGAAAGAAATGACGAAAAAAAACTTACAATGAGAGCACTAGGCATTCTGTTCTATTGTCAAGAACAACACTATTGTAAGGAAACCTATTTGTGCCTGTATATCTATTTTTTGGTAAAATACGTTTTTAGAATGAGTAGTCAAAATTGCATTGTCTAAAATACGGCCACGCATGATTTTTAGACCCATTGTGACTGCCGTGTAGAGTTTTGTGTGTGCATGGTATGCGTGGTATACAATGCTCTTCTAGTGTGTCATTTGTAATTTAGTTCCAATTAGATAAGGACCAATCGATGACAATACATTATTGACTACTGAAATGATAACTTAATCGTTTTAACTTCGCAAAGTTTTTTTTTTATAGCGTACTCACGGTAATGGTTCATGCTGTAATCGTATTGTTTATGTAAATGTTGGTATGTGAAGTGGAATGTTTGACAGTAATTATAATAAAATCTGCAAATTTTGCGATACAGCCTGTCTATTTTATTTAGAGCAATTTGGAGTATTTTTTTATGCTATTTGGAAAATATTCACATAGACATGCTTTTGGAATTTGTGCAACGGAAACTAAAATTATATACTGACGCAGCTTTAGTGTTTTTTCTCTACTACAATATTGGATACAAACAAGTATTGAACCATACAAACATTTTTTTAATGAAATAATGCCTTGATCATTATCCTTATCGAACAAGATCTATGAGATAACATAAAAACATAAGCTTGCATGTAATCACCATTATAACAAGCAAGTACTATAATTAAAGTGACAATAATTATTAAATATTGCACTTTAGGAAGTTAGTACCTGTTCGCCTTTGGAGTAACATCGTAAAAAGTATGTATCCTTGCGGTACTCCCGGAAGCAACATTTACATAATTAATTGCTTGGACGTTAGTAAAGCATTTGACACTGTATAGTAGCACATATTTTTTATTGGTGACGACCTTAAGGTGACATTAAAATTGAGTTCAATACTTTCTTTACTTGTTGAAATACAAGTTCTAAGGTCGATTTGACTTAATAAAATACTACCTGTCGCCCGTGACTTCGTCTGCATGTATTTTTTAAATATAAATCTATAGTATGAAAAGTAGATTTATAGTATGAAAAGTAGCATAATTATGCCCTTGTCCAGGTGTCAGGTTTCCAACCATAATGTATTTCATAAAGATCGTTACAGTAGTTTGGTGTAAAAATGTGCATGTAGTATAGTAAACATTGACTTAAATAAGGATTACTGTTGGTAGTAGTTCTTTGGGTCTTGCATCTCTTCTTCTCCCTGTCCTTGTCCCATGTTACTTGTGGTCGGCGCAACACGTTTTGTTCTTCCATTCTCCCCCGTCAACCATCACGCAATCATTTACACCGGGATCTTGCATCGAGTTCTACAAAATAATACCACATGAAATTGGATATCGTATCAGAAAATAATCACTCGTCGTTGATATTGAATAGCACCATAATACATATATTTATCTTGATCAATCTTGTCGTATTCAGCTGTGCTAACATTCCCAGCGAAAATGTTACCTTCAAAGTCATATTCCCATTACGTGCGATTGGAACGCAAATCGGAAAATGGAAGCAAAATATACGCAACGTGTATCATTTGAACGTTGTGCCGTATTTCATGATTCAATGTCGGAAAAGAATGGCTAATGAGTATCTGATGGGAGCTAGTCACGTATCCTCTACCTGTCACTACACTCATTATAAACGTATTTTATTTTTGTTGTTGCTATATGACATCTTCCTGCACGCTACTCTTCACTAGTAGTAATCTTATAAAATGGTTACTTTACAATTTTAGGTGTATTCGGATCGCCACATTTAGTTTACACATATGGCTTTCAGTCGGCTCGTCTCGACTGGCAAACTCGTCTTAGTTTTTTTCACCAGAGTTTAACGAAGTATGAACCCAAATAAAAGTTACGCAGTAGTACACATTAGGCTTAATTTAAACTTAGACTGATGATATGAGGCTTACCCAATATGCGTAAAACGATTTCTCCAAAAATAGTTTCGACCTTTAAATCTTCATAACCAGAGCAATATTCAGAAAAGTTGGTTTCGCTTACTACGTGAGGGGAGCATATAGCGATAAACAACATTTACCCGAATCACGCTTTATGTAAAGTGAGGTAACATGTTAGCCTCAAAACTAGCCCGATCTTTACCAAACTCATCTAGATCGAATATTAAGAGGCTACAAATGTTGCTTTTAGAGGTTGGGTACCATAAAATGGCTATATCACTGGCTAAATATTTATGATCTGTATATTTTTGGACCTTAACGCTTTTTCCTAACCATAATTTCAGAGGAAGAACTGCTTCAATTCTCATCTGACTTAAATCTCCTGAACTAAAAAATAACATCAATTTAATATATAATGTATGAATTGGATAATTTAGTGATAATATTTTAATTTACTTTTAAGTTTGTGATTTGTTTTCATTGAATTGTAATTGTATTGTGTTTTATATTTAATTAATTATGTAATTTTTTATATTTTTTCTATGGATGATTATAATCTGAAATAAACGTTTAATAATAATAATAGTTATGTCATCCATCAATAAACCATCTTATCGTACGTAATCGATCGAGAAACTATCATCTTCGGGTTAAACGGAGCCAATTTCCAGGGCTCGCGCAAATCATGTAGAAACTTTGAAGGGCCCGAATCCCTTTACATGTTCCGTAATTCTGGCAATTTGTGAGAGCCGATAATGGGATGACCAATTTCAGCCGAACGCTTCTGATGTAAATCCTGTTAGTGATGATTTTGGAACATGTTAGTCGCGGTCCTTTCTACATCGACGCTTTGATGTTTAGCTGTGTTTATGCGTTCAATTGACTGGTATTTTTTGTTTTTTTTTTTGTTTGTAGAATGCCGTCGATTTGTATAATATTACCTGTCACGGCCATAAAACTATTTTTTTTGCTAGAAAACAAACTGAGTGCGGTTCCTTTTAATTTGTCTTGTCTGTTAGCCTCTAGTAACCTGTTTCGATGAACACCTTAAGTTGATGGTTTTGCTTGTCACGTCATTACTGACTTCAAAAGAGTGCGAGTGCTAATAAATAGATTAATATCATTTAACTTCCTGAAGTATCTTCATGCCCGCAACCTTTTGCAGTTCTCATTCGTCGGTCAATCATGACCATTGTATAATTATCCTCCATATAGTTCATTATCTCATGAAGGCCAAGGCCACCCATGTAATGTGTCGTCTGGTCACGCGCATGACTCATAAACATCGGAACCGATGACTTCCGATGTCCTCACGATGTGCCACATTTACCGGCTACCGAGGAGTTACCGTGTCATCGTGCATGCATTGCGCACCTTGGTCGTGGGAGACTTGAATACACAATTTGGTTCAGGTAAGATATTCTAGATGCGTATTGTAGCATTTTTATGAATAATGCTTAATTTTCTCTACATTTCATATTTCGATGGGGTAATTTGAATAAGATAAAGCTCACCAAATATATGTTGAATTATTTGGAATATTATTTTTAAATATTTCAAGCTTATTGCTGGAATTAGTGTTATATCAGATCTAAAACAAAATCTTTGTTATTGCCCACAATTACCGCGATAAGATCGATCAGCACTAATCAGCGTATTACAAATGGGTGTGATTATCGGCGCGACTGTCAGCTGTCGGTCTGGGTCAGTGTGTGGAGAGCCTAACATTAGGGAACGCAGAGTCTGACTTCCACTGTGTATTGTGGAAAATCTACAGAAATTAAAGATAGAGTTGGCTGTTGAAAGTTGGTATTAACTTGAAGTTATAGTGCACCTAGTGAATTGAAGTAGATAGAGAATAGTGAAATGCCGGAGAACTATAAAATATCAGGTAAAATGAAAGACATTTATTTGAATGGTACATCAGTTCACTATTGATTAATGACAATAGGATAACGAAACATACTTATCAATAATTTATATATTCTATGTAAGCAAAATACTGTAATTACATTAAAATCAAATTAAATTAAAAGATTTACTACGAAACTTTCTTGCTTTTGCACTTTTTAGTGTATAAAAATTATTTTAGTACTGTTTAATTGTATACAGGGTGACTAGATCTGGACCCGCCAAAAGTAAATTCGCATATAGAGGAGATCAGTATTTTACTAATTATTGAACCTTACTTTCCCTAGCTAATTTTTTTTTATTTTTTAGGAGATAATTATGTACATTTTTATACTATTTGGCATTTTTCCAAAATTTTATTTTATATAAGCATATCCTACTGTCTACCACTGGCTGGTCGCACCGCGTCCGGCACCGGCTGCACCGATGACATTCACTAAACACCGCCGTTTAATTACGGATGTCCGACTTATTGGACCGAATTTGGATATTACGCTGAATTATTTGCGATAGTATTGGTATCTACATAATAGATTACTAATACGTTAGCAATATTCTGACGTGGAACAGCTACATTTAGTGTCAGTGTTGAATGGAATAAATTATCTAAAATTGTCTATTGTAACAACACTTATGCCTAATATATCCCAAGACAGAGGTGTACCTTTAATACACACATAAATATAGACTGGGTAATTTCTGAAAGAAACTCCGCCGTATATTTTGGGTTCGACATACGGCGCTAGTGACTCTAGCAAGACCAACGAGGAAACATAAACAAACGATATACGTGAAGACCGCTGTCATTCCTGCAATCCGCAGATTGTAATCAGATGTCACTTCTCACGATAAAATCACGACATGAGAAATCATCTGATTCTAATCAAAGAATTATGTTACACACTTTTTGCACTTGAAAGATAGAACAAACTCCTCGCCACGTGACACTATCGCTATCATTTCAACCTGCATCGATACACGGCACCTCAATTATTGAAACCCATTGTACTATTAATAAGAAATGCCCGCAACAATAGTGGTAATGTCAACATTTTCTCACAACATTGATATTTGCGTCACAATTTGTCTCATTGGTAATTAATAGAGTAATCATAATAACAATTAAACATGTTTTATTAAATCACGTGTTGCTACACGGATACGTTATATTGAGTAAGATTAATAGTAAGATTTTTCCTAGACTTGACGTTTATGTCAGCAGACGTTTAAGTCAATTATATGTGCCGTTTGTACAACAACAGCCCATAACGTCCACTGCTGGACATAAGCCTCTCCCATGGTGGGAGGAATTTGCCGTAATCTCCACGCTTGGCAGACGGATTGGAGATCGCAGTGATAAAATACTAACAGAAAACGCTGCTGCCCATTCTCTGGTCTACGGAGGCGCAAGGTGTTCTGCCTCAGACATGAGTCGCCTTATACGACACCCGTGAGTGTAATGGGTTGGTTCTATTCTACTCTGCCGGATACCACACGGCGACCACACCACATGCCGTTTGTACGCTTAGCTTAAAAGAAATTTCCGAATATTTTTTATATATATAATCTTTTTCTTAAACACGATCAAAACTATATCTACATAATATTATTATGAAACATTGTAAAGATAACAATAGGTTGTAGATTTTGTCGTTTCATGTGGGCACGATTTACCACGTAACAGGATGTACGCTCAACGCTTTGAGTATACCTTGCAATTTTATTTTTCTAACAATGGTAAATAACATTGAGTTAGAACGCCTAACTTCTGCCTACAAAATTCCAAAATATAGACTCCAACAGCTGAGCGGGAGGAGTCAATTGATGATTTCCCATCCGAAAAATAAAAAAGATTATTTTCAGAAAAAAAATTCAGAAGAGCAAATTGTTGATGTAAGAGGTGGAAAGGGAACCCAAAGCATTATTCTCGAACCATGTTGATCATGATAGACACCAATGTAGCTGGTAGAACAGATTAGCATACATTTTTTTATGTAACATGTCCTTCGAATAAAAATAAACATCATCAATTCATCAATCATCGCCCATTGTATCAAAAATAAAATGCGTCTATTGTGACGTGAGGCCTGAATTTCTAGCTAAATGCATACGTATCCAGGTCTAACCGGTACAAGGGGACATAGAAGAATTTTATTTTTATTGCTCTACATTATTTAATTATGTTTTACGTTAATTCATAATTAATACTTAATTGCACAAGTTTACATACTGCCTCTTTACATTGAATTCTAATTTAAATTTGGAACTCTTCAATTTTTTTAAATTTCTTTTTTAGGGTTCCGTACCCAAAGGGTAAAAACGGGACCCCATTCATATGACTTCACTGTCCGTCTGTCTGTCACCAGACTGTTGAAATTTTCATAGATGATGTATTTCAGTTGCTGTTCTAACAATAAATACTAAAAACAGAATAAAATAAATATTTAAGGGGGGCTCCCATACAACAAACGTGATTTTTTTGCAGTTTTGTCAAATGTTGTATATTATATAGATAATGGTACGCAACCCTTCGTGCGCGAGTCCGACTCGTACTTGGCCGGTTTTGTTGCCCGCGGAAACTGTATTTATTTTACCTAGATAAAAAGTAGCCTAAGTGCTATTCCAGATTATAATCTTTTTCTGTTCAAATTTAATTCAGATCCGTTCAGTGTTCTGGCGTGCATGAGAAATAAAAACTTTTTGAAAAATAAATAAAACTTACTTCAAAAAACACAAAAAAGTGAAAAATAACTTCAGCTTCAGAAGTCGGTGACCTTTGTTTGATTCATTTCGTTTTTTTTTGTCACTGACTTCTGAAGCTGAAGTTATTTTTAACTTTTTTGTGTTTTTTGAAGTCGGTTTTATTTTTTTTTCAAAAAAGTTTTTTTATTTTTCCATTTTTAGTTGTAATATCCTATACAAATATTTGTTATGCATTTATTTTATATTGTTAACAATACATGTCATGGTAATAGGCTTATCCCCAATAAATGGAACTTAACATACCTAAACTGTCAAAATTTGGGTGTATTGTACTTATCTGCGTACCCCTCAGAGCATACAGGCGTGATGTTACGTCATGATGTTGTATAAACAATAAACATCCAAGCGATTCTTCTGGAATCGCTTGGATGATATCACGACCGATTTACCGTCTAGTTTTGAAGAGTTCCATTGTATATCTCTAAAGATCAGCATCAGATCGTCACCAAATTTAAATGCGACCATCTCAGGAGTATATTCTTTCTAATAAAAAAGAATTTTGAGACTCGCTCCTCAAATGGAGGAGAAGTCGGTGAACATAATTACATGAAATTATACCACACGACTGAAGTAAAAATGTTTATAAAATGAAAACTGCTGGGCCAAACTATGTTAAATTTTTATGGGACCAAAT
Source organism: Xestia xanthographa (assembly GCA_905147715.2). Classification (NCBI taxonomy): domain Eukaryota; kingdom Metazoa; phylum Arthropoda; class Insecta; order Lepidoptera; family Noctuidae; genus Xestia; species Xestia xanthographa. Next base: position 30,959,372 of record LR990649.1, read on the forward strand.
GGCAACCAGTCTTACCAAGGGGTATCGTATTTCCCAGTAATAACTGGGTTGTGGAGGTCAGATAGGCAGTCGCTCCTAAAATACTGCATCTCGCGCTGTAAAATACTGGTATTCAGCTGCATCCGGTTAGACTGGAAGCCGACCCCAACATAGTACGGAAAAGGCTAGGTAAATGATGATGAAATGGCCACTATTCCGCACCAAATAAAAGAAGAATCACGTAAATAGGATCATAAATCTCAGCGTAATCGGTGTACATACATTAAAAAAAAAACGAATTGAGAACCTCCTCCTTTTTGAAGTCGGTTAAAAATCGATTCAATCTAACGCATTTAAAATAGTAGTAAGTTAATACAAGTGTGAAATTATCAATACTTGGGCAAACTAGGATAATGAAATGATAATGGCATTGAAGAATAAAGATAGCTACTGGTGAGGTACTTACAATGACTATTTACTAAAAATATAGGGCAAAGTCACCACTTCCACATCAAGTACCTGTTACTTGAGACGCTCTTGGGAAATACGTGATTTTCATCACTTTCAATAACAACTAATTAGTAATTGTAAACAATAACATAACAAGAGCGAAAGTAGTGTACTGGACGATACAAAACTTTTGGTTTGGAACAGGTCTTGTCCCTTATGGAATTTCTCATCAGCAGAAATGACTTTCTTCTATTCTATTCTTTTTTCTTTTTATTTCATTGCCTGTTAAGCCTCAGCTTTATGCATTTTCAAAAATCCTTCTTCTGTGTTCATTTTTGTTGTGAAATGTCCTTTAGCACTTTCTTGCTTCTAGTTCGTTTGTGCTTTGCGTATCAGTGAATTTAGTTTGGTCCAATTACCTTCGCTTACTTTGAAAAATCACTTAAAATACTTAATTCCAAAATTCAATCTCCTCAGTACACCGAGATACGGTCTTATTCTCTCCAACAAAAGCATTTCATATCTTCATCATCTGTCTCGCCTTTCCCCATCCACGTTGGGGTCAGCTTCGTCTACTTAGAGGAGTCTAGCCGGATGCATCTTTAAACCAATATCTTACATGGAGCGATTGCCTATCAGCTGATCTCCAAAACCCAGTCCCTAGGTAACTGGGTCCTGTCCTGGGTAACCCCTTGGCAAGAGCGGTTGTCATTCAATGTCTATAAAAGACGATTTTAATGCTTGGTCTTATCGCCATGGGAATGCACACACGTGTAACATTTCTTTTTTGCGAGAAGTGTTCGTTGTATAGCGAGCATGCGCGTGCGCCGACACTGCGGCACGCGTCGGAAGGCCGTCGAGGACCGGTTGTACTAACTCGGAGCATACGAGTAACTGTACTGATAGTAAGAGCTACCGTTCGTTTGTTTATTGCAAGCTTATAAATTGGGAAATTGATATAATGATTCTCTTAATTCAAACCACATTTTTTTTATTAACGTTTTTACTTTTTATCTGAATTACTATCAAACAGCATTTTCATCCCTGTATAAAGGGTATAAAAATACCCATAAATAAGCTATTATTTTCCCCGTTATTACGATAATTTTCTTGTATCGGAACCTTCTAGTAGGTATTAGAGGTTAAAAGTTTCAAATTTTGCATTACATACTTACAATTTTTCACCCCAAAAAAAAAATGCGTTCCCCAGCAACGGTCCGTCTACACCCTGTAATAATGCAAATGACGGCAAATTCTCTTAACACTCAAATCTAACCTTAAAACTAGGCCAGATAAGTTTTACACACTCAGATTGGAGTGAAAATGTTAGCAAACCAAGTGGTAGCAAGGTTAACAATTAATCATGGCAGGTATCACTTTTGGTATTCACCTTAAAATATAATAATTTTGGAAATAGTCAAGCAAACCAGCAGCACACCATCTGTTACAAACGTCTACAGTACGTTACATTGAGATCTATTCTGCCTTCCGGGGTTTGTCTAGTCACAACTGATTTGGGACAATGTAGCTAGGTCATACTTACTATGACGTGTGTCGCAAGCACGTTGAAGTGAAGTGATAGAAAGTGACTTGGGCAGATCTTTCATTGTACATCCAGAAAACATTTTTGGGCTTTGTTAGGTACTGCATGTGTTCCGAAAAAGAAAGGCAAAGGCTTCTTCTTTATACCATTATTGTGAAATAAAAAATAAATAAAAGGTTTGTGTAATAAAACAAGGTGATTATTGTTTACAACTTACATGAGCCAACTCTTCAGTTTGTCTACAAAATAGTGCACTAGAAAACCAAGCCCTGCTCTAGAAATCACCAAGTGTTTGTCATTTCGCACTATCATTGTAAAAACTTACTACAATGAAATGCTCAAGTTCCCTACTATTTCACATCTATTTAAAAACACTCTCCTGTAAGATAAGATAGTCAATCTCGCCACTACTCGCCACTCGCCCACTCCACTAGCCCAGTTTATCAGTCGAGTAGAATGCATAGTACTTGTAGTTGTTTGTTTACCTGCATCACTTGTTTCTAGGGGTGTTGATGTTAGATACCCTATTTTTGTGCTATGTCAAAGTCGTTTAGAAGTGCCGTGCGGTTGGGAAAGAACTCAACTCCAAAGACTAATAAACTCTTGAACACTAGTGACTGACTGTACGAAAGCCCTTGTTCGCTTTAGGACAGATTCACCTTAGGACAGATTCACTTAACGACAGATTTGCTTTACGGCAGATTCGCATTACGGCAGAAGTACAGTGAAGTCCATTATCTAGTTCACTGTAGGTACTTATTAATAAATAACAAACAAAATTGCTATTTATTATTTATCTTAAGATACCTACTTATTTATTTATTTACTGATAAAAAAAAAAATCAGCAACAAATCAATCGTAGTACCTACTTAGGACAACGTCATAATTTTAATAAAAATATACCATGACATATTTATGAGTGGCCGTTTAACATGTTATTGAGAGTTTGTTTTACAAAAAGAGTTTTATATGCTTGACCATTTCAACACGACTGTACAATTTCTGCCGTAATGCGAATCTGCCGTAAAGCAAATCTGTCTTTAAGCGAATCTGTCCTAAGGCGAATCTCTCCTAAAGCGAACAAGCGGCCAGGAGCAATCAATTATCATACATATTGAAGGCTGTATTACACGTGGTAACGATTCAAAGTGCTCTTCATATTTAACTTTTAGCCAGGTTACCTGTAATGGGAAGATAGATAAATTGTGTGAGGAATAATAAGAAAGAGAAAGTAGTAATCGATGCCGTGGCGTCTGACCGGAGAGACTAGAATAAGACAAGGGCAGTAAGATGATAATGACAGTGGAAATCAGAACAAAGTCAATAAATTTAACCTAACTTTATAGTAATAAAATCGTTCAAGAGATTATAGAAGAGCTCGTGTCTAAATAATAACAGCCGCTCGGGTCGATCTTCAGGTTAAGCCGTGCTTGCCTAGGTTGGTCTGTGGATGGGTGACCACCCATTACATACCGAGTTTCCTCCGCGCCTCGGAAAGCACGATGCACGGCGATACACGACGACACAGTCGTTACAGGTAGTCAGTGGCCCAAAAAAAAGTCTGACAACCAGCATACCAAGGGGTATCGGTACTAACTGGGTTGTGGAGGTCAGATTGGCAGTAGCTCCATGTAAAATACTAGTACTAAGCTGCATCCAGTTAAACTGGAAGCCGACCCCAACATAGTCGGGAAAAGGCTAGGCTGATGCCTAGCCTTTTTCCAACTATGTTCCTATGTTGTGTATGAGTCTACTTGACTCGACTTGAGTCTATAATCATCATCATCATCTGATCATGATTATAGAAGTAAGTAGATTTGGTAATGTCTAGATAAACAGGCATCTGCCTTTATAAACTCCTACGATAAAATTCCGACCTAGGCGACGACACAGTGAAAAATCTTGTTGTTTTTATGATGACACTGTGACGGGCAGTTATCAACTTCACACAAGGTCACGTAGGAACATAATTATTTTTTAACTAGACATATGCCATTTTTCGTTATTGCAATATTATGTGCATGACAGTACAGACAGACATCACACAATGAAGAGTTTTTTACTACGAAATAATTTGTGGGACCCCATGCGGAACCAATTAATGTATTGTGTGTATTGTGTGCACGTCGGGGTAGTCAGTCACTACTTGCAACCGTTTGCATTAAATTGAGAAATTATCTTATTTTGAGTGAAAAATTATTTCCTGTCGAATTTTTTCAACGACAGCAAAATGGTCGGACGGGATAAATACGTAAATTACGTCATCAGTTTTATTTATTGGATTTTTCCGTCTGAAATTTAGGCTGAAAAATTCTAAATTACTAATAGTAAATGTAAAACATAATGAAGTTTAAAACAGTTTAATTTGAACAGCGTTAAGTGTTATAAATTCCAGTGCACTGGCGCCAGTTACTAAGCTCGATCTACTGTCAACTATCACAAACAAGGTCAAGTGGTAACAGTATTCAAAGGTTATTAACAATTTTAGTTTTAAATTCCATTATCATTTCATTCCTACCGCCTTTCAATTGCAATTGAATGGTATCATAATTACAAAATCACTGCTGCGTTGAGGCTGGTTCTTATAATGATGCAATAAGGCGGGTTTTGGTATAATTATTGTCGTGTAAAGTGGGCAATTTAAACGAACTTGATAAACCATTATTCGAAAGTCTATATAATTATACAGGATGTAAAAGACCTCATCACGAAGCTGTCAACCAAGCATTCTGTACATCAAACTAAGTAACTTTACGCAAAAATTATTGCTGGGAAACGACTTTTTTTTTGGGGTTCACTCATAACATTGATGGATGGATTGAATAGTACGGGGGTCGTGGAGGTGTTTAAAGTTTAAAAATCTTATATTAAAAACTTGTATTTAGAAAAAAACTTGTCAAAACGAACATAAAATTATCGCAATGACGAGGAGAACAAGTGCCTTTCGGCTTCGTTAAGAGGTGTTTTACACCCTTTATTTTTTTTAGTTTTTTTTTTATATTAATCTTGTAACTGTTTTTACGATTAATCTTATTTGTAATATATGTTTTTGTGTTGTTTTAATGTTGTTTTGTCAACTACGGAAACATGAATTAAAATTGAGAGCAACAACGAAACGTAACTTTAACAATTTAACTTGAAACTGCACTAAGAAATGAGCAAGAATAAAACGTTTAAGGAAGCGCAGACTTGCAAATGGGGTCACATAACATATAATCTTCTTTGCTGCGACACAAAGACTGCATAACGTGGGGATGGGAGGATAGGAGCAAAAGGTAAAGTTGAAACGGCTCCCCAGGGCCGAGCACTGAGATAGTCAGCACGATAATCTTGGGACCAACTACTGAGCTTAAAATGCACTAAAATTTTAGTCTGGAACTAGATATTTAGAAGGAATATTTTAACTAGCAATGTTTTCTCTAAAATGTTTGAATTTAGATTACATATAAGATAATAATTTTATAGGGTAGGACCTCGTGGCTTAATAAAAACAGCCACTCGGGTCGATCTTCATGTTAAGCCGCTCTTGCTTAAGTTGGTCCGTGGATGGGTGCCCACCCATTACATACCGAGTTTCCTCCGTGCCTCGGAAAGCACGTTAAGCCGTTGGTCCCGGTTGCCATTTGTAGGTATTTGACCGTCGTTACAGGTAGTCAGTGTACCGAAAGCCTGACAACCAGTCTTACCAAGGGGTATAGTACCCAGACGGCCTTGTGGAGGTCAGATAGGCACTATAAAAGGTCAAGTAAGAATAATTATATTTTTTATTAATTGATGTAAATAAAAATTGCAAAGTATACTATGTACTTGAAACACAAAGGTACTGCTTATGTTACGAGAAACTTCTTCTAGCAGAATTGCGATAGAATAGTCGAATGGTCATTAAAATTATTTTAACTCTTCTATAAAAATGTTTTCGAATACAAAAGATTTTCACAAGGTCCTAAAATATGTTGGTAGTATATACGTACACAGTGGTCCTTCATAATTAAAATCGTCTGCTTGACTGAGACCCTTTCATGCTTTGAGAGGCAGATAACGTAAGCCCGTGTTACAATGTCCTCCACATTCACAAAGCATATCTTTCCTACTTTATCTCTCCCTTTCATGTGTAGTCGACCTTGCTCATACTTACTTTAGGATCTGTTGTAGTCTTTTTATTGAACTAAATTATGAATCCGGATCAAAGGATATCATAAGGGTACCCATCTTTAATTTAGGGTAATCTAGGGTATAGGATAAAATTAGGATTGCCCAAGTCCTCTCGAGATAGTCCTGAATTTAGCTTTAAGTTCAGAAACTGCACATTTAAGAGAATTAATAAAATATTTTGCAGTAGGTACGTAAACCCACTGTTGATTATTATTTTGCATCAAACTTGACGTGATGTTACATTTTCAGGAAATGGTAATACTGGAATTGATCCATTGAACGATGCCAATTAAGACTACGGGGATATAGACGATATACATTTTATGGTGTTTCACTAAACAAAGTAAATAAAAGGTCCACCATTCAAACATACGAAACTGAATCCATAGTGACACAGTGCGACAGTATCCAACTCTGTGTCTGTAACTGCGTCACGCCTTACCGGCTGGCCGCTGAATGGACTTTGATATTTAGTACACGGGTAGACCATGATCTGGGCCTGGTTGGGTTACTTACAAAAGTAAAAATACAAAGAGTAATTTTTATTCTGTAAGTGCGTTCTCATTTCATACAAATAAGAATACACAAAGCATTGGCATCTGGCTCTTGTGATACAGGAACTCCTAGTACAAGAGTCAGGGCTACACTGTTGTAATTTGCAATCGTATGTCAATAAAGATTTATTATTATTATTATTATTATATTATTATTGGGTGAACCCGAAGCCGTGGCCAGCGCTAAGTTAGACAGTGGTGTCGATTCTGTTGTGCACAAACTAAATTTAATTTAGGCTATGGCTATTTACTAAAAGGCAGTGCGAGAATAGGACGGCTATAGCTATGAACTAAGTTAGAGATGTCAAACTAGTTTATGACTTACGCTTCACCATGTTTTTTTCGACATGTTTTTACGTGCACCCTTTTTTTTTTTTTTTTTTTTTTTTCGGATGGGAAATCATCAAATAACTCCTCCCGCTCTGGGCGGAGCAGGAGGGAGTGTCAGACTTTTACTGACTAAAACCCATCCATGTTCCTTCATCGCCCTTTGTGTTCCGGGGCCACGGTATCTCTTTCGAATAGTCCCGCAACCCCGGCAGGCATCGGTCCTTACGGACCCCTTCCCTTTTGCTGACTCTCTTTGAGGCGCGCGTGGAACACGAACGCGCCGTCGACACGGCCTGTCGTCATGAGACGGACGGACGGCGAGCTAGCCCATAGCCCACCGTCCACAGGCCCGCGCCTACGGTGGCCGGGGGCCACGTGGTGGTGGCCCCCGACGCCCGGGGCGTCTCCCGCGGCGGCCGGGACGTTGAGAGGGTCTCTCCCTCTCACGTTCCGCCACCTCCTTCTCTAGCATTACTGCTTCGCAGAAGGAGGTGACGGCGTCCCATTCCGTCTCGCTCCGGACCATGGCTTGCACCAGGGCCGGACGCGAGAGGTCGCCGCCGCCAATCGCCGCTTCGAGGACACGGCGGTGCTCCGCCCACGCGGGGCACACCTCCACCGTGTGTTCCACCGTGTCCTCCGGTCGATCCTCACAATGGAAGCACCCGGGCGTTTCCTCCCGCCCGATTCGGTGCAGGAACCTCCCGAACACTCCGTGTCCGGTGAGGACCTGCGTCAGGCGGAAGGTGAGGACGCCGTGGCGTCTCTCAAGCCACTCCTCAAAGAGGGGACTTATCGCCACTATCGTGGCGTGCCCTGCACGGGGTTGCGACAGTCGCTCTCTCCATGTCGCCATGAGATCCCGCCGGAAGTCTGTACGCTGAGCGACAATTAGGCGCGCGAGGACTATCGCCTCTAGATCCCATGGCGGCAATCCGGCAAGGAGGCTCGCCGCCTCGCGGGAGATCGTACGGTACCCCCGGGCCAGCCTTACGGCTACTACCTTTTGGGGCGCGTTCAAATAGTAGGCGGCTCGCAGCCTCAATGAACGCGCCCACACCGAGGCCCCGTAAAGGGCCATTGACCGCACGACTCCCGCGTAGAGCCTCCGGCAGGAGGCGTTCGGCCCCCCCAGATTGGGCAGGAGCCGCCTGAAGGCAGCCCCAGTCCGTTCCAGTTTGGGGGCCAAACGTCGGAAATGTTCTACGAAGTTCCACCGGCTGTCAAGGACAAGTCCCAAGTACTTTAACGTCGACTCAACGCCGATGGATACCCCTCCTACCGTCAGTGAGGATCCCGGAGGTGGCGCATTCCGAGGCCCATGAAAGCACATGGCCTCGGACTTGTGCAGTGCCACCTCGAGACCCAGTTGCCGGATCCTCTCAACGACTATCGCAACCCCGCGTGTCATCGCTTCGGCCGCCGCCTCGTGCGACCCCCCCTGTGCCAGGACCAGCGTGTCGTCTGCGTAGCAAACCACGCTGACACCGCTAGGGAGGTCGGCGCGCAGCACCCAGTCGTAACCGATGTTCCACAAGGACGGCCCCAGAACCGATCCCTGCGGAACACCGCACGACATCTCTCGCCGGTTTCATTCTCCGCTACGACCGGGGTAGATAACGGATCTATCCGTCAGGTAGTCCCCGACCACTCGACGGGAGTAAGGTGTAAGGATGCCCCCACGGATCTCTGTCGAGAGTCCCCAGCAACTCCTCGCGGGCCAGGTCCCTGGCCCGCAGGACAGCCTCGCGGAGGGCGGTTTTCGACGCTCTGTACCCCTCATAAAGCTCCGCCTCAATGGTTGCCGCATCGGGTGGGCGGATGCGGAGCCTGCGATGCCTGGCGTACAGGTGTCGCGCAGCCACGCACGCCTCGCGCAGAGACGTCAGCTCACGCAACCACCAGTACACTTGACGCCGGGCGCTTCCTGGCCGGACTTGGGGCATTGCCACGTCACATATATCGGACATGGCCTCCTGGAACCATCCTGCCTCATTGTTGACGTCGGCAGGCCTGTCCGGTGATGTCACCCAGGCCTGCACGATTGAAGCTTCCAGGAGGAGCTCCCGGTCCAGCTGCATCAGCGCCCAACGTGGACCACTCGGGGCCTGTTGGACCGGCGCGCTTGAGGTCTGGGTGGAGACGTCGAACCGGATGTACCGGTGGTCGGAATAGGTCTCCACCCCCTCCATAACACGGCAGTCAATGACACGTGGCGACAGAGCGGGGCTAGCGAACGAAATGTCCACTACCGACTCGCCCCGCATCCGCACACACGTGGGGACAGAACCCCGATTTAGGACGACCAGGCCCTTCTCCAGGGCCCAGTCTTCCACCATCCTTCCCCGCACGTCTGTGCAACGAGAACCCCAAGCCAAGTTTTTGGCATTGAAGTCCCCGGACAAGCACGGGGAGGGAATGGTTTCCGACGACAACACTCAACTCTGCGAGAGAGTTGTGGAACTCGGCGAGAGTTCGGCTTGGGGAGAAGTATTCACCCACCATTACTATCTCCCCGAACCGGGCTGCTACGCACCCCCGACCCCTCCTGACATTTTCAAGAGTCGGAGTACCGGCGGCGGCCGACGACACTATGGTCACTGAGCCGCTAAGGTCCGCCACCCAGTCTTCCCTGGGCAGGACGAAATACGGCTCAGTGACCACAGCAATGTTGATCAACCACTGCGCCATGCTCTGGAGCAACAGATCCTGAGCGCAGGCGCAGTGGTTGATGTTCGCTTGGAGGAAGCGTAATGGGGCCGTTATTGGCACTCCATTACCGCTTCTTCCCTGGCCCCCTGCGAGGGCCCCTCTGCGGCGGCGACAGCGGCAGCGGTGGCAGCGGTGGCAGTTGCGGCTGCGGCGGTGGCGACGGTGGCGGTGGCGGGAGAGGGCCTTCCCTTGCCTCTGGTGGCTTTGGTGGGTGCAGCGCAGGCCTTGCTTCCAGCCCGGTGGTCGGCTGGCTTGCCAGCCGCCGCACAGGCACCGCAGTGCGGCGTGGCACTGCAAGCGGCGGACACGTGACCGGGCTGGCTGCAACGGAAGCAGAGTCCGCTGCGGTCAACCTCCGAGGCGCACTGTACTGACACGTGGTGTCCCACGTGGCAGCAATAGCACCTCAGAGGTCTGGGCTCTAGCAGCTTCACCTGCGCTGAGACCCAGCCCACCAGAAGCCTTCGGCCCTCCGTTATGGCTTTAGCCGCCGTCACCGGGCAGCATACCTTAACGGTATGCATACCCGTGGAGTCCGGGCGAATGGCGCTTGCCCTGACCTGATCGGCAGGGCACCCTCCGGACCTGGCGACGGCGGCTACCACCTCCTCCTCGGTAACCGAGTCGTCCAGACCCAGGATGCGCAGGTCTGCGCATCTGACGGGCCTGGACACTCGGGCCTCGTCCGCGTTTAGGGACGCTCTGAGCTTTTCAGCCAGAGCGTCGGCGGACGAGCCGCTGGTTTCGCCGGGGATCTCCAGCAATCGAGCCCCTGTCGCAGTGACTTTAAGCCGGAGGCCCCCGGTGATCCCAAGCTCACTGAGGTTCACCGCCTCTTTCGCCTTCGCCAGAAGGTCGCGGTAGGACACGCCCCTCTTTTCCGCGTCCGGCTGTAGTGTGATCACTACAGCCGCGGTCTTCGGGGCGCGAAGCCTAGCCGCGATCTTTCGCGCCCTGTGCTGGCGCTGCCGCTCCACATTTCGGGCCTTTTTGGCCGCCTTCCTCCCCTTCTTCTTCTCCCCGACCACCTGCCATCCGGCTTCAGCCGCAGGTGTCGGGGGCTGGGGGGGAGGTGGTGGCGGCGGCAGCTGGCTTGCCGCAGGCACTGGCCCACTCACCGCTGGCACTGGCGCCGCTGGCGCTGGAGCCGACACAGTCACCGCCTGTGCAGCCGCCTTGCCCTTTCTCCTCCTGGGCGCCTTCTTAGTCGGCGCCGGTTGCGCCGGAGCCGGACCCTTAATTATTGTTTGGAAGTATTAGTTCCAACTAAATTTGACAGCTCTAAATCACGTCCGTCTCTTTCTTGTTTTATTAGAGAGAAAAAAAATAGCAATAGCCTAAATTAAGTTTAGTTTGTACACAACATAATCGACACCAATATTAGTTCATTTTCTAGTAATAGTTTAGTATCAATACATCATCGCTTCCTAACAAGTTATCTTAGAACTAAACGCACATTGCACAATGTGAAACTTCTGTCACTGCCTTACCAACGATCTAACCTGTCTATTTTATACTGGCACTGAAGGGTTTTTCTCTATGGCCCCTTTGCCCCTTGGCCCTTTAGCCCCCTAGCTGGGCTATCGACGACTGCCAATTGCCTAGCCACATTCACCGTAGGCAACTGAGTATCGAACCCTCCTGGCCTCTTCGCTTTGTTGGCTTAGTTTTCAATATTGGTTAATGTTTGTACGGTGCTATAGAAGAAAAATATATTACAGTTCAATCCGGACGTAGGTGCCCGTGCATAACTGACCAAATAAAAGTTTCATGATATAAGAGAATTACTCAAACGTAACAAAAAGTTTCAGTAAAAAGTTATTTTATTTCCTGTACTAAAAGGTTCTGTATTTATATAAAGAATAACGGAAAACAAAACAACATTTTTTGGAACCCATTCGGCTCTAACGAAGTCGGAGACAAATGGAAACCAATCCATATGTCCATCAACAACAAATTTGGGGCTTTTCTCTTAGTTTTTTCAGCAAAAAAGGTAAATACGTACTAGAAAGAAACACAGGAAATAACGAGAAACGCCCACTGTATCTCACAAATTGTATTGTTTTGTTTCTTAGCAAAGGGAAAATCTAGGCATGAAGAGGTTTTATTTTTGTCTGAATATATTGCTCAAGTTTATTCTTCGATCTTGATACACATTGACATGAATAAGATAAGGCTGACTTCAGATTCGTTGTTCTAACAGAATAAGTTTTATTTGTTTTGTGACTGCTTTTCTTTTATTTTATAAACTTTCGTCATATATTATTCTTTTCTGTTAAGTAAACGCAGGCCATACGATCTTATTATAAGTTTTTAATACAGTTGCCCAAAAAGTGGTGTATTGCAGGGACGTATAGCGTTCGGGATGTGGGCTATTACAACTAGTATGTAATAGCCCACATCCCGAACGCTATACGTCCCTCACGTCTACGCACGAGTTCGGGAAAGGTAAAAAAAAGCACTAGCTTTTTTTTACCTTTCCCGAACTCGTGCGTTCTCTTTCCCAACTGTCAAAATAATGTCTATTAGAAAGAAAAACCTACCCTGAAGTTTTTACTAAAGAGTTTTTGTGATTCATACAAATACGTATATTTCTAAAAAGAAGCTACTAATTTATTTCAATATCAGATTTAATTATTTAATTGAATGAGTTATGTTAGGTTTTATTTCATTTCATCTCATTAAATTACATTTTAATTTCATATCAATAAAAAAAATCTACTGAAGACTAAGCTGTATGGATAGTTCCCTTTGCCTACCAAAATGGGTGAAGAAAAAAAAAACTCTGCTTATATTTTACGGTTGGCGCCATTTTCCAGAAATTTTCTTTGCGAGTTTAGTTGTTTGTTGCATAAAATGAGTAATTTCGACCCTATTTTTTTTTATTAACACCACCGGAACTCAGTATAGTTGCACAAAATGCTTCGGAGAACATTTTACCGGAAAAGTCAAAAAGTCGTTACATATCTACCTAAGACGAATTTATTGCGTGGAGAGAAGAGAAAAAACAAATAGTTTTTCAGAAAATGTTATGTTAACATACTTCTCCGAACTCTCAGCAAAATTAAAACCGTCTACGTTATGGTCGAGGTTTTTATTATTTTATTAAATTGCTTCATTTTTTCGCAACTGTATTAAAAATAGTCGTTCAGTACACCTGCGGAACCGTCATTGCAACTTGTTCCGACTGTCAACCCTCGCCTTCGGCTGCGCCTCGGCTTGGGTAGACATTTGTCGGAACTCTTTGCAATGACAGCCACTCATTGACTCATTGGCATTTATCCACTCCAATTCGAATCACTTCATTCCTTTTAATACAATATTAATCAAGTATATGTAGTACCTAAGCAATTAAAACTCTAAATAACCTACGGGTCCGATGCTATTCGGTTGCGGGAATCCGCTGGATGCGACTTGCACGGGACCGGTCAATGTGGCGACACTTGGGGGAGGCCTATGTCCAGCAGTGGTTTCTTTTGGCTGAAATTATGATGATGATGCCATTTAGATTGATTGCCCCCTTCACGGCAAATTCATACAAATCCGTGTCATAACTTAAAGATTTAGGAGTTTGCGTCAAATACTTCAGTAATGGCGGCGTAACCCGTCACAAATGATAACATACAAGGCAGATATAATTAGTAACGATGGAGCTAGCACACATTTTTGTGGTGACAACCCTAAATACGCGCTATGCTTTGGTTAACGTTAACATTTTTGGGGATTTTCACAAGAATTTTTGCGGTATAAATCCTCATTGGTATTATTTTAAGTGGGCAGTTTTGGGACACAAGAATGTGAATGCACAGAGTGATGGTGAACCTCATAAAGGCATTTTTGAAAAAACCACAATTAAAATCTTTTTAACAAGCAAGGTCGATTTTATTTTATAGATAGTTAATAATATCCTTTAAACTAGCGGATTCAGAATCTCTAGAATGGAAAGTTATATTCAGCAAATTTAGCGTTGATTAGGGAATCAACGCTAAATTTGCTGAAATAGTTTGAAAACTGCATGCAGTTTTCAGTTTATAAAACCATACAAGGTTAGATAAATCACGCATAGTCGTGGTAACTTGCATCGCAGACTCTCATCAAGACAAATGCGACCATAAGTTGAACTTGAAGACACTACGCGACAATGAGATGTGGAGCCATATTTCTCAGCTATCCCGAGTAAGGAACCCGGCTAAAGGATTACGTGCACTAATGGAACTCTAAAGAAGTACATTTTCTCATTTTAAAATTTTGTTCATTTTAAAATTCAACCGTCTGTAGATCGGACTTACGAACGGCTGCGTTTGAATCGTTTAACGTCAGTTCCAAAGTGTAATTCCTTTTGAATGGTGTGTTGCTGAAACCTCGACACGAGTTGTCATGGCTGACCTTAAAGTTTTTAATAAATAGATTCCGGATACAGGTCGGCCAAAGCTTGGAAAACCTGTTTAGTTGGAGATTCATAGATGACTTTGCCCTGGGCCGGAGTCTCGACAGAGTTAACGACAAAATCACTAACTTTTGATTGCTAATTACTCACGAAAGAATTCGGTTACAATAACGATGCTTGTGGAAAATGCAAGTCTCTACATCCAAGATGCGTTTCTCGCAAGCATCGGTATTGCAACCGAATTTATTCTTTAGTAATTAGCACCCCTAGCCAATTTGACAATCTACAATCGTTAACGCTAGTAGAAAACTATTCAAATGAATGGGAATGACATCATCTCAACGTTAAATCACGTGATCAACACAAACGAATAGAAAATTCGTAGACAAGTTTACATCGTTCAAAATGATAGAAATGTTATCGTTTCCACAATGTTAATTGCTAAACTCTTTGGTAGGAACGCTCACCATAGACTAAAGTGTAGGTTTTTTCTACAGACATTAGAGAACGAGCGATCGACTCAGTCGTGTCAACTTGGCTACCAATTTAGCGGTTTCTACAACGCTTACGCCAAGGCGTTTACGATTGTAAAAAGAGAATCGATACGAAACGTTTGTAACTTGGCTAGGGGTGCAGCGATTGAAAGTTAGCAAATTTGTCGCTATCTCTGTCGAGACTGCCTGCCCTGGGCCGGCAGTCTCGACAGAGATAACGACAAAATCGCTAACTTTTGATTGCTTATTACTAACGAATAAATTCGGTTGCAATAATGATGCTTGCGAGAAACGCATCTTGGATGCAGAGACTTGCTTTACACGCAAGCATCATTATTGCAACCGAATTTATTCGTTAGTAATCAGCGATCGAAAGTTAGCGAATTTGTCGCTATCTCTGTCGAGACTGCCTGCCCTGGCGGGTAAAATAGAATGTGGCGTTGCCCCAAAAACGATGGGACATTTAATATCGTCTCCTGTCTGTCCTGCCGCTTGCACATCACAGGATCTGATGGATGCTACTGAAAGTGCCAATCTCGTCGCCAAATGAGCTGACTCAGTTTAGATTATCATCGACACACTAAAACGAAGCATGGTGTGTTCTATTAGGTGGTCTTAGACAAATATTCTAACATTTCCCAGCTACATACATAGGTACTTGTTTTGTTAGTTAATTAAAAAAAAAAATATGTCCATGAATTCGAGTCTGAGGAAGAAAAAACAGCCAGGGAAAACACTCGTAGGAAGGATTTTAAAAATAAATAAGAACCTAATTTCAACATTGTCAAGCATAGCCCTCATTACCAAGCTGTGCAAATATTTAATAGACTGCCAGCGGACTTAAAAATCTTGTTTTACACTAGCTCTTTTAAGGCTAAGCTAAAAGCATTTCTGTTGGATAGAAATTTGTACTCAGTAGACGAACGAATTACGAACGACGAATTTATAATTCCAATTTTCTATTATAAAAAAAAAATGCTAATTATTGTTATTGTTTTTGGTAATCATGTATTTTTTTTTAATCTTGTATGTTTTGTTTTTAATTATTGCTGCATGTGTTTTGCATGACACTTGAGAATTTATATTATTATTATTAATTATGATGTATGTAATGTATCAAACACAATTTAAATATTTGTTCCTGCTATAGAAATAAATAAAAGTAATCTAAATATTGTAAGTGCCTAGAATAAATAAATGATTGGATCTGTTTCATAGTAGAAAAATATGTACCTAACTAATTGCTGTTGAAAAGAAGAAAAAGAAACCTTTGTCAATTTACATTGAGAACCATCTTATTGCTGAAAAACTACCATGGTTCACGTGGCTTAACTAAGCTTTACTTTTCTTTTGTTCTCAATATCATGTCTAATCTAATAAGTGAAGTACTTGATATAAAACCCATAGACAAATATCCTCAATATACAAATGTTTGTCAAACCGAAGGCGAATACAATTCGACATTTTAATTGACCCATTGATATCTTCGAATGGCTACACAAGCTCATAATTAGCTATTGTCTGAACATCTGGGTGATATAGGGTGTACAAAATAATTTAATTTTGCCATAGAAAGGCTGGTCACGTCCATCTGAGCGTCATTACTCGTTCCAATCAGAAAGGGCATCGGTAGTACTGTATAATAAGTCAATGGTACACGTAGTTTAAAGACCATTGATACGCCACTATGGATTTTCATGACACTGTTCCATAACAAAACAGTAATGGATAACAAAATGTGCCTACGTGAGAGCCGTAGTGCGTCCAATTATATCTTGTTATACTTAGCTTTATTTTAATTATTTGTTAAATCTTTTCTCGTGTAGGTATGCTAGTGTGCTTTCATATTTCGACGCCTGTGCTGATAGCTAATTACGGAGTATTATTAAGAAGCTGAAACTGATAAAATTATGCAGAACTTCCCTTAAATTAAAACCTTAACCAACTTTAAACCGAGGGAACTTAATATTATGCCACTACTATAAAATTAAAACTGCAAAGAGACGCAACGTCGACATTGCAGTTCGCACGACTTTTCTCTTTAATGTGAAATGTTTTATACAAGAACAAAAAGAGAGAATTGCGTTTGCAGCTGCTGAAGTATTTTCTCAAGTCGCTTTATACATATTTAAGCATGCGTCACACAATACCGACCACTGAAGTTTCTTGGAACTTGCTGCATACAAATTAACTGAAACACCTTTCAGAAAAAGCTGTCGTAAAAGAAAATATGATTTTACGGTTCGTGAACCTTCTTTGGCTAGGACAGGCTGAAAATATTATATGAGTCTAATTCATAGAAATACGTGCGGTTTATTAGATTCTTGTCATAGACTGATATCTCAGACAAAATCATGAATGAAATTGTTATTTTTCTTTGCTTGTGATACCTACATTTAGTTGATAAAGCACTGCTGTGTTATTCTGATTGAATATATTACCTATTCATATGAAAATAAAGAAGAAAAACTTAAGAATAGTTGCAAACAATATACGGCGTATTGATATTCGCTTATTACGATAAAATCACATAAACTCTCAATAAGAAAACAATGTGTTTTAAAAAATAATTTTGTTTGCAATTTCTAACTGAAGCTTATATTGTAACAAAGTACTAGAAAAAGTAACAAACATAATTCTACCGCACCACAAAATGGACGTCCACACCAATACCAAATGTTTAGTGCAAAATGAAGTCATTCATCAAACCATGCTGCGTTCAGTCGCACGTAACAAAAATATATTATGAGCGAATACATGTTGGCTTCCATTGCGGCGCAGCTAAACCGCTGGCGGCCAGCGCTCGCCCGTGCCAGTGTGATTGGATTAGGATAAGGCTTTCTATCAGCTGGCGTGTAACATGGAATTTTGGGATTTTCGTGGTGTTACTCAATTATGTAACTCAGTCAATGAAAACGAAGAGCTTATAGGTAAGCTCTTCGTAAATAACTCATCCATAAAAAATGATTGTTTCTAATAATAAGACCCTTTCATTTGACCCATCTAAGCTAGATAAAAGACGTAAAGACATTGTGGCTCACTCCCCTCGGGTCCGTACGGTTTTTGCCAGGCGTCAGTTTAACACTCAATCTACTTATATTTATAACAAATTGAACCTCAAATTGAATATTTACCCCATGTTGCGGTATGAATTCAAAAATACTTTATCGGAATGGTTAAAATCACAAACGTACGATGAAATTGAACTTTTATTAACCAGAATTTGCTAAAGTAATACCTGTAAACAATTTTAACATACATAAAACACCCACTCTCGGCATATCCACCTTTCACACACGCACACATACTCACAAACACTACACATACCTGAACTTGCTAATTTTGTAACATACTAGAACCTAAAAATAGCCTTTATTAATTTTAATTATGTCAAAGTCAAAGTCATTTATTTCGAAACAATACGGTATGCATTGTGTAGAAATTTTGTAAAATAAAACTACAAACTAAAACAACAATCGCACCAAAAAAAAAAAATAATAATAATAAAAACATCAACATATGACTCAACATTGCAAACTGTAATAACCCAATGGGAAGTTGCGAGGTAACCCCAACACAAGTATCCTTATAACTTAAAGGGGTTGCCTCAATTTTGTGCTGTAGAACAATAATTGTATGAGAAACAATAAAAACTTTTTATTTTTATTTATTTATTAATATTTTTTTATGGATGAGTTATTTTAGCATCATCAATAAACAGTGAAAAATATAGATTAATTATATTATATTATCATGTTCAGACATTTGGCTTTCCTAAATAAAAATTACTCTGTTAAGAAAATGAATTCAAATGCGTCTAAGCTTCTTCATGTTTGAGAATGTTTTCGGATCCCAAATAATTCATGCTACCAATCAGTAAGCAAGCAACCCCTAATTCGTTTACTGAAAACTAAAACATAGCAGCTTTAGACACATGGCGCGGAAGTAATGCTGGTTTTGTGCGGAATAGCCGATACATTGCAGGTGGTCAACCAACAATGGAAGTAAAACAAGTTACTGTACTGAGCAACGGTAGTGCTCTGCAAATGTTGACGAAAGAAAGCTTTTTGAGGATTTCAACGGTAAAATGCTAGCTAGCAGCGAAGACATTTTGGTTCTGAAAGTTGAAATTCCCTTTTTCTATTGTGCGATAAATTTTCATTGTAACCAATGTTCAATTTGTTACGCAGTTGATAATATTAAGAAACAAATAAATCATTCTGAATTTAGGCTTTATTAACACAACACGCCCCTTTACTTAGGTATTAGAACGAAATTGTTTGTGTCTTCAATTGTTTTGATAAATATTCACAATTTGATTTGACAAAACGACGACTTACGTGACCATAGATCTGATGTAAACCTTTTAGAATGATTAATATTCTTCATGACTGTCGCTCAATTGTCTCATTTACTTTCCAACTGCCGTCTCAATCAATTCTGATTAATTAACAACATCTAATTGATCAAATCCATCAACAACCCGTCATTTACGGACTTTAGTTATTTTAAAGCTAAGGCTTTAGACGGGTAACTTATTATTTATCAAGAGATACTCCTATTTTATTTAAACAATTAATCCCACACCTCTCCGTTGATGCCTTAGAGCTATCTCTGTGGAGTACCCCTTTGCGTCGCACTTCTCTTTAAGGCCCGACAGTTGTAAAATGAGTTTTTAGATATAAACACATTCTGTCAGCGCTGGAATACTTTATGTGAGATGTTTGTTAATGTTCTGCGTGTATACGTTGTGTTATATCATGTAGTATCTCATTTTGTTATTTATGGTGAATGGTGATGATGTATCGTGGAGTAACTTTAGATTGTAAATTAAAAGGCTTTAGCAACACCTGTACCGATTATTTATTGGTTTAGGATCTTCAACAAAGGATGTAGGTACGCAAACACACGAAATAAATAATGGACGACAAAAGTATCACGTATAGATGTACTCCTTCACTTACAGGAGATTCCAGCATGCATTTTAAAATGTATAACTAAGCTAATACAGCAATAATAGCAATTAAAAAAATAAATTAAAATCAAAACACATTTGGTAATAAAACTGGTAAAATAATTAACATATAGATAAATTATTGTGCATTATTGTGCCATCTTCGACATTGAATATTTTTGCAATCTTAGGAATACCTTCATCCAATAAAAAAAAAAACATTTAGACACTTATCCGTAACATTATTTTAAGAATCAGGAAACGGCAGTTATAAGCTGTGCCGAGAGTCTCACGAGACTGAAACGATACGGATGCACCCTCTCACTAGATCCATCATGGATCTGGCCAATGGATCTTCTGAGAATGATCGATTGCTAACCAAACTCTCCAGTTGTTCGCAGTACATTGACGAGCCTGCTTCGCCGTACAATGGTAGTCTTGCGAGCCAGCGAACCGTGAAACACAAAGTAACACGAAGCATTGTATTAAAATGCACGTTGAAACTTAGATGATCTGCCTGCCAGTTAGTGTATCTTGAAATGTTATGCATGTAGTAGAAATGTTAGGTTAACTTTTTTTCCATTTCTTGATAATGTTCAGTAATCCCTTTTTACTACTAATATTAAAAATATCTTTTGTTACAAGTTTAGAGACTACGGTTTTGATGCCATAACACTTTTGTTCCAAAACCGCAGCTCGGTCACAATGTTTATCCTGGAATTATTATCTCCACTTAAAAATGTATACCAAGCAGAGTCACAGGTTAAACTTCGTTAATTAATTTCAGGATGTCGGGAGTATTCATTTATTTAATGGAGCGCAGCGCTGATGTGTTAATACGCAGACTTTATTAATGCATTAATACATTGTCATGTGTCGCACTCTGGCTTTTGTGCACCATGTCTGTATTGAATTTTTTTTTTAACTTTACTTACTTATACCATTTTAGTAGAATTGTAGCATTATGAAAATGTTTGCTATTACAATCAAAAAGACTGTCAAAATTATCTTGGTAAGCACACGACGCATTGCTATCCTAAGTATAATAGAAGACCGAGTTAAAAGATTAGGTACTTAATTTAGTGTTAATGGTTTTTAAATACTGTACTAAATAAATAATAATAACATCCAACAGGTTCTCTTACATTCCAAAGCACGGATAAAAGAAAAAAATCTTCAGTACGCGGGACAGGCGTCGTGTTTAAATTATAGCCTATAAGCTAGCATTATTTATTTATAGCCAGCAGAATCTCACTATATCAATACAACTTCCTTGTCCACAGAGCGTCTCCTAGGCATGCGCCACTTAATGGCGCTCATCATGTTCCTGGCGACGACGGTGTCCTACGCCACCCGAGTGTCCATGAGCGTCGGTATAGTCGCCATGACCTCTAACAACAGCTACGGCTACCCGGTGAGTAGAAACTACACCTGACGACTCAGCTATTTAATTTATCTCATTGGGGCTGCAGTATGCCTTCAGTTCTCCCAAATACTTACCTCAAACAGTAAAGAAAATGACTCTGGAATGAGTACTGTAGTTCACATATTACTGCCTATGGCGAATTTCACTGAAAATAAAACTGATCGCGATTAGCACATCTAAACCGAAGACGAGAGCTGCCAGAGTCATCATTGTTGTGGAGTATTGATACTGACGGTTCAGTTCAGTTTCACAGCTTAAATATGATTTTAGTATTTTGCTATGAATGTCCTTACACAATAAGGTAAAAATATATTTACTTTCCACAAAATAAAACTGAGGCAATCCAGCTAAACCTTAGTTACCAAGAAACAGTAAAATCCCCAAAACGACTTCATCAGCGTTATCTTACAAATAAAAACTAATAAGAGCTCCTGAAGGCGCTGAACTGAGCACCTAATCCTAAGTGTAGCTATTAGCGCCATCTGTACGACGTGAAACAAAACTCTTGAGGGAATTACTCCGAACAGTTTGCTAGAATCCTCTTTATCTGGCGAAAAGCCTTTTTTAGAACTCTTTATTTTTAATGTAGATCGGAGATCTAGGGCCGGCAAATAAGATGAAACTATTTTCATTACTAGTAGTCGTTTTCTTATAGATGATGATGATGCTGATTCTTACTTGAGAGCAGCCTCTAATCTGGACCTACTGACTCTTAATAAACTGGGTCATTGTTGCCCATAAATAATTGTAACTGCCTAACTTTGATCCTAATAAGAAACATGCAGATATCTGTGTTAGTTAGAAACAATATCTTATCTTCATATTCAACTTTGTCCTACAATACAGACCAGTAATCTTAGTCAGTTCTCAGTTGGTAGTTAGTTCAGTTTGGTCAGTTGTCTCAGTGGTCGTAGATCTTTCTCTTTGTCTCTCGGATTACATATTTAACTTCTCATATTAAAAGAAAATCGTATTCTTCTAGTCACCACTAAAACTTAAAAACCATCTAGAGAGCCAACCCTATAAAAGGCTATCATTAAACAGCAAAAAATCCCGCAGACTTTAGTGGTATCGTCGCAAAAAGTGCCGTTTGAACGCCGAGTCGTCTGAGGCACGTCCCGACTCCCGACTAACGACGCACGTACGACTTGTCGCAAAAACGTCTTGTCTGCGTTTGTAATGGGTTAATTGTTTGTGATGGCACCTCTCCGAGGTATGATCGGGATTAGAAAAGCGATTATGTAGACAGGTTTCGTCTGGAATCTTTTGATAATGTCGTTTCGAAAGAGGCACATCTTTCGAAACAACATTATCAAAAGATTCCTTTTGCACGTCTCTAGGTTTCTTACATTCAAAGATAATGGCATTTCATTAAACATACCCTAGATCAGCCGATTAGAAATACAAAATGGCTGCCATTCGCGGAGTATCGGGTTAGGAAAATTTATAAACATGTATTTGTCGACATAAATGAGTAAATAATATGCTCTTAAAGTATCGGTGCCGGTAGCCGTGTGGTATCCGGCAGAGTAGAATAGAACCAATCCATTACACTCACGGGTGTCGTATAAGGCGACTAATGTCTGAGGCAGAACACATTGCGCCATTGCGCCTCCGTAGACCAGAGGATGGGCAGCAGCGTTTTCTGTTAGTCATCACTGCGATCTCCAATCCGCCTGCCAAGCGTGGATATTACGGCAATGAAATTCCTCCAATCATGGGAGAGGTTTATGTCCAGCAGTGGACGTTATGGGCTGTTGTAGTAGTAGTAGTAGTGGTAGTAAAGTATCGGTAACCGGTAGCCAAACACATCTATACTATATAATTTAAAATTTAAATTCATTTGTTTGTATGTTTGTAAGTTTGTATGTAGGGGTAATCTCCGGAAGTAATGAACCAATTTTAAAAATTGCTTCACTGGTAGAAAGCTACATTATTCGTGAGTGCTATAGGCTATATTTTATTCCTTTACTCCCACGGGAACGGGAACTACGCGGGTGAAACCGCGGGACGTCAGCTAGTTGTAGATAAATGTTATGTCATGAAAATAAAGGTCACGATATGTAAAATGTCAAGAAAATGACCCTCAAGAGACGTGTCGTATTGATAAGAACCGTATCTATTGTAAAAAGGAGTGCTCTTGCTTGCAAGTTATGCAAGCAAGAGCACTCCTTTTTCGATCCCTTTACCTTATGTTTAAGGCTAGTTCCATCTAGTTTTCTCTCGCCAGATTGACCCTTGAGATTTACTAGATTATTCCACATCATGTATGTACCAGCTGCACATGATGATATGGTACATAGCATAAATCGATGTTATTGGTGCTTTCGATCGTATAATATTGCGATGATATTCGTCAATAGCAGCTATTATTTAAATGTTTACTACCCTTTATCGCCTCAGTGCTGCTGTCGGATGGCTGTCACGAACCTATATTTTATTATTTTTCAAAAGTCTACTTATCGGCACGTAACAAAACGAGTGCGTTGTAGATAGCTACGTTTGGTAATTATTCTTATTGACTGGCACGTTGAACTAATAGTTGCAAGCTGTTCAGCTGAGCCCGAGATCCTGTGTTCGATTCCCAGGTCGGGCAAAATATTGTCTACAACTTCCACTAAGAACAAGGGACATCAACGTAACTGACCTTTTGGGGATTACATAACAGGCATCATGCTATAATAATATTATTATTCACATTAATTTGTAAGAACCTGCTAAATCTGTGTACATTATTTAGTCCTTGGAGTCACAGTTGAAAAAGTTTGAATGCAAGAGGTTCATAATTAAAAAAAATAAAAAACCCGACTGCGTTGAAAAAACTGAAAAGAATAAAACAAGTTCAGGAGACAGGACATATTGACTGCAACAGTCGGGACCCATATTGGATGTTATGATTTTATTCTAGATTATTTAATAGGTCCCGACTGTTGCAGTCAATATGTCCTGTCTCCTGAACTTGTTTTATTCTTTTCAGTTTTTTCTACGCAGTCGGGTTTTTTATTTTTTTTAATTATTTTTTTATTTTACACTTTTTAGTTACTTGGATATTACTTATAACCTTTTAAAATCCTCATGATGAGCCCTTTATTGGGGTGTGTAATATTATGGTATAATAACAAATAGTACATTATCACTTGAAATAACATTCATTATGTTACAATTATCATATGCTATAAAAACAAATAACCAAATTTCATGACATGTAATGTTATATTTCATTTAAACTTCTGTTGCTCTAATTACATTTAGTTTAACATTCATTTCATATAATTTTCAATTTGTGTATTGCTCTTTTTATTATATAACATTTAGTTGACCTATTTTCATTTGATATAATTTTCAAATTTACTAATTTTCAGCCTAAATTCTGTAATGAATAAGTAAATATAAGGAAACTTCATACTGTTATAACTTCATCTTTAACCCAAATGATTCACCAACAATAGAGGGGATCGGGGGGGAGCACGAAAATCTCAGGCGTCTATAATCGAATCAGTTTTTGCATAAGTATTTATGTCGCAGCCAACTAGTTTAATTAGCCGTTCATCTGACTCGGGGTGCCCTAACCTCAAAACACTTTATATTGGCCAAAAAGTGTAGTCGACGGAGCCCCGCTATGCGGGGCTCCTATTTCTGTCTTTGCTGTCTTGCAGGGTTTATAGGAACCTAAATCGGGGTGCCCCAAGTCCCGAACCACTTTCTATTCGCTTAAAAAGCGTAGTCCACGGAGCCCCGCTGTGCGGAGCTCCTATTTTTGTCTTGCAGGGTTTGAAGGAACCTAACTAACCTAACATCGGGGTGCCCTAAGTCCCGAACTTAAAGCTGTTTAGACGAGATTTAAGAGTTGATTGAACGCCTAATTAAACTAGTTGGCTGCGACACATACAAAACAAAGTTGACGTTTCAAAATTATATTAAACGTTATTATAGATTTTTTATATTATACCAACTAAATATTAGGTCATGTGATCGTTAGAACTTTTGTTATTATATCAAATAGTACGCACCCCCTTTATTGAACCGTTCAGGCTGCAGAGCGTGCCAAACATTTGAATTTGGCGCTAAAAATCCGCCATTTTGTTTTTTATTATTTTAGAGTCACTCTCACAGTAAATACGAATCTAATGGCACCTCTCAAGCTAAAATCCATCTAGCCGTTCAGGCTGCAGAACGTGCCAAAAATTAGAATTTTATTTACTTTTATACTATTTGTCATTTCGAATTACATTCAAACATATAAGTTGCATATATTTTTGTAATCGCCTTTAAAAACCCTTCATTTTGATACCCCGCTCGATGGTATTAGAAGAAAAAAAAAATTCGACCTCCACAATCTGGCTCCCCAAATCCGCAATTTTCTATGTTTATTGATTTTAATGTCAGTAACACTCGCGCTATCAAGACAAATCTAACGACATATAAACTATCCAAATCCCTCCATCCGTTGAGGAGTTACGTGGGAACAAAGAAACGGACATACATACAAACATACATACAGGGCAAATACATAACCCTCCTTTTGGGCTTCGCCGCAGTCGGGTAAAAAGTAACACAATTTTTCCGCAGGTGTTCGACTGGTCCCGGAGTACGCAGGACACGGTGCTGTCGTCCTTCTTCTGGGGCTACATCGTCTTGCAGATCCCGGCTGGCTACATCGCCGGTCGCTTTGGTGGCAAGTACCTGATGCTGGCTTCCATGACTACCACTGGAGTTGTCAATCTGTTTCTGCCCATGGCTGCTGTTAAGGTAAGGACTCTTAAATTGTTATAATAATTAAGGTGGCTGCTCTGTAACACCAACCTAAATCCAAAGAGATTATATCTGTCTGTAACCTTTCACACTTTAAAGTTTAACTTTAACTTAGCACATATACATATAAATCATGGCTTGGAAATTGACATTATAAACATATTTCTTATGGTAGTTCGTTCCTGAGGGCTAATGTCCGACTTACGAGGAAGAGGTTCACAAAAAAGCTAGCTTATCATAAACTATACAACTAACACGGGTTTTATACGTAAACTACAACTGTCAACTTAATCCTAGTGTTAAATTAAATGTTCCTAGGTAAAGAAGTCCATATCACCAAAATAGCATACATAACTTGTAAAGCGAATATTACTCCCAAAAAAGAAACTTATTAATGAACCAGGATTAGTGCATATTACTTCCTAAATAGCCTAAAGTCCCAAAATAATCCGAAAGTTGTTTATGTGAGAACAGTTGAGAGAAACATTTGGCTCGGATCCAGTTCATAGCGATATTGTTAGTTCCAGGCGTGGACCGTTGATAAACTCCATGGCGATTTTACTATGCCTTCTACTTGACACCACTATCCTTTAAGCAGCGCTACTTTATGTTATTGTGCTTCCTTGAATTTCATTCGTGGGTTTTACACAAATATAGATAGAAGTTTAATGTATGTGAAACTATGTACTGAGTACTAAGTTGACACATGTGCAACTAGGTACTAAGTCTGTGTAGGTAAAACAATATAATTTGTGGATGCATACACAAACGGTGTTGGTACCTCACTTGTTTGTTTATGAATAAGTTATGTAACAGCTAAAGAATCTTTAGTAAAGTTTTATTAATGGTCAGGAGGGGATACTTGTGCTGGTTTTGTCTTAGGATAATGTGCAAGGCGATTCATAGCAGAAGTATTTTATAGTCGAGTGTAAATCTGAATTGGGTAGAAATTTGTGAAGAGGACAACTTTAATTCGTGACATTTTAGGAAACACAGGGCTAAAACATTGTTCCTAAATGTACAGTTTGCGAATTCACACGGAAACATTACAGAGAAGTTATTTAAATTTATGAGATCGCAGGAGACCGTTATGTAGGCAGTACAGAAACATTAGTACTTTAGAATGGACATCCGACTACATTGCCACTACAGCAGTCATTAAACTAGACATTACTTAAGCGACACGCAATTGTAATGTTAGTGAAATTCCACAAAATCTGAATTAATGTTTGTAGAAAATGTTGGTGCGAGATTGTGAATCCTGCATAATTAATTCTACCGTCCGCTGCATTGTCCTGCATTTCGACCATACCGGACATGCAGTGCAAGTACGTAGCACTCGATTCGATACGATTCGATAAATCTGACAGTTATTCTCGATAAAATGAGTTTTTAACCAATCGAAAAGTCGGATTTATCGAATCGTATCGATTCGATCGTTATCGATTGCTACG
The DNA here is from genome assembly GCA_905147715.2 of Xestia xanthographa. NCBI lineage: Eukaryota > Metazoa > Arthropoda > Insecta > Lepidoptera > Noctuidae > Xestia > Xestia xanthographa. The sequence goes on from LR990649.1 coordinate 30,986,560, forward strand.
TACTTGCAGTGATGGTGAGAAAACTCTCCTGTTCTCGACGTTATAATTAATTGCGAACCATGTAAAATTCGGTGCACATATCTGGTTGGCTGGTTAATAATAAAACGGCGGGCGGTATACAAAGATATGACAGGGGAAAACTTTAAGACCATTCTGAGTTCAATAGTTTATTGCTTTGGTGGCCGCGAAGATTATTTATGTTCTTTTTTGCGTGTAGATTGACTCAAGTAATACCTAACCAGTATACATTAATTAATTAACGAAGCCATTTAAAGAGCTGTAGCTCTTTAAATGGCTTCGTTTAAACCCTGCAGGATGGACAGGAGGTGGTATTCTGCAGAGGGGCTCCACACTGGCATTATATTTGGGACGATTCGATGATACCCCATTTGGGCAGATTTTTTCTATTTTTGTTGATGTGATACATAACATATGAAGCGGCTAATGGCTCACTTGCAGTGGTTTTGTGGCTCATTTTCAGCAATTTAAGTTAGATAATTTAATTAGTGTGTTAATAATGCCATAAATTTCGTTTAGAAACAAAATACTACGTTCTTTTCTTTCATATATATTAATTTATAATGCTATACACACATAGAATTCTACATAGTGCAGATCAAACAAATCAACATAATAATATTACTCTAACTCACTCCAACCAAATATCAATCACAAAAACCAATAATAAATCTTTTAGTAAAAGTGATTGTCAATCTACTCCAAGTTTATCAATCCCAGATAAAACTTCACAAGATGTTCCCATGTCAATTAATTTCCGAGAACACATACGCTTCCTTTCAATCAAACAAGGAGGGTTGTTATAAATTAGGAAGATCGTATTATCGGCAGGCAATGTCTCCGTGTGTCCTGGGGATGTTCTGGACAAAATGCTCGCATTTGTTTCCGAACGAGTTAAGGCGGAGACGAAGAAAAAACGTTACGTTCGAAACGTTTTTTTTTTGTTAAAATGGACTAAAATTGTGTTAAACGCCTATACCCCCCCCCCATAGCTTAGCATGATCCTCCGTTACGCCTATAATGCTGTATCATTAATTTTGAAATAAATATATGGTAAAGTTGACGATTAATGCTAAGTACTTTGTGTGACGAAAATACGATTCCATAAAATTTTCTCAATAGAAAAAAAAAAACAAAGTTACCTCCAAATTGAACAATAAACCGCTAGTATTCAAAAAGTACTTCAAATTAGATCATGACACTTTGTATACTAACTGAACTAACTATAAAGCAGGTTTTATGTGTTTTATTTTTTTAGTCCAATTAATTAAGATTTTTTGTAAAAAACACTCATTTCGCGCTATTCGGCCGCAGTGACTGACGTAACAACCGATTTGTAGTGCAAGCTGATTAGAACTTTATTCTAACAGTATTTCAAACGAAGTTTGAACCAACACAATAAGAGTTGCTAATTAGGGTTAGAAGGGCCTTAAGGCATCTAACCTGTGTACTTACGAGTCTATCAATGGACTTAATGACGCCTAATGATGTTATCCCAGAAGAGTGAAAACTTTGTATGTGTGATGACGAAATGATACGTTATTACAAGAACCATGGTTACAATCTGAGATACAGTCAAACAAAGTGGCGGACGTGCAGCGAACACCAGTCAGTCACTGACCAAAACTACTACTATGCACATGCTTTTTAGAACCGCGACCGCACTTCATTCGTACTGGTTTTGATCGCACCTGTACCCCCGAAACATTAAACAATGATTCTGAGAAGAGCCCAACTCCATTCTCGCCATAGTTTTAATCTATTTTTTTCTGGTAAAGAATAGACAAAAAGCTCTTGGCGGGCATCTCAGTCTTGTTGTTATTTAACTACACTAAGTAACAATTAGCCCTAGAATTGAGAAACTTGTTTTTATGACAAAGTTAGCTTACGAAGTTGGCGCCTTACTATTATTTTATTAATACTTAGAAGCTTCTTACCTATCAGATTTCATTAAAAGTTACTAAAACTTTCAAAACTTGAATGGAGAGCATTATTATTAATACATTGTGCACTCAGAAGTTTTATTTATATTTTTCATACTTTGTTTTAGTGCTACGTACGTTTTTCCCGAGGCTTCGCCCGTGGGACAGTGGAAAATGATACCACGGGATCGCATTAGTACTATGAAAAAGTCCTACAACCTAACCTAGATCATGAGACATCATGCTCTAGGTTAGGTTGTTAGTACTTTAAATGAAATAAATGAAATTCTGAAATTTAAATGAACTATGATGTAATAGGAATTTTAAGGCGTGAAAAGGTAAATACTGAGTACAAGTAGACTGGTTACTTTTGTTTTTGTAATAGGTATATGGTTAGGTTTAGTTTTAATTTTAACCAGTAGGTACTGTATAATCTAAAGTTGATTGAAAACTTCAAAAATCACTTTTCTGAGTCACACTCATCTGAGTGTGAAAACTAGTGTGTGTGTGTGTGTTAAACTAGCAAGAGAGAGTCACTACTTATGAATATCAATTCAATTCTTTATTGCAAATCACATGTGTTATAAAAGGTCTTATTATTAATATAAAGTTCACATGGACCCTGTCGGGCACAACAATTTATAGTATTAGACAGGAAGTAGCATTTAAAAAAATCATCATTAATAAAAATATGTAAATTCATTCAAATAAGTAAATAATGTCTAAGTGTAAAATAAAAGGATAAATAATATCTATTCATAAGTAGTGACTCTCTCTTGCTAGTTTAACTTAACGCCTCTATACAAATCATATTGCGCTAGAAACCGTTCCTACAAGTTTTAGCCTATCCCTTAACAAACAAACGTCTTGACGGATAGCAAGAATCTCACATTAGGATGGTTTATTAGGGCAGCATTTGTCTGAAGAGCCATCGCTCACCCGATACCATCAGACAACATAATTCTACGGAATGGAATGAGCAATGTTTCGCCGTCCTGAACTCCTGATAACCTGGTCCTTTGCGTCTATTTATAATTCGTTTTATGGCCCTTTTTCACAGTTATTTCAGGCTAGAAAGTAAATAAAAAGTATTTTCGTTTTATTTCGGAGATAACAATGTAAACATAGAATCTCTAGACGTTTTATTTGGTCTAGCAAACGTTTAGAAAAAATAGTTATCTTGTTTCAAATGATTTATTTTTGGTGTTTTTTTGTAGTAATGGCTTTATTATATTCTTAAGTTTTGCTTGCAAAATACTGTACAAATAGATGCTTATTTCTGGAACGCGTAGGTGTCTACTTGCTCTCTTTGATTTACTTATACAAAGTCTTTAATGTAAATTTGCAGAAGCACTCAGATAACTATTTTGTGAGTTTTTTAGAAGCAAGACTAGATAGAATAAGAATAAATGAAAGAGGTTACTTGCTGGTAGCCCCTTACTTTCAAACGAGGTATTTCAAGCCCTGTTATTAATAACTTAAGTAAAACGTTTAAGTTCCAAACGGTCTGGGATAATAAAAATATGTATTAATTTGATCCATTTACATGTTAATTGTACTAAGATAGGTAACCTAAATAATAATTATTGGTCACATACAGACCTTTTTTACCCAAATGCGCAAGTATTTGAACTCGGCAATAATGCCAAGAAAATGGAGAGTACTCGTAAGTAGACACTCATAAAGTTACGCCTTTTCCATGGGTGTAGGCAGAAACTTCGGGACGCCACCCGCTACGATCCTTACCTTCCTTTTGCTCCGTCCACGTTCATACTTAACATAGACCGATTTTAAAAAGTTGGTATGTATCAGAACGACTCATAGTTGTTACGGTTTTTTTTTTCCAAATGTGAACATTCCCTTAAATTAAACTTATATTGGTGTCGATTCTGTTGCGCACAAACTAAACTTAATTTAGGCTATTGCTATCTTTTACTAAAAGGCAGCGCGAGAAAAGGACGGCTTTAGCTAAAACTAAGTTAGAGATGTCAAACTAGTTTATGCCTTGTGCTTCACCGTGTTTTTAGTCGACATGTCTTTACGTGCACCCTTCATTTGTATGGAAATATTAGTTCCAACTAAATTTGACAGCTCTAAATTACATCCGTCTCTTTCTCGTTTTATTGGAGAGAAAAAGATAGTAATAGCCTAAATTAAGTTTAGTTTGTGCACAACAGAATCGACACCACTGTCACTTACGGGATATCCTCCAAACGACTGAAGTCAACCCGCGATCATAGCGCTTGCAACAGTGTCGAAATATCGGGAGCTCAAAACAATGAACAAACACGGAAGATATCCCGTAAGTGACAGTATAAGTTGCTGCGTGTCCTGTTGTTTGCTCACTACAGGAACTGGACTGATGGACGCAACCGCAAGCGCCAAACTAGTGGCTCAGTTCTGGGCCGACTTAATATAGATTGCCATCGACACGCTAAGAAGAAGAAGTATAAGTTTAGTTTTAAACCGTGAAAGCTTAAAAACAGTATTCCCTTAAACCTTCCAACAAAGACGAAAAAAGTTTCACAACACAAACAAACACGCAATAAATCCTGCAATTAACTTACGCGTTTGTTCGTGCACTTTATAGATGGGCGTCATTACCGCCGCGTCAGGGGGAATGGCGCTCATTCCTTACGCCATGAGTGACCTACGATGTTGCATGGGGTTCCGTGTACAGAAACACAGAGAAACAATGTTATATTTATCTTTGTTAGTGACAGTTTTGGATGTCATGTTAGGTAGTTAATGATGTGGATTTAAAATAGTGTGGCTTAAAGTAAGATAAGAAAAGAATTTCGTGGTATATATCTTTGGTAGACTTGTTTTGTACGCTGGTATACTTGTTTAATCACTGTTGATACACATGATTAAACTAGTCTGTGTTTATATACCTACAAATAGTGTTAGAACGCTTTAGGCCTAGTGGTACACATGTATACCAACAGTGGTTAAGAGGTATGCACCGTGCAATGATTAGAGTTTTTATGATACGCTTCAGCGTTATTTGAGAACGATTATATCAGTTCAGCAGTGGCCGTCTGATGGCTGATTATGTCACGCTTTTGTCTCTGCTGCAAGTGAGGGAGAGCGCACCTATGTTTTCGCATAAAGGGTGTAAATAGGCCCTTAACGAAGCCAAAAGGCACTTGTTCTCCCCGTCATTGCGAATTTGCTATCATTTTTTTGTTCGGGACCTAGTTACGGAAATATTGGAGTTCAATGTTATAACTTTTTCACAAGTTTTTTTGCTAATACAAGTTTTTCAGGTCATAACTTTACTTTAAATACCTCCATAACCCGTTTTCCATTAAATGCGTCCTTACGCACAATGTTTTGAGTGCGTTACAATGACTTTTAACGTAAAACGTGACTTTTTACCCAAAAAAATAAGACATTTTTTTCGTAGAGTTACTTAGTTTGATGTACAGTGTCGACCACAAGTCGATAGGCAATCTCAAAAAGCAATAGCTTGACGTTTAATTTGACTTACGACCTTCTACTTTCAAGAAAATAGACATTGTCATCTACAAGTAAATGTAGTCCAAAATTTCAACATGGAAATATAAGTCAAGATGGCCTAGTGGTTAGGCGCGTCCACATCTAAGAGTGAATCAGTAAGTCGTGAGTTCAAATCTCACGTTGTTACTTTTAGACTTTTTGTAAGTGTTTACTCGATTGGAAGTAATGGGACAGAAAAATATTCTCGCTTTGTTCACACATTTCATAAAGTTAGAAGAAGGTAGATCATAGAAAAATAAGTCAAGAATTTATATTTCTGTGAGGTAAACCTGAGTTTTATGAATATTTTACTTGATCGAAATGAACGTTGTCGTTTGGTTATGTTAAATTTGGTTAGTGACGTGTGGTTTAATAGATAGCGGTATTGTTGTTGGTATTTCTCAAAATGCAGGCAAATATTGATATTGAGGCGAGGGCGACTAATATTATCGTGCTGCATAAAAGTGGTCTTAATAGAACACAAATATCTGAAGAAACTGGACTAATGTGAGTATTATATTTATGAATTATTGTAACAAAGTTTTATTAAAAATTAAAGCCTACTTTGTTATTGTTTATTTATTTGGTGACTTAGGGATTAATAAATTGATTTTAAATCCATCATGAGGCATAAAAGATAAATAATTAGTGTTAATTATTGGATTTATAAACGCAGAGTGAATGATAACTTCAGTATTTTATTATAGCCGCCTAACATATTTTTTTTGTTTTTTGTTTTAGAGGAATACTGTGAGTCAGATCAAAAGGCCTTGCTAGTCGACAATGAAGTGGAAAGCCATCGCTTATTATCGATGCGCAGCGACGACATAATATATGGTTGGCGAATAAGAAACAAATGGTTTCACACCTACGAGACATTTTGTGGAATTATTTGACACCTCATCGAAGACCAGCTAAGAAGCCCTTCTTGACAGAAAGAATTATAGAAGAACGATTACGTTTCGCACGGGATTATTTAGATTTTTACTGGAATACTACCATGAGAAGACTCAAAAAACTGACTTTTTAAATAAAGTCAAAAGGGTAGGCTTCATTTATGGCGCAAGAATAACACTCTGCTGGTCTGACAAAAACATAATCCCTAATACAGACTCATGTCGAATTATGGTTAATATGTGGGGATCATGTGGGGATGGATAAGTGCAGCAGGGCCAGGAGAACTGGCTTTTATTCCGCCACGCGCCAACAGTTCTACTTAATTATGTAAAAGTATTAGAAAATGTCATGCTACAAAATTAATCCCTAGATGCTTTAGTTTTAATTAGATGTGTAACAAAATATTTAGTTAATATTAACTTATCCGTAATTATATTAATGATCTTAAATTGAGGTTTAGTTTCAATCTTCTTTTCTTCGGGAAAATGAACACTTAAACTATAACCTCAATACGAGTTACATTTATTGTGACGTCACAAAAAATATATTCATAAAGTCTAAATTATTTATATTAGTTTTCAATAAACTCTGCTGATTACCGATACCTATAATAAGTGGGTATCAACTATATGTTATATTTGTGTGATTAGAATATCCTTTCCTTGTTACTTAAGTATGTTATTATGAATTGAAAGTAAGTGGGTATACAGTATACAATAAAAAATCTTATGATCGGTTACAAGAGAACTTTTTTACATCTAGGTAGGAATGTGACGTTACAATTATCATGAAAGTTTGTTAATTTTATAAATAAATAAAACGAATAAACATTTTTGTTATCATTCACCACGACTTTTTTATTTCCACCTTCCAACACCGAACATATACATAATACTATGTTTTTTTTACTAATATTTAATTTATTCTTATAAAAAATAAATAATGAACCAATAACTAATGTTACCAAGAAACAAAAACCCCACACGTTGTTAACAGGATTTGAACTCGGATCTCTTTGATCGTGAATCCTACTGATTACCCCAACAGCTATCAACACATGGTCAATAGATGTGAATTTTAACTATCCAATGGTAAGAACAGGTCGCTACACAAATAAGGTTTGCTGCGTGTATAATAAAAGAAACGGAAATATATTCTTATGTTTCGTGGAGTGTGACGCGCGACATGCGATTGGGCGAACTCTGTGGCTGTGGTGTGCGTACTGTATTGAGACCACTTACACATATAGACGCACGGACGCTCGACCGTGCGTTCACAGCAATACAATCCTTAGCGTGCCTCAGCACTTATAAACGCTTACTGTACACACTGCAAACTAGTTCGGTTTGCAGGGCACACTAACATAGTTATTGGTGTGCGTAAAATCAACGTGGTCTGGCTTCGCCTATTTATTAGTGTTTGCGCTTCACAATAACCCTTTGTCCACCCACACACTTGCAATTTTTTGTCACTTGATGTTGCATGAATATGAAGCATAAATTTAGCCATTTAAACAATCGTCTCAGTGGTGCAACTGCCAACATTTCAATGTTTTTGTATGTTTAATAAAACATTTTACATTTGTTTGTTCAATTCATTGCTTAACTATTTTGGCAAGTTTCTTTTATTTTCAGTTAGAATATATTATTATAGATCTACCCTCTAAAAATGACAAATCATGTGTAAGTTAGTAGTTTTAAGTTCATCGTCATAATGCTATTGACTAGGTATCGGGCTTTCGTTACGTTTTTAGACATTATACCCTGCGTGTTTTGAGCAGTGCTTTTATTTGTTAACTATTATGAATCACCTAACTACACTTTTAAGAGCCGAGATTATTATTTTGCGTGAGCAAAACGTTTCAATTAGTGAAATTGCGAGGCGTTTAAAGATATCGGCAAGTAACAAAATGTTATTAATATGTTTAGAAGATTGACATGTTATTGTGTCATTGATAGACATGTTACCTATTGATTGTTGTTATTTGTAACAATATTTTATTATTGTTCACAGAGAAGGACTGTGCAATTGTGGGTCCATCGTTATGCAGATTCGGGAAGCATTGATCCTTGCCGACCGGGACCAAAGGCTGGATTCGTGCATGATAACTGCGCAGTGCATCGCGCGCGACTTGTGCAAAGTTGGTTAAACGTTCAAGAAAATTGTACTGTCATTGAATGGCCATCAAAAAGTCCTGACCTGAACCCCATTGAAAACCTATGGGGTCATATGGTGCTAAATTGGGACTCGTCTGAAGTCAGGGTCCAAATCAAATTTAGATGATGTCGTTATGTCGTCATGGGAATCGTTTCGTGGATCTGACTTGTGCAAAAATGTGGTTGCTAGCATGAGGACACGATTGCAACAAGTAATAGATAGTGAAGGCGCACCAATCGGCTATTAATAAAAATATCAAGGGGTAATTTGTTTTAAGTGACTGATGTTATTGTTGGTGAGATAACAATTTAGGATACCTGTATCTTAATATATTTCTTACTAACATGTTTATTCATGTCACTAATAAATAAATTACCCACTTGAATATGAAAAATAACGTTATTTCCTGTCCGACTTAAAATATTTGTCACGCACAAAACTTTTTTGTTTGTAATTATACTTATTAAAAAACCTAGTCAATAAATATTGTTGATTTCTTATTACAAATTGTTTAATTTCCACTTCCATATTTTTTTCTTATTATCAGATAAAATACTAAAAAAAATCAACAAAATGACAACAAATGTTTTTAAAAATGCAAAAAGCTAGTGTCGGTGGCGGGATTCAATCCTACGAACGCTGCTTTATCAGTCGATTGCTTTTACAGCTACGCCACCAAACCAGTTAGTAACATTGTGAAATTTATGCTTCATATTCTTTGCCTACAAAATAGTCCTAACCGTTTTCAATTACGACGGCCAATCTTAGCGAAGATTAGCCACACACACACGTGCTGCTTACATATTGTGAGACGTGAGGCGAAGTAATACACCAGTTGATTTTACGCACACCAACATTATGTTGGTGTGCTCTGCAAACCGGACTAATTTGCTGTGTACAGAATGCTTAGTTGACGGCTTCGTGAAGGGTCTGTTTACACCCTGTATATTTGCGCACTCTAAAATCTCCCGCACTGCCATGACCGGACTTCGATTTGGACGACTATTTTATAATCACACCTCTGCCCAACCTTTCAAGGATTCCTGGAGTCACGTTGTATTGTGTCTTCTTGCAGGGTGACTACATGGCGGTCTGCGGGTGCCGCATCGTGATGGGTTTGGCTCAAGGTCTGCTGTATCCCAGTCTACACGGAGTGCTGGGTCAATGGGTGCCGGTTAACGAGCGCAGTCGGCTCGGCACCTTCGTCTATGCTGGTCAGTTTTTTCCTCATATCTTTTAGTGACCTATGTTCTGCTGTGTTGAACCTATTAGGTTTAAATTTATTAAAAGAATCATCCTGGCTGTATAAAAAAAGATATGAGAAAACTGTCACATTAAAAACTTGTGTTTTTTATTCCTCAAATATTAAAATATTAGAAAGTTATGGGCCCAGGCCAGGCTAGTGCTATGGAAGCGAGCGGAAATTCCTCGTCACCATCGACAACCACGAAGGCATCGGCACCAAATGCAATGATTTTTGGAACCACTACCGCTGTTCGAAATATCGAGAAACTGGAGGGAGCGAAGAACTATACTTCATGGAGCTTCGTAATGAAGAATACTCTCATTGTGTGCGACCTCTGGGACTGCGTAAACAGCCCTGATAACTGTAAACGTCTAGATGCGAAAGCTATGGCGAAAATTTGCTTCTCGTTATCACCACGAGTACATCCAACCGTGATGAGCGCCATGACAGCACAAGGAATGTGGAAGAAACTACAAGCTGCATACAGCTCATCGAAGCTAACGAGCCAGTAGATGACGAGTTCGTAGGACTGATTATGCTGACAGTACTGACCGAGAAGTTTAATCCAATGGTCATGGCGATCGAAAACTCTACAACCAAACTTACGTCGGACTCTGTGGCTGCGATCCTATTAAAAGAAGACCTACGTTATTCCCCATCGAAAGAGCCAGATTCTGCGTTGCCCGTTAATTCTACTAAGAACTCAAGCCCTCGCCCACCAGTTTGCACATACTGCAAGAAGAAAGGACACTTTGTCTCAGAATGTCGTAAAAGGAAGTGCAAGAAGAATGAGACTAACTTAGTTTCTAATATTACTGATGTTACACTTTTATTATCTTTTACTACACCTCCTTTTCAGCTACCCACATCCATCTCATCCTGGTACTTAGATTTTGGTGCAACAGCACATGCATGTGCAACGACATACGCATGTTCAGTGACTTTGCGCACAGCTCAAGCTATGTCACTGCAGCCAATAATGAAAAAATGGCATGTAAAGGTACTGGTACAGTTCAATTAAATGTATCTAATAGTGTTCATTCCATTTCTAACGTTCTCTATATGCCCAAACTATCTGCTAACTTATTATCAGTCAGTAGGTTAGTTCAAAAAGGTTTGGTTGTTGTATTCTCGCCCAAAGGTGCGACTATTCTTCTCACACAAGGTTGCAAAGTTTCCCGAATAACAGTTGCTACTGCTTCACATAAACAAGGAATGTATAAGCTTGATATTTCCGAAACTCAAACTCAGCTGATTACTGACAAAAAGCTACCAGCTGTGTTATGGCATAGACGTCTTGGACATATCAACGTCAAAGCGATGAATATTTAAAAAAAAAAGTATTCTACGTCAGGCATAGATTATGATGACACGATGAATGAAACCTGCATTCCTTGTGGACTAGGAAAATGAGGGATTTTCTTTTTATCTCTTCCCTCGTCGCTGGATAGATGGCGCTAGGAGTAAGTATGATAATGCAAGGAACGGAACCCAAAAAAACTAATTTTAACAAAGCGCGAGAAATGTTGGTTATATTCGGAAGGTTAAGCAAATGAAAGTGTCAGTCAACGAGAGTATGAGACGTGACACAATGTTTTTTTTTTCAAGCGTTTTGGCTTTGGCATAGCAAGTTCAACGCCATCTATAGAGTTCTTGGAAACTAAGTTTTTTTTTAAAACCTCAAAAGGAAAACCTCTCATTAGCTAAAAGGCCGTTTAAAAAGTCGAAAAGTAAGACAAAAAATAAACTCGAATTGATCCATACAGATCTATGCGGACCAATGAGTACGCATTCATGGGGTGGTATATTTTATCATATTTGCTTACATTTACGGACGATTTTACTCGAAAAACTTTTGGTTTTTTATTAAAGTCTAAAAGGGAAGTTTTTTCCAAGTTTGTCGAATTCAAGCATCATGTTGAAAACCAAACTGGTCTTAAAATTAAAACTTTACGATCAGACAATGGCGGAGAATTCGTAAACGGACCGATGTCTACTTTTTTGCGGGAAAATGAAGTTCATCAGAAAACAGTCCCATATAATGCAGAGCAAAATGGAACTTCAGAACGCGTCAATAGAACTGTAATTGAAAAAGCAAGAACAATGCTTCATGACTCTAAGCTACCAAAAGCTTACTGGGGTGAAGCTGTGGATACAGCTATCTATTTAAAAAACGTAACGCCAACTCAAGCGTTGAACAATAAAATTCCTGACGAATTATGGTATGAAAATCCTATTAATCTATCACATCTTCGTGTTTTTGGTTGCGAAGCGCATAGTTTAATTCCTAAAGAGAAGCGCACTAACTTAGATTCTAAAACAAAAGCTTGTATCTGTGTTGGTTACTCAAGTGAGAGTAAAGGCGATCGCCTTATAGATCTTCATAATCCCAGATCGATCATTGTCGCACGTGATGTCATCTTCATCGAAGATAAAGTGGGAAACCCTGCTACAGCAGCGGAACCTGCCACTACTACTGCCGACAGTATCCTCATTTACGACCAAATACAGATAGAAAATTCACAACCATTAAAACCAAAATCGTTTACAGATACTGAACTGAACGAATTGAAAGCCAACCTGAAGTTCCAGAAGCAGAAACATCACAGGAGTACTTGACTGTCGAAACTTTACAACCAGTAACACCAGAATTGTTTACAGATACTGAACGAATTGAAAGTCTGCCTAAAGTTTCAGAAGCAGAAACATCACAGGAGTATTTGACTGCAGATAACGAATCTAGTGAATCAGCACCAACTTTTCCAGAAACAGCGCGATCAATGAACCCAGATATCCGCAACGACAACGACGACCACCTGACAGATATAGTCAACCAGAAACCTACAAAGAAGCCGTAGAAGATGTTCACAGTTCTGAATGGCAAAAAGTTATGAAAAATGAGTAAGATTGTTTAATGAAACACGGGACATGGAAATTAGCAGAGAGACCCACAGACAGAAAAATTATTAAAAATAAATGGGTCTATAAAATTAAAAAGAATACTAATGGGGAAGTTGTTAAATTTAAATCAAGATTAGTAGCAAAAAGCTTTACTCAGGTACATGGTAACAATTACGGAGAGCCTTTTTCTCCTGTAGCACGACTGTCATCAGTTAGACTGCTTCTTGCTTTTGCCGTACAACTTAACGTCCAGTTAGATCACCTTGATGTAGAAACTTCTTTCCTAAATGGCAATTTAGAAGAGGAAATCTTCATGGAACAGCCGCCAGGCTTTGAAATCGACCGAAAAGGACAAGTTTGCTTACTTAAAAAATCGCTTTATGGCCTAAAGCAATCCCCTCGACAGTGGAATATAAAAATCTGCGAAGCCATGAATAGCTTATCGATGACACAAGCAGCAAACGAGCATTGCGTTTATTACAGACGAGACGGTAACAATATAATAGTAGTTTCCGTATTCATGGACGATTTTTTCATCCTCTGTAATAATGAATGTATGAAAGAGACCTTCAAAAATTCACTCAAAAAACTTTTCAACGTGAAGGATCTTGGTCCTCTGAAAGACTGCTTAGGCATGCGAGAACTAAGTACATCGAAAAATCATTGAAAAGTTTGGAATGAAAGATGCAATTCCAATCTCCACTCCAATGGATGCTGGTATGAAGCTCACCATTCCTGCCAAGGAAGATGAGAGACTTGATTTACCGTACCAACAGCTTAAGTTAGCAATGTCAATATATTTTTGTACTGAATGCATTTTTATATACAGGCTGATTTTATTTTTTGTATCTATGGAATATCTTTGATACAGGATGCTCCATTACGGGGAGGTGTTGAACCTATTTGGTTTAAATTTATTAAAAGAATCAATCTGGCTGTGTAAAAAAAGATATAAAGAGGAAACTTTCACATTAAAAACTTGTGTTTTTTATTCCTCAAATATCAAATTATTAGAATGCTGTGCCCCAGTCTACACGGAGTGCTCGGTCACTGGGTTAACGAGCGCAGTCAGCTCGGCAAGTTGGTCTACGCTGGTCAGTTCCTCTCTCATACCTTGTAGTGACCTAAATTCTGCTGTATCATGTCAAAGTAGCTAGTGATGGGTGACGCCCAAGTCTTGGTGTTACTCCAATCTGTAGCAATTACATACACTTAACCATCTACACGTCGCTAGTCGAAGAAGAAACACTGGCATAATTAAAATTCAAACGAGATTAAGAATTTGCATAAATATGTTTTTTTTTTTGTTTTCTGAGATTTCCTTTTTTTATTTTTACTTCCTGGATCAAATTATTTCGATCGGCGTACACGAATAGCGATCTCCGGATGATTGTCGATTGTTTTTGACGAAAATTAGAGACGAGACTGACATGAGACTGAGGAGCGAGCTGAATTGACGCAGAATTATAGTACAACAATTTTAATTATTGTAATTTTGTCTTAATAAATTGACAAACAAAAACTAATGAAACGTATACATTGTAGATCTAAATTTTATATCATAATAATTTATTTGATAAAATTGAGTTTATTTGGAATATAATGGACGCTAAATCAAGATATCTACGGGTTAAATTACTCTTTCTTTACGATTTTCCGTGAAAACTCAAGGAATTTATAGAAATTCTAGAACTCCACTACACAAGTAAAAAATTCAACTTATCCTTCAGTAACTTTAGCTTTTATAAGAATTGAATCTAACAATTATGTGAATTTGAGCAACAAAGTTCCATCGCCGACGGTTTTTCTTGAAAACTGAGTTCGTAAAATAATTATAGGAAATTATACGAAAAGAAAAATTAAAATGTGTAACGTGTGTTACGTTATTTTTAAGCAAATCATTATAATATCTTACTGCCGCTGAAAATTACTGCGTCAAAAATCATGAATTTGCGTAAAAAATGTAATAGGACTCTTAATTGTGTAAAATATGATTCAAAATTGTAAGCTTAGGTAGTTTAAGAAGGGCTGCGGAACTGTTCGAAAGAGAAACTGCGGCCCTGGAATACAAAGGGCTAAGAAAGAACATGGGTAGGTTTTAGTCAGTAAAAGTCTGACACTCCCTTCCGCTCCGCCCAGAGCGGGAGCGGTCTTTTGAAGATTTCCCATCCGAAAAGAATAAGTAATTTAAGAAACTTTAGGTGCGGTCAAACCGGTACGGATAAATTGTGGACACCGGACACTGACGGATACTTCGTACCACCTCTGTCTGAGTCCAGTCAGTGTCAAGAACCACGCTGGCAACTTGTCTGCACTAATTTGACCGCACGTTTAATGTTGCAACTGTTTGTACAAGTTTGTACTTTCTCATGACTTTCCTAGAAGAAAACACGCCGAAGCATCCAGCAGTAATTTAGTAATTTATTGAACTAGCAAACATCCGTACCGTCTTATTCCCCGGAGATGTTCCGTTAAACCAACATTGAATCAATTCCTATCTGAATTTATTTGCAATCTCGATGTGGGGCATCTACTAATTTTAAAATTGTAACAAGAACCTCCCAGGTGGTTTTTAAAACCTACTAGTAAAGTTTGCTGCTAACTGGTTTCATTGGCAAAAAGCTTGTTGAGTTCAATTACCTTTACTTTCAAGTCCGCTCAATGACCACGATCGTTAAATAAATTCAAATTCTAGATAAATGGTTAAATAAATCCTGACTTAAGAGGGCCCTTCCCGGCCCGCCTTTCGTCAACGCGAGCATGGTCGAAAAGCTTGTTGTTTCATCCAGAGCCACAGCGGTGGTATTCTTTCAACTCCCCTGTCTTACCTAGCCCCGAACCCGCACTACTTGCCTCCCGCGTACCTCATACCGCCTAACGCGAGGACATTGAACGAAAAATATTGTTCGAAAATGTATAAAACTTGTTCCAGGAAATACGTGTTTTTGAATTAGTCTTACAAGTATGTGAAATAAATATTGGTTATTTAGAATCTCCACTACATTTGCAAGGCTTCTATCAGGATGCTTTCTTTACTTAAGTACATTATGAACGGCCAAAGTTGAGGTAAAAGTTCTGCAAAACAGCAATTTTTGAAGGCCTAAACTGAATTTGTTACTACAAATTTTTATTTTCTGCTTCGATAGAAGCTTAGATATAGTCCACAAGATATTTAGTTCAAAAAATTCAAAGATATATGTCTAACAACGGCATAATCACCCACGAGCTATTGTCAAAACTCTCGCGAAAAGTATGGCGGGTTGGCCGCTCTTAAGTTGCAAAGAGAGGACCGACTACACTGGCCTGCAAAAATAAGTATTAATATTAAATAAATAAAAAAACATTTTTTTCTAAACTCTATAAAAGTTAGAGATTTTAAATAAAAAAAACGTTTTATAACAATTTTTATCAGCTTTATTAGTTTTTATGTTTCGAAAGTATATATTGTGCACTAAAAAATTTATTGCAATTTTAAAAGTGTGATATGTACTTATTTTTGCAGGCCAGTGTAGTTCAAAATCATTGTATCAATTTTAGTAGAAATAGGTACTATTGAATTTGAAGTTAGGCATACAGGCTTAGCTTTGACTAATGTTATACTCAAGGCCATACATCAGTTTATACTAGAGCAGTTTACATAAAGCTAAAGAAAAATGTAAACTCTCAATGTATTGGTAAGACTTCAATGTCACTGTGAAATCAAAAAACCTTGTTACCTATTTTCTTCGATAAAACTATCATTATGCATTTGTTTAATATATGAGAATTTTTGTCAGGTGCTCAACTCGGAACCATCATCGAGCTGCTGACGTCAGGCCTCCTCTCCGCCAGTGCCTGGGGCTGGCCCTCTGTCTTCTACGTGGCTGGCGTCACTTGCCTCGTCTGGTCTCTTCTGTGGATCATCATCGGAGACTCCACGCCTGGCACTAGCCGATGGATCTCCAAGAAGGAGAGGAAGTACATAGAGATGAATGCTGGCTCTAACGAGCTTGGACATGGTGTAAGTTTTAAAACAAATATTGAGGCATCTAGCTTTCGTAGTATAGAGGTATGAGGATTAAGATGGAATGCTATTTAATAAACCCGGTACCTTCAACAGCAGCTTAATTCTTGATCTTTAAATTTTATGCTGGTAACAATATTGATGATAATTTATTACTTTCTAGAAAATGCCGACTCCTTGGCTAAGCATCCTCACGTCGATGCCTTTCTGGGCCATCTTGCTCGCTCACAGTGGTCAAAACTTAGGATTTTGGACACTTCTTACGGAACTGCCTTCGTACATGAAGAACGTTCTAAATGTAGACATCAAGCAGGTGAGATAACAGCGACATAACTATACCACAGAAATAAATTAAAAAAAACCATGAAAACCAACTAAATATTTGCCAAATATTGATGGCTATGCATTTGTAACACTGTTTCTTTTTCATTTACTGTTTCTTTTTGACAACACCTTAAAATAATACTCATAACTTTTGTTTTCAGAACGGCATGTTATCAGCTCTGCCGTACGTGGCTATGTACATCCTGAGTTTCGTATTCAGCTGGCTGGCTGAGTTCCTCGTCAACAGGAAAATCATCAGGCTCGTCACTTCCAGGAAAATATTCAACACTATCGGTAACTATAACTTTATCTTTATAAGCACTGTTTTTTTAATTACTGCAATTCCAGATATCCACGATTCTTATAGGTTGTGTTGTTAGTGTGTGTAACTTTAGGGTGTACTGTAGTGATAGAAATCATTTTGAAAACTCGCTAGGCCGTTTGAGAATTCGAGGAAGTTAATATCGCCTCTGACATGGCAATAAAAGTGGCCACTTACTAGGCTCAAACTGTATAATATGGAAGTAACATCGATACGAAAAGAAGAAGAAGCGAAAGTGAAAGTAATACTAATAATATGAATGTCTGTCTGTATGTTTTAACGCCTTAACACATTTCAATGTTTGGCACTCATGTAGACCACCGTTTGAATTTGTTTGCCGGTTAGTTCCCGACATGCATACATAGAAGCTACTGGAACAATAAAACAGAACAGCCTCGTGTAACCGTACAACAAAATCAAAAGAAACGCCGTTGGAACTTGAGCATAAAAACTATTGTATCGTCTTTCCCAGCGTTGTGGGGTCCCGCCGCAGCTCTGCTGGTTCTCTCGTATCTACCTGCTGGGAACTTGACCCTCGCTGTCGTCATCCTGACCGTCACTGTCGGCCTCAATGGCGCTCACTACGTCGGATTTATGGTAAGTAGTATGGAAAAACATCGAGAGGGACCATGGACTTACAATTACTTTTTGAAATCCCCAATCCGATTTGAGCAAACGTGGTGATCAATGCACGTACTTTTTTTGTTTGAGAATTTATAAGCATTTGCCCTTGAGAGGGGCTGTAATAAGTTTATATTATAATATTTAATTTAATTGTCTAATGATTTAATAATATTTTATTTAATTTTTCGTATTTGGTACAGATTAAAATAAATATCGGCTTCAAGCAATTCAGATTGTGCTCAGTTAATCCTGCAACTAAGCAGAATAACTGACTAATTTGAATATCTGTGAGCTAGATCTTTGAAACCTTTAAGATAAACGATTACAATAGTAAGGGCTATTCTGCTCGCGATCGGTGAATGTTTTTGCCTAAATCGTGTAATGGATCTATTGACTAATAATTAAATACCTGTTGGTCTAGTTATCACAAACGCGACTGTTGAGTTCCGATTTCCAGGTCAGGCAAAGTGTGATTGGTTGTTCCACCGGGAATTTCTTAGTAGCAATCATGGAGTTAGGGTTTGCCCCAGATTGGTGACAGTAAACTCGCGCCCTATGATTATTTGATTCAATGCTGATAATTATACGTTTTAATTCCAGTTGTCCCACATCGACCTGTCTCCGAACCACGCGAGTACGATGATGGGCTTCACCAACGGCATCGGAGCTATCTTCTCGATCCTGGCTCCTCTCAGCGTCTCTTTCGTTGTTGAGGATGAGGTAAGTCTTCTAATGCTATTGTTCTTAATCTTATTTTTTTTAATGCCTTCATTATAATTATTTATACCACTGCTTGACTCTGCATCACCCAAAGGTTGACTGGTAGAAAATGCCTATGGCATTAAGTCCGCCTCTGTACTTTGTGCTTGAAGTGTTAAATAAATAAATTTGATCATCGCTGGTTTAGTAACTGAGTCAGTCTTGAGATCGACCAAAAGAACAGTAAGTACTATGGGATTATTCCAATAGGATTTTTTCTGTCGTTTTAAGGAGTATGGTTCCGTGCTGGGTAAACGGCTGTAGACTAACCTCTTATTGTTTGGAACTTACAGACGGTAATATAGACTGTTTGTGTGTCTTCTTCGAGTCTAAGGAACGAACTACCTATTTTGTAAGAAGGAAGTTACAAATAAAATACATAATATATGAAATGTTCTATTTCAGACAAGTGCAGCAGATTGGCGGAAAGTGTTCTTCATATCGGTCGCGTTCTACTTCTTGGCGAACCTGTTCTACTTACTATTCATCTCCGCAGACATACAGGAGTGGAACGAACCCAAACCTTTGAAACCTATTGGTAAGATTTATGGGTGTTGTAATCACGTGCCAATGATGAAGAAATGAAACACTCCCTCGCTGTGTAATAGGTCACCTCAGCCTAAACATTTTTGTAAAACAGGCGTGAATGGTTACCAAGAGATTCTCCATGATGCAATACATTTTACTGATTTTTAATTTGGTGTTTACAGAAGATGGAGAAAAGAAGTCAGAAGAGAAGAACCCAGAGAAGACGAAGAATAACGTTGGTGAACACAAGTTCTGATGCTAAATAAAATATTAAGTAAGGACTAGTCATAATAATTATTATTTGTGAAGTAAGTTACCTATGTGATAGGTACGTGCGGTAAGTGTACCTCGCTGAACGACGAGAGAAGTGATATGATACATGAAACATTGTAATGAAACAGTGGTTTATCAGACAGGGTTAAATTGAATTAGAAATATTATTTTCGAGCAATAAAATACTTAATTATACTTACATTCATCCCGTCTAAGGAACTATTCGTTCTTCTTCTTGGTAAGATTAGATTTCGGTAGCTAGTTTAATTTGACCTTGTAGGTATTGTAAAATAATAAAATTACATAAAACAAGCCTGTGATAAATTTGAGATGAAGTTACCACAAAATTGAAGCCCTTGATTTGGTGTGATTGTATCAGTTCAATGATACAAACTAGCTCACTAAATCACACTTTAAGAACTATTTGTGGTTTTACAAGGAAGAAACAAGGTCAAAAATAGTTCACGGTTGTCGTCCTCTATTGCTCTTGGACCAAACATTATTCCTGTGTCTCAGAGACGTTTAAAAACCTGTGATGTTTCAAGTATATGTAATAGGTTGTTGAAATTTATATTTTCACAAAAATTGTATATCATTAACGGTTCATAAACTTCACAATATTTTCGTATAAAAATATTTGCTCAATTTTATGATGTAACTACGCAAAAGTTAGGAGTGGCGTATATCCCTAATTAAAACTTAATATATTCCACGACTCGAGGGCTCTGTGCCTTATTAAAATGTGACAAATTGCGTCGAGAACTGCCTCAACTTTGTCACATTCCCGATTTGACAAATAAAATTATAATTTATTATTGTACTTTATGTTACAATAATAAATTATGGGTACAGTGCTGTCAAATTGGAATTGTATTTAGCAATTTGTCACTTGAATTACTTTCAATGATATGTGCTAGATTATGGCAATGGAAAACTTTCATACCATCCTTTTTCCTTGCACTCCAACTGCTATATTACCATGTTTGTAACCTATGTCACAGTACAGTCCACTGCAGGACATACATAGGCTGATCTATGTCCAGCAGTGGACTGCACTAGTTTTAACAATATATTGATAAATCTTAGATAGTTAATATTATTAGTATAACCAATTGTGAATTAAATAGTGAATGTACCGGAAACCAAAGAGGATTCTGTAAATGTTGTTACCAGTGCCTTCGATCTATGTAATAATTTATTTGTAAATATTTATTAAATTGTCCATAATTCAGGCTAAATAAACATACTTAAATTAAATAAACAAAATTAAAATAAACATAGGTACTTTAAATAACTGGCGTTTTTCTTAATTATGATCCCTTATCAAATAAAGTGAAGGATTATCGGCCCATTACCCACACAATGTGAATTCGATGTTGTGCAGAACATGGTTGGTATGACCGAAATGTCCAAACAACTCCAAATTTTAGGATATAATGAAAGACACTGATGCAAGCAGCTATTGATGTGTCTACCTACCCCAAACTGATCGATTTAATTAAGTATAAAATTATAGACTGAACATACCTCCTCACATTATAATAACTGCAGGTAGGTAGATAATATCATTCTGACACTCTTTCTTAGCTAAAAGCAAGGACTCCTTTACAAAACCTCAGTAACAATGCAACAGGAATTCTTCGTTTTTTCAAAGACGTTCTAAGAGAAGGTTACGTTTGATGACCGTTTTCCTGTAACCTGAAAGATGAGCTTTAGTTGACACTATAATGAGCAGCGTTTGAAATAGAATATTTATCAAAGGTGGCCTGGTATTTATGCATAATATACATACATAATGACCTACATTTTACCGATGACACACACCATCATAATCATCTGCCTAGCCTTTTCCCAACTATGTTGGGGTCGGCTTCCAGTCTAACCGGATGCAGCGAATACCAGTATTTCACATGGAGCGACTACCTATCGAACCTCCACAAACCAGATAGTACTGGGTAATACGATACCCTTTGGTAAGACTGGTTGTCAGACTTTTTGGGCCACTGACTACCTGTAACGACTGTCAAAGATCACAAATGACCGCTGGGACCAACTGCTTAACGTGCTTTCCGAGGCACGTAGGAAACTCGGTATGTCATGGGTCATCCATCAACAGACCAACCTAGGCAAGCACGGCTTAACCTAAAGATCGACCAGAGTGGTTTTTATTATTTAGCCACGAGCTCATCCGACCGACGACACACATTATATGAAATTAATAATGATGGTGATAATTTACTGGAATACAATTGGTATTGTGCTCGCAAGCACAAAAATGTTGCCATGTCGCCCTATCGCGTATAATACTCACGGGAACGGTGCCCAGAGGGCGAGTGGAGGGGGAGGAGGTCTCGCGAGCACTCAAGTGTTTTCGCTTCCAATCTCCCTCCACAATCGAACGTAGGAAAATTACGATCGGCGACCGGATTCTGTGGGCTTATTGTGTAATGACAGGACGTGGCGGTTGTGCAATCGTCAGGCGCTAGGTTATTGTCTGGTGTTGTATTTGGACAGTGTCTAAATAATAGAGATTTACCCGGTTGTGATATTAAATCAAAATACTGTTTTTAAAATCTAAGTCGACTTTATATACTGTAGTTTTCACTATCACTACTCATCACTGTATCACTGGCTCTCTACTACACGGGCAAGGGCTCAGGCGTACGTCCTACTCTCACGATGTCTGTCGTTAGACTAACCGATTGACAGTGATCCCCTCCCTCGTGTACATGAGACAATGTATTATATCTATTGCATAGATACAAACACTACAAGTACTATAAACTGTTGGTTATTCGGTTGTGGTGTCACCTACCGAAAAAAAGTCTAATTTTATAACAATTTGCGAACAGATCACTTGAGACAAAATCACAAGCAACTTACTTGTTTTTCGATTTAAAACAACCATTTTTGATAACGACGAAATCTCTACCCTCTACAACAATTGCTTCTAACAACCAGTAGCAAACACATAATAAAGGCTCAATTTTTCCATTTTGCTCCTGTTAAATATTTGGGGTGGTGTCAAGGGGTGCGGAGGGAAGTCCTCATATATAACACAGATAATGAATCAAAACTGGTATTACAGTGTATTTCATGTGAAATCAATTTTATTCAGAGGCTTAATAAAAAGTTATATTTGCTTTTTATTAAATGTTTTATGTTACACGTGTTTACCAAACGGTTTGTTAGAAAACTTCGCTATTCTTATAAATCGTCAAAGAGTGTTTTTCCTTGGAAAAAAATTCTAAAGACTGTTTACTGCAAAACTTTTTCAATATAGCAACGTTTCTGGTGTGTGATATTCCTCTTATTTTCCCACGGTGTCCTTATACAACTAATATTCGTACACTTTACTCATACTTACAAACACTTTCTTTCAGAAATAGAAGCTGTAAACACCTTATGTAGCAGCTGTTCTGCAAAATTACCTACTGATAAAATTTAGAATCAGAATCAGAATGTTTATTTGTAAACATAGGTAGTTACAGTGTGTGAGGTGTTACATTTTCTTAAGTGCTCTATGTTTTGCCATTTGGCGCACAAATATTATCATCAAATTAAAAAAAAAAAACAAAACATGAAAAAAAATTAAAACATGAAATCTAAGTTGTTTTGCATTGTACTCATTGCGCTGTTTATTGGACTTGTATCCTCACCTCGTCTAGTTGCATATTCTGCGTACAACAAGTACAAAAAAAAAGCCTTTTATTTTTAGCAGTACAAAACAATTATTAAGAATAACATACATGCAATCATAAATTCGTGTTTATACAATTCACTTTAATTTTGTTAACAACATAAAATTTGAAATTGTTATTAATTTATTATGAATTAAAAGTTACGATTAGAATTAGAATTGTAAATTAAAATTTGATAAAAAATATGGTTAAAAATTGTTATTTTAGCAAGAACCTTAGTAGAAGGTAAAGGCCTCCTCCAGAGATGACCAGTGGTCTCTATCTTTTGCTAAACATAACGATGGTCAATATTTTTGACATTGACAGCATCTTTATGTGGTATATACCTATTGATATTCCGCCTAAGATCGACCTTCAGTCCTCTGCTACACGAATTGAAAAAACTTTTTAGAAGTCGTAATACAAGACTAAACATATCGGGAATGCCTTGCCTATATAATGAAGTTGTGGCTAAGTTTTCTACACTAATATTATAAAGAGGAAAGATTTGTATTTTTGTATTTTTGTGTGTGTGTATGTTTGTCTACACTAATAATATTATAAAGAGGAAAGATTTGTATTTTTGTATTTTTGTGTGTATGTTTGTAATGAATAAACTCAAAAACTACTGCGTCGATTTCAAAAATTCTTTCACCATTAGAAAGTCACGTCTTTACTGAGTAACATAGGCTATATTTTATCCCCGTACTCTTACGGGAACGGGAACTACGCGGGTGAAACCGCGTGACGTCCGCTAGTATGAAATAAAATAAGGACGATTTTGGTAGTGCCAAGACCTAAAATCACGCTGTAATTGAAACCTCAAACAATGTCCTCCAATAATGATCAAACTATAATACTTTGATCATGGTCATAACTCGTGTCCATAACTTTCCACTACCTTCTCGACACATAACATGGAAGTCCACTCTAGTGACTCGCCGCGCGCCGTGCTGGAGCCCCATATATCAGGCTCAAGAGCACCCGTCTAGTCGCAGCTTTAAATAATGTCCCTTCTCAAACATTCCTCTACTGCATGGAATTGAATTTTAAAATATTTGAGCTTTGTTTCAAAGCGATGTGATGAGATAAGGCGAGTGGATTGGAGTGGATGAGACGAAAGGTACAACTTTTCGCATTAGAACTAAACTGAAGAGGACTGACAAGAGTGAAAACAAGAGGCCAGCACAAAATATTGCTGACTAAGATGAACAGGCAAAAGTTTATGTAATTATAGTAGCGTCTTATATAATTAGACTTGGCTTCCAGTCCAACCTGCAGCTAAATGTATGCAAATACCAGTTTATATTGAGCGACCGAATATCTTACCTCAACAACCCAGCTACAGACTAGGTATTACGATCGTGTTACAATGCTATCAGCAATGTCTAAGGAGAAAAGTTTAATTTGATTCGTACTTTAAAGCATTATCAACCAGGACAAAGTCACGCTTGAATCAAATCTGGACTCCATATTTGTAGTTCCCAACGTTCTTTTGTTTTGAAAAGCAAAAAGAAGTAAAGCTAGCGCGTGTACATTCTAGCATCAAAGAAATATCTCTGTTCACGCTGCTGCCATCACTTCGCGTTTGTGTGAAACAAATAAACAACCTTACACGCTCAGGGCTGCCATAATACGTTCCAGAACAGTATTAAATAAACAACTCCATGTTTATAAAATTGGACATCGTGCGTTACTATGTCGTACTTAGGCATTACGAGTAGATATTGCTCGCAGAACAGATGGCCAATATAGACGGCTGCTCGTTTTTTGGAAGTGGCAACCGAGTACCGGAAGGTGCAGGGTTGGTAAGCCTCCCACAATGTGGACCGATGTCCAATGGAGTTTCTTGTTATGATCGGATTTTATTATTTAACAAATAAAATCTATGCGTTAAAATGTCGAAGACTATTCTGTATCAGTAAACAAATGAATATGCGTTATGTACATTGAGCTCTGTTAGACAGAAATCTGTGCTCTGTTCAACTGCTGTCAGCCGGCTGCAGTTCACTCAGTCGCTTGCTCGCCACAGCATTATACATACGGGGTTAGGCGCACCCTGCGCGCCCCGCACTGCTCATAGATTTTGTTCGCGCTGTCTTCTCTATACGTAGTAGTAATAGCTCAATGGTTATGTATGCAAAAGTAATCCAAGCTAAAGCACGAAGTTGGCGACTTAACGCCACAAAAACATGAGTGTAAAGAAAATCCTTTCTCAATTTCTATCACATGACAGCCCTGTTTGACGTTTTTACTGTCACTGCACGTGCACTAAACACGTCGGGACTTGTTCAACACTCGTTCGCATACGCTCGGCTAAGTTTGGGTTTTTGTGCTCGCCTCGATAATCTATTACTACCGCGTTGATTGGCGGCTCATGGTGACGTCACGACTTGTTGACTGCGCCGCTTACGCTCTGGTTGTAGGTAGTTTATGCTGTTCCAGTAATGGATGGGTGGGAACGGGTTTAATGTTGGCAGGGTAGTAAAGAGCGACGCGAAGACTTAAATACGCTATTGAGTACAACGACTTAAATTTATTGTTTGAAGATGGTAGTTTTCTGGTTTTGAGCAGTTAACTACTTTGAAGTGTTAGTTTACATTTTTAGAGATTTTATTTAAAGAAACTACAACGATATAGTTTATCCAAATAAACAAAACAAGTTAAATAGCACTCCAAAGTAAGTTACAAGTTTTTTCGGACTGCCTCGTTGGGCTTGTGGGTGCAAGAGCGACTGTTGAGCGTGAGGTTCTGGGTTCCATTCCTAGGTTAGGCAAAGTTTTATTGGGTTTTGTACATTTGAAATATCTCAGTAGCATAGTGCCTATCAATCTTTTTCTAATTTAAACGTTTTTGATATTGAAAAAGAAATATCCCTGAAATGTGCAGTGTTTCAATCGTTCTTTCGCTAAACATTTTAGTTTCAATCTGCAAAACGTTGAGTTATACCCCAGTTTGATGTATCATGTTATACTCGCTTGCAATAAATCTGAAATATTGCGAATGTTCCATGTCATATAAATCTTACGTATTGTTTTATATTGCTTGTTAGATTGGACTTCAAACACGAGTGTTTAATTTTTTTAATTCAGGAGACCATCCTGGAGGAGTGGAGACAACGTATCAAAGAGCCAGGACGACCCCCAGTCGGCTGGGACAGACTGAATGTGGCAGGCGTGGGGCGGAGTATTGTGGCGCTGAATGGGGAAGACGTGTGGCCAGTTGTGGACTGCGACAGGCTGAGTTGATTGATGTCACATAGCTGGCTGAAGCAGGAGCGTTGTTCATCGGGGGTTGGCTGGTCACGGCTGATTAAGAGTTGCCGGGAATCGTGCAGAATATCCTGTGATTGAGAGGTATTTTTCCAGCAGTGCACTGCCTTAGGCTGATGATGATGAATAAAAATCGTGGCGCTGAAATTCCGTTGAACGCATAATCTTGGACCACCATTCAAATACCCAGTGCTAATCCTGTGCAGCGCGTATAAGTATGTGTTCACTTTTATAAGGCTTTGGATTTCATAACAGTAAATTGCTTTTGCAAAAAGCCATAAAATAACTTTCTTGTATCAGGTTATTCCTTAACTGGGACCTCAAAATATAAATCAAGCTAAATGTTCCACGATCCAATCACTGGCTGCTATTAAATGTGATACATTAACTTCATAACTAATGACACGCGAAACGTTCTATGAAATTCTACTTAGACAAACTAAAATAATTATCTACACTAATATTATAAAGAGGAAAAATTTGAGTTTTTGTGTGTGTATGTTTGTAATGAATAAACTCAAAAACTGCTGCGCCGATTTTGAAAATTCTTTCACCATTATAAAGCTACATTCACCTTGAGTATCATAGGCTATATTTTATCTCCGTACTCCCACGGGAACGGGAACTACGCGGGTGAAACCGCCTGACGTCCGCTAGTACCTACTATATAAATCCTAATAAATAGTTCGAATATCGTATTTTTTGTTTATCAAACTTTTCATATTTACAAGAAGTTATTTCATTAATAAGTTGTGTTAAAACTTGCATAATATAGTATTTAAAATATTTGCGCATGATTAAACAATTTAATTTAATTTGGGCTGATTTGACGTTCACAAAGAACTCATTAGTGCTATTTCACACAAACTCCGGACAGGATAAGTATAAGATAGACTGAATCATAGCTAAATGGGGGTTGTTAGTAAACTACTTAGAAATGGAGAAAACGGAAACGTCTTACAACTTTTACTTTACAATAGACCGAACTTCAGAGGTAAGCGCTTTGAAGCTCTAGTGGAGCATAGATAATAGAATACAAGGCCAGTCTATATTGATTATGTTACGATATGCGATACACTGTAAGTTACGCTATAATTACATAACTATAGCTTAGTTCGATTGGTTAAGGTTAACCAGAAACCGAAATGAGGGTCAAATTAGATAGACCGAGAAACTTCACACGTGATTTAGCTTGTTAAGAATGGTTCTCGAATTGCATGATCTTCCTAATACTAAGTAATCAAAATCACGCACAAAAGACAAGGAATATTCTAGAAAAGTTCTTTCTTATTTTTCGTGTTGTTAGTGCATAACCAAGTGTCGGACTTTTCATGCCGCCCATCATAGGCCTCTGACTCGACTTTACATGCCGGCGAGAAATATCTCTCAGGCATGCTGATTTGATTTTCTATCACCAAAGCAAATGATATTAAATAAACAATAAGTACGAAAATTAATCCGAAAAAAAAAGGCAAGTGGATAGCAAAGTTAGTAGTAAGTCACGGTAAAAAAAAAAGGCACCGTTTGAAAAACTGTGCGACCAAGGTTGGAAGAGTCAGCGGTATGTCATAAAAAATACAAAAATGTGGCTATAAACCCACCATAGTCGAGACAAAAAAACTGCATGATATTTATGATGGTTGTGCAGTTCCACGGAATGTTCGAGCAAAAATTCCGAGGAACACAAATTCACAAGTTTTTCTTTTATACTTTAACAATAATTTTCCCCGTTTCCGCAGCCCATCTGCAGTACGCACCTTCAACTAAAAGTTGGTGTACAACCTATCTACTATCTCCCAACCGAGTCTTGTTAAAGCCGAAAGTGCGAAACTTTCGCAATACACAGGTGTTTAAATTAAACGGCTGAAAGCGAGGCAACTTGCCTAGTAAAAGGTTGTGTATGGACTTTTACTGAGAAACTCTCGTTACTTTTAGTTAGATGAAAACATTTTTTTTTCTTTAAAAATAAATAAAAAAATATTATGGCCTGGTATGTAGTAAATAGAAACACAAGGAATCTACCTCGGGCTGTTTGTTAGAAATTCGTAAAGATAAAAACTATTAAACACTTTGTCGAGGCGAGCGTAAGTAGTGAGGTAAGTCACAAGCGAGGTAGTCACAGGCAGGCATAAATAGTAAGTACTAAAAATAATCTAAAACAGATATTAGGGATATTAATTCCCAACTTATTATCAAATCGTTGTCTAGGTTTACAAGACTAATGAGAATCATTATCTTCTCACAATGTACCTACCACGTAGACCGAGCGTGTGGTACCACTTAGTATAAAGGTACAGAAGACACGCTTCATACAACAAGCAAAACGCACGCATATCAACACAGAACCAGCTTTAGCCGACAATTCAATCAACTTAGGATCATAGAGTACAATTAAAATCAACAACACAATTAAATTCAACATCACAATTAAAATGAAGATCAAAAATTAAAATGATAATAAAATTAAAACAAATTAGAATAAAAATTAAAACACAAAAATTAAAATTATTGTATAAAATTGAAACAAATTAGAATAAAAATTAAAAAACACAAAAATTAAAATTATTAATAAAATTAAATCAAATTAAAAACACAAAAAATAAAATTATGGTATAAAATTAGATCAAATTAAGAACACAAATTGAAAATTATTATAAAATTAAATCAAATTGGAATCACATCAACAATATAATCAAAACAAAACAATATCTTAACATTAGTCAGTACGTAAACCATGCAACAGTGGTTCACGTACTGACAGTTGAAGCGTTCAGCAAAAGCCCTCAGGATACTGTTGCGGCTGGCCCGCACCCTGCGCACCAGGGATGTGCACCGCTTGCGCATGACTGTGTAGAAACAATCCACACGCGCCTCGGCAAACATCCCCGATGCGCTACAGAAGCGAGGCAGCCCCAAGAGTACCCTGAACGCGTTATTGTATTGAACACGTAGAGCGCTGTACTGTTTCTGCGTATAATCCATCCACAGGCTGCCGGTGTAAAAGGACGTACAAAATGCCCTAAATAGGGCTATTTTGACGCCCCTCGAACACCGAGCAAATCTGCGGGCTATCATATTCGCAAGAACAGACAGCGCCCTACGTTCCCTTTCAATGTCTGCATCGTCTTTCAGGTCAGAGGTTAATAAGTGTCCGAGATATTTAAAAGTATTCACTCTATTGAGTGGGCATCCGTTAAGTTTAATTGCCGGCAAGTAATCTGGACACCTCCTCTTGGCCCGAAAGACCATGTACTCGCTCTTTTTCGCATTGTACAATAACCCATGTTCCTCAGCATACTTCTCACAGATGCGAACTAGTCTCGACACACCACAGACAGAGGCGCTCAGCAACACCATGTCGTCGGCGTAACTGATATTGTTAAGGCATACACCTCCAATATGGCAACCGACATGCGTGCTGCTAAGCCTCTCTAATTCTTAACTAGCTGACCCGCGCAACTTCGTCTGCGTCACATGAGCTACCTACCTACCACCTACCTACCACCTACCTACCACCTACCTACCACCTACCTACCACCTACCTACCACCTACCTACCACCTACCTACCACCTACCTACCACCTACCTACCACCTACCTACCACCTACCTACCACCTACCTACCACCTACCTACCACCTACCTACCACCTACCTACCACCTACCTACCACCTACCTACCACCTACCTAGCACCTACCTAGCACCTACCTACCACCTACCTACCACCTACCTACCACCTACCTACCACCTACCTACCACCTACCTGCCACCTACCTACCACCTACCTACCACCTACCTACCACCTACCTACCACCTACCTACCACCTACCTACCACCTACCTACCACCTACCTACCACCTACCTACCACCTACTACCTACTACCTACCTACTACCTGCCTACTACCTACCTACTACCTACCTACTACCTACCTACTACCTACCTACTACCTACCTACTACCTACCTACTACCTACCTACTACCTACCTACTACCTACCTACTACCTACCTACTACCTACCTACTACCTACCTACTACCTACCTACTACCTACCTACTACCTACCTACTACCTACCTACTACCTACCTACTACCTACCTACTACCTACCTACTACCTACCTACTACCTACCTACTACCTACCTACTACCTACCTACCACCTACCTACCACCTACCTACCACCTACCTACCACCTACCTACCACCTACCTACCACCTACCTACCACCTACCTACCACCTACCTACCACCTACCTACCACCTACCTACCACCTACCTACCACCTACCTACCACCTACCTACCACCTACCTACCACCTACCTACCACCTACCTACCACCTACCTACCACCTACCTACCACCTACCTACCACCTACCTACCTACTACCTACCTACTACCTGCCTACTACCTGCCTACTACCTGCCTACTACCTGCCTACTACCTGCCTACTACCTGCCTACTACCTGCCTACTACCTGCCTACTACCTACCTACTACCTACCTACTACCTACCTACTACCTACCTACTACCTACCTACTACCTACCTACTACCTACCTACTACCTACCTACTACCTACCTACTACCTACCTACTACCTACCTACTACCTACCTACTACCTACCTACTACCTACCTACTACCTACCTACTACCTACCTACTACCTACCTACTACCTACCTACTACCTACCTACTACCTACCTACTACCTACCTACTACCTACCTACTACCTACCTACTACCTACCTACTACCTACCTACTACCTACCTACTACCTACCTACTACCTACCTACTACCTACCTACTACCTACCTACTACCTACCTACTACCTACCTACTACCTACCTACTACCTACCTACTACCTACGTAAATTATTAAAAAAAAAATACAGACGAAAGTTTATTCACCCTTTTTTTTTTTTCATTGTTTTTAAAATGTATTCTGAAATTCTGGGCGGAGACAAATCCAACGAACAAAAACCATGAATATTGATCCAGCAGATCTCGAGTTATAAGTGATGTAACAAACCCGTCTTTCTTTTATATATATAGATAGATAATTGGCACCACCACAGTTTTCATCATCCGCTCAGGCAGATACGAATGCTCTAAACACAAGGAGTAAAACATCGCTAAGACTCTGGACAGATGATGACCAGCATGCTTAAGGTGTTCAATACTTAAGTTATCGTGGCCTGGAGACTTGCCCCTCGACATAGACATAATGACATGTCTTACCTCCTTTGCCGTAAACCGGACACTGTACCCCTGACCATTACAACCCGCACTGCCTGTAAACTGTGACGGCCCCAACGGTGACGACACAGCAAAGTGCTGCCTAAATAGCTCGGCAATCCCTGTGACATCAGTAGCACCACCGACACTCACCGGCAGGCCCGGCCTTCTATTAAGTTTATCGGTATATTTCCAAAAGCTGCGAAAGTCGCCCCTAGAATTTTGCGATGCCAACATGTCCATTTTAATTTGGTCACTATTGTCTTGGCACCATCGCAAGCGCGACTTAAAAATTTTACGACTTGTTTGCATTTCACTCCAAACACGACCCCCGCGCGGTCTTCCATAAGACACCCACTGCTCAAACTTTAGCCTGGCCTGCCTGTGAGCATCACTCACGTGCTTATTCCACCCAATTACTGGCTTCCTATTTCGCACAAGATTTATTTCGCAACTTTCAGAAGCTGCTTGGCATAAAATATTAACAATGTCATTATACATTTTGTCAATAATAGTTCTGTGGTCCAAATTATTACAAACATAGTCACAACACGCACTCAATTCAATTGGAAAGTCAATATATTTTAAATTATCATTACAAAATTTAGTATAAATGTCAATTTGATCAGGTTTTCTATCACCCCATTTTATTTTGTTACATAACAGATTTTCATTAATATTTGAATTGTACAATTTATTTATTACTTATGTCTTACTGTGTTACTTATTTACCTTTATGATCATGCTGACTAGAAATCAAAATGTCTATGCCAAGTATTGCCTAAACCTTATATTACTTATGTGTTTATTTATTACTTATGTTTATTACTTATGTCAAAGCAAAAACCGCATAACGCGTCCAATTAAATGTTGTTTGGACCTCGGCTCTTTCTTCTTCATCATCATATCTAGAATCACCCACTGCTGGGTATAGACCTACCCTTTCTTCTGCCACATTTCCCGGTTGTGTGCGTCCTTACCGACTCATGTCATGTAAATTAAATTTCGTAATTCCGTATGGAGCCGACCTTCTGTTTCTATACGTTGTGGTGAAAGTACGTATCCATTACACGAAGTTATCGTAATCGTCGCAATTAGCACGATTTGTGTGAGCTATCGCGTAAAGTTCGACGCTTGTCTTAATTGTAATGGTTCACAGATATTACCTGTATACCATTATATTGTGTTTATTTAATCATTATGTTTGTGTGTGAGATTATTAATAAAAATGTTTTTAGGAAATAATCTAAAAGTGAAGATCCATTTTGAAGGGCTAATATGGCTCTAGGTGTCTTGTCTCGAGACGTGTTTAGACAAAGTTACATCTATTTGGTGTCCCAAAAATGGCATAGCAATGTTGTGACCTCTGAGCGTCTAGAAACTCTATAAAATGGCCAAAGCTTTACTTCAGCTAACCAGTCAGAAAAATCGACTCAACAAATCGACCTTGGCAATACCTCTTGACCCGTGAAACACTTACCTGCACCAACAATAGCAGCTGTTCTACAATGGCCACAGATCATTCACGGACGTTGGTCCTGACCGGGCCGGCTGCCCGCGCGCCCATTATCGGGCGGCCACATCGCGTAGAAGTAACGCGTCTGCTCGTGGCACCCTGCGCCCTCTGCCGGACGATTTATGTGATTACGTGTAGATCGTAAATATGAACTGAGTTATAGAATACGTGAGGCGAACTGATTCAAAGGGCTGGCTTGAAGAATAGCTCCTTAACTGTTTTGTGATGTACGAGTAAGTGTTTTTTTTTTCACAATTGGGTAGCAAATTGTCTTTTCATTACTCATACTTGGAAAGTAGGTCTGAAGTTGCCTGAGGAGCGGGTTGAAAGCAATGACGTATTATATATAGACACGTCATGAACCAACATCGCGGCGCTTAAAAACGGCGAAAATACTAGAACTACTTATAAGCGTGAAGAAAGAGAAAGAAAATATGACACCGAACGGCGGAATGCCTGTTGCGAGAGGGAGATAAATATACATCTTCAGTCACGTCACAGGATTTATTAAATTATAAGCAAACGTAGCGTCGCGCGACAGGTTGGTGCGTAACTAAGCGCGATGTGGCCAATTGGCTTCATTTCATGTTGTCATTTTAGAGTGCGGACAACGTATCTATAGTTTATATATCATTGGTTGAAAGTAATACTTTTCACCCCTAGGGAGGATCGTTTTCAACTGACAGCTGTCAAATTATTAAGAAAAATAGTTCATTTTTCTATTGAACCATGTTCCAACTTTTACAGCCAAGATGTAAAATTGAAATAACATAAAGTTAAGTATTAATGAAAGAATATATATTTTTAAATAACTTTATTATAAATGAGTTTCAACTACCTATTTCTTTAAAATAACATAGATTTGGGAAAAATATTTACCATTTTTTCGATGATGAAAATGAAAAATAAGTAATGACTGAATAGCTGGCCGACCACAGAAAAAAAAAGCAAAATAGGCGGGAAAGCGGCAATCCGATCTTCAATTGTTTTTCGAGTTGACTCATGTTTTTATTTTTACTTTCCTTGTATTAGTAATGAAAAGCACAGTGTTTACCTCGGGTTAAAGACTTATTTAGTCCCTTGAACCCGTCTCGGGACTAAATAAGTTACTTTCACCCCTAGTAACAATGTACTATTGCCTGATAGATAGATATGATGAAAAGTAAAAACTATGTGGGTTTGACTTAAACTAGCGAAAAGTATAACACAATGTTGAAGGTCGTTGTAAAAACACGAAACTCTTTGAAAGCATTTGCCACTTGTCTTGACCAACTAGTTAAAATCGTAATACCTACAATAACATTTTAGTAAAGGAGCGCTATCCACCTTATATAAAATATACAGTACATAATAAAGTCTCTACAAAAAGCACACATAATGTAATTTTCACAAATTGAGAGCTTACTAGATTATTTTGCTGATTGATATTCTATTATTTTTAATCATAACACAGTCAGAAAGGTATTTTATTTCATTACATCTAAACTTTATCATTACCTTGATGTATAATTTTGAAAGAAAGCTGAAACTTAATCAAAGTTGATCTTGGATTAAATTTCAGCTTTCTTAGGAATGTGTATGAAGCTCAATTTTAATCTAGCAATTAAATTAATTATACATTCCATAAATTGTGATCTAATAAAAATTCAACGAATAAATTGGAAATCCATCGCTGACCCAATTATGTTCGGGGGCGAGCAACTAATTACGAAATGTTATCATCTAAATCACCTTATTAAATTCATTTTTAATATTTTGTAAGCTTAGCAGGTGCTAAGCTTACAAAATATTGAAAATGAATTCACCTTCACTTATCTCGTTTTTGCTAAGGTTAGCAAAAACGAGATAAGTGAAGGTGATTAGCATGAATGTATTCAAAAGGAAGACTCGGATGAAATTCCCGAGAAAAACATACACTGACCTTATTGGTGATGTTGTTCAGAATGGTCAGGTGCGTAGTACTCGCAACCGGCGTGCGTGTATGACCAGATGTATGAACTTTTGAACTTTTAGACTCCGCTCAATTATCTTGATCATTTCCAGAACAGATTTCTATATAGAACTAAAAAAACTGCAGTTGGGAAATTCAATTTAGGGTTATCCTTTTATTGTTTGTTTGCGGTGCATTCTACAGGTTTCCTAAACTGAACTTTTGAACACCCAGGGAAATTCGCATTGAGGAGAATTCTTCGAAACGGTACAAGACCGGCTTTTAGTTCTCGTAACCTCATAACTTTGTTTTGGGAGAGTTTCAATCTCAAGACTACACGCTCACTCGCTACTCAATACTTTCATTTCAAGGAAGCGGAACGGATTGAAACAATCCAAAGAGAAATGTTAAATGCTTTCATGGTTTAACAATAATACTAATCATGGAAGATATTCCGTATGTGACATTTTAGGTTTAACCCAAATAGAGCTTAAATTCGATCGTGCTACTAGGAGTGTCATTTCTTTACCAGACACCTATGCGTAGCGCGTATGTGCGTCGCAGTGGGTGATCCTGCCTACATTTTAATAATAGTAATAGCTTTGTAAAAGTTTAAATCTCTTGACCTTTAATATTGCTTAGTTCTAAAAACAATCAACAATTCTAGTCCGTAACGAGTTTTGTAACTCATTTATTATCTCTAGGTGAAGAAAACTTTATAATTTGAACTAGATTTACCATTCACGCCTCAGCTAAGTCGTCCAAAGTTCAAAACTAATAGACCTTTGCGGTTGCAAACTCATCGCTGTTGCAATAATCAACGTTTCAATTATAGCATTCTCTAGTTACTGTAACATTATTTGGCTTCAAAGCTTTAACTTTCAAATAAACATGGTGGTATATTTCAATCTAAATGTTTTCAAAACAGAGGTTGTGAAGGTCGGTCAGTTCAGGCAGTCGCTCTATGATAAGTAAAGTACCGGATGCAGCTATTTAGCTGCATCCGGTACTTTACATACAGCGACTAGACTGGAAGCCGACCTCAACATAGTTTGGAAATGGCTGGTCAGTAGATGATGATGTTTACAAAATAGTTTAGTGAGTAAAAGACGGTGCAGGGTTACGCAAGCCGATTTCTGCCACACGGCCAGGCCGCACAGGGAAAATTGACCCAAATCGCAAGCCCTAAAAAAACCGCCAACCAAACCGGCCAAGTAAACTGACTTTGGCCGCACGGCAACCGGCCGCATGCGGCTGGAGACTAACTTGACCGTGTAGGTGGTCAGTTACAAGCGGTTGCCCGCCGCATGAGGTGTGTTTTGCGCTCATGACCTAGCGTGCGATTCAGTCAACTGTGTAAATAGGCTAGCGATGCGGCTATGTGAGGCGATTCTTAAAGCGATTAGCCGCACTGCGAAAACGACTCGTATAAATATCCAATGAACCAGAGAAATCTTTCAGAAATACTGCAGACTTCACCTTATCAAGTACCTACCTTATTTAACTAGCAATAAATTAATTTTCATTAGTCCTCGGGTTATAAAGATTTCTTCCATTTAAACAATATTGACTGTCATTTAATCTCGAAAGGTTTCAAAAGTAACAATGACTTGAGAAATATTGTCGGAATCAATCTCTCTTCGTTTCAAATTCTGGTCGGTATTTCATTACTAAGTAAAAGGGATTATTTGTAACAAAAGAATGATGGTGATCGATGTCACAACAATGACATCTTCACGAGAGAGGTGATGCATCACCTTCGTATGTATTCCCTCTTATATACAAATTGGAGTCATCGATCAATGTGCCTGGGACTGTGGGACTACTTTGCATACACCCTAATTATGTTTTCAAAAATGGAAGTAAGGAAGTAATACAAAAGAAAAAAGTCCCAAGTTACACCATAACACACTGTCATCCGTAACTAAAAAAACCGATGCAATACTCGGCGATGCGGTACCGCATGCGACAACGCACTGCACACTAGCACTTAACAAAATATTCACACACAAAGTGAATCCACTACGACTAGCCAGCGAGCCGCATTACATATTTTATCGCGAGTTTGTATGACCGCAGGATAGCCAAAATTATGTGAAAACAGCTGCACTAAATAGATATTCCAGAAGTTTGTTCTAGGCCAAATGCGAGAATTTTACTTAGGACGTGGAGTATGCCCAAAACGATTTTAGAAAATAAATATTTATTTATATTTTTTCTACGAAGGAAACATTGTGATTGAGCATGGAAGGGTGTAGCTAATGTAATATTCGAAGGCACTTTGATATTTATTTAACCCCTGTCGGTAAGATTGACAGGGGCGCTATCGGCTATGCAACACTATTTGGCGTGAAGCCTTTCTTATTGTAGCTTTGTATATGCCTGAAGGTTTCCGTATTCAATATTATGGCCATAATGTTTATAAAAGAAACCTTGATATTTTGACCTGCTTTAATTATAACAATTGTCATAATGTGTTCTGATCGTGAAAGTTTAAAATAGACAACTGCCTTAATTAGTTTTAAAAATAAGTTTTCCAATCCGGTCCAGTTCTAGTTTCAATGCGGTCATTTTCTGAGATTATTAAATAGATACATAATGCAAATTTAAATACCTTCTGACAAGACAGTGAATGATTATGAAAACATTCAGAGTTTATAATGATAAAGCTGTGCTTATTTATAACGGTTTATCTTAAACTTCACAAGGCATCACAATAATTTCCACATTACAGTATCATCATCATCATCATTTCAGCCAAAAGACGTCCACTGCTGGACGTAGGCCTCCCCAAGTGTCGCCACATTGACCGGTCCCAAATGGCAATGGAGAGGGCTATGCTCGGAGTTTCCTTGCGCGATCGAATCAGAAATGAGGATGTCTTCATTTCTGATTCGATCGCGCAAGGAAACCAAGGTTACCGACGTAGCCCGAAGAACTTAAGTGGCAGTGGGCAGGGCACATTGCTCGCAGAACGGATGGCCGATGGGGCCGAAAAGTTCTGGAGTGGCGACCGCGAACCGGAAGACGTTGCGTTGGAAGGCCTCCCACTAGGTGGACCAATGACCTGGTGAAGGTTGCGGGAATCCGCTGGATGCGAGTCACATTACAGTATAATTCAACCAAATTGATAACAAGACTTAAAAAAAACCATCTGTTCAACGAAGAATAATCTTATCACAAGTATTGAATAAGTTTCTACGTTCAACAAGAACAAAGATCAAATGAAAATTAGCCGAGAAAGCAAAACGGTGGAAATTATGGACGCGGAGAGAATTAAAATATTAATTCAATTAAAAGTTTTAAAGTTTCTGAGAATATTCTAAGTTGTGAGAGAAGCAAGAAAACTTGTTTGGCTACGAATAGATCATCTGATCGATTTATAAAGAGGTTATGAAGAATTTTATAGATTAGGTACTTCATCCGCGACCCCAACATAGTTGGAAAAAAGGCTAAGCAGATGATGATCCGCGAAAAATTGTGATAGCTCAGCATTTATACATGATAAAAAGGCTGAACATACACACAAGAAAATAAAAAATTCAGACGAATTGATAACCTCCTTTTTTTGGAAGTCGGTTAATAAATATAATTTAAATCTTAAAGCACCCAAGAATTATGTAGTTTTCTGCCAGAGAAATATTTTTTTGAATTGGATCATTAGTTTTGGAGATTATCTTTTTGATCTATCCCCCGTTCATGCTCGAAGTGGATGCATTCAACAAAATAGTTTTCTTCACTTACACAAACAAATAAACTTAAACTGACACTATCTGAAGTTGTCAACAAAGTCACAGTGGTTTCACAGTGATGAAATATCTAGCTAATTTGAGTTATTATATTGGTGGTTAAGTCGACAAACTTATTTTGTGATTATTTCCCTTAGACCAAATAAAAAGGTAAAGACGGAACTTTGCGAACAGCAAAGTGAGGCCCGTCAAATTACGTCTACAGGACGTCTTACGTCGTCGTTTAGGTAGTTAACTAACTGAGGCCACGGGAAATAAGTATCTAGACTAAACCGAAAAAGTTATGTGACATTCTACAGAAAAAAAATCCAATACAAATCGGAGTACGAATCTAATTATTTATCTGACATTGTTTGATCCCATCTAATTAGAAACTAGTTACTGGTAAATAAAATAACACAATTTTTTTCGAAATCTATGAATCACAATCGGATCTTTTCGAATGAAAATGCTTCTTCATAGATGTTTGTTTCAGCGCCATCTAGCGGAATTTTCCAGAAACAAGTAGTAAACGCTAAGGCTTCGACTTCAGGTTCCTCCAAACAAGTTAGCAACTACCAAACATCCATGTCCTTCCAACACATTTCTGTTCTTACGAACTGTTTATCCCCGTACAAGATAGAGGGCGACACTTTTATCAAAATGATAAGTACAAGATGTCAGAAACGGTTCAGTAAAAGTTTTGCTCGTGAATAGAGGCCCCTACACCTAGTAGGGCGCCGGAGAAAATATTTTAGTTATTTTAATAACCCGGCCAAAAGGATAACAATATTTTTAATGCTTATTCTTATTATTATGTCGATTTACACAGCAAAACTAAATTTGTTTTTCATAGTATGTTAATGGAAAACTAAGTTACTGCTGCAGTTTCATGAAAAAAAAATATTTTTTGCAATATTGGTGCCAAATTAATGGTGGCCAATAAAATAAAATAACTAAAAATTCTCATTCCTCAAAAACTAAATACCTATCAAATCTTATTCTTCAAACCACTTTTCGTTGACAGTTCTTTTTACGTTAATAACCCACATTTTTTCCGAATTTTCCTCTTCCTCCTTTTAAATTAGAGCGGTGGACACAATTTTTACGGATTCTTAGGCGAATGTCTCATCAATCATTGACTAAAGAAAAAAATATTCTAAGAATCTTGATATTTTATTTAAAAATATTCTACAAACACAGGTAACCCAGTTACATGTGATGTTTTTCCATCATTTTACTTCACGTTTGTGTGGCGGTTATAGAAGATACCTACCTACTCTTCAACTGTATAGTCCCAACAGTCTCGTAGATAGCTGTGACACAGACGGACTGGACGAATCTATAGGGGATCCGTTTTTTGCCATTTGGCAACGGAACAACAGATAACTGTTATTCTAATGACATAACTGCCTGTCAATAGTGAATACTGTTTTTCACGGTAACTATGCGGTGCGTAAACACTTAGACTATAATACACCTTAAATTCTTATCCCGAAAAGTAATAAAAACGTTAGTACAAACAGTGAAATCTTCGTTCCAAGAAAAAGGAATTGAATAAAAAGGCTCTTTCTGCACAAAATAATGCAAGAGCCACTCTTACCGCCATCTTGAATCCGCAGCCTCAGCGAAAAACTCCCCACTTTGATTGTTTAATCTCGTTCCCGTGGTCCGCCACCACTTTACATTGAGAGCCAAGTTTGTGCGAGTTAACTATTCTCTTTAACTACACTACAGCTAGACCTCTTAACTTCACACTGTAACGTGTTAAATTATTAACTTAGTTGCAACTGGGAACATTTTCTTTGTGTTATCTAGCAGAAGTTTTAAAACATTGTTCAAAATGTAGGTCGTAAAAATACAAGTCTATTCGTTTCAAATGCCTTATTATGAAGTTGAAGTTTCTAGTTAAATATATACTTTCCTGTAAATAAAGAGCTAACGTATTCTCACTTATCGATCTTAAGTTCTCAAATAACAACATTATTATTGCAGCCTCTAAAAATTGGAACCTGAATCATTAATAATACAGATGAGTACGAGAATAGACTCTGCCGCGTAATTTGACTTGCTAAGTTTCGTCTTTCGTGAATATTTTTACCTTTTCTTTTATTACCTAATGAAATGTCGAGACAGCTGTTTCATTTCAGTCGCAGTTCGTGGAAAAATAATTATTATGGATAAAGGAAAGTCGTTGTAGATAAAATCCTAAGCTCAGTAAATCCCCAGTATTTTAAGGTTGATTACATTTTGTTAGCGATAGGTCACTGGATATTTTTAATACATTTCTCTTGGTCTTGGGGACAACGTGGATAAATAAGAAATACTTAGCTTTGGCAACGTCCCATAATGTTCCATTTATCAAAAGAATATAAATACTCGTTCCGAAAATATCTGTTTCAATATACTTTCATTTCGCCTACTTAAATAAGTAGGTTATCAATCAAACCAAATTTCGTATAATTGTGATGAATTATGATATAATATTTATTTCGTTTACGACACAACGTTGTTGACTTTAAGATAATAATTTCTAAAAATAATTCGTAAACAACACGCGTAACAGTTTCTGTCTACTTATCATACAAAAAACGATTAGCTACCAGCCCAAATTCCCAACTTATAATGTAATAAAGATTTGACTTTTGGCAAAGGAGAACTTTTACATGATTACAGGCTGTACTCTTGTAAACTTGTGTACATACTGCTGGCTATACATTTATTATGTACATATATATAATGTATACTTGTCGGTGTAGTGCGAAGTTACAAGTCGTATTACAGGCTCGCTAACTTTATCAAAGGGTCGTAGTTTTCTCATCAAAGTTAAAGAAAAAGTATTCCGAGGCTTTGAGGGATCATTGGTAATAACTGGGCTCGACACGAAACCATAATGATTGTGATAAATGATTGCTTTTGTTAAGAGTTTAGATCCGTATCGATTGTTGGAATAAAGGCAAAACCCACCGATGTACACGGAATGGTTTTGGGAGTATGAAGAACAGGGTATAATGTGCTTTTCATCCCTCATAGAAAAGGGAGGATCCTCCGACCAGGTGGGTGTTATGTCTGGTGGGCTACTGCCCGACAGTAATTGTTGTTGGGTTGTTATCGGCTTGCGCGATGTAGGAAATCTCAGTTATTTTCATCGTTCGTGTCATAGATGGCGCTGTAGTACTTTTTGTTTTAAGTTGTTTTTTGTAGTGCCACTACAAGGTTACGCACGTGTGTTAGAGTTCGCTTTGCAAGAAAATGTATGTGATTGTGTCCACTGCAAACCACGGACACGCTATGCATCAAAAGACGTCATTAGTACATGCGTGGCTTGCTCGAATAAGGCGCTTACATAGCTCGACTCTGTAAATCCACGCACGCTGTGCATGCGGTACACGCTATACACGTTAAGTAATGTTAAAAAAACGTGTGTATCGTCTCCGTGCGCTGCGTGGGTCCACCGTACTGCAGTGGAAACGTAGACTCACGTTGTCAAACAAATGAATTCACGCAGTAACGTGTACGTGCACCGCGTGTCCGTGCACAGTGTGCACTGCTGTGGGTTTGCGCCTTATTACAGATTTTCAAAGTTAAAAACGAAAACATCTCATACAGACTCCTCTGTGTGTGTCCGATTAGTTAGACATTGTAAGCTTAACCGTTGCTACATTCGATTTTATGGAGGACAGTAGAATATATTTATCAACTCAAAGTAAATACCATGGATAACAAAGAAACCAGGCCCATGCATATGTGCCCTAAACTACTTAAGCTACCGTTGAATTCATGCCATAGCAACAAAATCTGTAAGAATATCCACTGGCAATCTGAATAACGGAAACAACCTCGTAACCGACATACAGACATCGTAAGCATAGTAATAAGGTCCCTTTGGCGCCCTCGGGGTGCGGAACCCTGCATAATACCTTCAATTTAAGCAGAAACAGCATTTTAAGCACGAATAAAGAAATACGTAGGTACTTACGTATGCCATTCAGTATTCTAGGTCAGGTTAAAAGAAGTCTTTTACAAAAAATCCCGGTTCACCTCGGCAGTATTCGCAAACGTACTGTCACGTACATTTTTCTTACAAAAAGACACATTTTATTTTACTAAATTATTCAAGACAGCTCACTATAAATTG
This sequence comes from Xestia xanthographa, assembly GCA_905147715.2. Lineage (NCBI taxonomy): Eukaryota > Metazoa > Arthropoda > Insecta > Lepidoptera > Noctuidae > Xestia > Xestia xanthographa. Next base: position 31,029,525 of record LR990649.1, read on the forward strand.
TTTGGGCATGTACCTAGGTACAACTGTTGAAAGTAAATGTTCTCTGTTGCTGAGTATCTACAAAATGTTTTAAAGTGTAGATATAAAATTTAACTGTCTTGTCGAGGATATTGTTCAACAAGGTGTTGTTTTATCTAATGTTGAGTTTCCATCCAATAAAATTTTAATGCTACATACTTTCAATAACGTTATAGAAGGACGTTCCACGTTTTAAGCAAATATTAGTACTGTACGAATTTAGCTGAACATAAAATAGGGTTGATTCCTGCTTATAAGAATTTGATTCTGTTTAGACGAAAAATAGGATAATTCTCATTGGATACGTGTTTTTTGTTTTGTCAAATTAATAAAAAATGATGAAGACAAAACGCGTCTAAGATCATGAGTCGGGGGGGGGGGGGGGGGGGGCTTTGACGTCACTTTCCGGTAAAAATGTACTCAAATGTGACGTCACACGAGTTTTCGACGCGTTTGTGTGTGTTTGTGTGATTCTTTGTGTTACATGTTAGAAAATGTTCCTTCTCTTTATTATTTATGGTGAACAATATGAGGTACGCAAATATAGTGATCAAATTCACAACAAAAAATATGCACAAAAGCCAGCTTACCGAGTTATTTCAACTTATAAGCGTACATATTCAAGGAGAAGACATCTCCTTCAGAAACATTATTTCTACAGAAGAAGGATAGAAAGTGAATAGAAGTGCATGTAACGTTAAAATTAATTAGTGTATGTAACCTCTCTATGCAAAAATTACGTGCAGCGCGTGTCACGATAGCGGCGCTGCAACTGTGCAGCTTCTAGCAAGGCTTTACTGTATGTAACAAGGCTTCTTAATATTCTATGAACATTAGTAGTGGTGCGTCTAGCGCCGCAGTGGCGCCACTGCGGCGCTTCTTCACGCCTCTACACTGAGAAAAATAAATGATATTATGTATCAAGAATGTGTCTCCGTCATTCATGTAACTTATTTATATAGGAACGCACAAAGGTGTACGATTACAGTAATAAAGTATATTGAGTTGTCCCTAATAAGATTACTTTATGGATTTCGCTATGATTTTTGTAGATTTTATTAAGAACTTGTTCACTTTTTTGGCCAATCGCAAAGCGTAATTAAGTATAAATAGTCGCTTTATAAATTTTCTCGATTAATTTGAATAATTAACTTGACTGATATTAACTTGCCCTTTAACAAAGCGTTTAGGTATCTTGTTTAAGCTAATAAAGCACATGACCAATGTTTAAGTCACTTGATTGATTTCAACATCTTATCTGATAGATTAAATCATTAAAATTGTAAGTTTTAAAATGAAATATACTTATGACGATAGGTGATTTGTTTGATAGGATCATGTCAGATGATATATTTAATAATGACAATTAATTGATTGATGTAAGTACGTCTTTGTATAGATCATGTAGCTTATTAAAGTTAAGTAATTAAAAGTGTTGATCTGAATTTAGTACTTCTTTGTTGTGCTTAAGTTGTATGTATGTTGCTATTAAGTTGTTTGTTTGTTGCTATTAAGTTGTATGTTTGTTGCTATTATGTTGTCTGTTTGTAGCTATTATGTTGTATGTTTGTTGCTATTAAGTTGTATGTTTGTTGCTATTAAATTGCATGTTTGTTGCTATTAAATTGCATGTTAGTTGCGTTTAAGTTGTATGTTGGTTGTGATTAAGTTGTATACTTGTCGCTATTGATTTGTTTGTTAAGGCTCAATTTAGATCGCCGCGGAATGGAAGCGAAGCGACGATTTTTGCAACGAAATTCTACATAGCATAATGAACTTTAAGTCAATTGGTTAACGTACAAATTACGTACGTTACACAAGGTTCATTATGCTATGTACAATTTCGTTGCAAAAATTCGATTCGATTTCGGTGTAAATTGAGCCTTAACAAACAACTCAAAAGCAACAAATAAACGACTTAATAGTAACAGAAGACATACAACTTAAACGCAAAAAACAAACAATAGCAACAAACATACAACTTAAACGTAATAAAGATAATTTGAAATATTCATAAGTGTTAGGTACTGAAATAAAATAATCAAGTAATTTGACTCGTTTATTTTTAATCAAAACAGTAAGTTAAATAATCAACATAAAATGAACGAAATTGTTATAACATTAGAATAAACGGGTGTTATGGACGGCCTTCCAAAAACTTCGTAGAGTGACCAGTCCATGAAACTGAACAAATTTTCACAATTTATTTTATCAGGAAACGTCAAAAATATTTTGACTTCTAATTTAGTTCCTGTATAGGAAATGCTGACTGATTCTCTGGAAGGTAGAAATGTTTAGTCTTTTCCTGAGTTTTTGTGAAAAATGTTTAGTTTCATGAACTGATGCTGTTTGTACTCTTTCCCAGATTCACCGGAAATTAATAAAAATTTGAAAAAATTAACATTCGTTATTCCAAATTAACACGTTATTTTAAATAATGAACAGATTATTTTGTTTAAATGCCCAGTAAGAGAATCGGGCTTAAATTAAGAGGGTGCTTCGTTATTAGTTCCCGATATCTTTAGCGCGTACTCTACTCGTTAAACTAAACAACTTTTGTTCACAACCATCGCACCATCTTACGAGCAATGACAACAGGATATGACCTTAGGTACCTAATGGAACAGTGCCCAAGTACACAGTCTTATCTTATTCTAAATATCTTACACCTCTAAATGAGCCTCTCCAAAACAGGTTGCTTTTGCATATAAACACTTAGACATACCTTGATAGTAAAATACACCTTTTTCTTAAATACCCTTTTTAACATCATGCATACCTGCCTACGTTACATAAAAAAAAGTTTTTTTTTCTATTTGTAAGTACGGATGCCATGAAAGAAATAATAAACTGGATCAACTTTCATTGAACATGAAACATATTGTGACGGGTACAACAAAGGGTGTAAGAAATATATATTTTACTACCGCGCAACGTTTTGGTAGTTCCATGATAAAACCCGAAAGTAGATTTTTTTATCCTTTTTAAAATAAAGCGCTTAATTAAAACATGTTTAATAATATCTATAACATTTATAAAACTAGATACAGGTAAGTCTTGTATACCAGTTTTGCCTTATTTAACAGTCTTGTGCCAGTTATTGCTTATAAAAGTATCTTATATTCTATATCTTTAATTTTTAATAAAGAGGCTGCCATCGCAGAAACTTAAAAACGACTCTTGATAGAAAAATATATTTTATTCACTAAAATCAGATTGGGCTACGCAAAGTAACCAATCTTTTATTTATATTTACTTTGCTCATGTTGCAGGGAATAGGAGATTCTAATTGACTGTGACGTTTGGCTACATACCTCAAATTTGGAGAATCTATGACCTCATAAGCGTAGAAGTGTTCGTCAAAATTCAATGTTTCTAACAAAATTCCTTTAAATATTAAATCATGTTTAGAATCCAGAACAAAAATATCAGTTAATTTGAAAAAAGAAACCAAAGCGTCGTCTGAGCTCATACTATAAACAAGTATAGTGTCTCTAGAATAATGAGTAGTAGATACTTTTGACCAAGAAGTTTTTGTTAGTTTTTGTCCTGCTGGCAAATTGAAGGTTTGAGTAATATGTTGCGATTCAAAAATGTCACATTCTGTTTCAGGACCCGTGTTAATAATATCATCCATTTTGCCTTTAAGAAACATTTCGTTTAACTTTAACTGATGTTTAGTAGCAATAGATAACGTAAGGTTCCTCCTATTAAATGATGCTCTAGCTGCTATTTTAGAAATTCTGTGCTTGGCTTCAAATCGCATGGACCACACAAAAATTAAAGGACCAAATTTCTGAAGAGCTGTATGGTAATGCAATAAATGATGAAATTTGGGCTTTAGTGTATCATTAGTAAGTAAAAGGTACAGGGAATTTAATTCGGTAATATTTGATTGTAAAAGCTCTTCGGTGCCTTTTGCTATTGCCGTAGATGAGAGTATTTCAACAATAATTCTAAGTTTAATGTAAAGTTTCCAATATTCATTTTCCATAGGTACAAATTCTCCAACAAGTATAGAAAAATATCGTATTAATGTTAACATTTCAGATGAAGACAATCGTATATTTCCCTGGTTTAGATGTTCAATCAACATTGCACATGGTCTGTTTCTATTATCGGGACCGTAAGAAAATGCCTCTAATCTTTGGTTCAACATTTCTAAAGTAAAAACTTTTTCATCTTGAGTGAGATTTTTAATTACTGCACACATAACGTATTTCGCTACGCCTTCTAAAATATCGTGCATCCAGTCGACTCCTACTTGATCAAAAAGATTAAAGTTATCAAGATCTGACCAAACACATTTTTCTTTTATTCCGGTTTCTGAAGGATTGTTAGTTAAAAGATCAAAACTGTAATTTACTGAATTCCGCAAAAGTGAAAAATTTTCTGCACACTGATATTTTAATACGTCCTTTCTAGTTTTACACGTTCGACATGGAAAGTTTGCGGAAAAGCTTTCCATAAATCCACAAATCGAATGGATGCCCAAGTTGTCCCCTAATATCAAACCGAGCTCAAAATAAATTTTTCCAGTAAATCCAGAGACATCCAGCTCAATACCTTGCCTACTGAGAAAATTAAGTTCGTCTATAACACACCGAAATATGACGTGATTACCAAATTGCACTCTATCTGACGAGTGGAATAACAGAAACAGAAAAATATTATTCAGGGACGAAATGCGACAAGGTGGCAAACAAGGTATCATTAAGTAAACAGCGCCTAATTTGTGATGCCCTGATCGGCTTCCCAGTACATTTCCTGTTTCGTAGTCATCATAATATAGAAAAAGAGGCATCACAATTTTTCCTCGGTTACGTTGCATGACTTCTTTCCAATAAGAGCCTTGTATAAAATTTTCAAGAGCACCATTAAGCAGCTCAGAGTTGTTTTTCAAAATTGTCATATAGTTTAAAGTTTCAACAAGGATTCCTTCGAGAGAGAAAAACATTTCTAATACATGTCTGATACTAATGAAACTTTGTACACAAACTACCGGTACCAGCTTAGTCACACCGTCTTGTTTGACAGTATCTAATCTCTGCCCAATTACAACTTGTTGAGGTTTTATAAAGGTTTTTTCAAAATATTTTAGCCTTTTATGTTCAGTATCGAATTTTTCCCAAGGCAAGGTTAAAACTGGTCTTATGCTATTCATTATGACTTCAACACATGAAGCTGGTATTTTTTGAGACTGTGATAATTCTTCCAATTGATTACTAATTGCTGAAATTAACGACTGTGATAAGCAATTTTTCAGTCCACCAATAAATGTGTCGACTATTTTTCTAGGAAGATTTTGATTACCATATAACTGAGCTATAAATTCAGATATGGATGATTCAAAAGAAGTATGTTCACTATCTAGCTCTAGTAAAGGAGCAACATCTACATCAAGATTGTTTTGAGAAGATGAAGCTGTCTGGCAAGTGACATCACCATCGTCTGTATTTTCAACTCGTAAAACTGAAGAATAGCTATCTTCTAAAGACTCAATGCCGTGAGTTTGCAAATGCCTCTTAAAAGACCTCAATAACTGAAAGTTTCTGTCACAGTTTTGTTCAGCGCAAATCAACGTTTTATATTCCGAGCTTTTGTGTGCCAAAGTAAGATGGGCTTTAAAAGCACCAAAAGATTGAAATTTATTTCTACACAGGAAACAGAGCACCATATTTAAATACGACTGATTTTCACCTAAATGAGTTATATCTTATGAAGACCATATGCTTATTAATAAGAGATATTCTTAAACATAAATATACTATCATAAGTTGCAGCCTTTTTTGAGGTAGTAACATCAAAATAACATAAAAACAAAATGAAAATCAAAGTATGCTTATGTAGCTAAGTTACAGTCAGTCATTAAAGATTCTACAGACGTGGAGCCCTTATCAAATGTGCTAGAAAGTTTGTATAATGCTTTTTGCAAAAAAAGCCACGGCCCATAGCAAGGTGGAGCATACTCCAGGTTTAGTGCCCATATTAATTTAAAACAGGTATCTACTGCTTTCAAGATATTTGGACAGCTGTAATAAATTTTGGGGTTTACCACAACAAAGTATGATTTAATATCGTGTAAATCACCCACGACTACGACGTATGGTTGCTGGGTAAACCCTTTGTCGCTAAGTTTTTTGTGTCTTTGAGTTAGGACAAGCATCAAATAACTCTCATCTGGGATATGTTTCACAAACGCTTCGCGACTCTCTGACTTTGATGGTCTCCATTTGCTTTCTTTTCCTCCCTTTTTTTTTTTAGCTGCTGGTGGAGAAGATTCTGTTCCAGATCTAGTAGGCAGCGCCACAATACTTGGCGTTATAAGTTCCGTTAGGGATAGTATAGCTGCAAGGTTTTTATTTTCTTCAGTGTCACCTGAAAAAAGAAAGGTATTATATTAATATATATTACACATACACCCACTCACTCACCCCCACACACACACACACTCATGTGAGCTTGCAATCCCTGCTGTCAGAGGTTTGTGTAAAAACCAATGTCAGAAACAGTGACCCCAGACCAGACCGTGCTATAACTCAGTTCACTTGACTCTAAGCTTAATAACTCACAAACGGTTTACTAAACAAAAAACGGTCTCCTGAGACCCCCAGTATTATTGAAAGACCTATCCAACGATACCCCACACGATAGGGAACGCAAAAAAAAATTATCATCCCCACTTTACACGTAGGGGAGGTATCGATTTTATTCTACCACTTTGTCGGCGTAATTAACTTGTGTACTCATGCCAAATTACAACATTCTAGTACCAATAGTTTTTGAGCTGGACCGCGGACGAACAGACAGACAGACGGACATGGTCTAACTTTAAGGGTTCTATGTTGACTACGGACTCAAATAAATAAATAAATAAAAAAGACGCTGGGTTGTAAATGCTAAGAAAAACTTTAGAGGCTGTACTTATTTTTTCTTTCCCCTTTTTTTACAAAATTAAATTTTAGATTTGTGTCCCTGGTGGGAATCGAACCCACTACATGCGGGTGAACCAGAAACGTTGGCTCTATAACTAGCTTTCCGCCCCGCGGTTTCGCCTGTTGAAAATTAGATATACTCATAGGAATGAATGGGTCTTTCTTCAGCTATCTCAGTTAATTTCATCAAAATCGGTGCAGCGTTTAATCGTGAAAGCTTATCAGACCGACAGACTTTCGCAATTATAATTATTACCTATGGGTGTTAAGCTTATATAAGGGTGACACTTACCATCTGCCAGCTTCTTGATATCATCACAGTAACTGTCTTTCGAGTTCTTCTTCTTCAATAGTTCAATCAATCTTATTTTTATAGAAGGAAAATTTAAGTACAAATTGTTGGCGTGATTAGGATAAGACTGGTCAAAATCCTCCACGAGCTGAAACAATATAGTGGATTGTATGACAAGGGAGCAAAATAATATTTTTACGGCGAAGGCGCTATTTTGAATCCAGAGCAAAGCGAAGGATTCTAGAATAGTGACCGGAACTATCTTGGATTTTAGTTTGAGTTCATTTTCATTATCAGCGACCCCAAAAATCACGAAAACAACACACATGAAGAAAAAAACTTTTTTTTTTTTTTGCAAAATACACTAAAGTCCATACCGATTACAAGAACAGGGAAGTAAATCGCGCGATTTTGTTTTTTTTTCTAATTAACGCGCCTCCCCGCACCTTACAACCAACAATTTGCGTTCGATTTCAATGAACGATTCATGTTCCAAATTCAAATCTCATTACTGCCCGCTAAAAAGTCTAGTGGAGAAAAGAGCTACTTTGCTCCCGCTTATCGCTTATTGAACAAAACGACACTTTTCAAATAGAAGGGAAAAATATACACAAAAAAATAAAAAAAATAATATGAAAAATCTACCGGATTTTTTTAACTGACGGAGGCGCCACAACATAGGGAATGTAAACAAAGATAAATGTAATTTTAAAATAAGGAACTAATTTATTTTTACCAATTGACACCCTTCGGGCTTCTGTAAGCAGGGATATTCTTGAAAGTACTGCTCAATAGAATAGTTTGGAACTCTTATATCTTCTGAGCGCTTTTGTAATGTTGCATCCCATTTGGACTGTACTATATCCCAAGGTCCTGAAAGGCTTTTTAGCCATTTAATATCTTCTTCAATGTTACTGTTTTTTGGCAAATCTTTAGCTATGGGTCTCGGTGAGTTTGGTGGTGGTGGTGCTTTAGAATTTGAATCAGCAGAATTATACTTGTTTTTTTCTTTGGTATTCAATACTCCAAGTTTTTGATATTTTCTTCTAGTATTCAATAGCTGACTAACGAGTTTACCTCTTGCTTGGTGGGTAATTCCCTGGGCAGTGACACAAGGTGGGATATAATAGGTAGTAATCCTTTCATATGGAAAAATTTCTTTTATTTCTTTGCACCAAGAATTATAAATAGCACTAGTCACCGGTGAGTTTTCTTGCTCTTTTAGAATTTCCTTACAGATTGTGGAAGCTAAAAGGTTTCTTTCATATTCATTGTCTAATGCAGAACCCACATACTTCAATAGTCCTTTTGTTTCAAAATTTTCTCTTAGTTTTTTGAGTAAATTCTAAAAAAAAAAACATAATTGGGATTGCATACTACTAGCAGTTCATAAATAACAGCATCCTATCAGAAATTATTGGGATGGATGTATATGTATACATAGAAAGTAACACAGGGTGTAAAAAATGAGTTGGAAATACTATAAGGGGTGAACCAGCCCAGTAACTGAACAAGTTTACTAATAATACTAATTTTATTACATCCTGTACTTATAACAGGGTGGGGTTCACAACAGGAGCAAATATTAAAATCCCACTACGAGCGTATCGGACACGCTCATTATAGGGTTCCATAGTCAATGCTTACTTAATACTTCATTGAAACAACTTAGTTTCATTGAAAGTTCGAATTTTTTTTACCAATATCTCATATTGCATTAAAAATATCTATCTTCTTCCAAATTGTCATGTTGTGAACAAGTACAGAAATGAGAGAGTTATATTGAGGTAGGGCATACAAACGGACAGACCGAGTGTCACCGGAACCCTAAAAAATATTTTAGTTACCTACCTAAAATCAATGCATTATTAACAGTAAAATTTCTAAGTTATAATTCATACTAAAGGGAAGTACACTAATTACATAGCACCATATTAAGTAGGTCCATCCCCCAATATTCTGTGACTCAATGGCATCCGTTGCAGATCAGACGATCATGACATATGGTTCAGTGCCGGCTGGCAGATAGCTAAAGCCTTGTCCACCACGGACAGTTGAGGTTTGAAGTTGTAGTTTGGGACTCCTTACAATAAGGCTTATACCATGTATTGATAAAAGTATAAGATTACTCACATTTTGTACAATTATGTTTATCTTTATTGGTGAAGTGCTTGTTAGCATAACCCCTGAAGATGTACTTGGCACTGTAGCTGTTGCCTCAAATGTAGTGTGCGATGTAAAAGCATCTCTTGATGTGTATGTAGCTGGCACTGCGGATACAACTGAAGGGCAATCCGTAGCAATGCACTCGGGAATTGAAATATTTTGAGTTCCTGATTCTGTCTCAAAATTAAGATCCTGTAATAAACATACATAATGTAAAATCATTAAATGATGACAATGGTACATCGGAGTGAAGTTAGGTTACCACTTGGACACTGCTATCACATCTTATCTTGGTTGATATTTTTAAGACTAGTGCCTAAAAAGTAATTTAAAAAAATGTATTGTACTATCAGCAGCACAATCTTTCAGGTCTTTCATCCTGCCACTAAGTAGCATGGCTTCAGGACAGCACAGGAAAAAAAATGGCAAAATGTTATTTTATTTTATATCATGAAAGTAAGGTACTTAGTAAGTAGGTAGGTAAACTTACACTTATGGAAATACTGTTCAGATCTGATGCTGATATATTCAGAGTAGTGCTTGTAGTGTATTCTGAATGCCAATTTTTCCAGCACCTTAGGAATAAAGCCCTGGGCCCCAATTGAGGGATTAATTCTTTAATATCTTCTAGCGAGAGGGCGGCTAGGGCGTGCAAATTAATCGCATTTTCTGTAACAAACAAAATGTGTGTTGTACCAATTACCTACTTCGGACACCACAGAAGTGTAGACGGGTTCCATTGCAATGTTTTTTTTATATTGTTCGACTTCATAACTTGCCAAACAGAGAGAGACTGAACGAGTGATGCAGTGCCTGTGGCAAGCAAAGTAGGTCCTACACAAGAATTTGCGCATCTTATAACCTTATATAGGTAGGTAGGTACAATTGAATTGATTGTGCTAACACTAGCAATAAAATCACTTTTAATACTTTTAGTTTGTGGTAGCTTTAGCCCATAGCTCCTCCGGCATGCGACAGATGTGGCCAGCCCAGTTCCACTTGAGCTTGGCAGCCGTGTGACCTACATCGGCAATTTGAGTTTTGGAACGCAGTATCGAGTTCCTTACACGCTCAGTTAGTTTCACTCCAAGGATACTGCGCTTCTTGGAGTGAAACTGCCGGAGGCGCTATAGGTTAAAGCTACCACAAAATGGGTCGATTAGAATGTGTATAGAATATCAAATAATTCCAGCCAGTGGAGTGTCAACCACGAGGTTACACTCCACAGTAGGTAGGTACTCATTCCAGAATTTTCAGAAAAATCTCGCATTGCGCCGTTACCTACCAGTATTATAGTATTCTTACGAAATTGTGATTGGTTTGAAGAGAAAATAAGCAGTACTCATTGACAAGTAATGTGGAAACTTGGAAAGTAGATGCAAAATACTTACTGGTGAAAATGGGTTTTAAATCCGAGAGGCCCCACGCCTCCAGTAAGTCACCAGCTTCCTCCATCACACACTATTCACTTGCCGCCCCGACTTGATACCCGGACCACTTTTAATATTAATATTATAATGGCAAATAATCAGAAATTTAAATTTAACACGGGACAATAATTGCACTAGGAAAATAACATTTTTACAAGTTTCGACACGAACGAAAAGTGCGCGCGCGCGCCACCACAGAACATAATTATATACCGCCACACACACAGATTATAAAATCAATCAAGATACGTCATTGTAACAACGACTGCATGATTGAAAAAATAAAGACGAAGTTTCCATTTTATAAACGGAAACATTAATTTAAAAAGTTATTGATTTCTCATATTATTTTCCGAACATTAAATATAATGAAGACTGTTTTAAATGTAATAAAGATATTTTATTAATGTTGATAATCAAGTAATAATAGGATTAATAAGTAATAATAGTAGGATTTATCATGAACTACATTTACATCAATAACGTAGCTTTGTAACTGAAATAAATGCAAATGATTAAAATACCCCAATCATTTTATCTTATTAGATTAAATAATGGTTTATGACGTCACCAAAATTAAATAAGAAATTTTATTGTTTTAAATATATTTCACTTTATAAGCGTACAGTCACATAAATTTGATTTTCCCAATCAATTGTGGTTTGTTGTTTCAAAATGATTAATGATTCATTTAATCGTATTTTACACAATCAAGCAAAATTTCAACTTGATAGGAGACCAGTTTTTTCAGTGTACTTCAAATGCGCCCTAAGAAAATGTATTCGCACGTAAACGACCACACATTCGTAGTAGATTAAAATGTAATCCTTCTTTCTACAAGGCTGGCAGATAGATCTTCAAGTATCTGAATCTCACTGAATATGAATTTGAAAGGAGCCGTATTTCTAAAGCTACGTAGGTACTGAATGGAGGGATTACGTACGTGTTTCTGAACAGCATGGATTTCAGCAATGCTTTTGCGAGCGACAGAGTGTTCAGTGTTCCACAACATGTGAATTAATTCTCTCCCGGATAATATTGGTATCCGTAAAATATTATTAGTAATGTGGCAGTTTTTTCGTGCTTGTAATAATGAAAAACATTAAAGTTATGAGCTATATATGTAGGTTTTAAGTGTGTTTTGAAAGGAATGGTGCCAGCTGAATAGTCCTTTTGTATTTTTTGGTTTAGCATTCGAAAGAATGAAACAATTTATACGTTGAAACAATTTATAAATTGTTTCACGAGATATTATTTAGTATATTATTGATAGAGTTTGTGGGCTGAAAAGTGATATAGTGAGCTAGATATATTATTTATCTAGAGCTAAGCCACGATTAAAGCTAACCAAAAATTGGAATATTCTGTTTCGGATTCCCAGTACATACAAGATTTACGTTCATTGATATAGTCACGAGTCACGTACTCCTCGGGTGTATTGGCTGGTGATTAATGTACCGTTGGAAAGTATTCGCCTATTACTAACTGATATTGATAGAACTTGAATTGCGACCTAAATCGTACCCATTAGTTACCCTTATCGGACCGCCCCCCAAATATTTTACTATCCGAATCACAGACCCGAATCTATTGTTCGCTTTGTCCAGTATCATCGGTTTTAGTGACCCGAATTGTCACTCTTGTCGACAGTATTGGTTATATATTTCAAAATGGTTGTAACAGGAAATTTTTGAAAATCAAAATATATAAATAACTGAACGATATGCCTGCATGTGCAGCAAACTTTAAAGTAGCCGTATCTTCCTTTAAACGTTCTATTTTCTCACTCGTTTCAACTTTTGCAATGGCTGAGAAGAAAAATATCAGATGTATCGAAACTTATCCCACGGTCTTGAGCAGAGAAATTCGGAAACAGAAGGGCCACAACACTTATAATACAACAGAATAATAAACTTGAACGAATCGTCTAATGACCGATTTAGAAGCGAGTTAATTCGATTACCAAGTTATCTGCCCAAACGGCAGTCGAAAAGTGACAAGTTTGCATGGTGAAGTGGGAAATTTAATAATAATAAATACAAAATAATTTTTAATATAATGTGTGGGGAAATATTTTTGCGACGTTATTAGTACTCTAACTTGGGTTGGTCCCATGAAAGTTTGCACCCTGTAAATACTCTAATACAATTTACAATTTACAAAGCAAGTGTAAATAACTCGTGGGTCCAAAACTTAACAAATCACAATCATAAATTTGTAGATATCGGTACAATCTCTGTAGCAATTTCCTTGCCAATGAAACCTTCTGCATATTTCATTTGATGCCCGGTTCGTACCAGTTCCCCTGCGATAGTTGCGCCCCGATATCCGCTTCCGCCCGCCGGACCGTATGCGGCTCGGCGCCGGCTATGTGATACCGCTGCTATGTCTCACGTATCGCACCCACGACGTGTTATTGTTTCAAACTATCCGCCGAAGGTACAGCGGGACATTGGGGATTATTGTTTTGTTATTTCAGTCTCTCCTACCACGGCGTATCTCTCTAAAACAGTTACCCAGAGTTTGAATTGTCCATTGAATTATTTTGTGGGCAAGCTGTGTATACTGGACACAGCCGTCATATGTCACATTCAGTTTTAGAATATGTGTATTTGTGTAGACCGTCGTCTCCGTCACTCACACTAAACTTGTGTGACAGTCTCTCGAAAATGGATGTGCCCATATTTAACCTTTAATGTCCACTTATCAAAATAAAAATGCTTGAATTAGACGTAGTTCGTTAGGAAGCGAGTTAAATTACACTCGATACGTCAAGGAACTTCACTTCACAATGAAAAACTAACGATTGTAACAAATGCACATTTTAATGTAAATCACCCGTTATTAACCTCAGCCCCAATTCCAAACAAAGTGTACCTGGAATCCAACCCGCTAAATTAAATATAAACAAACACACAACGGAACTATGAAACCAGGAAACTCATAAAAGTAAATCAGTATTATTCGACGAAAGCTAAATACACAAAGTTGGCGCTCTATTCAATTCAGTATAAAATACTCGTAGCAGTGGCCAGTGATTGCGACCAGAGGGCTGTGGCCAGCGGATAATATTGCAGTGCAATGCTAGAAGGTAAATATACACATTTTCCACGCTGCCGGCTATTTTATAGCGCGGCACAGAACCGTGCTATTAGCGAGCTACGAGCCTTTGAATATATTACTCAATGGTTACTGAATATTTGAAAAAGGTTTCAATAGAGCAGTTAGAGGAAAATTGTACACCCTAATTTGGTATAATTACAACATCCAGTTTTGTGGAGAGTCATTAGTCTGCTTTTAATAGTCACTCAATCAATAGTGCGTAAAACAAATCGTACGCGAAATAGTGAACGTTTGAAGATGTTGGTGGGGTAAGGAAAACCTACAGTGTAGTGCGTATTTGGGTACTTTTTACTACACAAGTTTGTACGCTCTAAGTCGCACGCAAAAGGGCGTACATAAGTGTAAAAGGGGCTCTTATTGAATGTAACTACTGGTACTGTACGGCTACTGTACTATGGCCCGCTGGCGCCACAAATGACTAAATATTTATAACCCTGATAACGTCGTTCTGTTTTTGGCAATCATTTGTAGATGACAGACACAGAATGTTGTTTTAAATACGCTTAATGTTATTTAATGCCACTAGGCCCAAGTGTGTGCATAATATGGTGGCTGTTGATTGTTCAAAATCGATAAATAAATAATCGACTTCGCATAAAACTATTTATAGCCAACATTTTGTTATACAAAAACGAGCTATAAGAACTATGGTGAGAATTGGATATCATGTAAGGATTAGTTTAAAGAACTACAGATATTAACGGTCCCTGGTTTATACATTTTAGTTCTACTAACAGACCTTATGAAAAAGCTACGGGATTATGAGACACTTGAGGACAGAAATAAGCGAGAAGCTACAAGACGTAAGGACTTACAATATAAAATACAACCGCATTTAAAAGTAGTGAGTCATGCTGCATACTATCAATCAATTAAACTATTTAATAAACTACCAGGAGAATTAAAGTCAATTTATAATATAAATCAGTTTATGCACCAGCTAAAGTCATTTTTGAAAGAAAAATGCTATTATATACACTTGATGAGTTTCTCAGTGATGTGAATGTCTAAACTACATAGCGTGATAATTAACCACTTGTTGACACGATGTATTTGTTTTTGACATGATAATTCTTTATTTTTTTATTGACATGTTTATTTTTTGACGACATCATTTTTTTATTTGAGTGATTTTTTCATTTACATAATTTATTTCCTTTTTTAATTTACATTATTTATCTTTTATTGACATGATTTATTTTTCTCGTTAACCTGATTTATTTTTATTGAAATGATTTATTTGCATTAATTTACTTTTCAATAACTTTTTGTTTTTTTTTTGCTAATGTACCGAATTTTAATTGTATTATTTTATTTTTGAATTGTAAACATTAAAATCCGTGTTGTGTTAGTTTTTAATGAATTTTCGACACAATGTAAAAATTGTTTATGAAATAAATGAATATGAATATGAATACATTATATGGACATGTAGACATCCGTAATTTCTTCGTAAACAAGAATCTGATCACGTAATTGACTGCAATGAATGTCCCGTAATATTGATTTACGTTATTTAATCAAATTACATCAATTTGTTCGATTAGACGCTACATTTTACGACGAGGTCGTGAACTCAATCATGTTAGGTAGTTTTCCCTACATACGCTTCAGTCGATAGTAGGGAACCTATTTTCGATATCTTTATAAAGATTTTGATTTAGATAGGAGCTCTCGCAAACCTATTTCCTTCAGAGAGTTTGTTGAAACTGTAAGTCATAGTACACAGTAGTCATAGTCATAGTTACGAGCTTCTTGTCAGTACGTAAACTTTTACTGTTGAGTAGTATAAGCCACTCAATGACTAACAGTGAAAACTCAAAGGATAATAATATTTTAATGATTCTTAGGGGGAATATCACGCCAAATAAAACTGATTGGGGTCAGCACATCGGAATGGTGACAGCAGAAGCTGACAGTTCTTGAACGCAGGATAATTACGGATAATTAAAATCCTGTTCAGTTTCAATGGTGAACTTTTCCGTCAACAGAAAGAATGACTCTAGCATATAAGTTGTATGTTATTTAGGAGGCAAGTCTATGGCCGTTACGCAGAAATATATTAACTTTATTTTGGCTAGAACACAAAGGCTCACACAAATGGTAAACAACATACATTACGTGATCACAAAGGGGAGGAAATGGCGTCCCTTTGGCCTGGCGGCTCGCGGGTGGCGGAAGTCAGGACAATGACAGATGGGCCCTGTGACACGCGGTATCGTGAGCCTAGCAAGAGCGCGCGTAGTAATAAGTACCAACGATTTACCTAGCTTCGCATAATACTTAGTTTTTAAAGTATCTGTGGACTTCCGGAAGTCTTGGGAGAAGCCTTTGCCCAGCAGTGGAATTGTAGACATACATTACACTAAGCAAACAAAAAAAATATTACGGGTGATGCTAATTCTGCTTGAAAATTGTATATAAATGTGAAAAGTGTATATAAAATTTCCGATTAAAATCAAAATTTTGTGATCATAAGCTGACTTTTTTTTTAAATTGAACTTTATCAAGAAAAATCTTTGTTGTGTGTTTTCTTTAAATAGAAATACTCCGTTTGAAATTAAAAATATTAATCTATATTTTTAAGTAAAGAATCTAAAAAGAAAAAGAAATCATAATTTAATCTACGGTAACAAAAAAAGATTTCGATTTATCAAAGTGATCGCAAACTTTTTAGGGTTCCGTACCCAAAGGGTAAAAACGGAACCCTATTACTAAGACTTCGCTGTCTGTCCGTCTGTCTGTCCGTCTGTCCGTCTGTCCGTCTGTCCGTCTGTCCGTCTGTCCGTCTGTCCGTCTGTCTGTCACCAGGCTGTATCTCATGAACCGTGACAGCTAGACAGTTGAAATTTTCTCAGATGATGTATTTCTGTTGCCGCTATAACAACAAATACTAAAAACAGAATAAAATTAATATTTGAGGGGGGCTCCCATGTGGTGAGCACTCTGTTCCCTTCGCGAGGGGAACACCCACCCCCGCCTATGGCTCCGCCGCCTGCGATGCTGGAAGCGGACCAACAGGACGACGACGACAACGCTCCGGAAGTGACTGGGGTAGACCTGAGAGTGGCGGTACGCAGGCTCAGTGCCAAAAATACCGCCCCGGGACCCGACGGCTTGCCTGGCAAAGCCTGGGTCCTGGCCTCAGAGGCTCTCGGGCCCCGACTAGAGGGGCTCCTTAGCGCATGCTTGGAGAGAGGCCAGTTCCCGCTTCGTTGGAAGACGGGAAAGCTGGTCCTCATTCGGAAGCCGGGGCGCCCTGCGGACTCTCCGTCCGCATACCGGCCCGTGGTGCTGCTCGACGAGGTGGGCAAGCTCTTTGAAAGAGTAATTGCAAACCGCCTCGCCGAGCACCTTGCGGGGACTGGGCCGGACCTTGCGGAACACCAGTTCGGTTTCCGCAAGGGGCGCTCAACGGTGGACGCCATCATGCGCGTGAGAGCCCTCACGACGGGGGATGCGGTGTCCAGAGGTGGGGTTGTCTTGGCGGTGTCTCTCGACATCGCCAACGCCTTCAACTCCATGCCCTGGAGCTGCATTAGGGAGGCACTCCGGTATCACCGGGTGCCGACCTACCTCCGTCGAGTGGTCGGGGACTACCTGACGGACAGGGCAGTCATTTACCCTGGTCGCAGCGGAGAATGGAACCGGCGAGAGATGTCGTGCGGTGTTCCGCAGGGATCGGTCCTAGGGCCGTCCTTGTGGAACATCGGGTACGACTGGGTGCTGCGCGCCGACCTCCCTAGCGGTGTCAGCGTGGTTTGCTACGCAGACGACACGCTGGTGCTAGCACAGGGGGGGTCGCACGAGGCGGCGGCCGAAGTGATGACACGCGGGGTTGCGATAGTCGTTGAGAGGATCCGGCAATTGGGTCTCGAGGTGGCATTGCACAAGTCCGAGGCCATGTGCTTTCATGGGCCTCGGAATGCGCCACCTCCGGGATCCTCACTGACGGTAGGAGGGGTATCCATCGGCGTTGAGTCGACGTTAAAGTACTTGGGACTTGTCCTTGACAGCCGGTGGAACTTCGTAGAACATTTCCGACGTTTGGCCCCCAAACTGGAACGGACTGGGGCTGCCTTCAGGCGGCTCCTGCCCAATCTGGGGGGGCCGAACGCCTCCTGCCGGAGGCTCTACGCGGGAGTCGTGCGGTCAATGGCCCTTTACGGGGCCCCGGTGTGGGCGCGTTCATTGAGGCGGCGAGCCGCCCACTACCTAAACGCGCCCCAAAAGGTGGTAGCCGTAAGGCTGGCCCGGGGCTACCGCACGATTGCCCGCGAGGCGGCGAGCCTCCTTGCCGGATTGCCGCCATGGGATCTGGAGGCGATAGTCCTCGCGCGCCTACATGAATGGCACGCGGATGCGCTAAGCCGGGGGGAAACTCCGCTGCCGCGGCAAATTGTCGCTCAGCGGACAGACTTCCGGCGAGATCTCATGGCGACATGGAGAGAGCGACTGTCGCAACCCCGTGCAGGGCACGCCACGATAGTGGCGATAAGTCCCCTCTTTGAGGAGTGGCTTGAGAGACGCCACGGCGTCCTCACCTTCCGCCTGACGCAGGTCCTCACCGGACACGGAGTGTTCGGGAGGTTCCTGCACCGAATCGGGCGGGAGGAAACGCCCGGGTGCTTCCATTGTGAGGATCGACCGGAGGACACGGTGGAACACACGGTGGAGGTGTGCCCCGCGTGGGCGGAGCACCGCCGTGTCCTCGAAGCGGCGATCGGCGGCGGCGACCTCTCGCGTCCGGCCCTGGTGCAAGCCATGGTCCGGAGCGAGACGGAATGGGACGCCGTCACCTCCTTCTGCGAAGCAGTAATGCTAGAGAAGGAGGTGGCGGAACGTGAGAGGGAGAGAACCTCTCAACGTCCCGGCCGCCGCGGGAGACGCCCCGGGCGTCGGGGGCCACCACCACGTAGCCCCCGGCCACCGTAGGCGCGGGCCTGTGGACGGTGAGCTATGGGCTAGCTCGCCGTCCGTCCGTCTCATGACATGACGACAGGCCGTGTCGACGGCGCGTTCGTGTTCCACGCGCGCCTCAAAGAGAGTCAGCAAAAAGGAAGGGGTCCGTAAGGACCGATGCCTGCCGGGGTTGCGGGACTATTCGAAAGAGATACCGTGGCCCCGGAACACAAAGGGCGATGAAGGAACATGGATGGGTTTTAGTCAGTAAAAGTCTGACACTCCCTCCTGCTCCGCCCAGAGCGGGAGGGGTTATTTGATGATTTCCCATCCGAACAAAAAAAAAAAAAAAAAGGGGGGCTCCCATACAACAAACGTGATTTTTTTGCCATTTTGTCTAATGTATAGATAATGGTACGGAACCCTTCGTGCGCCAGTCCGACTCGCACTTGGCCGGTTTTTTTGATGTGTGTAAGTACGTACCTCGGCCCGGTGTGGCATAATATGAAAGATTGGCTTCAGGCCGGTTCAAATTAATGGTAGGTATTATACTGTCTGTTGTTTCACTAAATTATGATGGCATGATTTTAAATAAAATTTGGCTTGGATTTTGTGAACGCTTTTATGCAAGAATATGTTAGGTACCTATCTCTAAATATAAACATTGCATACTTACTTATGATAATAAATGTTGGAAATATTACCTACTTAAATAAAATGTCTTTCACACGTCTGACTAACTTACATCCCCAAAGAAAACCCTTATCAAACACCGTGCAGACACAGCAGCGTTAAAAAATAAATGCCGCCGTAAAAAAACATGGCTATAGTTTGTTTACCGCTTACCCCATGCTATAACCGTTTCCCCTGTCACGTCTTCTGGGTATCTACGAGTACATCAATAACAGCTATAACTATACTCGTACGTTACAACCCTATCGTTCAGCAAGTTAAGCAAGCTTATCTTGTAGATACGAGTAACAGCGGAAACGAAACAATTTGCTAAATGCTCTTCACAAATGGACTGCTGTTAGTTTGATATTGAGGCGTCCCTGGGCGTAGAAAGATAGTAGGCAATGTTAACGTTTTGTATTGCGTGATGGCACTCATGTTGGTACACAATATTGCTGTTATTAGACTTTCTGAATAGATCACTTTAGTTTTACGATGGGTAAACGTTGCCAAGTAATTTTACGATGTTGATAAATGTAGCGAATAATTAAGGTTCAGATCAATAGAGAAAGTATATCCTCCTAGTACGCCTTTCTGCCAGCTAAGCAAGATATGAAGCCGCTTCTGCGATTGCTAATAACACGTGTATTCTTAGCATTTTTTATATACCTTTACCAGTAATCAGTACCAACTCTAAAATCTGCATAGATTGCCTCTATGCAATCTGTGTTGATATTTATAAGAACAAGTAATTACTTACTCACTTCAAACAACAAAATACACGACACTACTATAAAATAAAATGAGGGGGAATGAGATCTCTTACTTACAAGTACTTCCAAGGGTCTCTTCCACAAACGGAGATACATTGAAGGTCACGGGGTCAACTGCAAGAGAGCTATAACGACGGCAAAGTGCGACAGTTAACTTTAGTGGATGTACTTAACGTGAATCTTCCGCCATATTGTCAGGATTGGGTTGTCGTCATGATGGCCATTTGTTTTTGTCATTTCAAGTCGTCAAGAAGGATTGCCTCGTTGGTTTAGTGCTGCTGAGCATCAGGTCTTGGAATAGGTTTTCTCAATAAAAGTGCTAAGTTATGGCTCCAGTGAAATGTGGATACACCATAGGTACACCTCTGCCTAACACTTTGGTCAGTACAGGTGTGATGTTGTGTTTTCTATGTTGTAAAAGGGACCATGTTAAGCTACCCTCGGAATTCAAACAAGACCATGGTCCTTATCGGGACCTTTCTAATACATAGATAGATTTGTGAGAATAAGCTATACTTACCGCGGTCAGACCACAGGTGGGTGACCACTCTTTAACAAATTGTAAGTGTTTTTGAAAACATTTACTATACATTAAAACACAAACAAAATAACCAGGCTAATTATTATTTTTAGGAAAATAACAAATTTTAATAAGTTTTTAAAATGAAAAGCACGTCCCGTTAATATCGCTTATTACTAAGAATAATGGGTAAAACGAGCCATAAATTATAATAATGCTTAATAGCGGTCTACATTATATTTCGAAAGCCTTTTTCAGAATAAAATGGTTTAATTAATTAGCATGATGTTCAAAAAATTGCCTTTATTTTCACTCTCATCTGTGATAGATCATAACTATTAGTTTTTATGAAGCAGTTTGTATTGAAAGTCATTGAAGTCAGCAAGGGGGCCAAAAGGGTTCAATTCACTAATAGCTTCGCGATGAGTTGGCGCACGTCACTCGTTACTCTAATCGATTCAGTAAGTACTGCCTCATTGGTCTTGTGGTCGTAACCGCGACGTTTTGCCATCAGGAATTTCTCAGTAGCAACCACGGAGTCTGGAGGTGTCCCCGGTTGATGGAAATAGGCCCGCGGGTGTACTTGTTGGCTTGACCTCTGCCTAACCCTTCGGCGATTACAAGGAGTAATGTTATGTTATGTTTATGCAACACCGACATAAAAAACACGATATTAGGACGACGTCATTAGCTATCTCACATTCACATGCAACTTCCAGTTCAGTTAGTTTAACTACCGTAACTATGTAGTTTATCTAGAATTGATACTCACTCAGAGATTGACTTCTATAGATCAATACCGTCATCTTCTAATAAGTAGCACTTTTGCAGTCTTTAGATCTGATGCAAATGTTTGACGGCCGTTACAGGTAGTCAGTGATCTGAAAATCTGAAAGTCTGGACAAGCAGTCGTTACAAAGGCGTATTGTATTACCCAGTACCAACTGGGTTGTGGAGGTTAAATAGGCAGTCACTCTGTATGAAATACTGCTATCCAACTGCATCCGGTTAGACTGAAAGCCAACCCCAACATAGTTGGGAAAAGGCTGGGCAGATGACCTTTCCGAACAAAGAAAAGCTAGGCAGATGTATTGCAGCAGCAGCAGCAATGAGTATAACCCGGTGAACGAAATAACCCAATTGTACTAGATAGCTACTAGCTACTATGCTACCATTTCAATACGCAATAGTTGCAATAATAATAGTTAATAGCTCTCAATTTGACCACGCCCCATATACTGAATCATAGAATTAAGCATTCAGAAGTAAAGCATCCGTGTCAGCTTTTAGGATAGAATCCTTAGAAAACGTTTCAAGCCCACTAAGCATCGTGTTACTTTACTCATCTCTGAAGCAAATAAACGAGCAAGTCGCTGATTACAAGTTAATTACGTGTACCAGGGGGGCAGTGGGGAGGACGGAGGGTTGAGGAGTGAGGAGTGACTTGGTGAAGTCTGCGCGATCAATCACCCCCTCGAGCGGAGACGTGTTGATTGAAACAGTGACCGGTGACTTTGGTGGAACACGGCAATTTGTTACAGGTACGTCTGGTTGTAGATAGCTATTCTTCTCACTCAAATGTGTGAACATGCACTTGCGCTAAGCTACACGCGTGTTATGTGACAGCGAATGCAGAAAAAATAAATAAAAGAAATTACAGCAAGCCACGAGTGCCAAGATCAACCGCGACGGCAGTCACGCTTATGGAAGTGGACTTGATGCGAGTCACCATCGCTAGAGGTTGTATTCGGGGCGTTAGACGCATAAAACGGTCACTGAGTAGACAGTTTATGACTATTTGTGACCGAGAAATTTTTCATCTAGAGTAAACTACAAATAAACAACAGTACATCGAGTGTAGTCTCATTTATTTGTCCTTTGTCCCAGATCTGTTTTGATATAAATTGTTATCACACAATACTTTCCGAGACATGAAAGCAATTTCCTCTAATGATGTACGAGTTTTTCCCGAGTGGTCAGACATAGGGTGTTCACAAAAATGTGATGACATTTGATTTGAGAGGACGGCCGGCCGGCGATATATTCGGCGCCGTGCAAACATATTGCTTGTTTATTTTTTCCTTATTGCTTTATTATGCAAGACGATTTAGACTAGCAGCAAATATCTTCCGTCATAAAAAAACTTGATGACAAAGTATCAGACTCGAGACTTTTACTTTATCGCATTGCAAGCTTTTTCAGACGAGAAAATATACCTATGTATGTGTTCCACTTTCAATCCATTAGATAGATACTCGTGGTCTTTTGTATGTGTACATCAATGCTTTGACTCCCAACATATCCATCTGCCATAATGACAGGTTCTCCCGTCCCGCCTCGCAGCTCCCGCAACCTGTGTGTGAACGTATATTACCTTTGTGTTCAGAGGAATTACTTCCCGGAGGAAATGACATACCTTGCACGGAATAATAACCGTTATTTGCAAACATTATTACGCTTAAACTCTCTTAAAGTACCAAGATGTGCTGAGAAAGTTAAGCTAAATGTTTTCAAAAGCAATTGCTTTTATTACTAAAACAAGTAATTCCAGATGTTTCTTCACTTAAATAGTTTTATTTTCATAATAATAGAGAACAAGACCAAATTCTCTGTTAATATGTACCTGCTTAGGAGTGCTGTAAACACCTGAAATTGTACGTGTATCACATAATGGAAAATCAATATGAAATAAAAGATGAATATATATACCTAAACACTTCACTGAAAACGAGTCGTGGCTTCACGGCAGCTCGTTATATGTATTCTTTTATCCCATTTTTAGCACTTTTCATCCTTTGCGTTATTTCAGCTTTGAGGTACCTATCAAGGTTGTTCACAAACGACTGAGGTAATGCTCAATTGCTGTAAATAGGCGATTTCCGATACTGATGTTTTTACGGTAAGTGGATAATAAAACCTGTTTAAATCTTAAATCGTCTTGTGCTCACAAGTTCTACAGTTGAGCATGAGTTTTTGGGTTCGATTCCAAGATCAGGCATTTTTTTTTGGGTTTTTCTATCAGGAATTTCCCAAACAAGAATTTGCGTGGTTGGTAGTATACCAACCAAAAAAACTCGACTACTGAAAAATCTCGTTTAATGCACTGTTTTACTTTCAACAGCGTCGAAATATCGGGAGCCCATAGAAAAAGAAAATCACGGATATGATCCCGTAAGTACTTTAAGTGTAATCACGTTTTAATTAAATTTTTGGTTTACAAGGTAAAATTAATCGACTCCTCAATTTTGAAGTCGGTTAAAATGTAGCCTGTGTTACCCGGGTCATAATAACAAATCAATTGACTATTTATTTATTTATTATAGGTCTACCAACAATTGTTCACACTGGATATAGCGAGATAATTCATTCTTAAAATTAAATGACAGCGTAACAATAACTTACAGGTAAATACCATATACACAAAACAATAAATTCGGAAGATAAGCTAACTTATTAATTACTAAGCGCCAACATTAAATTAAATTAAATTAAACTTGAAACAGTAAAAACAGAATTATGACAAAATCGATTATTATTATTATTATTATCAGCCATTTGTGTCCCACTGCAGGGCAAAGGCCTCCCTTCCTTCCTTCCACTTATCCCTATCTAGTGCTGTTATGCGCCAATCCTTGTGATAGGAGTCGAGTTCGTCCCGCCATCTCCTTCTGGGCCTGCCGCGTTGCCGTTTGCTGCTGTTTGGGACCCATTTTGTGGTAGCTTTAGCCCATAGCTCCTCCGGCATGCGACAGATGTGGCCAGCCCAGTTCCATTTGAGCTTGGCGGCCGTGTGACCTACATCGGCAATTTGAGTTTTGGAACGCAATATCGCAGTATTATGTTTTAACTGTTTGGGCAATAACCATTCAGCGAAGGTTTGTCGCATCAATACCAAATGTAAGTTATGCCATCGTCGTCACCACACATTATTACACCCAAATAACTCAGGTATGCCTGAGACCACTGATGTCAATTCAAATCGGGCAACGGGCAAGAGCGTTTCGCAGATAGAGCCGGAGTCTCCTAGGGCAGGGGGTAGTATATCAAAATCGATTAATTTATCAAAATAACAACTTAAGTAAAAAATATACTAAAATTATATTAATTATGTGAATAGCGAATAATACATGCATGAAATACAAAACTCTTTTTATTTAGGAAAAATGCCTTGTATTAGCGCTTAAAAAAATTGTGTCAAAACATGTTTAAGTTTCTAATACATCACTTATTTTACAATTTACTGTTTTATGTAGCATGTTTTTGGTGAAATAGAACGCACTCTCAAAACACACCGTCCTCGATAACGCTGGTATTGACGTCAAAGTTCATTGTGTCAAAAAATCACTTTTATTTTAAAAGTGCATAAAGTTTCACTAAGACTTTATTATAATATTGTTATTGTAATTTCTACTTGAATATAGCACATACAATTTCAACTAACCTTTTATCAATACATACATACGTATACTGCTAAAATCATACATACACACACACACACACACATACATTCACACACACATTCATACGTCACATACGTCACGTCACATACATTCATTCTTTTGTTGTATGTGGATTTTTATATCTGGTAAATAAAATTTTCTTTTCTTTTCATTTTCATAACCCTTCTTTTGGCTTCGCTGTAGTCGGGTAAAAATAGCGTTGAATCTGGATTTCAGCCCTAGCATTACTTTAGGTAGTAAATAAAACCTCCTTTTCAAATCTTGTCATCTGAAATTACGTATTCTGTCATAAATCCCACATAAGCCGTTATGATTGCCTTACGTACCAGATTTACCCGCGAATTTACCAATACAAGTACTACAGACATTCATGACATCACGAAATTTGACAACATGTTTACCTGAATAGGTTTTCAGAAGGACTGCTGTTTCGAGAATAAATAAATAGTAATTTCTGGCTTACGGATATTTTTATTTTCATCCACCTTTACATAATTACATTTTTATTGGCGGACCGGTTCTGATGTCTTATGGAGAATATTCAGGAATCGCGAGACAGTAAATAAGACCTTACCTGACCTTGACCTTATTTCCTTCCTTGGTCTTTGTGGACCTTTTGACTTTTTAGATAAAAAGGCCTTCGGACAAAAGACAAAAAATGTTGATAATAGTAGCTTCAGATATGTTTCTAAATAGTTTACAAGCATTCACTGGGTACATAGGCCTTCCAAGCTTCCAATGACTGCTTTAAGCTTCCTATATTTGTCCGTAGGTTTTTCAAAACCCTTTTACATATTATTATTAACTAATGTTTTTAAACTGTTAAAATAGGATTACTGTGTTAATGTACTGTGGTATTATGGTAAATGTGCCTTTTAAATTTGTCATAACTTGATATAATAGTTTGAAAGAGTTGCATGGTACCTGTGACCTAGAAAATAATCTCATAATTACCCATGGGTAGAACTTAGCTTACTACCCTAAGAGGACTTTCTTAACTTGGCAAATTCTTGTGCAAATTCTTCGTTTCCCTAAGGAGCATACCATGACAAGCCCAAACAAACAAGTCCCCTGGAAGCCGAAGGTATAACTTACGCTTAGTTAGAACGTTCGTCGTTCCCCACAGAGCGGCAGGGCTCAGGTGTGACCCACCAGTGTTTGTCTATCGGAGGGGCCAACAAGGAAGGTTCTGTTTTATTTATGCATAGTCTTTGGTTCGACTATGAATATAGGAAGAATCTGTTCCTAAGGGTACAATCATTTTGTTTGGTTGAAATGTGAAATAGATATGTAAAATAGTGTGAGCACTACACGGTTGATGTTTATCATCTTGTCTTATTTAGTCCAGTGGGTCTAAAATGGCCGCTTTATCAGAATCCATGCAGAATCTTAAAATGAATCACGTTAAAAATTTAAATTCTTAAAATGGACTTTACGGAAACAACTTTGAAGTCCATTTTAAGAATTTTAAATTTTTAACGTGATTCATATTACGATTCTGCTAAAGCGGCCATTTTAGACCCCCTGTATTAGTACTGGAAGAATGGATGTTACTCTTTCATGCGAAAACGACTGAATGGATTTTAATAAAACCTTTTATAATAATGAATGGCTTATACATCAGAATAACAGAAGACTATAATTTTATGAAGATTTTGTAAAAAAGAAACAAGCTACGGGTGGAAGCCATTGTGACTATTTTAGACTGTATTTATTACTGACAACATTGTTAGGTAGCTAGGCTTCTCTTCACTTTAAATCCTTGGTTTGTTGATAGGCTTTCACAGAGACATGGGTCCAACACGACGCAGCCTTGAACAGTCGCTCTTAAAGCTCCGCTACCTGCGGACTGACTACATTATTCTCTGCGACATGAAACTATTATTATGCAGATCGTGATGACAAGACGAGTCTTGCTTTATTACATTCTCGATTCAGTTTACAAACATCTAAACAAATTATGTGGTTTTTATTTCAGTTTATTTTCAAAAGGACTGTTAATTTTGAAGGCAATTTAATTTACACAGAGACAAAGTTGATATTAATTTGGTGAAAAATGGAAGAATTTGAATGGAAACATGGATTTGCATTAACATTACTTATCACTAAATTATTAATAATGTCAAGTAAAATGCAGCTACATTGAAAAAACAAATAAACAGAGGTAACAGTTTACCAAATCATAGAATCCCATCGCCCATTCATCCAATAGGCCGTTTCAAATTAATGTAAGCTTTAATCATACCATAATCCCTTACGGCACTTAAAACTTAATGGAAGCAGTAACACAATGATTTTCAACGCCAGATTAGTTAAATCTTATCTCGTTGGTGTTATTTTATAGGCGTCGTTAAATATTGACTGGAATGCAATAAAACACTATGGTGACGGAATAATAATAATTTGTATGTAGCTGATATTTTAGTTCTGCAATTGTATTTATTGGTTATATTTGAATTTTAGTACCGCGGCCACCCGGCTGCAAAGAACTACTTGTCTAGCAATGATTGTACTGTATCTTAATTATTATGTTTTTCCTCATAGAAGTGAATAATTGTATTCTTTTTGAGCGAAATAAATTTCTTAAACCGTAAACCGTGATTTGCCACAAAAGCGTAGCTTCTGCTACGAAAGCGTAGCAACTGCTACGAAAGCGTAGCAACTGCTACGGAAGCGTAGCGACTGCTACGAAAGTGTTGCGAATACTACGACGTTGCAGCAACGCTACACTGCTTTAATATAAAAACTGATGATGCCTCGTAGTCTCGACTTTTTCGTTTACAAGAGCAAATAACTCACCGTGTTGTAGCAACTCTAAATCCATGATACTTGCAAATTATTTTATAAAATAAAAGTATCAAAGCTCACAACTCAATAGTTCAAGTAAGAGTATTTAAATGGAATTAAGTGAAACAAGTCGGACGGAAAATAAAGAAATGTTAGTATAGTGGCCTACTGGCGCGGAAGTAATCCCACTTAATTTCTTCTAATTATTTCTTTCTAGGAAAGTTACAGTGGAAAATAAGACGAAGTATTCAGACATTGCTCAAAGTGAATTCCTTTTTAGGATTCCGTTACCAAATGTAAAAAGAGGAACCCAAAACAACTATCAATAACAACAAACTATAAATACCTAAAAGATACAGATTAAAAGTCTGCTTCGTATAAGAATTTCGTATGAGAATTTGTAGCTAGACTTAGACATTAATCAACTGCGGTAACCCTATAAATAATGGTATACATATTTATGCTTAAAACCAGTTTAATAATACAATAATAACATACACATTAATCACAAGCAAGACTTAAAAAAAGATTAACTCTATTATAATAGTTTTATTTACGATCAATGTATCTAACATTTCCTTCTTTAAAACAATAGTTTCTCGACCTCCACGTGATCTTATACTTAATACCATACTTGCTGCAGTTACCAGACATCACCGCTTACACCCTGTACCTGTTTAGTTATAGATTTGTAGATCACACTGCCTCAACCTTTCATTCAAATCACATATACACCTGCTCTCTGGTCGCGTTATGAAGCTGATATACGTTATGAAAAAATTACGTGACTGTTACCTTTTGAAATTCTACGCACAATGTGGCTTGCTCTGTGTCAGTCAGTACTTCAATACGGGATTTCTGTTTGGGGAGCAGCCGGGAAAAGTACTGTTATAGAGAATGAAAGGGCTCAAAGAGCCGTTATAAAAGTAGCTTTGAAAAAACCTTTCCGCTACCCAACAGAACTAATTTATAAGGAGTTGGCTGTCTTAAGAGTGCGGCAATTATTTATCCCAAAGGCAAAATTACTTATTCACGAAACACTGAGACATAGATCCGATTTTGAAAAACTCATCACTAAACACGTCCTCAACATTCCCCTTCCCGAAGCAAATAGCCTCTTATCCAGACAATACCCGTTTTACTCGCATAAATATAAGTATTTATATTTATAATAGAGTCAGCAAAAGCTGCCGCATTAAAGACATGAGCAACTTTTCATGCAAAAAAAACATTATAAAATGGTGTGCCAAACTGACCTATGAAGAGACAGAAGATAGTTTAAGGTAATTAAACATAGAATAACCCAGACATCTGCTCACACACACAGAAACACACACACATGTTTACTCACGAAGACACGTACACACACTCACTCTCACACGACATTAGAATTCTTTATTTTTCATTCATTATTTTAGAATTATTTTTTATTATTGTAATATAATTTTGTTTTTGTAAGAAGGTATTCCTCATTTACCTACTTACATCGCATGTACCACATCAACAAATCATGTGTTTTAATAATTAGTTAACGCAACTCCGGCCCCCAAGATACAGGCGCAGCCTAGTTTGTGGACCTCTGTTTCTATACCTATGTTAACCTTTACCGTTACGATTTTGTCACAATGTTAGGGTTAAGAAAATGATTGTAACAATGATTCAATAAATTTATTCTTCTTTTTTTATTCTTATGTAATATTAATCTTGGCAGTAGCGTTTGCGATCACTAACGAGGCATGCAATTTTGAGTTCATACAAAAATTACATAACTAAAACAAAAATACATACATGGAATCCATCCAGTCGATAACGACTCGACTCACCACCAGTTTATTGGAACGGAATAATGAAGGAAAACAAGTAACGCACAGAATCGCAGCGTCACGCCAACAATCGCACGGCGCCGCACTGAATTACACGTTTAACTAAACCTGCGTTTAAGAGTAATTGTTTGAGGCGCGCGGCGCGGCGGCGGCGGCGTGCGGCACGTGGCGGGAGAGTAGAGTGCACTTTATACTCACGCCAAGAGTTCGACTGAGGAGGTGAGGGATCTGTGGAAAGCGATTATTGCTTAGTCGTTATCGGGTTTATTTATTCCTGTCTAAACGTAGAAAGCCTTTTTTGTTTGGTGATGTAAGACTTTTTCGCCTGAACCCACATTGTGGATGAGATATCCCATGATTCGATATACGATTCACAGATTTCAGCTGTGTAAATCCATGTTGCGGTTGGAAGGGTGAGACATCTAATGCAAATTTAATACAAACGTGTCTCCTTACGACGCAAAAGGCTGTATACGTTTACATAATCCACCAATATTTGTTGAACCACAGAGTGTAATTCGATTTGAATAGAATTCCACATTCATATAAATAAGGGAAATTATTTAGTAAATCCTTTTGATTTGATTCACCCATTTTATTTATTGAAGCTTATTCAATCCATGTTTGGATCGTCGCAGTGAGCTTTCGATTATATTTACTTTAACTAAATATTTTGTCCAGTTCGTACTTAGTTTCTTAACAAGTAAAGTTTTGTTTCACAATAACAAATAACAAGCTATTAAATATATTACAATCAAGGCCTTCTCTGAAACTTAATCAAAGCAATGAAACAAAATCTAGTCAAAGAGAAAAATAAATAATCACTTCTTAACTTACAACTAAACTTAAGAGCAAAAGGTTCTCTTTAAGTTCTATGGCACGCAATGCAATAAGTCACATAATAATGACATGTTAGTATCTTGTGTTGTAACTCTAAAGGTACCATGGTACACCCACATTTTTCCAGTTATGTTTAAGTTCCAAAAAGGGGGCGAGTATATTACCAAATAGGGGTGAGCCTTTTTTTTCTGATCAAATGACTCCTGCCGCTCTGGGCGGAGCAGGAGGGAGAGTCAGACTTTTACTGACTAAAACCCATGCATGTTCCTTCATCGCCCTTTGTGTTCCGGGGCCACGGTATCTTTTTCGAACAGTCCCGCAACCCCGGCAGGATAGAGGGTGAGCCTTGCCTTCAAATGGGCACAAATCTAGACTCCGCTACTGAGTAATTCCTGATGAAAAAACCCAATATCACTACAACCCCACCTGGAAATCGAACCCAGGACCTCGTGCTCAGAGTAGCATCTAGACCAACGAAGCAGTTAACAGTGACAGTGCGAGTGTGAGAGACAGAAGCAGGAGCAGCAGATAGTCTCGTAACGTGAGCCTTCTGTGCTATCTACAATGCGGCAGTTGCCATTGTTGCCCTTACTTTCTTTTGTAAGGTATTATTTGTTTTAACTTCTTATTACGGTTCACGAACATGAAGGCAAATTGTGACAGAACTTGAGGGCTTGTTGCCTTTGTCAAGTAAATTGGCTTACGTAGGGATGATTACATACTTCAGGACCAACGACTGTCTTCATATAAACTGTTCCTAAGTAATGGGAGGAAGATTTTCCTTTCGTATAAAATATAAAAGAGAAACTCAATACTACCTTAAAATAGAGGTAAGCCTCCTTTCTTAAGAGGATTTCGTTGTTAATTCATTCCCAGATGTTGTTAAAAATTAGTGATGAAGTTCTCCCATTTGTTCCATGAGAAATTCCATCAGATGCCACGGCTTGTCAAGTAATACAATGTATGCGTTATTTATAAGTGAAATGTTTCTCCATTTGTTTCTCCCACGGCCTCAGGAGTTAATTTAATTGTGAAGTTTCCAAGTAACTGCGGAACTAAGTTTCCACGTCCCGAGTGTACCGACTTTAAAGTATCCAACTAGCATTGTAAGCAGCTTTAACTTTCTGCTATTTATTATTGTAATGAAGACACCGTATTGTAACTTATCCTCTCATTCAAGAAAAACAAAAAGTTAAAATTTGTTTCTTATATTTCAATTAATCTTTCTACGAAACATCTCTTAGATTTCACGATAGGAATGTTAGCAATGATCCAAGTGAGAGTATTTTCAAGAACTGGGTTAAGAATCTACGGAACATCTTGAATATGATGTTTGTCCTATTTCATGTTTGTTCACAATAATAATAAAATGGGGACGAAGGTATAAGGGAACGCAATACCGCAAAGACGTCCACTTGCTCACGACTGACTTCATATTTATGTGTATTATTATGAAAAAAATATTCATTTGGTTTGACTTATACATAATATAATTATGCACAACGGTCATAATGGTGTATATAGAGGTGATGCGAGATTATCAGGAGATATTATACGTAAGTAGTAAGATGGTTTGGAATAAAAGCTATCTACCTGAGACGATTATATTAGCGTTTCTTCAAGTCAATGCCAAAGTTTTTAGCATTGTGTGTTCGTTAATGGTGGAAAAAAAACCTTATTATGGACCATCAGACTATCATTGCGTTTACAACAATACAAGTTGTGTTACTTGTCTTGCTTTCGACAAGACTTGTTCATCAACATGCCGGGTATAAAACACGTGGATGTCTCAGAAATGTATTATTTACTAAGTATTTTGTTCACCTTATTGACAAGATTTATTTATAACAAGTCTCAATTTATTTTTTTCTTCCTTTATGACTACACATGTTGTGTCTAACTATGTGCTACCTACTAAGAAAATCGTAGGACACTTACATGTTTATAAACTGACGTCGCGCGTCGGGGAAAACGCGGCCTATCAACACCAACTGCTACTTGTTCGTTATACCGTAGGTACACTGTAGGTGGAGGGACAGGCGTGTAAATAGCCGTGTATCTCTGCGGTTTGAGGACTAGTTACAATCTAACACCTGGATTGCGTGCTGATTCAAACTGCCTATATTTATCTGTATAATTTTCAAGTTGGGAGTGGTGGCAGCAGACTGCGTATGGTGGTCTAACTCTAGCGCGTAAAGAAAAGCGGTACCTGGTTCTTCCTCGTTCAGCCCCGAAGGTCTTCACAGGTGGTACCACCTGCCTCTGCTTGGTCTTGCGCGCCGATCACCTACGTTTTCTTGGGCACAAATTACACAGACGCGGTAATATGGGATTATTATTAATTCCCGGTAGATCCCCAATGCTTACGGGATGATACTCAGGATTTTATGGTCTTGCGGGAGATGATATCTTAAGATTTTAAGACACGCGGTGAGACGTGTGCGTTCTGCGCGAGAGCACTATGACATCTGGTTCAACATGGCCACCGGTTCCTCCAAAAAACATGGCGGTCCCACACGCTATATCGATACACGCCTAAAGTCGGGCGCACCCACACGTCATGATACTGCACACCAACCAACTTGAAACCGAGGGGCGGTACTCGCCACACCATACTCCCCACCTTGAAAGGTCCAGGGCTTTCAAAGCAGCTAATCTATGCGGCGCGGGTGCGGTTTAAGAAGCGGGGGTGACCTGTAAGTATTAAGTTGTTGGAGAGCATTAAGGGGAATCTAGCAGCAGTCCGAAACACCATCACAATGATATAACGTTCGGGATCACTTATTATCTGACTCCAGAGAATGAAATTGCGGTTTGATTTGACTAAGATGAGTCGAATTAATCTAAATTATAATTATATAATGGCGTGCCATTGAAACATACACCTACTATAAACTCTAAACTAAATTAAACTACTTATTAAAATTACTTTATTGGGTTGGCAAAGGATACAACTTAGTGACAGGACGTTTATATGTACCTGACGCGGTTCTTATTGAAGCGACTCTAATTACACCATCCGATCCCGGGAAGACTTCCTCTATGATACCTAATGGCCAGGACAATGGAGGTACGTTATCTTGACCCAAGAGAACGACAGTACCGATCTCTATAGGGCGATCGGGAGTGCACCACTTCTGGCGAACTTGCAACGTGTGCAAGTACTCAACTCGCCATTTGTTCCAGTAGGATAACACAAGCTGATCCAAAAGCCTTTTGCGGTTTGTTAGGTTTATGTTTTCTTCTGTCAATTCCGAAGAAGGCAAATACGTGAGTGGACTGGACATTAAAAAATGCGCGGGCGTGAGTACCTCTGGATGCGGGTCTGATGAAAGAACACTAAGCGGTCGAGAGTTCAAAAGGCCTTCAATTTGCACCAATACGGTCGAGAGCTCCTCGTAAGTGAGAAGCTGTTTACCTATGACTCTAAACAAGTGAGTTTTAACACTCTTAATGTTCGATTCCCAAATACCTCCGAAGTGCGGAGCTCGCGGCGGTATTCTTTTCCACTCGATGCGTGATTTAAGAAGCTCATTTTTAATATCCGTTTGAACAGTCGAATTTAATAAGAAAGAATAAATATCATCGAGTTGCGCCTTAGCGCCAACGAAATTGGTACCATTGTCCGAGTACATGACAGACACTGGACCGCGGCGGGAAATGAATCTCTTAAATGCGGATAGGAAAGCCTCAGATGTGAGGTCCGACACAAGCTCGATATGCATGGCTTTAGTCACCATGCACACGAACAAACATAAATAAAGTTTCTGCGAACGTTGACCTCTTGGTCGAATAGGTAAGTAAGCAAGCGGCCCGGCGAAATCTACACCGGTGTGTACAAAGGCCTTAGCATCACGGACACGGTATCCAGGAAGTTCAGCCATTTTGGGTACTGGATGCTTAGGATTTAGACGGAAACAAGTATTGCATTTCCGACAGCGGGAACGTATGACTGTTCGGCCATCCAATATCCAAAACCGCTGCCTTATGATGGACATCAATAACCCGGGGCCCGTATGACAGTATGTATTATGATAGTGATCAATAATTAGATCGACTACGCGGTCGCGTTTAGGTAAAAGCGCAGGATGCTTGGCTTCATATGGTAAGTCAGATTTAGACAATCTGCCCCCAATACGTAAGATTCCGAAGCTATCAACGAAGACAGACAAAGAGCGCAACTTCTTAGAAGGAAGTTCGCCTGCTTTAATTAAATTTAAATCATTAGAAAAATGTACACTTTGAACCAACCGAATAATGAAGTTTTCAGCGGTTTTAATGTTTTCGACAGAGCTATGACTATGTAGTCTGCCCGTAAATTTAAGAATGTACATAAATACACGTAACAATTTATTCCATGAGCAAACACGGTCAGTTAAAGTATCTAAAATACGCGGTTCATTATTGGATGTTTCTACAAGAAAAATCTTTGATTTAAACTCTGGCAATGTTTCACACTGAGTAGGAGAGAATTTTAAAGGCCACTCGCTCATGGGATGATGGAGCCATGTAGGGCCGTTCCACCACAACGAGTGTTCTATTAAATCCGAAGGCAGCATGCCGCGAGACAGACAATCGCTAGGATTTTCATTCCCTGACACGTGATTGAAACAAGCGGCAGGTATGTTTTCCTGTATTTGAGCAATGCGATTGCTGACAAAGATAGACCATCTATGGGGAGATGAGTGGATCCACGAGAGAGCTATGGTGGAGTCCGAGAAGGCGTAGACACCTGCAATAGGTACACGGGCGGAAAGTTTGTCTTTGACCACGCGAACAAGTTTAGACAGAAGTAAAGCGGCGACAAGTTCTAATCGAGCTAGCGTTGTTATTTTAGCGGGGGAAACTTTGGACTTTGCACATAAAAGCCGGACTGTGATATTGCCTGTAGGGTTGGTAATGTGTAAATAAATACAACAGCCATACCCACTAAAGCTGGCGTCGCAGAAGGCTACGATATTCACTACAGCTTCTCTAAAGACGCCAATGTGGCGAGGAACCTTTAGAGAAGAGAGCGAAGGAAAATCGCGCGTAAAAGCCGAAAACCGATTGGTGATGGAGTCCGGAGGAACTTCATCCCAACCTATTTTAGCTAACCAAAGTTCCTTAATTAATATTTTCGCGTACAGCACAACGGGTGCTACGAGACCAAGTACGTCGAACAAGCGGGCAACTAGCGATAGAATCGCGCGCTTCGTACATTTATTATCCACGGCGACTGTTGTCAAAGAAAAATAATCATCAGCGGGTTCCCAGGTTAATCCAAGAATTTTGAAATTATGGACATCATTATCCATGCCAGAAAAATTAACTGGTAAGCGGTGAGACTCTGGGAGAATCTCCAATAAAGCGGGTGAATTAGTGGCCCATTTGACGAGTCAAAAGAACCTACCTTCATTAAGTCAATTAAATCGCGGGATAGACGCATAGCGATCTGTTCATCAGAAACAGAATTGACATAGTCATCCATGTAAAACTGAGTTTCCACCAATTTAGAAGCCTCAGGAAAGCGGTCGCTATGCTCACACGCCAAGTTACGCAGTGTGCGCATCGCTAAATAAGGACTAGGCTTTAGCCCAAAGGGAACGCGGTTAAAATTAAAGGTGCGAATAGGCTCATTTTTGTTGAAACGATACAAGATTCGTAAATATTTGCGGTGGTGCTCATTTACACCGATACGTAAAAACATCTGTTTTATATCAGCTGTCATCGCGACAGGGAGTGTACGAAAATCAATTAATAACAAGAACAAGTCGGCTTGTAAATTAGGTCCGACATGCAGAATGTCATTGAGTGACAACCCTGAGTGCGTTTTGGCACTAGCGTCCAAAACCACTCGAATGCTGTCTTTGTCCGGTCTAATGACGGCGTGATGCGGTATGTAGTAACCCTCTTCTGTCAATTCAGAGTCGGGTACCTCCGATAAATACCCCTGAGTTATATAATCCGCGATAGTTTTATTATAATTCTCGCGTAGGGTTGGCACTAACGTGAATTTACGCTCGAGCGCAAGTAGCCGCCGGTGAGCGACACCGCGTGAGCTGCCTAACTCGGAAGGGGCGCGCGCGAAAGGCAAGTCGACAAAGTATCTGCCATCTTTAAATACGACTGAAGAATTAAAACTATTTTCACACTCTAATTCGTCCGGAGTAATAAAACGTTGAGCTGGAATTTCCTCTAGCTCAAAAACTTCTGCAAATTTGACTCGAGTTCAATGTCGGCAAGCGCGGTAAACGAAGATGTAATGTGTGTTATATCACTATTGTAACAATCAATATCACCCATCAGTACATAACCGAAACTAGTCAATATAGCTGGGGGTGCGCGGGTGCCTGAGTCAACCCTATCTCCTAGGTAAATAAAAGGAAACAGCTGTGCTCCAAGCACAATGTCGATTCCGCCTGGTACATTCCAGGTCGGGTCGGCTAGCGGTAAGTTATTTAAATATGACATGTTATTATTGTCATTTAATCTAATAAATCTAGCGGGAAGTTTATCTGTAATGCAATCAACGACTAACGCTTGTATGTAATATTTAGTGTGAGAATTAATCCGAGATTCTATGTTGAGATGAACAAAGCCGTGTATAGGTTTTGATGTCATACCAACACCCTGTAAAGACGAATTGCGTAATTTAATTATGGGTAAGTTCAAACGTTTACAACAGTCCGCAGTAATTAAATTATTTTGCGATCCGTTATCCAACAAGCATCTGATAATCACCTTATCTCTGCTGTCCCTATAATATGCATATAATTGCGCGGTCGCTAACAAAATGGTTGACTCATTCGGTAAACAAGTCTTTGCCGCAGTTGTGAGTGATACGGAACTACTGGTAGCGGGTACCTGCTGCTCAAGCGATGACTCACCTTTTACTTCGGAGAAATGCAACAGAGAATGGTGTGTCTTTTTACAAATTTTACAAACGCTTCGTGATTTGCATTTAGCTAAAGAATGAGATAAACTTAAACAATTTATACAGCCACGTTTATTTTTAATAAATTCGAAACGAGCTTGCGGTGTACTAATATCTTTAAATCGCGGACAATCAAACAGCCGATGTTCGACGCCGTCACTATCACACAGTGCACATTTACCATTTGAAACCGGTTCGCTGCGCGAAACAAATGACTTTGAACGACTATGAGCTAAACTAGACTTGGCGCGCGGTTCCGTCTGTGAATTATTAGCGTGTGAGCGCTGGAGTACCTTAACATAGTCTTGCATAAATGCTACAAACTCCGTATATGTAGGTAATTTTTCCCCACTCACACGGCTTTCAAACTGTTGAACAGTTTGCGCGTCAACCTTTCTTAAGCCACAGTGTAATAACACAAAATCCAGCAAGTCTGGAATGTCTAACTGCTTCAAGGCAGCGACCGACGCCGAATATCGTTCCACAAATGTATTAAGACTAGCAACATTGCCGGCGCATCCTTTAATGTCCAATATATTATTGAGATAATGAATGCCTAGACTACGCTTATCTTGATACCTTTTAACGAGACTGTTCCACATAACGCTATATGTATCACCTGTGGGAACAATGCCTGCGGTTAGTTTTAAGGCATCATTAGTCAATTTACTGACCAAGTACTGCACACGTTGCGAGTCATTGAGATCAGTATTTAAATGAACATTGCTGCGGAACATTTCATAAAATATGGGCCAATGTTCTGTTTTACCGTCAAATGATGGTAATTCTATGGGTGGTAATTTTATGCGACTACCTCCCTTCGGCTGTGATGTTTCGCTGCTCGCAAGTATAAGATTACGTTTATATTTAATATGTGAATATAAGTCTTCAATAGAATTTAGACTCGAATAATCTGGAGCGGTTTCGTCAATCTCAAACTGCAATTCATTGATCTGTTCAATTATTTCTTCAAATTTGTTGTATTGTTCACTAATTGTTTCTGACTGCGCTAGGAATGATTCATTTGAGCGCGAATCAAAGTTCGAGATGGTTCTAGAAGCATTATACAAGCGATTAACTCGCTCGAAAATCATTTGTTTTTTAGCAGTAAGCTGAGCTAATTTAGCTTCTTGTTTGCGGGTAGCCATTTTGAGGCACTACTGAAGTTATGTACCTAACGTAATGACTTGTACTTATTTGTACTTAATTTTACTGGTGCCTATCCAGGCTCGAAAGGACCATCTAATGGAGGGACAGGCGTGTAAATAGCCGTGTATCTCTGCGGTTTGAGGACTAGTTACAATCTAACACCTGGATTGCGTGCTGATTCAAACTGCCTATATTTATCTGTATAATTTTCAAGTTGGGAGTGGTGGCAGCAGACTGCGTATGGTGGTCTAACTCTAGCGCGTAAAGAAAAGCGGTACCTGGTTCTTCCTCGTTCAGCCCCGAAGGTCTTCACAGGTGGTACCACCTGCCTCTGCTTGGTCTTGCGCGCCGATCACCTACGTTTTCTTGGGCACAAATTACACAGACGCGGTAATATGGGATTATTATTAATTCCCGGTAGATCCCCAATGCTTACGGGATG
The DNA here is from genome assembly GCA_905147715.2 of Xestia xanthographa. Taxonomy (NCBI): domain Eukaryota; kingdom Metazoa; phylum Arthropoda; class Insecta; order Lepidoptera; family Noctuidae; genus Xestia; species Xestia xanthographa. The sequence continues at coordinate 31,068,773 of LR990649.1, forward strand.
ATACTCAGGATTTTATGGTCTTGCGGGAGATGATATCTTAAGATTTTAAGACACGCGGTGAGACGTGTGCGTTCTGCGCGAGAGCACTATGACATCTGGTTCAACATGGCCACCGGTTCCTCCAAAAAACATGGCGGTCCCACACGCTATATCGATACACGCCTAAAGTCGGGCGCACCCACACGTCATGATACTGCACACCAACCAACTTGAAACCGAGGGGCGGTACTCGCCACACCAGTAGGTATAGCACAAATCTTTATTCCGGTGCATAAGCATATTGCAAAGCTGTTCTAGGATATTCAAATTCAAATATTTTATTTCAGAAATACATCCATATATTGTTAGTAGTAGTATAACTTAGCCTAATGTTAGTGTTAAATTAAATTTACAATTAAACAACTAGAATGACAAGTTTATTTGGATAAGTGTGTCTGAACACTTATCCACCTTCGTAGGAGAGGAGAGTCCCACCGGTCTGAAAACACCTTCAGGATGCCATTGGAGCAGGAGCGCAAGCGCGCCATCATGGAAGCACATCTCTTCCGCATGATTGCGGCGAACCCGTCGACGCACGCTTCCGCGAACATCCCTGACGCACTACATCGCCACGGCAACCCCAAAAGCACCCTGAATTCGTTATTGTACTATACGCGCAGGTCACTGTATGCCCGCTGGGTATACTTGGTCCACAGGCTGCACGTGTAAAACGACTGGCAGTAGGCCTTAAAAAGCGTTATTTTTATCGGTTCAGTACAACGTGCAAACCTGCGGGCCAGCATGTTGCAACGGACAGCCAGCGACCTGCGCTCCCTATCTATGTCTACATTGTCTTTTAAGTCATCAGTGACCCAGTGGCCCAAATACTTAAACCTCGAAACCCGACCTAAAGGAGACCCAGAGAGTGAAAGTTCAGGCAGCTGATTGTAGGTTAAAGTACCCGATTTAAAAACCAACCATTCACTCTTACCGGTATTGTATTTGAGCCCATGAGCCACTGCATAACTTTCACAAATTTTATGTAGCCTTCTCATTGCACCGATAGATGGGCTCAGCAGCACCATATCATCAGCGTAACTGATGTTGTTCACGCAAACACCGTCTACGTGACAACCGATTTTAGTGCTACTGAGCCTACCTATCAGTTTGTTTATGTATAGGTTATAAAGACGGGGGGAGCTCAGCCCCCCCTGCCTCACCCCACAATCCAACCCATACATATCAGAATATGAGCCTGCCCACTTAACTGTATTCTTTTGACTACTGTACCAATATCTAAACAGTGATATCACATCAGCCGGGACAGTAGTGTCGTGAGTGAGCTTATGCCAGAGCAGGTCATAATTGACCAGGTCGAAAGCCTTCGATAAATCCAGGAAACATGCTATTACAGGAGTCTTTCTGTCTGTATAATATATATAAAATAATATATAAAATAATCAGGAAATCTAGTCATGTTTCATGTTTTTCATACACGCAGGGATCGAATCTCTGATCGCTTCTTTTGTTTTAAGACCAGATAGACATTACATTTTAATGATGAACATGACAGATAGACAGTTTCGACCAAAGCGAAGTTTCATTTTAGCTGGAATTTTCATCAAAAGTGAAGTAAATTAATTAGGAAGTTGTCTATACTTCCCGGCAGTAGTAGGTAAGGTAGTAGCATTACGTTTCGTAATCAATATAAGTATATTAAAAAGTAAATTCTCATTAACAAGTTAGTTTTTAGACAATATTTTGTACCCTATCACTATGTTTTCCTATTAAACTCAAAGGTTGACTGGTAGAGAATTCCTTGTGGCATTAAGTCTGCCTATGTACCATTACTGTACATGAAGTTTAAATAAATAACGTTTATTCTGAAGACCGTACGAATAGGATAGGTAGACTGATACTGGTAGACTTTGTTCACTGCTCAGTTTCACGCGATGAACGAAGCGAACCTTGAAACAGACTGACCATTACTGCGATCGCGAATTTTCATTAATATTTAGGACACAGGAATAAAGTTACCTAACCTGACAATAATAAAAACGACCTATATCAGAAAACTGATCCTCAAATTTTGATCACAAAAGAAAAAGGCAAACCGAGAGCTTTTACGTTTACATAATAAAAGGATAAACAAAGGATTTTTGGGTTAGCGACGTGTACTATGCCAACGAAGTAATTAGACGTACTTGAAATTCAAAGGAATCCGAAGTCTGCAGAAGTCTACACAAAATGCTCGAGGTTACAGTGGACAATGTTTTTGTTCTACGGAATAATGCCTGAAAATAAATGAATTATTACTATTACCAAGATTTGCTGTCTCAGCTTCAAACCTAGTATCGTGTAAACCTGGCATAGGGCATCTATAATAACAGCCATTCATCTTGTTCCGATAGAGGCCGGGGTATACCCGCCGTTCATCATTCATCAACCATCATTAATTTTCAGCATTGCAAGAACCTACTCATTGTGATTTATGATTCAGTAATGGATAGAATTAATCACGTAAGCCAGTATTGTTTCAAGGTATTAAATAATTATGACGTTTATTGATTGAGAGTTACTGTTGTTTATTATTCAGACTTCTAATAGCATACGAGAGAAAAATGAAATCGTTTGAATCTTTAAACTATTTTTTTTAAACCACTTAAACCCGTATGCCGGGAACATAGATCTATGAGAGGCACAATGGCTATTTAATAGTATTTGTAATTACGGCATACAAGGGGATAATATAAATTTAGGTCAACCACCAGGTGACCAAAGATTAAAAAAACATCGAAACTGGAAATCGACACTTTATTGGGTGTTTTAAAATGAAGTGAAATAGTACATTTTGATACAAGTGGAGAAAGTTTGTTATTGTATTCGAGGCGGAATTATAACTCCCGAGCCGTAGGCGAGGGTGTTTTTGAGCCGAGAATTGCAATATTTTGAGCCGAGAATTGCAATAACAAATGTCCACGTGTATCAAACGACGTTTTTCAATACACTTTTGAAGAAATAAAATAAAATATAACGAAAAATATTTTTGTCACGAACTAAGAAACTATGATTTTAATTTTCTTTTTTTCGCGCTCTGCTTTCGCCAGGTTGAAAGAGAGGCAAAGGTATCAAGCCGATAAACAGCCTAATATAAAAAATAGATTCATTTAATATTTTTGAATTCAGAACACAAATAAATGTTAATTTGTGTATAAAAATAACTATTAGTTTTTAATAATCATGTTTATCTATGATGTTCTATTTATAAACACAATTTTAATCAAAAACTATTTATGCCGTAAAGACACGTAGTGCTTTGCCGAAATTAAAAAAAAAAACATACACCTCAGACTATAGGCATTGAACCAATTTGGACTAAGTATAAGTATAGTTATCTGTGGCAATTTTCATTCCTGCACACGTGCGGGAAAGTGGAAAAAATCGCACGCGTGTGAAATACCATGCATGTTGTACCTAATCGTAGTGCGTTAAGAACCAGTTTTCGAGGAAGTGTATTGAAAACAATATTTCTCATCTTGTGTGTATTGTTTAGTCAGTGTAACAGAGTATCCTGCTGGTCTCCTTTTACGACATTTAACTGTTAAACAAGTACAAGACAATCAAAGAGTTTAAAAATCACGCTTTCAGTGCAAATTAGAATCTGATTGAAGAAACTGTTCTTGATTTATTATCTAGGTCTATTTTTGAAGAATTATCGAGAGGAGACGACCATGACAATGTTACTTCTAACAAAACCTGTTAAAGCTGGCCTCATATTCTATAGAAACTCTGAACTACAGCTTAAAGTCCCGGTCGGTTGTACAAATTACATTCACAGTGCCTTGAATTTGAGTTTTAATGGTAGCTGTGACCTGAATACTAAAACTTCTGTAATTTGTAACTCCTAGCTTGACAGTAAATCTCAGGTAAGAACACAGTAAATATAATGGTAGGTACCTAGTGAATGCTTCAAAGTCACTGTCACATTTGACTTTCCCGTTCCATCCCTACTACTTGTGCTAATTATACATTTAACCAAACCAAACGAGCTCTCATTTACCTCAATTATTTATGTAGCTGCCTCAGTAACTATTCCTCAGTTCTTGCTATTATAGTTGTTGCCTTTGTATGGGTATGATAAAGTACCTACTTTATGTGCTGTACAAAACATAGACAAAAGACGTACATTTCACTAAAACTATTTTATTTCTGGCAGCAACCTGTTATGAACCTTGTGCCTATTGCTATAAAAATCACTGTGCTGCAAAATCATATCTTATTCTGAGAATGCAGAGACGAGTGAAGTTCATGGAAATGTCGTTATTAAAGTCACGCTTCATAAGCCGATCAATCATCAGAAATCAATTTCCAGTTTCAGTACTTCAGAGCAAAATCTAATATTGGTGCCGAGTATTGTGCGACCTACGTCACGGTCGGTAGCTCCGCCACGGCTTCAATGAGGCGGGAAAAACAGGTTCGACTTCATACGTCTTTGGTCCGCAAATAATTCAAGTCCCAACCTCATTTGTGTATTGAATAAAGTTTTTATTCGAGTTCAGAATGTAACCGTCAATGTCAAGCGCTGTGGTCCCTTTTGTCATAGCTGCGTAAATAAAATATTACAAAGGCCCGTTTTTATTTATTTACCTTTTTGAATAATAGGTTTGTGCATTGAATCAGTTTGTGTATAATAAGTATTTTTGTGTTGGTAGAAAGGGAGTAATGGATACCTTGCCCTTGATACCAGAGAAAGGGTTAGTAGAAACATTGATGTGAAACATTTCAAACTTATGAGTCTGGGAAATCGCCGTATGATCCTAGATCAGCTGTTCCTGTACAAAATAATAAACACTCACTTTGATTGTCCACGGTTACTAACTCAAATAAACATAAATGTGCCTTATAAACTTGCTCGTAAGTCTAGATATCAGCTGCTTCGCGCTAAGGGCTTTAAGACCAATCTGGGTCGTTTTTCAACCATTAACAGAATGCAAGTTCAATTTAGTCGCCTGTCACGCTCGCCTAATGTAGATAGTGATATGTCTTACTCATTACATAAAGTCAAGTCTGTCTTGCGTACGGCATTGTCCTGAAAGATTGTAAAAATTGTATTTTTACATTACTTTAAGATTAAGATTGTGTTTATTTTTTTTTCTTTTTTCTGATTGGCACAACGTCGAACATAAATTAATTATGTAAGTTTTTATATATTTGTATGTCAGATTTAGGTTACATTGGCTGTATTTATATACCAATAATTGGTGTATAAATGCAGTTAACTTCATTTTCTGCCCCAATGTTTAATGCATGCCGTGGCAGCCTGTAGCACTTCAATACCCGCAATTACAGACACAATTAAAAATTGTTATTTTAATTGTGTCTGTTAACTAGTTAACTTCATTTTCTGCCCCAATGTTTAATGCATGCCGTGGCAGCCTGTAGTTAAGGCTACACTATAAAATGTAAAATTTAACACGAGTTCTTAAACATGTATTTTTGGTGTATGCTTTGTTAGTTGTCCTTAAATAAATAAATAAACGTATAATTTTCCAGTAGTTGAATAGTATCAAATTAAAGTATAACCTGACACTAAAATTAAATAATGGCTTAAATTTTTAAAACATAGTTTACGTAGTCAGTATCACAATTTGGGTAACTCCTTGAAACCTTTTGTACCCTCTTGGTACCCCTACGTTCGAACCCGGGGTACTGAGGTACCCAATTGACGCAGCCCATCCATTGTACATAATTATAATGACACCTGTATTCCTAAAAGACGATTTTTATGAACTGGACATAAATAAGAATCAAACGCAAAACCTCGTTTAGATGTCATGCTTATTGCTTACCAAGCGGTGGTGAGGTGTGAACTGAGATTACAAGAGTTTATTACAAGTTAGTCATTTGTTGCAGGTCGCTATGCGCGGACGTGCGGCCTGTCATCCGCAACGTGTTCCGCGAGGTGGACTACCTCCCCCCCGTCGGCGCCGAGCTCCCTGCGCCCGCGCCACCTCCCGACCGCCAGGCCAGTGCCAGCCAAGGCGACCAATGGGTGAGCTTGAGACTGCAAGTAGGACTCTTTCTGGATTACTGATTTTTACAGCTAGGAGTTATGTACCTGGTTCATGGCAATAGGCTCGTCCACTGTTACATGGGACTTAAAACTTCATTATGTGGCAAAATGTAGGGGTACCTTCTGTAATTCAGCTCTGCCTAACGCTTCAGAAAAAATGGGAGGGTCGGGTTTCTAAAAAACTATCTATTTGGCTAGCCATTTTCCAACTATGATTTTGGGGTCGGCTTTCATCGTAACCGTGTGCAGCTGGATTAATGGGTAACACGATACCCCTTGGTAACACGTAGTCAGTATTTCGGGCTTCTGATTACCTGTCAAAGATCTACAAATGACAGCCCGTACCAAAGGCTTAACGTGCTTTGCAAGGCTTGGAGGGAACTTGGTATATAATGGATGACCACCGATCCCCGGGCTGACCTGTATAGTAACGTTGAAGATCGATTCGTGCGGCCGTTATTATTTATCTGCAACCCCCGGGTGTCCACAAAAACTAGGAACTACGTTATAAATAAAACTAATTTACTAAATACAAGAGCAGATGACAAACACCAAAAACGAGAGTCGAGAAACAATCCTAACATTATTCTAGATAGCCGAAAATGTGAATTCTTTTACTAAACGAATGCGAGGTAACCGTAGATCTATTAGTCAGAGGTAATGGATAGTCATAATTCCGACATTAATCTCTGGAGCCGAGATATTTTATCCTCCGATAAGTCTGGAGCGGGATTTGTTCCGAAGTTTTCCTTCGGTTTTCACGTTCTTGTTATTTGCATCTTTTTGGCTTGAATATTCTTAACGTTGTTAGCTGCGAAATCGTTTCAGCTAATATTTCAAAAAGTCTCTGTAGTAAATGGTACGCAGAAAAGACATCACTTTCATAAAGTCAAGAGCACGATATTATAATAATTATAATGGTAACTTCTAAAAAAATATTCAGTGTCGTTACAAAACTTTCCGACACAGGCCTGTAAATATACCACTTGTAGTATTATAAATTCGTCACATAACAACATGTAAATCTGGGTAGTTGTAAAGAAAGAAACGCAATTCCCTAATAATTTGTCGAGCATAAGTTATAGCATTTGTAACATACCATATTTCATGCAAATAAAGAATGTTGAATCTTGTACGCAACAGTTTTTTTCTGAATATTATAACAACAAAATAGTAATACAATTTCATTCGTCTCTCTGAAACATTAAATTACATCAAATGGCACAATCGTGGCGGGTTAGAGCGAGTTGTGTACGTGAGGTCGCCGCGCGGCGATCCGCTAAACAATCGGGTCACTTGGCAATAGTGTGACTATGCGATCAGTCGCAGCGACTACGAGTAACGACTGACTTCCATTCCGATGGATATCGGAATAATACCAACCTTGCCTTTTGCTCATGATCCGTTTAAAAAAAATATAATTTTGTATTATAGAGCAACAGAGTTTGGAACAATGATTTAAAGCAACAGAGTTTGGAACAATGATTTAAAAACTATTTCACAAAACAAATTACTGTTTTAGACCACTTTTTCTTGAAACAATTTTTTCTTAGAGACGGTAATTAGGAAAGTTATAAATTCAACTTTGTAGACTTTGTTGCGGCACCAAGTTAGGGAACAAACCTAACAATACATTATTTTGTAACACATTTGCTCGTAAAGGGTCTCTTATTTCACCCATTTCAATATCGTAATGTATCTCATTACGTACTTGTGCAGTAATGTAATGTACAACCACAGAGTATCTATATAGACGCACGGTTTATCAAGATGCTCCGTCAAAAGGGAACGGTACTTTTTTAAATCTTAGCAAAGAGTTTTTATGTCAGAAAAGTGGTCAACATTTTATGAATAAAATTAACTGTGGGAGATGAAATATAATAAACTAGCTGACCCGCGCAACTTCGTCTGCGTCACATGAGCTACCTACCTACCTACTACCTACCTACTACCTACCTGCTACCTACCTGCTACCTACCTGCTACCTACCTGCTACCTACCTGCTACCTACCTGCTACCTACCTGCTACCTACCTGCTACCTACCTGCTACCTACCTGCTACCTACCTGCTACCTACCTGCTACCTACCTGCTACCTACCTGCTACCTACCTGCTACCTACCTGCTACCTACCTGCTACCTACCTGCTACCTACCTGCTACCTACCTGCTACCTACCTGCTACCTACCTGCTACCTACCTGCTACCTACCTGCTACCTACCTGCTACCTACCTGCTACCTACCTACTACCTACCTGCTACCTACCTACTACCTACCTACCTGCTACCTACCTGCTACCTACCTGCTACCTACCTGCTACCTACCTGCTACCTACCTGCTACCTACCTGCTACCTACCTGCTACCTACCTGCTACCTACCTGCTACCTACCTGCTACCTACCTGCTACCTACCTGCTACCTACCTGCTACCTACCTGCTACCTACCTGCTACCTACCTGCTACCTACCTGCTACCTACCTGCTACCTACCTGCTACCTACCTGCTACCTACCTGCTACCTACCTGCTACCTACCTGCTACCTACCTGCTACCTACCTGCTACCTACCTGCTACCTACCTGCTACCTACCTGCTACCTACCTGCTACCTACCTGCTACCTACCTGCTACCTACCTGCTACCTACCTGCTACCTACCTGCTACCTACCTGCTACCTACCTGCTACCTACCTGCTACCTACCTGCTACCTACCTGCTACCTACCTGCTACCTACCTACTACCTACCTACTACCTACCTACTACCTACCTACTACCTACCTACTACCTACCTACTACCTACCTACTACCTACCTACTACCTACCTACTACCTACCTACTACCTACCTACTACCTACCTACTACCTACCTACTACCTACCTACTACCTACCTACTACCTACCTACTACCTACCTACTACCTACCTACTACCTACCTACTACCTACCTACTACCTACCTACTACCTACCTACTACCTACCTACTACCTACCTACTACCTACCTACTACCTACCTACTACCTACCTACTACCTACCTACTACCTACCTACTACCTACCTACTACCTACCTACTACCTACATACTACCTACCTACTACCTACCTACTACCTACCTACTACCTACCTACTACCTACCTACTACCTACCTACTACCTACCTACTACCTACCTACTACCTACCTACTACCTACCTACTACCTACCTACTACCTACCTACTACCTACCTACTACCTACCTACTACCTACCTACTACCTACCTACTACCTACCTACTACCTACCTACTACCTACCTACTACCTACCTACTACCTACCTACTACCTACCTACTACCTACCTACTACCTACCTACTACCTACCTACTACCTACCTACTACCTACCTACTACCTACCTACTACCTACCTACTACCTACCTACTACCTACCTACTACCTACCTACTACCTACCTACTACCTACCTACTACCTACCTACTACCTACCTACTACCTACCTACTACCTACCTACTACCTACCTACTACCTACCTACTACCTACCTACTACCTACCTACTACCTACCTACTACCTACCTACTACCTACCTACTACCTACCTACTACCTACCTACTACCTACCTACTACCTACCTACTACCTACCTACTACCTACCTACTACCTACCTACTACCTACCTACTACCTACCTACTACCTACCTACTACCTACCTACTACCTACCTACTACCTACCTACTACCTACCTACTACCTACCTACTACCTACCTACTACCTACCTACTACCTACCTACTACCTACCTACTACCTACCTACTACCTACCTACTACCTACCTACTACCTACCTACTACCTACCTACTACCTACCTACTACCTACCTACTACCTACCTACTACCTACCTACTACCTACCTACTACCTACCTACTACCTACCTACTACCTACCTACTACCTACCTACTACCTACCTACTACCTACCTACTACCTACCTACTACCTACCTACTACCTACCTACTACCTACCTACTACCTACCTACTACCTACCTACTACCTACCTACTACCTACCTACTACCTACCTACTACCTACCTACTACCTACCTACTACCTACCTACTACCTACCTACTACCTACCTACTACCTACCTACTACCTACCTACTACCTACCTACTACCTACCTACTACCTACCTACTACCTACCTACTACCTACCTACTACCTACCTACTACCTACCTACTACCTACCATTCACCCTTTTTTTTTTTTTTTCATTGTTTTTAAAATGTATTCTGCTATTCTGGGCGGAGACAAATCCAACGCAACAAAAACCATGAATATTGATCCATCAAATCTCGAGTTATAAGTGATGTAACAAACCCGTCTTTCTTTTATATATATAGATAAACATTTAATTCTTTAATTTAATTAATTTTGTAACAAAAACACAAAAATATTAATTTACTTTATTAGTAGTATCTGGCTGTTTTTTGTCTTTGCCTTAAAAAAGCGCTGATGCGCGCGCATCGCTAATTTGTGAACAAGTAAAAGATTTATTCGTTTAAGAAAGTCCGAGTTTTATTTATTTCCTCGCAAATATGTTATAAAACGTCGTATGACATACGTGCGCTTTGATAATTACAGCCTCTGCTTTATTATAGCCCTCGCCTACGGCTCGGGCTAGCAATATCGCCTCGGCTGTAATTTTCAACTTACCGCACTTATATCATAATGTACTATTATCTTATTAATTTTTATAATTAGATACTCATCACTCATTTTAGGCCTATAAACTTTGTTAGTGTTATTCTAAGCAGCAAGTGACAAGGATATTATGTATTTAGGACTCGTAATAACCATTACTCTTTTTAACGGAAAAATAGGGCAATAAAACACCCATTATTATGCTTTACCCAAGAATATAAATGTAGGTAAAGTAGGTACACAATACATTATTCTTATTACGTGCTTGTTTAAGTACTTCAAATTATTTTATTTAGAAAGAGAGACTCGACAATTTGCATTTTTATGACTTTTATGATAATCCTGAGGATCGTAAACGTGTTACTTTTATTAGTTTACGCCTGCTCGCTCAAAGCTACTAATCAATCCCAAATTTTCTCCAACAGACGGAAAAATACAAATCAGACCGCAAAGAGATCTGGCAGCGTGAGGGAGAGCTGAAGCGCCAGCATGCCGAGAGGATATACCGGGAGCCGCTGCCAAACATCTACCACCTGTCTGCGCCCCCGCCCAACTCGCCCCCGCTCGAATTGCTCCCACCTGACTCGCCCCTCTGGCAGCTGGACCAGGGACTCATCGTCCGGAGGGACCTCGTGCCGAGCGTCAACCAGAATGCTGGACGTAAGTTTGGAGACTGCTTAACAAAACATCACCCTGAGGCATTTACATTTTGTGGAACTTTGAAAGCCGTGTGGTAAGCCGTGTGGTATCCGGCAGAGTAGAATAGAACCAACCCATTACACTCACGGGTGTCGTATAAGGCGACTAATGTCTGAGGCAGAACACCTTACGCCTCCGTAGACCAGAGAATGGGCAGCAGCGTTTTCTGTTAGTCTTTCATCACTGCGATCTCCAATCCGCCTGCCTAGCGTGGAGATTACGGCAAATTCCTCCCATCATGGGAGAGGCTTATGTCCAGCAGTGGAAGTTTTGGGCTGTTGTTGTTGGAACTTTGAAAGCAAGTCGATCGTTGACGAGTTGGCTCCCAGACCATCCAATAGTTATTAAGTGCAGTCCGATTTCTATTACTCATCACTTTCTCCTCTCTTCAGCAATGGTTCTATTATTATTGCAAGTGACAGCCGTGTAATTGGCACATGAAGCTGATCCGTGTCAGTTAAATTTGGCCTTCAGAAGTTTTTTATATAATTATATTTATTTATTTATTTAAAGGCCTTGTAGAGAACCCCTTCTTCAAACCCCAATAACATTATTTCGGGTTCACAAACAGACATGTACGTATGTCATGATTAGGTGTTAATTAAAAGTAACACGTATATATACATAGCACTGTTCTGAACGGCGAAACATTGTGGTTATTATTAATCCGACCTCTGCTTATCCGCAGTCCTGTGCCGACTGCCGTGTGGTCAGTTTGACAGCTTTAATCTAATCCAACTTTAAGCATATTTGATTGTTTATTTGGAAACGGATACACAGATTTCAAAGGTCCGCAATAGTGGCAGAGTTTAATCCTTATTAAAATATCCGGTATCCTAAGGGATTAGAAGAGTTTCTAATCAAAATGTTGGCGCAATCCACTTGTTGAAACTAATATTAAAACTAGATTAAAATACGAGAAAGTACCTATAATATGTTGTACTTCACAAGTGCGTCATACGTCACATATAGTAGGTAGTTTAAACCAAGCTAATGGACATGGCAGTCACATGGCGCGTGCTCGCGATTTGCTACGAGTAGCTATAACAGAATTATACTTAGCTTAGAGCTATTCAAGCCACTTTAGCTCCATGCAGAGCTCGTCTATTACGTTTCCACTCGAATAATGAATGAGCTAGTTGCTCGTATGAGTACGTACGTTGGAGCTAATTTCACTGAACTACATTTAGTAATCTCTGTCGAGAATGAAGTTTAGTAAGCTTTGTGCTTGGCAGAGGTGGAACAATGTATAGTAATTGTAGCTCTTAATCACAGTTCTCAATATAAAGTCAATTTCAAAACGAATTCATCAACGCTCATAAAAAGAATGACAGAAAAGCAACTGCTTCGTCTGTTGATGATAATAAGCTCACCCACAATACGGAGAATACAGGAGCGAAATTATTATTTTCAAGAAAGTATAGAATCAAAATGACAGTACAAAATTATCGTCGATTGTGATTGGGTGCGAGAGATAGGGGACGGTCTGACGGCCAGCTTGGGACAGGCCCATGTCCAGCATTGGACTGCGATATGCTAAATTGACTCAGACTTGATTTTTTTTGTGATGATAACTTACTCAATTTCTTGCAAATGCAGGTGACGGAAGTCTCTGGATCAAGAACATTCTAAACCACAGCTCTGGCGACTTGTCGAAGGTGGAGGTCAAACGCTCGATGAGGTCGCAACCAGCGCACCTGGAGCCATACAACGACGACATCACCTTGCAGTCGTTCAGGTGATGCACCAATACAGACCTTATCAAAATTACATACAAGTCACACTACTCTGGATTGTGATTTGAGTCATTGAAGTCTACAGGCAGCAAGACAACCCTGAGAAAGTGACGGAACGGTGGCAATAATATAAAATGTTAGATAAAATGTTTTAAAAGTTTTAAGAACAATTTTAGTAATGGTCCTCTGAATTTAGCAGTACCAGCCGTGTGCTCTATAGGATTTCCAAAATTTAAATTTTCGTCTCCTATTTAACTCTTTTAAGTAATGAATTTATATAATGCATTCCTTAGTTCGCACCATCAGAATACAAGCCACTCATAAGCAATTCATGCTTCTAGATCCAGTGGTTCAAGTCTTGTGTTGTCTGTTAGTAGACTTATTTGCCTGTTATGAAGATCTATCGTCTAAGAATTAGTTAAATTAATAATCTTTGATAAACAAGTGACGAAGCTATAAAGTTAAAGATTATTATGAATGATGACAAAACATAAACATTAAATTCCAAGTAAAATTGAATTTCTCGTCAATGGCGCAAACATCGTAAGGAAACCCATACGACGACGACTACAATAAAAATAATGTTTCCAATACTTTTATGTGAGCAATACGTCACCATAAAGAGTGGGAATGTACGCCCATTCATTATAGTATCAGAAACATGGTTATTTACGACATTGTGGAAATGTGAAATTATATAAAAAACCCTTATCAGTATTTTAACCTAGTGATATAAATACTCAAAATGCACACACACACAAACACACCAACACACATCTCACCACACGCACACTACCCCTATTCCACAAATTATGAAATGTGCCCTTATTTTATTTTATCTTCTTTTTATTTTTAATCTTACTTTTATTCTTCTGTTAGTTGTTGTCAATTTATCTTGAGTTTTTATAATAAGTCAATTTCTACAGTAGATATAAATTTAGTTTAAGTTATTTTTTTACAGTAGTTAGCATTCACTTATACGAGTATCATCATCTGCCTAGCCTTTTCCCAAGTTTTATTGGGGTCGGCTTCCAGTCTAACCGGATGCAGCTGAATACCAGTATTTTACATGGAGTGACTGCCTATCTGACCTCCACAACCCAGTTAGTACTGGGTAATACGATACCCCTTGGATACCCCTTTGTCAGACTTCTTGGGCCACTGACTACCTGGAACGACTATCAAAGATCACAAATGACAGCCGGGACCAACTGCTTACGTGCTTTCCGAGGCACGAAGGAAAGTCGGTATGTAATGGGTGGTCACCCATCCACAGAACAACCTAGGCAAGCACGGCTTAACCTAAAGATCGACCCGAGCGGCTGTTATTATTTAGCCACGAATTCCAGTTCGAGTTTGCATTCAGATATATGTAACCGGAAAAACCTCCTCCTATCATACAGTTTGTCCTTCAGGGGTTAGGACCACATTGATGTACCTAATGCTCATTGAAGTTCTAGAAAATACATATTATTATATTTATTTAGATTTCAAAGGTGCCCAGGAGAATAGGTTTAGGTATAAACTAGGTGGAAACAAAAATCTAAGATTTCCTATTATGTATATTATATTTTATCTAGGATCTCCGTGGTGGATAACGGTCCGTTTTATTTTACAGAGATGAGGCCAGTTGTTTAAATGTTTGCCTTTAAGCCTAATAAGGCCGAAAGCATTAATTTTGACAATGGCCTTAAACCAGAAAAAAAGGCCATTTTTTTATTTAGCGAGTGATCTTTCTCGTAGTTGCTAGTAAATCGTGTACAGGCATTGTGCCAAGATTTTCATCGGACTGGTTTAAGGACAATACTATAAATTAAGATGCAGCTCAAATATTTTAGTAGGCGAATGGTATTCATTATTTTGTTTCAAACTTTAAATTGCTCTTCAAGAGTAGAAAACACTAGCAACAATAAAATTAAATGACCTCTGACTGTTTGGACCAAGATTTTTGCACAACAGTTGAATTCCACCTAACTTGAAGGTTACAGGACGACAGAAGGTTTTTGGACATATGAGCTGAAAGATGATGGATACATTCCCGATACGAGTCGGTGGACCCTAGTTGAAAGCCAGTGAGGCGGCCAATCTTTAGGTAACGGAACCGATATTATGTTGAAGGTCGCCGCCATTTTCCGACACATTGGCTTTGTGATTTAGATAGGCGTGCGTTACTACCGACTCGGATTAAACACTGTATGAGGGTTTACACTATACAGTATTCACACGTTTCTCAAGACCTGAATATTTTACACACTATTTTATCAATAACAGCTTTTTCGTTAAGAACGTCTATCCTTAATAAAATATTTTTATTTGGTCTTTATTTTGTCCAAGAACCATAGTGTTAGTAACGACAAAAACTAGTGTTTTTGTTGATTTATAGCGGTGAACGAAAAAAACACGGAAGAATAACTTCAAACAAAATCTTTTTGATAGACGGCCCCACGACGTTTGTTTTCTTTGAACAGCTAGTTTGTTCTCTATTAACATCACGAAGTTATGATTGGGTAGGTTGTCAATGCTCGTTTCTAATTAGCTAAGCAACGCATAGTTACTATGGCATCATTGGCGCTGGAAATGAACATGTGACATTAATTTGATGGGCTGCAAGAATTGTCAAAGTGGACGAGTTATGTAAAAAGTAGCAATGAAAGATTTGAATATTTTTTATTACGTATTTTTATTTATTTTGCGTATGATGTAGATGCATAACAACAAAAAGTTCACATTTACACACACCGGTAAAAGTAGGGAATACAAAAAAAGTGAAAAAGGATTTTTTGAGATGAATGTACTTACTTATTTTGTTTAATGTCGCTTTATTTGAGTGTTTGTTAATTTTATACAAGAAAACAACAAAATTTGGGGTTGTTAGAATTTATTTATAGAGAAATAATATAAATAGTCGTATCTGAAAAACGCTGAAGTGCTAAATTTACTCACTGTCCGTTCACTAACACGTTCGTTATGCACTTTTTCTAAAATATTTCGAGTCTGAACAGCCATTTAGCGACGATTTCTTAAAGTTTGCGCCCGTGCAAAACGTCGTCTACGGCATTGTTTGCACGATTTCTGCTTGCCCTCGCCTGTGCACGTAAGATCCTGTCTGTATGTATCGTTCTACATTACTGGTGGATCACGGATACTGAAACACCCACCGTTCGACTGACTGTACCCATGAGTTTAAAAAAAGCCACTTTCTTGTGTTGCTCTAATTTTGCCAGCGTGTGTAATTACAAAACATGGCTCATACCATACGACTATTACATACCTACTCACTTTAAAAGGACTTTGCACACCTAGTACTTGTACCTACTGTAAGCTAGAGATTTAGAGATTAACTAGAAAGTCTTATTGTCTTTTGTTTAAACATGTATAACAGTAACGGCTAACATAGCTTGCTTTACCAAAATGTCAAAAATGTTGTAAATTTTATTTAAAAAGAGCCCGGATCGTTTATATTCAATACTTATGTTTAACTAAGGTTCTAGAGTGGTGGTCCAGTGGTTTTCCTGTCTTTCCAAGCGAACTGCTTTCGTCAATTGTTCTTTCTGACTCGGATCTTATGGAAATCTGTCAAGGGAGCAGAGTGTTTTTAGGGTTCCGTACCCAAAGGGTAAAAACGGAACCCTATTACTAAGACTTCGCTGTCTGTCCGTCTGTCCGTCTGTCCGTCTGTCTGTCACCAGGCTGTATCTCATGAACCGTGATAGCTAGACAGTTGAAATTTTCACAGATGATGTATTTCTGTTGCCGCTATAACAACAAATACTAAAAACAGAATAAAATTAATATTTAAGGGGGGCTCCCATACAACAAACGTGATTTTTTTATAATAATTGGTACGGAACCCTTCGTGCGCGAGTCCGACTCGCACTTGGCCGGTTTTTTTAATGTAGCAAAAAGAAAACACAAACATAATATATTTTATTTCAAACTGTAAACATTCAACATTAATTTACTTAGTCCATCGGGCATAAAACCATCCCCATTGAAAAAAGTTGATCCATGTTTTTAATTAATATAAAAATAATGTAGTCGTTTACGGGGCTACTTATACGTGATAACTGATTCCGGGATTTTATTACCTATGTAGATGAGATCGATTTATGCACCATTTCACTGCGCAGGAAGGCATAATTTACAGTTTTAAACTTAATAAAAAATACTTTAAACAACATGTGCCGTCACAGCTGAACTAGACTGCTTCGAGGCACCATTGACAAGCCCCGCCTACCGAGGCACCATCTGCGTTGGGTCATTATTGGGCGCCAGGAATGCTTCTATGTTTTTTTCGTTAACCGATTTATAGATTTTATTTGGTATTTTTGCTGGTTTTAAGCGCGGTTTTGACATTTGTGTAAGGCTATTTAGCTTAGACCATGGCGTTTCGTAATGTACCTACAAGGTCAAAAGCCTTGGAGAGGTCAATAAAAGCTGTACCTATACGTATACAAGTGTTTTCCTATCCACGTTATCCTTTAAAGTCTGCTTGAGCGCTAGTATGACACTAACCCCCGAATACTAAAACGTCACTCAAAATTTAAGTAGCACTTATATTTATCAGATACTCAAGTGACGTTTGGCCATACGAAATTTAAAATTTAGAACCTGCTCAAATGTTAAGCAGCCCTTAAATTTTGAGTGACGTTTCAGTATTCGGGGGACACTATCAGTGGAAAGGTGACTCCTGAACCCAAATTGAGCACTACTTAACTTTAAATATTCACTGAGATGGCGGTTAAGTAGACCGAGAAATAGGCATACAGTTAGTTTTGTCAGAAATGTCACCCCTTTTACTTTTCACCTATCGTGTATGTCTATTTTTTTTTTCAAACCGGGTTCAGACCCCTCTTCTATTTATATCTTCTTCTTTGTAAGAGTAGAGTCAGGTAATGCAGGGCACTGACTGTACGTTATATTCTGTGGTCACAGTGTAGGCGAGGTTGAGAAGTACGTCTCGCTCCCGAGGCTCCCGTCTCCCAAACCGCTGCCTCTCCCGGACTACGTGCTGTGCGTGCCGCCGCATCTCGACTTCGTCAATTTCACTATTGGACAAGTGCACACGGTAACACTTGCCATTATGTACTTATATATTTATGGTATAATACATATAACGAATGCGAAAGTAAGCTTTTCTGTCTGTCCGCTTCCTTTTCACGCCTTACCGTCTGTACAAATTTTTAATGAAATTTGCTACAGACCATGTCCAAGGTTGATATCATGATCCCGAGGGATAATGTCCGTTCTCCATGTGGTTGGCAAAGCCACAGGCAAAAATTAAATAATTATGTTGTCTATACTAATTATAATGTATAAACAGATTAAGATTGTATTTAGTAAACTCCCTAAGGTCATTTGGCGATTCCCTGGGAAATCCAGAGGCACCTGATTGCTATAACTTGACTAATTAAAGTTATACCATAAATCCATATTCAAATACATTATTAATCCAGTTGGGAATTCTATTTAAAGATTTATAGCCCCGACTTCTGTTAAAGCATACTACGGAACAGTTAAATTGTATCGGCCGTAATATCGTTTCCCTGGCCGGTTTGGGAGTTTCCAGAATAATTTATAGCGCCAAATTCCTTCCGTTGTTTAAAAGGCAATACGGCTGCCATATTGCTAGAAGATAA
The DNA here is from genome assembly GCA_905147715.2 of Xestia xanthographa. Lineage (NCBI taxonomy): Eukaryota > Metazoa > Arthropoda > Insecta > Lepidoptera > Noctuidae > Xestia > Xestia xanthographa. Next base: position 31,087,570 of record LR990649.1, read on the forward strand.
TAATTAGTTCGGTTCTATTTTGGGACAGTAAAAATATCTAGATCACCCTGAAATTAAAACGAATCAGTGCCGTTTAACACCAATATCCGATGACAAAAACTCAAAACGCTTTTATAAATAAAAATAGAGCAATTAACTTATTCCTATTATTATAGCCGTGTGGTATCCGGCAGAGTAGAATAGAACCAACCCATTACACTCACGGGTGTCGTATAAGGCGACTAATGTCTGAGGCAGAACAACTTGCGCCTCCGTAGACCAGAGAATGGGCAGCAGCGTTTTCTGTTAGTATTTCATCACTGCGATTTCCAATCCGCCTGCCAAGCGTGGAGATTACGGCAATTTCCTCCCATCATGGGAGAGGCTTATGTCCAGCAGTGGATGTTATGGGCTGTTGTTGTTGTTGTAACTTATTCCAGTAGGTACAGCTGCTTAATAGTATACAGCTTTTGCGCGTGTCGTCGTCTGCGTATATTTCTATTTCATCCGTTTTTGTTACCAAAAATGAAAAGATGAAAAGTATTGTAAGTCCTTCACTAAGTACCAAGCTACCTATAAAAGTACCAGTTTAGTGATTAATTTAAGCATAAAAGGTTACAGACATGCAGACAAACTTGCGCCTTTCCTTTGCCTTTTTTCATACCTTTTTACAAGCTAACCATAAAACTGAGTAGTTCACATAACGTAGAACGACAACTGTGAGCCTTTCTTACTTTCTTCTTCATCATCTCCACCTGTCAAATTCTCTCCCCAGCAAGGTCTTCGAATAATCAACGTGTCGAAGAACGAGGTCCGTCTGTCCGTGCGTCCTCCGAAGCGGCGCGAGCTGGACGTGGTTATCAGCAGCCAGCGAGGCCTCACCGTGACCGCGGGCGCGGCCGCCGAGTTCCGCGTGCACTTCCGACCCTGTGACGTCAGAGCCGTTAGGGACATGCTACTCATACGTGTCTCTATAGGAAGGAACTTCCTGGTGCCGATAGCTTGTTATATGGAGCCGCCAATCTTGGATAGTAAGTATAACATAACATAATGAGCCTATAACGTTTCCACTGCTGGGACAAGGGCATCGTCTGTGTTGAGGTAAGCGTCCACATGTCCGCAGCGGACGCATCGCATCAAACGGATCGTAGTATTATTGAACAGATTCCGATCCGTACGGTGCGGATCAGTGGACGCACTTGTGTGACTTTCGTTTTTTTTTTTTTTTTAATCAATTATTTTATTTTCTCCCACAAAGTAAAGTTACAATATAGAGGTGTTACAATTAAATATTGGAGGTACAAAGGTTTGTGGGAGTCAGGAGTTCAAACTAGGATACCCTGTGCTATAAACTCCTGGCCCCCCTCGCCGAGATTGGCATTTAGTTTGTTTATTTTCTATACAAAGAATACTACGATCCGTTGAGTACGATGCGTCCGATGCGTACGATACCGACAAGTGGACGCTTAGCTTTGGTGGCCGCAATCCTCCACGCGGGCCGTGTACATCGTGTCGTGAACGTCTTTGATGGATTCGATGATCTCTGAAAATGGATGACTGAACACAGCTGACAGATGCTCTGTATTGCTAAGTGCTTACCCCGACCGTAAGCCTAATCTTCTCCACCATTCAGTCATAAACTATTATTCTTTCTTTCTTTTAGTCTTGGTCCCGAGCCTGATGTCCCACGCGCTCACGTGCAAGCCGTGCGAGGTGGGCGCGTGCAGCGTGCACCACAGCTGTGACGTCCTGGAGTTGGGCGCGCGCCTGCTCGGTGACGTGCACAGCACGTGCGTGCTGCTGCACTGCGACGCGGAACATGTCTCCTTCTTTATGCTCACAGAGGACAACTGGTTTTCACTGAATCTTGACGTGGGTGGTGCTACTGTTATTTATATTCAAAATCCTGTGTATCATCATTCTTCAACTTTAATATTCTTCTTTCTTTTAATTCGCTATTAGTCGTCATCTCAGTATTCACCCCCGAAGCTTCGGGGTTTCGCTTACAGCCATCGTACATTGATTGATATTCATACTTTTCAAACGAGACTTTCCTTAGCTCGAGATAAAAACAAACTCTGAACTCTTTTAGCATAATCAAAAACTATAATAACAGTATAACATCTCTGCTAATTATTTGCTTTCTTATCGCAATAGCAGATGTTTTTTTTTTATCCTGAAAAGGTGTCTTTATTGACGGGTTTGAAACATTTGAAAGACGAAGAATTCGTTCTCTTCTTAGCGTGTTAATGGCAAATTGGCAATTAACTTATTTGGCCCAAAGTTCAGCCATGCGAACTCCGCTCACTGATGCAGTCATAGGATCGCCAAATGCGCAAGTGTCAGGGTATGCTATGCAAGATGGGAGGTGAAGTCTTTGTTACTATTGGAATAGAGACCACATTCGTTTTCGTTGCATGAAACTGCAGATTCTTATTTATGTAAAGTATGTAGTGAAAATAGAAGGTGTAACCGGGATTGCAACACGCAATCAGTTCTCATGAAAACAATCTGTATATTTCAAACAGGACAAGAGCATTGCTACAAAACTGAAGCTTTGGAGAAAGTTATCTCATATTCTGCTACGTGACAATAGACTAGAGCCAGTGTATTAAACAAATTAAACTAAACAACCTTTACCTCATTAAAATGCATATGCGTCGCAGGCAGCATTGTTGGTTATTAAGAGCGGTAGTTTCTGCTCTACTTTCTACAAATGCTACGTTGTACACCAAACACACGACGTAATTCCCGCTGTGAATATAGGATTGTCTGGATTTGCCACATATTTTTCCTCCTATAATTGCCAACCAACAATTGTTTGTTTATTGCGACTACATAGCTTCGAGAAAGAAGTTGGAAGAAACACCCAGAGGGGTTTGAAAAACTTCTTCCACTTTTTTAGGGTTGCGTACCTCAAAAAGAAAAAACGGAACCCTTACAGGATCACTTTGTTGTCCGTCCGTCCGTCTGTCTGTCAAGACCATCTCGGGAACGCGTGGAGGTATCGAGTTGAAATTAAAACCTTATCTCAAGTCTACGGTCCCTTGAAGCTGTGAAAAAGACAACCTTCTAAGTTAACGTAAAAAAAGATACGGCCGTTTTTCCCGCAAATAACGTATAATATATCGACACTCTCAAGGGAGTCTAAATTTATAGGGTACTTCCTGTCAACCAAGAATCATGAAATTTGGCTAGAAGCAATGTCTTACAGCACATGTAAAGGGGCAAAAAAAAAAAAAAAAAGTCTGACAACCGCAAATATGTAGTATAATAACAAAATACCTACAAGATTAATAACGACGGCCCCCACGTAAAGTATTGAAACTGCAAAACCTCTACTTTACAGGAGAGCGATTTTAAGTTTAGATTTAGATTTTTGTTAAACATAAAATTCCAAAATTTTATATTACCGATGTATCTTAAGTGGAAAATTTGACTGTTTTATACTGTCAACTATAGTTTTTGATAATTATTATACTTTTTCTAATATTACACATTCGATACTTTACTTGGTTACTGCTGGTTACTTTTTTATCGAATATGCCAATTTCGATAGTTATCTATGACAAAATATTCTAGTCTAATATCGAATGTGCCCGTTTCGATACTTTTCCGCGGCAACAATTTCTAGTAAACTATTGAATGTGGTAGATTCGATTGTTTTCTTTGTTAAGAGGGCTATTACAAATTTTCTTGTTTTTGAGTGTTTTAAGAGTCTAGCACTCAAATATAAGAAAAATTTTGATTTTTATTTTGAGCACTCCATAGAGAATTAATCAAACTTTCTCGGGCATATATCTTTTTTAATTTTGTGGCCATATCTAAACCATAATCACACTTCTAAACTGAGATTTTAGAAGTGTGATTATGGTTTAGATATGGCCACAAAATTAAAAAAGATATATGCCCGAGAAAGTTTGATTAATTCTCTATGGAGTGCTCAAAATAAAAATCAAAATTTTTCTTATATTTGAGTGCTAGACTCTTAAAACACTCAAAAACAAGAAAATTTGTAATAGCCCTCTTAAATTGCTCAAGCCAAGGTAACATAACACTAGATTCGATTTAAGATACCTTCCTACTACTTATTTATGTCAAGCTTTTTCTGGGAAATGAAGAAAAACACGATCAGACATTTAATCAAACAATTTGTATTAAAAATAAAAAATTAAAAAACACAAATACTTAGTTACAAAGCGGCTTTTACCTTGTAGATGACATTTCAATGTTTTTAATGTTTTATCTATTAGAATTTTTACAAGATAATTCGTTTAAATATATATATAAACGAAGAGCACCGCATTTACGGCGGTGTCCAGATACTCTCTGCGGACCTTGAAAATTCAGGTGAGGGATGTACGTGGAGATGTCGCGCCGGTTCGTACCCATATCCGCAGCAGGTCTCCAAGGTGAAGAGCCTCTAGTCGATAGAATAATGTAGGTAAGGGAAGTCGGCAAATTGGATCCGTAACTTCGGAATAAGGATTGGCTCTGAGGACCGGGGCGTGTCGGGTTTGGACGGGAAGCGGATGCGGCCGGTGCCGGCCGGGCCTGGTCGATGCTCTAGCGTCTCTCGGGGCGCGAGGGCGGACTCCGGACCCGCGTTCCGGCCTTCCGCGGATATTCCTAGCCGTAAGGCCGTGTCGGTTTCGTCTCGTGCGCGATCGGCGCGGTTCTGTACGACCGCCGTTCAACGGTCAGCTCAGAACTGGCACGGACAAGGGGAATCCGACTGTCTAATTAAAACAAAGCATTGCGATGGCCCTCGCGGGTGTTGACGCAATGTGATTTCTGCCCAGTGCTCTGAATGTCAACGTGAAGAAATTCAAGCAAGCGCGGGTAAACGGCGGGAGTAACTATGACTCTCTTGCTCTTTCTTTCTCTTTCTCTCTTCTCTCTTCTGGTCTCGGGTCAGCGACCTCTGGACGAGCTTCATCGTGAGAAACGTAATAAATACGGATATCACGTGGAGCTCGTTGAGAAGGTGGCAGACAGACTGGGACTACCTTGTAAAGAGAGCGTCCACTCGACCTCCTGCACTATTTCCTGGAGAGGTGTATGGAGCCTAGCATCCTATAAGGAGCTGAGGAGGTTCGTCGGGCTCGATGAGGGAGTACTGGCCGGCATCCCGTCGTTGGCGCTCCGGGGGTCCCATACAAACTGGACCAGATTCAACCACCTGACAACCCGTATCGGTTGAGGCGGGGAGCGAGGAGTCGGATTCCTGTGGTTGCGGGCCACCGCCGGGCCCAGGGGTCGAATGTTTTCCCACCGAAGGGCACTATCTGATATTTTATGTACCAATATCGATTCGACCTCGCTTACGATCCCACCGGCGAAATTTCGGTAGTTTGGTGACGGTACGAGGACGTGGGAATCCTGTCACAACAATCTGTGATGATTACGACAGTGATCACTAAGACGAAGGCAAATGACCGAGCTAAAATAGCCAAATGCCTCGTCATCTAATTAGTGACGCGCATGAATGGATTAACGAGATTCCCACTGTCCCTATCTACTATCTAGCGAAACCACAGCCAAGGGAACGGGCTTGGGAGAATCAGCGGGGAAAGAAGACCCTGTTGAGCTTGACTCTAGTCTGGCATTGTAAGGAGACATGAGAGGTGTAGCATAAGTGGGAGATCGTTCGCGCGATCGTCGCTGAAAAACCACTACTTTCATTGTTTCATTACTTACTCGGTTGGGCGGAAGCGGTGCGCGGTCGATAATATCGGCGGGCGCACGGTGTTTCGTTCCAAGCGTGCAGAGTGGCGACGTGGCGGCAACGCTCGTCGCCGTACAACTCCCGCGTGATCCGGTTCGAGGACACTGCCAGGCGGGTAGTTTGACTGGGGCGGTACATCTGTCAAAGAATAACGCAGGTGTCCTAAGGCCAGCTCAGCGAGGACAGAAACCTCGCGTGGAGCAAAAGGGCAAAAGCTGGCTTGATCCAGATGTTCAGTACGCATAGGGACTGCGAAAGCACGGCCTATCGATCCTTTAGTATAAAGAGTTTTTAGCAAGAGGTGCTAGAAAAGTTACCACAGGGATAACTGGCTTGTGGCAGCCAAGCGTTCATAGCGACGTTGCTTTTTGATCCTTCGATGTCGGCTCTTCCTATCATTGCGAAGCAAAATTCGCCAAGCGTTGGATTGTTCACCCCACATCGTTGGTACAAGATTGTTCGGTTTGGCTTATTGGGCAATCAAAATCTTGAATAGAGTTAGGAGATGGAACCGGAGTACATTCATTGCTATCAAAAATAACGATATCAGAATCATTATGAACAATATTCCCATCAACCGCATCATTTTCATCATAAATGTCATTTAAATATCTCCACTCCTCGTCGGTGAATTGACACCGCATAGGAGATACTGAAAATACAAAAAAAAAAAAAAAACAAATTAATACAACATAATATCGAAAATGCAGGGCAATCTATTACTTTGTCGTAGTAAAGTATCGAAAGTGGTACATTCGATGTGTTCATAGCAGAAAAAAGTATCGGATGTACCACTTTCGATAAATTTGCTAGTACAAATACCAGGGAAAACTATCGAAAGTGGTACATTCGATGGAACAAATTTACTCTTTGTACCAGTATAGTATCGAATCTACCACTTTCAATAGTTTAAAATCAATTATTCCAAAACAACAAAAAATTGACTAATTTTTGTCATAAATAGAAAAAACGAACCTAAACCTAACCTCAAAATCCACGCGTGCGTTCCGCTCACATATTTGGGTAACACTGACGAAACAGGTAGTTTCGTGTCGCGCCCGCGCACCGCTGACCACGTATAATATCGAAAGTGGCAAGTTCGATGTTTTAGTATGTTCATTTTATGTATTTTCGATTTTGTTCGATTGAAAAATAGTTGAGGGTATAAAAATTGGTACATAATTTTTATATAGAATTATACATCTTAATCTCTACTTGCAATTAGTGCAATAAAACGAAAATGGCTTTTTTGCAATTTCGATAGTATACGTGGGGGCCGTCGTTATACTGAACCCTCGGTGCGCGAGTCCAACTCGCACTTGGCCGGTTTTTTTTTTAAGTTCTTGTCTAGTTTGTTCACAGAGCTTTGTCATTTTTGCAGTGTCTCTCGGTGAACGGGTCAGTGTCGGCTGGTTCATTCGTGCTGTGGCCGGCGTGGTGGGGGGGCGGCGGCGTGGTGCGGGGCTGCTTGTGGTGCCGCGCCACGCACGTGGGGCTGCACGAGGCCGCGCTGCGCGTGCTCAGCTCCACGGCTGTCGTGCGCCACCTGCACTTCATCGCTGACTCCGTGCTCTTCAGACCTGAACATATCACTGTCTTGGTAAGGCATTCATAATATTAATTTAAATATAAATGAAAAACAAAAGAAGAAATATGCTTTATCTATCAATATTGAACGCTTATACAAAGTTTTGTGCCCGTGCTGTTAACTGTTGAGGAGTTCTCTCGTGAGGAGGCGATCCTGGCTGCAAGATCAAGTCATGTCTGTCATTAAACGAAAGGTCTGTGCAAAATGCCAGTTCAATTGGAAACTAACAAGTGGTCGAAAAGTGGTTTGGCATAAGAGTACCGACATTTATATAACAGAGCATGTTAAATAAAAGTTTATAATAATAGTAAGTTTATGAGATGAATACCGATTAAAAAAAAAATAGTAATGACGAAATGGTTATCAGGCGTAGAATTAATTATGAAAATATTTTGCGCTAATCCTAGCAAGTTGGAGAACGGCAAGGAGATACAAAAATAATGCAATGTTATTGAAGACTGACAGAAACTTGGCAATTGTTTTGTAAAACACTAGCTATTGCTCGCGGCTTCTCTCCCGTTATGTAGGGAAATTATAACCCACGGGAACGTTTTAAATGTAGCGTCGGAGGACAACAAAACTTAATAAAAGAATTTTCGGAATCGGAGCAATAGTTCCGAAGATTACCCCCTACATACAAACAAATTTTCCCTTTTTAAAATTAATATTAGTATAGATTATCAAATAGCCTTAGTTGCGATCAGACTTATGTAGACTATAGGTACTTTTAACTTTTTGCGGAACGACGAATCTTGCTGGAAAAATAAAACCGACTTCAAAAACACAAAAAAGTGAAAAATAACTTTAGCTTCAGAAGTCGGTGACCTTTGTTTGATTGATTTACTTTTTTTGTCACCGACTTCTGAAGCTAAAGTTATTTTTCACTTTTTTGTGTTTTTGAAGTCGGTTTTATTTTTTGTTAAAAAGTTTTTTATTTTTCCATTTTTAGTTGTCCCCAAACAAATATTTGCCATGAATTTATTGTCAAATTGTTAACAACACATGTCATGGTAATAGGCGTATCCCCAATATATGGAACTTCACATACCTTTTTTTTCGGATGGGAAATCATCAATTTACCCCTCCCGCTCTCAGCGGAGCGGAAGTTAGTGTCAGAATTTTATTGACTAAAACCCATCCATGTTCCTTCTTTAGAACAGTCCCTTTTGCTGACATCGCTTTGAGGCGCGCGCGGTAACTTAACATACCTAACTGACGAAATCTGGGTGTATTGTACACATCTGCGTACCCCCTCAGAGGATACAGGCGTGATGTTACGTCATTTGAGGCGCGCGCGGAACACGATCGCGCCAACTTAACATACTTAACTGTCGAAATCTGGGTGTATCGTACACATCTGTGTACCCCTTCAGAGTATACAGGCGTGATGTTATGTCATGATATTGTATAAACAATAAACATCCAAGCGATTTCAGCAATCACGGCAGATTTGCCATCTATTTTTGAAGAGTTCCATTGTATATCTCCGAAGATTAGCATCAGATGTTCACAACATTTAAATGGGACCACACGGAAAGCACCAGCTTTCAAATAAAAAAAGAATCATCAAAATCGGTTCACCCAGTCGAAAGTTCTGAGGTAACAAACACAAAAAAACAAAAATAAAAAATAAAAAAAATACAGTCGAATTGAGAACCTCCTCTTTTTGGAAGTCGGTTGAAAATGGCAATGTTCATGAATAAAAGTTATCAAAGAGCTGCAACACAAACAAAACGAAAACTTGAGTCTCATAAAATTCATAAAGTGAGTGTTCGTCGACGTTCTGAAACCCTCATCTCGTCTGTGGAAATCAAATCTATGCAGTGAAGTTTTCACAGCTTACATAAAAGAATCGAGCTGAACCATCTTATACAGCTACTAAAAGAAATTGCGTTTACATTGCCACTTGTAATTTATGGATATAGGACACTTTGAAAGCTTTTTCAGTTAATGTAAATTGACTGGATTATTTAGTAGGAACTATAAAATCGTAAGTAATATTGAAGTGGAGATGGACTCTACAATTTAAATTAATATCTAGAAGAAAAAAAAGACATCGATCTTGACGACAATATTATGTTACTAGCTGACGTCCCGCGGTTTAACCCGCGTAGTTTCCGTTCCCGTGGAAGTAAGGGAATAAAATATAGCCTATAGCACTCACGAATAATGTAGCTTTCTACCAAAGAACCAATTTTTAAAATTGGTTCATTACTTCCGGAGATTACCCCCTACATACAAACTTACAAACAAATGTTACCTCTTTATAATATTATTATAAGTATATAAGACAAGTATAGATGGAGATAAGGGTGGTGCTGGGTTTTTTCTCTGTAAACCGAATAATATTTTTATTTCAACAATATTTTAAGTGAGACTTAAAATTCACTAACTTTAGAACTGGCACTGAATTGCACACTAAAATCTCATAAGTCGAGGGCTTACAATAGTCACGAGTTTGTATAATTAATGCAGCAGAGCAAGCCTCATTATATGTATCACTTACCTGCATGTCAATATTATGTAACTCAGTATTTGGTACCTTGTAATTATAGAATTAAGCCAAGTGCACACGATATCTGGAACTATTAAACTGTCGTGAGAATACACTCGTTCGGAGGTGCCGCGCGGGGTGTGCCATTTATCTACCGACTATAACACGGGACACAGATGAATTGCTGAATAATTGAACATCGCAAATAGAATGCAAGTGCACAGTGGTATACGTATATGTAAGAACGGGCTCCAAGCTGCTTGGATAGGTATTTACACAAGATTGACAGGTATCTTAGAATAAACAGATCCTACAAAGTATTTCCAACTCTCAGCTTTGTGAAAAATAAATACCTGCTGTTTTTCACTCACTGTAAAATGCAATTGTTTTATTGAAATCTATGCATATTTCAGACTTGATTTGACTATGGAACTCAGTCATAACTGTCGGCGAGTTCTCGCATGACTTTTGAATTTTCTTCCTGTTGAGAGTAGGCACTCGGCATACCACCAGCCATCAGGTAGAATGTGCGCCAATAAATTATTAATTCCACCGCTCGTGCAGTTCAGATTCCAGGGATGTTCCGCTCTGTTATTTCAAATTGCATTAAGCTTATGCGCAGTTGCTGCGGCTGCGGCATTCAGTTTAATGGATTATAATGTGTACTTTGGATTTAACAAGCTGTTTGGATTATAGTGAAGGATTTTTAAATCTTCAGATTTCCAGAAATGTCTAGTTTATTTTCGAAAAATTATCTGTTTTATGTTGAAATCCACAATCCTTATTAAGTTTGCGGGTTATATTTAAAGTTACAATAGTTTACCATGAATAGAATTAATTATTTTGACAACCAAGAGATATTGTGAAATGCGGCCCGTGTGAATTCACTCAGTGTATATAATGCAGCAGGTTGGTGCGAGCGGGTTTTGAGTTTATAACTATTAACAATAACATAATTATTCTTCGCGGGGAAAGCACGCCTCGAACATGAGACCAGTATTTATGGTAGCAACTCATGGGTGCTCTGTTTGCAAAGAACACAGCTTTATTTTGGAAGTTTGAAGATTTGTTCAGTGTGTCGCCGTCTACCAAGATAAACTGGTTCCCACAGTCGGTGTTCGGTGTTCGGCACTTACAACTCCCGCGTGGCTTAAATTTTAAATATCGACGCGCGAATAAATCATTCGATGCGAGCAATATATCCCGCTCTCTGCGGAGCCGTAAGATGAAAGTTACATAAGTTACAGCGTGCACGACACTGCATGCACTTGGTTGAGATTTCAAACTGTTCGAGACATTATAGACAAATATCTATTGGGATTAATCTGAAACTGGCCTGCACCGTGTCATCTCTTCCAGACTGACACTGGCTCTGAATATGCAACTATTCTGGTTTCAAGTTTGAATACATTGTTCACGTAATTAAGTTTGAAAAGTGATTTACTAATAGCTTTGTTTGGGGTAACTTGAATATGAAGTATAGTCATACTTCATATTCAAGTTAAACTTAACGAAGCTTGTGGCATTATTTTGTGGGACTGAGTTTGGTTATGCACACGATGGACGTGTTCCCAAAATATTTTATTGGTTCTTACGTAACGATTTGAAGTTTCTAATGTATTCACTAAACGATGCTAAACCTGTAGGCTCAGGAGAAGGACTACGACATCTGCGTGGAAGGCGAGTCGGCGTGCGAGTACTACGTGCACCTCGGCACCGCCTTCCCGAACCGCTCGCTCAATGCCACCGTGCAGCTCATCAACCACAGGTAGCCACTCACACAATCTTACTCACACACCGCCGAAATCCATACAACCATACGCATACTACAACGCGCGCCCATGTGTGGTTGCTGTGAGAATTACTTAAAGCACGCCACGGCTCTGTTCTGGCACTTCCAGATACCTGGGGAGACCCGGCAGGTAACGACCAGCGACAGAGAGCGACACACCGGGCACGCGCGTGATTCGACGTGCCACGTTGTCGTATTACAGTGCATACGAGGTTTCTATTAAATGTTAAAAAGTAATTTATCTTCTGTTAGTCGATTTTAATTAAAAAAAAACCGGCCAAGTGCGAGTCGGACTCGCGCACGAAGGGTTCCGTACTATTATCTATACATTAGACAAAACGACAAAAAAATCACGTTTGTTGTATGGGAGCCCCCCTTGAATATTAATTTTATTCTGTTTTTAGTATTTGTTGTTATAGCGGCAACAGAAATACATCATCTGTGAAAATTTCAACTATCTAGCTGTCACGGTTCATGAGATACAGCCTGGTGACAGACAGACGGACAGACGGACAGACAGCGAAGTCTTAGTAATAGGGTTCCGTTTTTACCCTTTGGGTACGGAACCCTAAAAAACGCAAAATGTTATTCACAATTAAAGTTTCTTATCTTTCAGTAATTCGAATGTGTAGGTATCCGATAAGTAGCTTTTACGTCATTACTAATTATATTATTTAAAACTAATACCCTTGTAATCATTAAGGTTAGACGTTATATGCGCGGTCATTACACCACTTCACTTTTGCATACCTTTAAGTAATTATTTGCTTCAATGAATACTTCACAATTCACATAAAGCTGCGTTATTAATTAACAACTATATTCCAGCGGGTCTAAAATGGCCGCTTTAACAGATCCTACGCAGAATCTTAGCATGAATTACATTAAAACATTTAAATTCTTAAAATGGACTTTATGTCAATAAAAATAAAGTCCATTTTAACAATTTTAAATTTTTAACGTGATTCACAAAACGATTTTGCTAAAGCGGCCATTTTAGACCCCCAGTATTCGCAATCAGTTTTCATATTCGAAACTCGTGAACTGTTAAGTGCAAATTACAATATACCTGTAATATCAGGAATCACTGAGAGCGAATGATTTCAATCAAAGAAACCTATTTGTTTTGTTCCATTGCATTCCATTTAAATTCACCCCACAGAAATACATTTTTAATGGTAAGTTTTTATTTCAGTCCAGTGATCTACTCGTACTACTGGACCGTGCGCACGTGGGGCTTGTGCTCGTGCTTGGAGGACGAGAGCATCTCGGTGTCACTGCAGCCTGAAGACAGCGACCACCTGTGCGTCGGCGCTAATGAAGCGCGGGCCATGGCTCAACATGTAAGTCATATGGAGCGTTCGCACCTGGGGCGTGTGCTCGTGCTTGGAGGACGAGAGCATCTCGGTGTCGCTGCAGCCTGAGGACAACGACCACTGGTGCATCGGCGCTAATGAAACGCGGGCTATGGCTCAACATGTGTAAGTCATATTTAACATTCGCACGTGGGCGTGTGCTCGTGCTTGGAGGACGAGAGCATCTCGGTGTCGCTCCAGCCCGAGGACAGCGACCACAAGTGCATCGGCGCTAATAAGGCGCGGGCCATAGCTCTACATGTAAGTCATATGGAGCGTGCGCACGTGGGGCGTGTGCTTGTGCTTGGAGGACGAGAGTGAGCGGCGTTGCGTTGGAGCTAAGGGGGCACGGGCCAAGGCTCGACATGTAAGCTATATTAGCCCACCACATCCAAATTATATTTGTAGGTTTGATATAAGTGTCAATCAATTTTACGCAAGATAGAAACTTATTTCTAACTAGCTTCTGCCCGCGACTTCGTGTACGCGGAACCTGTTGCTTATGCCAGCGACAACGGGGTCGTCAAAATCGAAGATCTGATATGTCTGATGTCGAAGCACAATTCTCTATCCGTGATCGTCTCCGACTCGCGAGATCTTCTCGCGTGACGTTCACGATCAGCAGTCAGTCGCACATCACGTTCACCACTTGTCTTTAGATACCGAAGTCGATGTGTAGATACGCTGAGAACTCAAGCGTAATTCTCTTTCCGTGAACGTCTCCGACTCGCGAGACAATGCGTGACGTTTACGATCAGCGGTCAGTCACACATCATATTCTTCACTGGTCTCTAGAGACCTGGATGTAGATGCGTAAATACGCTGAGAACGCAGGCGTGCTTCGCGATCCGAAGAAGTTTCCGCGGAGCGAGTTGCAGCCTGATGTTCTCGAACAGCATCAAGTCTCTCCTGACGCTCATCGGAAGATTCTTGGGATCTTAATATCCTCAATCTTTTAGCTCCTTTGGAACATTGGAAAAGATTTGACCTCTTTCTAGGCATGGTTATAGTTTTATTAAAATCCTAAAATCCCCATTAGATCGAACAACTTTTGCCTAGACGTCATTCCTATATGTGTTATGGTGTAGCTGGGCTCTTGGAGTTCCACAACAGGTGTTCCAGATCTTCGATTTTTATAAGTCAACAGAGGGTGCTCATCTGATTGAACAACTTTTGCTAAAACGGCATTCCTATATATATGTTAGTGTAGCTGGGCTCTTGGAGTTCCACATCAGGTGTGTCCAGATCTTCAAATTTATTCTCTCAGCAGAAAATTCTCATCACTTGGAACAATTTTGTATCTCTTATAGTTTAGCTGGTCTGTTGCGGTTCTGCATCAGGTGTTCAAGTTTCCAAGATAAATTATAGCCTATATGTTGCCCAGACTTAATACCTATACAACAAAAAAATCATTCAAATCCGTCCAGTAGTTCCGAAGATTAGCGTGTTCAAACAAACAGACACACAGACAAACAGACAGTTTTTTTTGGATTCGTGCTCTATTACTGTTTCTAAACCCCCCTCAATTATTTCTTTTTAAATATATTCAATGTACACACACAGTTTTTTTACGGTTTTGTTATATGTATATAGATTTGATAGAAATCAGATCAGAAAATAAATTATATAATATTTGAAACCGAAGCCCAGAAAGAGGTGACGAGACGATTTGGACGCGTACCGCGAGGTTTGGTCCGAGGAGGTTCAGGACAAGAGCACATGGATGGAATTGGGGGAAGCCTTTGCCCAGCAGTGGGACAGTAAAGGCTAAAAATAAAATTGAAACTTGGAAAATAATCCAAGCGACCTTTTTAAAAGCTGTCTTAGGTGAACTTATCAGAGTCTAAAGACCAAAATAGCGTCTCGGCTAGAACTATTAGGTACTATCTAGAAATGTTAGGGATTAAGACATTCTTAAGTTTCAAGTAATCCTCGTACGTGACCGAAAATCTGAGCGGTCTAGTTTTTCTTGAAAGATAAGACTGCGTTACGTTTCACTAAAGAGGTTTTTCGACTCTCATCATCATTCTCTTGCCCCTATCCCAATTCATTTGTGGTCGGCGCAGCATGTCTTCTTCTTCCATACTTCTCTATTTCTCGTCGTCTCATCAGACACCTCTTTTCTTGCCATATCATTCTTTACACAGTCCATCCATCGTTTCTTTGGTCTTCCTCTACTCATATACCCATCCACATTCATACTCAAAACTTTCCTCACGACATTTTCCTCATCCCTCCGCATCACATGCCCATACCACGACAACCGATTACCACACAACTTTTCAGTCACCGGCGCCACTTTCAGACTTCCTCTTATATACTCATTTCTTACTTTATCCATTCGCGTAACACCACACATCCCCCTTAGCATCCTCATCTCCGCGACATGCAAAGAGGTTTTTCGACTCTAATATAATTATTACTACATATTATAAAAAAAATAAAACCGACTTCAAAAAACACAAAAAAGTGAAAAATAACTTTAGCTTCAGAAGTCGGTGACCTTTGTTTGATTGATTTAGTGTTTTTGTCACCGACTTCTGAAGCTAAAGTTATTTTTCACTTTTTTGTGTTTTTTGAAGTCGGTTTTATTTTTTTGCAAAAAAGTTTATTATTTTTCCATTTTTAGTTGTTCCCAAACAAATATTTGCCATGAATTTATTTGACATTGTTAACCTCAGATCAAAGAAATTGTTAACAATACATGTCATGGTATATGCGTAATTGGCGTATCCCCGATATATGGAACTTAACATACCATGTTTTTTTTTTTCGGATGGGAAATCAAATTACGGGTCCCCGCTCTGGGCGTAGCGGAAGGGAGTGTCAGACTTTTACTGACTAACCATGTTCCTACTTAGCCCTTTGTGTTCCAGGGCCGCAGTATCTCTTTACAACAGTCCCTTTTACTGACATCTCTTTGAGGCGCGCGCGGAACACGAACGCGCTAACTTAACATACCTAACTGTCGAAATCTGGGTTTATTGTACACATCTGCGTACCCCCTCATAGCATACAGGCGTGATGTTACGTCATTTGAGGCGCACGCGGAACACGATCGCGCCAACTTAACATACCTAATGTCGAAATCTGGGTGTATTGTACACATCTGTGTACCCTCTCAGAGCATACAGGCGTGATGTTACGTCATGATATTGGATAAACAATAATAAATAAATAATAAATATAATAAATATTGCTGGACATTACACACAGCGCCATCTAGTGCCACACTAAGCAACGAGGCTTGTGTCGTGGACACCAGATAGTTGATATACTACATAATATATACTTTTTGTTTGTAAATACATACTTAATATACATATAAACATCCATGACTCGGAAACAAATGTCCATGCTCATCACACAAACATCATGCACCGACCGGGATTCGAACCCGGGACCCTAAGAACGTAAGGCAGCCTCACTACCGCTGCGCCAATCGGGTCGTCAATAAATATCCAAGCAATTGCAACATTTACGGCAGGGTACTCCCTTATATCTCCTAAAAATTTTTGTCCGAAAATCATTATCCATAAAACGTTTGCTGTAAACTTCAGTTACCATAATGTTCAAAATCCCGAAATTTTGTTTTACATAATTATCTTTGTTTCTAAAACTGTTCTGTCATAATATCAAATACTATAATAATGGAATCTTCTAATTTTATATGCCATAAAGTCAATTATCCTAAGTATTATATTATATAATGTGTATTATTCCTAATGTTCATATAAGTGTAATAAATTTTTTGGTCCTAAAACATTTGCTAAAAATTAGGTTTTAGTGACAGAAACGAATCGCTGTAAATCCGACCCCACGCAGTCATGGCTGCCCTACCCCTAGAGTGTAATTTAAAATCGCGTAGGCGCGGAGGGGCGAGGCGGCCCGCGAGTTGAGGAGCAGGTGGTTGTAACACTCGCCGCCGCTGCTGAGGCTGGCCGGCGAAGCCGGCCAGCAAGCCGAAGCTGCGGTGGTGAGCGTTAAACACATCTGCGACGATAAGCTCGCGTGGGACCGCCGGAGCTCCGCAGCGCCGGAGCCGTGACAGAAACCATGCCTGCTGCATGTTGCTTGCTCGCTTGCATGCTGCATGCTTGCTTGCATACTGTATGCGTGCTTGCATGTTGCATGCTTGCTGCATGTTGCTTGCTCGCTTGCATGGTTGCTTGCATACTGTATGCGTGCTTGCATGGTTGCTGCAAGCTTGTTGCATGCTTGCTGAATGCTTGCTGCATGCTTGCTGCATGCTTGCTGCCTGCTTGCTGCATGCTTGCTGCATGTTTGTTTGCATGTTTGCATACTTATTACAGGGAAAAATAAAATCCACATAATTATGTTCACACTCAACTGTTTTATAATGATTGACGGTTCGATTGATTGATTTTCTGCCTTTTAGTGACTACTTATATGAAATGTATGCCAAAACAAAAGAAGATTCTAACTATGAACTTTCTGCGATATGATGGTTCTACTTTTTAATTCTTACAAATTTCATAAGAGCAATTATTATTATTATTTTATTGTATAAAAATGTGTTGTGTTGAGAGAAGTTCATAGCATAGCAAAAGCTAAGTAATACTTACTTTACTGTAGGTACCCGTAATTACAGACACAATTAAAATAACAATGTTCTGTTCCCTTTTGGGAACGTCTGGGAACATACCGGTTTGTTTTAAAAATATTATTAAGATCTTAACATTTTTTTTTTTAAATTTAGGATTTATAACTATTATTGAAAACGATTTTAAGTGTTTTGTATATTATTGATTGTAATATTTATGACAAACGGGTTTAGAGCATATTGTATTTAGGGATTTCAATTTTATGGCATGTGATATTATGTGATATTAAGTTCGGGTAAGTTATCATTCGGACAAATGATGATTAGGACAAAAAAAGTTATGGCACTTTAAATTATGAATAAAAAAGTTAGGTAATACAATAGAGAACCTTACGGCAGACTTGCCGTTTATTTTTGAAGAGTTCCATTGTATATCTCCGAAGATCAGCATCAGATGTTAACAAAATTAATGGGACCACACGGAAAGCACCAGCTTTCAAATAAAAAAAGAATCATCAAAATCGGTTTACCCTGTCGAAAGTTCTGAGGTAACAAACACAAAAAAAAAAAAAAAAAAAAAAATACAGTCGAATTGAGAACCTCCTTTTTTTGGAAGTCGGTTGAAAACAAAGTCCTCCACTGCGTCTGTCTGTCTGTCTGTTCACGATAAACTCGAAAAGTATTTCACCGATTTTCATGATGTTTTCATCAATGGATAGAGTGGTTCTCGAGGAAGGTTTGAATATATAATTTAACAAGTTTTTGTGTACGTTGTAGAATATAACGATATTAAGTTGGAGGTGTCGGAAAAAATAAGCCGTCTGGGAGCTTTACTTTTGGTCGCTACATAACCGCCATCTTGGTTTTAATTTTAAAATGGCGCTGTGTCTAAAGCAGTGGTGGTGCAATAACTATCATCCACGCGGACGAAACCGCGGGCATCAGCTAGTAATATATAAAAAATCTTTTAAAATGTTTTTTCACAGAAAAATAAAGGCAACTATAGAACTTCTCTTAATTAGAGGAGTTGCTAAAATAATGAATGCTTATTTACATCAAAGGGACTCACGTCTGCATAAATTTATTTAAAAAAAAATACTGAAAATGCCGCATTAGACAAAGTAACAGGCACAAAGTTTTGTACAAAGCAGCGTTCTAGTTATAACTCTATTTCCATCACTGCCTGATCCTTCAGCCAGGATCGTCTTTCAACGAGGGAACTCCTCAGTGGTTAATAGCACACTCACGAACATTTGTGAACGCGTTCAATTTTGATTAATATACAATGACATATAAGTTCTATCGAGCTGATCATTTGACGGTTTTTTTTATAAGTTTTTATTTTGCTTGCAATGTTTGTATGCATGTTTGCTTGTTTATGTCAAATGACAATGCATGGTTAGCTAAGTGACGTCTTTCTAAATCCAATAATTCCTAAAGATGGCGGACTAGTTATTTTTATGCACCCCCGTGATAAGGGTATCAATTAAATGGGTTAGCTGAGTAGACTACGAAATAAAATGACGTCACGACATGTTAAAGCATCAGTCCCACCGTTGGCTCCAGTTAATTCGGCGCAACTCGTAGATAATAAGATTTTAGCTATAAGTATTTTATCAGGCGTTTATTTCATTGTCCTTGCTTTCATATTAAATTCTGAGTTTTTTAATTCCCTAAATTCCTGCGAAGTTCCTTCAGTTTTTATACATGGTCCTTCGAGCCGGATAATATATTATTCACATATCAGCGAAGTGGAATAAGCTGAATTGGATATTTTGGATATTTTATATTGAAAGAGTGCTGGAGTGACGAGGTGAAAACACGTGCTTGGAAGAAGAGTGATTTGGACAATAAGTGATATAAAACTGGAAGTGTTTATGCATTATAATATTAGTCAAATTCACCCAACACTCAGTAATATTAAAACAGGTAAAATAAAATAGGTATAGGAATTAAGTATTTAATAATAAGGTCTACGACACTCACTTTCATAATGACTGATATTAAAGATCTAAAAAAGAAGCGAAGCACTTATAAAGGAAGATTAACAGTATTTGTAACCTATTTAAGTAATTTAAAGGATGCAGATATAACCCCCTTTCAGATAATGGAGTTGCAATTGCGAGTCACTAAATTAGAGGATCTTTATAATGAATTTAACGAGGTTCAATTGAAAATAGAATGCATGTGTGAAGATATTGATATTGAGACACTCGAAAGAACCACAGTTGAATCTCAATATTATGGGTTGCTAGCTCAAGCTAAAATTATGTCAATTAACTTTTCAAAATCTGAGCAAGATGAAGTAAAATCGAATTGCAGTAGTAGTAAGCGTCAGTTTGTCAAGTTACCTACAATCCAATTACCCAAATTCACAGGATCATATGATAATTGGCTCGAATTCCGCGATACCTTCGCAAGTCTCATACATGGCAATGACGAAATAGACCAGATTAATAAATTTCATTACCTGAGGTCATCGTTAGAAGGATCTGCTGCTATCGTGATCCAGTCAGTTGAGTTTTCTGCTCAAAACTATAATGTGGCATGGGAGCTTCTTTGTGAACGATTCGATAATGAACGGTTATTGATTGAAAATCACGTTACAGCGTTGTTCAATATCGAGTCAATCAATAAGGAGTCCTCAACTGCATTAAAAGGTGTTGTAGACAATGTAAACAAAAATATCAGAGCGTTAAAAACATTAGGCGAACCTGTTCATAGTTGGGACACATTACTTATTTATATAATTCGACAAAAATTTGATCCTAAAACGTTTCGAGGATGGGAGGAATTCAAAGGGCGTATCGATAAATCTAGACGAATCACTTTTGATCAGCTGATTGAATTTGTGCGCAATCGCGCCGATTTAATAGAAACACTGGAAAAGTCACGTCATTCAACAACTAATGTAAAACAAAACACTAAAATAAAAAAAGCCTTTGTTACGACAGAAAACACTAGTAGTTCTTCATCACATAGTTGTCCAAAATGTAAAGGTGATCAAAACCTCAATTCATGTCCACAGTTTCTATCATTAAGCGTCAACGATAGAATGTCGTTACTGCCGAGCTATAAGGTATGTTACAATTGTTTACGTCACGGTCACTATCCCAATAATTGCAAGAAATCAGGGTGTAAAATATGTAAACGCAAGCACCACACGCTTATTCATAACACAGATTTCAAACCAAAACCTGTTTCAAGCAAATCAGCTGATGGTACGACCGATAAGGCTAAGGTTGAGTCATCCTCCACTGCCGACGCAAACAATAATTATAGTCACGTTGCGCTCTCGGCTAATATCTCTGCGCAAGCGCATTCGCATACGAGCGGCACAGGCGACATCCTGTTGTCAACTGCGTTAGTTAGGTGCTACGATGTCAATAATTAAGAACACATCGTTCGAGCTCTTCTTGATTCCGGAAGTTCGTCGTGTTTATTAACAGAGAATTTATTTAACAAGTTAAATCTGCCTCATTTCAACACAGATAAATCTATACAAGGCATAAATAAGTCCATAACGCTTGTGGAAAAAATGTGTCGTGTGCACATTAAATCGTTGCATGAATCGTACGCTAATGATTTAATCTTTGATTATTTAATATGTTTTGTCTTGCCCACAATAACTGATAACGTTCCCGCTAGACAGGTACAGTCACGGACTATAATTGATAAGCCACTTTCAAGATTTCCAATTTTGCAGTTGTATACATTCACGAGATTACACGATTAAACACGAACTCAAACCGAATGCTCGGAAACAAAATGACACATTAATAATCGGAAATAGTCTTATCCATAGAGGTTGAAAAATGACCTTTAAGTTGTCAATGATAAAACCATACAATGGTGCTGACGTGTATCCCAATCTATTTGATACTGACCTCCTTTGAAGAAATAGTCCTTATTAAATACTCTTTATTTCTGAAAACCTATCTGTAGCCAGAGTGACAGTTGAAATGTCGATGTTAGAAAAGATAAAATTTCTTCGTACGCCAACGTTACTATGGCTACGCTAAAACAATATTGTCGCTAGGTTACGGTTGCTACACCTGCAATTCGTCGACTTTAGGTAGTCACTCTGTACTAAGTACGAATATAACCGACTAAACCCGATTTGCATTACACGGCTAAAATACGAATGGTGGCAAGTGGCTCATCATTTATAGTCCGTGACTGTACATGTGAATATACCCTCAAATATTCACTTAGCGGATCCGTATTTCCATACATCCGCTTCTATTGATATTATTATAGGAGCAGACGTATTTTGGAGTTTATTAGGATCTAATAAGATTTTACTAGGTGATGGGAAACCAACACTTTATCAAACTAGACTTGGTTGGCTAGTTTGCGGCCCAATTAACGGCGGCTTTAGTAAAATTTCATCTCAATTTTCATCAATTAAATGTAATTTTACAAATATTACCAATCAGTATGAAAGTTCTTCCATTTCGATTGAGTTAGATGACATTCGAAACCAACTGACGCGTTTCTGGCAGCTCGAGGAAGTTTGTCATGAGTCATCGACTTATTCAGCTGAGGAGAAGATGTGTGAAGAACACTTTATAAAAAACACAACGCGCTTAGCAGATTTAGCGTTAAATTACCGTTAAAGGAATCTCCGAATAGTTTAGGCGATTCATATTATCGTGCAAAACGATGTTTTCTGTCACTGGAGCGCAGAAATCTCAGCCAACCCTCACTCGATAAAATGTATAAGGATTTTATGAGTGAGTACATTTCTTTAGGCCATATGTGAGAGTGTAATATTCATGAAGATCAGCTGTCATATTTTATTCCTCATCACCGGTGTACTGCGCGAGAGCAGTAGTACAACTAAATTACGGGTAGTATTTAATGCTAGTGCATCCACTACCTCTGGTATTTCTTTAAATACAATACAGATGGTGGGGCCTACCGTCCACGACGATCTGACTACAATTATTCTTAGGTTTAGAATGCATAAGTACGTCCTCTCTGCTGACGTGGAGAAAATGTACAGGCAGGTGTCTGTACATTCGTCAGATAGGCACCTGCAGCAAATTATTTGGCGTGATGATGCTTCTAGTAGGTACTCTCAAGGTTTATCAGTTGCATACAGTTACCTGTTTATTTATTTATTTATTTATTTATTTATGGCACTCCAACGACTTATTCACTAATACATTCTTTGGGGTATTTTAACAACATAACTTAAAATCTAGAGTGAATTTGTCACTTACAGGTGTGCACAGCACTTACATTTATGAATTTCAAGTATTTTAATAATTACAAATAAAAACAGAACTACCTACATGAAAACAACCCGAGAACTAAAAGTAAACAAAAGAAAAAAACTAAATCTATTTTGTTGCTATAGAGAATGACACAATCAATGAGAAGTAATAAATAAGTACCTAAGTATTAAGAAATTATATAAAATGTAACAAAATTAATATGTAGTAATATAGATATCAGCTGTGGTCACTGTGGGTCAGAAACAATTGTTTGCGAAATTGCAATAGTTTGTTGGCGAAGATGTCAATGCTATTGGAACGTGTATGGAGCTCATTGTACGTTCTCATCATCCTGTTCATTGGTGCCGAATGTCCGAGGTTAGTTCTTGTTGGGCATGGAGTGAACACATCCAGGATGCGTTCAGATCTGGGTGTACTATGGCGGGGGACAGATATATTTATTTCATCGAGGAGCTTTGGAACTTGTATAGATCCATTGATTATTTTGTGAAGTAAAATTAGGTCGTTAATATGCCTTCGCTGTTTTAGAGTTATCATTTTGAAATTACTTAGTCTTTGAGAGTAATCAGCGTCTAGAGGACAGCTATTAAATTTGTAACGCAGATAGCGTGTAAAGCTTTTTTGGACCCGCTCTATGCGATTCACATGTGTACCATAAATTGGATTCCAAACAGGTGATGCGTATTCCAGAACAGATCGTACAAGTGAATTATAGAGTACTGTTAAGGTTTGGACAGTTTTGAAATCGTAACAGGTTCTTTTTATGAATCCCAGCGTTTTGGCAGCCCTAGAAACAATAGAGTCAATGTGAGGTATGAAGGTAAGCTTACTGTCAAGGAGAACACCTAAGTCCCGGATTTTGTCGACTTTTTGAAGTGCTCTTCCGTTGAGCGAGTATGAAGAAGTTAGCGTAAGGTGTTTTTTTGTGAATGTTATATGGTAGCACTTATCAGCATCATAAGAGACATGCGATTTTCAGTACACCAACTACGCACAGAGTTGAGATCTTCCTGGAGTAGAGCAATGTCTGTACTTGAGTCAATGACCCGATACAGTTTCAAGTCATCTGCAAAGATGGAACAGGTACTGTGTTTGATACTGTTTGCTATATCGTTGACAAATATAATAAACAGTATTGGGCCCAGATGGGAACCTTGGGGGACTCCGGATGTTGAAAGGTAAGGTAGAGACTGATGACCCTTTACTACAACTCTCTGTTTTCTGTCGGTCAGATAAGATTTAAACCACAGCCAAAGTTGACCAAATATACCGAGGTTTGACAGCTTTTGTAGCAATATTTTGTGGTCCACCTTATCGAACGCACTGCTAAAATCGGTGTAAATAGAGTCGACCTGCTTGCGTGAGTCAACCAATTTGCAAAGGTCATTAGCGTAAAGAACTAAGTTGGTCGTAGTGGATTTTTGAGCGCAAAAACCATGTTGTTGTGGAGCTATCTCTATTTTGGCATGAGCAGTTAAGATAGGACACACAAGAGACTCGAAAACTTTTGAAAATACAGACAAAATAGAGATAGGTCGGTAATTCCTTACGTTATCAGCCTCCCCTTTTTTTAAAGATGGGCACTACATGTGCTAGCTTCCACTTATCAGGAAATTGAGAAGTTTTAATAGAGTGGTTGAATATTATTTTGAGTGGAAGAGATAGACTGACTGCACATCTTTAGACAAATATAGGTGGTAGACCGTCTGGACCTGCACCTTTGCATACATTAAGCTTTCTAAGTGCTCTATTTACGTCTTTTTCCGAGAAAGCAACGCTGCCCAACGAATTGCAAGAGTAGATCTGTGCATCATCGGAGCGATGTTCAGAGTGTAAGGTGCCAGATTCAGTAAATGTGGATGAAAAGTGACGCGCAAAAAGATTGCAGACGCCGTCACCTGAAGTGGCCACCTCAGTGCCCAACTTCAATTCCGACGGCATTTCACTTGAGCCTGATTTTTTTGCTTTGACGAAGGACCAGAAGAGTTTGGGATTATGAGTTATCCCTCCTCCATCTTCTTAGAGAAGTTCTCATAGCTACTTTTGATAACGTGATTAGCTCTCTGACTCAATAATTTATATTCATACTCATCACGAGGGTTTTTATACTTTTTGTATCGTCTTCTGAGTTTTTCTTTTTCGTTTAGAATGCTTATAAGACTTTTAGGGAACCATATGGGGTATTTATTGCATTTTATTTTGGATTTTGGCACAAATGAACTTATGATATTGTCCAATATCTTATAGAGCTCTTCTACCATAGCGTTGGCATCCTGACATTGGGCAAAGTTTTCAATCCAATTGACCTGATTTATTCTGTCGTTAATTATTTGGTAGTTTGCTTTGCGGAAGTTAAACTTTGCAGAGAGCTTGCCTTTTAGAAATGTAGGCGATGCACTGGTAATCTCAATGCACAAGGGGGGATTGTAAGGGTCTATTGTTGACAATGGTTCAGTACATTCATCGACAAGTACACCGTGAAAGTTAGATAACACTAGGTCTAGAGTTTTACATTGATGATTTTTTACATGATTTAACTGTTGTAAGCTGTTAAGTGATAAATAATCTACAAGGGAGTAGCCTAGCGAGTTATTATAATTACTTGCGGACATACTTGCAGACTGGGGGTTAGTGTTATCCAGCTCCCACTTGATGAATCCCAGGTTAAAGTCACCAGCTATAAGTGTATGACTACCCGTTGAATCAATTACAGAGGTAATCTTATCCAGGAACGTGTTCAGTGTTTGTAGTTGTACAGGTGGAGGCAAGTATACTGCACAGATGTTCAAGTATTGCGTCCTTTTCCCTACTGTAGTCATGAGTCTCAGCCACAAATTTTCAGAGTCAGTTTCCCATTTTGCCATGCGAATACTACCGATTGTCTTCGATACCGCGATTAGCACGCCTCCACCTTTTTTATGTCCTAGGAGAGTTGATGATCTATCTCTACGATATATTGTATATCTAGACTCCAATATTTCGCCGTCATTTATTGCATCGTCGAGCCAAGTTTCTGTAGCAATAATAACGTCATATTGATGGCGTTGTACTGCGAGCATAATGTTTCTCAGTTTGGTTCTTATTCCTCTGAAATTATGGTAGTAGATCTTGAATGGGAGTTTTGAAATCAGAGGTAATGTATCGTTTGTTTATTAGTCCGTATATATGTATTTGTTAAAGCAGTTCGACAGCTTCGAGGCTCCGCACTTGTTTGGCTTGTATCCCATCAGCTTTTCTAACAAGGATTCGCCCGTCACGGACCCACACATACTTATATTCTTTGACACTAGGAAAGCACACAGCTACTAGGAAAGCTGCCCGCTTTCCTAGTAGCTGCGTGAATCTGTTTATTGAGTGGCGAGAGGTGTTCGGACACAAATATTGTTTTTTTTGCGCCACCATATCCTAAGAGATGGGAGTTCAGCTTGTTGTCCGGATGTATTTTATTATAATTCATAATGGACGCCAATATTTCATCACGAGTTGATGTACTA
Source organism: Xestia xanthographa (assembly GCA_905147715.2). Lineage (NCBI taxonomy): Eukaryota > Metazoa > Arthropoda > Insecta > Lepidoptera > Noctuidae > Xestia > Xestia xanthographa. Next base: position 31,113,807 of record LR990649.1, read on the forward strand.
TTCAACTTAACAATTATTGCCCGCGGGGAAGTGCTTTGCGGATCTAGTTTCCTGACACGAATGGCGGATATAATGCTGTTCTCTTTTAGTGTGCTTGAAACGGCCTTTCCCAGCTGTGCCACAGTACTAATCAAATTCTCTGATTTGTTCTCAGGCACGCCGTTGATTTCTATATTCTGTTGACGAGTGTTTTGTTCCAGAAGGTTGACTCTAATGGACAAGTCTGACACGGTATGCTTGAGAAGCTCATTTTCTTTTAGAACGCGTTGGTTGGCCTCCTTATAGTCTTGAAGTTCGTTTTTTACCTGATCGAACTCGTCGCTCATGAATTGAACAGAGTCTTCGAGTTTGCGGATGAGCGACATAGCCTCCTTTAGATCCCCTAATTCCTCCGCAATAGAAGATTTTATGGATTTTGAAATCTCAGTTGACATTACATCCCTTATTTCTCGGCGAATGGTCTGCAGAAATTCCTCAGTCAACGGCTTAGCCGTGTGTTCCATGTCGGGGGAGGTGTCTATGCGTGGACGTTTCGGACGACTTGAGGCGATACTAGGTGAGTCAGACAGTGCTTTTTGCATGTCAGGTTCAGACTGAGCGTGGCTAAAATTAATTCTAATGCTTGTTTTTGGAGAGGTGACACTGTTTTGAGACATTGATTTCCGATGGTAATGTAAGCAGCAACAGAGAAAAGAAAACAAAAATACAAAAAGTGATAATTTACCACTTGGGATTGAACTCGCGACATTCACCACGGCAATCTCACAGTTTTTGTAGGAGCTACAAGCGCTACTAGACAACGGGTTCAAAAAAGTAGTTCTATGGTGAGGATTATTCCAGTTAGATTGTTGACGAGTAGAGCGCTAATGGGTTCAAAGTCCAGTCTATTGTTTGCCGTGAGCACTGCCGATAAGAAGTTTGAATTTTAACAGATTTGTAATGAAGTTTTTGTATGTTTTTTTGCACTTATCTTCACTCAACACAGTTAATATCCACATTAATCGATTGGGCGCGAACCACTGAATGTCACTATATAAGTTTCTAGTTGTATTATGCACTTTTGGTTCACTTTTGCAATTTTTCTTTACGGAAAGTTTAGTAACACGACTGACTTGAACAAGCACGTACGACGTTACCTATGGTACGGCTAGTGCACCGTTTCTCGCTACTAGGTGCCTCAAACAGGTCGGTCTTGAATGTCAGGATCAAAAGGTCGCTGATGTTATCCTTCATGATTTTTACGTGGATGACCTTTTGACTGGTGCGGACGTGTTTGAGGAGGCTCAAATGTTGCGTCATAAGGTGACGGATGCTCTGGCTTCGGGTTGCATGCCTTTAAGGAAGTGGAAATCTAACGAACCCAGTTTAATTTCAGAACCATCTGGCGAGTCTTATTTAGATTTCCACAAGGAAAGTGATGTCGTCGATAAGACACTTGGTCTTAGTTGGCGAACTGACACAGATGATCTGTGTTTTCCTATAAATGTTCCTGAATGCATAGAAAATACTAAGCGTGGCATGTTAGCATGTTAGTAATCGCGCGAATTTTCGATCGTCTGGGGTTGTTAGCACCGTGTGTCGTGAGCATGAAGATGTTGCTTCAGAAACTTTGGCTGGACGGCATAAAGTGGGATGACCAGCTATTACCTGAAGTTGGAGCAACATGGGCGAATATAGCAGCAGAGAGAGCAGCGGTTGCCCAGTGGTGGCGGCCCCGACTTACGAACAGTAAGTCGTGGGTTCGAACCCAGACAGGCGCATTACTTTGTGTAATTTATTTCATCACCACTGCTCTCCAAACGGTGAAGGAAAACATCGTGAGGAAACCGGCATGTCCTAGAATGAAAAATTCGAAGACATGTGACATCTACCAATCCGCACTGGGCCTGCGTGGTAGATTATAGCCCATTCCCTCTCATAGAGAGGAGGCCTGTGTCCCAGCAGTGGGAACATTAATAGGCTGATGATGATGATGATGATGATGGGCGAATATAATTAAAACCTTACCGTGCCTTCATAATTTACGTGTTTCACGTCGTGTGGTCTGTGACGCATACAAACAGGTGGAATTTCATATTTTCACCGACGCTTCGGAGCGAGCTTACGGCGCTTGTTTGTATGTTCGCAGCATTAATGAGCAGGGTGACGTCGACGTGCGATTATTAATCGCTAAAAGTCGCGTAACTCCTATTAAACCACTGACAATACCGAGACTTGAGCTCTGTGCTGCTGTGCTTGGAGTACGTTTATATCAAAAGGTTGCTAATTCCCTTCACATTACACCAGTTAGTGTAGTTTTTTGGACTGATTCCATGATAGTGCTGGGTTGGTTAAAAATGTTGCCTATTAAATTAAATACTTTTGTTCGCAACCGTGTTGCCGAAGTACTAGAATTATCCGGTGCTAGCATGTGGAGACATGTGTCGACGCACGACAATCCAGCTGATTTAAATAACCCGCGGAGCGGAACCTACCGCTATGCAATCACTGGATTTGTGGTGGTTAGGTCCATGGTTCTTGAAGTGTGACAGTACTACATGGCCACCCCCTGCTATAAATCCAGAAATCTTACCAGAGATTAAATCTAGTATTTTAGTTAATTTAGCTCAAGATCGTCATGCTAACGAAGATTTATTTAAATCATTCATCGAATTTAATCGTTTTTCCAATCTTAATAGATTACAGCGTTCTGTTTGTTACGTTTTTCGTTTTATTAATGCATGTAGAAAGTGTTCACCAAATACATCGTATTTAAACTCTCAAGAATTACAAAATTCATTAAACTTTATTATTATTCAGTCGCAAAAAGAGTCTTTTCCTGAATATAATTTACTATTACATAATAAAAAAATATCACATAAAAATAAATTATTAAGCTTAAACGTGTTTCTAGATGAACATAAAATTATTCGTGTAGGTGGTAGATTAAAGAATTCCGACCACTCGTTTGAAAAGAAACACCCAATATTATTACAATCCACTCAACATTTTGTGAAACTTTTATTTAAATTTGAGCATATCAGGTTAATGCACGCAGGTCCTCAATTATTATTAAGTACAATTAGAGAAACTTACTGGCCACTTGCTGGTCTCAATTTAGCCAGAGCCTGTTTTCGACAATGCGTTCGATGTCAGCGCCTAAAGCCACAGCCAGTTGTCCCTCAGATGGGTAACCTTCCATTAAATAGACTCTCACCAGCCGATTTTCCTTTTCAAAGCGTAGGAGTTGACTACGCAGGCCCGATAATCTCGTCTAGTCGTCAAGGTCGTGGATGTAGATTAGTTAAGGTATACGTCGTTATTTTCGTATGCTTCACTACAAAGGCCATACATTTGGAGTTGGTGGGTGACTTGACGAGCAGTAATTACTTACAGGCTTTACGTCGGTTCATGACTCGAAGAGGAAAACCTCTCAACATTTACTCCGATAACGGAACATCGTTTGTAGGAGCCTATGAATGAGATTGCTATGATTTTTTGAAACGCAATTGTGACTCCTTATCTGATAGTGCAGCTCAGGAGGGTATTACATTTAATTTTATACCTGCTTACGCTCCACATTTTGGCGGTCTTTGGGAGGCGGGTGTCAAATCGACCAAATTCCATTTGTTCCGAGTGTTGGGCAATTGTCATCTTACATACGAGGAGCTTAACTCCGTTTTTGTTCAAATTGAAGGCATTTTAAATTCTCGGCCGCTCACACCATTATCGTCGAATCCAGAAGACCTGTTGCCTCTCACTCCAGGTCACTTTTTAATTGGACGACCTCTCACGTCGCTGCCTGCAAAGGATATCCGGGACCACTCCACTCATCACCTGACGCGCCATCAACGTATTGAGCAGCTACGGCAGCACTTTTGGTCGAGATGGAGCAAGGAGTATGTCTCCGAGCTTCAGCAGCGTGTGAAGTGGCGCACGGGCAATGACAGCCTGAACCTGGATTCCCTCGTTGTCATTAAAGAGGATAACCAGCCACCGTTAAAGTGGAGGTTGGGCCGCGTTGTTGGTCTTCATCCTGGCACAGATGGCATAAGCAGAGTTGCCGCCATCAGGACCTCAACTGGGACTATCAGAAGGGCATTCTCCAAGATTTGCCCGTTATTGGAAGACAACAACTGTTGAAAGGCGAGCTTCCAACGGCCGGGGGCATGTTAAAGCATCAGTCCCACCGTTGGCTCCAGTTAATTCGGCGCAACTCGTAGATAATAAGATTTTAGCTATAAGTATTTTATCAGGCGTTTATTTCATTGTCCTTGCTTTCATATTCAATGTCAAATCAAAATAAATCAAAGTTGGCTCTCTGCGTGCTACACTGAGTTTTTTAATTCCCTAAATTCCTGCGAAGTTCCTTCAGTTTTTATACACGACATATTAAAAGCTTGTTTTAAAAAACAGTTCTTTACTCTAAGCTAAATAATAGAAATAATTTTAAAAATCTCCATTACTTATTTATGTAATGTTGTTGCAAGAAAAGTTTTATGCCTTCTGTGCAGGATCCGCAGCTGTACGATAGCAAGTTCGAGAACGCTCGATTGGTGCGCATGGAACCGGGGCGCGGCCAGGTGACGCCGCGCTCAACGTGCACGCTGCACGTGCACGTGCCCCACGTGGGCACGCACGTCGGCGTGCACCGCGCCGTGCTCATGTGAGTACACTGGCAGTAACGCGCGCTCGGCGTGCGCGCTGCAGGTGCACGTACCCGCGCGGCTTTAAGCTCGGTTTTCACCAAAGCTGTGACGAGCACAGCGGAAAGGTGACGTGAGAGATTCACCAATCACAGGAGTTACAAGAAACGCGATGTGAACTTCAACCGATTTCCGCACGTCTCACCTGTGCTCCGCTTCGGTGGAAATCTTGCCTTACATGTTAAACTAAGCGAATGTGCAACTTTATGAGTCGGTCCGATCAAAACATAACAGTTTGTGCTATATCGTCGATATATATGTCGTATGTGACATATTAAAGTCGCATCGATTGTTAGGTTAGGAAAAGATTTGTTAGATTGTCCCATTAGGAGTTCCTCAGAATGCCTGGTTCAGTGGAATAGGCTCGACACCTAATTTACGGGCTAAACGGTTTAGTCCCATCTCGACATCATGCCCATGAAACATTCCCATCTCACCACCCTGTTATTAATCAATGTTAGGTACACAGTCACCACAAAATGGGTACACAGTGTCAATATAGTGAGTATTTCAACTTGATTATTTTTTTAATCAAAAGAAATATTTTTCAAAAGTTACTTCAGTTTATCTTTTTTACCCATCAGGCGAAATAAAACAAATGGTTTGTTCTAGGTTGATACTAAAAGACATTCCCAGGGAGAGCTTCCCTCCGGACTACGAGCCCATGATTGTGAGGTCGGAGGACGTCGCCACGGATGCGATACCAGGACTCAAGGTCTGTTGGGCTCATAGCTGGGCTACTGGGACTCTTTGAAGTATAAATGACATTCAATATTGACTTAGACATGGTCTTATAAATGATCAAGCTATTCTTCAATGCCTCTCCGAGAATATTTGCGTTAATATTTAGAGGCACACTTTGTTTCCTCTTAACATTCTTAAAATGTACAGTACAACTTACAAGGCAACACACAAACTACACAGGCAGTAATAACGTAGAACTCACATAAATAAGGACATTACCTGTTTCCTCGCGGTGGATACAACACCGTGATTTCGACGAAATGTGCATCATTACAGACATTTTCACATAGAGCGGTACATTTAACGAACGCCCCCACGAGACGATATATGGCGCAATCGGTTAAAAGCGTCCCAGATTATCCACAATCGACGATTTTCTTTACTTTCTGAAATTTTGCCAAAGTCTTACAGAGTAATAAAATTTTATTTTTCTGATTTAGAACGTGCTGTATACGCGATATTGTTATTGTGTCGCAGATAAAAGCTTTTTTCTCTTTAGGTTGCACAAGTAAATGTAGAAAGTACTTTCAAAATCTAACTTTACGAGAATGCTTAACGAGAACGTAAAAGACTGTAAATATGCGATTTGTAAAAGTCGGAGTGAACATAACGTGAATTTCAGCGCACGCACAAAAAATGTTCGGTAACCGTAAGGAGTGGGTCGTGTGCTCACTCACTAACTCTTGATCTGGCGTTTAAGATATCATAACTGCTGACTTTTTATTATTTCACTATCTAGAAATGCAAAGGCCTTCTATACTATGTGGTGTTAGCACGGAAATAGTGGTATTTATCCTTTCCCAACTATATTTTAATACGAACCAAAACATTATTGTTTTGGTTCGCATGGTTCGTACTATGCAAACATGTAAAAAGTTAAGGATCACAAAAATTGATGATTCAAAATCTTGTCAGGCTTAATTTTAGTTTTTGAAATGAATGGGAACACCAGTAATGTGATCAGTATGTGGATCAATGACTGCTATCAGCTAGCTAAGACGCAAGTCATTAATTGTGAGGGTGGTGTTCAGGGGACGGTCCGCGAGCTGTGCGAGGTCGTGCACGCGCAGATGGAGGTGTGGTGGGACGTGGTGCCGTTGCGCTTCGTGCTGGACCCACCAGCTCTTTCGCTCCACTACTCGAGGAGGTACTCTCTATATTTACCTACAGTAGATGGAGGTGTGGTGGGACGTGGTGCCGGTGCGCTTCGTGCTGGACCCATCCGCTCTCTCGCTCCACTACTCAAGGAGGTACGCTCTATATCGACCTACAGCAGATGGAGGTGTGATGGAACGTGATGACGGTGCACTTCGTGCTGGACCTGCCTGCGCTCTCGCTCCGTAACTCGAGGAGGTACGCTCTAAATCTACCTACAGCAGATGGAGGTGTGGTGGGACGTAATGACGGTGTGCTTCGTGCTGGACCCGCCCACGCTCTCACTCCACTACTCAAGGAGGTACTCTCTAAATCTACCTACAGCAGATGGAGGTGTGGTGGGACGTAATGACGGTGCGCTTTGTGCTGGACCCGCCCGCGGTCTCACTCCACTACTCAAGGAGGTACGCTCTATATCTACCTACAGCAGATGGAGGTGTGGTGGAACGTGATGACGCTGCACTTCGTGCTGGACCTGCCTGCGCTCTCGCTCCGCTACTCGAGGAGGTACGCTCTAAATCTACCTACAGCAGATGGAGGTGTGGTGGGACGTAATGACGGTGCGCTTTGTGCTGGACCCGCCCGCGGTCTCACTCCACTACTCAAGGAGTTACGCTCTATATCTACCTACAGCAGATGGAGGTGTGGTGGAACGTGATGACGCTGCACTTCGTGCTGGACCTGCCTGCGCTCTCGCTCCGCTACTCGAGGAGGTACGCTCTAAATCTACCTACAGCAGATGGAGGTGTGGTGGGACGTAATGACGGTGCGCTTTGTGCTGGACCCGCCCGCGGTCTCACTCCACTACTCAAGGAGGTACGCTCTATATCTACCTACAGCAGATGGAGGTGTGGTGGAACGTGATGACGCTGCACTTCGTGCTGGACCTGCCTGCGCTCTCGCTCCGCTACTCGAGGAGGTACGCTCTAAATCTACCTACAGCAGATGGAGGTGTGGTGGGACGTAATGACGGTGCGCTTTGTGCTGGACCCGCCCGCGGTCTCACTCCACTACTCAAGGAGGTACGCTCTATATCTACCTACAGCAGATGGAGGTGTGGTGGAACGTGATGACGCTGCACTTCGTGCTGGACCTGCCTGCGCTCTCGCTCCGCTACTCGAGGAGGTACGCTCTAAATCTACCTACAGCAGATGGAGGTGTGGTGGGACGTAATGACGGTGCGCTTTGTGCTGGACCCGCCCGCGGTCTCACTCCACTACTCAAGGAGGTACGCTCTATATCTACCTACAGCAGATGGAGGTGTGGTGGAACGTGATGACGCTGCACTTCGTGCTGGACCTGCCTGCGCTCTCGCTCCGCTACTCGAGGAGGTACGCTCTAAATCTACCTACAGCAGATGGAGGTGTGGTGGGACGTAATGACGGTGCGCTTTTTGCTGGACCCGCCCGCGGTCTCACTCCACTACTCAAGGAGGTACGCTCTATATCTACCTACAGCAGATGGAGGTGTGGTGGAACGTGATGACGCTGCACTTCGTGCTGGACCTGCCTGCGCTCTCACTCCGCTACTCGAGGAGGTACGCTCTAAATCTACCTACAGCAGATGGAGGTGTGGTGGGACGTAATGACGGTGCGCTTTGTGCTGGACCCGCCCGCGGTCTCACTCCACTACTCAAGGAGGTACGCTCTATATCTACCTACAGCAGATGGAGGTGTGGTGGAACGTGATGACGCTGCACTTCGTGCTGGACCTGCCTGCGCTCTCGCTCCGCTACTTGAGGAGGTACGCTCTAAATCTACCTACAGCAGATGGAGGTGTGGTGGGACGTAATGACGGTGCGCTTTGTGCTGGACCCGCCCGCGGTCTCACTCCACTACTCAAGGAGGTACGCTCTAAATCTACCTACAGCAGATGGAGGTGTGGTGGGACGTAATGACGGTGCGCTTTGTGCTGGACCCGCCCGCGGTCTCACTCAACTACTCAAGGAGGTACGCTCTATATCTACCTACAGCAGATGGAGGTGTGGTGGAACGTGATGACGCTGCACTTCGTGCTGGACCTGCCTGCGCTCTCGCTCCGCTACTCGAGGAGGTACGCTCTAAATCTACCTACAGCAGATGGAGGTGTGGTGGGACGTAATGACGGTGCGCTTTGTGCTGGACCCGCCCGCGGTCTCACTCCACTACTCAAGGAGGTACGCTCTATATCTACCTACAGCAGATGGAGATAAACATTAAGGCTATTTAACTACAGTTAAAATACACTAAGTTTGCGCTTCGGTAATCTTCGTGATCTGAATTAGTACGCATTTTCGGCTATTAACGTTATTTTGTTGAAGCGCATAATACTTTTGCTGGGCAATCCGAATCTTTCAATAAAGTTGGAGATGTTCCGTAATAGGACAGTTTTATCTATACTAATATTATAAAGAGGAAAACTTTGTTTGTTTGGTTGTTTGTTTGGTTGTAATGAATAGGCTCAAAAACTACTGGACCGATTTAAAAAATTCTTTCACCATTTGAAAGCTACATTATCCACGAGTAACATAGGCTATATTTTATCCCCGTACTCCCACTGGAACGGGAACTACGCGGGTGAAACCGCGGGACGTCCGCTAGTAATTACATATATTTGGCAGGCATTTATAAGATCATGCGTATAAGAACCTTCACGGAACCCTTTGTGCGTGAACCCGACTCACACTTGGCCAGTTTTTTGTTTTTTGATTAAGTGATTTCTTTTTGTGGCTCTATTATTGTGTACGGAATTAAACAGAAAAGTACCATCGCACCTTGAAAATGATTGAAGGTTAAATAAGTAAAATCTTTATACACCATCAAAGCATGGTTCAGCTAGTCCATATGCTGTCGTAGACTGGACTGTGTGAAGGTGGATATAAGGGCGACGCAGCTGTTTGGGAGCGAGGAGGCGCACGTGATGTGGCAGACGCCGGCGCACGTGCCGGCGCCCGCGCCGCTCTGCCTGGCGCCCGCCGCCACGCTCGCCTGCGCGCTGATCTATCCGCTGCCAAGCCTGCCCAACCACTTTCCGGCGATCGACGTTATCACGTAAGTGCTGTTATTACTTTAAACTAGGTAACTTTTCGGTCACAGCAGAATTGTAATCTTCTGCAAAAACATGACAAGTCAATTTAGTGTGCCGAAGCCGGACTGATATAGGTACGTTGTTTGTGGGAATTTTGGTCAGTGGTCTGATAAAATGTCACTGCAAACTGCAACGTTCTTAAATTTAGTTGGTAGGATGTGCGGCAGTAATTAAAAACATAAGTGACGTCTTTGCTCCGAGTATTAAAAAGATACAGGACCCAACAAAGAGGATATTTTTTTATTAACTAACAACATTATTTCTAAAAAAACATGCCAAACTCTGCCCGTCAGTCTCAGTAAAAAGTTGAGCAATTTTCTAAGGAAACTTTTCTTGACTAAGCGGTTACAATATCAACCTTATTGTCGACTGGTCCAATTTAACAAACTCCTGAGGCCTGAGCCAACAAACATTGTGTGAAGAGTATTGGCTTCGTGCATGTTTGGCAAGTTTGCAGCGTTACTAAGTTGTAGCTTAAGCTGCTGCACCACAAACAAGTTTAATTAACTGCCGAGAACACAATTTCCTGTTTTGTTGGCGAACCTTTTTAGATGTTGGCGAAACTTTCTTCGGCCGTGCAACGCTTAAATGAAATAACTTTCCGGAGGTAAATTTTAAGGGTCAGTAATTTCCTCATAACGACGAAGTTTTAGTAGAACAAGGTGTAAGTTTCACTCAGATCCCGCTCAGGGATATTTCAAAGCGAATTAATCTTTTGTAAGACTGCCTCGTTAGTGTTGGCAACAAACGCTACTGCTGTGCATGAGGTATTAAAAGGAGGTATGACAATCCCATCAACACTTGAACTGTATCAGCCTGGAGTTAGATTTGTGCCCGGTTGGTGGAAATAGGCTCGCCCGCTATTTAATAGGTAACACGTCGGTTACTATAGGTACACTTCTGCCTAACCCTTTGGAGATTGCGGGCGTGACGTTATGTGTGAATCTTTGGTTTGCGTGTAGAATGGTGGCGGCGCAGGAGGAATGGCAGTCGCACTGCACGATCAAGCGCGCGTGCGCGACGCGCCATCCGGGGCTGCTGCCCGAGCGCGCGTGGCTGGGCGTGGTGGCGCCCGGCACGCACATGCATACCACCTTCCAGATCTTCAACGAGACCTACCAAAACGTGAGCCAACACTTTCAACCGCATCGATGATGCGTATTATTAAATAATAAGGACCATTTGGTGGCCCTATTAATGGGGATGGCAACTGTGGAACTAATGGCGCTAGCATAGCTTGTACCGAGCATCGTCATTGGTTGAAAATCTGTCAATGTCATTTTAAATTTCAAAATAGCTTGTCCTCATTGGACAGATTGGGACTAAGCTATGGACACGCCATCTACGATCAGCTTTGACCAGCCTTCCCCATTGCAGCGTCATCAGTAACGTTTGATTAGTTCTCTAAAGTGTAGGAGTGTGACAGTCCAGCCAGTGGGCCAGGTCTTTGCGGGGGCATCATAATTAATACTGAGAGTCAAAGGATTCTTACTTACCTTTACTGGTAATCTTTCATGCAGCCTGCAAAAATAATATTATTGTAGTCCACAATGGGGATTGACCAATGTTCAATAATTGTGCTAATTGTTAAACTATTTCGAAGAATAAGACTCCTTATCATTTCTTTCCAGTTAAAAAATGTAAAAATACGTTTAATTTATTATGGAAACAAAAAAAAGAAGAAAAGTAAATAACGTATGGTACCTTGCTAGACCAGACATTACTTTTAGATGATAGGTGAATGGAATAAAAGAAAGTAAAGTACTGAAGTACTACTGTATTGTCCCAAAAGTACATAAAGTAAAATGAGGTTAATTAACTGATGGTGTGGAAATGAAGTGAGTGACGCGGCCCTTGTTGGCTGTAACGAGAACGCCTGGCTGACTTGATAGCTCAACGCGAACTGAACTGATTATTATAAGTTGAAGTGAATGTGGCGTTAACTGCTGAATTGCAGAATGTGCGGTTGCACCGTACACTTTATTTGAACCAACATCTCGAGAAGGAATATCGTGAAATAGGCTTAAGGGCCTACATCGATACCTCGCACCGGGCGACTGTTCTACTAAGCGAGCGAAAGTGATGCAATTACTTTTGAAACGCAAAAGAAGAGAGATGGCTTCAATGTGAGTGCGCTCGGCGTATGTGCCAAAACGAATTTACTCTTTTTTTAACAAAATAAAGAATTAAATTTAAAACTACTTTGAGTAACCTTTGATACAATAATTATCTATGTTTTAAAGTAAATTCCATTGAATAACCCTTAAACGTTACGCTGTGATGTCGTAAAAGGTAAAAAATTAGATATAACTTTGCAATTTTTTTGTATCGAGAAAAAATCATTTAATCGTGTATTCCTTTTACACGATATTAGACCAAAGAGTCAAAAAGCATATACCAAAATGTTAAATCCGTATTCCACATACTCAACAAGTTACACGAAATAGAAAAAACACATCTTTTTCAACATATCACCTTAACCTGCGTTCAGACACGATGGAAATCGCGTGATTTCAGAATCGCGTGGGAGGCGCGCGGTCGTTGAGTCAAACCGCGCGGTTACAGTTGGATGGCGGCTCGGAAATTAATGATATAAGATTTTGTAACAATATTTTGATTTAAAAGAGTGTCTATGGAGTTTCTTGCCCGTTCTTCTCCATAGAGATCTATACGCTAGGGAATGGGCAACTACGGCACTTTCTCAAGTTATTATGCCTTGTGACTGGGACTGTAGCCTTGTTTTTTTTTGTATTTTTGACATTCAAAAGTGCCGCCGTAATGGTCTAATTGAAATAAATTCTTTGAGTGTGAGAGTTTAGAGCATGAAACGATTTTTTACGGCTAAAAACGGTTTCGGTATCAACAAGTTATCATTAGTTTAATATACACAGCTTGACCGGTATGTAAGCGCGCATGATAACCAATTTGGTTTTAAACCGGGACTGTCTACTGAGTCAGCTATCTTGTGTTTAAAGTAAACTGTCAAGTACTACTCAGATAGGAGCACACCTATTTATGCCTGTTTTCTCGACCTCTCGAAAGCGTTCGACCTGGTTAGTTATGACATCTTATGGCAAAAATTAAGTAACATCTCAATGCCTCTTGAACTGATAGACATTTTCAAGTACTGGTATCTTAACCAGGTCAACGTCGTTCGATGGTCCAGTGCTCTGTCGGAGCCGTACAGGTTGGAGTGCGGGGTGAGGCAGGGAGGACTGACCTCCCCAAAGCTCTTCAACCTGTACGTGAACGCACTGATAGAGGAGCTCAGTAGTACGCGTGTCGGCTGCCATATTGACGGTGTTTGTGTCAACAATATTAGTTATGCAGACGACATGGTGCTGCTGAGTGCCTCAGTGTGTGGCCTGTCCAGGTTGCTGGGCATCAGTGAGCGTTACGCCCTTAATCACGGTTTGCTCTATAACGCAAAGAAAAGCGAATGCATGGTCTTTCAGGCCAGGGGTCGGAGCTGCCCGGATTCTGTTCCACCTATCAGATTGAACGGTGTTAAGTTAGAAAGAGTTCAACAATTTAAATATCTCGGGTATATCACGATATACCCGAGATATTTAAATTGTTGAACTCTTTCAGGCCAGAGGTCACGACCTCTGACCTGAAAGACGATGCAGACATCGATAGGGCGCGGAGGGCGTTGTCTGTGAGGGCCAATATGATCGCCCGCAGGTTTGTTCGTTGCTCGGGGGCCGTCAAAATAGCTCTTTTCAGAGCGTTTTGTACGTCCCTGTACACAGCCAGCCTGTGGGTGTCATATACCCAGAAGCAGTACAACGCTCTCCGTGTTCAGTATAATAATGCGTTCAGGGCGCTGTTGGGGCTGCCCCGGCACTGCAGCGCCTCGGGAATGTTCGCCGACGCCCGTGTCGACTGTTTCTACACGACGATGCGGAAGCGGTGCGCATCTCTGGGGCGCAGGCTCCGGGCTACCTCCAGCACCATCCTGAGCGTATTTGCGAACAGGTTTGATTGTCGGTATATTAACCATTGTTATATGGTTAATGTAATGACAAACAAAGAAATGACTCAGAGGCAGGTGTATTATTAGTCATAAGTTTTAATTTGTATTGCTTATTTAATAAATTATTGTTGTAGATAATTGTGTTTCAAATTTTAATTTTTATAATTGTTAATTTTTATTTAGTGTTGACATTATAATTTTGGAATTTTAATTTATATTATTTAATTGATTATTTTTTGGATAAATGCTGAGATTGTTATTTTATAATTGTAATTTTTTTTGGTTCAAGTGTGTGCAATTATGATCCTAAATGGATTGAAATAAATGAATTTGAATTTGAATTGAATTTGAATTTAATTGTAAAGTTTTAGTATCACATTCCACTTTGCAAGCGACAAGGGCAGAATGTTGATGCTAATTCCAATTCTCACAATTTATTTTTTCGTATTTGGATTGTCCACATTTCTATTTCCGACGCGGTATTAGCGCTATCACCGACGCGGCTCAGCTTACATTTTCGTGTAATTTATTCGTTTAACTCTAATTCTTTTTCCAAAGCTTTTATTCTAGGTTGAAATGTATTGTAAATTTTCCTTAGTCTTCTGTCCACAATATCAGTCATAATAACAACGAAATCTTGATTGATCCCTGGTACTTTTGTGTTGTTTGCATAGAAAAGATGTTCGCGACGAACGTCACCAAAAACCAAGTGTAAATAGTGTTTTTATTGTAAACATATAGAGTCAGTGATATGGGCAATAACAGTGATGAAAAAATAAGTGCATCAGTGATTAGAATTACTAAACAGTAATTTACATAAGCGTTAGACTCATATAACCTCGAAAGTGGAGTTTATAGTCTTAATTTAGTAATTTTAGTGAAACCAGGTAGCCTAGGTTGCGACCTAGGCCTGGATATAGTATTTTTGAATAACTTAGCCCTTCAGGAAAACCACTTTGTCGAGAGTATGACAGTCTAGCGCAACTCTATCTTTGTTCATAACGTGCAACTATCTTTGTTCATAACGTGTAAATTTTGTCTAACAGACTGACAGTTGAAGGATCATTACAGGCTGAAAAGCATAGACACGTAAATATAAATAGTAGATTTCGATAGGTCATGTCCTTGGTCTTTGTATATGGCAATTATATACTTACAGTTACAATGACATTTTTCGTGTAATTGAGCTTGAAAGATCCTTCAACCAGCCAATATTTGAAATGTTGTCTAGTTTTTTAGTTAATATTTATTTAATGTTTTTTACTAATATGATTTTCATGTTTATAGATAGATAACTTTATGTAAAAAAAAACCTTGTGATATTTAGAAGGTATTTAGATTTGTATTTTATTTTTAGAATTGTATTTTTGCAAAAAATTGATAATTCAAACCTCCAAAAAAAAACCCATAATCAGGAAGTGATTCGCGGCTCTCGTTACGGTATAGTTCCGGGGAACGATATTAATCTCAGAAATTCATGGAATCGTAGTCATCAGTACGGCAAATATTATATTAACAATTAAATAAACAGTGAAAAGTAGTGCTGTAAAAGTCCTAAAGTTCCGAATCGCTTCCTGAAACAGTTATGAAAGTCTATCAATGTTTTTATTCCCAGTAACCCTTTCCCCTTGCAACGACGCTTGACGAAAAGAACGAACGTAGAACGTAGGATGTCATCGCCGTCTTGGAGCGAGGTATACGTGCGCTCAGTATAGTGTATGCATAAGCACATCGTCTGTTAGGTACACGTATATATCCTCGCGTCCAGCGATCACGCCCGTCCGGCACAAAAGGCTTAATTTAATATGTTCGTAGGTTATTGGCAATTTATAAACGTAGATTCACTTAAACTGACGTTTCATGGCAACTAAAAACTCTGCAGTTTTCCAACTGAATGGAAAGTTCAATAGTAAATGATCTTTCGTTTTATGGACGCACTCGACTTGTTGATGTGGACTCATAACACAACGCTAAGTGTTTTAGGAACATTACTACTTATATGTACGTAAAGTTATATTTTAACTCATCGAGGAGTGAGTAAGTGAGTGGTTCATCGAGTGGATCATTATTATGTGGATGTGGAGCTAAATATGTGGGCTAGAATTTCCTAAGAGGTTTCGACCTATCAAGTATTAGTTACTAATGCAACGCAATCTTATTGTTATAGTGTTCGTTGTTCTGTGCCAGATATGCTGGTGGGCGGAGCCATTCCGGTGGTGGGGCGAGAACCCGCAGTCGCGCACGTGCGAGGGGCGCAGGCCGTGCGACACGTGCCACGAGCGCGCCTGCTCGTGCGGCCTGCTGCGCCCGGCACGCGGCGCGCTGCCGCACCACGCGCGCGCCACCATCTGCTACGACGTCAACGCGCCCGAGGTTGGTCACAACTCAACACTAGCCATACGGAGAGCTATTTCTACTCAGTATCAATTATTCATCATTCATTCTTCATAACTTTGCTTTCTTTAATAACTTTACTGTCTACATGTGCCGCGATTCTAGTTTTAGATAAACTGGTAGCGGAACTACTACCTTAAAAGATAACACACCGATAACGCTAAAGTAACTCTCACTACAAAGTTTTTATTACAAAAGCTTAAATGTTAATCCAAATGGAGGTTTCTGAGGTCAAGAAAATGCTGATTTGTGCTTTGTTTACGAAGTAGCTCAAATGTCAAGAAGGAAATTGAATCCGAAGTAATTTACTTGGAGACAATTCGGACGTAATCGCAATAAAATCCTAATATAAGTTAGAACCAATACAAACCGGTGTTTCTATTGCGCCGCTTTTTTTTACGACGACTCTTAAAAGTTGGTCCTCATCGGGCAAAACACTCAACACAACAAATTACTTCCTTTCTTTTTATTTGAAGTTAGTTCAGTGAAAATATTCTCCTACCTATTTAACACGACAAAAGCCTTAATGGTTTCGGCACATTAATCATTCAACAGTGGAGGGTCAAAAAGGTTTTAAGTTAATCCTGATATTACCTTTTCGGCGAAAAAATACTCAGATTGCCGAGTTCCGAGCTTATGGGCGTGACTCTTAAATTCTCATTTGGATAATGCTAAACTGGTGGATATCCAGTCACCGGGAAAATCTGTGTTGAGCGTATTTTACTTTAAAGTGTAAAGTTTCTCGTTTAAAAGAAGATTTATGACGGTCAGCGCTTGCAAACAAGCGGCAACAAGGAGTGTCGAGCTAGTTTACGTCCCTCCGGAGAAATGGATCGTGAATAAAAGTTGTGCAGAGAAGCATACACCGCCGCGCAGCGTATTTCAATTAATATTTTAGACTGTTTTACTTTATACTTAACTTTCAAACTTCATCAAACGTTTCCGCAGTGCAATGTGTTCAAATATTTTTTTTAAATACTATTTTTAGAAGCTTTCAAATCAGATTGTATTGATTCAAAACAAAAGGGTTGGTTTTAAACATTCACCAATGTCGTTTAGATTTTGGTTTTTACTGCACCAATTCAAACAGCTCTTGAGTTTGGATCATCTAGAGTTTCAAAAGTGTCGCTTCAAAGAAACATGTTTGTATTTCCGCTGGGTTTGAAGAAGGTCGAAGTGTCGCGGAAAGTGCCGCGGGCTTTATTCAGAACTCGCTTGCACTTTGTGTGACCGACGTTCTCATTGACCGCTAAAGTGTTGGAGGTCAAAACACTATACGATATGACGTCATATACCGTTGCTATGTCGTGTCGTGGAAACTAACGATTATATCTTGCGCCAATGATTAAAAGAAATTAATGGACACAGCATTTTCTGTGAAGTGCCTCGTATCGTACCAAGATATGACGTCGTGTGGCTATTTTTTACGAGGCACTGCATAGCGTCTCAAGTCACGACATCACGTCGCAACGATGTGAGGTCGTATCGTGTGCAAAAGTTTTAGCCGTAAAACGTTTGAATTGTACTAGACGCTGGAACAACCTCGTGCCAGCACTAAATCTGTGTAAGATCTCCTCGCAAAGTTACCGTCGGCAGTGCGACGGGTGCGTGGCGACCCTGGTGCGCGTGCGGCGCACGAGCGCGGACGTGGCGGTGGTGCCGGGCGGGCCGGGCACGGAGGCGCGCGCGGCTCTCGTCACGTACCGCGTGTTGGCGCCGCGGCTCGTGCTTCGCCTGCTGCCCTGCCAGAACGACCCCGGTGAATGTATGTACTCACCTAGTTTTCCAAACCGTGTTCGTCCAGCGGCCACTCTTACACGCACAGGGTGTTATTTATTTCCCTGACTCTCATAGCCCGATGGTCAACAATCTGACACGACCTGACAAAGACTGGGCGCAGGACCAAGCGTACTTTCCGAACTCCAAGCTACTACTAAGAAATTCCTAATGTAAAAACCCCAATAACACTTTGCCCGACCTGGGGATTGAACCCAGGACTTTAAATTCTCTGTAGTAGCAGTTGCGATCAGAACAATGAAGTATTCAAAGGCTATTTTGGGATTTAAAAGCATTTTCTGGAAAAACAGCTGATTGCTCAAACAATAATGTGATTTGTATTGTAGAACATAATCCACTCAAAAGCTTATTTATGAGTACAAACAAAACTTAAGGAACTGAGCCACTCGTAAAAGTTACAATTTATTGCGACTCTCGAATATTGAAGTGAGCCGACTCGAGTTCATTGAGAGTCTCTTAATAACAATTTCAATTCTTTAAAGGCACAAAATTGATATAACGTTTAATAATTGAATTTCCTTTAGTCCAGGAATGCTCTGATGAAAGGTTCCCGAACGATATTGTCTGTGCCAACGAGTAGTTAATCGTCTAATTAATTTACTGACAATGGATTTTACTTCATAAGTTATTCAGTAAGAAATTAAGACGTAGCAGATTGTTTCTTGGATATGATCCAGAACATTTAAAAATAGGTAGTTATCGACGTCCCTGATTAAGGCACCTACCGCTAGCGATTCCTGAACGTCATTTTCTAAAAGCTGAACTTTTTATGCAGAAGAACCTTACTAAAGAACTATTGGCTATTAATAAAAATCGGTCGTGGTGGCTTTAGCAGGTATCAGGTAAAAAGGTGTGCTGAATTTTTTGATATAATATTACAAAAGGGGATAGCATGATGATTTACCTACGTCCTCCACGGCCAGACACTTTGTGTGGTGCTATGGAAACCCCCCCGCCCGTAAGTAACGTTTGCTGAATAGCTTCCAAGTTACGTAATATTATTACGCTTTATAGTATAACGCAGCTTGGAAACTATTTAGCACACCTTTATTAACTGATACCTCCCAAACCACCACGACCAACTTTTCATAATAGCCAATAGTTCTTACCTGTAGTAACGTACTTCTGCAGGAAAAGTTTCAGCTTTCATAAAATGACGTAGGTCTGGTGGTTTCGGAAACTTGGTTCATTAAAGTTTTACGTTTTCGCGAACATAGTATTTCTGAAGCCATCAAAATTAATAATAAATAAGCTATATATAGCTTATTTATTATTAATTTTGCCAACATAACATCACGGTATCGGTGGCCCAGTGGCGGCGGCCCCGACTTACGAACAGTACGTCGTGGGTTCGAACCCGGACAGGCGCATTCCTTTGTGTAATTTATTTCATCACCAATCCTCTCAAAACAGTAAAAGAAAACATCGTTATGAAACCAGCATGGCTTAGAACCAAAAAATCCGAAGACATGTGACATCTACCAATCCGCACTGGGCCCGCGTGGTGGATTATCGCCCATTCCCTCTCATAGAGAGGAGGCCTGTGTTTCAGCAGTGGGATCATTTATAGGCTGATGATGACGATGATGATGAACATCACGCCTGGAATCCCCGACGGGAAAGGCAAAGGTGTACCTAATGAGTTTTGCTAAGTGTATACATGATTAGTGTACTTTCTCATTCATTTATTTTTTGTAGGTACATACATGTTATTATTTTACATTTTAAAATACAAAGAGTTTTAATAACAAAACCAAATAGAAAAAAATACTGGGCGAAGCTCTTTGCTATAAGTCCATTATCCGTAACGACTTTTGTTCAATGTCTGCCGAGTCCAAGTTCCACATGTCGACAACCTCGTGTACTGTGTTAGGCTACTTGATTTTTTTTATCATTCTCACCTATAAGATATTCTCGTCATGAGACAGTGATGTCAGCAGCCATAGCACGGCACTCTCAGCGAAATAACACCACAATATACTCAATACTCAATTCTTTTATTGCATTCCACAATGTAGGCTTAGGTAGTAAACATTTTTTTGGAAACAATCGTGGACCCTGTCGGGCACAGCAAAAGTAAGATTATGTGGAGAGGACTTATCATTTAAGTATCTTATAATCTAACTTATTCTAAGAAACATTAACACCATTATCAGGCTTATTTGCTATAATAGTCCTGTACATGACGTTTTTCCGATAGTCATATTAGTCATGATATTACTTGCTCGTTATTATTATCGAATCGGCTATTATTATGAATAGTGATGAGTCCGTCGCCAGGTTCGAGCTGCAAGACGGACGGGGGCGCGTTGGGCAGCCAGCGCGGCACGGCATCCCTGCGGCCGCGGCAGGCGCTGACCCTGGGCCGCAGCACGTGCTACCGGCTGCGCCTCACCAACGTCACGCCGTTGCCTACCACCGTCAAGTTCGACAAGGAGCACGGTGAGCACAGATGTGTACATGTTCGAGTATACTACCGAGTGACCTTAATGTCAACAGATGTTAAATTATGATGTTGACGATGGGAGCACGCACTAAATAATCTATTCACCCTTGACTTGAAAACATCAAGCGGTTACTTACTGTATCGGCGAATAGTTAGTTTCTCTTTTTGATAGGATATCCATTAGTTCATTAAGCTTTCAACTAACATATAACTGGTCACAATTATTAGGTCTTGGAACCATTGCTTTCGACGTTTTGTGAATAGAAAATACATTAGCAGAGTAAAGAGAAAGACAAACACTCAGTACGTAGAAACAACCCACTTGAGATGATTAGTATCGGTTCAGTGATTGTTTCAAGTAGTCTGTGGAGTTAGTTGTTGAGCAGCTACAACTACATTAATCTACTTGTTCTGTTTAGTGGACTAAACTAAATCTAAAGCCACTCCAACGTTAACAATGTGGTGTTCAGTTGGCAGTAAATGTTATTTGTATCTAAGAGGGGAAATCGTTACGTTCGTAAGCTATGTGTGGGTCTTGGACCTTTATTGTTTTAACTAATAGTCAGAGCAAGCGCATGGACGCAAGTTATTTGTGTCTGTTTGTGTGACCGCTTCATTCTTCTAAACTGCTGAATGGATTTTGATGTGTTTTTAATCATCATTTTGAATGTTTATTAAAAATCTATCCTGATGCATTTAAACTCTGAAGTCGTGCTGTATTTACATATCAGAACAACAATACTGTGCACTCGCGCAGAGCAGGAGCATGTCTAATGATTATAATGTATATCAATTTGTGGTACAGGTGCCTCTTAATTTGATTTCAAACTCATTGTTTACTCGACATGAATATTTTTACACCATCTCTATGAAATGTAAGTAGGTATACATGAAGCGAAACAGGAAATTAAATAAAAGCAACACGTGCAGGTAATTTGCAGACAAACAGAGCGAACGAGGATAATTGTACAGAATATTTGTACAGCTTTGTACACTCCAAGCGACGCTCTCAAAGGTGTGAAGGGCTGAATTTTAATGAAAACATTGTCTGTGTATATTTTGAGCGGGTCTCTTCAATCACAACATAGATATATTACGAAGGCCGACTCTGTGCAATAAGTGAAAACATTCCCATGCACATCATCACCTGCCTAGCCTTTTCCCAACCATATTGAGGTCTGCTTCCAGTCCAACCGGATGCACCTGAATACCAGTATTTTACATGGGGTGACTGCCTATCTGACCTCCACAACCCAGTTAGTACTGGGTTATACGGTAAGACTGATTGTCAGACTTGCAAAACATGCCAATGCACATACTAGGTGTAATTTAAATATCTGAAACCTGAAAAAATTGTAATTGTATTTTTCAAATTTTTAACAAGTTGAGTGGACCAGTCAAGTCGGGAACCAACAGAGTTCAATAGTGCAAGCATGTATTGGAGATCACCGAATGAGCTTTCACTCACTGTTGTAACAATATTTTGATTGAAAAGAGTGTCCATGGAGTTTCTTGCCCATTCTTCTCCATAGGGATCTACTCTTTGAAATGTGCACTTACAGTACTCTCTCAAGTTATTATACCTTGTGACTGTGACTGCAGCTTCGCTTTTTTTTGTTTTCTTGACATTCAAAAGTGCCTGTGTAATTGAAATAAATGATTTGAGTTTTGTTTTTTTTTGTAATGTGAAGCGTGTCTATGTTTAGACGACCCGATTGGCGCAGCGGTAGTGAGGCTGCCTTACGTTCTCAAGGTCGCGGGTTCGAATCCCGGTAGGAGCAAATGTTTGTGTGATGAGCATGGACATTTGTTTCCTAGTCATGGATGTTTATATATAATAAGTATGTATTTACAAACAAAAAGTATCTATGTAGTATATCAACTAGGTATCTGGTGTTTACGACACAAGCCTCGTTGCTTAGTGTGGCACTAGGTGACCAGCGATATTTTTTTTTTTTTTTTTATGTGAATGTGCGGATATAATCAGTCGTCGTACGGAGCCGACCTTCTGTACATCAGTGTCAATTTTGTAGTGTTTGCACAAGTTTGCGGATGTTTGGCAGTGAGTGCGAGCTCACGAACACCTCTCAAGTACTTCCCTTACTTTTGGGACGTGCTACTGTCCGCCTCTAGCACTGAGGCCATAGATACAAGCAGAGGCGGTTATTTACTGGTGAGTCTTGCAAACACGTCGTGTGCTTTTTCATAGTACGGGATATTACAGTATAAGGTATAATGAGATTCATTGAGAGCTGTTAAAACAAACATATATCGTCACACAATAATATTTAAATTAATATTCAGCGCCCTATACTAACACGACCCTTTGTCGAGTACCCTTACTGCTTTGCAAGCAGAGCCAAGCAAAATTGTTATTACTCACAAATATAAACTCGCGTCTTTTCCCGTGGGGGTAGACAGACACTGCAGAACGCCACCTGCTACGATCAAAATAGGTACTCCGTTTGCTTGGTCCATGTTCACAGAGCAACCTGGACTGGTCATACGCGCCACTTCCGAGTACTACGCAGTATGCACCTGACCTACTATTCTGAAATTCGTTCAAGAAACGATGCACGATTAATTGACTGTGGGAATTAAAGATTATCTATATACACACATGAAAAAAGTTTGCGATCATCACTTTGAAAAATCGTAATCTTTTTTGCTACGGTAGATTATATTATGAAAAAATAGTTTTATTTTTTAATTTTTACAGGGTATTTCTATTTACAAAAAACACAACAAGGAATTTTTCTTGATAAAGTTCAATTTAAAAAAATATATATCAGCTTATGCTATTAAAAAAAGTTTGTGATCACTATCATAAACTTTTTTGATGTGTGTCTATGAAGATGACCCGAAACCGAACCGAAATAAATTGGGATAATAGCAGGAGATTAGATGATAGTTATAATTCTGATGACAAAATAATATTAACATTTCCATCCTAGGCAACACAAAAAGGTTTTGAACACTCCAATGTGCAAATCCCAATGTACAAGTTAGAAATTCAGTCCGGCTAGATAGATTCTATAAACATTTCGTATTTAGGCCCTTCCCACACGGGTCGTAAGCGTAGTCGTATCGTAAGCGTATCGTTACGATGCTACGCGTACGAGACCTACAGTGTTGCACAAACGAATCGTCTCGTTGACGTATCGTTTTGGATATCAGTTAAAATCACCAGACGTTTTGAATGTTGAGGATCTTACTTTCTCTTCAGACAAGAAGGTTTTTTATTGTTTGATTTTTTAGAAATAAAAAGCGACGTGCTTATTAGATCCATCCATACATTGGAAATAATTTCAGGAAGAGATTGTTTGTTGCAGCAAACTGCCCAAGCTGCCCAAGCTTTGTCTGTAAAATCTTTTCTTGAATATTCGCTTGACGAATGATTATATAGACAAGGGTAGTCGAATTAGAGTACGAATTCAATTATTTTTTCAGTCATATTGAAAGTTAAAAGTCTTAAGAAATTTAAATTAAGTTAAATTCGGGCGTTTTTTTTAAGAAAATAATGAAAGATAACTTTTTACGCTTGTGATTTGACGCCAGTACGCTACAGCTATCGTAATGACAATAAACACCTCCTACGATTCGCTGCAACACCACTTCGTATGCGGACTTCTTTGAAAATATTCATGCTCGTATTGCTCTCGTCTTACGCGCGGATTACGATACGCTTACGCTACGACGCCGTGTGCGAAGGGCCTTACTCCACCAACATTGAGTCTCGGTGCAAATATTTGTTGTTCATGCACATTTACCTCCTCCTGGCAGTCAGAGCCGTGAGTAATCCTCTCAGCGCACGGTCCTCTGCCCGTCTGTCCGTGTGTCTGTGAGTACTCAGCCGTTCAGTGAAGGTTTACGCTCCGCCATGTTTTCGTAGGGACCCTAATTCCCTGAAGCGTTTTATAAAAGTTTCCCTCTTACTTGCTCCAAATGTTTTTGCTGAAACACTCAGAGACACCCTACATTATACTTAATGCTTTAATGTAATGACAACGTAATCCTATTTACTTTCATTACTCTCGGAAAAATATATTATGTTTAACGTTGAGAATATTTAAAGTAATTTTAAACTCAAAGAAAATTCTATTTTAAGTTATAGTTAATGTTAGTGTTAACGGTATTTTTAATGAAGTACGAAATAAGTACTTCACAGTACGTAAATCATTACGTACTGTGAAGTACTTATTTCGTACTTCATTAGGGCTTCGGCTTCGGGCTTGAAAACACAATAATACTTACATAGGCAAATGTTCGAAACACGTCGACATTAATTACAAAGTTTGACAACTGTGTTAATTACAGTTAATTAGGAAAATGACCGTAATTTATTTAAAGCTTGTGTTTCGCAATAAAATAACAACGTCTGTTTTTATCGGTGGTCGGCGACGTTTCAATGAAAACCAAATATAATAAAAAGCGAGCGAGTCGTAAGGAATGCCATGTGTTGTTGGTGGAGTGCGGCTGTGCATAATGAGCGCAGCTCTAGATTGTTTAGGATACAATACGACTGTAATACAACATGCGAGATGGCAGAACTCCCATTCTTACCTCTTTATTTGAGTTAAAATTAAATTTGGAATTTGATATTTTTCGAAATTGTGCAGTTGATTAAAGTATCTCTAAGAATTGACGGAAATCGTATATTTTTCCACTTGCTCTCCCTGCTATCATAGATAACTCAATGCCTGCTATATACTATTCCGTTCCCGTTCAATCCAATCATGCTTGTCGGTAAGATGACCGCTGCTTGCCCGCTTGCCGTGTGACGTCATAGCCCACACTACATTATAACTTTTCATTTTATAGCAAATTGCACTTTCAGCACTTCACTGCTTGGAGCAGTTCTCTTAAAAACATTTTATATTTCTCATCGCGGAGATTCTCTCAAGGGGATCGTCCGAGGCCTTTATTGCAGCCCAAGGATACTTTTGAGGAATAAAAGTTTATTACTGACAAAACAGCCTCCGTCCATCTGCTGGCAAGAGCCACATTCTACTAAATTAACATGTTTTAATTGATATTGTGATGACTTTCAGACTATTAGAAGAATAGCCGTCACATAAAGCTAAAATATTAAGGTACTAAATCGCATGTAATCTCCCGATTTAGTTGTAAAATTTTACGGAGAGTATTTTAATGTAGTTTGGTTTGTCGCAGATGCTGTGGATGTCTTGAGAGTTAAGTTCAGCCCCAACGAGTTCAAGGTGCGGCCTTTCGGAGTAGTAGAAGTTAGGGTAAGTCATCACCTCAATTAAAACACCATTCACTTCGGGAAAAGTAATAATACATGGTGGAAGGGACACACACCGACGCACTTAGGGTTAACACGCACGTTATCCCGAACCACCCTCCCTACATTGCATCGGTTGTAAACACCGAATTTAGTTAGACTGTGAATTTTCAGTAGTCGGGTTTTTGAAGTGAAAACTTCTTTAGGCGCGTTGAGCACTTTTTGGGTGAAGGAAATACATTGAACTCATCGTCACTTGACGTAACGTGCTGTCACGCTTCGTAGTACTCGTAGGCGACCCGCTACGGCGTAGCACCACATAGGCATGCGCGGAGCATAACCAGTGCTACGACTAGGGAGGGGCCTGTGTACTTTATGTTTTCACTTCTATCAGCCCCAAAGACTGCCCCGATTTTTTTTAGTTGTAGTATTCCACACAAATTCTTGTTCATGAAACTACTGTTTTTTTTAATTGCCTATTTAAAATGTCTATGTCACGGATTTCAGAATAATGTACTGATTACGTGGTAAGAGTTCGTGAGTCGATACCCTTCCGCCCTGTATACAGAGCTAATACAAATTAAATGTAATTACTTAGGTATCAAAAACATTAAATTCATTCACTCATAAACGAAATACAACTCATGAAGAGCAGCATAAGCTTTTGAGTGCAGAAGGCTTTAATTTTTCACAAGGTTTATTTATAATATAACGAAGGTACTCACAAATCTTTTGCACGTGATTTGGTACTCCATAGTTACTTCGTACTTTAACAATTGCAGTCATCTCGAGCAAACGGTGGTAGAAAAGAGGCTGCTTTGTAATGAAAATGCAAATGTGCCAACCTGTTCACAGACATTTTAATTTTTATGTTTCTGGTGGGGTTTCAAACTGGGTTAAGTTTTTTTTATTTATTTAAATAATACCATTCATGCAAAATGTGGATAAAGAAAAGTGCTTTTTAATTTGCACAGAACATAACGTAGAAAACCCAACTATTTCAGTGTGTTTTAACACTGTGCCATTCTCTTCCTAATTGTGTAAAAAGTATCATTTATTCGCGTTCCTGAGCAGTCACTAATTCCAAGTAAAAGCTCTCCCTATTGCAGTTACTCTGCCTTTTCCTCTTTTATTAAAAATTTTTAGATACCAATTTTTTAATTCGACCCTTTGCACTCAAACGTCTTCATTATGGCAAAGCTTTAATTATTTTTAATAATGTAATGAAAACATTAGAATTTAATAAATTACTAGTTTGGTACCAGAGAATAAACTACAATGCAAAAGGGAGACAAAAATAATAAATTCAGTCGTTGTACAAAATTCGCTCCTTTACAGGTAAACTGAAACGATTTTTTTGATGAATTGAGTTAATAATGCTATCTTTCTTAAAATATAAGAAAACTTTTACACTTTCTTAAAAAAAAAACAGTTTTAAGGGCAAATGGCGCAAAATTTTACCGTCACAAAACTAAAAAAGGTTAGGTTGTTACGGGTGTTTACTAAATGTGATATTGTGTCTATACTATTATGTCACTAATTGTTCGTTGACGACTTCTCATGAAAATGTTAAGGAAAATGTAACGATTTGGATAACCACAGCAACAAATCAAAACGAAAAAGGAGTTTTATCGTTTTAATATTTGTATATTGTAACCATTTGTTTAGTTACAGTAGGTCATAGTACAATTTATTGGCTCAGAGTATCATGTAGATACTCAAATATTGCCAAAAAAGCGGTACATTTTTTTAATTCATATTTTTGTGTAAATTTATTTGATTTATTTTTTATCTAGAAACAGTTTACTTATAATAGTGTGAATTTAAGAAAATTTATATTTTGAAATTATTTCCCAAATTGTAACCGTCCCTGACCTTTTGAAGAAATCCCAATAACGTACATTAATTTGAATAAACCTAAAATGAGCGCTGGTTTATTAATTAGTTGGTACGCGTTCAGACTTGTTAAAATAAATAAAGATTATAACGAGCGACCTTTAGATGAAATTCCAACAAATACATTAGAATAAATGTGCCAGTACAACGTGCCTACCAAATAGCTTTAATATCACAGAGCCAAACTCGATATTACAGTAGAACGTCAATATGTTGTTTTCTTTCATGCCCGAAAGACTACCAGGAATGCAATTATTCTGTCGGATATCTATCAGCGTTGGCTGAAATGTCGTTTTTATTACAAAATGGCGAGGTGATGGCAGTTTTGTCAATATGTCATCTTAGGGGTTTTTCACTCACATTTTCGGCTAGGCCCGATCCGGTCATGCAGAATGAAACCCGAATATATGTGCTTCGGGACGGCTTTGCTGTTCAACAAAGTATTGCAGAATCGAATCTGCCGGCCGGCACAAACGTGTGATAAGACAAGATATTTTTTTATTTGTTCAAAACATGAGTATACACACAGAGGTATTCCATGAAGCACACCCAAACGAAGCACACCCAGACGAAGCACACCTAAAGTATTCCACTTAGCACACCCGTAGGTGGGCTTCAAATAAAAATTTAAAATAATTAATTTCCTATTCCACGAAGCACACCTACGAATATCACTCGCATAGTGCGGGGACTAAGAAATAAAAATGTCGATAGGAGAAAATATGTATTATTTAAAAGACTAACTAGTTTGTGAGACTTCACTATCCTTGTTTACGTTTGTTCCCGTTCAGTTACACCATAAGAAGAAGAAGAAGAAGACAAACTACCAGGATCCCAGAATCATGAAGAAGTATTTTCTACATTGCATACTGCATGATAATCGAAATGTGTATGGATTGATTATGAGATCCCTATTAAAATTATATAATACCTCCTTTATGGTTCTGGCCTCCTGGTAGTTGGTAGATAAATAAAAAATAAAAAAACCAATAAACCCGTGCCTAGTCAAATTATGCAATCACTCGTTACCCGTGGTCCCGGTGGGATATGATATGCTATTATTATGGATTTGTATTTTCTATCGATACGTTCAGAAGTCCAGGAAACAATTCCTAATGCTATGGAACCACGGGTAATTAAAATTACCCATGGACCCGGTAATGGGTCAACCCACCGGGACCATGGGTAACCACCCAATGTAAGTAAGACATTACACCCTTTTTTAATACACCATCACAAGGCATTACCGTTTTTATAAATCTTGTGTTTACTATATTGTTTGTTATTATACACTAACACTTGTGTCTCCTTCCGGCCAAGAACGTAATTAATAGATGGGTTAAAATTTCTACAACTTGGACCTGCCATGGGCTCCATTATTTTGTTTGAATAAATTGCACGAAAAACAGAAAACAATAACAAGACCGGTGGAAACGCTCGGCTAAATTCGGATTGGCTCGGAAATTCAGTGGCGGGCGCACGCGTTGACTATTAGCGCATCATGTATACGTCTTATCTATGGGATTTATATATGAACATTATGAAAATTACAAGTATTGTATCACATTATTATAATGAAACTGAAAGATGTTAGATATTTAAGTTAGTCTTTTAAATAATAAATATTTTCTCCTATCGACATTTTTATTTCTTAGTTTCGAAGTGATATTCGTAGGTGTTCGAAGCACACCTACGAATATCACTCGCATAGGGTGGGGACCCTATGCGAGTGATATTCGTAGGTGTGCTTCGTGGAATAGGAAATTAATTATTTTATTTTTTTATTTGAAGCCCACCTACGGGTGTGCTAAGTGGAATACTTTAGGTGTGCTTCGTCTGGGTGTGCTTCGTTTGGGTGTGCTTCATGGAATACCTCTACACACATATAGCATGCAAGATGTTACATCAAATTATAATTATGACAGTCATGTTTTGCCTGAACGGCATACAAATATAAAATGTCGGAGCTACACTGCATTAAGTGATTTTAAATTCGTCCACTACACACAGCAAATCTAGAGTGTGAGGCACCCTTTAAAAAATTAACCAAAACTTGAAAAAACGTGGACGTCTTTCGGCTGAAATGATGATGATGATGATATTAAAAAACGCCAATGCTAGTGTGTTTCAACATTTAATATCGGCAAACAAAATCTCTCTAACTCCTCCGTATGTAGGCTTGTTCCTAGGAGACATCAGTTTATCCTATGACCCGCTCTCAATGTCACTGCCATTTAAATTGACTTTGTTTTCAAACATGGAAATAAATGTGGAAATAACAATATATTACAGGTTTCTCAACAACACTTCTTCCCACCCCGGTGACATCATAAATTTATTGTGTGTGTAACGTTAGGTTTTTTGGTGCGAGATAGCCTTGTAAAACATTTCTAACATTATTACGATTAACGTAACGTACAGGAACTGTAACGTGGGGAGGGCCCCCCAAACGGGGTCTGAGCCCATTCGTCCCCTAAGATTTGCACCCTGTGCCCACTCGTCCCCTGGAACTTTTGAGGGGCCCATTCGTCCCCTGAAGAATATTTATTTTTATTCATTCTTCTAATATAAGAACATGTATATGTGTATACTGCAGCTTGGTAGTCCTCGTACAGTCGCGCAGAAAGGGTAAAATAAAAAATATAGTAATTCGGTAGATATCATGTTTACCTATCTAAATATATAAAAGAAGAAACTGACTGACTGACTGACTGACTGACTGACTGACTCATCTATCAACGCACAGCCCAAACCGCTGGGTCTACAGAATCCAAATTTGGCAAGTAGGTTCCTTATGTAGTCTAGGGGTGCGCTAAGAAAGGATTTTTCAAAATTCACCCCCTAAGGGGGTTAAACGGGGCTCCAAAGTTTGTATGGGGAAACAAGATTAGTTAGACTATTTTATTCGAAACTTCACAGGAGTGCTCCTATTGATAAATGAGTAGAAACGGGTTTCAGGATTTTTCAGAATTCAACCCCTAAGAGGGGGAAATGGGGTGGCAAATTATAAAAATCAATGCACAGCCCAAACTGCTGAGTCTAGAGATTCCAAATCTGGCACATAGGTTCTTTATGAGGTTTAGGGGTGCACTAAGAAAGGATTTTTCAAAACTCACCCCTAAGGGGGTTAAATGGGGCTCCAAAGTTTGTATGGGGAAACAAGATTAGTTAGACTATTTTATTCGAAACTTCACAGGAGTGCTTACTATTGATAAATGAGTAGAAACGGGTTGCAGGTTTTTTCAGAATTCAACCCCTAAGAGGGGGAAATGGGGTGGCAAATTATAAAAATCAATGCACAGCCCAAACCGCTGAGTCTAGAGATTCCAAATCTGGCACATAGGTTCTTTATGAGGTTTAGGGGTGCACTAAGGATTTTTCAAAATTCACCCTCTAAGGGGTTGAAACGGGGGTCCAAAGATTACAGGGGGAAATAAGATTAGTTGGACTACTTTATTCGAAACTTAACAGGAGTACTCCTATCGATAAATGAGTTAACATTTGTGTTTCAGATTTTTTCAGAAATCAACCCCTAAAGGGGGAAATGGGGTAACAAAGCCTGAAATTCAACATAGGTATTGTTTTTATGGTGTATTGGGTCGGGCTGTATTACAAAAACAACGATTTTAAGACTTAATGTGGCGGACCTGAAATACAATCATTCCCTGTTGGGGTGCGATGGGGTTGAAATGACTAAAAATCAATATGGGTGTCAATACCGGGATTATCAGGGGCGCTTATTACGAAAATGGCATTTATTTTGAGATCCAGAAGATGGCGGATTCGACTTCTACACAGGGTTATTGTTAATTTATTGTGATGATTGTGATAACGATGATGATGATTATGATAATGATGCTGATGATTATGATGATGATGATTGAGATTACGATGATAATGATTGTGATTACGATGATGACTGTGATAATGACGATTGTGATTAAGATGATAATGATTGTGATAACGATGATGGTGATTGTGATAGTGATTTTGATGGTGATGCTGATTGTGATAGTGATTGTGATAGTGACGGTGATTGTGCTGGTGATAGCGATGGTGATTGTGATTGTGACAGTGATGGTGATTGTGATAATGATGAAGATGATCGTGATTACGATGATAATGATTGTGATAACGAGGTTAGTGATTGTGATTGTGATGGCGATGGTACTTGTGATGGTGATGGTGATTGTGATGGTGATTGTGATGGTGATTGTGATGGTGATTGTGATGGTGATTGTGATGGTGATTGTGATGGTGATTGTGATGGTGATTGTGATGGTGATTGTGATGGTGATTGTGATGGTGATTGTGATGGTGATTGTGATGGTGATTGTGATGGTGTTTGTGATAGTGATTGTGATGGTGATTGTCATGGTGATTGTGTTGGTGATTGTGATGGTGATTGTGATGGTGATTGTGATGGTGATTGTGATAGTGATAGTGATGGTGACGGTAATGGTGATGGTGATTATTGTGGTGAAAATTATTGAGATTACGATGATAATGATTGTGATTACGATGATAATGATTGTGATGACGAGGATGGAGATTGTGATGATGATGATTGTGATTAGAACGATAGTGATTGTGATCATGATTGTGATTGTGATTGTGATTGTGATGGTGATTGTGATGGTGATTGTGATTGTGATGGTGTGTTATAGTGATGGTGATTGTGATTACGATGATAATGATTGTGATAACGTTGATGGTGATTATGATAGTGACTTTGATGGTAATTGTGATGGTGATGGTGATTGTGATAGTGATGGTGATTGTGATAATGATTGTGGTTGTGATAGTGATGGTGATTGTGAATTTGTGATCATGATAATTGTGATTAAGATGAAAATGATTGTGATTACGATGATAATGATTGTGATTACGATGATAATGATTGTGATGACGAGGATGGGGATTGTGATGATGATGATTGTGATTAGAATGATAATGATTGTGATCATTATTGTGATGGTGATTGTGATGGTGATTGTGATTGTGATTGTGATAGTAGTGGTGATTGTGATAATGATGAAGATGATCGTGATTACGATGATAATGATTGTGATAACGAGGTTAGTGATTGTGATAGTGATTGTGACGGTGATTGTGATTGAGATGGCGATGGTAATTGCGATGGTGATGGTGATGGGGTTGGTGATTGTGATGGTGATAGTGATGGTGATTGTGATAATGATTGTGGTTGTGATAGTGATGGCGATTGTGATTTTGTGATCATGATAATTGTGATAAAGATGAAAATGATTGAGATTACGATGATAATGATTGTGATTACGATGATAATGATTGTGATGACGAGGATGGAGATTGTGATGATGATGATTGTGATTAGAATGATATTGATTGTGATCATTATTGTGATGGTGATTGTGATGGTAATTGTGATGGTGATTGTGATGGTGATTGTGATAGTGATGGTGATTGTGATAATGATTGTGATTACGATGCTTATGATTGTGATAACGATGATGGTGATTATGATAGTGACTTTGATAGTAATTGTGATGTGACGGTGATTGTGATGGTGATAGCAATGGTGATGGGAATTGTGATGGTGATTGTGATGGTGACGGTGATTGTGATTGTGATAGCGATTGTGATAATGATGGTGGTTGTGATAGTGATGGTGATTATGATGGTGATTGTGATAATGATGGTGATTGTGATAATGATGGTTATTGTGATAATGATTGTGATAATGATGGTGGTTGTGATAGTGATGGTGGTTGTGATAATGATGGTGGTTGTCATAGTGATGGTTGCTATGATAGTGATGGTGATTGTGATGATTATGAAATTTGGCACATAGATAGTTTGTAACCTGGATTAACATGTTGGACACTATTTATCCCTTTAGTATGATTCAGTGCGACAGTTACCGATATGCACGCGGGCGAAGCCGCGGGCAACAGCTAGTTTCAAATAAGATTAAGTTTAATAAAATGCCTCTAGGCTCTAGGCATTAAGTCAGTCTTCAAAATAATTAATCAACTTTTGGTTTCTTGTACATTTGTAAATATTTAGCAAAATATATGATAACTATAATATCTTTATGCAGTAAAATAAAACTGTAACTATTTAAATAAAATCCCAGTAATAACTGAATTTTAGATTAATTTACATCCAGTGTACAAACAAATAACCAAATATCAATACCAATATAACAAAAATAACAATTAATTGTTACTACTTTGTTGGATCTTTGCTCATCTTTTGAGGGTAGATGATTTATGTTTTGTCATCTGCTTTTTACGACTACCGTCGTTTTGAATCGTGGCCGAGACTCGTGCAACCTCCGCGCGATGCGGTGGAGCTAGTTGGCTTGCGTGATCAGACAGTATCGGTCACGTCTCATCTTTTTTGAGAAACTATTCCGTGAATAAGTCAAGTTGAACTCATTTTCTACACTGCCGTGCAGTATTTATTGTGTGAGACGTTCTCGCAGTGCTGTGCCAATTTAGATGGTGTTTTGGAACGTTCTGTGCCCTCGCTCGCCTCCGCTTTCGATACCAGGACCCCTTGCCGTGCAAGGCTCTCGTGAAGAAACGTACGTGTGGAAGTTTGAGGTAGGTGGCATACTGGATTATCTACCTACTTACGCGAGCAAAGATCCACTTTCTAAACTTTACCTAAATAGGTTGATACAGCAATTTTTTTATTAATTAATGGTCCTTCAAAAAAAACCCAATTTCTTACCAGCCTTCTACAGTCATACTCAACATTTTTGGCCATTCGAGCCGGATATAATTAACTTATTATACTATTTCATTGCATATTTAAAATCTAAAAATGTCGCAATCAGAAGTAACTGCTCCGATTGCTCCAATTCCTACTAAAAAGGAATTAGAAACTATTCGTAACATAAACAAATGTCTTGCTAAAAAGCAACGTATTTATTCTCAATTGCAACAAGTGTTTGATTTATCCAATAAAATTGAGAACCATCCTTCCCTCAAGGAAATGTTCCTATTGCGTGCCTCAGAGATAACATCACTACGTGAATCATTCGAAAGTATTTGTATGGAAATATATGAAATGCGATTAATTTTAACGCCTGAAGCTCAGTTCTCAGATAGCGATTTGGTTAGCTTCGATGACTTGTTCTTTCGCGTCAAGTTGTGTGCTTCGAAGCACACAACCAAAATGGCGGACGTTCCACCATGCAGTCACGTAGACACGAAAGATAAAAATGGCGACATTCGGCCACGTTTACCGAAGCTCGAGTTGTTTACATTTGATGGGAATATTGAGAACTTCACCACGTTTTATGAAACATTTTGCTCTTTGGTGCACAATCAAACGAGTATTTCAAGCATAGATAAATTTCATTATTTATTGTCATGCACAAAAGGGTCCGCACTTAGCATTGTAAAAAGTGTGCCGATTACTTCAAGTAATTACGACGTAGTGTGGCAGTCCTTACTTGATAAATATCAAGATAATAGGATGCTCGTAGGTAAATACCTAGATAAAATGCTCAACTTTCCCGCGCTCAAATCGGAATCTCCAGTCAATTTAAATCATTTTATTGAGACATTCGATCATTCTTATCGCGCTATAAATGCTTTAAATATCGAGCAGTTATCTAGCTATGTACTGTGCCATATAGCATTGAGGGGATTAGACCCCAACACAAGAAAAACATTCGAACAAAGTATCGATCAAAAAACCATACCTACCTATGATCAGTTGATGTCCCATGTTCATAATCAAATAAAAATATTGGAACATTCTCAATCTCATTCTAGTTCTACTGTTCCGCAAGGTAGGAATCCTACTCTGAACACATGCAATAAAAAGTCGAGTGAAACCATTAATAGGAAGGCATTTTCTTCGCAGACGCAATCTAACAATAAGCCGAAAAGTTTTGATTGTTTACATTGTGGTCAAAATCATATGATTTTTCGTTGTGTACAATTCCGTGAATTGACTCCTGCGCAACGAGTCAGCCGTGCTGACCAGTTGAAATTGTGCCACAACTGCCTCAAGCAAAGCCACTCGTCTTCCGATTGCCAAAGCGAATTTAAATGTTTTACGTGTAATCAGCGTCACCATGCATTACTGCATCTTGACTCTAAAAGCAGTCCTGCTACGCGATCCATTCCTGCGCATAATAACAACGCAGAGCCGACAGCTGTGGGTACGCACACAATGCACGCTAAAACATCGCACTCGTCCAGCGGTAACAATATAAAGAGTTATATGGTCCTACTAGGTACGGCTATAGTTAATGTTATAGATTCGTTTGGTAATCCGCAAGCTTGTCGCGTACTTATCGACTCAGGCGCTCAATCGAATTTTATTACTTTGAATTGTTTAGAACGGCTAGGGTTGTCGCGTCAAAAATGTCCGTTTAATATTTTTGGTTTAGCCGGAAGTAGTGTCAAAAACTTTGGCATGACTTCGTGCACTATTAAGCCAAGACATTGCGATAACCCATCGTTTAATATCGATGCTATAATTTTACAACAGATCACTTCCCTGCCTACGATGGAAATTTCCGAAGAAGTTTCTATGCACTACAAAAACCTTTTGTTAGCAGATCCCTACTTCTATAAAAAATCTTCTGTAGATATTATTCTTGCAGGTGACATATTCCCTGACATTTATGACGGTAATAAAATTATTGTCGGCCCTACACTACCCACTGCACTCAGTAGTGTTTTCGGGTTCGTATTGTGTGGGAAAGTTGAAGTACCGTGTACTTCCGATGATGTCACTAATATTGCAACGTCTTGCAATTTCGTGTCGTACACTAGTGATAGTGACACCATCAACAATCAATTGAAATCATTTTGGGAAATAGAGGAGTCACCGTGTGACAACCCTATCAGCCCAGATGACAAGCTTGCCGAGGAGATATACTCTGAGCGTCATTATAGGGACGACAGTGGTAGGTATGTTTCGCCTATCCTTATGGACCCGAAGTGCGCCGCCCTCGGCGAGTCTTATAACCACGCCGTGCGTAGGTTACACCACCTGGAGCGACGTTTCGCTCGATTGCCCGACTTACGTTCACCCTACGTAGATTTCATGCGCGAGTATGAACAGTTAGGCCATATGAAACCGTATGTAGGTACAGAACCGAGTAGGTATATCATACCACACCACTGTGTGGTGAAGGCATCCAGTACCACCACGCCTCTGCGAGTGGTATTTGATGGCTCAGCGGCTACTTCAAGCGGTGTGTCACTTAATGACACATTACTTACAGGCAGAAAACTCCATCATGACATTTTGAAAATTATTTTCAATTTTCGTTTGTATGACGTTTGTTTTACCGCTGACATAGCTAAATTCTATAGGAATGTCCTAATTCATCCTGCTGAGCGTACCTATCAGCACATTCTTTGGAGGGAATCGCCTTCGCATGAAATAAAAACCTACGAACTTCTTACAAATACCTACGGGTTGCGATCGTCTGGTTTTATCGCTGTTCGCTCGTTGCAACAGCTGGCGAGTGATGAGGGCAAGCGATATCCTCAAGCTGCTGATATCCTCATGCAAGGATGTTTTGTTGATGACGTTTTGTGGTCAACACAGAACCTCTCAGACGCCTGTACGTTACAGGACGAGCTCGTAGCTCTGTTGAAGTTAGGCTGTTTTGATCTTCGTAAATGGGCGAGTAATTCCCCTGAATTACTGTCTAGAATCGGTGCCGATCAGGCAGTGGCCATAAACTTCAGTGATGATGACACCGTGTGCTCATCGCTGAAGGTTTTAGGTCTTAAGTGGCTGCCGACCGTCGATTGTTTCTCTTTCGATTATAACATGACAGATAGCACCTACACAAAACGGTCAGTGCTAAAACTGCTTGCTAGCATTTTTGATCCGGTTGGTTTTTTATCTCCATGTACATTTCTAGCTAAATGCATAATGCAAGATTTGTGGAAGCTCAGTCTCGGTTGGGATGACCCACTTCCGGTTGATTTGCGTGACAAGTGGTCGGTCTTCATCGCGTCATTGTCAAGTCTGTCATCAATAACAATCGAACGACATATGTTAATACCTAAATTCTGCGGCGTACATTTAATTGCTTTTTGTGACGCATCGACCCGTGGTTATGCGGCATGCATATATGTACGTAGTGTTGACCCAAACAATAAAGTGAAAACTAGATTGCTTATCAGTAAAAGTAAAGTCGCGCCGATCAAGCCACTGTCGATACCTAGACTCGAGCTTATGGCTGCTGTATTGTTGTCAAAACTGGTTTTGTTCGTTCAACAAAATATTAAAAACCTAAACTTTCAAGTAACTGCGTTGACGGACTCCAGTGTCGCACTCGCATGGTTACTGACCCCTCCCTACAAACTTAAAACTTTTGTTTCAAGTCGTGTCTCTCAAGTAGTGGAGGTGGTTCCGTCGAACAGCTGGTATCACGTGCGGAGCGAAAACAACGCCGCTGACGTTTGTTCGCGCGGCGCCATGCCCACTCAGCTCGTAGCTGATTATGAACTCTGGCTGCATGGTCCCGCATGGCTATCTGATGACGTTCATCAATGGCCAATCAGTACTTTTTACGTCACTGAAAAGACTGACATTTTAGAACTAAAGACAAACGTTGATACATTTTCCTGTGCATCTCAAAATGTACCTAACGATTTTTCAGAAACGTTTTTTGAAAAATACTCTTCGTTCAACAGGTTGCAACGTATCGTCGCTTGGTGTTTGCGATTTGCTAAAAATTGTAGGTTACCTAAGAACGAGCGTTCTGTTGGTCCGATCTCAACTCACGAGTTGAATGCGTCCCATGACGTTATTATAAAATGTACACAAGATACCTACTTTAGTAGCGAAATCACTCAAATAAAAAACAATAAATTTGTTTCGTCACTCAGGAAACTATCACCCTTCGTCGATGCCCATGGTTTCCTCAGGGTGGGGGGTAGAATCTCGCTGGCAGACTTACCCTACAATAGCAGGCACCCCTTGTTGCTACCTAAAAAATGTCACATAACAACTTTAATAATAAAACATTTTCACAATGTGTACCTACATGTAGGACCTCGTTCATTACAAGGAATTTTGTGCAAACGATATTGGATCGTATCCGCTCGCAGTATGATTCGTAGTGTGTTGTCTAAATGCATCGCATGTTTTAAATGCAACCCTACTTCAATACAACCGTACATGGGTACGTTACCCGCTGAAAGATTAAAACCTAATAAGGTTTTTGATCATGTCGGTTGCGATTTAGGTGGGCCGTTTCACATAAAAGCGAGTTTGAATCGTAATGCAAAAATTCTAAAGTGCTACATGTGCCTGTTTGTTTGCTTTTCCACAAAGGCTGTACACATTGAGGTCCTCAGCGACTTATCAGCTGATTGTTTTCTAGCAACTCTTGACCGGTTCGTAGCGCGACGCGGTCTGTGCTCGTGCCTACATTCCGATAACGGCACGAACTTTGTCGCCGCTGCGAAACAATTGAAAGAAGTTTGCAATTTTTTTAATGAAAATGACGTTTTAATCGCCGACGGTTGCGCAACTCGTTCTATTGAATGGAAAAATATTCCTCCTACGGCAGCTTCGATGGGCGGACTGTGGGAAGCCGGTATCAAGTCGGCCAAGCGCCATCTCCTCCGTGCAGTAGGTGACAAGGCACTTACATTTGAAGAGCTCACCACTGTCTTCTGTAAAATCGAAGCCGTAATGAACTCGCGTCCTTTGTGCCCGTTATCTAACAATCCTGATGAATTCGAATTTTTATCGCCTGGACACTTTTTAGTAGGTCAAAGCTTACTCGCCGTGCCCGAGTACGGTCTTCAAGACGTAGCTACGAACCGACTGTCACGTTGGCAGTGTTTGCAGAAAATCTCCCAAACGTTTTGGAAGAAGTGGTCTGACGACTACCTGCATACTTTGCAGCAGAGAGCAAAGTGGTTCACCTCGCCTCCTAATATTAAAATCGGTGATCTAGTTCTCATCAAATCTGAACTGATTCGTCCGCTAAACTGGGTTCGGGCCAGAGTGGAGCGTCTCCATGAAGGTCCAGATAAAATCATCCGCGTCGTTACTCTGAGAACGCAAAAGGGAATCACTAAAAGACCTGTTAATAAGGTTTGCCCTTTTCCATATTCTAATTAAATATTCACAAAACTTGTAGCTTAGATGTTAATTATTATTTTTTCTTAATTTTAATTTTTCGTTTATACTTTCTTATTCTTGCCGTTTCAAGGCAATTTTCCTACTGCCTACCAGTTGCAATAGCAATATTATTTTATATTTTTAACTGAAATTATCATGATAATTTCGGTGGGGGGTATGTTGGATCTTTGCTCATCTTTTGAGGGTAGATGATTTATGTTTTGTCATCTGCTTTTTACGACTACCGTCGTTTTGAATCGTGGCCGAGACTCGTGCAACCTCCGCGCGATGCGGTGGAGCTAGTTGGCTTGCGTGATCAGACAGTATCGGTCACGTCTCATCTTTTTTGAGAAACTATTCCGTGAATAAGTCAAGTTGAACTCATTTTCTACACTGCCGTGCAGTATTTATTGTGTGAGACGTTCTCGCAGTGCTGTGCCAATTTAGATGGTGTTTTGGAACGTTCTGTGCCCTCGCTCGCCTCCGCTTTCGATACCAGGACCCCTTGCTGTGCAAGGCTCTCGTGAAGAAACGTACGTGTGGAAGTTTGAGGTAGGTGGCATACTGGATTATCTACCTACTTACGCGAGCAAAGATCCACTTTCTAAACTTTACCTAAATAGGTTGATACAGCAATTTTTTTATTAATTAATGGTCCTTCAAAAAAAACCCAATTTCTTACCAGCCTTCTACAGTCATACTCAACATACTTTGTACAGTCAAAGAGATCTACAAAATAATGCAATAGCACAATAACTTTGTATAAAAGTAATATAAAAAGTAAAATCAGTCTTTATCAACTATGTAAAACCAAC
Source organism: Xestia xanthographa (assembly GCA_905147715.2). Classification (NCBI taxonomy): domain Eukaryota; kingdom Metazoa; phylum Arthropoda; class Insecta; order Lepidoptera; family Noctuidae; genus Xestia; species Xestia xanthographa. The sequence goes on from LR990649.1 coordinate 31,154,134, forward strand.
ATTTTTACTAACTACAAATACACATGCAAAATCACAATGTCCTAGAAACTAACAAAATACAACTCTTTTACAAAAATCAGCCTTGATTGACCATCATATAAATCAACATTAAATATAAAATATGCAAAAAAATAGTCACAACACATATATAGTCAGAGAGCAGCGGTGGCCCAGTGGTGGCGGCCGCGACTTACGAACAGTAAATCGTGGGTTCGAACCCAGGCAGGCGCATTACTTTGTGTAATTTATTTCATCACCACTGCTATTAAAACGGTGAAGGAAAACATCGTGAGGAAATCGGCATGTCCTAGAACCACAAAATTCGAAGACATGTGACATCTACCAATCCGCACTGGGCCCGCGTGGTGGGTTATAGCCCATTCCCTCTCTAAGAGAGGAGGCCTGTGTCCCAGCAGTGGGAACATTAATAGGCTGATGATGATGATGATGATATATAGTCAGTCAGAACACATATCAACAGTAAATAATCACTTCTTATTTTTTTTGTGTATTTACCAACTACATTCATGCAAATTCATAATAACTTAAATCTAAAAAATTATAACAGTACAAAAAAAATACTAAAATCACAATAATTATTGAAGACTAGATAAATCAACATCCGATAGTGGATAGCGACTTGGTCCACGAAGTGGGACAAGTTGGTCGTGGTGTCTACGCCATTCCACCCCTTCCCCTATGTTTATTTTACAAGAAACTGGGCCAGTTACCTCTGATACGTAACCCTTAAAATATTTTTTTTTTTGTATATTAACCAACTACATGCAAAATCATTCCGACCAATCATGCGTAATAACTTACATCTAATAAATTATAACTAGAAGTACCTACATAAAAATTGGCTATAATCACCGTATTTTTTGTATATTTACCAACTACATGCAAAATCATAATAACTTAAATCTAACAAACTATAACTACAATAACAAAAAATGACTAAAATCACAATATTTATTTAAGATTAAACAAATCAACATTATTTTAGTATAAAGTTTTATACTAAAATCTTATATTTGTTTTTTCATTTTAAATTTAAAAAAAAATCTATAATAAATAGTGAAGTATAAATTCTATAATTCTGTGAATTACCATCAATAATAATACTAATCATATTCCAGGATTCAAATGAGATAATTCGATTCAATTATGTTAAAAATAATATTATTATATTAACAGTATTGTTTATTTCGTTAGGCGAACTTCATTTAATAAAAGACCAAAGATACATTGAACAGTCTCGTATTCGCAGTCACTTTCAAGAACCATAACATACAAACAAAACACCTTATCTATTTTGTAACCCGTTTTTTTTAAAAAGCCATTCGTGAGACGAGAGACAATATTACATCGTAAGCCTATCGTCAGGTTATATTATCATGACGGATTATTATTGATGATAGCTCTTTTTTCAATGATCTGTGATGATTTATTAAATTAATTCCGTTAATAAACTGTTCACAAGTGTACTATGTTAACCGTTTCTTATGTAAAATATAGCTAATTTTATCTCAGTGTAGTGTCGAATCTTTAACTTATATTGTATATATATTAGAGGGGACGAATGGGTACCTTAATTTTTTTTTTCTTTTTTAAATATTAATTGGTCCCGTACCAGGAGACCAATGGGCACCTATATAGGGGCCGAATCCACAACTTTTATGCTGGGGGACGAATTTTAGGGGACGAATGGGCTCTGACCCCCCAAACATGACGATGTCCCATAATGTTTTATGTGTGTGAGGGGATTATAGGTTTTCCAAGACGTTGATATTGATAACTGATCAACATAATTAAAATGTAGAAATGTAGGTAGTCACAATAACCTGTAAAATTCCATTAAGTTCGGATTACTTTCCAGTTACCTACCCCTATTTTGTCGACATGTTGTCTGGATTAATGCTGAATTGATCTCAAATAAACGGTTTAATTCGGATCCTTTTGAACGTATGGTCCAATTACCGCATCCAACTTAGCAATAAGTTGAAAATAAAGTCGAGCTCATTTTGTTCCCGCCGTCCCGCCTCGTCGCCTGTTCCCACAGGAGCGCGGGGGCGAGGCGCAGGGGGCGGGGGGCGTAAAGCAGGTATCTTCCCAATTAGTTCCATGTGTAATATTCTTTCAACAAACACAAAAAGGTTACGAATTCTAATTGAGCTCGATTTTATTCAGAACATCCCGTTAATAACGCTCATTTATTTCATTGAGGAATTACAATAACCTCGCGAATCGAATCGGAATGACAATAGGGTCGCGAATAATTATCAGGCTTGCTAAGTTGACTCGCACACTAATTACCTTACTTTAACAATGCCTTTGAAACAGTTCTACAGTTTGTAAAACTATACGTATGCCTCCCAATTACTATTACAGTCAGTCCTCCTTGTTGTGCATACTTATATCGTTAGTGTTGGACCGCTCGCTGCCGCTATTTACCTTGGGTTTGATCCATAAATTTATCAAAGCCTAATTGGGTAGTTTTATAAACAAGAAACAAAACTTTGAATTTAAAAGTGAAGCTGCATGTAGTAATGGACGAAGTGATAAATGAGGGCAATATACATAATGCATTATGATATGAAATAAATCCGTCCCACCCTTCTGCTCCCCCCCCCCCTCCCCCCTAACTCAAAAGCTGGCGACGCCCTTGATTGCGAGCCACCTACAGACTATCATTCAGATAATATCAGCATTTACCAATTACGACCAAATTCGTAATTAGTATCTCTTATAATTGTTTTTGCTGTTCTCTTTTTATTTAATTTTGTTTTATTTTTTGTCTTGTTTCTTTTCTTTCATTACGATCATAATATTATGTGCTATATTAGTATGTAAGGTATATTATTTTATCATATGTATGTTAGTATGTATCAAATAATAGCATGTAGAATTGAACAAGTCGCTAGACACGTGTGTCATCCCTTTACGCGGCCTAGTAGCAAGAACAGTATACTGTCTACGTAAATGAGTCTAAGTTAACCCGTAACTTTGCTCAGAAGCTTATTTCACCCTAAATAAAATTATATGTAACAACAGGTAGCTAATGAAAATGTGTGGCGTCCCTCAGGGTCCTGTATTATGACCGGAGTCCTCGCAAATGTACGCAAAACTTTTTACACCTCTTTTAATTCCTAAATTATGAAATACGGCCTAACCTTTACTTTGCGTAAATGTGGGTTTGTTTCTCGTATAGCTGATATAATATTTTGTATAATTTCCGGACTACAAAAACAAAAACCTGTACAATTAAACCGTTTTTTAGGGCAAGAGAAAATAAAAAAAAAACAACCTCTGGAACCACTGTGCCTAACCCGAGTTTTAATTATACAAGGTGTTAAAGTAGTCGCGTGCCATAGCTTCGGGGCGAGTTCAGTATCGCTAAAGGAACCCGTAAAAAATAAAAATAAAATACCTTAAAATTAGGGTGTTAGTGTGAACACCGTTATCCTTGAAACCAGTGGTTTGATTTCATTAGTAGAACCTAAAACCATTGAAAAAAGCATCCTTTTTTTTTTAAAGAAAATCCACTATTTTCCTCAAGATCTTTTCATCCTAATGCGCTAGGAAACATCTGACCGCCGAACGGCCAGGCACTTGGGGTCAACGACCGCGCCGCAGTCAGCTGTCGCTAGAGCGAGCCACGCGCCGAGCCGTTTGTTTCTCGCGCGTAAATTGAGTGTACGACACGTTCGATAGTAGGTAAGTAATTAAAGCATTTTAACAAATAAAATAATTTTAATTCTAAACGATTGCTATTTTAAGTTAGTAGACCGTACTAAATAAGGTTGATCTTGAAAATTTATTTTTATTTTTATTTTTTAATTTTTCCTGGGTTCCTTTAACGATACTGAATCTACCCCTAAGCTATGGCACGCGACTACTTTAACACGCTGTATAATTATATTTCCTAGCAAGTTTTGACGTCTATACGGTTCGGTAAGTATGGTTTACAAAATAATTCTGCTAGAAAAACAATCATAGTGTGCTTTCGTACGTATCAATAATTATGAGCATTCAATAAATAAATCAATACAGGGTGTAAACGGACCCTTCGCAAATCCGTCAATCAAGTATTTGGTACATCAAACTAGGTAGAGTAAGTTCGGGTAATATGGCATGCTTTAAGCTTTTTGAAAATAAATTCCGAGACTTATGAGATCAAACAGTTTTTATTGCTTAAATCAGTTCTTTGAACTTAATAGTAATCAAAAATTACAAATTACAAATACACAATATATAAATACATTTACGGTGTCTTTGCGAAATTAGCTTTCATAGAGCGATATTGTCCTTTAAAGAAAGAAAAAAAAAATGGAGATTTCGGGTGGCCAATATGGACTACCAGGCCTAGTGACTCACTTCCTAGTGAGCCATAATGACGTTTTTGATTAATAAAACATTTAACTTTAAAAGTAGTGAATAATGTGCTTCAAAAATGTCACCACACTATACACTAAAGTTTACCTATAAAACTATGCACTATTAAAATTAAAAACAAAAACGTTTATTTAACGAAATATGATTAGTAAAACAAACCAAAAAATAACATCAAATTCGATAATTTTCGATCGTCCCACGCACAGAACACATGCGCACTCGCCGCAACACAGGGATCTGAATCTTAAATCATGTATGAAATCTGATCTGAAGACAAGGCCGTGACAATATGACAGATACTTACGCCACTAGTGTTGGTTAGTTTCAGAGAAAAATATACAGGCCATATTGGCCGGCTAGGCCATATTGGCCGGCTAGGCCATATACATTATAATACCCGAAAATTATTTCTGGGAAACGCCTTTTTTTGCAGTAAAATATCACTTTTACGGTAGGACTCAATGTTACATACTCAAAACATTGTGCTTGCTGACGGAAGCATTCAATCGTGCGGGGGTCGTGAGGAATTTTAAGTAAAGATTAACGTTCAAAACATGTACCTACCTATTTAAACATGTGGGTGTGAAAAAGTTGAATTTTGACCCCCAATATCTCCTTATTTAAGGTTTCCTGATATTATAGTCTGGAACAAACAAAATATCGCAATGACGAGGAGAACCAGTGTGTTTCGGTTTCGTTTAAGGGTACTTTTACACCCATTATGAATGATTTTTTTCGTAGACCGTTTTCTTTAACATAAACGACGAAACGATTTGTAGCCCGAATTGAATATTTTCCAAAGAAATTAGAAAAACCTGGGGGCCTAAAATGGCTGCTTTATCAGAATCATAATATGAATCACGCTTATATAATGATTCCGATAAAGCAGCTATTTTAGGCCCTCAGTTCCAGGGAATGTGACAATAATGAAGTAGGTAGTACAAATAAGGCAGCGTGCCAGGTTATCGAACATTTCGTAAAATTTAGTACTTCGTAAAATTTATAATAAAATTTCGTAGGTAGTGTGGCCGGAGCCGGCTATTCATTTGACGTGATAGCCTATTTTAATTTAAAACGGAAATATGACAATAATATTAAGATACGCAGGCCTTCAAGATACAATGGTTTAATCGATTTTGGTCTTTACTCGATTGAATGACTATTATTTTCATGAAAAAGTCATTCAATCGAGTTACATGAACTTGGAGGGTTGTACTCGTATTGATGATTATAATTCTGTAACTACATACGTCTTACAGCCGCGAATCATATTTTAATCAACATACAACCTAGCATTGGCCTGAAAATTGAAAAAACGTAAGAAAATTCGCGGGTTACCCTGGAGCATCAGCCTAAAACATCAATTTATTTATGTATTTATTTTGTGTCCCCTCGGCATTCCTGAAAGCGCTCTATGCCTTTGAGGCAAACATCGCCATTGCCAACTGCACTACTATTTATTTCGGCTTTCCTCTTTAACACTTCCTTTATGTGAGCATTTTATATTTGTTGAAATATTTCGAATTGCCATATTTACGATCGAATTCTCTGAAAGCTTATTTGAAAATGTATTAATTCATACGTGCAATTGGCATAGTAGAAGCAGCTAACAATGAATCTGACTTCAATCACCAAAAATATTTTTGACATAATATTCGGTATCACTGAGTCATTACAATTAGTCAAACTGGTAGGTATTTTATTTTCAATTGTTCTGCGCAATAATTCATTAAATCTCATTCCCAGAACAAAGAACCTTTCTCATTCTTCCAGATTATTGTTAAACGAAATAAAAACAGACTTTAATAAGCCAACAGACAAACGAATTAAATTTCAAGAAGAAAGAGCTCTATAATTCACCGACTTTATGCTTAATCTTTTTGAAATTAAGTCTTTCCTAGACTGTGTGTTATAGACGTCTATGCGCACGGTGTCATCTTTATAGGCGTGCCCTCGGGGAGGCTCCTTATTACGGAGTCACGTGATCTCGTCCTCCCGCCACATGCGATGCGCTTTCATTCCGTCGAGAAACCAGCTCTTTGTTAACTTTATGACCATATAATAGCAAGATACAGAAAGTCCAGTGAGTTTTATGGGATACCAATTATTGTAAAATGAACGAACGATGCGCCGCATGTTGCTAGCAACACTACTAAAAACAGCTCACTGTCAGTCACATTGTTTTTATAGACAAGTATTAAACCAAGTGGCTGCGGCCCTCGTCATTTCTTGCTTCTATCATAATACTACTACTAGCAAAATGCCCTTTTTCGTAATCGTCGACATTTATAGTCCAAATAAAGGCTTCTGCATCTTATTTCCCTGTGGCGTCGCTCAAGTTTAATAAACAAGCCGCTATATCTACCCTCTGTTTAGTATAATTTTGAACATAATGGAACGGCTTGCGATATGAAAAGATTCCACGTTATGGTAAATCTAGAGGCACGACAGAGTCAGCCAAGTTTGGCGAAAACTACCGTTCAAGCTTTTGTTGAGGCAAATAGTCAACTTTTGAACCCCCATTTTCTTTGTTATTCATAGCAGGACTAATCGGGCTAACTTTTTGATCTCACGATAAAAGAAGCTATAAATTGATTACAAAGTTTCCTGATTACATTGAATACAAGCGGTCTGATTATAATTAATCAACAATCCATCAACCTAGACTGGCATATAACTTTAACAAAGGCGGTACTTTTGATGATCTCTCACTCACGAACAAGAATCGTGAAACTTGGCTTGATTTTTTGACGTAAAATGTTTTTACGTCTTATTCTATTATACTGTGTACCGAAATTATTTTGTTATGATTTGGATTGTTCGGGGTTAAGAACAGCACTGTGTCGTATTTGTTGGAGTTATGATTTTGTAAGCTCTTTGTTGTGTAGAAATATACGACATTCGGAATAAAATTATGTCTGTTACAATAATATACTTACAAATTACAAAAATGACTTGACATTGTGGTAGAGGTAAAAATTAACGAAATATCTTAAAAACAGATTTTTGGGAGAAAAATCTTTACTGGTATTGTCTCCATAGTGTTTTTCTCTTAGTTTTTGTAGCTTTTTGCCCTCGGTTTCGCCAGCTTACCCAGGTAAATCATAAAATCCGTGGAGTTGTTAAAGGCTATCCCTCAAATGGCTTAGTATAATCCTCCGTTACGCCTAAAATACTGCAGCATTAATTTTGAAATAAATATATGGTAAAGTTGAGGATAAATGCTAAGTATCATGTGTAATAAAAACACGATTCCATAAACTTTTCTTGATGGAAAAACTAAATCCAAAATTACCTCCAAATCGAACAATAAACCGCTGGTATTAAAAAGTACTTCAAATTAGATCATGAAACTTTGCATACTAACTGAACTAACTATAAAGCAGGTCTTATGTGTTTTATTTTTTAGTCCAATCAATAGATTTTTTGTAAATCGCAAAAAACTACTCATTTCGCACTATTTGGCCGCAGTGACTGACGTAACAACCGCTTTGTAGTGCAAGCTGATTAGAACTTTATTCTAACAGTATTTCAAACGAAGTTTGAACCACCACAAATAGAGTTGCTAATTTTAGGGTTAGAAGGGCCTTAAGGCTGATGCTCAAGGGTAGCCACAAGCTCACGTGTGATGATGTCGGCAGTGACTCGGCTCGCTGGTTGCAGGTGGTGCTGGAGGCGCGCAAGGTGTGCGGCCGGCGCCTGTACGTGTTCCGCGGGCTGGTGGAGCGCGCCTACCAGCCCGTCTACTTGCTGGTCGACACCGCCATCGAGGTGGGTACATTATGAACAGTTAAAAGAAAAAAGTGTGGTCAGTCTTTTATGGACAATCCACACCGAGATGTAGACTGTTACTTGAATTATCGTGTCACAAAATGTTGAGCTACAAAAATACATCGGTGTGGATGTACCATTACACAACGCTCTGTGAAGTAGATAGCCTGAAATCAATGGGCAGGGGTAACCTGGGGTTAGGAGAAGATAGCAGATCAAAGATAATTATAATGGAGCGCTGGTGGACTCATTATAATAGTTACGTAAAATTGTAGCGATAACGGACGTAGAAAGTCTTAAAATGAATTGAAATAGTGAGTACTGAATTTAAAAGTGACTTACAAGTTATAACAAAAAATAAAAGTGTCGAGGATGTGCTGTGTAAGGCGTCCAAGTTTGTAAGTGTTCAATATTCGCCATCAAACTTGTGGGCCTCTAGGCCTTCACAACTTTTATTATGAAGGACTTACATCAGCACTGCTCGCACGAGTCGACGCAATCAAAAATATGTGGCAAGTTTGTCGATCAGTACAACTTTTACAAGAATACATAATGGCGTTGTAGAAAGCATGAAGATCGATCCCTCGGGCACCGCCATAGCTTGGCGCCGCGAGTATTCGGGAGACGACGATGTACATTATGTACCTATTGATATGCTGTGGAGCAAGTTTTACGTCATAACCGCTGAAAGAAATTGATACCAGCAGTTTACTAACTTAAATTAATCTGCGTCCGGGACACCGCCGCGGCGCCGCGCCATCGCGCCGGGCCGCAAACTTCTACCGAACGGAATATAAAATAGCCTTCAACAACTTGCGCCTAGCCCTGCCAGCCGACTATCTGCGGGTTTTATACTCAATAATTAATTATTCTCCTAAAACATTGTGGATATCAACGACACTGATTTGAATTTGTTAATTAAACGCTATCGCTTCAGACAACGGAACGAGCGCCTGTTGATGAACCCGAACGAAGATTATTTTGATTACAAACAGGAGATAAATGAATAATAAACTAGTACGTTTGTAGCGTCCTCATTAATTATTTATTAATATTATAGGTATTACTTTAGTGAAATTAGTATGTAAGTATTTTAAGTTAACTGTTAAGTACCGTTAGCTTTAGGTTGTCACGGCAAGCCCGCAGATCTTTTATTGCAGGTTGTTTTGTTCCGTGGCTATGCAAGGATAACAATAGTTTATGGTAGGGCCTTGCCCAATTTGCTTATCGTTTATATAAGAATTTAGAGTAATACCCGTTGATATTTTTGTTGAGATGCCGACGGTTCTGTTTGTAATGTGTTTATTGTTTCACTATGCTATTTTTATTATGTTACTTAGCTGTAGAAACCTTTGTACAGTTTTTAGTTTGTAACGTGCCGCTCCGACCGTAACCCAAGTTTTCGATAATTGCTCAAATGTAAAATTAATCATTAAATTTTCGTCTCCGGGTTCGGTCGGTCGGTATTCTTGCTTCTTGTAATTTATTTTAATAAACATACTCCATCACTAAGTAAATCAAGTACTTATTTTACGATTTCCATAACGCCGACACTAGTTAACCGACCTACGTGCGCGAAAAGTTCATTAGATATGGCAGATAATGCTTTGTCTGCGACAGGTCCAAGTTCTTTTATAGCACGTGTGATTAGCTACAGGAAACTATTTAGGCGATGAAGCAAGTTTTTTGCTCAATTATAACAAATAACTAACCAGTCACAAAAGAAATGAGTAGTACAAAATTAGCCAATATATAACGAATATCATTACGCTATTGTAAGCATCATACGTTATGAAACACATTAGAAGCAACAAGAAGAATTAGTTGGCAGATATGCTGATTAGTTACGATTCGGTACATTTTGAGTGCTTTACATTATAATCTGCCAAATATATATACTTGCTCGTATAATGGCCACGCACAGTCGCACACCAAACGACGGGTCTGTTGGCAAACAAACAGAAATTATATCTCGTTTCAATTGAACCTGTCATTATCGTATTGAATAACTCGCAACCATCAAACTTTTCACCGGCCGTTGAATAAAGAGAATATATCAAAAAGTTGTGAGCAAATATTGAGTCGACAAAAATGTGTTTCGTGTTCTTTTCCTGAAAATTCAGATTTAACATGTTACCGTGTGGTTGAGCCCGCAAACGAGGTCAGGTGCCATTCAAGTCGCCAGATTAAAACATAATCTTGGAACTAGCGCTCCACAGCCGCCGCCGCCCGACCTCTCCGCTCCGCCCAGATCCGCTCCACCCAGATCCGCTCCGCTCTGCCTAGCTCCGCTCCGCGGGCTACTCTTGAGAGCTGCACCTCTATCTGAAAGCCTACTGTTTCTTTTTAGTTTACAGATTCTAAAGATTGCGTCTAAATGCAAAAGTTCTTTAGAGGCCCAGTTTAAGATTTATACTATTTACTAGCTTCTGCCCGCGACTTCGTACGCGGATCCTGTTGCTTATGCCAGCGTCAAAACGTCTGATGTGGAATTTTAAGAGCCCGGGGACGGGAATACAACGGGATGCGCGAGACGATTCGAGACGTTCCAGATCTTTCATTTTTGTAAGTCAACAGGAAATGCCCATCAGACCAAACAATACTTGCTGAGACGTCATTCCTATGTGTTATGGTGTATTTGGGCTCTTGGAGTTCCACAACAGGTGTTCCAGATCTTCGATTTTTATAAGTCAACAGAGAGTGCTCATCAGATTGAACAACTTTTGCTAAAACTTCATTCCTATATATATGTTATAGTGTAGCTGGGCTCTTGGGGTTCCACATCAGGTGTTCCAGATCTTCAAATTTATTCTCTCAGCAGAAAATCCCCATTAAGTGGAACAATTTTTGCTATGGTACCATTTTTGTATCTCTTATAGTTCAGCTGGTCTGTTGCGGTTCTGCATCAGGTGTTTGTTTCCAAGATAAAAGTCAACAGGAAATGCCCATCAGGCCGAGCAACTTTTGCTAAGACGTCATTCCTATATGTGTTATGGTGTAGCTGGGCTCTCGGAGTTCCACAACAGGTGTTCCAGATCTTCGATTTTTATAAGTCAACAGAGAGTGCTCATCAGATTGAACAACTTTTGCTAAAACGTCATTCCTATATATGTAAGTGTAGCTGGGCTCTTGGAGTTCCACATCAGGTGTTCCAGATCTTCAAATTTATTCTCTCAGCAGAAAATGCCCATCACGTGGAACAATTTTTGCTATGGTACCATTTTTGTATCTCTTATAGTTCAGCTGGTCTGTTGTGGTTCTGCATCAGGTGTTCAAGTTTCCAAGATAAATTATAGCCTATATCTTGCCCAGACTTAATACCTATACAACAACAAAAAAATCATTCAAATCCGTCCAGTAGTTCCGAAGATTAGCGTGTACAAACAAACAGACCCACAGACAAACAGACACACAGACAAACAGACAAACAGACAAACAGACAGATTTTTTTTTTTTGGATTCTTGCTCTATTGCTGTTTCTAAACCCCCCTCAATTATTTCTTTTTTAATATATTCAATGTACAGACACAGTTTTTTTACTGTTTTATTATATGTATATATAGATATAGATAGATAAAGATGATATTCATTGAACTAAACACAAACTGACTTAATACTGAAACAAATGATTCCTTTGATGGCAGCAACAAGAGCAACCTGTATTCTATATCCCTTTCATTATGATAGTCGTGTTTCGAGCCTGAATCTCCCAATTAGTACAACTACGTTGGAAACTATAATTACAGCCATTCTGTCCGTAACGGGAAGGGTTCTGAAACAGGATGCCGGTGAAAGGCTCGTCCTATCAAAGACGGAGCTTGGTGCCGAAACACACGCCATGAGAGTTAATACTATAACTTTGCTCGTTTCCCTGCTTTATCTAGGCGAAAGTTAATTCTTTGTCTTCATCAAAAATATGTTAAAGAACTACAAGTTTCCATAAAAAGTACAAACAACAACTTGAGACAGACTTTTTGTGTTCTTGATCAAAAATTATACGTTACCTACGTAAAAATATTTAGGATTCGGACAACGGCAGAATGATGAATTTATTCAAAATTATAGTCACCTTATTGCCTCATGTTCGTAGCAATAAATCGACACCTGCAAGGAATAAAATCGTAACTCACTTTTTGGCAGTTTTAAGTTACAATCATATTCTTATTGTACAAAAAATGCAGATTTTTTTTTGCATTCACTACTGTCTAAATTCTTTTGCGTTCAGATTTTAAGAAGTGTAAAAACATTGTAAGTCACGAGTGAACTGCAGTTCATAAAATGGTATATTGAGTTACACACCATCATCATCATGGTTAAATACATTTTTATCCGTTGTATCTCAGACATACAATTTTTTTTCATTTTATGAAATACATACTTACCTACTACCTACCACACTTTTTGCGATTGTAAGTCTGTGTTTGCAATGTAATTTTATACAGATATTGTGATATGTCAATCTAACTCATAAAAAGTCCATCAATATACATTTATATATGTAATCACATAAAAGTGTAGCTATGCCCTCGTTGCTTAAAACTTTCAAGGCTTTAAGACTTAACTGAAACCTGAGAGACTTTTTTAAATCTTTGACACACTCTCCTGAAAAACTACAAAAAATGAGTTACAATGTTCTTCCTTGCAGGTGTCGAAATATACGTAATGTAACGCTTAACAGCTCTATTGATGGAGGAGAATTTCAGAGGAAATATTTTATGATACCCTCTTTGTGAATCCGATCGGCTTTCGATACTTCACTAACCGTTCAGTACACAATTGACGACAATAATCCTTTCTGAGGGGTATCAGCTTCCATCTCTCCCTAATATTTATTGTTATGTATCTAATATTACACAAAACATATACTTTCGAAAAATTACTTAATACTTTTTCATTTTATTACTCAAACAGAGATTTAATATGTGCGAGCAGGCTTTAATATCACGTCCCATATAGTAACGTACTTACATAATGTTACCTACAGACTCTTTATTCTACACAAGAGTGTCGACAAAAAACAGAGGAGGAAAGTAATGAACATCAGCGGAGTGTTGGGCCATTACCATTTATTTAGAAGCAGTTTAAAATATGTAGCCCGGGTACATGGCTAACGGCCCAGAAAACTTTATCCGACTTTTATTGATTGTCTAGCGGTCCCTAATGTATCTAGCGGTCCCTAATGTAGGGGGTCGTTAGACGGCTGCGCTTGAAAAAGCTCTGTTTTCCACGAGCAGGTGAGAGGCGCGCGCCGCCCATTTGTTAGAGGCTCGCGATCACTCTCGGTAAACCTCCTTAATATGTCACCATCCGTCTTGAAGACTCGCCCAGTCACGACACTTCATATCCTGTGGAGACGCCGCTAATGTTCCTCAATCATACCCAAGTCCAGCCTACATTGGCTGCAATCACGTTCGATAAAATGAACCAGTGAATACTTTTTCTTTACGTTCGCATATCCTCTGACACGCTGGGCTTTCAGAATAGGGAATATGCATGAAATACAAAACTCTTTTTATTTATTAAAAATACCTTGTATTGGCCCATAAAAACATTGTGGTACACTTGTTTAAGTTGCTAATACATCACTTATTTTACAATTTACTGTTTTATGTAGCATGTTTTTGGTGAAACGGAACGCACTCTCAAAACGCGTCGTCCTCGATAACGCCGGTAGTGACATCAAAGTCTGTGTCAAAAAAACACTTTTAATTGAAAAGTGCATTAAGTTTCACTAAGATTTTATTTTAATATTGTTATTGCAATTTTTACTTGACTAGAGCACATACTATTAGTAAAACTATTCTACTAAGGGCAAAAAAATTGATTTAAACAAGGCAGATTGTGATAGATGACGTCACATTACGGCCGCGACAGCTACGGACGTTTGAACTGTCATAGAAAATTGCAGGAGTTTAATATTATTTTTAAGCGACAAGCAGTAGTTGAACTTAACTTTGAATACTTTTCTTGGGTTGCTAATACTGTATTTTATTGATATAAGTGAAGAAAAAATTACGTGCATATTCCCTATTCATGATACTAAAAATGTTATTCTGTTATTAATTATTACTCACATTCCGTAATTTTCCTGTACTTTTGCTCATTAATATCCTTGTAAGTAATCCCTTGCTTGACAGCCGTTATTATACCCGTTTACGTACTTGCCGGAGTGATCACATAATAGCACACTAATGTAATGAGACGCCATTGATTACCGAACAACGCGGCTCTTTGTCTGAAGCAGATTGATTATCACGCCAGGGTACTCTCTGGAAATAGAACCGACTCGAATATCATTAAGTCTCATTCTTCTCCGGAATATAATTAAACGATTTCAATTTCTGTGAATTTCTAACAGCAATTATTTTAACGTAGAAAGCAAGCAGAGCAAACTTATCCAACGTTTCGTAATAATAATATCGTGTGACCTTTAAAAGTTTTTAATTGAAGTTTTAGTTGAACCTAAAACTCAAATATTGTTTATAAGCGATTTTCAATCAAATAGTTATGGATCGTTATCGATGTTTAAGTTGCGTGACAACAGAACTTACGTAACTTATGCTACCTACTATAGACGTCTAGCTGAGTCATGACATATTAATCGGTTGTTTTTTTAAATAGTATTTGTTCACTTGTTGGTGTTCACTAGAAACACTAGATAAGGTTTAGAATAAAACCACCAAATTATCAGTAAGTAGCTGTACTAGTAGGGTACGCGTGCTCGCTGCCCGGGATGAGTGTGGACTACTCAATCGACGGAACCTTAGAACTCACGCTACGTTTATTAGTATATCACAGTAGTAATAATCTTTATTTTACTAAAACAAATTTACAATTACAAATTAGCAGAAGTAGTAGGCTTGAATACTTCAAGTTTTTAACATATAATCCTCTGATAGACTAATAAGACAGATCCTGTAAACCCACCATCCTATTAACACATTTCATTAACAATAATATTATTTATGCCAAAGTTGACGTGAAAGTTGTATATATATAGGCTAGGATCGTAGAAAAAAGGTAGTAGTCCCCACCTACTTGAAGTTAAAATAAATATATTATAAACCTTAAAAAAAATCCGCTAAATGCTTTCGGATATTAATCTGTATTTGAAGAGCAACAGCCCGGCGCTGCGTGGTGCTCGTGGAAAATGATAACCGAGTGATAAACGAGCCGAGTTTTAAAATGATGCCTAAGTGATATTAACACAACATCTGTGCCTTGCATGACGACGGGGGGGGGGGGAAGTGTGGAGATTGGGGGGGTTAAGGGGGGGGGGTGATGTGACGTCACGCCATCCCTCAGGTGAACGCGGGACTGTCGGGCAACTAAGATGGAGCCGCTGAGTGTCGCCGAGCGAGTAATTGAAATGTTTTAGTAGTACAACGACGAAAATTGCTGTTCTAATGAAGTTTAGTAATTAAAGTAATTGAATGGTGGCTTGATGGGTGGCGAATTGTAAACGACCTTCTGTCTAGTTTCTCGTGCGGAAAAACTTGATGAAAATTTAATTAATTTTAAAAATGTACGAAGATATTACGGCTAAGCGTGAGATTTGTTTCAGAATGAGGAATGATGGATGAGAGATAACAAATCTGAGGCAAAACAATTGACGACCACAGCTTTGTTAACTTATCTATTAATTTATCACTGTCAGGGTTGTTGTTTGTTTTGTAAGACATAAAAAGTAGTCGGCAGGTTCTGTTCACATAAAACTGAGATAGGCCATAAATAATGTCCAGATCCACAGGGAGGATAACTTAAACGAGAACGAAAGTAAAATTGCCGAGTGTAGTCCACGAAGCGAAGAATTATTTGAGTAAATACATTATTTTCGTGTTTTATTTTAATTTTTCTTCTTTTAGGTGAACAATAACTCTAACTTTGACCAACACTGCTTGCTGTTAGGACAGCTCTGTCTCACCTCTGGAATATGCAGGCATGATGTGCAGTGAATGGAGAAGGTCAAGCATGTCCTGTGGGTCCTGGCCCATTGAACCTTCCCAAGCCCCCTTTCTACTGTAGGAAGGGTTGATGATTTTAATTATCCACGTAGTTATTGCTTCCTTTGTTCTATTAATGAAAATGCGGAAACAAAAGAAGGGTTTGTACTAACGTCTCTTCAAGTTGTTCCAGTAACGTATCTGTGTGTGTATTCTGTGTATCCGATCGTAACGATGTAATTCGCAAGTCTTTTCAACAACCTATTAGTTTGTTAGTTCAGGGCCGGAGCCTGCGGCCGGCCGCCGGCGCCGGGCAGCCCTCCCTCGAAGTCGGGAAGGATAAAGACCCGCCATCCCTTATGAATACTTAAACCAATTGCAAACCACACAAACTCCTAACGTTATAACTATAAATATGTACCTATTGGAGGAAAATCATAAAAGAGTATTTTCTTTTGAAAGGTCTCCAATAATTACTTTTGAAATAATCCTCAAAGCTATGAAGCGGTGAACCGTTTCGTTATCATTTCCCTTTAATAGGTATTTCGATCAGGTTTTCCTGATAGTGTTATATTTAAGTGGCTCCTACCTGGAATATTAACAAAGTGTGTTGATATTTTCGCAGTTCGAAGAAATAAATTGGTCTCTTTGAGTTAAATATAATGTGTACGTTCACAGAATGAGCACACGCCGGTAATGACTAGCGTTACAAAATCCATCCTAACTGCTACAATATAAAAATCCTGTTGATATCAAAGTATTTCCATGACATACAGTTTCCTGTACCAATTCAGTAGAAATGTTGTTTACAAAAGTTGTATAATGATTGTTTCAGGGAGTGAAGATCTCGTGTGAAGTGCCTCTGGGCGGCGGCGTCGAGCGCGACTCCTTCGTCATCCTGAGGCGCACGCAAGTAAGAACCTTATGTTAATGTTTTAAAATTTTAAACATAAATAACTTCACAAAAAGAACTGATCTATACTAATATTATAAAGAGGTAACATTTGTTTGTAAGTTTGTATGTAGGGGGTAATCTCCGGAAGTAATGAACCAATTTTAAAAATTGTTTCACTGGTAGAAAACTACATTATTCGTAAGTGCTATAGGCTATATTTTATTCTCGTACTCCCACGGGAACGGGAACTACGCGGGTGAAACCGCGGGACGTCAGCTAGTAGTTAATAACTTGCTCAATTGCAAGCGAAAGCTTTCTGAAAAATAATGTAAGTATTTGTATCAAACATTTTAGTTTAATAGGCTTACGTTTCGTACGATAAATAGTTATTACGACATGACGTGTACCTAACTACAATATAGGCACAGAGAATACCTATTACAGTCTCAAGATTCTAGGTGGTGACTTTACAGTGGCTTACAGTTAATAGAAAGCTAACATTGTTACACAGAAATCTACATTCGCCGTAATGCTCAGTAATATCTCCTTTGGGCTATTGTTCGGAGCCGTAACGCCGGTATATTACTTTATTATGGTATGTAAATGGTACACCACAGGCTACCTGCAGTATTGTCTCTCCTTCCCCCTTAAATCCATCCAAAGGTTGTCTTTATAAGATCGCTTTCAGCGATAAGACCGCCCATTGTGTCTGTCACCTCTTGTATGTTTTACTTTTTTTGTTTCTGTAATTTTAATGGTGTACAATAATAAAAACAACAGTATTATATACTATTCTATGGTTCCGAGAACGGTTCGTCACCGGTTTTCCGCCGGTTTCCACGGCACCTTGAGAGCCTTTCCGAGGTATTATCATAAAACGTTATCAGCCGTGACCGCCGGCCGGCGACCGGGCGTAGGATCAGAGTTATGAGCTCATTGAGCACTTAGTTGACCACAACTAGGGCCCGCACTCCTGCAGTTATACCTATGTTGTACACTGACCGACGTAATAACACTTGTGGTACTTAGCCTCATTTTCAGCTTTGTGTTAGACCGAACTCGGCTGTGTTTGATCAGTTCCCTTTCCACGTGTACATAATGTGTTTTCTGAAAGTTTTAGTTTAATGTATTAAGTTCATTTGTTTTCTGATAAGTGAAATATAATTACTATACTTAAAATGTCACTTACGGGATATCTTCCGTGATTATTGATTATTTTGAGCACCTGATAATTTCGACGCTGTTGCAAGCGCCATGATCGCGGGTTAACTGGAGAATGCGGGTGGATGGAAAAAATGGTTAGGACCAGACAAATCTGTCTACCCTCTTTCTTTGTCTTTTGCTACGCGCACTAATGGAACTCGACACTAAGTCACGGCAAAACACACTCACAGTATCACTAGGTTTTGTGGAGTCCTTATTATGTTGCTGGCTGCTACTTTTAAGCATACTCAATACTGGATTCCACGTACTTGACAATTTGAAGCCATCCTCTCGATTGAAAAATCCAAACCAAAACCAATTCAAATCCTCCGATTTGAATATCGGGAGCTCAAAATAATCAATAATCACGGAAGATATCCCGTAAGTGACATTTTAAGTATAGTTATGAATCGTGAAAGCTTAAAACAGTGTTTGAATATAATTACTGTTTGTAAAATTGATAGCAACCATCATTCTATAAACGCTACTTCAAAACCATTTATTGCCGGTCTATTAGACAGCAGACGTTCATACTAAATATTTACGAGATAATTAACGTAATGTCTGCTAGAAATGTATATAACTTACGTATGTTTATATAACTGCCCTTAATTGAATTAACATCAATAAGATTTCTAGTTAATTACAGTAAAATCAAAATAAACTAGACAAAGCCAGTTTATCTTAATGAAGAAGTAATTAAATGAGCAGTACTCTACTAATCAGGTGGCGACTTCTGAGACTGATCGCTTGGTAGGCGCGTCCCACGCATAGTGGTACATCAGCAATATGGAACGCTTAGTGTCTCAACAACAGCCCATAACGTCCACTGCTGGACATAAGCCTCTCCCAGGATGGGAGGAATTTGCCGTAATCTCCACGCTTGGCAGGCGGATTGGAGATCGCAGTGATGAAAGACTAACAGAAAACGCTGCTGCCTATTCTCTGGTCTACGGAGGCGCAAGGTGTTCTGCCTCAGACATTAGTCGCCTTATACGACACCCGTGAGTGTGATGGGTTGGTTCTATTCTACTGTGCCGGATACCACACGGCTAATCAACCACATTGCCATCAACTGGGCACTAATCTAGATTCCGTAAGTGCAACTGAGAAATTCCTTTAAGAAAAACCAAATAACACTTTACCCGACCTGGGAATCGAACCCAGGACCTCATAGTCAGCTGACCACTAAAACAACGAGGCAGTCAATGTTTATTGAAAATAAATTTATTTAAAAACGTGTCGCCAGCTTTTAAAGCAGCTAATAATTTGGACTTTTTGAAAAAGGTAATATTACAGAATAAATTGGATTAATTACTTTTTACAGCTATTCGAGAATTTAATTATACGCTGGGTACGTAAAGAGTGGATAGCATTTCAATTATACAGGAATTAATTTTCAGAACACGTTTCTAGTTACGTAGGTACATAATAGCCGCTAGTTAATAATTCAAAAACGCTGACAAAGGTATTTTCTAATATGATTTATGACAAAGTGGACAGCAAGCTGGAAGTAATTACAGCCCATGAGCGAATGACAGAAATATACGAACAAACAAACGAATAGATCCTTGAAAGAAACAAAACTGATTGTCTTACAAACATAATACTGTTCTATGTTTAGCATACCTGACTATAGCGGCGCGCGGCGGCCCCACTGCCCCACTTCGGACCACTGCGACTGTGCGCGAGTGTACCTCCACCCACACTCGGCTGTACCGCATGTACCTCACCGCTGTTTGTGTTTCCCTACTTTTCACTTCGGACCGGCCTTTTACATGCAAGCTTTATAAAACATTCGCAATATACGCAGAACTCCCTTTATTATTCAACGAAATGTCGCTTCAATCAAAGCGTTGTTTGTTTTTCGTCATGTCGAATTCTAAAAACCTTTTTATTGAATCCGAAAAAACAATAGTATTTTGTTAGGTATGTGTTTGAGCCTTTCCGTTCGAGCCATTAGGCAGGCTTTAAATCAGCTTTGATCGGCTTTTGTTGTCACAGAACTGTGTTCCGTAGAATTATACCAAAAAATATAGGTGTTGTCGTAAAACGTAAAATAAGGCACGCGCTCAATATTTTTGCATTTATTATTTTTAAACCTAGTTTATCGCATGAGGCACCTGTCATTAAGACAAAACCTAGCAGTAAGCTATATAGTAGTGCACTGACGCAACAATTTGCGTATTAATTTGAATAATCTGGATTAACTGCAAAAGGAATGCTGAATTATCTTATCAGTAATTACTATATGCCACCGGCGCCAATGGCGTAGCCTTGTAGCTTGTAGCTGCTGGCTACGCTATATTAACTACGCCGCCGCGCCGTAGCAAATATAGCGTAGCGGCTACGATATCGTTGCCGCGCTAAGGTCAGAGCGAATAGACTTGTCTGTTCTGTTTGATCATTGTCTCGCGGTACCTCTCTCGCATACCTTATGTGAGTAATGGGGCAATTTATAATGTCCCGCGATACGATCCGTGTTGGGGTTATGTGGTGTTTCCTGATGTGTGCGGGACGCAGCGGGTCTTTCCAATGAAGATTCTTTATTTACATACTGTGACTCGATTTATTGGTAAATCAAAATTACAAAAATATATTTGAAAATGTATAAGGACGGCGCGAACGCGCGGCCGCCCAGAGACCTCGTAAGACAAGTGTGTCTTTCGGAAACGGATGTGGCAGCCGACATGACGCTGCGACGAGGGGGGCGCGCTCAGCCAGTACGGAGCGCGCGACAGATGATCAAGGCCAGAGTTGCCCGTTGCGGTGAATAGATGGCGCCAACAGTCGCTTCTTAACATGCCGGCAGCCTTGGAAGAACCATTCCAACACGAAGAACACGATCATGATGTAGGTAGCGGGCAGATCTTTGAGAAGGCCCGCCGGATGGTGCCCGTGGCTGTACGGATGTCAGCGACGCGGGAAATTCCGTCCTTCCCAGGGAACACTTGCGTGACTCGCCCCAATTTCCACTTGAAAGGCGGAAGCCTATCCTCTTTGATAAGGACGAGACTGTCTTGAGCGATGTCTTCATTGCCAGTCTTCCATTTCGTACGTTGCTGGAGTTCGGACACATACTCCTTGGACCAGCGTTGCCAGAAATGTTGCCTCAGCAGCTCCACTCGTGCATAGCGCCCTAGTTGTGTAGGCGTGTTGGTCGTCAGGTCTTCACAGGCTGGTGCGGTCAGCGGTCGGCCGATCAAGAAGTGAGCTGGAGTCAGAGGAAGGTAATCGGTCGGGTCGGAGGAGAGAGGGGATAAAGGACGGGAGTTGAGGACGGATTCAATTTGAGTTAACACAGTTTCAAATTCCTCGCGTGTCAACCGTGCGTCACCCAGTACACGCCGCAGATGGTACTTGCAGGACTTGACTCCTGCCTCCCACAACCCGCCAAAATGAGGACTATAAGGGGGTATGAACGTAAGACGAATTTGATTTTGGTTAGTAAAATCTACAATATCATTCGAATTTTCAAAAATTACTGCTAATTCTTTTTCAGCACCTACAAAATTCTTTCCATTGTCTGAAAAGATTTGATACGGCTTACCGCGACGTGATATAAAGCGTTTCAAAGCTAAGATATAATCTTGTGTGGATAGGCTACCAACTAACTCCAAATGTATGGCTCGAGTGGTAAAGCAAATAAACAAACAAATGTATGCTTTTATTAACTTGGCACCTCTGCCTTTGCGGTCCGATATGAGCAATGGCCCTGCGTAGTCGACGCCACATTGCATAAAAGGAAAGTTTGGTTCCAATCTTTCGGATGGTAAGTTACCCATAATCGGGGTCAATGTCCTACCTTTCATACGTGTGCATGTAACGCAGTTATGTACTACCTGCCTAGCCAAATTTCGAGCTCCCAGTATCCACCACCGTTCACGCATGGAATACACTAGAAGCTGAGGTCCTGCGTGAAGTAATTTTTTATGTTCGTATTCACACAACAACCTGGTAAAACGATGTTTACTACTCAGCAATATCGGGTGTTTCTTATCATAACTAAAGTCAACCGCGTTGTTTAACCTACCACCTACACGAATAATATTTAATTCATCTAAAAATATATTTAAACCCGCTATTTTATTAAATAATTTATTTTTATGGCTTAACGGTATTTTATTTTTAAGATTGTAGTATTCATCACTAAACGACTGTTGTTGAACTAATTGAGTCAACACAGTAAGTGACTGTTGTAGTTCGCTTACTGATAAGGAACCGGTTTTACGGCTTCGACCGTCGCCGGGAGTGGGCGCACGCACATTATTTATGAATCGCAACATATAAGCACAAGCCCGTTGTAAACGATTAAACAATGAGAAGCGGTATAAGTCAACTACTTGAAGAGACTGATTACAACTTAAATTAATTATGGTTTGTGATTTTACTTCCGGTAGTTCGGTGGTTATTATTTCTTCATTATTATTCAATAAGATAAATGTGTTAGGTTCACGTAAAAACGTTGGACCGGTCCACCATATGTGATTGTTATTATATTTTAACGACTCTAAACTAGCTCCTCTTGTTATGAGGTCAGCAGGGTTCTCGGTACCCCTAACGTGTCGCCATATGATATCGTCAGTAAGTTCGTTGATTTGTACCACACGATTTTGTACAAACGTTTTGAGTGAGTGAGGCGACATACGTAGCCATCCTTGCACTATGGTCGAATCTGTCCAAAAATAAACCTTATCGAATGTTAAACGTAACGAATTTTTAATTTTATTATATAACTTTGCACCTACCAGCGCGCCGCATAATTCGAGCCTAGGTATGCTTACGGTTTTTATAGGTGCTAATTTGCTTTTTGCGCATAATAGATGCACAGAGATAGGTATAGAATGCTCACAGCTATCACAGCAAGATCTGACATACGCGCATGCACCGTACGCCTGTTGAGATGCGTCTGTAAATATATGTAGTTCTTTATATCGCGAATCGGTTGTTGTTATATAACGAGGTATTTTAATATTACGTAAATATTGCAGACTAAAAACGAAATTATGCCATGTATTTGCAACTTTACTGGGAACTTCTTCATCCCAATCTAGTTTTTGAAGCCATAAATTTTGTAACAATGTCTTTGCTGTGATAACTGCTGGTGCTAGCAAACCTAACGGATCATACACCTGTGAAATGATTGATAACATACCACGTTTAGTGACTATTGAATCACTTTGAGTGAATTCAGTAGTAAAATGCAATTCATCACTTTCTGTAGACCAGCCTAATCCTAATGTTTTAGATAAATGATTGTTACCTATGTTAAGATCTTTAGTACTGTCAGGGCAGACTTTGTGACTGAATGTCCACTTGTGTAACGGAAAACAGCCCTGACGCAACACTGCTGCCGTTTTATTACATAAATCGACGAGTGAGTCAAGGTCATCATCACCAGTGATCAAATCGTCGACGTAGAAATCGTCATTAATTGTTCTAGCGACCAAATCATTATCACATTCCCGTGCTAATTGTTGCAAGCATCGCATACTAAGAAAAGGCGCTGATGCAGTGCCATACGTAACAGTTAACAAAGTATATAATTTTAACGGTATATCAGGATTTTCCCTCCATAAAATTAACTGTAAGTTTTGCTGATCTGAATCAATTAAAATCTGCCTGTACATTTTTTCAACGTCAGCGCAAGCGACGTATTTATATTGTCTAAACCTCAATAAAATTGAAAAAATGTCATTTTGTAATGGCGGACCTATGTATTGTATATCATTTAAAGATTTATTAGTTGACGTTGTTGCGCTCGCGTCAAACACAACGCGTAATTTTGTCGTGAGACTATGTTCACGATAAACACCGTGATGCGGTAATATGTAATGTGGTTTATTTAGTAAATCGGTAACATTAGATACCGGGGACATGTGACCCAGTGCCTCATATTCTCGCATAAATTCACAATATAATTGTTTGTAGTGTGGTGAACGATTTAATTTTCTTTCAAGAGATAAAAACCGATTATTCGCTGTGGTGTATGAATCACCTAACGTATCGACAGATTCCTTCAAAGGAATGCGCACGGTGAACCTACCGTGTGCATCACGCTTTGTGGTCTCAGTAAACAATGTTTCACAATAACGATCATCTTTTGATAACGCAAAAGATAAATCCGTTAATTCTTCCAACTCCCAAAATTTACGTAATTGAGAATCAATGTGAACAAGATTACATTGTACTTGATTTATTTTAAACGAATGTTTACTCCGAATAGGGCCAGAAATGATCCACCCTATTTTCGAGTCATATAACGTGGGACCCGAAGCGAGCTTTATTTTCTTATTATTTAATAAGTCCCAAAATATATCCGCACCTAAAAGTACATCTATATCAGACGGAACACTAAACTTGGGATCTGCGAGCGACATATTTTTAGGTATACGTATGTACTCGCAACTAACGTTCAACGAAGGTAACTTTGATGTTATTCGAGGTAAAACTAAGCATTGGATATCTGTATTGAAATCACTAACTTTAGATTGTATTTTTATTTTACAGGTGTGAGAACTTTTAGAAACGCTTTGTCCTACACCTGTTATGTGAACAGTGGACTGTATAATCGGCAATTTTAAACGATTGCATAATGATTCTGTAATGAAACAATTCTGACTACCGTTGTCAAGAAGAGCCTTTACAGTGTGATATTTATTGTCAGCATCAGGAATATCGATAAGAGCCGTCGATAACAATACCGGTTGTACCGCGGCGCTGCACGTCAGCGCATTACGCTCCGATTGAACCTGCGCATCAGCTGTTGTCATAGGACGCGAACTTAACGTGGACGCGTTCATCCCATGAAGTAACGTATTATGTTTTCCTTGACATAATTTGCAAGGGCCATACGAACAATCATTTAACGAATGACTGGAACGAATACAATTTTGACATACCTTTTTATTATTAACAATTGTAAGCCTATCTTGCACCGACATATTAAGAAATTGCGCACACGAATACAGATGATGATTATTACCGCATAATTCGCAAACGCGCTTCTGTTTGTTGTTATCCGTGGTTTGTTTACCTTTGGCGACGTAAGAATGCGAGTGATGAGGTTGACTTGATGGTTTGTCTTTTTTGTGAAAACCTTTGGAATCGACATTACTTTTCTTGAAATTAACCATTGATAGCATATCTGCACGGTTTCTCAGAAACTCCATTAAATGATGTAGTTTTATTTTATCACCATTTAATTGAGACACCAGTGAACCCGTATGTGTTTCCCACTCGCGTTCGGTGGCCGGGTCTAACTTTTCTACAACTAAATAAATGATAACGGTATCCCACGTATCAGATGGTTCGTCTAATGATTTTAGTGCACGTAAATTTCGTAAAGTCGAATCAATAAGTTTTCTAATTTGTTCACTCGATTCATTTTGAAGCGGCTTGAATTTAAACAACGATTTCATATGATTTTGCACCAGTAAACGATTATTATGGAACCTGTTCTCCAATAAATTCCACGCGTGAAGGTAATTTTCGCTAGTGAACTCTAATGCGCTGATAACTTGCGAAGCAGAACTGCTAAGCGACGACTTAAGATAATGGAACTTTTGTATGCTGTTTAAATCATTACGATTATGAATCATGGTAATATACGAGTTTCGATACTCAAGCCATTGATCAAATGAACCGTCAAATGCAGGTAATTTAATATCTGGTAATTTTATTGACGAAAGATTTGGATTACCACTACCTACATTTTTAGTTTGATTGTCGTTATCGCTTATAAAACACTTCGCGGAAGCCGTAAGACGAAAATATTGCTCTTCAAACGTTTCACGATAATCTATCTGCTGAAAATCTATTTGCTCAATTTCATCTTGTATTGAATTAAATTGTATAAACACATCAGAAATTGACTGTATTCGTAACTCAAGTTCCTTACGTGTAGCAATATTTATGGAATCTACTTTTTCTAATTTTGAAAGGAACTTCTCGAAAAGCGTCAGCCTGCCCTTTAGCGTGCTTCGGCTTCTTTTCAATTGCCCGAGCTTTACTTTTTGATCTGTTTTAACGGGATCCTGACTAACATCTTGGAATGCTTCGTCATCACTCATTTTGGCGGTTTAGAAAGGCAAAAGTACTTACAATTTTTCTGCACAGCACGTGCCCACGGCGACGCACCACTAGGCAACTGGATAACGCACGACTGAAAAAACGAGAAATATCACTGGTTAATCCTTATTGCTGGAAAGAGGAGAGGATGGGATGGGATACGATACCATTCCAGACCGTGATTCGCTACCTTTCCCACGATGCACTTCGGATCTGCTTGTGACACCAAAATGGCTGCGTCTCGTCAGGCTCGTGTCGTTCAGAACTTCGGCTCGGAGGACCAATGTTGGGGTTATGTGGTGTTTCCTGATGTGTGCGGGACGCAGCGGGTCTTTCCAATGAAGATTCTTTATTTACATACTGTGACTCGATTTATTGGTAAATCAAAATTACAAAAATATATTTGAAAATGTATAAGGACGGCGCGAACGCGCGGCCGCCCAGAGACCTCGTAAGACAAGTGTGTCTTTCGGAAACGGATGTGGCAGCCGACATGACGCTGCGACGAGGGGGGCGCGCTCAGCCAGTACGGAGCGCGCGACAGATGATCAAGGCCAGAGTTGCCCGTTGCGGTGAATAGATGGCGCCAACAGTCGCTTCTTAACAATCCGCTAACGATACATAAAACGTTATCCACTTCCAAACGGCAATTTTATATGAGATAGTAGAACCCCTTTTAATTTCTCGAACGATCGTAGTACCGTATCGTTATCGTTTACAGCGTGACGTGTCGTATATCGCGGACGGTTATTATCGTATCGTCCAATGTTTTAAAAGGGCCCTTAAGTGTATACTTCCGTAGCTAGTTTATTGCGGGTAGGTTGTAAGACCGCGGACACACTGGGCATACTATTTGCGGTTGCGTTTCCCTAGAATTAGCGCTGCAGCCAATGCCAAGCAGAGAAAACGCAGTAAGTGTAGAGTTGTGTGGTGAGTTGTGCGGTGAGTTGTGTGGTGAGTTGTGTGGTGAGTGCGCGGGTAGAGCTGTGTGGCGCTCGGACAGCCACTAACTCTTCAGTGTACAGTCACATTAATATTCAACTAGCGTCAACTTACTGATTGTCATTCGCACAATTTCATTTTAACGGCTATTATCCCTCAAATGGCTTAGCATGACCCTCCGTTACGTCTAAAATACTGCAGCATTAATTTTGAAATAAATATCTGGTAAAGGTGAGGGTTAATGCTAGGTACTATATGTAACGAAAACACGATTCCATACACTTTTCTTGATAGAAAAAAAATCCAAAGTTACCTCCAAATCGAACAATAAACCGCTGGTATCCAAAAAGTACTTCAAATTAGATCATTAAACTTTGCATACTTACTGAACTAACTATAAAGCAGGTCTTGTGTTTTTTTTTTTTAGTAAAATCAATGGATTTTTTATAAATCGCAAAAAACCACTTATTTCGCACTATTCGGCCGCAGTGACTGACGTAACAACCGCTTTGTAGTGCAAGCTGATTAGAACTTTAGTCTAACAGTATTTCAAACGAGATTTGAACCACCACAAATAGAGTTGCCAATTTTAGGGTTAGAAGGGCCAATAAGCCAAGAAACTCGTTAATTGTATACAGCAGGGCGGCGGCGGCGGTGGCGGCGCGGCTCTGTCATATGGAGATAACATTTCACATAGTTTAACTTGTTTTAACTTGAAGTAGCGGTAATGATACGGTAATAGATTATCTCTCAGAATATTAATTTTAGCTTTTAGTTCACTCGTAAAGGGCAGCTCTATATTAGAACGACGATGTCCATGCTCGTTTGTACGTCGAGAGATATTTATGGTGTGTTGCCGGTCACCTTTTGCTAATATTACTACTATTTTTCTCTATCTATTTTTGCACATCTATTAATTGTTTTATCAAGAATCATAAACTCACACAATGTGTTGCCGTCAGTCGTCGCCGTCACATCACACATGTGAGCTCACCACGCCACGCGTCGCGCACTGAAGTGTGGTGTGTGCAGCAACCCGATACGATGACATGTGAACAGCGACAATTTACTCACTTACCTTTGCTGTTAGGAAATAACTCACATACATAGGGAAAAAAAAATATTTTGTTGTGGAAAAAAAAATGTACTGTTCCGTACCTACAATGAAAAAAATATTTTTTACTGTTCCGTACAATGAAAAAAAAAATGGGGACCCTTTTAAGATCCCTCGTGCGTCTGTCTGTCTGTCACAGCCAATTTGCTCCGAACGTACTTAACAAAATCAGATGACATTTGGTAGGATGGTGTAATCCTATGACCCAAACAGAGATGTGCAAAGTATTTTTTTTTAATAAGTGTCATTTTCGGGGAACAAATTTGGAAATTAAAAAAAAAAGTTTTGAATACCTTACTGTGTCATATATCAAATAAAAGGGCTTGTTGTGAGGATCATAAATATATTTTTGTTATTATTGTAAATTAAATAGCTTTAATTTTATTCATGACAAAAGACGCAAATTTTACATGAAGTTTAAATAAATAAAATTGACCCCTGATCTCCAAAACTACTGAGCCTAAAATTTTGAAAAAATACAAAATAACGATATTTCATTGCTTGTAGATTACAGAAAAACCTATAAGAATTCTATCAATTGAAAATAAAACTCATTATAAGACTTTGGCATTGTACGGAACCCTCCGCACGCGAGTTCAACTCGCACTTGGCCGAATTTATTATTTATATTTTAAGAAAAAAAAAAGCAATATCTTTTAGTTTCTTATGGAGTGCAAGCAGTTTAGAATAAATCTTTGTGATAACCTTTAAAGGAGGTTTAAGTCCTACAGTGAACATTCCCGACTGTTACATTATAATGATGGTGAAATCGTATCGTACGATATAATACCGATACAACTAATGCTACGAATATAATATTCTAGTTTTTATTACTAACTATAATCCTCGTTTGCATCAATAAAATGTTTAATATTACCGTCACAAACGCGACGTTAAAATGCTACGAGCACTGTTTTATGCGGCCATCAAAATATAACGTGTAAGTTAGCGCGGATATAATGGCAACATAAAACGATTGTTTAAACTTGAATGTTCACCGCCGCACTCCGGTGCCGATGGCGGAGCCCCACGACTAGCACCAGCGCCACTCTCCGCCACACGCCCCACGATCTGTCCCACGACCGCTGCCGCCGCGCCGTGTATCTCGGTATCGACGGTTACGAGCGCTGCTCTAACCTCACTCGTTAAACTTGGTTTCACGACCTCAGGTTTACATAAATAAAGATTTTCCACGCACAATCTATGTGCTTACCTACTCTTTTACCGTCTACGAATTGGATGTGTTTTAATATGTACATTTATTTAAATAATACTTTAAAGGTACAGACTATAACTACACCAGAGCCGTTAAAAAGAAATAAATTGGTGAAATATGAAAGCAGTAGTAAATTGTAAAGCTCCTAAAGCACACAGTCAAGATTTATAAACAAAATTTTAACGTTGAGCTCTTGTTCTACGTAACTGAATTCTGAGATGTTTCTATACTAATATTATAAAGAGGAAAACTTTGTTTGTTTGTTTGTTTGTTTGTCATGAATAGGCTCAAAAACTACTGGACCGATTTAAAAAATTCTTTCACCATTCGAAAGCTACATTATCCACGAGTAACATAGGCTATATTTTATCTCCGTACTCCCACGGGAACGGGAACTACGCGGGTGAAACCGCGGGACGTCCGCTAGTATTAAATACAATCACTTGATTATAAAATACAGTTGACGTGATGTCTGCTTTAATTTTGCTGTATAATAATGAAGTACTTTTTGGCTTTTGCAAATGGTTTATTTAAGTTGAAAAACTAACCAAAGAATAACCAGATTAATAGCGCTCTATTTAATTTTTCACTTTAAAAAAATACAAAATTATGAAGAATACCCAAATTTATATTTATGTATAAAATATTCGGCCCTTTGAGCGAGAAGCATTTTTATGAGCGACATGGGACGTGCCCGGATGTACCAAATTTAAAATATTTCATCGTCTAGCTGAGAACCAAGTAATTATGATTTTCAGCGAACATTTCCCAGGGATAATAAGGGCAAAACCTTCTTAAATATTTAAATGAGACCTGAGGTACCTACACTGTTTACTCTTGAAATCCAGAAATGTCCTACCTACTTTAAAATGATTACTAGCAATATCTGATTTTTACCTATAAGCAACAACAAGATGACATAGTTAATCGCAAATACCTTCAAAATTATAATAAATTGTAAGTAAAAAGAAAAAACTTAGCCTTGTGGCCGCACAACCAGTACATGAAGACACTTTTACGAGAAAGGATAACAGATTCCTCACACGCACACCGCACGCCGCACACCGTGTACCCGTGTTGGACGATCGGGATTTGACCTATTTTAAATAATTATTCTATTGAGAAGGCGCATTTTATTTAGCTGGAGCAGTCTTGTTGTTTCACGAACACCCCAAAGTATCAAATTATAATTGATGAATCACCGAGGAATCTTCACCTGAAATGTTAATAATTTCATAAGAAATCATGTCGAGATCAAACACCTGAACCACTCAAAATACTTTAGAAATCATAAATCACTGTTTAAGACTTTCACGGTTTTTCACTACACGTAAAGTACTTACGGGATAATATCCGTGGTTTTCTTTATTAATGAGCTCCCGATAGAAAACCACGGATATTATCCCGTAAGTATTTTGAGTGTAATCATAATTCAATTACAAGTTCCGAGTAAAAATCTCACGTTTAGCGTCTATCGTTTGAGTGAGTCCGAATTATCTCGAAAAGGATGTACTTTCATTTCATCGTCCAGTCCAAACCTTTTAGAGGCGCGTGGTCCTCTGAAAATACTCAACTATGTCGTAATTGAGCGTATCCTAAACGAGCCACTCGCACACTCAGCCAAAGTGAGCGAGTTTGAGCAAAACGAGGAGAAATGTGGTGAACCTTTTTTGTAATTCACAAAGCATTTGTTGTGGGGAAGTTTGGAAGTGTGTATGTAAATGAGTTGGTCGTGCGGCGCCAACTGCCCACATACGTGAGCGAGCAGTTGTCGTTGGGTCAGCAGGTGTTGTGCAACTATGTAACCGTGTCTAGCACGTGGGGACTGGAGCAGGTGGTGCTTGCAGAATAGTAGTTCTGGTGGGAACGGTTTATGACTTAAAACTTGCTTTACTGCGTTGCATAACTCTCCGTTTGTTTCAGCTCTCTAATGTTTTTTCTACTCGACTGCGTGCATTCGAGTAAAAAAATTGTATAAAAAATAATAGAATTAACTTTGCGACTAATCGTAAATACCAGGAATGTGACATTGAGCTTTGAGCAGTGAAAGTAAACCGATGTGACCTTTCGTCGCAGAAGCTAAAAATATGACCTTTGACCTTATTTCCAAAGGTTGAGATAAGATAAAAGTCTCACAGTCACAGCGTGTTTTGGTTAAGTGAACGATAGCGAACCGTTTAGCTACTTACTGCCTGCTTCCCGCTACGGTGAACACTGACGCGACACCGCTAGGGCCCGGTCCGCACATCAGCAGAACACGGCGGGGCCCAGGGGCCCGCATCAGCCGGCCACGGATCACTTGTATCCCAGCGTGGCGCCTGTTCGACACCTCACAGGATTAACGGATGATCCGACGCGCGCCATGTCCTGATATTTAACGACAGATGTTTTCGCACAGATTGCTTCACATTGCGGGTTCTATCCTACTAAACTCTCCTCTCCTCCTTTCTCTTATATCCTAATAAACATGAAAGGCAATGGACTGAATATTTAAAACGGTTAATTTATAGCCTCGTAAGGGTCATTCGGTTCTTGGTAATGTGTTTTGGTCGAGTGTTAGTCAAGTTATTCGAGTATGGCTCCTCGGGGAGCCAGTGATCATGGGAATCTTGCTCAAATCGGATTAGTTTAAATACAAACATAGTTCTCAAACAAAACTTGTACAAGTTGGATACCACTAAGTTTACAGACGTCATGTACACTTATGCACGTTATCACTAAAGTTTTGGGATAACATTGAGCATTAACATTCTATTATAAACAATTATTTTTAAATTTATTCCAAATGAAATTAAATGAAAATCATTCTAAGTTTTATGTTTCCATAAACCGCAGAAATAAATGAAAAAGATCTGAATTAGAAGAAATGAAGAAAAAAAGAGAGATAAACCGATGATGGCAGCGTCTGTTATCGCGCGATGTTCTGATATTGACAGCCATCTACCTACTGCTCGCTGTGAAACAATAGTCTCCGGTAGAATTATACTTATTACTTCGACAGTATTTGTGGATTACACTGAATATTAAATTAGAAAATGATAATATTGTTTATTTTTTATGGGCATAAACAAACTTTATATTAAATACTAAGTTAAATTAAATAAAGTACGTACTTTATTTCAGCCGAATTGTAATCCGGCTGAACGTGAAGACGCCGCATTACATAACAGCGACGTTTTTCAATCCGGCACGCCTTTATGTAATACGGCGTGTTATACGAATTGGCTGCGACATATTTACCACTTAGTAAACTAAAACTAAACCTCATGTAATCACTTTGTGCCGGCGGCGCCCGGTGGCATAGCGGTTTGTTTTAATAACGTGCCATATTTTGTTTTCTTTAAAGCTCTATCGTAAGAACACACAACTTTTTCTAACCACTTTTATCAAATTAATTACTTTCTGGTAAGCTCAAAGGTAACGTTATTAGTCGGCGAAACTCAAAGGGTAAGCTTCGGAGCAGGTATCCGTATGATGTTGTGTTTCATTTAACAACCCCGCCTTGTTCCGTTCCCTGTAAGGAAGTGATTGCTGCAGCTACGGGCAATCGTGTTCTTTTGCGTCCAGAATCACTGCTTAGTGACTTAGCGAATGACGAGCTCACACGTAACCAACTGTATTTTGTTTCATTGTGGCATCTTTTCGAAGATAATGAAAAACAAATTTTTTCGTTTTAGCTGCGTAAGAATTGAATTATCCAATGACCTGTATTATATAAACCATTGAAGTAAAATGCTGAATACTCTTTATAGCCGAGAAAAGTGCCATAAGCCGTTATTTGGTGTTGAACTATAAAAGAGTCTCTTTGTGTTGGTGAATAGAAGTGCGACCGCCAGTGGAGTCACGTTCCGCGGCGGCGGCGGCGGGCGGCGGCTTATCGCCCACGTCGAGAGAAACTATTCAACTGACAAAAGCGCTTAGGACGCACGTCGCACGCATTTCTCTATCTTGAGCAAAGATTGCCGCTGGACGTTGCACAGATTGCTATATAAATCACGATCTAAAGATTTAAATCTTTTATTTACGTGAAACCCGTAGGTTTCACGTAAATAAAAGATTTTACTGAAAATTTATAGAGTATGCACCAAGGAGATATAGCAGTGTCTTACATCACGAGCGCTATTTTGAATCCTAAACGCAGCTAGGGATTCTAGGGCTCCCGAGTGGAGTGAGCGAGCTTGCTCGGGAGTTAAAACGAGAATCCTGAGATCATTGAGGGATTTAAGCTTGCCCAAGACGAAGACTATTTATGAATATTTTTGAGATTCTGATGGTAAGTTTAATTTTATATTTAATTTTAAAGTTTTAGGTTAAAGTGGTACTAGCTCTTATCAGGAAGTAGCTCAAGAATTTGTAAATTTCTTTATCGATATACCATTAAAAACTACGGAGGATCTTGTTTCTTCACCTGAACTGCCAGTTGGTTTACTATAGGTGAATGTGTCTGGCTGCCTGGTTGAATTTAAATTTAAACACATTAACCCTGTATTGTTTATTAATTAAAAGCAGAGAAGTATTAAGTACATTTATTTCCATGAAGTAATTTATATTAACAATATCTTTAATATGCCTCAGCCCGTGTCTCGCTCGGCTCTGTGTCGCGTTCCCGCGCTCTCCCTCCTAACATCTTAAACCTAAGTATATTTCAGTGCGTTCCATTACTCATGTACTGCCGTATATTACATATATGCTGCCGTATACTGCCGTATGTCACAAACCCTATGATAGTTTTTAAAGCTTTCCGGCAAATAAAAATCAAACTAACCGAAGATCTATGGGGAATGTCTATCAAACACATCCATACTTAAGACTTTAGCCCCTTAGCTTTAATTTTTAATTTGTGTGTAGACCAAGAAGTTTTCCCTGATTTCATGAAATACAGTTAAGTCATACCTCTTTTCAAATCCAGGGACAGTAAAGATACTAATAATTATAGACCTGTATCCGTGTTACCAGTTCTTAGCATGGTTTTTGGAAAAGTAACGCTTAATCAAAATAATGCTCTATCATTTTAACACCAACAAAATCTTACACGATCAACATTAATGTTTCACCAAGGGACGTTGTACGTACAACTGAAGCCGATGTATAACTTTATTAAAGCACATATTTACTGCGTGGGAAGAGTCCCAAGACGCCATTGGATTTTTTTTTGACCTCTCCAAAGCGTTTCATTGCGTAAATAACGACACATTACTTTTGAAACTTGAGCATTACGATAACCGATAATCGATTTGGCACCGTTGGAGGAACTGCAGTACAGCCCAAATCTTGATCGAATCGAAGGCTTTCTCATAGTCCACAAACGCTAAAGAGAGACAGACGCGAGGCGAGGCGAGTCTCTGTATAACCTGCCGCAGCGTATGTATGTAGTCCACGGTACTAAAGCCTTTTCAGAAACCGGCTTGTTCGGGAGGCTGAAAATAGTCAAACCTGCGCGCGAGACGTTTGATGATGACTCTTGGAAACATCTTGTAGATAGGAATTAGAAATGACATGAGCCTATAATTATTCAGCCACGCATCATCGCCCTTCTTGAAGAATCACCACCACAACCCTGCACTATGCCTGTGGCGTTTTCTCCTCGAGTATGACGGAATTAAATAGCTTCTGAAGGGCCGTATCGGTTTTCCACCCGCCTTCAGGAGTTCGGCCGTAATTCCGTCATCACCCGGTGTCTTGTTGTTTTTAAGCTTTTTATGAGCCATCTTAATCTCGTACAGGCTGACGTCCGGGATGTCTTCGGTATAGTGTCAAACCAGTCTAGCTCTTGGGTCGTTTGCTAGATTTACAATGGATTTACAGGTTTATATGTACAACTACCCATAGAAACTCTCGATTTCTCTCAGAAGCTCCGGTTTGGCGAATAAGATCCTGCCCTCGTTGGTCTTCAGTTTCGTGAGCTGGCTCTGCCCAATTGCCAGATCTCTTGTAAATACCTTGGAGCTTTTATCCACTCAATCGCAATATTATGTATTTTTTGCACCTGGAATTAAAACTACTCATCATCTGCCTAGCCTTTTCCCAACTATGTTGGGGTCGACTTCCAGTCTAACCGGATGCAGCTGAATACCAGTATTTTACATGGAGCGACTGCCTATCTGACCTCCACAACCCAGTTAGTAGACAAGCCGAGTGGTATCCGGGAGAGTAGATTAGAACCAACCCATTACACTCACGGGTGTCGTATAAGGCGACTAATGTCTGAGGTAGAACACCTTGCGCCTCCGTAGACCAGAAAATGGGCAGCAGCGTTTTCTGTTAGTCTTTCATCACTGCGATCTCTAATCCGCCTGCCAAGCGTGGAGATTACGGCAAATTCCTCCCATCATGGGAGAGGCTTATGTCCAGCAGTGGACGTTATGGGCTGTTGTTGTTATTGTTTTTGTTGTACTAGTATGTCCAAAGTGTTCTCATCTTTGTTGGTGGGTGAGCCTAGGCTTCATACATTTTTGTCCATGATCCTTTAGTACAATATTGCTGCTACAATACTTCTGCTTGGCTAGAACCTAGGGCAATACCGACTTGCTTTACATAAGTTTTGCATGATAATCTATATCTATATTTATATCATCTATTATTATCTATATCTTCTATACACATAATAAAATAGTAAAAAAACTGTGTCTGTACATTGAATATATTAAAAAAGAAATAATTGAGGGAGGTTTAGAAACAGTAATAGAGCACGAATAAAAAAAAAATCTGTTTGTCTGTGTGTCGGTTTGTTTGTACAGTGTCGACCAAAAGTCCAGTGGCAATCTCACAAAGCAATAGCTTGACGTTTAGTTTGACTTACGAGTTTACGACCTTCTCCTTTCAAGAAAATAGACATAGTCGTCTACAAGTAATTGTCGTTCAAAATTTCAACATGGAAACATTTAATAAGTCAAGATAGCCTAGCGGTTAGGCGCGTGCAGATCTATGAATGAATCAGCTAAGCCGTGTGTTCAAATCTCACATTGTTACTTTTAGACTTTTTGTAAGTTTTTACTCAATTGGAAGTAATGGATCAGAAATATTATATTCTTTATCTTGTTCGCTTTGTTCATACATTCCGTGAAGTTGAAAGGTAGATTATAGAAAAATAAGGAAGGAGTTTAGATTTATGTGAGGTAGACATGAGTTTTATGAATATTTAACTTGACCGGAATGAATGTTTTCGTTTGGTTGAAGTTGTTGGTTAGTGACGTGTGGTATAATAGATAGCGGTATTGTTGTTGCAAAATGCAGGCAAATATTAATATTGAGGCGAGGGTGACTATTATCGCGCTGCATAAAAGTGGTCTTAATAGAACAAAAATATCTGAAGAAACCGGACTTTGTGAGTACTTTGCTTATGAATAATTGTAACATAAACTTTTATTAGAAATTAAAATCTAATATTATTGTTAATTTATTTGGTGACATATGGATTAATTAATTGTTTTTTTTATTGTAATTCAAACTTTTGTTAGAAATTCAAACCTAATATTATTGTTAATTTCTTTGGTGACCTAAGGATTAATTAATTGTTTTTTAAATCCATCATGAGGCCTAAAATATAAATAATTCGTGTTTATTATTGGATTTATAAATGCAGAGTGAATGATCACTTTATTATTTTGTTCTACAGGTGCCTAACATTACTTTTTTTTGTTCTAGAAGAATATTGTAAGTCGTTGGATAAAAAGGTATGAGGAAGAGTAGCATTGCTAGTTGACAGCGAAGTGGAAGGCCGTCGCTTATTAGCGAAGCGCAGCGGCGCCGTATGGTAGCCGAGTATGAAACAAATGGTTTCACGCCTACGAGACACTTTGCGGAATTATTTGAATTGTTAACAACACATTGCATGGAGGTGTGTTCCCACACCTCCATGCAATGTGTTGTTAATTTAAGAGGAACCGGAATATGTCAAAATATTGTGGGGTCCAGGCGCAAACGTCTACTTGACTGCATCGAAAATAATGGGAGTTATACAAAATATTAGTCCTAGTGTTTTAATTTGAATTAGACGTGTAACAAAATGTTATTTAGTTGTTAATGTTTAGTTGTTTACTGATCTCTAATGATCTTAAATTGAGGTTT
The DNA here is from genome assembly GCA_905147715.2 of Xestia xanthographa. NCBI lineage: Eukaryota > Metazoa > Arthropoda > Insecta > Lepidoptera > Noctuidae > Xestia > Xestia xanthographa. Next base: position 31,191,750 of record LR990649.1, read on the forward strand.
AGTTTCAATCTTCTTTTCTTCAACAAAATGAACACTTAATCTATAACCTCAATGCTAGTTACATTTATTGTAACGTCACATAAAAAAATATGTTCATAAAGTCTAAATCATACTTTGTTAGTTTTCAATAAACTCTGCTAAATACCGATACCTATTAATAAATGGGTATCAAAAATTTTATTTATGAGATTAGAATATCCTTTCCTTGTTATGTTATTGTGAATTGACTTAGAGTAAGTGGGTATACAATAAAAAATCGAATGATTACAAGAGAACTTCTTATAACTAGGTAGGATTGTGACGTTACAATTCTCATTAAAGTTCTTTTTTTTTATAATTTTATAAATAAATAAAACGTATAAACATTAAATTTTTGTTATCATTTAACACGACTTTTTTATTTCCACCTTCCAACACCGAAAACATAATACACAATCACTTAAATGGTTAAATAATAAAACGATGGGTTTTTAATTAATATTTAATTCTTAAAAAAAACAAAAAAATACCTAACAAATTTTTGCATAAAAATACAAAATATAAATATGGTTACAATGAAACAAAAGACCCACACATTGGTAACGTGATTCGAACTCGGACCTCATTAATCGTGAATCCACTGCTTTACCCAAACAGTTATCAACACTTTTTAGTTACGTGTGAATTTTAGCTATTCAATCGTAAGAACAGGTCGCCACACAAATAAGAGTGTTTGCTGCGTGTATAACAAAAGTGGAGTGCGACGCGACGACCTGCGACAGTGGGCGAATTCTGTGGCTGTGGTGTGCGTACTGTATTGAGACCACTTACACAAACAGACGCACGGTCGCTCGACCGTGCGTTCACAGCAATACAATCCTTAGCGTGCCACTGCACTTATGAACGCTTACTGTACACACTAATCTTCGGAACTACTGGACGGATTTAAATGGTTTTTTTTTATTGTATAGGTATTAAGTCTGGGCAACATATTTATCTTGGAAACTTGAACACCTGATGCAGAACCGCAACTGAACAGACCAGCTAAACTATAACCGTCTTATTATAAAACTTCCATTAGGTACCAGGTTTAAACCAGGACTAAAAGGTCTAGGATTGTTACGGTACTAACGTTTCGTATTATAAATCGTAGACCAACGAAGGATTACTTAGTATCAAAGATAGTCCCTGGTCTAAACATTATCCACAGATTATAAGCAACAAAATATCTAAAACTATTCAATCATTCGTTCAGCGTTCTCTGCACCGTTCCTTTTCACAAAATGTTATTATGAAATTGTTTCACACCGTTATGGAGATGGGCTGGTGAGGTGTAGAAAACATAGAAAAACCGCTGTTTTATAATAACAAACGTTTTTATTACATTTTTAACAAAAGAAACAAAATGCACACGTAGCCATCTTATTCGTGACTATATTTTCATAGACTACAAATTTTTACTTTTTAAAACTATTTTTATGTTATGGACCATTGGTCTTGAACATGCTGGGGGCCTCGGCCAAAAGCTAATTTAACAGAATTAATAAAAACAAAAACTATGTGATACAATTAACACAAAATTAGAAATTAAACTAGCAAACTTTGCAAGTAACTAAAAGATTTTAATTAACTTAAGACTAATTAACTTATTTCTTAAAAAACCTTAGTAGATATGAAACTTACCTAAAATAAGACACAAATACTAACTTATAAATAGACAACAGACACTAATCATAATCTATAGGTAGCGGACAAACTTTTGTTACACTTGTTCTAATAATTGAACCCTTAACAGTTTTTACATCAACTGCACGAACTAAATTATCTTTTCCTGGAATGACGTCTACAATTCTACCTACAGGCCAGTTCAATGGGGATACATGCAATACTAAAGTACCCTTTTCCAAATTAGGCTGTTGGGTTTTCCATTTAGGACGATTTTGCAGCATAACTAAGTATTGCTTATGCCATTTTTGCCAAAAATGCTGTTGCATTTGAATACATTGCTTCCAGAAACTAAGTCTTCCTACATTTACATCAACTAAATTTAACTCTGGATAAGAGGTTAATGGAGAACCAGTGAGGAAATGTGCAGGTGTCAGGTAAGACATGTCATCACAGTCTCTTGACATAGGTGTCAATGGCCTAGAGTTTAAAATGCTTTCAATTTGCACTAGAACTGTGTACAGTTCCTCATAGGTAAGCACACTATGGACAATTATGCGTTTCATATGATATTTAATACTTTTTACTCCTGCTTCCCATAGACCACCAAATACAGGAGAGTATGAAGGAATAAATTTAAACTGAATCCTTTCTGAACTACCATAATCAAAAACCTTGCTTTGATGATCTGTGGAATTCAGTAAATCATACAATTCCTTGAGTGCATTATCAGCACCTCTATAGTAACTAGCATTGTCACAATAAATTTTTGTAGGCTTATTTCTACGACTTATAAATCTTTTTAAACATGCTAAGAAAGTATTAGTAGACATATCTGATGCTAATTCTATGTGAACTGCTTTAGTAATAAAACATATAAAAATTACAACATATGCCTTTGTAATAACAGGATTTCTTATCCTGGTTTGTTTAACATTGAAAGGACCGGCATAATCAGTACCTACAATTTGAAAAGGACGAGTAATATTGACACGATCAAGTGGCAGAGATCCCATAAGTTGACTGGAAGCTTTAGCCTTAAATCTAAAACATAGTACACATTTGTGCAACACAGCTTTTACCTCTCTGTTAGCATTGATCAGCCAATACCGCTCGTTTAAACTACTAAGAGTTAGCTTCTGCCCTGCATGCTTAAGTCTTATGTGTTCATTATAAATGATCAGTTTAGTCAAAGTCGACTTTTTCGGTAGGATAATGGGGTGCCTTTGCTGAAATGTAAGATTTGCATTTTGTAAACGACCACCCACTCTTAACAGACCTACACCATCAATAAAAGGATTTAAACTACTCAAATAAGAATTTAAGTTAGCTTTTGACTTTAACAATTTTAACTCATTTTCAAAGTGTTTACTTTGTGCAATTTTTATCAATTCATGCAATGCAAGAGCTATCTCCGAAGGAGCTAAATGTCCTTGCCTTTTGTTAATATTTTGTTGTTTACAATTAAATATAAAACGATTGATATAAGCCATTATTCTAGTCATTTTATCAAAATTTGAATATTTTTCTATGAAACTATGAAAATAAATATTTTCTTTATTACAAGTATTACATGTAGCTGAAGGCATTTTAATTTTAAGAATATCAGATACATAATTACAAGTATTACATGTTGTTAAACGCAATTTAAGTTCAGGAATATCAGATACATTCATATTCAGCTGTGAATTACAATGAACATAATCATGGTTTTGTAAATACTGAGGACCATGAAACCACAACGAGTGTTCTTTCAATTGTTCTGGTTTAAGACCACGAGATAAGCAATCTGCAGGATTCTCATTAGTGTTCACATAGTCCCAGCGTACATCTTTTGACAACTGTCTGATTTTTTCTACTCTATTAGCAACATAAACAGTAAGTTTTACAGGTTCAATTTTTAGCCATGATAAAACAATATTTGAATCTAAATATAAATAGGTATGGATATTATTATACTTTAATGCTAAAGTGTCATGTACTTTGTTTGATAATATAGCTAATAACAAAGCACTGTTAAGCTCAAGTCTAGGTATAGATAAGGTTTGATGTCTAGGATTTACACGAGATTTTGAACATAAAAGATTGACATTCACTGTGTTGTCCTCGCCAACTACTCTCAAATAGAGGCAACAACCATGCGCAATATTCGAGGCATCAGCATAACCGACTAACTCTAATTTTTGATGTGGGTGTACATTGATATTTCTGGGAAAAGAAATACAGGACATATGCATCAAACTTTCAGTAAATTCAAGAAATCTCTTATTTAAGTAATCTGGTAAGACATCATCCCACTTTAACTTTTCAAACCAGACCTGTTGCATTAAATATTTTGCTTGCACCAGAATAGGACCTACCAAACCCAGAGGGTCAAAAAATTTACTGATAAAACTTAACATTTGTCTCTTAGTATATGTTTTCTGCATTTCAGTGACTGGACATTTCATATTCAAGGTATCAGAACTTACATTATAGGACAAACCTAACGTTTTTACATAAGTACTTGCTTTGTCAAAATCCTCTTTATTTAATTGATGAGTTTCAATAGGAATATCATTTAATATTTTGCTATGATTAGAGCACCATTTATGTAATGAAAAACTAGCTAAGTTTAAAAGCTCAATAAGTTGTCTTTTTATTTCAACAAGTTCTGAAATCTCATTAGAACCACATAATACATCGTCGACGTAACTTGAATATCTCAACACAAAACATGCCAATGGATATTGCTCTTTGTACCTTTCAGCAAGCTCAATCAAACACCTTGTTGCCAAAAATGCAGAACTTTTCAAGCCATAGGTTACCGTTTGCAACTGGAGACATTGTACACTTTGTTCAGGTGAATCTCGCCAAAAAATATTTTGGAGGCAGCAATGGTAATTGTTTACAAATATACCTCTATACATGGCCTTAATATCACAAAGTAAAATAAATTTATAAGTCCTAAATAGTGTCAAAATGTCAAATAAATCATTTTGCACAACTGGCCCGTTAAGCATAACATCATTTAAACAAATGCCTTTGTTAGTTTTCATGCTCGCGTCAAAGACAGCTCGAACCGGAGTAGTTTTACTATTTAAATTAAAGACAGGGTGATGAGGTAAATAATACACATTACCTGCCTTGGGATCATAATTAGAGATATCAAAGTGTATGGCATGGCCCTGTTCAAGATAAACCTGAATGAAGTTTTTGTATTGCTGATGCAACACCTTATCTTTAGCAAAACGTTTTTCTAAATTATAAAACCTATGAAGTGCCCGATTGAATGAGTCACCCAACTGAATGTCATTTAAATTAAGTTTTAAGGGCAAGTCTACAAAAAACTTTTTATCAACAAGTTTCACAGAATTTTGGAAACATTCCTCAGCTAGTTGGTGCTCAGTAGTACCTTCTTTATAAATTTCAGGTACTTTTTCACATTTCCAAAAATTTGAAATGGTGTCACCAATACTATCTAACTGCTCATTATAAGAATTATTAAAGGGGGTACCTTGAACTGTCACACACAAATTTGATGAACATACTTTGCCAGCAGAGACTGGTAGACTGCCTGCCACAATATATCCAAAGCTGGTGTTAACCAGGTAGGGCCCATTCGGTGTTAAAGGCAGCGACTCCCTCTGGAGTACCTGAAAAAATACGTCACATCCTAATAGTAACAATATTTCACCAGATTTATTAAAATGTTCATCTGCTAATTTGACATGAGATGGTATATTGAACCCAACATTATAAAAACTTTGTTGTGGCAGTTCACAGGTTATGTTTTTTGCTACATAGCAAGTTAAGCATAATTTAAAATTGGTATTTGATGCATAAATATCAAAATCTGCCTTAAGATGCACATTGCTAGTGCCCTGCATGATACCTGTAATAAGTTGATTAGCCTGTGTTATTTTGCAGTCAATTTGACTAGCCAGTTTCTCAGAAATAAAAGACACTTGGCTGCCTGTGTCTAGCAAAGCTCGTGCACTAATAAATGTACCATTTTTAGCGATAATACGCACCACAGCAGTAGGAAGTAACACATCTTTAACAGGTGAGGTACTCGACATAACCACAACACTGTCAGGCTTGCCAGCACCAGCGGTAAGCTCTGGAGTAGTAGGGCTAACAGCAGCTGCATTGCTTACTTCCTTTTTAGTCATTTCCACACCATGCAGAAGCGTATTGTGTCGTTGCTGACAGGTAGAACATTTTAAACGCAGCTTACATTTACCACTGTGCGCATTCAAACAGATTATGCACAGCTTATGCTTTTTAACAAACAGACCTTTATCATTATCAGTAGCAAGCTTGAATTTTGCACACTCATATAATTTATGGTTAGTATTACAATACTTACATGATGCCGGAGCTGCTACATTACAGGTAGACTTGCTTGACTTCACACTCTTGGAGTTGTTCGAAGGTGCTGTTTCAATAACAGAATTTTCGCTGGCCAGGGCTCGTTTCTCTAGAAAGTCGAGGAACTCATTCAACTTAGGCACAACTTTTTCATTTCTCTCTAAGTGAAAACCCCTATTAGTATAGGCATCAATCTTTCTAAGTAAAACATTAACCACCATTGGATCCCATGTTTCCACAGACACTTGTAAACCCTTTAAAGCAGTTATGTGCAAGTTGACACTTGAAACGAGTGACCTGAGATTTGAAGCTGTGCATTTAATGAAGGAAGGCAAATCAAGCAATGCATTAATGTGATGATTTATGATCATTGGCTCATTGTTATATCTATTGTCAAGCAATTTTAATGCTGCTATATAATTTTGTTCAGTTAATGGCAAGTTTTGAATTAAATTCAATGCTTCCCCTGCTAAAAATGAACGTAGATAATATAATTTTTGACACAAACCCAAATTGTCATCAGCATCATTTATAGCTTTAAACATATTGATGAAGGGAATGTATTCTATCACATTTTTACCATCAAACTCTTTGATATTAATTTGTGGTAACTTTTTAAAATTAGTGTTTGCCGTAGGCGGCTCCGCCACAGGCAGAGTGGATCGTCGACCATGGATTTCCCTGTCAATTATAGCAATGCAATTGTAATACTTACTCTCATAAATTCCAGGGTCCTCCTCGTCTTTGGAATTTGCGTATAATATATGTTTGTTTAACTCCTCGTAAGCTTTAAAATTCTCCGCTAACCGGCTTCGACGTTCGTTTAGAAGTTCAATAGATGCACTTAATATATCGGCACTGTTACAATATACTTCCACCCTACTGATGGCGCCTTTGACATAGCCCCTACGGAGCTTAAGTTGCGCCAAATCTTCGCCTTGGGTTTGAGACATCCTGATTTCTGGTGCAATATGCAAATGGTGCAAAATAAATGGTAACGTGGTAACGCCCTGCTCTTGACTTTAACTAAAATATCACTATTAACACCAAAGTAACACCCATAAACTTGTATTGCAGTAAGTAATTATTATGATTATTACTCTGTACCTACTATAAAGCTACCTGTACTAAAACACAGACTTTACAAATTAAACAAAGGTATTAGGAGCAAACAAACAAAATGGCGAAATGTTGTGTTACGTGAACGGCGAACGGCGTCGTCGATGGTCGAAGAACGCTCGGCGCTCGGTCGGTACAACCTCGGGAATCTTCGTAAGGCTTCGGGACGAAATCGCTTCCTGATTGGTCGACTCACGTTGTTGGGAGGTTGGCAGCACGTAACTCTGTAGACTATGATGCGTTGGACGTTTGTAGTCATGCAGTCGCGGGTTTTTTGAAATTATGGCTTGCAAAATGGCTGACTGCAATTTTTTCGATTTGATGACGACCGACATTCACTTCCATACACACTTTTATGAGAAGCTCGTACTACGATGAATTTTTTCCCTCGTAGTTTTTTCTTAGAATTTTCAGCAATCTTCGTAATTGTCGCCTGGCAAAAGGTTGAGAATGCCCACAATTTTTCCTGAAGTACCACGCCACGCACTTGGCCGCTACGCAGTAATATTTCTTCAGGTGCAGGAAATCTCGTATGTTAACACCAAAATATTGAGGCACACAATTCCACAGGCTTACGCGGGGGCCGGAGGCTCTTCTGTAGCAGGGTTTTCGCTCCCGCCACGAGAGTTCAACTCCAAACTCGACACGTTTATATTTTTGAAAACGAAGACGGATTCTCGAAGGACCAATTCTATGTTTCACACCGTTATGGAGATGCGCTGGTGAGGTGTAGAAAACATAGAAAAACCGCTGTTTTATAATAACAAACGTTTTTATTACATTTTTAACAAAAGAAACAAAATGCACACGTAGCCATCTTATTCGTGACTATATTTTCATAGACTACAAATTTTTACTTTTTAAAACTATTTTTATGTTATGGACCATTGGTCTTGAACAGAAATTTAAAGAAAAACTATTTTATAAATTGTTATTTGTAGTGGTAAAATATAAAGTTTTGTTATTTAGAGGTATATAAATATTCCGACTTGTATTTTTTTGAATGCATCAATCCAACTATTCTGTTTTGGTACAACAGCTATCGAGCTAGCGCGTATAATGGAGTGAACTGGGCGGCGCGCGTAATTCGAGTAATGTTATCAAAATGTTTATGTTACATCATAATGTAGTAAACTAAATGTCCGGTTTCACTTCAAGAGTAATAATATAATAGATTAGCCGTGTGGTATCCGGCAGATTAGAATAGAACCAACCCTTTACACTCACGGGTGTCGTATAAGGCGACTAATGTCTGAGGCAGAACACCTTGCGCCTCCGTGGACCTGAGAATGGGCAGCAGCGTTTTCTGTTAGTCTTTCATCACTGCGATCTCCAATCCGCCTGCCAAGCGTGGAGATTACGGCAAATTCCTCCCATCATGGGAGAGGCTTATGTCCAGCAGTGGACGTTATGGGCTGTTGTAGTAATATAATACAAGTGAAGGCACAGTTCTTTGGGCACAGTATTCTTTGTGGTGAGATCGTGTGTGCATTCAATTAAAAAAAAATGGAACAAACAAATAAAAAAGTGGTGAAAATTAGAGATCAGAAGAAAAGGTTAGTGATAACTGACATATTAGATTACGTACACAACTACACACAGTATTTGATGCAATAAGCTAAACTATGTACCTATGCCGCATTACTTAGATTAATACAAATTTCATTCTAGGATTTATACTGCGTCAACTTATTGCCGAGTCGGCTAAAATACTTGAAGATAAGTCGACGAAAACAAATTTAAATATGTTAAAAAACGAGTTGACACAATTTAGTACCATAGTTAAACTAGGGGTCACGATGGTCTAACTTTGGTACCATAGTTAGTTCTAGGACTAGCGATAAACTTCGTTTTGTAATAACGTTTATTCAAGGTTTTTGAAATAATTGGAATTAAAAATTGGAATTTTTTAAGACCACGTTTTATAATGAGGGTCTGAGATACAAAAATAGTACCATAGCAAAAATTGATCCACGTGATAAGAATATTTTCTGCTGAGAGAATAAATTTGAAGATCTGGAACATATGATTTGGAACTCCAAGAGCACAGCTACCATAACATAATATATATAGGAATGACGTCTTAGCAAAAGTTGTTCGGTCTGATGTGCATTTCCTGTTGACTTATAAAAATCGAAGATCAGAAACATCTGATGTGGAAATCAAAGCTATCACTAATTTCAATTTATAATTATAAAATAACATAAGCTGGGAGTACCTCCACGCGGTGAAGGTGGTAACAGTTTAGGACTGATGGTATATCATTGAAAATTTGACTCTACTGGCCAAAACTCCCTTTTATTTTTTTATTTTATCGAATAAATATTCCTTCCGGCTTATGTTATTTTAGTGTTTAATTTCGTTTTCCACTTATCTTCGTGACACGGTAGCCTACCCGGTAACGCAGCGAAGCAGTCACTTAGATTTTAATAAAACTATAACCATGCCTAGAAAGAGGTCAAATCTTTCCCAATGTTCCAAAGGAGCTAAAAGATTGAGGATCATAAGATCCCAGGAATCTACCGAAGAGCGTCAGGGGAGACTTGATGCTGTCCGAGAACATCAGGCTTCAACTATCTCCGTGGAAACCTCTTCGGATCGCGAAGCACGCCTGCGTTCTCAGCGTATTTACGCATCTACATCCAGGTCTCTAGAGACCAGTGAAGAATATGATGCACGACTGACCGCTGATCGTGAACGTCTGCATTGTCTCGCAAGTCGGAGACGTTCACGGATAGAGAATTGCGCTTCGATATCAGACGTATCAGATCTTCGATTTTGACGACCCTGTTGTCGCTGGCATAAGCAACAGGTTCCGCGTACGAAGTCGCGGGCAGAAGCTTGTTTATAATATAATTTGACATTTTTACGAGCAGGGTGTGTGAAAATTTAGTTTTCCACTTTTCAGCAACACACTCAGACCATATTAATCCGAAATCGATTTCGCGTCTTTTTATTCTGTTTGTGATATTCTAACAAGCCGGGCGGCGCATGTTAATCTCTCTCTGTTCCAATTACGAGCGTACCAGTGTGTTGGCAAGCCAAGCGTGCGACTGTGGGGGGAGGGGTCCAACACAAGCAAATAACAACAAACCTATTCGGAGTGCTTAGTGAGCTCGTGAGCCACTGATCGTGTAGTAGGCGTCCGGTAAGCAATTTGCGCACATTCATATGTATGTGCCCGTAAATAATTCATTGCACGCCGCCCTCTAATGAAGAAATATCATCGGATCTATCCTGCCTGTTACTTCTCATTTATTTTAGAATAACGTTGCTTTATGTGTTGCCCAATGAGTTCCTGTTTTAGGGATGACTGGAATATGAAAGGTTTTGGCTTGTTGTTAGGCTGTGAACATTGAACAAGTAAACATTAAAAAAAAAAAATGTAACCAATTATTTTGCAATGTTAACGAGTAAAAATAATGAAACAGACTGCGGACCATTAGTAATATTGACGAGACGCAGATTCAATAATAAAAACCAGCCAAGTGCGAGTCGGACTCACGCATGAAGGGTTCCGTAAATCCGTACCAACGTAAGGGGGCTCCCCTTGCCTGTGGACGGTGGGCTATGGGCTAGCTCGCCGTCCCGCGTCCGTCCGTCTCATGACGACAGGCCATGTCGACGACGCGTTCGTGTTCCACGCGCGCCTCAAAGAGAGTCAGCAATAGGAAGGGGTCCGCAAGGGCCGATGCCTGCCGGGGTTGGGACTGTTCGAAAGAGATACCGTGGTCCCGGAACACAAAGGGCGACGAAGAAACATGAATGGATTTTAGTCAGTAAAAGTCTGACACTCCCTCCTGCCCAGAGCGGGAGGAGTCATTTGATGATTTCCCATCCGTAAAAAAAAAAGGAAAGCTCCCCTTACGATGGTACTTACTATAGTGGCCTTTTAATTTCTAATTTATTTTTATTATTTGTTGTCGTAGATTTCAACTGTCTAACTATCACGGTTCATGACATACAGGCAGGCCTGGTGACAGACGAATAGATAGACGGATAGTGGAGTCTTAGTAATAGGATCCCGTTTTTACCCTTTGGGTACGGAACTCTAAAAAATTCAGCACTTATGAAAATACTCATAATTTACATGAAAAAAAAAAATACTTTTTATTCATTATGTTTTACAAATTGTCTGCTTCAATTATTGCAGCCTCACAATTGGTTCTCTAATTTAATCAACGGAATGGTTTAGTCTAGACAAATATATAAGAAAATAAATTAGTTTTGTTCTGTATTTGAGTAAAGTAAATGATAAATGATGTTTATTTTGCAAGTAGGTTTTTACAAACACTTTTACACGTCATTTTTTTTAAACTAGATGGGGCCGGTGTTTCGTACCTGACTACTCTGAGAAGAAACAGCCGAAACAAACTCAGAGGCCATAGTCTCTTTTAAAGTCCAGACAATCTTGCTCAATTCACATGAGGACTATGCAGATTGGTGTCTGAGATGGTCTTTTGAAGAGTAGCTGAGTAGCTTCATTACACACAACGCCGGCTTCGATGGCGTCTCCACTCTCTGCTGACTAGTTACTACTTAGTACGCAAGAAGTGTTCGTTAATATATTCAGCAGCTGCTACAGCTTCTCATTTAACTTTACGTGGCAGCTCTGCGGCGTTGAGTCTATGCATGATGCACACTGGACGAATAGTACTTTTACGTTTAAGTTCAGGATTGGCTTCAGTGTACTTTTATAAAATACCTAATCCTCAGTTACTGTAGTAGCCTAAGCTAACACATAACCATACGCAGCAGTTTAGGAAAGCATACAATTTTAACAATTTTCTTAGTTCGCGATATTTAGCAACTGCATTGTTCCACTTCATGGTTTAAATCGTTGAATCGAGGCGCCGCGCCGCGCCGCCAGTCGCTGCGCCACCCGACTAGACGCAAGCCGTGCGATGTAATGCGATGCGAAGCTATGCGATGGCTGCAATGTGAAGGGAATAGGGGGGTTTGCCATTTTTTGTTAACGCTCAAAGCTTTGTCGAACACAAAGCAGTTTGAAATTTTTTAGCTGTACCAACGTGCACCTGTGGTGTAGCCGTAGGGGTGAAGTTAAGTAATAGCTCTACATATAAGCGTTATAGTTTCTAATTATTTATTAATAATGCCTTTAGAATAAGCATAATAAATAAATAAAATAGTGAGAAAACAATAAGATTTCTATTAAAAATCCATACGCAACGGATTTAGATGTCGCTTCCACCATCATTTATAAACATAAGTCCCGAGAGTAAAGAGATCTTTGCAGATTTTCGAAAAAGTTACAGTTAGCAAGAAAATGGCAATTTTTCGCAAAACATTTTTTGATGCCAATCGTTATTCTGTTTTTAATACTGATAAAAAGTTCTACTAGACCAACCCAGGTTGCAGTACTAAAAAAGTCAGTTTTTTTTTGTTTTTTAAACTCAAACAAAATGTACTTAAGGGAAATTTTTTTTGCAACGGGGATCAAAATTTCAGAAAAAATTATGGATAGTCTCTTAGGACCATTTTCGAGTAGCTGCAACGATTAAGATAGTTCCCCTTACTGCCCCGTTTACCGTATCGACCCTGTATAAAAAATCACTGTCCGTACACAATAATCTCCGAAACGAGTGAATATTGATGTATGGTTGGTTCCATCTTCGAATAAAGGATGGTTTTGAAATGGCCGCGTGAAGCAGGGGCAGGTCACTAGTACCTACAATAATAAAACATAGGTAACTATGCACCTACCACCGAAAGGCAAACAAAAATATGAATCGTGTTTTAGCAGAAACTAAATTACATTTTGATAAAGAATTAAAGCGATCCATTTTCGCTAAAATAACCAATCAATCTGTTAATTGGACTTTGATAACGAAAACCTACATTTATTTTTTACGAAATTGCTAAATGTTTTCTATTCATGTTTCACTTGACTAGACTATTACAAAATCCATTAGGTCATGCTTTCTTTATACCGGATGACTTTTTAACCCAAATGTACCCATAATAATGTACCTACCCATTTTTTTTAAATAAAAAAGTCATCTGTATTTCTCAGAATTCAAGGGCAATATGTATTTTAGCTCCAGAACATAAGAGTTGCCGCGGCTGTTGCTAACGATGACATTGTCAACACATTCCACACAAACCAAGCGAAACAAATGTCGTAGTGACAATTTTGAAATAAAAAAGTCATCTGTATTTCTCAGAATTCAAGGGCAATATGTATTTTAGCTCCAGAACATAAGAGTTGCCGCGGCTGTTGCTAACGATGACATTGTCAACACATTCCACACAAACCAAGCGACACAAATGTCGTAGTGACAAAAGATTTTGGCTTCACCAGTTTTACAAGTGCAGCCATCTTTAATGGACGCTGTTGGCGCATTGATTAAGTACGTGTTCTGTGGTTTAACTACCTATTAGCTCAAAACTGTTCATAAAACTTAGGAAGATAAACAGAATTTTTAGGTAAGTACTAAAGTGGTCACGTTGTTGCAGAGAGAGGAGTTCCCGTGGGAGGAGGGCAGGACGACACCGACCACGGCCGAGGAGGTGTTTGCCGACGAGGACCGCAAGAAGCAAATGGTCCTAGGTAATTGACTTTTAATAATAAAGTTACGTGATACCTGTTTTCCCCGAAGGCATAAATTGGCAACAATTTATTAAACATAAATCAATTTTATTATATCTCACAATATTATTTAGTTCAGAGTGTTGTTCTACCAAAAATATAGGTAGGTAATTATTTCACAACTAAATTTGATTTCGACCTTTAAGTTGTGATTTTTTATCATCATCACCGGAAGTTTTTTTAAGTCTGCGCGCAGCGTTTTCTCTTTAGATCTCGTTTTCACAAGACGTATAATAAAATCAAAGTAATGGGTTCAAAACAATGTCACAATTCAAGTCATAACATAAAATTATTTCTAGTTTAAAACAAATGACGTTTGACTGTCTTCCTGCGATGTTTACGGCAGTGTTGTTTTCGCGACACACGCAGCTCCTCGTGTCGGAACGTCTAGATCTTTAGTTCAGTTGAGATATACTGTCTGCGCACGGACTTGTTATCCGCGGGTACATTGTGTGCCGGTCCACTGCCAAGTCTCTTCCGTAAATTATGTTTCTTTGTTTGTCAGACCTTCAGTGCAAGTACGTAGCACTCGATTCGATACGATTCGATACATCAGACAGTTATTCTCGATAAAATGAGTTTTTAACCAATAGAAAAGTCGGATTTATCGAATCGTATCGATTCGATCGTTATCGATTACTACGTACTTGCAGTGCTTATTCGTTTAATCTTATTTTTTTTTGTAAACTTTCTATGACATTATTTATTACTTTTCTGATTTATTCCCTAGACAATCTACAAAAGAGAGAGTTTTTTGTATCACTAACCAAAATAGAAAAAGTTTTAATATTTCACTTTGGCATTAATGTTTGCAGAGCAAAACAATTGTCTCGCTTGTGTTTGGTACAATTAATTTACTTTAGGCCGGATTTCTGCGGGTACCATACATTAATTGATTGTCGCACCAATTACTCAGTCAGTGTGTCACCATGTGCACCTACACGCAGCCACTGTGCCACGTGATGCGCATGACGCATGCATGACACACCACAATAAAGTATAATATACAATACGTAGCTTTAACAAATACAAGCAAAATGGCGCATATATTCAGATTTATCGTCACTTGAAAAATCTGCGTTCATCTTTGGCAGTTTCGAAGAAACATGATATTCTCCCTATCGAAGTCGCAATATTAATAGAAAATGTTGTTTGCATACAAGGCGCGTCGTTACGTCCACAGAGGAATAGTTGATCATAAAGAGGGGGTGCAGTGCAGCTTCGCACGCTTATGTCGTTGTCTGTTCATACGCGTAGCAAAGTGGACGTACTGCACTGAGCTGCTAATTTTTAACTCCTCCGGAGTTATTACTTTCATCGCAAGCTGAGGGTCATCACGAGATAGACGGACAAGTCTTCTGAGACTGGGAACTTTGGTACTCTACACATTTACCAAAACTACTCAACACCACTACATATTCATAATTAGGTATACTATTATAATGTTCACATTTATATAATTCAATTTGAATTTAGATCGATATAACTAAATTCCAAGCCTTCACATTTTATTTGTGGTCAAATTTAGATGGAGTAAGTAGATCGTTTTTTACTCAAATTATACAAAAAAACTTCTGCACTTTAATCTATTGCACAATTTATACAGTGACAGAGCTCACGGTAACACAGCTACCGCCTTCACGAACAGGGTCGCGGCCGCCATTATAGCTAGCTTAGGGCTTTCGCTACACTATAGTCACGACTGAAGACAGACTATTGCTAAAGGGAATTAATAGACTGTCTCGCTCGCACTAGTAGGGAAATAGTCTGTCTTATGACAGTCGTGACTGTAGTGTGCGAAAGCCCTTAGAGGGAACAGGGCCTGTGGGGAATTTGAAAAATCGGTATCTCAAGAAACTATTGCCATCGAGCTGCGCCCGCACAACCGGGTTATCAATGTGTGAATGGATAGTCTATAATATTTGTGTGCGTACTAAGAGAGCACCGCCCGCGCGCAGTTACGATACACCTACACCTATGGGACGTGGGGCGACGGCGCGTGCTTACCGTGCGAGTGTACCGAGTTGCCGCCAAATTACACTTAAAACTCTTTTGACACTTTTTATGCTCTTGAAACTAACTCCATACAACAGTATCTTTACCTATTATAGATCTAACAAAGTTCCGAACTCACATGATTAATTCACATTGGAAGCCTCTCAATCACGAATAAGTCGCGCGTCGTTAGATTTTTACGTTCCTTCTTACTACTCCGTTGGCTAGTTGACGCACAAACTTTTTAGATCTTTTATAAAGCAGCGAACATTACTGTCCTTAGTGCCGATCATTTAGTTCCAAGAATTAACTCAATTCTAGAGAGACGACTCCACTTCTAGTTCATTTAAGCACTAACTTTGGTTCACTTTGTAAGGAAAACACGATTCTGCCGTTTTTTTTATTGAAAAAGTGGCGATGAAAGTTTTACCGTTGGGGACGGCCATCACGCCCACGAATTGAGGTCATCTGAATAATAATAATAAACAGACGCGTTTAGGGAAAGGTTTGAGCGACAGTCGGTCGGCGCGGCGGGCGGTGCGGCGGGCGGCGCGGCGGCGGCGTGCTTCATGTCGGACAAGCGGACTACTTTCCATAATGAATGTCCTCTCTGTCGATGTGACAAGGGGTTCTAGAAAGAATGGATTCCAAACTAATATTTGTATATAATGTATGAACGGTTCCTAACATCCAAGTAACCACTATCACTACATATTATTATAAAACAAAGTCCCCCGCCGCGCGCCGTGTCTGTCTGTCCCTATGTATGCTTAGATCTTTAAACAAAATGATGTATTGTGTATATTTTATAGGTCTACAGAAAAGTCCGCGATGGCATATGTCTATCTCTTATGGATAACATACTATAATCCATTTTAACACTTTATAAAATAGGTAATTAGAAAGCTATTTACACAAATACGGTATTAATCCTTATCATTTTAAATAAGTTAGAGGCTTACAACATTTAATGCACATTATTTTACTCTATTACACCATATACTTTAAACAAATTTCTTAGGAGTAATCGCAAAAAAATTACGGACGCGAGAATAAATTCAAGCGCCTCGCTTCTCAAGCTCACCTTACCTCCTAATCCTACCCTACTTCCTACTAATATTAAAAATGTGAAAGTTTGTGCAGATGTTTGGATATTTGGATGTTTCCATTCCATTTCAGCCGAAAGACGTCCACTGCTGGACATAGGCCTCCCCCAAGGGGGGGGTTTGTTATAATCGCCACGCTTGGCTGGCGGGTTGGCGATCGCAGTACGGTTGTTACAAAAAGCACAGAGAACGCTGCTGCCCATTCTCTGGTAAGAAAAGGTGTTTCTATTCTTTGGATGTTTGTTATTCAATCAGACTCTAACAGATGAACGGATCTGGCTGTAATTTGGTACAGGGATAGATTATAGCCTGGATTTTTATCACTGGAATGGGTTCCCATGGGTTACGATAACGGGATCAAAATTTCATGATTACATTTGGTTGCGATAACCAACATCCACGCGGGCGAAACCGCGGGCATCAATTAGAATAAATAAAAATATTTGGGCTCACATCGCAGGTGGTTCTTTAAACAGCTGT
Source organism: Xestia xanthographa (assembly GCA_905147715.2). NCBI lineage: Eukaryota > Metazoa > Arthropoda > Insecta > Lepidoptera > Noctuidae > Xestia > Xestia xanthographa. The sequence continues at coordinate 31,209,057 of LR990649.1, forward strand.
TGTTGTCGGATATCGAAGTTAAATGTAAAACTCGTGATGTCGTACTTTAGAAAATCCTAACTAATACTCGAAATTCGGTCAAACCGGACCCAGGCCGGACACTGAAGTATCTGGCCAAGTCCGGTGTCCGCAACTAATCCACATTCCATCCGTACCAGTTTATACAAATGACAATTCGATGTGTTATTATTTTGAAATCAACATGTAAATGTTGGTTGGCAGGCATCCACCTGGCATCCTGGATTTAATAAACACCTATACCTGCGCTGTGGCATCCGTAAAATTATAATTTAATTAGTTCCTTATTATGACTATAGGTTCTGGTGACTGGAGGAAAGTAATATCATTACAGATCTAGATATAGGTACAGGCTTAAGTGAAGCAGAGGGCTGCTCGCGGCGCGGCTCGGAGCTCGGAGCGCGTACAATCACTTAATTGGATTTGTGGGAACAGAGCACCGCACCGCGCGCCAGCCGGGCCGTGCGGACGCGTGCGACCGTGCGACCGTGTGGGCCTTATTCAATCACTGGGTTTGCATTCCACGCTGAAGCTCAGTGCAACGCTCTGTATGTGGTGTTATGAGCATGTTTTAGAGACAATAGTGTCGATTCTGTTGTGCACAAACTAAACTTAATTTAGGCTATTGCTATCTTTTTCTCTATAATAAAACGAGAAAGAGACGGACGTAATTAAGAGCTGTCAAATTTAGTTGAAACTAATATTTCTATACAAATGATGGGTGCAAGTAAAAACATGTCGACTTAAGACACGGTGAAGCGCAAGGCATAAACTAGTTTGACATCTCTAACTTAGTTCATAGCTATAGCCGGCCTTTTCTCGCACTGCCTTTAGTTAAAGATAGCAATAGCCTAAATTAAGATTAGTTTGTGCACAACAGAATCGACACCAATGCCTGTCGAACTGTTACGGGTTCACCAGCGCCTACCTGGGCAGGCAGTCTCGACATAGATAGCGACAAATTCGCTAACTTTTGATTGCTAATTACTAACGAATTAATTCGGTTGCAATAATGATGCTTGCCAGTGACGCAAGTCTTTACATCCAAGATGCGATTTTCACAAGAATCATTATTGCAACCGATTTTATTCGTTAGTAATCAGCGATTGAAAGTTAGCGATTTTGTCGTTATCTCTGTCGAGACTGCCGGCCCTGTGGTATTTTTTAACATTCGTCATCAAAATTTACAGTATAATGGGTTTAAAAAGACCCTTAACAAAAGCCGAGGCACTTGTTCTTCCCGTTATTCCGATCATTTACGGAGATATTGAAGGTTCCAATGTTTTAATTTTTTTATATATTTTTATTTTATTTTATTATTCTTACATGACCCCTGTACTATTCAATGCATGCATCAGCACAAATTTTGAGTGCGTTGCATTGAGTCCTACCATCAACCGTGAGTTTTGCGTAGGGTTATTTAGTTTATGCACAGAATGGACTTCGAGAAGGGTCCCTTGTACACCTTGTATATATCACATAAAGAATAAATAATTTGATTCAGGGAGTAATTTGATAATGTGTGGTAATACATCTTCATAAATTCCTTACAAAGAGTGCAAGTAAGAGGGCTGATGAATAATATTTTCTGTCCATTCCTTTTTCCACAAACTAATAACATTAAAAGGCTTCGTGAGTCGTGGGTCCCCCCACAATGGAGCAAGCGCTGTCACTGAAATGTTCGAAACAAAATGCCAAGTAATAAACATGAGTCGTCGGCGTCCCACACAGATGAGCTCCGTACCGTTACGCAAGTTCGTGATTACCTACCGCTAGCTGTTACCGATACCGCCGGCCGACGAGCTCGATACCGCGCAGATCGCTTACTTTACATTTTAGTTACACTACTCCAGTTTAGATATTTCTGTCCTCAGATTGTAACACAATTCAATTCGAGACGACTGTGATAGATTGCAATATTTCAAACAAAATTACTTTAGCATCGTGTGTCAGACGTTCGCAGATGTGATTGAAGTTCGGTTCGCATACCGTAAAGCTTGCTACACACGAATAGTGGAAATCAGAAATGCGAACTTATTGAAAACTAGCTTCTGCCAGCGGCTTCGTCCGCGTGAAGTTTGATCATTGTCCCATGAGATCTTACTACCGTAATAAAAACTATGTTTTAATTATTTGTGTGCTAAATTTCATCCAAATTCGTTCAGTAGTTTTTGAGTGAAAGAGTAAGAAACATCAATACATCCTCATAGGCTTTCGCATTTATAATATTAGTAAGATAGGATAAGCATTCGAATTTATGTAGATTATGGTCATTCCGACTCATACCATAAATTCACTCATGTCTTCTAACTCTATTTCGATGAATTAGGCCATCAATAATGTTATCATTAGAAAAATTAAGTATCAGTGTACTGAAGCAATAATTATTGTATAATGTTGTGTTCGCTCGTATGTGAGCTGCTTCATAGAGCTTGGGTATGATTGCAGCGGAGGAGGTGAGTTAGTGTCACTTGATGTCAACTTATATTCTATGATGGCATTACCTCTAGTCTGGAGTCGCGAGTGTGACGCGAGTAACTTCATAAACTGCGCAATCTCGGCATTCTCCTCTCGAGTGTCGAGTGTCACGTCGCCACGTCACAGTTTCAAGGAAAGTCGTATTAACCATAATTATATACCTTCGCTGTTATTTATGTTTTCAAATTAGTTTTTCAACCTAATCTGCGGGCAAAGATAAATGCTCATTATTTTCGTCAGTTTAGTTGCTTTAATATTAATTTGGTTACCAAGACAAGCTTTCTTAGGGTTTCGTACCCGAAGGGTAACCTACGGGACCCTATTACTCGTCCGACCGTCCGTTAGTCAGTCAGCGGGCTGTATCTAGACAGTTGAAATTTTTACAGAATGTGTTTATCTGTTGCCGCTATAACAGCAAATAATAAAAAAACAGACTTAAAAAAAAAAAACAATAAAAAAATACCAAAATAAAAACAAAAAGTAAAAAATAACTTTAGTTTCAGAAGCCGGTGAAAAAAAAAATATCAATCAAACAAAGGTCAAGCTTCGAAGTCGCTTCGAAGCACGTTTGTTTGATTGATCTAATGTTTTTGTCACCGACTTCCGAATTTTTCACTTTTTTGTTTTTATTTTAGTTTTTTTCGTTTGTTTTTGTTTTGGTGTTTTTTTTATTGATTTTTTTAAGTCGGTTTTATTTTTTGCAAATAGTTTTTTTAGTTTTTGATTTTTAGTTGTTCCCAAACATTTCGCCATGAATTTATTTTACATTATCAACAATACAATGTCATGGTAATATGCTTATCCCCAATAAATGGAACTTAACATTTATTTATTTATTTGATTACAACCGTTATATTTAAACCAAGAGGAGGAGCTTGTGGTTTAATAATAACAGCCGCTCAGGTCGATCTTTAGGTTAAGCCGTGTTTGCCTAGGTTGGTCTTTGGTGACCACCCATTACATACCGAGTTTCCTCCGTGCCTTGGACGTTAAACAGTTGGTCCCGGCTGTCAATTCAAGATCTTTCACAGTCGTTACAGGTAGCCAGTGGTCCAAAAAGTCTGACAATTCGTCTTACCAAGGGGTATCGACTACCCAGTACTAACTGGGTTGTGCAGGTCAGATAGATAGTCGCTCCATGTAAAATACTGGTATTCAGATGTATCTGTTAGAGTGGAGGCCGACCCCAACATAGGGAATTTATGAAGAACATTGGGAAAAGGCTAGGCAGGTGATATTTAAACCAAATACTGTAACTAAAACTAGAACTAAAAGAGCAAGAGATAACATATTTTTTTTTTGCAAAATAACAAAGTGAAGGTTCCATTTTATTTTTTTTTGCAAAATAACAAAGTGAAGGTTCACACATTCATAAATTCCTTTCACAATACTTCTGACATTCCTCCAATAAAAGCTTTTTCCATCCATCCGCAAACCTACTTAACTGACGAAATCTGGGTGTATTATACACATCTGCGTACCCCCTCAGAGCATATAGGCGTGATGTTACGTCATGATTTTGTATAAACAATGAACATCCAAGCGATTGCAGCTATCACGACAGAATTGCCGGTCTAATTTTGAAGAGTTCCATTGTATATCTCCAAAAATCAGCATCAGATCTTCAACAAATTTTAATGGGACCACTTCAAGAGTATATTCTTATAAATAAAAAAAGAATTTTGAAAATCGGTCCACAAATGGGAGAGAAATCAGGTAACATACATAAAAAAAAACATACACACGAACAATTAATAACCTCGTCCTTTTTTGTTTTGAAGTTGGTTAATTAAGGGGGGCTCCCCTGCTACGATGGTACGGAACCCATGATGCGCGAGCCCGACTTGCACTTGGCCGGTTTTTATTTATAACATTTATTATCTGAGTAAGTGCAGCTATAAGTTAATTTAATAATCTTATTAAAGTTTTTTGTGTAAGACTCATAAGCCTGCCACAGTTACCAATTTATTAATTACATTCCAGTCTATTCTCATTTTCTTCTTTCATTTCTAGCTTTCCTAATTTTGTCCATCCAATTAGTTCTCACCATTCTTTGTATTTCTACTTTCAGTTCTATTCCCTGAAACCATGCCTGTGATGACCCGTAAGGCAACTACCCAGGAGTTACAGGCTAAGTTGAGAACGGCCCTTGATGAACTTAAGGAAGCAAACAGCAAATGTCAACAGCTGTTATTGGATAGAGAGGAACATGAGGTTGAAATCGAGAAGGTCTTTCACAAAAACACAAGCCTGAAACGGGAGCTAGTGGACCTGCACCAACAATACATGGATGTTGTTGAGGAACGGGACAATCTGCGGGTTGTCACAGATGGTTTCAACGACTGCAGTAACCATTATGAAATGGCTTTATGTAAGGTTAGGGACTTAGAAGTTGAACTGCTTCATGCCAACAAACAAATTATTGAGTTTCAGAAAGAAAGAGAATGTACTCAGGTTAGGGAAACAGATCACCTATATAATGAATTATTAAATTCAAATTGCAACCCACATTTCTTAACAACAATAGATCTTACTGAAGATTCTATTCTGAAATATAATTGTAGTAGTTATAAAGTAAGCCAAAATAAAATAAAGAAATATGCATAACTAAATAGAATTATAAAAAAATGCAAGAAATATAAAAAACAACAAAAACACAGTTCCAAAAATATTCAACTAATAAAAGAACGTGTTTTCCTCATAAAAAAGTTGAATAATTATCAAATTAAATTAGAGGATAGTAAGAAGTTTTATGAAATAGACACTCAAAACTTACAGTCTGAAATTCAAGTTTTAGAGCGTCAACTACAGTCATGTTATTCTATGTATGTAAATTCTCAAAAACAAATTAAGGAACATATCCTTGCTGCAAACGAATTAGTTGATAGCTGTAATAGTAATGCAGACTGTGTAGACACGATGACCTTCAACAACACTCAATGTACATCACAAAGTGAATCCAGCCCAGACACTCTCCTACCCGAGGTAACGGAGAACCCGACCCGGCTGAGCAGTGTTCCGGACTGTATCTTCATTCAAAATTTACCAGATATTGTACAAGGTTCATCACAGGTAGGTCAAATAGATAGTAGTTCTCCCCCTTCTTGTAATACACACAGTTGCTGCTCCATTTTGTTCTCAGATAGTATAGGAAAAGGGTTAGGCAAGTTAATTAGTAACAATCTGAGTCATTCTTCTCTAAATTATTGTACTCCTCAGGCTTCTTACAACCAGATAATAACATCAATAACTCGGAAGGAATTTGATCCTAATACCATTATAACTGTACCTGTAGGTAACAGTTCTAACGTTAAACTTGATGATATCACGGACAATGTCACTCAACTATTAAAACTAAATTGTAAGAGAGTAATTCTGTGCTCCTTCCCGTACTTTAAGAAATTGTCTAGCAAGCAAAACCATTATATCCATGGCATAAATAATCATTTGCATTTTCTAGTTAGTCATTATAGTGACAGGTTGACATTTTTCGACACTAACAGTTTCGTTCAGAAATTGAAGTCAACCAGAAACCATGCGTACTTGCCTATTAGTTTTAGACGTCAAATAGCTCGGCTATTAGCTTTTAATATAAACTCAGACATATGTGGTATGTCGCAGTTTTTTGTAAATAGGTCTACGGAAATTAGTAATTATACTAATTGTAATTATACAAATAGTATTAGCTTAGATTTAAACTAGTCAATAAGAATAGAAGGTACGAGTGACAATTTAGTTAATCTCGTCAACTTCGAGGTATCTTCTAGCTCACAATCAAATAACTGTAAAAAAGGGGCTGAGCAGAATTCCTTAAAATTGTTTCACCAGAATATTCAGGGACTTTCTTCCAAAGAACTAGAAATAGAACTATTTTTAGAAAAAACTAAGTTTGATATTATCTGTTTTACTGAACATTGGATGAAAGATTATGAAGTAATGCAAATAAATTATGAGAATTACAAGGTGAGCAGTTGCTTTAACCGAAAATCTAAGATGCGTGGGGGTTCATTAATCCTAGTAAAAAATTGTATTAAATCTAAGTCTCGTAATGATATAGTCGATCTATCGGTTGAACATAGCATTGAATTGTCTTGTGTTGAGCTAGATAAGCATGTAATAGTGTGAGTTTACAGACCCCCTAATTACCTGAACTATTCTATCTTTGAGTCAGTAATGGAAGATGCTTTGGCAAAACTTGTAACTGGTAATAAACCAATAATTATCTGTGGTGACTTTAATGTCAATATCATAGAGAATAATGTGAATAGCAGTAGATTCTTAAGTCTCTTTAAATCATTTAACTTGTCAAATGTGTTTTCAGAACCAACTCGAATTACGACAAATACTGCTACATGTATCGATAATGTTTTTTGTTGCTGCGATTACATAAATAAATCCATCGTAAATTACCTGCCTTCAGATCATAGTGGTCAGACGGTTACTTTCGCGTACAATAGACAATTACAAAGAATTCAGATACAAACTAGACAAATAACACCCAGCAATCTAGACAAATTTAATAATAATTTAATTAGCAAGTTAGGTATACCGGGTCATATTAGAAACAATGCAAATGTATTTTATGAAGAATTCTTTTCGGTAGTGCACACCGAATTTAATAATACTTTAAAAAAGAAATCTAAAACTATTGGCCTAAAGTTTATTTTCAGTGACTGGGCAACACAGGGTATTCGGAAAAGTAGGAAACGATTGTTTGAACACACATCAACACTGAAGCTTTTAATAAATATGTTGCTACTTACTCGAAAATTTTTAAAAACACTTGCAAGGTAGCCAAATCCTTATTCATTAGCAACAAGATTAAATCAGCCGACAACAAAATAAAAACGGTTTGGAAAATCATCAACAGTGAAACAAATAGAAATAAAAAACAAGGCAATGACTTCACACTAGAGACATCGCGTGGCCTTGTGAGCTCCAACAATGAAGTTGCTCAAGAATTTGTAAATTTCTTTACCAGTATCCCACTTAAAACTACAGAAACCTTAAATTCCTCTCCCTTGCTCTCTATTGATTTATTGAAAGCGAACGTTTCAGCCTGTCCGAATGAATTTAAATTTCAGCATAACAGTCATAAAAGGTTTTAAGCAAATCAAGATCAAATTAACGGAAGATCTATGGGGTATGTCTATCAAAGCTTGTACCTCAATTATTGAGACTGTGGCGCCGTATTTAGCCTCAATATTTAATTTGTGCGTGGATCAAGGGGTCTTCCCGGATCTAATGAAATTCAGTAAGGTAATACCGCTTTTTAAATCCGGGGACAGTAAAGACACCAATAACTATAGGCCCGTATCCGTGTTGCCGGTTTTCAGCAAGGTGTTTGAAAAGATAATGCTCAATCAAATGCTTAACCATTTTAACACTAATAAAATATTACATGAGCAACAGTATGGTTTCACCAAAGGACGTTGTACAACTGACGCCGGTGTCACTTTATTAAAACACATATTTACTGCGTGGGAAGAGGCACAAGATGCCATAGGAATCTTTTGTGACCTTTCGAAGGCATTTGATTGCGTAAATCACGAAACCCTGATCTTGAAACTTCAGCATTACGGTTTAGGTAAACTTGCGCTCAGTTTAATAAAATCGTATTTGAATGATAGACAGCAGCAGGTACAAATAAATGGAGTAAACTCAATGGGTTTAAAAGTAAAAATGGGTGTACCACAAGGTTCGATATTGGGTCCCTTCCTCTTTTTAGTATATATTAATGACCTACCCCATCTATTTAACAACCATCCGCATATGGTGTTGTTTGCTGACGATACTTCTTTAATATTTAAAATAAACAGACGTGCCACTAATCTTGATGACGTAAATAACGCCCTACTGCAGGTCCACGATTGGTTTACCGCTAATAATTTAGTACTAAATGGGAAAAAAACTAAATGCATTAGATTTGCTCTACCAAATGTCAAAAGTAGTGATTGTGACATAATATTGAATCAAGAGAAACTAGAATTTGTCGATAAAACGGTTTTCTTGGGAATCACGCTCGACTCAAGGTTACAATGGGGTCCTCATCTAACATCTCTTGCAGGACGGCTAAGCTCAGCAGCATATGCTGTTAGAAAAATCCGTCAATTTACTGATGTTGATACCGCGAGGCTGGTCTATTTTAGTTATTTTCATAGTATTATGTCATACGGTATTTTACTATGGGGACGGGCTGCAGACATCGAGTCTATATTTATTCTGCAGAAAAGAGCCATCAGAGCCATTTATGAATTACGTAGATGCGATTCTCTAAGAGAACTGTTTAAGGAAATTAATATCATGACAGTACCTTGTCAATACATCTATGAAAACATCATGTACGTTAGAAAAAATCGGCATTTATTCAGTAAGAGAGGGGACAGACACCACTATAACACTAGAAATAGGGACCAACTAGTTCAGCCAGGTTTCAGGCTTGCTAAAGTGGATTCATCTTTCATGGGGTACTGTTTGAAATGTTACAATAAAATACCTCCCCACATTCTTCAACTGAATGAGACGAAATTTAAATCTTGTATAAAACGCACACTATGTAGGCAAGCATATTATAAGTTGGGGGATTACATTGATGATAAAAATGCTTGGCTAAATGCTGGTCCTGCTCCACAACCATAGGTGGGGGGGAGGGGGGCAAACTAATTGTTTGTACTGGACGGGCATTATTTGAGTCCATCGACACGTAAAGAAGAAGATGAAGAATTGATTCCCATGTTAATGTATTGTGGAAGCTGCAGAAGATTGTAAAAATATACTTGCATTGTATAGATTCCAGTTCTTAGTATTATATAATTGCATAGCACATGTGTGAGTACTTTGTACTGTTCAGCCACCATTTACATTTATTTATCTTTCATTGACTTGAATATGCCTTGGTGACTGAGAGAATGTCATGCTCACTTAAATGTCTCGCTGATGGTGGCGGGTGTGTCGGGTCATTTAGTTCCCTTCAATATGGTTGAGTTGAATGGCGCCAGTACATGCGTCATGTCTGTGAACGGGCGCTGTCAGTTGGGACTGGTCATCTCTTAGCTGCCAAGGTTCATTTTAATTACTTTATTCATACATTTTTAATCTAATCTTTCACTCTGGATGCTCTTAGTGTGCACGTCTTTCTACATCGTTCTCACATTTATGTATAATCTCAAAATTAATGATGTAACCAAGATTTTGTAACAATATTTTGATTTTAAAAGAGTGTCCATGGAGTTTCTTGCCCATTCTTCTCCATAGAGATCTACGCTAGGGAATGGGCAACTACAGTACTTTCTCAAGTTATTATGCCTTGTGACTGGAACTGTAGCTTTGATTTTCTTTTTTGTATTTTTGACTTTCAAAAGTGCCGTAATGGTCTAATTGAAATAAATGCTTTGAGTTTGAGTTTGAGTTTGAGTTCTCACCATAAATCAGGTACGTGCCGCGCGCTCGGAGCGCTCCTAGGCCCAGCGTGCGTTGTGCCGCCGCGCCGCCGCCGCACCACAGTCGCAAGCTCACCGCGCACTGCTTCCCATTAACTTGACTTACGACCTCCTTTTATGACATGACCACTATAGAAGACGTAGAAATTGATTTAATACGACCTCTTAATTCGTAACATATTATTGAAACGAGATGGTAATCTTCTTGAGAATTAATACTAACCTTGAAATAAGTGTCCATCAGGAATTTCTTGGTAGCAGCCAATGATGTTATATATAATACTGAGGTAGATACGTTTTACCGACGTCAGCGTGGCAATGCAAACACAAGCTGACCAGCTTGTGTGACTCCAGTCTGTCCTGCGCACGTCCTGCGTCTGGTCGCGACGCGAACTGACGTTTAACGGGAGTTTGCTATAGGAAATTAAACAAATAAGGCAGTTGTGTGTTCAGAAAGTGCAATACTTATACTGGGCCGGCTGTAAAAATCAAGAAGGGTGTGTCTTTTCATTTGTAAGTACTGTTTATTCTATTTAAAATGGAAAATCATAAATTTAATTTTACTCAAAAATGACTGCCACGCTGTTGCCGCTTTGTCACCTACACGAAAGAGACAAGTAGCGTGTTGCATTTATGAGTGATAGAGAAAACGAGATAATGGCACGCGGTGTTGTCAGTTCGAACGACGCTAAAGGATGTTGGGGTGATATGGCCATATGGGGCCTCGCCTAATATATTATTCGAATATCACATATTATTTTTCACCACTGGTGTCCAATATTGTCCATAGTAGACAATGATATTCTAATAAACAGATAAATGTTATACACCTACAAAACCACCGAAAAAAGTGTTTCGCGCAGCAGCGGCACCACATCTTTTTATTCATTCTACATTTCACTGCAAGTCAAAACGACACAAAAGGGATAGCTCGATAAAACCAATAAGAAAAAAAGAGACAGATAGTGTTGTTCTATGTCTGGACTCTACAGTTCACGCGTCGTTGTCGTACTCACGACAAAAATGCATTTCCCATTTCTTTCTTTTTTATCCTTCAAATATCAGAATATTAAGAAAATAAAAAATAAAAATTAATAAATCGAAGTATATTACGTAGTTACATGTGGTATGAGATCCCTTGTGTTTTATTTACTTTGGTATCATAATTGGTACACTTTCTGAACACGCACGATGGCATTTTTACAATTTTTATCTAAATTCGTAGCAGCGTATCGCTCGTCGCCATGCGTGTTGCAGACTAAAGGCTATACGGCCCAATTGCGCCGTTTTCGAGTCTTCACGATTGTGCGCTCACAACATAACTGTTTACTAGAATATCATTGTTATTAGATAAATATAACATTTGCCTTTCATCATTAACTTCTATTTTGTTTTAGATTTCATACAGACGGATTAATGAAAGAAAAATGGGTACAAGTAGTAAGAACCCAAAGACGAGAAGATAATGGATGCCAAATGCCAACAACATACTCAACTATTTGTTCTCAACTTTAGTGATAGTGAAGTGATAGTGAAACAAAAAAAAACACATAATTTGTAAATAAACATTTTTATATTGAAAATTTACTGTTTATTTTCTTCATGCTGCCTGATGCTTCATGGTACCCATTTTTCCCCATTTCACTCTATCTAGCTGCTGTCATAGACTGACATTGGCCGTCACCCAGCTAGCCGCTCATGTAAAATATCGCCATGTTTTTATTTCTTTATAATCAGTATGACGTCTCTATTGGTAAAATCTCATTGGTAGCAGCCACGGACTCTAGATTTGTGCCCGTTTGATGTCAATAGGCTCGCCCGCTATTACATAGGACTTAAACAAAACTGGAGAAATGTGGATGCTCTACTACGCACAGCTCTGCCTTACCTTTCGGAGATGAGGGACTTGATAAGATAAGATAAGATATTTTTTATTTATCCAAAACACACGCACACATAGCATGCAAGATGTTACATCAAATTATAATTATGAAAGTCACGTTTTGCCTGAACGGCGTACAAATATAAGATGTCGGACGCTACACAGCATTAAGTGATTTTAAATTCGTCCATTACACACAGCAAATCTAGCAGTTAACAATCCAATTTAGACCATACTTAAACTAAAAGGTACAAATAAAATACAATCAAATAGTGTCTGTTACGTTTTTGAAATAGGTTTTCATTTATTATTTACGTAAAGGAAATGCGTTCATGCTCCTGATCGATTCGCGCAAACGGTAACGTTCATTATGAAGTGCCGACGTAAAACAATTTTTAATTTAATCGATTCCTTGGTTATCTGAACATCGCTGGAATGCTCGTCCGCTGGAAACATGGCGGCAGGTGGGCGGGTAGCATCAGCAAGACGATGTAATGAATTTAAGCGCGCTGTAGATAAGGCGGAGTTCTAACGGGCGTGTAACTACTGTGTGAGATACACGCTGATTGCTGATGTGTGTGTCGACAACAATTAGAGATATCAAGTAGGTAGGTCTACACATGTCACGTAGACACAGCGCCAGTAAGTGCTAACTCCTCAAGTTTTAAAGTGTTACTCTGCTACAACATTGAATTCGTTACGAATAATCTGAAGAATACTTCAAAAAGAGTTAATTGTTTCGACTTGGATTCGAACAATCGCATCACTGAATGTAGTCGTACGTACTCATACAGCAGATTGACGAACTAGCCAGCGAGCTCTTAGGAAATGCGATGAAATTGTTGTCTACTATCGTCCGAATCACTTTAGCTTTATGTCTCTGTCAAATCGATTGATGTTATAATTGGAGGGTAGGTAGGTATCCATTATTATTTCTTATTTATGTTTTCTTTGTAAAAAATAATCCATGCCCTCGAGTTATAACTACAACGTTTGATGTAAAAGATGAAGTTCCCGCAGTTATATTAAAATTAACTTCGCTTCAACAACTTTGACATTAAACATTATGTATATCTTAAAGAGTAAGAATAATTTATTTAAAGTGTATTACAAAAGTGTACTTTATGTAAGGTTAGGGACTTAGAAGATGAACTGCTTCATGCTAACAAACAAATAATTAAATTTCAGAAAGAAAGAGAATGTACTCAGGTTAGGGAAACAGATCACCTTTATAATCAATTATTAAACTCAAATTGCAACCCACATTCTTTAACAACAATAGATCTTACTGAAGATTCTATTCTAAAATATAATTGTAGCAGTTACAAGGTAAGCCAAAATAAAATAAAAAAATATGCAAAACTTAATAGAATTATAAAGAAATGCAATAAATATAAAAAACAACAAAAACACAGTTCCCACAATATTAAACTAAGAAAAGAACGTGTTTTTCTCATAAAAAAGTTAAACAACTATCAAATTAAATTAGAGGACAGTAAGAATTTTTATGAAATAGACACTCATAACTTACAGTCTGAGATTCAAGAACTAGAGCGTCAACTACAATCATGTTATTCCATGTATGTGAAATCTCAAAAACAAATTAAGGAACATATCCTTGCTGCAAACGAGTTGGTCAATAGTGGTGATAGTAATGCAGACTGCGTAGACAGGATGAGCAACATCACTCAATGTACATCACAAAGGGAACCCAGCCCTGACACTATCCTGCCTGAGGAAACGGAGGACCCGTCCCGGTTAGGAAGTGCTCGGGACTGTATCCCCATTCAAAATTCACCAGACATTGTACAAGTTTCATCACAGGTGGGACAACGCAGAACGCAGTTCTCCCTCTCGTTGTAGTACACATTGTGACTGCTCCATCATGTAATAATAATAATAATATAATAATAATAAAAAGCTTCTTTATTCCATTTCTAAGTTATTGGTGTATACAAAGTTGAGTTATTCAAGTTTTTTTTTTTTTTTTTGCACTTGTAATGGATCCCTTTTGGGTAAAAGCCTCCTCCATCCTTTTCCAGTCCTCTCTTTTTTCACCGAGACTCCACCAGTTCCCACCTGCAACCTCTGAGATATCGTCTGCCCACCGTTTCTTAGGTCTTCCCACTTTTCTTTTTCCCAGTGGGCCAGACCACTTTGTCGCCTGTGAAGTCCACCTTTTGTCTGCGTATCTTGTTACGTGGCCCGCCCATTGCCACTTCAGCTTCAAGGCTTGTTTAAGGGCATCAGTCAGCTGTGTTTTCTTTCTTATATCTTCACTTTTTATTTTCTCTATTTTTCTCAGTTTCAAGATGCTTCTTTCCATAGCTCTTTGGGTTGTGGTTATTTTGTTCTTTATGTTGTTTGTGTAGACCCATGTCTGGCAGCCGTACGTAAGGCATGGAAAAATGCTGGTTTCTATTACCGTCTTTTTTAGTGGCATGCTGTAGTTTCCTTTCATTATTTCTTTTTGGGCCCAAAAGCTTTTCCATGCACAGTTGACTCTTCTTTCCACTTCTTTTTCATTGCTGTCTTGATTGAAGGATACTTGTTTGCCGAGGTATATATATTCGCTGACATATTCTATTTGGGTTCTGTTGTCTATTTGGATTGGTTTCTGTAGGCCATTTGTCATCACTTTGGATTTACTTGCATTCATCTGTAGTCCCGCCTTTTTGCTCTCTTCGCTTAGAGTCTGTATCATTTGTTGCAGTTCTCTGGCTGATTTAGCGAAGATAACAATGTCATCTGCGAATCTTAGGTGACTTAAATGTTTATTAGTTATCCAAATACCCTTTTTGTTCCAGTTGATGTTTTGGAATATGTCGTCCAGTACTGCAATAAATATTTTAGGGGACAGGGGGTCACCCTGCCGGACTTCCCTTTCTATTGCAATCTCTTCTCCTTTTGTTTCTAGCCTTATTTTGCTTGAGCTGTTTGTGTAGATATTTTTCAGAATGGTTATGTAATTTTCCTCTATGTTGCAAGTCTTTAGTGCTTTCCATATGGAGGTATGAGATATGCTGTCGAACGCTTTTGTGTAGTCTATAAAGCCAATATACAGTGGTTGGTTGTATTCTTTGAACTTTTCTCATGTATTCAGATGGTATTGGAATAGGTTTAGGCAAATTAATTAGTAACAATCTGAGTCATTCTTGTCAAAATTATTGTACACCTCAGGCTTCATACAACCACATAATGTCATCCATGACTCGGAAGGAATTAGATCCTCATGCCATTGTAACTGTATTTGTAGGTAACAGTTCGAACGTTAAAATTGAGGATATCACTGACAATGTCACTCATCTGTTAAAACTAAAATGTAAGAAAATTATTCTATGCGCATTCCCGTACTTTAAGAAATTGTCTAGCAAGCAAAACCATCAAATTCATGCCTTAAATAATCATATGCATTTTCTAGTTAGTCATTATAGTGACAGGTTGACATTTTTCGACACTAACAGTTTCGTTCAGAAATTGAAGTCAACCAGAAACCATGCGTACTTGCCTATTAGTTTTAGACGTCAAATAGCTCGGCTATTAGCTTTTAATATAAACTCAGACATATGTGGTATGTCGCAGTTTTTTGTAAATAGGTCTACGGAAATTAGTAATTATACTAATTGTAATTATACAAATAGTATTAGCTTAGATTTAAACTAGTCAATAAGACAATAGAAGGTACGAGTGACAATTTAGTTAATCTCGTCAACTTCGAGGTATCTTCTAGCTCTCAATCAAATAACTGTAAAAAAGGGGCTGAGCAGAATTCCTTAAAATTGTTTCACCAGAATATTCAGGGACTTTCTTCCAAAGAACTAGAAATAGAACTATTTTTAGAAAAAACTAAGTTTGATATTATCTGTTTTACTGAACATTGGATGAAAGATTATGAAGTAATGCAAACAAATTATGAGAATTACAATGTGAGCAGTTGCTTTAACCGAAAATCTAAGATGCGTGGGGGTTCATTAATCCTAGTAAAAAATTGTATTAAATCTAAGTCTCGTAATGATATAGTCGATCTATCGGTTGAACATAGCATTGAATTGTCTTGTGTTGAGCTAGATAAGCATGTAATAGTGTGCGTTTACAGACCCCCTAATTACCTGAACTATTCTATCTTTGAGTCAGTAATGGAAGATACTTTGGCAAAACTTGTAACTGGTAATAAACCAATAATTATCTGTGGTGACTTTAATGTTAATATCATAGAGAATAATGTGAATAGCAGTAGATTCTTAAGTCTCTTTAAATCATTTAACTTGTCAAATGTGTTTTCAGAACCAACTCGAATTACTACAAATACTGCTACATGTATCAATAATGTTTTTTGTTGCTGCGATTAAATTACCTGCCTTCAGATCATAGTGGTCAGACGGTTACTTTCGCGTACAATAGACAATTACAAAGAATTCAAATACAAACTAGACTAATAACACCCAGCAATCTAGACAAATTTAATAATAATTTAATTAGCAAGTTAAGTATACCGGGTCATATTAGAAACAATGCAAATGTATTTTATGAAGAATTATTTTCGGTAGTGCACACTGAATTTAATAATACTTTAAAAAAGAAATCTAAAACTATTGGCCCAAAGTTTACTTTCAGTGACTGGGCAACACAGGGTATTCGGAAAAGTAGGGAACGATTGTTTGAGCTGTACGGCCTTAAGCCTTACATCAACACTGAAGCTTTTAATAAATATGTTGCTACTTAATCGAAAATTTTTAAAAACACTTGCAAGGTAGCCAAATCCTTATTCATTAGCAACAAGATTAAATCAGCCGACAACAAAATAAAGACGGTTTGGAAAATTATCAACAGTGAAACAAATATAAATAAAAAACAAGGTAATGACTTCACACTAGAGACACCGCGTGGCCTTGTGAGCTCAAACAATGAAGTTGCTCAAGGATTTGTAAATTTCTTTACCAGTATCCCACTTAAAACTACAGAAACCTTAAATTCCTCTCCCTTGCTGTCTATTGATTTATTGAAAGCGAACGTTTCAGCCTGTCCAAATGAATTTAAATTTCAATATATAAACCCCATAACAGTCATAAAAGGTTTTAAGCAAATCAAGGTCAAATTAACGGAAGATCTATGGGGTATGTCTATCAAAGCTTGTACCTCAATTATTGAGACTGTAGCGCCGTATTTAGCCTCAATATTTAATTTGTGCGTGGATCAAGGGGTCTTCCCGGATCTGATGAAATTCAGTAAGGTAATACCGCTTTTTAAATCCGGGGACAGTAAAGACACCAATAACTATAGGCCCGTATCCGTGTTGCCGGTTTTCAGCAAGGTGTTTGAAAAGATAATGCTCAATCAAATGCTTAACCATTTTAACACTAATAAAATATTACACGAGCAACAGTATGGTTTCACCAAAGGACGTTGTACAACTGACGCCGGTGTCACTTTATTAAAACACATATTTACTGCGTGGGAAGAGGCACAAGATGCCATAGGAATCTTCTGTGACCTTTCGAAGGCATTTGATTGCGAAAAACACGAAACCCTGATCTTGAAACTTCAGCATTACGGTTTAGGTAAACTTGCGCTCAGTTTAATAAAATCGTACTTGCATGATAGACAGCAGCAGGTACAAATAAATGGAGTCAACTCAATGGGTTTAAAAGTAAAAATGGGTGTACCACAGGGTTCGATATTGGGTCCCTTCCTCTTTTTAGTTTATATTAATGACCTACCCCATCTATTTAACAACCATCCGCATATGGTGTTGTTTGCTGACGATACTTCTTTAATATTTAAAATAAACAGACGTGCCACTAATCTTGATGACGTAAATAACGCCCTACTGCAGGTCCACAATTGGTTTACCGCTAATAATTTAGTACTAAATGGGAAAAAAACTAAATGCATTAGATTTGCTCTACCAAATGTCAAAAGTAGTGATTGTGACATAATATTGAATCAAGAGAAACTAGAATTTGTCGATAAAACGGTTTTCTTGGGAATCACGCTCGATTCAAGGTTACAATGGGGTCCTCATCTAACATCTCTTGCAGGACGGCTAAGCTCAGCAGCATATGCTGTTAGAAAAATCCGTCAATTTACTGATGTTGATACCGCGAGGCTGGTCTATTTTAGTTATTTTCATAGTATTATGTCATACGGTATTTTACTATGGGGACGGGCTGCAGACATCGAGTCTATATTTATTCTGCAGAAAAGAGCCATCAGAGCCATTTATGAATTACGTAGACGCGATTCTCTAAGAGAAATGTTTAAGGAAATTAATATCATGACAGTACCTTGTCAATACATCTATGAAAACATCATGTACGTTAGAAAAAATCGGCATTTATTCAGTAAGAAAGGGGACAGACACCACTATAACACTAGAAATAGGGACCAACTAGTTCAGCCAGGTTTCAGGCTTGCTAAAGTGGATTCATCTTTCATGGGGTACTGTTTGAAATGTTACAATAAAATACCTCCCCACATTCTTCAACTGAATGAGACGAAATTTAAATCTTGTATAAAACGCACACTATGTAGGCAAGCATATTATAAGTTGGGGGATTACATTGATGATAAAAATGCTTGGCTAAATGCTGGTCCTGCTCCACAACCATAGGTGGGGGGGGCAAACTAATTGTTTGTACTGGTCGGGCATTATTTGAGTCCATCGACACGTAAAGAAGAAGATGAAGAATTGATTCCCATGTTAATGTATTGTGGAAGCTGCAGAAGATTGTAAAAATATACTTGCATTGTATAGATTCCAGTTCTTAGTATTATATAATTGCATAGCACATGTGTGAGTACTTTGTACTGTTCAGCCACCATTTACATTTATATAACTTTCATTGACTTGAATATGCCTTGGTAGCTGAGAGAATGTCATGCTCACTTAGATGTCTCGCTGATGGTGGCGGGTGTGTCGGGTCATTTAGTTCCGTTCAATATGGTTGAGTTGAATGGCGCCGGTACATGCGTCATGTCTGTGAACGGGCGCTGTCAGTTGGGACTGGTCATCTCTTAGCTGCCAAGGTTCATTTTAATTACTTTATTCATAAATTTTTGATCTAATCTTTTACTCTGGATGCTCTTAGTGTGCACGTCTTTCTACATCGTTCTCACATATATGTATAATCTCAAAATTAATGATGTAACCAAGATTTTGTAACAATATTTTGATTTTAAAAGAGTGTCCATGGAGTTTCTTGCCCGTTCTTCTCCATAGAGATCTACGCTAGGGAATGGGCAACTACAGTACTTTCTCAAGTTATTATGCCTTGTGACTGGGACTGTAGCTTTGATTTTCTTTTTTGTATTTTTGACTTTCAAAAGTGCCGTAATGGTCTAATTGAAATAAATGCTTTGAGTTTGAGTTTGAGTTTGAGTACATTTAGGTGCAGTCAATGATATTCTAAGTTGTGTTATTTCTCAAACAATAGGGCATAAAAGTAAACTATACCTAACTAAAATATATTTAACAGTTGGAAGTTACAGTTAGTTATTTATGTGGAATTCAAATGTTAATACACTCAGATTCAGACTCGCTAAAGTAGACTCATCTTTCATAGGGTACTGTTTGAGATGCTATAATATAATTCCACAAAGCATTCTTGAACTGAATGAAACAAAATTTAAAACATGTATTAAACGCACACTTTGTAAGCGAGCATATTACAAATTGGACGATTATATCGCTGATAAAAATGCTTGGCTCAATGCCGGTCCTGCTCCACAAGGACAGGGGCGCATTAATGGATAGCACTAATTGTATTGTTGGAGCTGCTGAAGATTGTACAACTATCTTTGTATTGTATAAATTCAATATCTTTATTATTATATAGCCGCATATCGCATATTGTGTGAGTGCTATGTACTAGAATGCTATCAGTCGCTGGAAACCTACGTTTTTCCTTGACTTGAATGTGCCGTGGCGGTTAGGAGATATGTCATGCTCACTCAAATGTCTCGCTGATGGTGACGCGTGTGTCGGATCATTTAGTTCCCTTCAAAATGGTTGAGTTGAATGGTGCTGATACATGCGTCATGTTCGTGAACGAGCGCTGTCAGTTGGGACTGGTCGGCTCTTGGCTGCCACGGCTTATTTGAATTTAATAATTTTATTTTTGAATTGTTTTTGTTTTGTTTTTACTATGGACACCTTTAACGTGCACATCTTGCTACATTGTTCTCACATAATGTACCATCTCAACATGAATGATGTAACCAAGATTTTGTAAAAATATTCTGATTTAAAAGAGTGTCCATGGAGTTTCTTGCCCATTCTTCTCCATAGAGATCTACGCTAGGGAATGGGCAACTACAGTACTTTCACAGTTTTTATGTCTTGTGACTGGGACTGTAGCTACATTTAATTTTCATATTTGTTTCGACAATTCAAAAGTGCCTGTAACTGGCCTACTTGAAATAAATGCTTTGATTTTGAATACAAAAAGTACATACATATATACACAATTACACATGCCGTACATGGACAGTACAGGTCTCCCAAAGTGATAGTGCGCATAGAAATCTTCGTCACTGTTCGGCAACGGTCGTATTCCCCGAGCGTCGGAAGACGATATGTATATAGAGTGGTTAAGTGCATTTTCTTCATGCATAATTACTAATATACTTTATAATATTATTTATTCCTATATCCATTTGTTTATTTATGCATGTGTATCTTTCTATTAAAATTTATATAAGCCTAAATCTGATTTTTTTAATGTTTTTTTCTAGTACTTAATATGCATTTAACGTAGGTATTTTTAATATTAAAAAACGTGAAAAATTTTAGTATATTTACCCATTTTACAAAATAAACTGTTTCAATTTGAGTAAGATAATTAAAGTTGAAATTAAATTCACCTTTGAAAACAAAACCAAGAAGGGTGTGTAATAGCAGCTCTATATAATTCCACACAGAGAAAACACGTGCAGTCATCACCAATATATAAAGACGACTGACGGACCTTTGACTGACCGGCGACAGCCGCCGACCGCCCGAATTGTTTTCAATTGTTTCACATGATTTGACATATGACATTGACTCCTGTTCCTTTCGAACAAGGTACAAAATGCAAGTGCATTGTTTAGGGCTCTCTCCGATTCAATGATTCGGGTGTTTCCGGGAATACGACAATTGGCGAAGATTTGCATGCGCATTATTAATTTGGGAGTACTGTAATTGTTTGACAGATTTTAAGGGTGTATTCCTGTTGACTCTACCGCCCGTGGCCCCACTGGTGGGGCTAGCGGGAATGGATTTAAAATAATTAAAAATTGTTCTCGTTGACCCCACCGTATTTTTGAGTAATAAAATATTAATCAAAAACATTGCATGGGATCGAGTAGTGTTAGTACAGTTTTGCTAGTTACGGGCAGCAAACTTACGAAAAGGACTACACGAGCCAGAATCCAAGAAGGTATTTATTACTAGAAGACCGCACCTACAACCAGAATTATTAAAATGCATACCACCTGGTATTTTTTGGGGAACATAATTATTATGTGTCTTATTGTATGTCTTTTAATTCCCACTGACATCATTAAGGTTTATTTTATTCCTTAATTTATCTCAAGAATCTTGATCTCAAGGTAGTGGGGCATAGGGTAGTGGGGCATACAGTAGTGGGGCATACAGTAGTGGGGCCAGCGAAATTACGGTTTTTTTCTATTGGCCCCACCAGTGGGGTAAAGCAGTGGAGTCAGCGGGAATAAACCATTTCAAGGGAGTGAGTGTGAATTGAGGATGAATGAGTTGCTAATCAAATGCCTTCTTTAAGCAGATGGTCAAGTTGTTCTATCATCTGTCAGCGGAACAGTGATGAATGGGGGTTTACGAGAACGTTGCGGCTTGAAAGAAGATGTAGTGACAAAAATCGAAAAGGATATGTTTAGACAAGGATGACAAGGATGTGTTGTTTTGTGTTTTTTTTTGTTTTGGTCATGTCTTTAAGATGAGTGAAAAGCGACTAACAAAAGGTATTAAAGGCAAATATGAGTGGCAACACCGGTGGGGACGCCCTAGACGGATATTATACACTGACCTGATTGGCGAGGTTCTTTAGAATGGTTGGGTACGTAGTACTCGCAACCGGCCTACGTTTATGACCAGATATATGAACGAGGCAACAAGAGTATGTAAGTATCGTAGCAGGTCATATTTTGGGGTTTCTACCTACCTCCATGGTAAAATAACAGGCATATTCAATCAATGTTTGGACAGCGGCAAGTTTCCTGATTTAATGAAACATGTTAAAGTAGTACCAATTTTCAAATCGGGTTGTAAGAGTGATCTCTCTAATTATAGACCCATATCTGTGCTTCCAGCATTGAGTAAAATCTACGAAAAAATTATGCTTGGTCCAACATATTTTTTTCGTAGATTTTACTCAATGTTGTCTCACTTTAACTCAAATGGGATTCTGCATAGTCAGCAGTTTCGGTTCACGAAGGGTAGGTCGACAACAGACGCGGGAGTAAAACTCATCACTCACATTTTGGAATCCTGGGAGAAGTCCCAGGACGCCATTGGCATTTTCTGTGATCTTTCTAAAGCGTTCGACTGCGTCGACCACAACACACTTATCTGTAAATTAAACCACTACGGAATTCGTGGACGAGCTGCTGATCTTGTTCTTTCCTATTTGTCAAACAGGCAGCAAAAAGTAAATGTAAATGGGGCGACGTCCGCCGGTCTCTAGTCAAGGTGTGTGCGTCAAGGTTCAATTCTCGGTCCTTTTTTATTTCTTGTTTACATTAATGATCTCCCTTATATGATGGCCAAATTATCAGACTATTTAAGAACTATTTGTTGATGAGACCTCGTTAATTTTTTAATAGAAAAGATACGAATGTCTTAACATGTCAATGAAAGTCTAACTGTCTTCTCGAAATGGTTCGCAGCTAATATTTTTTTGCTGAATGCAAATAAAACGAAATGTCTAAAGTTCTCTTTACCTAATGTACCACAACGGGATATACATTTAAACCTTGACGGCAATAAACTTGATGTTACAACGGAAACTGTATACGTATTCTTAGGGATTGTTATCGATTCCAAATTGCAGTGGGGCGCGCACATTAGAACTCTTTCGGGTAGGTTAAGTTCAGCTGCATATAAGGAAAATAAGGCAGTTAACTGATGTAGCCACAGCTAGGTTAGTATACTATGCTTATTTCCACATTATTATGTCTTATGGCATTCTGCTGTGGGGATCAGCAGCTGACGTTGACTCAATTTTCATTCTACAACCAATTGTCGGGCCTACGCTGCCCCCCCATACTTAAATACTAATGTTGTAACAAAATAATATTGTAATACCTACCTAATGATTTGAAAAGAGTAACCATGGAGTTTCTTGCCGGTTCTTCTCCATGGAAACGACCAACGCGAACCGTGCACCGTCCTTTTTCGACGTATTTTATGTGCCCATCTAGGCCTATGTGAAATAAAATATTTGTGTATGTAAAGTTTAGAAAGTTGTTGGTGTGTATCTGTCCCTTTGTATGTTATGAGCAGTTTGCTCCAAGGACGGCGCCGTTGTATCAATCTTGAGAAAGTAGGCGTAAGTGGGCGTATTTGTAGCACAGCACGCTACAAGTTATGTATGACGATGTTGTTCGTTGCTCCGCACTAGACACGTGTGGAAGCTGATTTAAATACACGTAGTGTTTGTATGCGTTGATTAGATACCACTGATACCAGGCATTTGTGCCAATACCTAATTAATAGACACCGAACGTTATCCGCAATGTAAAACAGCTACCATCAGAGATCGCGGTCAGACGATAGTCGCGATATTATGTGAATACAAACTCACGATGCATTTTCTAAAAGTAGTTGACATAGTAACATTCATTTAAAATACGAGGTCAATAAAAATAATAACGGTACAAAACTTAAAATCCGGGCGTAGCGGCAACATCCCGCATTTTCTTATTTTATACTTACACAAATTTATATTTTCTCTTACAAACTGATAAATATTAAAAAGTGATTCGTTTCCGTACAGTTTGCTTTAATTCAATAAATATGTAAGCGCTGCGCTCCCCCGGAGCTGTACTCATGTTTACATTAAAAACTGACCTCATCCTTATTCATTGAAATATAATTGATTCCATATTCATCTGACGTAAGTGCTCGTTGGTAACAGTGTGTTCATCACGGACTGTATAGTGTTTCGGTGGGTATTCGTACTGCCGATATTTCGAACATCAGCCGTGTGTTTGATCAACCGACATTCGCATTACTTTATATCGCTTGTGTACTCGTTAATACCGTGGCGATACAATTTGTTCACTATATCCACATCGCGCTCTTCTTCATGAAAACATTTCGGAGCACTCTCTTTAATTGCTTGGCCGTGCGATCTTACCTGGTTTGTAGAAAAAACTCGTTTCACTTTGTAACAATAATACTGAATGTTTATGGTAACATTTCTTGACTCTGCGGCTCATGAACAAAGTGTTATCTTATATCGAACTGAGGTCAACATTTACAGATATTTGGATTAATGTGAGACAACACGTTAAGCTGAAAGGATAAACAAGCAAAACAGAATCTTTTAATGGAGTACAATTATGTTTATTGCTATTAATATAGCAAGAAGAAAAGTTTTGTATTTATTAGACCTCCCGTTTGAAATTGAAGTTTATTTACTGAGGAGATGTATACAGTGTTCCCCAATAAATATATTAGTATCTGTTGTGTTTTCATTTCACCGTTTTAGCCTGCATGTTGGTGAGTACTATTTTCTGCCAAATATTTCAATTCCAATAATCTCATAATCGCTTTTGATCGGTTGACCAAATTAACAACTGTCAATCAAATTATCGGATATGGATAGTAGACAGATTAATTATAAATTAATTAGTATCATGTGGACACTGTGGCGAGTAATATTGTGTTTGTTAGGATTAGATGTCTTGAAATAGATGTCAGCTCATTCGATCCTTTGCAGGTGCGGTCAAACCGAGTGGACCGGACAGCGAACTGTCTGCGAACACCTCACTTGACATATGCTAGAATATTGGTGAGTGATGGCCAAGGTTAGGTCAAAGAAACCAGGGCTGGCCTAAAGCTTGTTAAGTCGCACAGAACCGATCGAAGTGTGGCAGAAAAAAGGGAGGCCTTTACCCACCAGTGGGTGATTCCGGACTGATATGATGACCAGCCCGCTTAGCATGAACGCCGTAGACACGAAAGAGAATCGACAAATCTTTTGGTTATCTGTCATTGAATCGACAAAATGACAGATGAACAAAAGATTTGTCGATTCTCTTTCGTGTCTACGGCGTTCGGCTAAGCGGGCATATCATTAGGTACATGTCAAAGTCGGGGCCGGAGTGCAATCCCCTTTGTTAGACCACACCTTTACCGTAACAGTACAGGACGATTATAGGTATATATTTTCACATTGAGTTTACTTTATGAAAATGATCAGCATTTTAAACTGTGGCGTCGTATCTGTTACTCATACTTGTGTGACGGCCCTATAAATACTGCAAACGCACATTAAATGCTCTGCGTTTTAACTGACATACCGGCTAAAATACGTTCACACAATTTAAATTGTGCGCCTTGATAAAGCACGAGATATTGGAAGATCTAAAATTTGAAGATACGTAATATAAATATTATGTGCGGAAGATTGCTGAGCGGTGATCGATCAATCAAACATAAAAGTTACAAGGTTGCCGGCGTCAGATAGTGAGTGATCGCTGTTTACTCGCAGCACTCTGCGCGCTCATGAGCTGCAGAGAGCTCGTTAAGTGTGTCACACGTCTAATCTCCAGAGAGTTAAATGTGTGTGATATACACACGGGCCCCGTCTTCTTAGAACCGCAAAATAAAATCCAAATTGAGTTGCTCTGAAAAGAGAATATTTTACTAAATAAATATTTTCGGTACGCAAAATACACGCTTTGAAGTGGAGTTGTGTACACCAGCCCGTTATACTAATACTATTTTTTTTCATATTTCTCTTTTTGATTATGCACGTTTAATGCAATAACAAAACAGAAAAAAAAAACTACAAAATGAAAAACATAACTTATATTGTCACTTACGGGATATCTTCCGTGATTGGTAATTGTTTTGAACTCCCGATATGTCGACGCTGTTGCAAGCGCCATAATCGCGGGTTGACTGGAGAATGCGGGTGGATGGAAAATATATTGTTCTATGCAGACAAATCTGTCTACTCTCTTTCTTTGTCTTTTGCTACGCGCACTATTGGAACTCGCCACTAAGTCACGACAAAACACACTCACAGTATCACCAGGTTTCGTGGAGCCCTATCATGATGCTGGCTGCTACTTTTGAGCACACTCAAAACTGGATTCCACGTGTTAGACAATTTGAAGCCATCCTCGCGATTAATTATTTTATGTTTTCTTATTTCAATTGCTTGTCAGCCTAGGTAAGTAATGTTTGTCCTTAAAAAAAATCTGTGGCTTATGAAATTCAATCCAGTAATTGGTCCCAGACTGCAGTAAATGCTCAGCTATGGCAGATTTTTGCTCATCCTTGTTTTTCACAGCTTTTATGTTTTCCTTGATGCGGCATGAGATGGTTCGCTTCGTTTGACCGATGTATGAAATGCCGCAACTGCAATCAATTTTATACACCTCAGGATGTTCAAATGGGATCTTATACTTCGGGAACGCCGACTTTGCGCAATTTTCTCATGGGGAGTAAACACAGTCTTTATCGAGTCGTGGGGACTTACCTAGGCTGACAAGAGAAGCAATTGAAATAAGAAAACATAAAAATTTCAATCGAGAGGATGGCTTCAAATTGTCTAGTACGTATAATCCCAGTTTTGAGTATGCTCAAAAGTAACAGCCGGCATCATGATAAGGACTCCACAAAACCTGGTAATACTCTGAGTGTGTTTTGTCGTGACTTAGTGGCGAGTTCCAATAGTGCGCGTAGTAAAAGACAAAGAAAGAGGGTAGACAGATTTGTCTGCTCTTAACAATTTATTTTCTATCCACCTGCATTCTCCAGTCAACCCGCGATCATGGCACTTGCAACAGCGTTGAAATATCGGGAGCTCAAAACAATTACCAATCACGGAAGATATCCCGTAAGTGACAATATAAGTTTAGTTTTAAACCGTGAAAGATTAAAACAGTGAATATAGAAAAACAACTTATAATATTTTAACATTTTCTTTGTAGTTCACTCGTCTGACAACACATAACATAACCCTCCAACCTGTTATGTGGGTTATCCTTCCATAGATCTACTTACTACCACAGCTTACACATCAAACGATATTAAGTGTATATGCGGCAAATTCAAATTAAATGTTAAATCGTTATATACTAGCCCAATCGTGGTCTATCCTTGTGCCAAATTTAATCCAAATTCATGTAGCTGTTAAGGCGTGAAGGCGTTTCATACAAACAAACACACAGATTCACTTTCATGTTTATAATATTACGTTAGGTTTATTCAATAAAACGAGAAAAAAAGTAAATAATTTTCACAAAACCATAAATACAATAATGTCAAGGATATTCTTAAGTGATAACAAAAATGTATTGTAACAGCAAATCGCGGCAGCTTAGCGCCATCTTTAGGCGGCACGCAATGCTGCGATATGCTACGGCGTAGCACCGTAGCGCTACGATTCCGCTACAGCCCGGGGCTTTTCGCATCTCCAATGTGTACGCTATCTCTGAGTTCCACTCAGGCGTAATAAATAGCCAAGAACTACACAGCAGTTTCATTTCATACAAAATTTATTGGAACCCAAAGAGTAACAAAAATGTGTTGTTTTTTACGTATATTTATTTAGTACATCGCTGCTTCAGCATTGTATGTAACACTAGATAAAGGTACTTTTATGATTGTTTATATGAAAGAGATTCCTATGATGTGTGGTGGTCCTTCTGTTTCATTATGCATTTAGTTCACTGTCCAATTGTGTTAAGAAGACACAATGTGTCATTTGCCACTTCTATCGGAAAAAAGTTCTTGCTAAGGAAATAAATTATTTTTGTAACAGTTCGCGCAATAATGCGACGAAATCTTTTCCTCGTTTGTTTTTGTAAAACATTTTGTATTAAGAAGAATACTATCTTGTCTTCGTACAGACTTTTCCTTTTAGCATGAACGGCGACATCCAATGTCGATATTTAATCGAATTTCCATGTACGAAACATCTGGATTTGGAATAGCTTCGCACAAAGCGGCAATAGTCACGCACTTATTTCTGACACAAATTGTTGGAGATTGAATGAAAATACATTTTACGTAGCAATCGATAACGATCGAATCGATACGATTCGATAAATCCGACTTTTCGATTGGTTAAAAACTCATTTTATCGAGAATAACTGTCAGATTTATCGAATCGTATCGAATCTAGTGCTACGTACTTGCACTGCTGATTCGATAAGGTTGTTAATCGTGTAGCTGCCTACGTGTCAGAAAGCCCAATTACTAACAGGTAGTAAGCGATGTGAACGCAAGATCACGCGGTGTATCTTCGGTAATGACGTCACTGCAATGTGTGTCGGAAGTGTGCGCGTGATGACGTTCATTACTCCGTTACTCCACGTCGCCGCGGCCGGTTCGAGTGATATTACTCATAGGGACCTTTCTATTCTGGGGAACTGAGTATTTGAAGTATTTTGAGACTATGCCGAGATCTCTGGTTCAAATGTTTTAATGAAGTCGAAGTCAGATCGTTTGTTAAAAATATATTTTAACGTAAGGTCATCTACGTCTTCTATAAGGAAATCAATAGACACCAAATAACATGGTTACTCTGTTTCCATCGTTTCAACCAGAACATCTCTTGTTATTTTAGTTTTTCTGGCTCAAACAGATTGTATTGTTGTTGTTAGAAGATTAAGATAATTCAATAAACAGTTAATTAATAAAAATACGAGTTTTAGGAAACTTTCATAATTTAATTTTATTCATAAGTTTTCATGAATTACTTCAATTTTAACCCTAGTCTTCAAATATTTGTTCCCTCCGAGGCTCCAAGGACCCGTCAAATGTTTCAACAGTGCGCAGCGTAGTAATTAAACTTCTCTAGAATGAAGGCTTTTTCCGACAGCCCGGCACGGCGCGATGCAGTGGCGGTGCGTCGGCGTGCGGAGGGTGGCGGCTCGCGTCTCTAATCACAGCCTGCCCTTTTCTCTACAGCACAGCTTACTGGTCACTTTGCCTTTGCGCTGGCTCGTCATCATCCGTGTCTTGTTTTCAGTCCTCAGAACATTAAGGTGAACTGCTCATTATGTCTGTGTGTTACACTTTGTAGCGACGATTGTGAGCTTTGACTCACCAGCTCAAGTCTTTTATACCTTTGTCTCCTGAAGGGCTATGTTCTCTGTTCATTGCACTATAAAATCTGCTTTAGGTACCAATTTATCATTATTTTCCACTCTAATTAAGTGTGCATACATGTTTAGATAATAATATGGTACAAAAATAAAAAATAAAAAAACTTTTTGAAAACAAGCTTTTTTTAAATAATAAAAATAACTAAAAGGTTAAAAATAATTTAAACCTAAAAAGAAAAATAAAAGCGTGTTACATTTTGATGGAACACTACAGAACATTTAGCATAATATTACACTTTCATTATTTTTCTTTTGCGATCAAAATGTATGTCCATCTTCCAGCTCTATCATCAGATCAGCTCCATATTTTCATAATATTGCATTGTCACGTGAGATAATACATAATTATGTGATCAAAATTTCAGCTCAATCGGTAACCGGGAAGTGGATCAAAAACTTGCAAGATTTGATTACAGACAGACAAACAAACATCGGGACAGGTGAAACTAAACAAAAGCTTGTAATAAAAAGGCTACGTTTTCTTTGTTTGAACAATTATTATATCCTTTGTTATCAAGTAATTAAAAATAGTGAACATTAGTCTGCTCAGTAGGTACTATAGGTTCTAAAAGACACGAAACAAGTTGATAACCGACACAGGTATAACAGGGAATTGCATGTGTGTCCCATTCCCCTCTAGTTCACTATATTTAATTAACCACAAATTCGAGCTACCTCCACGCTTGTTCGACACTTTTGTCGTGTCCTACTTCTTAACTTCAATAGTATATCCATCTACAACAGTAAACTTTTGTGCACATAGTGCGACATCCACACAGTCGAGCCACTATACGCGCCGCGCGCCAGCATCGCACTAACTTTGCTTGCTAGGTTTTAAGCTCACAGCACATTATAGGTGATGACAATTTCGTTATTATAATATCATCATCATCATTTCAGCCGAAAGACGTCCACTGCTGGACATAGGCCTCCCCCAAGTGTCGCCACATTGAACGGTCCCGTGCGACTCGCATCCAGCGGATTCCCGCAGCCTTCACCAGGTCATCGGTCCACCTAGTGGGAGGCCTTCCAACGCAACGTCTTCCGGTTCGCGGTCGCCACTCCAGAACTTTTCGGCCCCATCGGCCATCCGTTCTGCGAGCAATGTGCCCTGCCCACTGCCACTTAAGTGCCAAAAAAAACTGTTTTTTGATTAATTAAACACATAGGGTGTAAAAAAACCTCTTAACAAGCCAAAAGGCACTTGTTCTCCACGTCATTGCGATCTTTTTTTTTTTCTACACCATCCATACCTTCTAGTTACGGAGATATTGGGGGCCAAAGTTCCAACTTTTTGACATTTTTTTTTTTTTTAATACAAGTTTTTATTGGAACATTTTTACTTTAAACACCTCCACGACCCCCGTACTATTCAACCCATTCATCAGCATAATGTTTTGAGTGCGTTACATAGAGTTCTACCACAAAATATGATTTTTCACCCCAAAAAAAGTCATCAGAAATAATTTTTGTGGAAAGTTTCTTGAGCTTCGTGATGAGGTTGTCACATCATCAACTTAAAATAAACGGACATAAACATAATATTATGTTTATGTCCGTTTATTTTAAGTTGCCAATTTATCGTGTTTGGATAGATACGCGCCGAAACGGCAAATCGAATTTACGTGAAGCGTGTATATATTTATTATTGTTTTATGTTTTTTTTATTGAGATAATTATTATCAATTTTAAGTATTACCTCGTACCCTGGTATTAAACAAATATGGGTTTACGAAGGTTTAAGGTTTTTTTGCTTGTATTTTTTGTTAGTATTCCGTGGAAAATGTTGTTGCTAAGACATTTGCTCATATAGATTTTTATATTAACGGAATGTGTCACTGTTTTATTTCCCGAATAAATAAAAAAAGGAAAACATACGGGACCGCTTCTACAGACGAACAACTACTAATCACAGTGTCGGGCGACCTTAATCGAAACAGAATGACATTTAAATATACGAACTGTTTGAGTTACCAGTTAATCATAGTGTCACAGTCGTCATCTGTCTAAGGCTCCGCCCCAATAACTTTGAAACCAGACGTAACGGAAAATTAATATCCACGACGCAATGACTGCGCAATATTGTAATTCCACTTATTATAGTCGTGTGCTCAAACTTTCAGGGTTTCTGATCATCATGGTAGGTACCGATTTTAATAAATACGATTTATTCGATATGGTCACCCACCCACGGTGTGACCACGGTAAGGTGTTTTTGGCAGTTATCAAAACAAATAATTCTGAATGAAATTAAGTATGCTACTGTGCTTTATTTAAATTCTTAAGATATTCTATTGTAAGTGAGCCCCTTTTATAAATAAACGATTATCACTAGAATGTACTGAATGAAATGTATTAACTTTTCACTCAGTTAATGTAACTGTGGGTGGAACACGCTCCAGTTGAATAAAACATGAGTGCGTAGTCAACCGCAGGCGAAACTGATTTATGCGGTGCATGAACAGTTAATGTGTGTTATGTTTCATAATTTTACCATTCGTGGCAAAAGTGCTTGTAAAATATCCAAATAATTAATTTGTATCAACTTAATCAATTATCTATGTAATTAAACAAACTATCAATAAATGATGCGCGTACATTTTTGTCATGACTATATAAACAAAGGAGGAGGCCTATGTCCAGCAGTGGACGTCTTTCGGCTGAAATGATGATGATGATGATGATATAAACAAAGACGTGAAGTGAATTAAAAACTGTTTAATAAAAATGATACTGGCCACGTAGTGTACAAATATTGTATTCTTCACAGTTTCAAGTTGCCAGTACGCCTGAAGGTCATTATGTTTATGACTACTACTTACTCGTAGTTTAGCTGATTGCTTCGTTATTACAACTTGTCAGCTTCATAAGTATCTACTAATTGCTTACTTTCGCGTTACAGCAATGGTCCTAGAAGAATAGAACTTGAATCATTCCTCAAGCCATTAAGATGAAGTGACAACTACTTAGTTAATAATTACTGCGGCCATTACTCTTAGTTATGAGAGTAATATTAAAGTAGTGAGAACATTCCGAGCGTGTACCGCCGAAGAGGGAACCGCACATTTATTGAACCAATATTTTCAACTAAAAGCTTTCTAGTTGATGGAAGTTCATGGAACATTTTTCTCCCACTACAAATACGTTATAATAACTCTCAAAGTCAGGTTCGTCAGGTTACCTTTTTTATTGGAATCTGGATTTGGAAGTAATAGAAGTAATTAATTGTTATTTAGATTGGGACGGAACGGTGTTATT
Source organism: Xestia xanthographa (assembly GCA_905147715.2). NCBI lineage: Eukaryota > Metazoa > Arthropoda > Insecta > Lepidoptera > Noctuidae > Xestia > Xestia xanthographa. The sequence continues at coordinate 31,241,496 of LR990649.1, forward strand.
TTGTTCGTTTATCGCTATAACTGAACAACTGGTAAATAGAGTTGTAACAAAATAGAATTGCACCATAAATAAACATAAAGATAGTTGAAATTTATAGGCACGTGAGTACATGTATCAGAATCACTCATAAAAAGTAACACGAATTAACTCGGATGAATATTGGATTAAGATTCAGGACGTAAGCGATCCGTCGTAAAACGTCTGGCCTATGGCCCGTTCGATTTATTCGTTAAATGTCAAAATAAGGTCTTCAATTAATCCTACTAGATGGCGCTAGGACCGCGCCTACAAATTGATAAAAAAATTGTTATTTTGCACCGAAACTAAGCATAACTTGTTGTTATCCTACGTTGGTGTGTTAGATCGAGTATAAACTTGGTCCGACTGAGCGTGACGTCACTGCAGCTGCATACTATTACTGAGTTTGCGTTTAATGAAATATGTAGTATAGTCATGCTTTCCTGATAGTTTACAACAATAACACGAATCGAACATTATGTTAATTTTATCATTATAAATTATTATCTATATATATAAAAGAAAAGTCCACTCACTGACTGACTGACCACTCATCACGAAATCTCGGAAACTACTAGGCCGTGAGGTCCAGAATTTGGCACAAGCACTCTCTATGGGGTGCAGGCGCGCACTAAGAAAGGATTTTTTAAAATTCGCACCCCAAGGGGTTGAAAAGGGGTCTCAAAGTTTGTATGAAAGTCCTATGTTTTTAAAGTTAGAGACGTGAATGTGGGCCTGAATGTTCCTTTCAGCTTCTTGGTGCTCACTAAGGTTTAAGGTTTTATGAAATTCGGCCCATAAGGGTATAAATAAGGGTGTTTAATGTTTGTATGAAAAAAGTGGAAAGATCCAAATTGAATCTTACAGCAACGCGTTATTGCATACTTTACATTGAAATTAGAATTCGGAAGCCGAAAAAGATCCATATTGAATTTTACGACAGCGAGTTAATGCATATTTTACATTGAAATAAGAATTTGGAAGTTCCTTGTGGTTTATCTTCAGTTTTTTAAATGCGAATTTGTAGGTGGCCAGTATGTTTCAGTAATATGCAGGCTTCTGCTGAAAGGTAATGAAATGAGGTTCTATAACGTTCTAAAGTTTTTATGCCAATTTCTAGGTGGCCAGTATTTTTCGTCTGCTGAAAGGTAAGAAAAAACGTTTCAAAAAACGAACTCATGAATCAATCACAGATTACAAATAGTGTAAAACCTGAGGTTAGGATACAATGACTTAGGCGATTCACGTTCAAGCTCATTTCTGTTCTGCGATATTTTGCTATTACTACTAATTTGCTTTGAAATATTTGTCATCATTGTTGTTTGGTTTGTCTTCATTTTGGTTCAAACTATTTCATGCCGTGGCGTTTCTGTACAATGAAAATATTTAGAAAAAAATAGTAGGGTGTTAAAGGATCACTAACAGAACCCATTTCTACCATTTTTAAATTTTTTGTCTGTATGTCTGTGCGGGGTCTTTTGTTACAGCATCACGTGTAAATTATAAATCCAATGTGGTTGTTAGATTTAATGCACAAATATTGGGCATAACTTAGAGAAGGTTTTATTTTTTGTTTCATTGTAATCGGTGCTTTCTATCAAAAGATATAAATGAACTTAACGTGTTCAAGAAGAACTCATCATCAAAATGGTACTAATAACTAAACATGTGCTCACAAGTTAACTTTAAATCGAGTGACCGTCTTTTAGCCGTGTGGTATCCAGCAGAGTAGAATAGAACCAACCCATTACACTCACGGGTGTCGTATAAGGCGACTAATATCTGAGGCAGAACATCTTGCGCCTCCGTAGACCAGAAAATGGGCAACAGCGTTTTCCGTTAGTCTTTCATCACTGCGATCTCCAATCCGCCTGCCAAGCGTGGAGATTACGGCAAATTCCTCCCATCATGTGCGTCTCACGTCATGCCCATAACATGTTATGGGCTGTTGTTGTTGTTGTGACCGTCTTTAAAAAAAATTGGTTGCCTGTAAAGTCGGTATACGGGCGAAAGTTTTACGTGACAACGACTTTGAGTGGTAAAATAAACTTTTTATGTCTGTCTCTCTCGCTCTTAGGCGGGCTCTCACTCGCTCTCATTGTGAGCGCATAACGTGAGCGGAGCGTTACGCAGTTTCTTGAAGTGTCACCCGGCAAACCAATTTATAAGACGTTGTCACGTCAAAAAGTTAAGATAGCAAGAGGTACTCTAAATTAGTCTATATGACGCTGCTTTAAAAGTCTACATAGCCAATATAGTGTTTGTTAGACCGCTTTCCATGTCTATAGATGGCGTTGTTCATTTCACTCCATTTTCTGAATCGCGTTGTTAAGATTTTTCGTGATAGAATGACTCTCGCCCGAGTCAGTTGCCTCAGATTTGGTGTTATGCCCACGAAACAAATTCAGGAGGTTCTCAATTCAATGCGTATATTTTTTTATATAGGACCATGCATAACTTTTTACAGGTAATTCCGATATTGCATAATATTTTTTTTTTTTGTGAAAAGTTGGTCCTATTTAAAATTGAAAAATCGTGCTTGGGCTCATTTTATGCACCTTAATGAGAACTTTAGACCTAGCTGGAGTATGAAAGTCATCGAAGGTCTGACGATGGAGACGGAAGGCAATTGCAAAAGCTCCGCAAGAGTTTGCAGCAGCTATGTGGTGTTTGGGCTCATTTATGCAGCTTGATGAGAACTTTAGACCTAACAAGAGCATGACTTTCATCAAAGGTCTGACGATGGAGACTGCAGTAGCCAGAGGTCCCCGAAAGTATACAGCAGCTATATCGCGTTTGGGCTCATTTCATGTATCTTGATGAGAACTTTCGACCTTGCTAGGGTAAATCTATCATCGAGTGTCTAAGGGTGAAAACGTAAGGTTGTCGAGGGAAGCCTCTAATTGGAAAAAACAATATTTCTGAGAAATTTAATTGTTACCCACTTGAATCTATACTTATTATAAAGGAGAAGAGTTTTTTTGTTTGGTTGGTTCAACGCGCTAATTTTAGGAACCACTGGTTCGAGTTAAAACGTCTTTTAGTGTTGGATAGCCCATTTATCGAGGAAGGCTATACGTTATATAAGATCACGCTATAAACAATAGGAGCGGGGCATCAATGAAAAATGTTGAAATACAGGGAAAAAATATTGCTTTTGAGAGCTTCCGTTGCGTGCACTGCGTAAACGGTAAAAGTAACTCAACATTCATGCATGTATGACGGGATTGTTTCTCTTATAAAGTTCACGATAGCACGTCAAGTCTATCTTTTAAGGTTGACTCACACTCTCTCTAACCCTCTCTCTCTCTTATGTAACGCAGACGAAGTTGCGCGGGTCAGCTAGTCTATAATAAATGTACCCCATTCATGTTTATATTATAGGGAATGGCAGAGGTGTAGCTTTAGTACACCACGTTTGTATAACAGTGATAATGATCTGATGTTAAACTGATCTTGTTGTTGCAGAGAACCGCTGCTGTTGCCCGTTCGAGATACTGTACATCCCGCCGCCGCCGCCGCGCCCCATGCCGCCCACTACCATGGCCGAGGAGCAGACTCCCATCGAGATCGGTAACTCAAACCCAAATCCCTTAATTATTAGATATCAGAACCTCCTCCACTACTACACACTGCTCGACATGCTGCATTGGATCTTACAACATTTCGGTGGAGAAGCGCTAAAGCGCTATAAACTATTCAATAACTTTTACACGTGCAGTCACATAACGTCAAGTCAAACAAAAAAAACCGGCCAAGAGCGAGTTGGACTCGCGCACCGAGGGTTCCGTGCAAACTTAATAAAGGACAAACTTAACTTTGCTGTTCGATCCCTAGAAACGGCTATTGCACCAACCGCAAATAATAAGTTTGTAATAGTAAAATCGCTTTTGTTTTGTTATTAAAGTACATATTTACGATTTTCAGAATTTTCCCTTTACATGTGCTGTAAGACCTTGCTTTTTTCTAAATTTCGTAATTCTAGGTCAACGGGAACTACCATAAAGGTTTTCGACCCAAAACCTATAGGGTACTTCCGGTTGACCAAGAATTTTGTCAATTTTGGTTAAAAGCAAGGTCTTAGAGCAAAAGTAAAAAAAAGTTGAAAATTAGATTGTATCCGTATAGTTCTACCGTTCAGTTCTACTAGTAGGACAAAACGGAGAAAAAAATCCGTTAATAGGTAAAATTTGATACTTACAAGTTTTTGCGAAAATCTAAATTGCCCATATCTTTTTATGATGTTGACTCAGGACTTTTATACACATAATAGGGACTATATATTTCAGTATCTGGTATAAATTTCAACTTCCTAGGTCTACCCGGTCCTGAAAAAAACGGTGGTGACAGACGGACAAGAAAGTGATCTTATAAGGGTTCCGTTTTTTCCTTTTGAGGTACGGAACCCTAAAAACAAAAGCAAAGCAAAACGAATTGAACTAACACAAACCAAGGTTCTCACCGACAGTCACGGTAGGCTTCACATGAGACGTTACATTAACACACATTGCATTTATAATACACATAAAATGTAGGTAAATAATATAGGTACGAACGGTTAATACTTAGTCTTCTCTTTGAAGAGAAAATTTGGTGTTAAAGTTCGTTTCGCGAAGTACACTATGTTGTGAAGACACAGAAGACGTGTTTAATATGACAGAACTCATACTGTATCCTGACCTCGTCAACAGCTGCATATATGTGTCATAATTATGATCCGGTGCACTTCACTTCATGAAATCCGTATCCGTGTGAGTAGTTGAAATCAGTACACACCAACAGCGGGTTCAAACAGTCTCAATGATGCATGTTGATGCACGCTTCCGGTCAGTGCAAACACGCAAGTGCCGGTTGACTCTCCATGAATGATATTATAGTAGTAATATGTAGGTAGCTATAGTGTTTGAGGGCGAGGCATCGAACACATAGAACATGTATTGTTTTTGATGTCTCATGACAGCTGTATTTAGAACTTCGTGACATCTATATTCATATAGAACTGGCTGTCAAATATCATAAAAGGTTTGACTTTGTAGACAGTTGGCGTTGTGTTGGTCTTACGTTACTGAGTGACACTCTACTTCCAAGTCAACCATATTTGTGGCTAGTACTGTTTAAAACCTATGTGACGTGTATTATAGTGTGGCATTGGGTTCGGAACAAGGAGGCAGGCCGCTTATCCATGCAAAGAGTAGCGCTACCACTTTACGTTAAGCCGTCATTTCATTCAGTATACTACAAGGCTTCACTTTCCATGTAATAAAACAATTCAACGGGCTTAATTCTTTAGCAGTCGGGCATGTAGACTCAATACATATTCATTATAAGTCTGATTTACAAAGAGACGACTAATAGCAATCATCATCTGCCTAGCCTTCCCCCAATTATGTTGAGGTCGGCTTTCAGTCAACCAGATGCAGCTGAGTACCAGTCTTTTAAATAGAGCGACGGCTTATCCGACGTCCACAACCCAGTTGGTACTGGGTAATACGATACTCCTTCAAGGGGTACGTCCTTTCGGGCCACTGTCCCCTGTAATGACAAACGACGATGATCTAGATAGTTGAGAGACGGGACCAACGGCTTAACGTGCTTTCCACGACACGGAGGAAACTCTGTATGTAATGGGCGGTCACGGCCTTGGACCAACCTATGCAAGCGCGGCTTAACTTGAAGATCGACCCGACTGACTGTTATAATTTTGCCAAGGATTATGTCAGATTCTGTGCTTGCTATCTGAGAGAACAGAAATAATATAATAAGTAAAGTTTTATAATTTAAAATAAGCTTTAAAAATGCACTGAAAAGAAGAAAATAAATCTTTTAGTAAATGAAAACGAAAATTTCATAAAAGCTTGTCGCGCGTAAAGGCAAAAGAAAAACTATACACGACAAGCTTTTATGAAATTTTCGTTTTCATTTATTAAAAGGTTTATTTTCTTCTTCTTAGTGAATTTTACAAAAGCTTATTTTTATAAAGGTTTATTGATTAAATTTTATGTTCAATAATAATTTAAGTAATCACTAGTGCCTCAAATGATAATCATGCACTTTATAATATTTATTTGATTCAAATAACGCCCCTCTCGTTTTCATTATTTTATGTTAAAACACTCACAAAATAATAATTATGATAATGCACCAAATAAAGCGAAAAACAAAGCAAATAAAGTTATCTAATAAGATAAGATAAGAATCTGAATCTGAATATGAATGCCTATAAGGGCCTCGATAAATAACCATAAGCCTCAGAGCGTTGTCGATGACACAACAACTCAGACTTACTCTATGGTAGGTAGAATGTTCTCTTTGACGTGGTTAATTCAGTTTTTATGAGAGCAGCGCTGAATATTAAAGTTATTTCATTATTGAAGTGTCGGCGCCATATCAAGCCGCTTTATTACCTAGTGCGCGCACGTATGTGTTACGTCATACATTTTGACACCACAATGTTCGCCTAGAATACTTTACGAGAGATAACGCCCACGATCATGAAGATTATGTCGATATAATTATTTCGGTACTACCTTAATTCTCATAATTTTTTTTGTCCGAAAATCATTATCCATAAAACGTTTGCTATAAACTCAAAAATCAATAACAATAAAGTTCAAAATCCCGAAATTTTGTTTTACATAAATATCTTTATTTCTAAAACTGTTCCGTCATAATATCGAATACTATAATAATTGAATCTTCTAATTTTACATGCTTTGAAGTCAATTAATGTCCTAAGCATTTTATTGTATAATGTACATTCGGAATAATACTATTCCGAATGTTCATATAAGTATAATCAAAGTTTTGGTCCTAAAACATTTGCTGAAAGTTAGGATTTAGTGACAGAAACGAATCGCTGTAAATCCGACCCCACGCAGTCTTGTCTGCCCTACTCCTAGAGTGTAATTTAAAATCGCGTAGGCGGGGAAGGGCGAGGCGGCCCGCGAGTTGAGGAGCAGGTGGTTGTCAAGCCGAAGCTGCGGTGGTGAGCGTTAAACACATCTGCGACGATAACTGTGACTCTTGCATGGGACCGCCGCACTGGAGCCCCGTAGCGTCGGAGCCATGACGGAAACCATGCCTGCTGCATGCTTGCTGCATGCATGGTGTATGTTTGTTTGCATGTGTGCATACTTATTACAGGGAAAAATAAAATCCACATAATTATGTTCATACTCAAATGTTTTATTATGATTGACGGTTTAATCGATTGATTTTCTGCCTTTTAGTGACTACCGATATGAAATGTGTGCCAAAAGAAGATTCTAACTCTACGATATGATGGTTCTACTTTTTAATTATTACAAATTTCATAAGAGCAATATTGTATAAAACTGTGTTTTGTTGAGTTAAGTTCGTAGCATAACAAAAGCTAAGTAATACATCTGTAGGTACCCGTTATTACAGACACAATTAAAATAACAATGTTCTGTTTCCTTTTGGGAACGTCTGGGAACATACCGGTTTGTTTTAAAAATATTACTAAGATCAAAATATTTTTTTTTTTTAATTTAGGATTTTTAGCTATTATTGAAAACGGTTTTAAGTCTTTTGTATATTATTGATTGCAATATCTAGGACTAACGGATTTAGGGCATATTATATTTAGGGATTTCAATTTAATGGCATGTGATATTATGTGATATTAAGTTCTGGTAAGTTATCATCCTATCAAAAACATAAATGTGAAATGAGAGCCAAGTTCAATATTATGATATATGCCTTGTTGTTGACTTCAACGACAAAAGAAGTGAAATCTAAATGGGTGCCAAGTTCAATGATCAGTCCTGAAATTTATTTATAACAACATAAAATATTTTTTTTTCTTATAACTTAGGAGAATATATTGTAGCCTAAGGTCTGACTTGGCTAGTTCTCATATACGAATTACTATGTTCGATGGTTAGTTTCTATCAGCAAGCCAAATTTTCGGAATAATAAAATAAGAACCGACAAGTAACAGATTGAACTTGCGAAGGCTATAATATTTATTCACGTAAAGATCTTAAAATCCACATATAGAGATTTACAGGCACTAATTATAAGTTAAGTGAAAATTATAATAAAATGATAAAAAAATACCAGTTTCTGATTTTTTCCTTTTTATTCACCTAATTACCTATCGGCATGGCAAATTTGAACTTTCTAGATCATCTGGAACTGGGATATAGTTTTGATCTATAGGTCAGTCATAAAAATTACGATTTTTGGACGTTAATATCTAAGTAACCGTTTGATGAGATATTATGTTTATAAAATTTGGAACACATATGTATCTCGCCAGTTTCAATATATAAGCCAAATTTGACAAGTTTAGGTGAAATAGTTTTTGAGTTATGAGGAGCTCAAAAGTGGCTCCAAATGGTTCGTGTAATATTACACACGGTGAACTGCGCGCCAGAACTTGGCTTGACACGGTACCGCGTGTCTAGATTGGGACAAATGATGATTAGGACAAAAAAAGTTAAGGCAATTTAAATTATGAATAAAAAAGTTAGGTAATACAATAGAGAACCAATTATTTCAGTTTGCTTAAAAATTTAAACTCATATACACTCAAAAACGGAACCCTTGTAGGATCACTTTGTTGTCCGTCTTTCAAAACCCTTTTTAGTATAAAGCTTAAAATAATATCTATTACTCAGGTCAGCTACTTCTTGGATTAATGAAAAAAGAAACGAACTTGTAAAACAACGCGTTCAGAAGTTGTGACGGTTTTTTTTTTCTTAGACTGTCATGTGTCCCACTGCTGGGCAAAGACCTCCCCTTTCTCCTTCCACACCTCTCTATCTTGTGCGATATCTGGCCATGCTCGCCCCGCAAATAATATCAGGCCGTTACACCACCTTCTCGCCGTGGTCAACCTCGACGGCGATTTCCTGCGTCAGGCGTCCAGTGAGTGATGATCGATCTGTACGCCTCACACCTATTATGCTGCGTTCCATTGCCCGCTGGAAAATTTTGAGTTTCTGTTGTTCAGTAAGTGACCAACTTCGAGCACCGTAGGTTAGGACGGGCACGATGCACATGTCGATGAGTTTTATTTTTAGAGTCATTGGAAGACTTCCCTTCATGTGTTCTTTTAGGGCCCAGAAGGTTTTCTAAGCATTTTGGACTCGTCTTTTAACTTCCTCATCTTGCCTATTTTTAAAAGACACTATCTGGCCCAAGTATGTATACTCATCAACATATTGCAGAACATGCCCGTCTACCTCGACCCTACGTTTCGTGTTGTTGGTCATGACCTGGGTTTTAGATCTGTTCATTGAAAGTCCAAACTCAAGACTTGCTGTACTCAGATCTTGGAGCATTTTTTCGAGTTCTGAAGCAGATGTGGAGAACAACACAATATCGTCAGCAAAGCGGAGGTTTGTTAGCTGATGGCCGCTAAAATTTCTGCCTCGTGACTGCCACGAAGCAGGCAGTTTGTTAAAAACCTCCTGCAGTGCGCTTGTGAACAGTTTAGGTGAGAGTGGGTTGCCTTGTTTGACACCCTTTTCAATGTTGAAATTCGGACCAGAAATAATATGTAGTTTGATGTTCGCGGTGCTACTTCGATAGATGGTGTCAATGAGATCAATGTAAGTGTGCGTTATTGTGTGTGTGTTATTTTGGGACTCCAGGGCATTAATAACTGACTGATGGTCTATACTGTTGAATGCCTTGGCATAGTCCACAAAGGCCAGGTATCGGTTTATTAAATTCACAATATTTTTCGATGACTTGGTTAAAGTGGGGACGAAATTCAGCTTGTTTGGGAGGTTGGTGAAGATCAAGGGTCGAAGCGATACGGTTCTCTATAACTTTAATAAATAGTTTATATATTAATATACTAGTATTTTAAAGAGGTAACATTTGTTTGTAAGTTTGTATGTTTGTAAGTGTGTATGTAGGGGGTAATCTCCGGAAGTAATGAACCAATTTTAAAAATTGTTTCACTGGTAGAAAGCTAGATTATTCGAGAGTGCTATGGGCTATATTTTATTCCCGTACTCCCACGGGAACGGGAACTACACGGGTGAAACCGTGGGATGTCAGCTAGTAGTTTATAAATATGTGATATTAGGCTTATGGGGCGATAGTTCAAAATGTCAGCTTTGTCTCCTTTTTTATGGAGTAAAATTATATTGTAGTGGCACATTTCAGAGGGAATATGACAGGAGTATAAGATGGTGTTGAAAAAAGATATAATGTGAGGTATTAGAACGTTTCGTCCTAGCTTTAAAACTTCTGTTGTAATGCCGTCCGTCCCAGGGCTTTTATTGTATTTCATCTCGCGAAGAGCTCGTTGGATCTCATAGGGATTGATAGGATGAACGGAGTCAGGGCAATAGTAAACGAAATGTCTAGCCTGTTTTTGCTGATCCTGGAACAGATTTTTATACTATTTGGTGGCTATATCGATTATTTTGCTTGAACTACTTGAACTTGTTTTATGCCGTATTCATCATTCAGGTTAGAAATCCAGGTTTTTCCTTTGACGATTCCCTGTTGGGCATTTCATAAAGTGGCATTACTTAATAAACTGATTTAATCATGTTTGTATTACAATCCCTAATATCTTTTCTGATGCTTCGTTTAACCAATCTACCTACTATAATGTATTCGACTTGGTTATTTTTTCATATTTCTCTCTTCTCTATTAATAAAATTGTTTTACTGCTTAGTTTGTTATTGTTTCTTCTCCGACATTTAATTTTCTTGGCTGCTGATGAAATATTTTCTATTATATTACTGTATTGGCTGTGAGGGTTTTGGTGCGTAACAATCGGCAGTAAGTCAAATGAATTTGTTAACTCTTAATTAAACTTTTCCATATTAGTAATGAGAACATCCTTGTAAAGTTTTTTGTTCAAGTTTTTGACTACAACTTTACGGTTGAGTTTAACATTAAGTACAATCTTTGCGCGTACTGATCTATGATCCGAACTAAATTTAAATTTATATAAAATACTAACATCTTTTACAATATTATTGTGACTGGAGGTGAGCACAAAGTTGATTTCGTTTTTCGTTCTCCCTTCTGGCGAGACCCATGTCCATCAACGCTGTGGCTTTTTAGGGAAAAAACTGTTCATTATTCTAAACCCTTGTCCAAATGCAAACTGGATGAGAGCATTTCCTCGATCATTTCCGGTTCTCGTGCCATGGGGACCAAGAATTTCTGAGTTATCTAGGTCTTGTCTAACCCCGATCTTAGCATTGAAGTCACCAGTGATGACATTCCATGTGCTACGGTTTTCTTCACACGCTTTGTTAAAAACATCATAGAAGTATTCCAGTTCGTCATCGCTATGTGAAGATGTCGGTGCGTAAGCTTGGACAATGGTCAAACTATGTTTGTCTGTGATGCTTAGTTTGAGAACCGCTATCCTCTCTGAGTATCCGAGAAATTCTTTGATGTTGTTCTTCCACTGTTTAGCCACCAAAAAACCAATTTCATAAAGTCCTCTGGTAGCTCCAAAGTGATAGAATATAGAGTTTTCTCTTTCCTCCGTATCCTCTCCCATTCTTCTCACTTCGGGCAACCCTATTACATCCCATTTTATATCTTTCAAAGCATTTTCAAGTTCAACTAATCGTTCATTTTGCATTAACGTGCGTCCATTATAAGTCAAAATATTCAGATTTGTATCGGAGTCCATTTTCGTAGTTGCTTAGTTTTGTTGACGGAGGATCTCACCCGGGGATTCTTAGCACCCCGTGCTCTGGGAACCCGTTGACTACCGTTATTGTCGCGAGGTGCTCCAGAGCTGCCGGGTATATGGAGCCTGAGGTTATGTTGTTCTGTCATGGTTTGAAAGTTTTTAAAAAGGGGGGGGGGGGGGGGGGTTGGACTATAGTCCACCACGCTAGTCCAATGCGGGTTGGTGGACGTTGCACCAGAGCCTCGTTCGTTGGATAGCAGGGTGTACCACGGGCAGGTGATCTGTGACCGTTTATGGCGCATATTTTGCGATTTCATATTCATATTCATTTATTTTGCATTCCATATTGTATAAAAGGTGTTACAAAGGGCTTAAAGCTAGGATAGGCTAGGCTAGGATTTCACAAGGGAATCAAAACTTATTAGGTACTTCTTACAGCAGTCATGTAAAGGACTGTTTCTGTCCTTTACATGACTGCTGTAAGAAGTACCTACATGTGCGAGATTATTGATTTTTTTGAAATTATTAATGCATTAATTGTATTTTTTTAAGTCAACTTCCGATTTATAAAAAGTAGTGTATTGACTTTTCGTTACGCGCCGCTCCCCCACTTACCGACTGAGTCGAGTATAAAACAGGGTGCGCGGCGCTCGACAGATCAGAAGTTGTCTAGTAGCAGACACGGTACGAAGGTGCTCTGAACTGTCAGGTAACGTTGAGTTTATTATTACTTTATATTGCTTTATGCTTATTTCTATGTTGATGTGATAATTAGTTACTTATTTATTGAACCCTTATATAAATTGTGTTTTTGCTGTATTGCTTCCTATTTTCATGCTATTATGTAATATGGTGTAATATAAGAATGTACTTCCTTATGGAAAATATATCGATTTGATTTATTTAACTATCTCTTTAGTATTATTTTCACTACATCTCCCACATCAGAAGCGGGATTACGTACATAACAAAACTACGCCTGTGAATGTTTTGATTTCAGGAATTTCAAAATGAACGCGGAAGATTCTACCATGGGTCAGGCTGAGCGGCCGCAAGCTGCATCAGGGTCTGTGCCAGCATATCAGGACCAGCATGCTGGTAGACAGTCATCACCGATCCTGAGTCAAAGAGCGTCGCATCAACGTACTGGCCGTTTTGCAGACGTCAACGGCAGAAACACTGCGTCCTCGTCATCCACGCGCGATGCAGTTTCCGGTGGTTCCACGGCCACGTCCGACAGCCACGAATCAAGGACAGTAGAGTTTGTACCTCTTAATTTTATGCAAAATATGATGCAAGAAATGATGACTCAGTTAATAAACACTACCGCTCAAGCTTTTAACCCACCAAATGTGCGGCCTACTCCACGAATGCGAAGTCTTGAGCATATTTATGTCCCTGCTTTTAATCCCGACGATCGGACCGATACCGTACAAGTTTGGTGCCGAAACGTCGAAGAGCTCCAAGCTGAATATGAACTCTCTAATAGAGAGCTACTAAACTTGGCTCGGAACCACTTACGTGGACGAGCCGCCGAATGGGCTCGTCGTAATTATTCAAGTTTAATTCAGTGGTCGGAACTTAAAACTGGTCTTATTGAAACCTTTGCAGATGAGGCTCGTTACTATGACGACCTGACGCTGTTTATGGAGTATACCAGCGAGCAGGCCAGCAACTTCGCCGAGTACGCAACCCGAAAATGGGAACTGGCGAAGAAAGTGATTGGTGTGGAGATGACTGAACAACGCCTCGTCGAAGCTGTTATTTCGGGTATGTCTGACTTTCGTATTCGTTCTGATTTGCTACGACTTACACCTAAAAATTTGCCACAACTGATTCAGAGTCTCAATTCATATAAGCGTAAGAGGCCCAGTGGTGAGCCTAATCACAACATCCCATCTAAGCGGTCTAGAACTACTTCCTCTTCAGATACTCGACGATGTCATAAATGCCATGAAGTAGGTCACCTTCAAAAAGACTGTCGCTCAGGCACAAATAATAACAGTCCTCGGAAAGATACGGCTCCCGATCCTAATATTAATGCTAAGCCTACTGAATCAAGGCCTTCTAAAGCAACGGTTTGTACTTTTTGTAATAAGAAGGGGCACACCTTTGAAAACTGTTTTGGGCGAATAAATAAGCAAACCAAAAACGATAAACCCTCTAATGTGACTGGTTAGAAGTATAGCAAAATAATGGCCCTGAAACTAAAAAATATCATGGAGTCAATCCAACAGGGTACCATCGTTATAGATGTAGCTTCTAAATACAAAATGGTCTATTGTATCGTATTATTTCTGTTCATAATAAAGTAAAAAAAAAATGTCTCTTTGTTCAGTTATCGATGGCACATAATACTAATTTATCATGACGCACTAAAACACTTCTGGAAAAGAAAACGCTCGAAAAATTTAGAGAGCAATTTTGGTTTCCCAACATATCTAAAAGTCAATCGGGATCACAACAGATTACGTTGCATCCAATAGAAAAGACGACTACTCCCTTTCATACCGTCCATATGGACAACACGGGTAAATTGAGCGGTAATAAATCCACTAAACTATACGCGATTGTTTTCGTAGATACATTTAAAAAATATGTTTTCATGAAACACGTTAGTAATTTAACTGTGGGAGGTACTGTAAATTATCTGAAAAAACTGATTTACACTTTTGGCACTCCTACTCGTATTGTTTGTGATCAGGCCGCTTCTTACACTGGTAAAGAATTTTATTAAATTTTTATTGGTCTTTAAAATTGCATTTAAAGCTAGTGGTGTAAGTTGAGCAAATGGGCAGTTTGAGCGAGTAATGAGGGTTTTGACTACTACCAAAAGAAGTTGGAAAGATGCTGTTGGTGAAGTACAGTTGGCAATTAATAGCACTTTCAGTAAAAGTACCGGTCATACTCCGTTCCAACTTCTTATGGGCTGCGATCAGTCACCTCCTGCTATATCAGCTTTCCTAAATGATGTTGAGCGCTTGGACCTCGACACATGCCATCAAGAGTCAAAACTTAAAATAGACGAATTTGCTCAAACCCGGAAAGCTGATTTTGATAAAACAAAAGCTAGAATTGTACCTAAAGTCGGCGATACTGTTTTAGTCAAACAAAACCCACGAGCAATTAACAAGCTTGACAGTAAGTTTAGAGGTCCTTGCGTGATTACAGAAGTAAAAAACAATGATAGATACATAGTAAAAGTTCATAATACTGGTAATGAGTTATATGTTTCTCATGATAACTTACGAGTTGTTACTCCCGACATGGGATGTGAGTTGACCGAATCTCTAGATACATCTGATTGATAACTGTTTATAAATTTGATTGATTTCATTTGATTTGATTAATTTGATTTGATTAATTTGATTTGATTAATTTGATTTGATTAAGTTGATTTGATTGATTAGATTGTCTTGCATAATCAGTAATCGCCTGGCCAACGATTATTGTTATGCCTGATAATCGCAGTTTTGTTGCCATGTGATTTGGCAACTGTGTTTTGTTGTCATGTGATTTGACAACTGCCATGTGATTTGGCAATTGTGTTTTGTTGTCATGTGATTTGACAACTGCCATGTGATTTGGCGATTGAATTTTGTTGTCATGTGATTTGACAACTGCCATGTGATTTGGCAATTGTGTTTTGTTGTCATGTGATTTGACAACTGCCATGTGATTTGGCGATTGAATTTTGTTGTCATGTGATTTGACAACTGCCATGTGATTTGGCAATTGTGTTTTGTTGTCATGTGATTTGACAACTGCCATGTGATTTGGCGATTGAATTTTGTTGTCATGTGATTTGACAACTGCCATGTGATTTGGCGATTGTATTTTGTTGTCATGTGATTTGACAACTGCCATGTGATTTGGCAATTATGTTTTGCTGTCATGTGATTTGACAAGCTGCCATGTGATTTGGCGTTTGTGGTCATGTGACTTGACCAATCTTATTTGTGAGCCATGCTATTTGGCAGTAGGATCATGAGATTTGATCGTTCAACGGATGTTATTACTTTAAGTAATTTAAGATTTGTAATTTATGTTCGCGAGCCATGACGGCTGCTCGTCAGAATGGCCGTGTGCGAGATTATTGATTTTTTTGAAATTATTAATGCATTAATTGTATTTTTTTAAGTCAACTTCCGATTTATAAAAAGTAGTGTATTGACTTTTCGTTACGCGCCGCTCCCCCACTTACCGACTGAGTCGAGTATAAAACAGGGTGCGCGGCGCTCGACAGATCAGAAGTTGTCTAGTAGCAGACACGGTACGAAGGTGCTCTGAACTGTCAGGTAACGTTGAGTTTATTATTACTTTATATTGCTTTATGCTTATTTCTATGTTGATGTGATAATTAGTTACTTATTTATTGAACCCTTATATAAATTGTGTTTTTGCTGTATTGCTTCCTATTTTCATGCTATTATGTAATATGGTGTAATATAAGAATGTACTTCCTTATGGAAAATATATCGATTTGATTTATTTAACTATCTCTTTAGTATTATTTTCACTACATCTCCCACATACACACGAAAACCGTAAATATGTAGTTTAATAACAAAATACCTACAAGTTTATATGAAAACCTCGGTGCGCGAGTCCAACTCGCACTTAACCGGTTTTTTAATTAAACGCTTTCTAAGCTTGTGTAAAACTTAAAACTAATAGAATGTTTACTTTTATCTAAACGCTAACTTAATTCTAGCTATCCAACGAACATTTCGTTAGGTAGCTACGAAACTTATGATACTACTCTTCATTTGATATCTTAATGACGACCACGAGTACCAATGTGGTTTCTGTGGATGCATAATGAGATTTGTGACTCACGTGCTTACGTAAAGGGGTAGCCCCAGATAGGGCAACGTTTTTAGAATAACAAACAAACTTAGAATAGTATGCAGGGAAGTTCATTTTACTGGTATAATGTGGGATGCATGCATTATCTTCACAATGTACACGGATGGACCAGCAAAAATAAAAATAAACTTTGTTGAGATTGTATAACTGAATTCCTGATTCTTATTCCCTAAATAAAAATATCGAGTGACCTACGACGTGCCCCAAAGAAGCAAAGTACGAGAAGTGTAAAACTGTATGGGGGGGCTCTTGTAACTCCTCGCTGAGAACCTCTGCGGTTTGAAACAGTTTGTCAGACAATTATCAATTCTAAGTCGATCACAGACAGACGTTCTGGCGTCAGCCAAGGATGGAGGACTGGGCTTTTTATTGTTTCTGATAACAATATTGACCTTCTGAGTGACTCCAACAAAGTGGAGTTCTCTTGAGAATTCTTCGTACCAATGAAGGATCTGGATCTTGATCATAACCTTATATTTCATGGGCATGTGTAAGCTTTTTTTTTTGCCAACGCCTTTTTGAAGCTTAATGATGTCCTCAATGTCGTGTAGTGTCGCACCCTCCGTCGCTGACGCGCGTGTGCCCCTGCGATAGCTGCGGCAAGCCGCTGCTGCCACAGCTCGACCAGCCCATCTGTCTGCAGTTCACCGACGTGCCACTCAGGACAGGTACTGCAATAAACATCACTCAATAGGGAATATGCATTAAATATAAAACTCTTTCTATTTATTAAAAATGCCTTGTATTGGCCCATACAAACATTATGGTAAGTACACTTGTTTAAGTTGCTAACACATCACTTATTTTACAATTGACTGTTTTATGTAGCATGTTTTTGGTGAAACGGAAGGCACTCCAAAACGCGTCATCCTCGATAACGCTGGTAGTGACGTCAAAGTATATGTGCCAAAAACCACTTTTATTTGAAAAGTGCTAGTTTCACTAAGATTTTATTATAATATTGTTATTGCAATTTTTACTTGATTAGAGCACATATAATTAGTATAATTATTCTATTAAGGGCAACAAAATTGATGTAAACAAGGCAGATTGTGGTAAATGACGTCACATCATCGCAGCGACAGCTACGGACGTTTGAACTGTCATTGTAGAAAATTGCAGGAGTTTCTTGGGTTGATAGTGCTGTATTTTATTGATTTAAGTAAAGAAAAAATTACGTGCCTATTCCCTATTGTTGATCTTAAAACAGTTAGATAACGTTACTGTACATATTGAGTTCTGATTACTTCTGATCAAACTGAAGCGAATCCTGCGCATGAACAGGAAACTTGACGAAACATAACTTTCCGATAACAAAGAGATTTGCGAATAGTCAGTAATGCAGCTATCACACTAGCTGTGCCCGAGCACACAACTGTTCCTCTACCATGAGTTTACACAGCCAAAACTTGCTAGCGTCTCCGTAAATTATTTGTATTAAATATTGTACAGCGCCCCTAGCGGTCACAGACAGAATTAAGTATAACGTGGAACATGTGAGTAAACTACCTGAACAGTGATGCGCGCACAATGTTTCACTTATCGAGTGAGTCGAGTGTTCGAGCTCGCGAAACTTTGAGCACGAATAACTTATCGTTAGCAATAAATAATTGCTTATTGTTTCACTGAATTAATTATGTTTTAAACTTTGAACGTCAACAACTTAGGAACTTTCGTTCCAATTAAATATTTAACTGAACGGTAATTTATTAACATAATAGATTAGCAGGTACAGTTAGTTATTTACTTCGGATATGTACCTATAATGTCTGTATGTCTACTTAATAACTGTAAGTGTTCTTATGCCACAACTTATGACTGTAGATAAGTCGTGCCTGTAGTGTCTATGTTAGCTAAACGAAGATTTCCCTGCCTGTAAAAACAATGTATCGCCCGCAGTCCAGTCGCGGACGCTGCTGCTGCGCAACGAGTCCGTGGTGACGGCGCACTGGCGCGCCTCGCTGCGCCGCTTCCCGCGCGCGCGCCACCGGACGCTCGACACAGGTCAGTGCGAGGCAGAGGTAGCAGTAGTGGGCGTAGCGTAGCCTATCTACAACACTACAATAGGGTGGCTAACGTAACGTGGGCTTACAAATAACAAAAAATATGTTTTTAAGAAAACAATCAAGCTCAAAATTATTCAGAGCTTTAGTATCTTAATTAATAAACCGCTTCACGTTTCAAATACAAAAGCACCTAAAATTTTAATGTAAGTACTTACAAAATTTGTCTCATTTAAAATCAGTCTTTTGGGATAAATATTCATAAGATTGTCTGAACATAAAATTCTCATTGTTCAGATTGAAAAGCCGACAGCGGGATTTCCTTATTAATACTGTTCATTCAAAAACAAATCACAATCTTGGAGACGCTGCGCTCCAACATTTTAGCGGTCGGAGGTCGGAGAGCATGCGGGGCGCGGGGGTGGGCGTGGCCAATTATGCAAATAAATTGACAATTTATGAGTGGCCCCCTCCGCAAGTCGGATTCCTGGGAATTATTGCAGCCATTAAACTTTATTAACGAACAAAGTAAGTCTATGAGTTGTCAGTTAGCCTTCCGGTTTGTTGGACGCTTTGACCGACGGCGCCGGAGTACGAGGTACGGTAGTGCGCCACTTATCATGTACACCATCGAATACCACGTATTCAGTTTATCATTGTGACCCCTCCCCCATATAAATTTTTCATAGTTTTTTTTTTATTATGCTGTTTATGCTGCAGATTTATGTCATTTACACAGTGAATATGACAGATGGAACAGCTGATGTTTTTTTAAATTACCGATGACAAATTACTTTGTTGGGTGGTTCAGAAAGATGAACTTCTTCTTTATTTATCGTATGGTTAGTGCTTAACGTGGTGTCAGAGTTTTTATGCCGCCCAAGGGCCTCAGACTTAGGGCACGCCACGATAGTGGCGATAAGTCCCCTCTTTGAGGAGTGGCTTGAGAGACGCCACGGCGTCCTCACCTTCCGCCTGACGCAGGTCCTCACCGGACACGGAGTGTTCGGGAGGTTCCTGCACCGAATCGGGCGGGAGGAAACGCCCGGGTGCTTCCATTGTGAGGATCGACCGGAGGACACGGTGGAACACACGGTGGAGGTGTGCCCCGCGTGGGCGGAGCACCGCCGTGTCCTCGAAGCGGCGATCGGCGGCGGCGACCTCTCGCGTCCGGCCCTGGTGCAAGCCATGGTCCGGAGCGAGACGGAATGGGACGCCGTCACCTCCTTCTGCGAAGCAGTAATGCTAGAGAAGGAGGTGGCGGAATGTGAGAGGGAGAGAACCTCTCAACGTCCCGGCCGCCGCGGGAGACGCCCCGGGCGTCGGGGGCCACCACCACGTGGCCCCCGGCCACCGTAGGCGCGGGCCTGTGGACGGTGAGCTATGGGCTAGCTCGCCGTCCGTCCGTCTCATGACATGACGACAGGCCGTGTCGACGGCGCGTTCGTGTTCCACGCGCGCCTCAAAGAGAGTCAGCAAAAAGGAAGGGGTCCGTAAGGACCGATGCCTGCCGGGGTTGCGGGACTATTCGAAAGAGATACCGTGGCCCCGGAACACAAAGGGCGATGAAGGAACATGGATGGGTTTTAGTCAGTAAAAGTCTGACACTCCCTCCTGCTCCGCCCAGAGCGGGAGGGGTTATTTGATGATTTCCCATCCGAAAAAAAAAAAAAAAAAAAAAAAAAAAAAAGGGCCTCAGACTTGGCTTTACATGCCGTTGAGAAATATCTCTCAGGCATGCTGGTTTCCTCACAATGTTTAAAAGATATTCGATGTTGATTCATGCGTCGATGTCCCTTCCACGGGTATACAGAAAAACGCAATGTGTTCAAAGCTTGTTCTTTAACGGGTGTTTTTTTAGAGGCGGAGAACTTTTCATTGAAATAAAACAGAAAAATATGTTTAATATCCGTGAAGGTGACTACATTTTGATTGATAATTATTATGTGTCATTTTTTTCGTGGCCGTGAGACTTTTTATTTTAGCTTTAAGCAACATTACAAAACTTACATCATTCAATTGAAGACGATATTGAGCGAGGTATTCCGGACACTGGCAGTGGAATATAAAACAGCAACATTTATTATGTTTACTTAAAGAACCTCCCATAACGTTACAGAATGTTACAATTTACTGGATGATCCGCTTTGGGGTCGGTCCACACGGACGCGTCTGTGAACTATCGGTTACAGTTTACAACATTATGTTGGATGATCAAACTCAAACCATTTATTTCAATTAGACCATTACAGCACTTTTGAAAGTCAAAAATACAAAAAAGAAACTCAAAGCTACAGTCCCAGTCACAATTTAAGGCATAATAACTTGAGAAAGTACTGTAGTTGCCCATTCCCTAGCGTAGATCTCTATGGAGAAGAATGGGCAAGAAACTCCATGGACACTCTTTTAAAATCAAAATATTGTTACAAAATCTTGGTTACATCATTAATTTTGAGATTATACATATAATATGTGAGAACGATGTAGAAAGACGTGCACACTAAGAGCATCCAGAGTGAAAGATTAGATTAAAAATGTATGAATAAAGTAATTAAAATGAACCTTGGCAGCTAAGAGATGACCAGTCCCAACTGACAGCGCCCGTTCACGAACATGGCATGTACAGTCACGGACTATAATTCGCGGTATAAGAACCAGATGAACGTATCTACAAAAAACTCAAAACAAGTTTTTTGTCATAAAACGGTTCACAATATAGTCCTTTATGAAATGCCAAAACGACGTAACGGTAAAGTCAATATTTATCAAATTCCAAAAAAACGAAATAGCTTAAGAATCATTTTCAATGGAACCAGAAAAACGTATTATGAATTCCGTTTAAATAGTTCTAATTATCTTGCTACCTCTTTAGAGCTATAGGAACGTATTTCTAAAAACAATATTTTTATTCCTAGAATAATAGTTTGTTTGGCAATATTATACAAACCATAAGAACGTAAAAGCTTATACGTTGTTTTGGTCGTTACAAAATTTTGTTTTGATGCTTAGTTTAAAGAGCCAGTGTAACGTTTGTGTATTTACGTTTTAAGTGGCACAAAGATTTTTGTTGGATAAATAATACAAGTCAATGGCCAAAACGATGTATTACGATTTACGTTTTTGTGGCAGTACTATTTTGTTTGATTAGTATTATAGTCCATTGACAAAATATAAACTTACGTTAGTTTGGCACCTAAAAGTTGATGTAAGGTCTCAACGAGTTGAAACGTATTTTGAATAAGTATTTTGAACCTGGGCACAGTCAAATGGAAGCAGATAACATCCACCCAACTATTGAACTGGCTAAGAATAATATACCTTTATTTCATCCATCTGGATTTCATACAATTATAAGAAAAGCTTCCCGAAAAAATCCATAGACGTCCATGAAATGGGGACAGAAGACTTCGTAGATATTAAATACCTACCTAAAAACTATATTAGTTAAGAATGCTAAGGTGGACTGTGATGGCAATGCTGTCAACTGGCTAAAAATAAGATGGATGCAGTATCGTAAAGAAGACAATAAACATATATATTTTAAAAACGATCTGGAGGATGATGATTTTAAAATTATTAAGGTTATCAGAAGAGGCAAAAGACTACCTGTGGAATAAATTGTGTTGAAAAATGCATATGACAAACCCTTACCCATTTCTAGTGAAAAGTATGACGATTTACAAGACTTATGCAGACAAGCCGTGTATAAGCCGTGTGGTATCCGGCAGAGTAGAATAGAACCAACCCATTACACTCACGGGTGCCGTATAAGGCGACTAATGTCTGAGGCAGAACACCTTGCGCCTCCGTAGACCAGAGAATGGGCAGCAGCGTGTTCTGTTAGTCTTTCATCACTGCGATCTCCAATCCACCTGCCAAGCGTGGAGATTACGGCAAATTCCTCCCATTATGGGAGAGGCTTATGTCCAGCAGTGGACGTTATGGGCTATTGTTGTTGTTGTTGATGCAGACAAGGCATCATTCCAACGCAATAGGTACCATGATTTTTATAAAGGGTTTTCAGTTGGAACTCCAACAACAGATGACGAAGATAATTAATATTTTTCTAAACGCTGATATGCTGATTACAGGTTTTATTATTTAAATTGTACTATTTCAGGAGTAAATAAAGATTATTGATTTATTACCTATGTTATAACTCATTTTATCACTACATAAACATAATAAAACTTAACTTCACAAATGACGTATAAGTATGATAACAACATAACTTTGAAAATAATTAAGGGCCACAATAACGTATGTCAACCGAAATTTAAATATATATATATTGCGTCTATGTAAGCATATATAATTAAATAATTTCTAATTTTTTCAAAGCTTTATGATTACGGCAATACATAGAAAAACATTTTTATTTCCATACTAGTATTTTATCTGTATTAAAAAGCTGGTAAAGTTTAAAGAGCCGAATTTTCACAGTATTTTTGCTTTCCTGTAAAAATGAGAAAATGTAGATACGTTTATCTGACTCTTACACCGCGAATTGATAAGCCACTTTCAAGATTTTCAATTTTGCAGTTTTATACATTCACGAGATTACACGATTAAACACGAACTCAAACCGAATGCTCGGAAACAAAATGACACATTACTAATAATCGGAAATAGTCTTATCCATAGAGGTTGAAAAATGCCTTATAAGTTGTCAATGATAAAACCATACAATGGTGCTGACGTGTATCCCAATATATTTGATACACCTCCACCAGTTCTTTCCATCCGTTCGTGAACGGCTGGCCAGGACATGGCTGGAGGTTGATCACTGTGTTGCTCAATTTCTCACCGGTCATGGTAACTTTAAGAGTAAATTATTTTCCTTCAAGCTTGTTGACTCGCCTCTTTGTCAATGTTCCACATCTGACTGCGAATATGAACAATCAGCACATCATATTTTATGGGAGTGCAGTCTTTGGCAGAATGAACGCAATATTATGTTGGATAGTGTACAGGTTACTTCCGGAGTTATTTACTACACAGACCTTGTAGAAACTAGAACAAATTTCCGTGCGTTCAAGCGTTTTTGCCATACCTATTATTGGAATCAAATATAACTGCTCACAACTTAGGACCCATTAATGTTAATATTTTATCCGTGGTGCTAGGCAACAGGGCCTATCCCAGTTGTAAACGTCCCTTTGTGCCTATTGGCCTTGTTTCATTCTGTCTCCTGCTGATATGGAGGGAAGTGGAAATTACAGATTTTCCTACTCCTCCGCTATACTTTTCTGATTAATTTCGTTGCGGGATCCAAGACAGTTAAATTCATTCTCTGGGACTTCGTCGAGCTTCATTGTCTCGGCGCTTTTCTGGTGGTCGCCACTGTTGATTCTGGCTTTCAGGAGTTACAGTGGTTGGGAACAGTGTGGCGGGCTTGTCCCTTAAAAAAAAAAAAAAAAAAAATATTTGATACTGACCTCTTTTGAAGAAATAGTTCTTATTAAATACTCTTTATTTCTGAAAACCTATCCGAAGCCAGAGTGACAGTTGAAATGTCAATGTTAGAAAAGATAAAATTTCTCCGTACGCCAACGTTACTATGGCTACGCTAAAACAATATTGTCACTAGGTTACGGTTGCTATAATTAGTCGACTCTATGTAGTCTAAGTACGAAGTTACGAGTACTAAGTACGAATATAACCGACTAAACCCGATTTGCATTACACGGCTAAAATACGAATGGTGGCAAGTGGCTCATCATTTATAGTCCGTGACTGTACCGGCGCCATTCAACTCAACCATATTGAAAGGAACTAAATGACCCGAAACACCCGCCATCATCAGCGAGACATTTAAGTGAGCATGACATTCTCTCAGCCACCAAGGCTTATTCAAGTCAATGAAAGATAAATAAATGTAAATGGTGGCTGAACAGTACAAAGTACTCACACATGTGCTATTCGTTCTGTGAGTGTTCGCGACGTGCTGCTGTGACAGCATCCTTACACACGCCTGCGTCAATATTGTGAAACTATTGTTATTTACGAGGTGGAAACCTTGACGTTGGCTCCATTATAGCGGGTGCCGACCTCGCTCGTCGGCTCGCTGGCACTGTGTGATGTTTCACCGTGGGTTGTTAATCTTCTTATTTTATTATTAGGTTTGCGACGAATTCATAGATTTCAATTCCATAGATAATTTTCATGTTTACGGTCAACTTCCTCATTGTAACCCAAAATCATTCCAAACCTCCACAACTTTCAGTTTTCCTTCTGATGTGATGTCTGCATAACTCGACTCACATACTTTTATAGGTAAACCATTACTAAACAAAAACTAAATTTTACACAGGAGCAAAATCAAAAAATTATGCATAGCTTTTTCGCAATAAAAATTTAAGTTATGATGATGTGAGGATGTGAGCCATTTTTTGTTGCAAGTTATTTGCTAGTATTTTTAGTGACATATAACTGCAAGTAAAAGCATTCGATCTTTCCGCAAGTTCGTTACATTAGTGTTTTATTAATTTGTGGTTTATTTATTTAGTAGTTACAGTAAGCGTTCATAAGTGCAGAGGCACGCTAAGGATTGTATTGCTGTGAACGCACGGTCGAGCGACCGTGCGTCTGTATGTGTAAGTGGGCTCAATACAGTACGCACACCAGAATTCGCCCACTGTCGCAGGTCGTCACGTCGCACTCCACATAACAAAAAAATATATTTCCGTCTCTTTTGGTTATACACGCAGCAAACACTCTTATTTGTGTGGCGACCTGTTCTTACCATAGAATAGCTAAAATTCACACATAATTAATAAGTGTTGATAACTGTTTGGGTAAAGCAGTGGCTTCACGATTAACGAAGTCCGAGTTCGAATCCCGTTACCAATGTGTGGGTCTTTTGTTTCTTTGTAACCATATTTATATTTGTATTTTTATGCAAAAATTTGTTAGGTGTTTTGTTTTTTTTTTTTAAGAAGTTAAATATTAATTAAAAACCCATCGTTTTATTATTTAACCGTTTAAGTGATTGTTTATTATCTTTTCGGTGTTGGAAGGTGCAAATAAAAAAGTCGTGTTAAATGATAACAAAAATGTTTATTCGTTTTATTTATTTATAAAATTATAAAAAAAAACTTTTATGAGAATTTTAACATCACATTCCTACCTAGTTACAAGAAGTTCTCTTGTAATCGTTCGATTTTTTAATGTATACCCACTTACTCTAAGTCAATTCACAATAACATAACAAGGAAAGGATGTTCTAATCTCATAAATAAAATTGTTGATACCCTTTTATTAATAGGTATCGGTATTTAGCAGTTTATTGAAACTAATCTATGTATGATTTAGACTTTATGAACATATTTTTTTTATGTGACGTCACGATAAATGTAACTCGCATTGAGGTTATAGTTTAAGTGTTCATTTTCTTGAAGAAAAGAAGATTGAAACTAAACCTCAATTTAAGATCATTACATAATTACGGATAAGTAATTAACTCAACATTAACAACTTAATAATATTTTGTTACACGTCTTATTCAAATTAACACTAGGATTGAAATTTTGTATAACTCCCATTATTTTCGATGCAGTCAAGTAGACGTTTGCGCCTGGACCCCACAATATTTTGATATATTCCGGTTCCTTCCTCTTAAATTTTCCCACACCGCCATGCAATGTGTTGTTAACAATTCAAATAATTCCGCAAAGTGTCTCGTAGGCGTGAAACCATTTGTTTCATACTGGCCTGCCATATTATTATGGCGTCGCTGCGCTTCGCTAACAAGCGACGGCCTTTGCTGTCGACTAGCAAAAAAAAAGTATGAGGAAGAAGGGAGCCTTCCCTTCTTCCTCATACTTTTTTATACAACGACTTACAATATTCCTCTAGAACAAAAAAAAAGTATTGTTATGCACCTGTAGAACAAAATACTAAAGTGATCATTCACTCTGCATTTATAAATAAACACTAATTATTTATCTTTTAGGCCTCATGATGGATTTAAAAAACAATTAATTAATCCTTAGGTCACCAAAGAAATTAACAATAACATTAGGTTTGAATTTCTAATAAAAGTTTAAGTTACAATAAAAAACAATTAATTAGTCCTGTCACTAAATAAATGAACAATAATATAAGATTTTAATTTCTAACAAAAAAAATTAAGTTACAATTATTCATAAATAAAGTACTCACAAAGTCCGGTTTCTTCAAATATTTGTGTTCTATTAAGACCACATAAGCAGCACGATAAATAGTCGCCCTCGCCTCAATATTAATATTTGCCTGCATTTTGCAACAACAATACCGCTATCTATTAAACCACACGTCACTAACCAACAACTTCAACCAAACGAAAACATTCATTCCGGTCAAGTTAAATATTCATAAATCTCATGTCTACCTCACATAAATCTAAACTCCTTATTTATTTTTCTATGATCTACCTTTCAACTTCACGGAATGTGTGAACAAAGCGAACAAGATAGAAGAATATAATATTTCTGTTCCATTACTTCCAATTGAGTATAAAAACTGGTAAAAACTTACAAAAAGTCTAAAAGTAACATTGTGAGATTTGAACACACGTCTTTAGATCTACACGCGCCTAACCGCTAGGCTATCTTGACTTATGTTTCCATGTTGAAATTTTGAACTACAATTACTTGTAGACGACAATGTCTATTTTCTTGAAAGTAGAAGGTCGTAAGTCAAACTTAACGTCAAGCTATTGCTTTGTGAGATTGCCACTGGACTTTTGCCCGACACTGTACAGCATTATTCTTCACTTTTGAAAAAACACCTTTTGTTGAGGAGTTCGTCCGTGTCACCACGGCTTTGATCTCCACGAACATCTTCCTGTTTTTTAAATATTATGACGTGAGAAGTGTCAATACTTTACCCCTGACACCGTAGTGCTCAAGTTTTTCAAGCAGTAGTTTATGATCCACCGTGTCAAATGCTGAACTTAAAACTAGGAAAAGCCCAGCTACTTTCTGCTTGTCGTCTAATCTGCTAACTACGTCCTTAATTAGAGTCGAAATAGCGTCTTGTGTCCCAACTTTTTTTTTTTTTCCAACGTCCGGACTGTGCTGGCTTCACAGCCATTTATTTCTCTCGAGGGATTAGCAAACCTGGTGGAAAGCGTCCAGGTCATCGTGACTCCAGGCCAACAATAACAAACAATATAGTTATACAATATTATGTGTGCATGGTATAACTTCGTTTTTGTTCGGAACGGTTCGGAACGCTGCCTGTGTCTGTGCGTACGAACTAGACGTGCGTAAAGACTAGCGTCTAACTGCTCATCACTGATACTATCTCTGTCGGGCACGATGCCAGGTGAGACAGCGTGCTTTTTGGTCACGCCCACCAATGAGTTCGAGCCCGTGAGCTGTGTCACCTTAACACTCCATTCTGGTGAAATGTAGTAATCTAGTTTTAATTAGCTTTTCAAGAATTTTTGAGTGAATAGGTAGTGATGAGATTGGTCTGTACTTCTTAGGGTCTGTTTTACAACTTTTTTTGTGTACAGGTATTATTTTGGCTATCTTCAGTTGATCTGGAAAAAATCCTTCATCAAAACACTTACTATAAACAATACTTAAAGGTTCCGCTAGTACATCTATAGTCCTTTATTATTGTTATATTTATGTCATCATAGCCACAAAAATTTTTGTCGTCCATATTTTTCACTATTTTGAATATTTCAAGGAGAGTGACAGGGTCTATAACAAGGCCATTAGTAACTCTTTTTGCACTTTTTCGTAGAATATCCATGGCAGCCCCTGTACATGTAGTAGCTGATGAATTTAGTTGGAACTGCTGGGCAAGGATATTCACAATATCTGATGGTTTTGACACAATCTTATTATTTGATTTTAAAATTAGTTTTGTACTGTTTTTGGCACTCTTGTTTCTATGTTTGACAGATTGGTGAAGACATTGTCTATACAAGATCGTGAGTCATTTTGAATAAAATTTTAGTCGTACTAATTAGAGGTCTAACATTGTAACATGTCAATAGATTTAATAAGTCGTTTCTTTTTTTATTGTCAGTTGTCAAGGCACGCGTCGGCATAACCATGTATAATGTTTACGCAATTGTTATTTGGCCAACAGCACGCCTAACTATAAGGGAATTAAAATTTAATTGTTGTCCAAACTTAGTATATTTTCCCCGCCGGTCTCGATATAACGTGAGATAGTGTTGTGCTTCCAAACTAATATCTCGGGATCCTACCTAATACATTAATCTTTGAAACTTTTCCGTTTCCCCTTTTATATTTATCTACCGGCTGAGCCAAAGTTAATGTACTGGAGTTCACTGAGAGTAACTGTTGTTTGTTTCAAAGTGTAGGTATTAGCAATATCTTAGTAGGTACCCCATTTATTGAGATTATAATATCAAGTGTGCCAAAATGAGTAATTTTAAATAATGTGTGACAATAGTTAACTTGATTATTGATATATTATGTCTGCTTGTGGTGTTGCTTTGATTTATAAGAGCGGCATAACATATTGGGCTATTAGAGTACGTCAACTGATTCAATTAATAAGGGTTATTGTTCCAACACAGTGTCATAAATTAATGGCACTTCCGTGGCACCCGAGAAGCGACGTTATCAGCAAATTGAATGCTCCTCATAACTAAACTACTTCAAGTTGACTGTCGAATCAATCATAATATTCGGCAAAACTAACGCACTCTCATTAATAATTACCGTCAGTTAACCAAAGATTAATCCATCGCTAGTTCGAGGTATAAATCTAAATTAGCGCGTACTTGTCACTGCTGCGTTACTTCCCGCCGGAACCGACATACGCACTCACTCTTAAGACGTGTCCTCACTGATAGTCGGCGGGATTACATGCATCTGAGTAGAACGGAATGCGTGAACATAATGACATCACACAAGACAAAGTGATGTTTGTTTGCACACCAAGAAGTATCTGTAGTTTTTACAATCTGCAAGATGGATTGTTACTCCGTCTTTGTTTGTTCAACTATCAACCTCTTACGCCAATAAAGCGATATTCTACTTTATTACGCTTCCCGCTTGTCCCTATTAACAAGGTCGGATATGCAATTTTATTGATTTTGGTTTTATTTAACTATTGACTTAGAAAAAGCATTATCTTTCAGTCGGCTTAATAAAAACTTATTTTTTTCTCATAGTTTTTGATATAGCCAGGTTAACAAAGTCGTATATGGCACGACTGTCCGTTACGATGATCGATGTTAACTCACGATGTTTTTAACGGGGTGCGAGGGGAGGATGCGCTGGCGGTTGTGGCAGTACGAATCATGTTGTAGGGGCGTGCTCGCGTTGTGTGGTTGTTTAGTGCTTATTCGTATTATTTTAAGTTTGTCTTATAATTAGTATTGTTCCTATTAAGCAAAAAAATGAGTCGATCAGCCCGTTTAATAGTTATAGAACTTGCGATAAAAAGATAAAAATCCAGAATAAGAGTGTCAATGTGTGTGTGTGTGTGATCAAAATATTGCATCTGATATAGGTGAACAACATGAAGAAACAGGTACTTATTATTTGTTGATATTTTTACTAAACTTAATATCTGGAATCAATTCTAATTATTTAAGCGTGTTTTTTTTCGTATTAGTTTTAATTAATGAGGTAAGCAAATCTATTGAATTGTCCAATTAAAATTGTAAGATGTACCATATTCGACATTGTTAACTACCTTTCGTAACACAAAGTATGTCTATAGTACCACATCCGACTTTGTTATTAGTTTTAATACATGTCCAGTTTGTCGTATGTGGTACTACCTACATTTTTAACTGCCTCTTGTAATGTAAAGTATGTTGGTAGTACCACATCCGACTTTCTTATTAGTTTCAATATAAATTCAACTTGTCGTAAGTAGTACTTTCTACACTGTTAGTGGTAAAAATGTTATAACTTTTTGTGGGATATGGCATATTGTTAGCGCTTCGAGCTTTTTGGAAAACCTTTAAACGCTAACATGGGGGGTGCGGGGAATTTACCATGAAATGGAGGAACTGTCTAAACAGCTCTTTCCAGGCTTCTAAAAGCCTGGAGCGGTGATTCAAAGCTTTGCTATGAGAATCGGCGGTTTTGTGGACTGTAATAAACTTTATGTGGCAGCATACATTGATTTTGAAGGAGGCTATTTTTTGGTAAGGAGAAACAGGAACAATAGAAGGACACAGGATGCAGCGTCTTACCTTTTTTGCAGAAGTCTGGAGTCGCCTTCCTGGTGTAAGGGCTTTGCACGTCCTCGATGTACAGGTTAACCACGCGGCGGCCAGCGTGGTTCCATAGATAAAAGGTTCCTTCCCTTTTGCAGCACTTCAAATCACTGTAGCTTAATATTTAGGTGGATCTAATTTGAATTATAGACCCGAAACCCTGGATTTATCACGAAATCTAGATTTATTGCGGTAAAGCCCTGGAGAGGTGCTTTCGCGGCGGCGGAGTAGACGAATCTTACTTCAATATGGCTGCGGCTACGTTCCATCTTCTTCCAGCCTTGTATTGCTGTTTCGCTCTGACCTATGGTAGACGCTGCAGGAATGAATAGGAAGGAAGGAAATGATGGGAAACTACCGCCACATTCTAATAAAGTTAAAAACATTTACCCTTCTTTTGGGTTAGTCGGGTAAAAAGATTTAAAGTATGTAGGTTTGGATAAGGCGATGTCTATGGCGACAACATTCTCCCGACCTTAAAGGGTTGCCTTTAACGAAGTATACCCTAAGATTTACAAATATACTATTTATTTAACTAAGCGATAAGATCTGATCCAGACAGAGTCAGTTTTAATAATTTATTCGCGGGATTTTCTGCTCTAAAAGAGTCAGAGAATTTAACATAAATTTACCTATTTCTAATAAACCTATCTCTAAGCTAACCTAAGGTATGAGAGTTGCATTCTCACTGGCTCGGTAAAAGGCACACACGGACCACTGGGCGGACCAGGCTACCTTTAGACGTTCTAACCAACCACTAGATGGAGTTACACAACCCAAAAATCCTTGCAAATGAGAAGCACTACTATAAGAGAATGGTTCGGGAAGCGATTGAGATCAAGAAGTATCCTAATTTCAATCGCGAAGACGGCTTCAGACTCTCTCCCGCTTGGAATCCAGTGATCACTAAGTGTACTCGTCAAGTGAAATCATCTCAGTATGCGGACACTGTTAGTGTAGTGTGCTGTCCTAGTGTGAACCGGCCCTAATTAACATTTATGAAGATCAAGTGAGGGTAGTTGAATAAACACCTTCGCTTTGCTGTGGCGGTACCTCCAATACTTCAGTCTTCCCGCGACCACGGCTGGTGCAATCCGGTCGAAACGTCGGGCAAATATTAAAGGTAAAAATTCGCGAAAATACCCGTTTATATGTGTTTTATAATATAATCTCAGGCCCCATGTGCCCGACAGCTCTGGAGAAACTCGCGACAATGACGGTAGTCGACGGGTTCCCGCGAAATTGATTTTCCTCTCATCATAATCTGAGCAGATTTGGGCTCGTATCGTACAAAGTTAGGCCGCGGAGCCTAACTTTGTAAGTTAAGTTATCTAGTAAAATCACTTTGGCTGTACGAGAAAATTTATCATAAATTTAGTCTTACGGCAAGTCGCCGCAAGAACGACTTTCAGCAACTTCTGTACGTATTTTTAATGTCCGACCGAAACAAGGTTTTCAGCCGAAACCACAACCGAACCTTCGGCCCTGCTCCTAGTTTCGGCTGAGTTTTTCAGCATATTAAAGTGTAGCGTAGGTATCGTGTTAAATAAAATAAATTACTTATTAATTAAAAGAACTAAAAAGTTGAAAATAATTTACGGTTAAAAATATTTATTTCTCAAAAGAATTACAAATTCACTTACAGAGAAAAACATAAATACGTTTACAATGTTATCTGCCAGTAAGCGTAGATAAAAACAAATATGCATCTTAAAACTACGTTACAATAATACTTTTGCTTATCATTCATCGTTTAGTCATAACAAGTACAAAATTAACAATTCAGAAGAAGGTAGGTTACACACAAGAAACAAGAAAGAACACAAAAGTTTTTGTTTTTAATTTAATTCTGTTAACCTCTGAATAGTGCAGCAGCGCTTTTGCCTAAGCCTAAACCTTTTTACATTGGTACCAATAATATTAATATGTATGTGATTATTTAATCACTTTATTAATGTTACCTCAAATCGCCTGAAACACAGGATTACTTAGTTCAGGCTCACAGCTTGGGTGAACTTGACATAGATTTAAGAAAAACTGTAAACGTTTACATATTTTTGAATAAATTTAAAAACGTGTTCAAATTAGTGAATTTTGTCATTATTAAATAGTAACACAATTACTAATTATTATTGTAGCCAATAAGCCTGTTATAGTGGTGGTGGATCAATCAGAGCAGCGTGCAATGATTGTTGACATGACGGTCCCGCATGATGAGAACCTCGTATCCATAACCTCCATCGTGAAAGCCGAGTGTTATAGTGGTGGTGGATCAATCAGAGCAGCGTGCAATGATTGTTGACATGACGGTCCCGCATGATGAGAACCTCGTATCCATAACCTCCATCGTGAAAGCCGAGTGTTATAGTGGTGGTGGATCAATCAGAGCAGCGTGCAATGATTGTTGACATGACGGTCCCGCATGATGAGAACCTCGTATCCATAACCTCCATCGTGAAAGCCGAGAAAGATAAACAAATAAGTAGGTATCTTGAATTGGTGACATGTGGGATGTGGACTCAACGATCATTGTGCCTTGAGTCGTATCAGCCCATGGCTTAATTACCAAGAGCCTCGATCAATACCTGAGGAGGCTCTCGTTATGTAGCTGGATCAAGGGATTCAGAAAGCTGTACCTCCTAACAATACGAGGCTTGTCCTCGTATTGTTAGGAGGTTCCCCTCTGGAGCCCTGACCGCCGCCACCAGTAGCTAGGACCCGATACCGGTGGGTTACAATTTTTTAAATAATATATTTTATTATTCTTTTTTTTAAATTAATATTTTAAAATGTAACTAATTTGTATAGAAATAAATGAAGGAAATAAACGAATCTAAAACGCAAAAACACGAAGCTCATTAGCTTCGTGTTTTTGATTGTGATGAATATAACCTCTCCGACGCGATTAGTCACACTCGTGACATCCTGTACTTCGCTTGAGCGCTAAGGCTACTTAAACCGAGAAAAAGTTGTGACGGAAATAATCGAAATTATAAACAAAAATGCATCAAGTGCGGTCGATTAGACGAGAGACGATACCTACGAGTAAAAAGCGGACAGTTTTCCATTGAATAATCATGCCCATAGTATAGCACGTACCTCCTCGAAACATTAGTGTTGCGAATGCTTATTTAATAATCTGTGGTCTTAATGTTTATGGTTAAATAGTTTTTATACTCTCTGGCAACTTGTATCTATGGGGAGAGATCCAATAAAACCTGTATGGACGACGACGTATTTTTATTACTTATTACCTGCAAGATTAATATCAAACCCAGAAAGTTGTACACACAACAATTGGCGACCGTCACACCGTGTCTTTAATAGTCGGTAATAAAATACAGTCAGATGGATCTCCAGAAGCTGTCGCGGGAGCGCGACCAGTTACGGCGTGTGTTCACCCGACATGAAGTGGCGGCTAACACCATCACAGACTTTGAGTTTCTTCAAGAAAAAATTAAGAAGATGGAGATTCTCGACGAAGCGATTAAGGAGAACATGCTTAGCGCAGAAGATTTCGACCAAACATTGTACGAAAAAGAATGCGACACTTGCGATTCGTATACAAGAAAATGGCTTGAGTTAAAAGCAAGATGGCCGAAAACCGAACGAGTTATTGAAAATAAACATTATGAGGCAAAACCGCATCTAAAATTGCCGAAGCTTGAAATTAGGAAGTTTGATGATAACCCCAAAAATTGGTTGGCATTTTGGAGCCAATTCGAAAAAATACACAAGGATGGGAATTTACAGGCTCAAGACAAGCTGCAATACTTATTACAAGGGATGGCGGAAGGTTCACAGGCGCAAGCTTTCGTCTCAAGTTACCCAGCTTCAGAAGAAAATTATACCAGCGTAATCAAGACTCTACAGAGGCGATATGGAAGAGAAGAGATACTAATAGAGATTTACGTTAGAGAATTGTTGAATTTAGTATTAAAGAAAGACAGTGTTAAAGTTCAAGTTTTATATGATAAAATAAGTGTAAACTTACAAATACTTGAGTCATTAGGCATAACTAAAGGTAAATATGAATGTATGTTAGTACCGTTAATTGAGTCAGCACTTCCTGATAAATTATTAATTGAATGGGCTAAACTACCCCTTAACAAGGAGCCAAAACTCAACCAGCTATTAGAGTTTATTCGTAAAGAGGTAGAAGCAGAAGAAAGATGCAACTTAGCACGTGTTGTAAGCAACACGGACACTGTACCAACTGCTTCATGTTTAGTGTCAAAAGAGGTAAGCACTGGAAAATCCAACGACCAAAACAAACAAAAAGATGGTAAGGAACTTTGTTATTTTTGTGATAAATCTCATAACTCACTAGAATGTGGTAAAATTAGTGCTATTAGTCTAGAAGAGAGAAAGGAGGCTGTTAAAAAGAAGGGTGGGTGCTATATTTGTCTTAAAAGAGGGCACATGGCAAAAAAGTGTAAAGCTTATGTAAAATGTTTGTCTTGTAGCAAACGGCATCATGTTATTCTTTGTCCTAACATGAAGTCTCAGGGGCCAACCTGTGAACAGAAAAAGAAAACGGATTGTGATAATACTCTTGAAGAGAAGCCGGATAAACCTGAAAAAATAGAAGTAGTTAGTAATTATACAAGTAATAATAGAACAACTTTATTACAGACCTTGGTTGTCAAAGTTTCCTGTAACAACCAAGAGAAGAAGGTGAGGGCGCTTCTAGACTCCGGTTCACAGAGAACATATGTAAAGGCTGAGCTGACAAAAGAATTAGGACTAAAGGTAACTGGCAGTGAAAGTCTTGGACATTCACTGTTCGGAGGTGTAAAGAAGATGGCACAACCACACCGACTCATTGAACTCCAAGTAAGTAACCTAGAAAATACATACCAGACCACAATGACAGCGTTGGAACAAGATGTACTTTGTGGTACATTACCAAAAGTACAAGACCCCAACCTAGTAAAAAATTTACAGAAAATGAAAATTAATTTGACTGATCCTAAGGAGCAGCTATCAGAAATAAGTTTATTAATTGGTTCTGATTATTTAGGGTCAATTTTGAAATCTAATTTCGTCCGTGTAACAGACACTCTTGTGGCTATTCCTACAAAGCTTGGCTGGACATTACAAGGTCCCATTCAAGGTGTTTATAACACAACAGTCAGTTCTAATTTTGTATCAAACGTTCCAGAAGATAGTTTAGAATTTATGTGGAATATAGAAACATTAGGTATAAAAGATCCATATAAAAAGGAAGAACTAACTCAGACCGAAATATTAAAAGATTTCAATGATAAAATTTCAGTAAACAAGGAAGGACGTTATGAAGTAGGATTGCTGTGGAAAGAAGGACCAGAGCTAGAGTCTAACTATGATCAAGCATACAGAAGACTAGTGTCTACAACTAAGAAGTTAGAAAATATGGGAAAACTAGAAGAATACAGTGAAGTTTTGGAACAATGGAAAAAAGAAGGTATTATTGAAGTGGTACAAGAAAATAACAAAAATAAAGGCCACTACTTACCTCACCATGCAGTGATCAAACTGGAGAGTACCACAACAAAGATCAGGCCAGTATTTGACGCTTCCTGTAAGGACAAGAATAAAAATTCCTTAAATGCTTGTATAGAGAAAGGAACAAACCTTATAGAAGTTATACCGAAGTTACTGACCATGTTTAGAACAGGTACTTTTGGAGTTATATCTGACATAAAAAAGGCATTCTTACAAATAGCTGTTACAGAACCAGATCGAACATATTTAAAATTACTATGGTGGAAGGATCCAAAGACCAGAGAGGAAATGGTTACTTACCAACATACAAGGGTCCCTTTCGGCGTCGCGTGCAGACCCTTCATACTGGCGGCTATAATAAACCACCACCTCGATAAACATGTGGATACTTACCCGGAAACAGCAACACGATTGAAAGAATCCTTCTATGTAGACAACTGTGTGACAAGTTTTGATTCTGAAAAAGAAGTTAATAGATTCAGAAGAGAAGCCATAGAGCTAATGGAGAAAGGAATGTTTGAACTAAGAGGCTGGATGACAAATATTCAAGACCAGAAGGAAAGGCTGAAAGATGGAGAATCAGTTTCAGTATTGGGAGTACAGTGGAACAGACAGAAAGATGATCTATGTTGCACCGTAAATGTAAAAACTGTACCTAAAGATATCACTAAGAGAAACTTACTCTCTATTACACAACAGATATTTGATCCAGTGGGATTCTTGTCACCTACCACATTAATTCCAAAATTGATAATTCAAAAGGCGTGGATGTTGAATACTGGATGGGATGAGAAGATACCTGTAGAGCTGGAGAATGAATATAAAGACTGGATAAAAACCATTGACCGTATCAATAGATGCAGAGTACCTAGACGCCTCGCAGAAGCTTCACTACTAGACTGCAAGGTACAAGTTCATGTGTTTTGTGATGCGAGCAAGGACGCATATGCTAGCTGTATTTTCCTTCGCACTGAATGGAGAGGAGATGTAACAGTAAGACTTGTTATAGCCAAAAGTAGAGTGGCACCTATCAAGAGGCAAATGACGCTGCCAAGACTAGAATTGATGGGTGCACTAATAGCCTCTAGGCAATATCAAGAAGTCATAAAATCAGGCCTACTCCAACACTGTAAAGATTACAAAGTATTCTGCTGGACAGACTCTGCTGTAGTACTGGCATGGCTGAAAAAACAAGAAACATGGAAACCTTTTGTCACAAACAGAGTAAAAGAAATATGTACGAACACAAGTAAAGATTATTGGAATCACATACCTGGTATTTCCAACCCGGCAGACTTACCATCCCGTGGCTGCAACACGAAGAAGCTGCTAGAAATCCAATGGTGGTCGGGTCCACAATGGTTGTACCTGAAAGAAAAAGAATGGCCAAAGAGTTGTAGTACATTAACAAAAAGTGAAAAAGAAGTTTTAGAGAGTGAACAAAGCAAAAGCACATCAGTACACATAGAGATAAATACAGAAGATTTCAGCAATAGATTATTGTATTTCAACAAATATACTAAGATAGTAAGACTAGTGGCAAGACTACTAAGAATGAGCCCTAGAATCAGAAAGGAATACAACATTTCTTCTACTCATATAGGATATGAAGAGTACAAGAATGCTGAAGAAACACTAATAAAGTTAATACAAAGAGAGACATACATTGAGGAGATCATGAATAAAAAGCTGAAAACTACAGAAGAAGCAGGTATTCTAAAAATAAGGACAAGGTTAGAATACAGTAATGAAAACAGAGACTTCATATATCCAATATTATTACCAGGAAAAAATGAAATTGTGAAACGGATGGTTCAACAAAAACATGAACAGATGAATCATGCAGGATCTTCAACCTTGATGACTAGTTTAAGAAATAATTATTGGATAACAGGAATTAGAAGATTGTCAAACAAAGTAGTATCGCAATGCATAATCTGCAAGAGGTTTAAAGCAAAACATTATGAAGTTCCAGAACCACCTCTTCCAAAGGATCGGATTTGCAATACTACAGCATTTGAAGTAACAGGAATAGATTTAGCTGGACCACTCTTTCTGAAAAATAATAACAAGTGTTGGATTGTTCTGTTTACATGTGCAGTTTACAGGGCAATACATCTAGAGCTCAGCGACTCCGTGTCAACTGCTAGCTTCATAATGGCATTACGAAGATTTATAAGCAGGAGAGGGAGGCCGAGAATTGTCTACACAGACAACGGGACAAATTTTGTGGGCACTGCCAACCTGCTGCGTGATGTGGATTGGAAGGAAGTAGAGAACTGCTTCGACATTCAGTGGAAATTCTCTGTACCAGCAGCTCCGTGGTGGGGAGGTTGGTGGGAAAGGCTTGTTAGAGTGGTGAAGGATATGCTACGCAGGATATTGGGGAAAGCTTCAGTTGACTGGGTAGAGCTTTCAACTATATTATGTGACTGTGAAGCAACAATCAACAACAGACCTTTAACTTATGTGGAAATGGGAGACATGAGACCTTTGACACCCATGTTGTTTCTTCAAGGTTTACCTACTAATGAGACACCAGACTTAGATCAGATTGATCACAAGAATCTAAATATTCGATACAGATACCTACAACAGTTAAGAGAAGATTTCAGGAAGAGATTTAAAAGTGAATATTTAGGATTATTAATAAGTAAAGGCAAGGAAACCAGAAAAGAACCCAGAGTTGGAGAAGTAGTTTTGGTAGAGACAGATTCCAAAAGATTGCATTGGCCTATTGGCATAATAAAAGAGGTTTTTCCAGGCAAAGACGGTTGCACGAGGTCAGCTAGAGTGCAGACAGCTTCAGGTGAAAAGGTAAGACCTTATCAAAAGTTATATCCTCTAGAAGTCTCAGCAGCATCTCAAGAATGGATGAACAACCTCCCTGAGAGCATTGGTGCCCAGCTCCGCCCAGAGCTACAGCAGATGGAGTCATCAGATCCTGATGATTGTACTCAGTGTCCTACATCTGCCCCCCCTACATCGACTAGGTCGGGTCGTACAATAAAACTACCTTTCAGGTTCTTAGATTGATTTATTTCATAATTATTCATGGTTGAGTTTTGGTTGCTTTTTTGTCTAAGTTTTGATCTCCATCTGAGACTGCTTACAGTGTAATTTACTTGATTGTTTAATACTTACACTAAATAAAGAATACTCATTGTTTCTAAGTGCTGTTAAATTAACAAATTTGTGCATTAGGTGGTAATTTTAGAATAGCTAGATTAGATACAATGTTTGTGATTGTATAACGTTTATACTTATGTACACCTATTTAATTGTGCCCGGGAGTGATGTTGCGAATGCTTATTTAATAATCTGTGGTCTTAATGTTTATGGTTAAATAGTTTTTATACTCTCTGGCAACTTGTATCTATGGGGAGAGATCCAATAAAACCTGTATGGACGACGACGTATTTTTATTACTTATTACCTGCAAGATTAATATCAAACCCAGAAAGTTGTACACACAACAATTAGATATGAAACCTTCGGATAAACAGATACAGACGATTCTCGTGATTGCTACATTCATTTCGTCTAGGTTCAGCATGTCCAATTCCACGGTTTCAATAAGTCCATTTCCCAGTTGTTGTTTTTTTTTTGAGCGACGTCGTTACTATCGTATTGCTTGTCATTGGCGCGGAATGTTCAAGCTTCCATCAACATATCATACGTGAGACGAGCGATGTGATGCAAAGTTGCAAACAGTAATTTATTAGGACCTAATACATCACGCGCCGGTGAGCCGTGAGCAACAAATCGCTCGGTACGCGCCAAACCTATCGCACGAGAACAGACAGAATTTCATATTCAAGTTAATGGCATACAATTTGATGTACCTATTCGCGGAAATCGGCTTATTCATCGCGGTATAATGTGTGTTGAATATTCTCTCCATCATGGGCTCATAATAAACAAATGTGATTTATATACTATGATCAGATCAGCAACTTCTGTAACTTTGTTTTGATATTATAGTGAAAAAGCTTGTTGACCGAATTCAGGCGAGCCAGCTGATACGCGCGTGCACTAGGTCTGGTGTAGCTCCGCCAACACGCTGCACGGCAACGCTGGCTTGCATTCAAAAAGTTAATATCAAAAACTAATGGGGATAAAATAAGTCGTTATACCTCTCTCTCTCTCTGGGGTAATCAAGTTGAAGCAGGCAATAAAACTGCCTTAAAACTGAGCATAGAGAAGTAAGTAAAGCTTAAGATGTTTCGATCTAAACACGTTGGCATACATTAGAATGGGTTACAATGTTAAGCGCTCGCAGCCTGGCGCGGTCCGGCGTCTGTATGAATATGTGCATATGAAGCCCGTGCCCCCGCGAGTGGGGAGGTGGGAGGCGGGAGGCGGACGCGCCTTGCACCGCGCTCTGAACTAAGTTTAATCTCGGCTCGAGTGGAACCTCGTTAGCGTGTGCAATCGTACCACTATATGATTCTCTAACTCTATTTGATTTCCTTTAGTTTCTATTCCATAAAGTTAAGTAGTTCAGAGTAGTTCCACTTCAAAGCTACTTATAACAGTTTTGTAGTGAAATAAACTAGAATCTTTGCAAATTATCGTTGAACTTATATTGTCACTTACGGGATATCTTTCGTGATTATTATTTGTTTTGAGCTCCCGATATTTCGAAGCTGTTGCAAGCGCCATGATCGCGTGTTAACTGGAGAATGCGGGTGGATGGATAAATTGTTAGGAGCAGACAAATCTGTCTACCCTCTTTCTTTGTCTTTTACTACGTGCACTATTGGAACTCGACACTAATTCAAGACAAAACACATTTACAGTATCACTGGCTGCCTTTTGAGCATACTCAAAACTGGATTCCACGTACTAGACAATTTGAAGCCATCCTGTCGATTGATTTTTTTGTTTTCTTATTTCAATTACTTCTCTTGTCAGCCTTAGTAAGTAATGTTTGTCTTTAGACAAAATACGTGGCTTGTGAAATTCGATCCAGTGATTGGTCCCTGACTGCAGTAGATGCTCAGCTATGGCAGATATTTGCTCATCCTTATTTTTCTCAGCGGCAGTTCATACAACGGTCAAACCAAGCAAACCATCTCATGCCGCATCAAGGGACACATGAAGGCTGTGAAAAACAAGTACGAGCAAAAATCTGCTATAGCATAGCTGACGGCCCGGCCGGGCCCGCCGCCGCCGCCGCCGCGCCGAATGGCGCGTGTGCCGGCGGCGGCGGCGGCTCGCGCTGCTACAATATCTACTACTTTTATTATTACCTACTACCAATGATATTATAAGTAAAAAGGTGTAGATGCGTTATAAGCGCTCAGCAAGCGGTACGTTAAAATGTGGCTAATTGGCAAACCTTGACCTCAGTGTGACGTTGCCGGCGTCGACAGACGCACTTCACGTAAACACAGTGCATTAAAAGTGAAAGTGACCCAAAACTACCGAAAATGCCGTCGTGTGTCATGAGATATTGTACAAATTATACTAGCAAAACTTCTAAAAGTCAAGGAATTACATATCATTCGTAAGTATACTATTTATCATAATATTTTCACAAAACAAACATTACGTTTTTAAAATAATGGCGTCCGAAAAGAAAGAGTGCAACAACAATTTCTCTATCAACAAGTGCGATAGAGATAGACGTCATTACCGATCATAGAGTAAAATTATATGTACGAAACAGACAAGTCAGTTGACTTTCAATGCATTATTATTACATTACTTTTACTACATGAACTCTTGAGTGAATCGCATTTTTAGGCATAAATCACGGTGTAAGGTAATGTCATATCTGATTTATTAATTCTACATCGTTTCAAGTACACTTGACGACGCACTGTCGCGAATTATATTTGTCTCTTTTACACTCGCGATACTTGAATCATGCCATCCTATTTTGACGACTAATTGTAATGTAGTGTGTTATTGCAATATTTTTAGTTATTCATGTGTGCGGTGTGCCGTTTTTGAAGATAGAATGTCGTTTAGGTAACGTATCTACACCTTTTTACTTATAATATCATTGCCTACTACTAATTATTCTGTTTGAACCAAAATGTATTAAGACGAGCGCTAATCCTGCCGACAAACTGTTATGCAGTTTGGTGGGTGTATGAAATGTACAAAATGTTTGGTCTTAATTAAATTTATTCTTAATTAAATCTTCTGTATGGTGTCGGACGTAAAGAATAGCACCATCCCATGTCTCCCCGTGGGTGTCGTAAGAGGCGACTAATGGACTTACCAGAGAATGGGCAGCAGCGTTCTCTGTGCTTTTGTAACAACCGCACTGCGATCGCCAACCCGCCTGCCAAGCGTGGCGATTATGGCAAATACCCCCCTTTGGGGGAGGCCCAAGTCCATTAGTGGACGTCTTTTGGCTGAAATGATGAATTAAATTTAATGATGTTTTGATTTATTTTATTTACTTTATTTATTCTATTTATTTCATTTATTTTAATTATATTATTTACTTAATTTATTTTCTGTTATTCTGTAGTGTTATGTTAAGAATGACTGGTGGCCTTATTTTTAGAAAAAGGACAAATTAAGTCTTATTCGTTTTATGATCACTAAATCCATCGCGGTAGACAGCAGCGGACAGCCGCAAGAATTATAAAGACCATAATAGTATATTATTAATAGTATATTATATTTTT
Source organism: Xestia xanthographa (assembly GCA_905147715.2). Taxonomy (NCBI): domain Eukaryota; kingdom Metazoa; phylum Arthropoda; class Insecta; order Lepidoptera; family Noctuidae; genus Xestia; species Xestia xanthographa. The sequence continues at coordinate 31,284,376 of LR990649.1, forward strand.
TAGTATATTATAGTGGATGGAGGCCATTATAACAATTATCTCCATTAACATCTCCACGGGCGAGAGTACCTCGGTCTGGCCGTAACGTATTACTGTCACTCGTGGAGACGGCACCACCAGCTGGCGGCACTAGCCAGCAGTGGCTGTAACGTGCGGCACGCCCTCAGACCCCTGGGCGCCCGACGTGACGGCGCCGGGCGTGGCGCTGGCGTGCTCTCCCGCGGCCGGCGTGCTGGCGGCGCGCGCGCACGTGCCGCTCAGCCTGCGCGTGTACGCCGACTGCTGGGGGCTGTACCACGACCAGCTGCTCATACAGGTACGGGAGGACACTGTCATTCAATGTATGTATGAGAGTCAAAAATAGCACTCCACATTAGTAAAACTTGTTCTAGCTCGGTGTGCTCTATTATGGCTGCATAGGCACTGCGCTTGAAACTGTTTTTCTGTGTTTACAAAAATAATTCATCACCTAACAATTTGACTGCCACGTTGGGCTTGTGATCGCAAGCACGACTGCTGAGCTTGAGGTCCTGGGTTCCATTCCCATACAACATGAATGCGTTACTTGGAAATAATAATTATTCAAAATACAAGGTTGGTGAAAGCAGCAGCTCGTAACTCAAGATAAAATGTGAATCGTGTAAAGGAGCCCGCTCTCGGCGCCAAAGGGTTGTAAATATCGATATTATTTATGGCTGCTATCTGAAATTACAGAACACACAAATCTTGCAGTATTTCATCGAGCTTGGACAATTTATGGCATCTTTCATGATTGTAAACGTAATTTACTATTCGTGTTACTGTTATCGTTACTATAGAGAAATAATATTTAAGTCAAGCCATAAATGTTTTTATTGGCCACGCGATCAAACTTCTCATTTTATAACTAAGCAACGGGAAAATGAGGTAGCCTCTAATAAACTAATTCGTCTTTTTTACAACGCTCACTAACTATTCTATAGAAAGCGTCAAATATAGATTATTCTCCTTCTTATTTATACATTACCACCTAATTTACTAATTCAGCCACGGAATTTATATCTGAACTAAAATAACTTTCAGTCAACGTGTTAAAATTGGTTGGCCATTGTAAAAATTATAATGAAATCTCAATGTATTTTGTAACAACGTTATCCGTGCCCATGAAAAGCGAAAATAGGTTTAAGAAACAATATTTTCGTGGCATAAACTTAATTTTGCGGTCGGTAAACAATTTGCTTAATAGAGGCAACAAGCGGCAAAACTATCTCAGAATTTGGTAGACGCCAGACTTTGTACCTAACCGACATAATATTAAAAACAGTCTGTAATATTGCAAAACGACTGTACAAACTATTTTCAGGGTGTAAACAACCTCATCACAATGCCGTCAACCAAGCATTCTGTACTTCAAACTAAGTAACTTTACGCAAAAAATATAGCTGGGAAACTACTTGTAACGCACTCAAAACATTGTGCTGATGGATGGATTGAATAGTACGGGGGTTGTAGAGGTGTTTAAAGTAAAAATCTTACATTAAAAACTTGTATTAAAAAACAAGTACCTTTCCGCTTCGTTAAGAGGTTTTTTACACCCTTTACAAACTTTATTACAAAAATAAAGATTCCTGGGACACTTATGGTAAGCATATGTTATCCGACAAATAGATTACAGGAATACCAAAGTCGTGATAAATTTCTCTCTCGTAAATAATGTTGGACTTTTGGGGATTGTGCCAGATATTTAACTATCTCTTTGAGTTTCAAGCAGTGTCTTGAAATAATTGAAAAATATGTAATCCGAGGCCTACTTTATAAAGCGGACGTCGCGCGTCGCTCGGACACTGGCCTACTTTATAATCGGACGTCGCGCGTCACTCGGACACTGGCCTACTTTATAATCGGACGTTGCGCCTCACTCCTGGCCTACTTTCACACTTTCATAGTTCGCAGCGGACATAACACTCTAAATGGTCCTTCCATGTAGTGAGTTAAATAACTATGCCTGTCACTGTCCGTCAGCGGCACAAGAGACGCACGTCCATCCCCTTACCGCCCCTGTGGCTGCGGTGTGCGAGCACACAGTTTTTGCTCGAAAAACTGGTGACATTTATCGAGCGTATACTGCACTCTTATTACCTATCCACTACGGTTAAGCAACACCTGAGCTAAGTTGCTAGTATGCTATCTTAAGGTGAATGCTCCAACAGGCCCGCGAAATTCAAATATTCTTACGTTTTTTGCAATTTACAGGCCAGTGCTAGGTTGTATGTTGATTCGAATATTATTCGCGGCTGTAACACGTAAGTAGTTACAGAATTATAATCATCAAATAATCAATACAACCCTCCAAATTCATAAAGGTGCAGGAATGACTTTGACCAGTGCTGTTCTCACAGCATATACGTACTCGTTCTTTTGCTTCACTGTCACGAGTGCTGCTGTTGCAGCACATGCTGGTTATGTCGAGGATGAAGCGATCTCATTATTAAATCTCATAACAACGTGGCTTATCTGAGCGCGCCTGCTGACCGACACTGATGAGTGAAAAGTAATTTCCGACACTTTTTGGCGGGTAATCGAAATTCTTGCTTTGTGTCCAAGAACAATGTAGCTGTGAGTAATTTTACGTATAAGACAAAATGTGTCAGTTTCCAAATACGGCTTTTAATTCGATAAAAAATATCGTCGTTAAAATACTTTGTAAACACAAAAATCGCTTAAGAATTTTTCCCACCAAACGTCACGAGTTTGATTCTGTGGAAAAAAAGTTGTTGAGAACGTAAAAAATTTGCTTATCGCAATAACCGACAGTCACGAGTAGTCACGACACGAGCTGCCCGAGTCGACACGAGACGACTCAACACGACGTGATCATTAGCAAGCGTGATTGTCAACATTTACATCCAGGTTGAGCACGATGATCTCGGGGCATGCGTGCGCCGGCAGCAAACACTGCAGTGCTTTATCGTGGAGCAAGTACTCGTCGCCCTTACGGTCAACATCTGCCCCGTTTGTCACTTTGCTAAAGATGCAGAGTTTACTTCGTTTGATGTTGATATCACAAAGGCTTCAATCAGCGATTGTGGCGAGATATTTAATATTGTCAGGGAATTTTGAGGGAATAGAATGCGTCAACGTGTTACACGTGCGTTTTGACTACTAGAACATACCTACTCTATGCACTACTATTTTATTATAAAGCTGGTATTGTCAATAAAGGGATGACAATAGATTTACTGCCGCTGGATGATAAGGTAAGATCACACCAGAGCGTTGTCGCTGACAGCAACACTGGAGTGACACTCGTCGAATACGCTGCGCTATTCATAAAAATTAAACGAAGCCATGTAAAGCCGTGCTGACATTGTCCCGCAGATACATTATATCTCGCGCACTCAACCCACTGGAGTCCTGAAGCTGTTCCTACTTCACGCACTCACGCACTAATTGTTGATATTATTTACACATTTATTTGCAAATAAAGTACGAACTTTCTGATTTACATGTTACTCCGATTAACTTCCATTTCCAAAATAAAATAGATTTCGCCCGCGTACGGAATGGAAAGTATTCCACGGGAAAAAATACCAAAACAAAAGCATTCTATATCCTAATCCAAGTCACGGTCTGCCAGTGTGTCTGTCACTGAAATAAGTTTATGCCAGTAAGATAAGAGACAAACAGCGGACTTTCTTTCGCACATGATACTACTATAAGTATCACTTCGAGTACCCTTACATCACTGGCATGCTTGACAGGCGCACTTATCATACTGACACTTTATTCTTGCCATTGAATAAGAGGAAGCAACTGTCAATTTATTATCAGCTAACAAGATTAGGTTAACGAGAGGCACTACTTGTAGCAGCTTACACTAACACCACTAAATAATCTATGTATATGGGACGTATCTCACATAGATTATTTCCAATCGTTCGTCATTAACTACTCCACAAACTAAACGACAACCAACCTGAATTCAATGAAAGTTCAAATTGCAGGGTTTTCGCGCGCTCAATGTTTGCCTACCGACATCAGATTAACTTTGTGAATCCGCGCTCTCCATTACACGGTGTGAGTGTCGCGGAAACTGTGGAGTAAGATGGTATCTGTGTGCAGGTCGAGAACGTGGAGCCGATCGTTCTGGACGTGTGGGTGGAGGCGCGCGGTGCGCCACTGCAGTTCGCCATCACGCCGGCGGCGGCGCACACGCCCGTCATGTGGTATGTGGTACGAAGTCTACTACATTCTTTACGAGTCAAGCGGCTGCATACCCTCCAACTGACTAGTAGTACAGTCATTTGGTAGTTTTGCCTGGAAAGTTTTCCGGGAGGTTCAAAAATAGGTTATTTTATAGACTTCTATGTGCTCTTCTTCGAAGCGGTGGCCCAGTGGTGGCGGCCCCGACTTACGAATAGTAAGTCGTGGGTTCGAATCCAGACAGGCGCATTACTTTGTGTACTTTATTTCATCACCACTGCTCTCAAAATGATGAAGGAAAACATCGTGAGGAAACCGGCATGTCCTAGAACCACTCGAAGACGGGTGCGTCTCATAACATATAAAATTATTTGGTATATTTTCATTTCAATAACGTTCACAAGATATAATAAACGTGAGTTATACCAACTGTTGATATAATTTCTTTAGATATAATATTTATATATTCTAAAACTTATTTCGTATAACGTTATTGGATATAACGTTTATTTAGTCGAAAATCATTAGGCCTACCGTTTAAAACATATAATATTGATATAACGTTTACTTAATCGAAAAGCGTGACACAAACGAATTGCTGCAAAACCAACTCCACGTAGTCTTGTCTGCCCTACCCCTAGAGTGTTATTTAAAATCGCGTAGGCGCGGTGGTGAGCGTGAACCACACCTGCGATGATACGCTCGCATGGGACCACCGGAGCCCCGCAACGCCGTGACAGAAACCATGCCTGCTGCATGTCCTTGCTTGCTGCATGCTTGCTTGCTGTATGCTTGATTGCATGCTGCATGCCTGCTTGCATGCTGCATGCCTGCTTGCATGCTGCATGCTTGCTTGCATGGCATGTATGGTGTATGCTTGTTTGCATGCCTGCTGCATGCATGGTGTATGCTTGTTTACATATTTTTTACAGGGAATTATAAGCCACGCGTTTTATCATATTAGACTAAATAAGTTTTATGTCTTAAGGTTGATCTGCACAACATATTTTCCATACAAATTTCGGGGGACTATTACTCCACTGTTTGACATGGTACATCTAAAGTTAAACATGATATCGTTTTGTCTCATTATTAATTGTGTCTGTGCGGAAACAGAATAGTAAAATAAAAAGGCATTCAAAAGTTACGAGCTACCAAAGATTCATTTTTATTGCCAATTTTAACGTAACTTTGGGCGTAAATTAGTAATAAAAGAAGTGTCAAATTTCCAAAACAAAGTCGGTACCGACACAGCAAAATTATCGAAGAATTCAATAAATTTTATTTGATAATGATTTATGCAGTGGTTTTTTCATAAAATTGTATTTCCCAAAAGCCTTTTCATATTTTTTTACGCGCGCCTTTTACTATGAATTTTCGTGCATCTCACTGAATAATGTTTCCCCCGGTGCGGTGCGGGAGGGGGATACGCCATATTGACATGTCCTTCGTTTGATAGAAGAACAAGACCTATATTTCTGTCCTTTTCATTTCATGCATGACGTCAGTGACGTGTCATTTGTTTTTCGCTGAAGTTGAAGGGCCTGTGCATTTTTATTGCACTCCTATAATGTGTGCGTTTCGATGGCGCGACCACGGCATTCTTTTTTTTTTAAGCTATGGCAAGATTTTGTAAAAAATAAATAATTTAAAATTAAATTCATTAATTAATTAAATATTTCACATTCAGAACATTTTGAAGGTGATAAGCGATACCATACGTATGCTCCTGAAATATAAACCTAGGATTTTTTATATTTTTTTTACAAATTCAATCCTTTATTTACCTAAATTTCAGGTCTCTGCAACGCTTAGTTTTTAAGATTTCCATGGCCGCGCGGTTCTCCGCGTTTCGATGGCGTGGCCACGTTCAAACCCTTATAACTTTTTAACCATAACTTTGACAAATTTAAGGTTTTGGGAAATTTGAACCACGTACATACATAATTTTTACAAAATCATGGCATAGTTATTTTAAAAAAAAAAACGCCGTGGTCGCGCCATCGAAACGCACACCCTATAATATGGTGTAGCGACCTACTTATTTAGAAACTTTATATACATAAAACCTTCACGATATAATTTTTACTTTTCTTCTGGTCTGTCACTTCTCTGTCTTGTGTTGACTAAATTGATATAGAATTATGAACATTTTTAATTTAATTTAGTTAGTGTACAACAACCACTAAATTGGAGACTCCGACGTGATACGCCCTGAAAAGGAAATCCTAAACTTTATCAGGCCAAGGAAATCCACAGTACCACGATGACAATATAAAGCAGTCGTCTGCCGACCAACGTCCAGACTCTGCTGGCTTCACAGCTATTTATTTCTCTCGAGGGATTAGCAGACCTGGCGGAAAGCGTCCAGGACATCGTGACCCCAGGCCAACAATAACAAACAATATAGTTATACAATATTATTGTTGCCACTAATCTCGCGAATTGTGAAGTGACGATGACGTTATAAGTTGATAGTAAAAGTTTTAAAGAAAAAGTTTATTTTATTCTTTTTAGCCCATTAAAATAAAAGTTCAGACGAAAGTATTATAACTTCGTTTTTGTTCGGAACGGTTCGGAACGCTGAGTGTGTGCGTACGAACTAGACGCACGTGAAGACTAGCGTCTAACTGCTCATCACTGATACTATCTCCTTCGGGCACGATGCCAGGTGAGACAGCGTGCTTTTTAGCCACGCCCACCAATGAGTTCGAGCTCGTGTGCTGTGTCACCTTAAGAGTGTTATATCAAACAACTAGTATTTGCGTGGGTGCGCGAGCTGCGCGCAGCTCGCGTGTTGTCGTGTTCTTGAGAAGTATTCCTCACCATCATAAAATTTTGAGAATCCATAAGAATCCTTAAAATAAATTGGGAAAACCGTTACAACTACCCCTAAATCAGTATGAAAACCCTTAAAAGAACCCCTAAAACATTCTAAAAACCAATAAAAAATGTGTTACCTATAAAAACCAAATAAAATGAAAGTAAAAAACCTTACTTAAAAAATCAGACCCATTAAAAGCAAGGACCAATAGTTATGGCTGAACGATACGTTTAGGGAACAGACGCAAAGCAGCTTTTCGATTACCATAGTATTGTATAGGTGGTTGCGTATCAACTTTGCTACACCGTAGATGACCTACGGCGTAGCTCATAGACAGATCTACGGCGTAGCTAAAAACATGTTAGGAGCTACACCAACGTGCAGACTTAATAATAACTTCTAATAAGTCCTGATTTTGTTTCTTTACAAAGGGTTTTTTCATTTGTTCATACGCACGTTATTCTCAAGTAATCAAATCACTTTATAACATTATTTATAAAAGAGGTCGTCAAAAAAAATCAGGAATTCTAGTATTTTGATCGATAGTATTAAGCCTTGGTATCTTTCAAAATACTGGAATGTGTTTTGCTTGGCCTTTAGTTTGAGTAAATCTGGATTGATGATAAAATGCGCAACACGCCAGTTATTTTCATGCGGATAGTTGTGACGCCGCCGCGCCGGACGCGCGCTTGACGCTCGCGATACCCCACGCTCCCGCACCACGACTGCTGTTTATTATACCTCTCACAGTTGCCGCTCACAGAGTGCCTACCAGTTGCAATGAAATGCCTAATTCTTTCAATAATAAACCATAAACATCAATTTCATGTGAATGTCGTAATTATCAGATGTTGATATAAATAATTATTTTAACAATCGGCACTCGGTCTCGTGACGAGTAATTGAAATGTAACGAACGTGACAGTTAAGAGAACCAATCCCGGTAACAGGCGGAATTAATTAAAAATATAATGATTAGGGCTTCAATCTCGCGTGTGTACCCAGCGGCCGGGCGCCCAGGAGCCTGGGGCCCGGGGCTGGGGCCCGGGGTGCACATAGGGCCGCCTCCGCGCGATGAGTGCACCCTGGTACTCACTAGCCGACGGAGAGTAGATGAGTGTCGTCATCAATCTTGTCTAACTTGAACTGTGGGCACCGAACTTTACAAATTCGGCAAATAATAATAATAAATTTATTTCATAAAAAAGGAGATTGTAGTACATGAGCATACACAGAGTTATACATATAGGTTTGTACCATGTCAATCACAATCTGGTGGGTGATGTTCTGCTTTCCTAGCTAGGTTATAGAATAACCTGTATTAAGGATTAATATAGTCCCTGTCCCATAAAAAAAATTACAATAAACTAGTACAATATTATTTCTTTTATTACTACAATATTTTTTTATAATTGAATACGTGCAAGTGTGTGTGTGTGTTTGTGTGTGTGTGATTGTATGTGTAAGTGGTATGTGCGTGTGTAGAGCTTACATCTCACATGTCGACAACCTCGCGAGCCGAGTCAAGATGATAAGTAAACTTATAAACTAAGCCCCACAAAACCGTTGTAATAGTTCGACTGTGGGGTCGGTGAATCTTTAGACACTCATACTTATACAATACACTATTATGACGAATTAACAATTTTTTGTTAGTATTAAGACAGTATTAGTAACAATAGTGTTTAGGTACTAAGTAGGTACCTACCAAATACTTGATTTGCTTATCTTTCTCGGCTTTCACGAGGTTCGTCATGCGGGACCGTTATGTCAACAAGCACCGCTCTGATCGATCCACCACCACTTTATCAGGCTTATTGGCTACAATAGTCCTGTCAGTGATGATAGATTGATCCCAGTGCAGTGTGATATTGCCGTTTTCGAGAACTGGGTCGGGCACATATGTACTCCTCTGTCTTCCTCTCCCCCTTGACATGTATGATTAATGTATATATGTTCTTCACCTATGTTTTACAAATAAATAATTCTGATTCTGATTCTGATTCCTCTCTCCTAATGTTGCTGTGCCCGACAGGGTCCATAATTATCTTTTACTTTATTTTATAACACCATCCTTGTAATACCTTATGGAACGCAATAAACAATTGAGTATTGAGTACCTATAGTACGGCACTTCGGATTCTACAAGGCTGTATTTAAGAGCAAGTTGCTTATGAATAATACTGGCTACAACGTTGGGTCTATACCAGACGAGAATACCCAGAAATAATGTATCGGATCGAGTCTCCCGGACAGCGGCATACCCGACATCCTTCATTTCTTTGTATTTCCGGTAATTATGCGTCATCATAACTTCGTCCATTATTGCACATGCACAGACATAACAGACATAATCACCGAAACGCAGCCAAGATACGCTAAGAAGTCTACATCGGATCCATGTAGGGCCCGGTAAAAGCGGCCGTGTAGCTTCTTGCTCTGTCATACCTCCATGCGGTCATTAGTGTCTAATACTATAGGCTTGCGCCAGTTCTCATAACGCAAGGGAGAGCGGGGTAATATATTATATCTTTCTTATCCACTGAAACCACATCTCCGTGCATCCTCACGACGGCTTCTTGGAAGTATTCCCTGAGACTGTGTACTATCGAGGACACTCCCGCCTGACCAACATAGAAACGCTCTCTAGCCCCGCCCCGTTGACTTTGTATAGAAATAATGAATGATAAGATACCGAATCGGCCGAGCGCACTGACGACGCACGCCAAACGAGAGTTATTGTTATTTTGCGCGCCAAAGTTGAGGCTTTCCTAATAGGCCGAAACTTTAAGGGGGAGTAGCTCGGCGCCTCCACATGTTTTAAGCAAAAAAAAATTCAAATGGTCAGGCGGAAAAGACCCCGACTGTACCTCACGGTTGTGCAGGGTCCTAGCATTTAAGAGGCGAATTTTAAGCTCTACAATTTTGTAATAAATGTTACCATCATTAGAGCTATAGAAACCGAGATAATCGCGAAAAAATGATTTTGTTACCTTTGACCTTAAATGACTTACGACGCAGACACGAGATTTCATGAGACTTTTGAGCACTTGAGCACACAACTTTTAGCACACCAAAATGAAGGTGCATACGAGTTTACAGCTTATTATCTTTCATTCTGAGGTTGACCCCTTACTTTTGCTCAAGTGACTGGGCTATTATTTATACATCACTTGTTTTCTAGTGTCCAAATGGAAGTCATTTAAAATTATAAAGTTTTAATGTAATGAAAATAATGATGTTATTTAAACTCTTTGTATTAAATTTTTGCTTGTGTAAAGAATCAATACCACCGCAACCCGTCTTCGATTCCACCAAAGTTATAAAAAAAGTTCCTACATCGACTATCACATATCCATGGCTACATCTTCATCTGTTACTGAAATCTTCTCGCTGCCGGCACAACGGCACGCCGCGTGGAATATGGAGACATTCCGGTACATTCCGGCACATTCCGGTATATACGGAACGTACTGGATTGTACGGGAATGTCCGGTATCCCGGTGTCCGGTTCCCGGCATGCGGCTGGCTCCCGGGGCACCGGCTCGTACCTCTCTGTCTTTTACAATTCGCAGCTTAAACTACTATGCAATGTTATCGTTCAGAAGTACTATTCCACACATTGACTGTCCCTAGGTAAAAATATCGAAAGTGAAAATGCGCACTTTTCAGGATAGCAATTTAAAATTTATTTTATGAATAACTTTGTCATTAATGACAATATCTGTATAAAATTTAGTTACATATTTGGGGGATACCTTGTTTTCCATTCTATTATTGTTGTTTTCCATAATCGTCTCCCCTCATAATATTTACTTGCACTATTATCATTTATACTAATAACGCTTGTCATATTATCAACTTATCAGTCATAACTTTTATTTGCCACTAGCTGACCCGCGCAACTTCGTCTGCGTCACATGAGAGAGAGAGGGATAGAGAGAGTGGAGTCAACCTTGAAAGATAGACATATTGCTATAGCGGTTTTTTTTAGAACGCTTTAAAACGAACAATTCCCTAATACATGATTGTTGCGCAAGTTTTACCGTTTATGCAGCGCCCGCAAAGGAAGCTCTCGAAAGAAATAAATTTTCCTTGTTTTTGCAACATTTATCATTGATGCTCCGCTCCTTTTAATTATGATGTTAGATAACCTATAGCCATCCTCGATAACTATTCAACACTAAAAGTTTTCCTGTAATTAGCGCGTTCAACCAACCAAAATTTCTTTAGCTTTATAATATTAGTAGATATATACCTACGTAGATCCAAGTGGGTAACAATTTAATTTCTTCGATATATTTGCATTAATCGCTAAAATAATCTACTTATGTTTTTCCAAAAAAGGGCTTACCTCGACAGCCTTTTTTTTTCGGATGGGAAATCATCAAATGACTCCTCCCGCTCTGGGCGGACCAGGAGGCAGTGTCATACTTTTACTGACTAAACCCATCCATGTTCCTTCATCGCCCTTTGTGTTCCGGGGCCACGGTATCTCTTTAGAACAGTCCCGCAACCCCGGCAGGCATCGGCCCTTGCGGACCCCTTCCTATTGCTGACTCTCTTTGAGGCGCGCGTCGAACACGAACGTGCCGTCGACACGGCCTGTCGTCATGAGACAGACGGACGGCGAGCTAACCCATAGCCTACCGTCCACAGGCCCGCGCGTACGGTGGCCGGGGGCCACGTGGTGGCGTCTCCCGCGGCGGCCGGGACGTTTAGAGGTTCTTTCCCTCTCACGTTCCGCCACCTCCTTCATCCTTAGACACTCGATGACAGTCATACTCCAGCTAGGTCGAAAGTTCTCATCAAAGGTGCAAGAAATTAGCCCAAACACGATTTTTCAATTATAAATGGGACCAACTTTGAGATGTACCTACGCTTTTTACAAACAAAAGGACCATGTACGGACTTCTCTGTAAAAGTTATCCGTGGTCATATATAAAAAAAATACGCGTCGAATTGAGAACTGCCTTCTTTTTGTTTCGTCGGTTAAAAAACCAATCTTGAGGCAACTTACACGTTTGCGGCGGCGACCTCTCGCGTCCGGCCCTGGTGCAAGCCATGGTCCGGAGCGAGACGGAATGGGACGCCGTCACGTCCTTCTGCGAAGCAGTAATGCTAGAGAAGGAGGTGGCGGAACGTGAGAGGGAGAGAACCTCTCAACGTCCCGGCCGCCGCGGCAGACGCCCCGGGCTTCCGGGGCAACCACGTGGCCCCCGGCCACCGTAGGCGCGGGCCTGTGGACGGTGGCCTATGGGCTAGCTCGCCGTCCGTCCGTCTCATGACGACAGGCCGTGACGACGGCGCGTTCGTGTTCCAAGCGCCTAAAAGAGAGTCAGCAAAAAGGAAGGGCCGATCCGCAAGGACCGATGTCTGCCGGGGTTGCGGGACTGTTCGAAAGAGATACCGTGGCCCCGGAACAAAAGGGCGATGAAGGAACATGGCTGGGTTTTAGTCAGTAAAAGTCTGACACTCCCTCCTGCTCCGCCCAGAGCAGGAGGAGTCATTTGATGATTTCCCATCCGAAAAAAAAAAAAACAAAAAATAGGCAACTGACACGGGCGAGGGTCATTCAATTCAGAAAATGGAGTGAAATTAACAACGCCGTCTATCGACCAAAATGTTAAACTGCTAAAGTATATTAGGTACCTATGCTATAATTTTTTTTTAAAGCTGGTCAGTCGATTTAAAAGTTATGACTGTGGTGAGCACATTTTTAGTCATTGGTATCATTTTATTTCAACAGATGTCGCTGCATGTATGTATCTTACATTTGATGATTAGTTCTTCTTGAAAACTTTAAGTTCATATATCTTTTGATAGAATTAACCGATTTCAATGAAACAAACACTAAATCATACCCCAAGTTACACACAATTTTTATGTATAAACATTGTCAGCATTGAATTCGTAGATTTTACGTGATGTGCGCACAAACAAACAGACAAACAGACAAAAATTTCAAAAATGATGGAAATGGGTTCTGTTACTTATCTTTTCACACGCTGGCTATTTTTTGTTTCAATTTCTTCAATGTACAAAAATTACTTTTCTACAGATTTATTATATGTATAGATTAAATAAGTTTCCAAAATAACATGAGTTATAATCATTAGTTTCTATAAGTACCGCACCGGCACCGCTCCAACCCAGCATTTAAATTTGCCATTCAAATTAGCGGACCGCGGGCACAGAATAGATCCGCGGGTGACCGGCGCGCCGACCACCTGCTTGCTGCACGTCGACTCCGAGTTGCCCGCGAACAAGCTATTTGGTTTACAGTTTAACCCACAAATTACTTTGTAAAATGTAAACCAAATAGCTTGTTCGACCGTACAATAACCCGATAAAATAAACCTTGGAGTAAATGAAAACGGAACGTTATTGTTTTTTTTTTTAAGTTTTTCGTGAAACATTTCAAACCCAAACAAAATTAAAAGAGAAACGACAACGGGTGAAGCCGCGGTGCACAGCTAGCATTTCTATAAATTATCAACAGTCCTCAAGTTTTTAAGGCAGGTATTAGGCATCAAATTAAAGACTATAGATTAAAAGGCGAAATTGGGTATAATATTAAAATTACAATATTTTGGAAAAAAAGAAAATAAAGAAAAGCCGCCCGTTGCTAGCCAACGAACACACCAGGCTCTAGCAACGGGGTTGCCAGATCTGTCGCCAGCAGCAGGATTATAAATGTTGCCTGCGAAGAATTTAAAGTACAATCAGTATTGAGCCAGGTCGTTAATTCCATACTTAATAAATGTATAAAGTTTTAACATTAAAAAGCAGCCTAACCGAAATTGTTTGATAAAACGTTAAAAAAGTGTGTGTGAAGTAATGTGAACACGGGAAACAATGTGTGGGATAGTTACCTAGTTAGTAACTGTCAGCTCAAACAATGTACCGCACAGGACGTGACTACTACCGGCTTACAACCGAATAAAGTTTTTTTATAAATGCATATAATGTTATAGAAAAAATACTTGCACCTGCTATTTTCATAAACAACGTTGTCACTGTATCAGACAGTTATTCCTATTACAGCACTCTCAAACCCAAAAGTGGTTACTCATACAAAAAAATAATCTAAGCAAAAGTAGTAAAGAGTTTTGAATTTTTGCATGCAATTATAACAAACCGCTTGTTTGACTGTAAATAAAAAAACAAAGTAACGTTGGCTATGAAACGAAACGCTCCTACATAATGCTGATGCTTGTCTGCAGCCTTTGTAGACAGCAAGATGGAGAGGATTTCTATGAAGAACGTCTGTGCGACTTATGATGAAACGTGACAGTAAGCCACTAGCATCTGCACCCAGTACCGAGCAGGACATCTCAACTGAGCCTCTCTCTGAACCAGCTGAACCAGCCCCCCCCCCCTTGTGCCAGCTCAAGTGAACCCAATACCGATTCTGCGCCAGCTGAAATGGTGGCGCAGACTGCCTCTTCTAATTCACAAGCATCAGACTCCCAGCAATGGGCGCGAGTAACAAAGAAATATAAAAATCGTCGCCCAGTGTCAATTCAAGGAGCTGCTGGCCCTAGCGTAACATCACTAAGGGCCGTAGAAGTTCGTGAGTACTTACACCTATGGAACATGGAGTCAACAGCCGATGAAATTAGAGACTACCGTCGCACTTTATGTGGCGCTGAAACTTGTACCGTTGATGAATTAACTTCGAAAGGAAACTACAAGTCATTCAAAATTGGTGTTACCATTACATGCTATGAACGCTGCTATTGCGCAGATGTGTGGCCGGTAAACGCAAGAATCAAGACTTGGATCAACTATAGGAAACCGTCCTCTGTCCAGTCTGATAGCCGGCGTGAAGTTGCTCCGCAGCCCTTTCATGAGCGGCTTACACAGAGGGACAAGGCAGTATAGTGCTAGTACTGTGACCGGCCCTACTGCAGCTTTCAGAGCAAGCACCAGAACTACAAAAATTAATTGTATATACCAGAATGTTCGTGGAAATAAATCAAAGCTCCGGATATGGCGCAACAATCTGCCCATAACCGAACAAGATTCAATAGCGGCCACAGAAACTTTCTTGGATAACTCGGTTGAAGATACAGAACTCGTCAATAGTGAGTGGAATGTGTTAAGGCGTGATAGAGGTACACCTTGTGGAGGCGTGCTGCTTATGGCACGCACCCCCATAGTCTTGCGCCGTCGACGCGAACTTGAGACAGACTGTGGTGAGGACCATTGGTCGAGTTTCACGTGGCATGGTTCCTCTGTTTACGTGTGCGTTGTGTATATAAAACCAAGTGCCACTGACAGTGATTATATGAGCTGGTTTACAAAAGTGGAAAGTTTTATAAATGACTTAAATGGATCAGTTATCATTTTGGGTGATATAAACTTAAGGTTGAATTGCGCAACATATTTTCCATACAAATTTCGGGGGGCTATTACTCCACTGTTTGACATAGTATACCACCCCACATCTATGGGACTTTAGAAAAATAAATAGCGGAAATGATTCATGTCATTTGGAACAAAATGTTTCTGGTAAATTAATACAAATCGGTTTTGTCACAATGATTCAGGTGCACTTGAATCATTGTTGCAAAACTGTTTTTTATTAATTTACCAGAAATAATTTGTTCCAAATGGCTTGAATCATTGCTGCAAATTAGATATTGAAATTAATGGAGTGATTCCTGTGGGGGTCAGAACAGAAATATAAAGTTAACTTTAATGTTAAAAGCAGCATTACACTCCCATATTAATTTGAAGATCATTTCGATAAGATTTTTAGAACCCGGACATACATTTTTACCCAACGACCCGGACTTTTCAAAAATTAAGACACGCCTAAAAGATACACAAAGACTTTACACAGAAGAAGAGTACATGGACGTCATGAAGCGTTGTAAAAAACAAAATCCATTACAGAAAGTGAGAATGAAGTCAGATTTGTTTTTAGCTGCAGTGGTATTGAGAAGTATATAGTTAATAGAAATATGTATGTAAATAAAACCAAAGTTGGCTGGCGAAGAAAGAAATTCTCTTAAAAAAGGATCACCACAACTCAATTTTTATGAGAAACGGTTTTGACGAAGAGTTTCAAGAGCTCGACACAAAAAAAAAAACCGGAAAAGGAGTACGTGTCATGAAAATTGACAAAAAGAATCTGGGTTCACTATGGCTGCATGGGAAAGAGATAGCTCAGACAAAGCTGGATGACATCAAGTCTATGATGCATTTAATCTCAGATGTCTGTAAAAAATTCTACAAAAATTTAAAAGGGAACAAAAAGGTAACTGTCGATGTTAACGGATTTGGGACCCTTGATTTTGACATTGAAGAGGATTAGTTCTGTTATGACAGTTAACGTTTCGATTTCGTTTTTTTTCTCCACTAATATACAGGCTGTAAAAGACATCACGAAGCCGTGAACCAAGCATTCTGTACATCAAACTAAGTAACTTTACGCAAAAAAATTTTTTGGGGTAGAAATCAATGTAACGCACTCAAAACATTGTGCTGATGGATGGATTGAATAGTACGGGGGTCGTGGAGGTGTTTAAAGAGAAAATCTTACATTAAAAACTTGTATTTTAAAAAAGTTGGATCTTTGACCCCCAATATCTCCGTAACTAGAAGGTTCCCAGGTATGGTGTAGAACAAAAAAATATCGCAATGACGAGGAGAACAAGTGTCTTTCGGCTTCGCTATGAGGTGTCTTAGAATAAAAAAATTGAGTTTTATTATTCATAGTCACTCTTTATTATGTGAAAAACTTGCGTAGATATTAAACGGTTTACGAAAGTGATTTGGATCATTATTCCAAAATTAATTTTGACACAGTGTCATACAAATTTATTTTTTGCTGAAATGATCCAGACGATATTTTTCTCAATATCTACTTAGCATTTTTTAGTTTATATCGTTATAACGTTTGTTTTTGTTATTTGTAACGTTATAACGGTCAGAATATAATATTAATAGTGCACACTCGTTGTTTTATTCATACTTCCTATTAAGGTGGGAAATCAGACGAGTAGAGGCAACACTGGCTAGATGTCTTAATTATTATATTTGAATGTCTTTGGTCCGATCGAAAAATGCTTGAAATATCACTTTTATTTTTCCGCTCGTTTACAACATTAATAATTAGGTAAACAGTCTGAATTAAGATATGTTGTGTTCTTGTGAAGGATGTGAGCCAGCTCTGGCCATTAAGTACTCCCACAAAATCACCATGTTGTTGTCTACACTAATGTTTGTAATGAATAAACTCAAAAACAACTGCGCCGATTTCAAAAATTCTAAAAAAATCTTTCACTATTAGAAAGCTACATTCACCTTGAGTAACATAAGTTATATTTTATCCCCGTACTCCCACGGGAACGGGAACTACGCGGGTGAAACCGCGTGACGTCTGCTAGTAGTTGATAAAGGCATGTGCAGACGACGGACTTTTGCCCGTGAAGAGAATAAGAATAATAAGAATGCACGATGCTTTTAGTCCCTCGTGTACAACTATACGTTAATCTACAAGTAAGCATTTATTTTTACAGAAATATGGCACTCTGGCAAGTCTCTCGTATACAAATGTCTTTAGGCAGTTCTTAATACGGGTACGTCAGGTGATATATAATGCTCGCAGGACGTCGGCGTCTGACAGCGAGCGCGTGCTACGCGCCACCAACGTGTCGCGCGCACCGCTCATCGTGCACGCCTACACCGCCGCCGCCTACGGTAAGAGCACACACAGATGGAGAAGGAAGGAAGTTTATTATTTAATTTGAATCCTAAATTCTTACAAACTGTTTGAATTTTGTGAAAAATAAAACATCCGTTGTATTTTATCATGAGGAATCACAATGTTTCGTTTAATCTTGTAATTAATCAAAAAGATCGTCCGCGAGGGGCAGTTTTAATTAAAATACCTTTGATATTGGATGAAAAGGAAATTAAAGTCCTTTGAATGAAATAGAAATTTCACACAATGAGGAGCGGAATCGTGAGTAAAGTGAGTGCAGACGAACCCTGAGGAGGAAATAATATGAAATGTTCCATCGAGCGCGACACTGTATCATTATGAGCGAGTGTCACACCCTCCCGCTCACCCGCCCCTCCACCACGCCTCAGTCTGTATCAAACATAATCACGGATTAGCTTTCTGTCTTCATCTCGTCGTATATTATGCACAGAATTAAAACAAAAAAAAGTCACTGAAGAGACGAGTGATTTTAAGGTGGTTTATAGATTTTGAAGGAACGTTACTAATGACTACAAGTAAATGAATTTACTCTCCTCGGTTCGTCCATAGATAACCATATACAGCGAATGCCACAACGATACCTCGAGTGAATCTTTTAAGCAGACTCGTATCGGGGCGGAATTAAATTGGAAATCCCATTAGCAAAGATAAGAGCAAAACTATCCAAATTTTCATACGCCCTACGCGAAATCAAAAATGTGTGCTGGTAGAAGTGAAAGTTCATTGGACAAGTGGAAAAATGAATCAAAACGGACAAGTGGAAAACGAATCGCAACGGACAGGTGGAAAAATGAATCGCAACGGACCAGTGGAAAACGAATCGCAACGGACAGGTGGAAAAATGAATCGCAACGGACAAGTGGAAAACGAATCGCAACAAAATTTTAACTTGAAGTTTTACGGGCAAGTTTTCAAATTGGACAAGTACATTAACAATCTGCCCGTAAAACTTCAAGTTCTCAAGTTCAAATCTGGAATTCGAGGCATACTACTCATCTAATACATATGGAATGCAATAAAGATTTGAGATTCAGATTGAGATTAATTTTTAGTAGCTCGATGCTACTAAAAGTTAATCTCAATCTGAATCTGCAGGTAGTCGATTTAGTAGCGTCGTGGATTATGCGCCTGCAAGCTATAATGTTGTGCGCAGAGTACCCGCAGAACGTGCTGCCGTTCCGCCTGTACCTGCGCTACTTCGACACGCCGCCGCGCTTCTGCCCTTGCCTCTCCGCCTTCGACAGTACGTACCTCCTGTAGTCCTGTACCGTAACTGTGCGCTCCTATCTCACACCACATCAGGTTTAATAGTCAAGTCAAGCTGAAAATTAATAGCAAATCTCATTATCACCTTATAATTTTATATCCCTATTTCTCAAATGCACAATTTGGTGATCGTAATATCCGCGCTTGCAGCAGTTTCACATAATGTTAACAGTGACTAGAAGGCACGTTTGATGTAATGCGTAAGAGTCGCATGATTATATAACAGTCATACGGGAAGTCACCAATTTAAACGCGAGCTCTGACTTTGTGCTAAGTTTAGTGTTATTTTCATGTGCGCGTATGTTGTGTAGCGGAGCTGGCTGGCGAGAAGTCGGCGTCGTGCTCCGTCGCGGATGAGATGGAAACAGGAATCGATATCTACCTGGCGCCCGACTACGGCCCGCAGAACGACAGCGTCTATTCCGTACGACTTCACTTTCCAAACGCTCATAGAAACATTCTTGTCTTTCGTCGGGGTATTATTTTGATCATTTGCGCGACTACCTGCATAATGCTAGAGGCACAGGACTGGTCGTGGACAGCAGTGGATGACGATGATGATGATTTGATTTTATGCATTATGCAATGCAATATTTCGTAAAAGCTGAAGTTAAACGTTGATTACAGATAAGGCCCAGCGTGAGCCATTAAAGGAGGTGCAGTCTGTGCAGCTCATTGTGTCCCTACATTGTTGGTTAAACATTATTGAACAGAGATTGTAACATTAATATAAGATTAAGAGTGCGTGTGTGGCAGGTGTCGCCGGAGGTGGTGACGTTAGGCGCGGGCGAAGTGGCGGAATGGCACGTGGCGCTCGTGGAGCCGGCGCACGTGCTTGCGCCCACGCCCGACATCCACCTGCTGCTGCACCTGCAACCCGTGGAGATCCAGGGGTAAGTGCACCACTACTGCGCTCCTACGGACAGCCTTGCTTGCTGATGCAGCGTGTGTGCTTATGAGCAGGGCACACTGGGCTCGCGACGAGCCGCCGGCGCAGGTGGTGCGGCTGCGGCAGGCGCCGCGCGCGCCGCGCCTGCAGCTGTCCACGCGGGAGTTGCGCGTGCGCCTGTGCGCGCTGCACCTACCCGCACTGGACGTGCTCAGGTGAACATCTTCAGACATTGACTATGCTATTTCAAGCTACAAAGATTTCATCAAATTAAGATAGTAAAATGAATTGCTTAGTTGAACAATTACATTATAAGCCGAACTAATGTTGTCGATCTATAAATGGTGTAGAACACCTCTTAAGGAAGCCGACAGGCACTTGTTTTACACGTCATTACGATATTTTTTTTTTGTTCTACACCATACCTGGGAACCTTCTAGTTACGGAGAAATTGTGGGTTAAAGTTCCAACTTTTTGACAAGTTTTTTTTTTTAATACAAGTTTTTAATGTCGACGACCCCCGTACTATTCAATCCATCCAGCACATTGTTTTGAGTGTGTTACATTGAGTTCTACCACAAAACATGATTTTCCACCCCAAAAAAAAAAAGTTGCCGGAAATATGGTTGTCAGTCGGAACCTGTGATGACAGCCGGAACTTGGATGTCAGCCGGTGCTTCGGGTGTCAGCCGGTATCTTGGAAGACAGCCGGTATCTTGGATGTCAGCCGGTATCTTGGACCCCGGAAAATAACGTCCAGCGTGTCACGGAATGGCTAGTAGTCATCTCCGCTGATTGTGACACCAAGGCATAAGCAAAGCGAGAAATACCCGTGTTCCAATGAAGGTGATGTGTGGTAGTCACAATCAGTACGGAGTTTACATGTCGGTGGTGGTAAGCACGACATGATTTGCACATTTTGAGTGTCATGAAGGTTATTGCAACAATGTCAAATACACTCGGCTGAAGGCTACAAGATTTAAGCATTTGAATGTGCATAGCAAAAAGGGTGACAGAAAGTGGCTCACATCTTGAGACCACGTAGCTAAATATGAAAACACGAATTGCTGTTCTGTTCAACACTTACCCAGTATGGGGTTACGATTACACAGAATTTACGAAAAGAGTTAGGTTAGGTTAGAGGAACGGCCTAATAAGTATGTATACTCTGTGGCGTTTGTTTTGACATTTAACTTAATTAAAGTGTTGAATAGTTTATGTTTGCAAAGTAACAGTAGAAACTTTCCTGAGTTTCTACAATGTTACAGGGTATTGCATTTAATATGACACAATATGCTAACTCCATAGTGTGTAGACTGTAGATGTGCTGTAAAATGTAGGGTGCGCAAGCGTTTCCAAGTGCTGAACGTGGGCAGCGGCGTGATGGAGCTGGGCGTGCAGACCGCGGAGCCATGGAGCGCGGTGCAGGAGTCCCCGGGGGAGGGCAGGGCGTGCGGCTGCGACTCGCGCCTGGCCGTGCGCCTGCAGAGCGTGCCGCTGCGCTTGGAGCCGCAGAGCTCCACCGAGGTGACGCTCTCTTTCAATCTTATAATAAATAAAATAAATAAAAATAGCCTTTATTTTACTCTGATCTTCTTAATACATAAACTAGTAATATATTAACTTAAAACTAATCAGCTACCAGGTCACGCTGTCTTGCAACATAGGCTTCCTCTATTTCCCTCCAATTATTCCTATCCAGAGCAGTTCTTCGCCAGCCCTTTAGCAGATCATCCTCCCACCTTTTCATCTGTCTTCCTCTACGTCTTTTTCCATTTCTTGGGTACCACTCTGTGACTTTTTTGGTCCATTTTTCCATCTTAGCTCTCATCATATGACCTGTCCATTTCCATTTGAGTGTTCTGGTTTTTACTCTAACGTCTGCCACTTTAGTGATGTTCCTTATTTTCGTAGCTTTCCATTTGTCTTGAAGTCTTAGGTTCATCATGCTCCTCTCCATTCCACTTTGACATACACATAGCTTATGTTCGATTTTTCGTGATAATGGCCAGGTTTGGCAGCTTCCTTTTTTCTGAAACGGGTACAGTTTTATTTTTCATTATTTCTCTAAGAGACCAGTATCTTTGCCAAGTGTTATTTACTCTTCGGTTAACTTCTTTAGTGGACAGATCTTTTACTGCTATAATCTGTCCGAGATATATATACTCGTCTACATATTCAATCTCTTCTTCCACTTCTATTTTGACTTTTGCCATATTTGACATCAATTTGGTCTTGCTCGTATTCATTGTTAGCCCTGCTTTTTTGCTTTTCGATGCTAGTTGTTGAAGCATGGTTTGAAGTGAGGTGGGGTATTCTGCAAAAAGAATGATATCGTCTGCAAATCTAAGGTGGTGTAAGTTTTCCCCGTTTATATTAATGCCAAATTCATCCCAGTTCAATTGTCTAAAGACGTTTTCCAAAACGGCATTAAATATTTTTGGTGACAACGGGTCTCCTTGTCTGACTCCTTTCCGGATTTTAAAATGATCCCCAATTCTTTCGAGCTGTACTTTTGCTGTGCTATAGGCATATATCTATCGTAATATGTTAAAATATTTGTTTTCTACTCCCTGGTTCTTTAGTGACATCCAAATGTAGCTATCCTTTAAAGAGTCAAACGACTTGTTATAGTCCACGAATGTTAACAATCATTTCCTGTCTCTCTTTTAGTTTTGTTCTGGCTTCTACACCAATTTTATCCTTTATTTTTTTCTTTATACATTTATTTATTTTTGACAGCGATTCTTCTAGAATATTGTATTTATGTTGTATGTTGGTTTGATATGGAATTTCTTCTAGGGCTTGTTTCAATTCGTCTAAGTTTTGTTCTGGTATTTGCTGGTGTTTTGGGATGCAACTAGTTTCATTGAATTTCCTTCTTAGTATTTTTAGTTCCTTACATACAATAGTGCCCCTTACCAGTCTGTGGTCTGTGTTGAAGTTAAGGTCATTTATTACGCCAATATCATTGAATATTTTTGGCATTATAGCTATGTAGTCTATCTCGTTTCTATTTTTACCATTTAGAGACATCCAGGTCCATTTTTTACCCTCTTTCTTGGGGGAGAAGGTTGTGACGGAAAGGGTGTCCGTGGGGGTAAATAGAAGAAAACCACGGACCCAGGTCAACATAAAAATGTATTAATAAAATAATTGGGTGTGGGTAGGTCTATGGTCACAAGTTTCTCCAAGGCCGCCCGGGGGGTTTGCACGGTACTCTCCTGGCTCAGCCCGGCGTGACGATGACCGTAGTGGTGTGCCACGCTGCAGACGCCAGGTAGGGTAACGGACGGCAGATGTTCGCGCCGACCCGTAGAATTTTGACGCGGCCACGCAGGTAAAAGGTACCCGCTGCGGAGCCCGCGGCAAATTGGATGCCGGCGTAAAACGGTTGTCAGCCGAAATCCTGACTGTCAGCCGGAATCTTGAACGTCAGCCGTAATCTTGAACGTCAGCCGTAATCTTGAACGTCAGCCGTAATCTGGAACCCTGGAAAATAACGTCCAGCGTGTCACGGAATGGCTAGCAGTCATCCCCGCTGATTGTGACACCAAGGCAAAAGCAAAGCGAGAAATACCCGTGCGCCAATGAAGGTGATGTGTGGTAGTCACAATCAGTACGGAGTTTACATGATGGTGGTGGTAAGCACGACATGATTTGCACATTATGAGTGTCATGAAAAATGTCAAACACACTCGGCTGAAGGCTACATGATTTAAGCATTTGAATGTGCATAGTAAAAACGGTGATAGAAAGTGGCTCACATCTTGAGACCACGTAGCTAGTGATACACAAAATATGAAAACGTGAATTGCTGTGAATTGCTGTTCAACACTTACCCAGTATGGGGTTTACGTAGACACAAAACGAAAAGAGTTAGGTTACCAACAAAAATTAAAGCTGCCTGCTTTAAACCCGAATATTCTAGATCGCGAATACTTCTAGAAATTTAATTTCCGATGAGAGAACGCGTCCAGTCACTGGGAGCAGAATATTTCCAAAAAAGGACTCGTCACCGCGAGTCCGTGACATTTATACTGGCGTGTTTACGCATAGACAAGTCTTCACTCATTCGATCAGATACACGTAACGCGCGCACAGCACTGGTAAAAACAGCTAATTTTAGTCGTTTAGTAACTGAACGGCCCAATGAGTATGTATACTCTGTGGCGTTTGTTTTGACATTTAACTTAATTAAAGTGTTGAATTGGTTATGTTTACAAAGTAACGGTAGAAACTATTCTGAGTTTCTACAACGTTACAAGGTATTCATTATTCTGAAGTTGTGCTCGAAACATTTTTTGTTTTAACATTGCTCGAAATTTGTAAATCGTTGTCCATTTTCGCTTCTTTTCCCTTTGCCATGGTTTCCTATAACATAATCTGCTACATCAGATTTCGTTCTTACTTGACCGTTTAAGTCTCCCATTACTTTTACACTATTACATTTATTTGCTTCCCGCATTGCTTCTGTAAGATTTTTATAAAATGTGTCTTTTTATTTTTTCGTTGCTTGCTCTGTAGGAGCATATATCTGGAAAATTGAGAATGAATTTTTGAAAACCAGTAAATTAATATTTAAAATTCCAATCCTATCTGTTACTCCGATGAATTCTTCTATGTATTTCTTAAGTTCTTTTCTAACTATAAAACCTATTCCAAATTTCCTTGTTTTTTCTCCTTTGAAGTAGAATATAAAGTTTTTGAATTCTCTTATTTCTTCTCCCAATCTTCTAACTTCACTGAGCCGAATTATATCCCATTTAATCTTCATCAGTGCTTCTTCGAGTTCCATTAGTCTGTCATCGGTTCTTAACGTTCTTGTATTTAGAGTTGCAATATATAATTTATTTGTCTTTAAGAGTCCACCGTATAAAATCCACTCGCTAGAGTTTAGGCAAATTCGTTGCGATCCTATGTTTGTGTGCATTGTTCATGCAGATACACGCACACACGGGTTAAGATCGAGTGTAGTGATCGCTTAAACCATTTTGATCTTTTAGTTATTATTAAGTACCTAACATATTAAGTAGTAAGTACGGTTTAGAAATAAAAGTCATGAATTTGTGTGCTTATCACAATCAATATGTCGACTTATTGGATTTTCCATCAGGAATTTCTCAGTAGCAGCCATGGAGTCAGGACTTGTGCCCGGTTGATGGCAATAGGCTCGGCCCCTGTTACATGGGATTTCCACAGAACTGGTACTGTTAGGTGCATCGCTGCCTATACCTTCGGGGATTAAAGGCGTGATGTTATGATGGTTAAGTCATAATTATTAGATCCACGCAGATTAATATCTAAGATGATTTTGAGGAAAGAACCGTACACATTTGACGGACCTGGGGGTCTTAAATGGCCGCTTTAGCAGAATCGTAATATGAATCACGTTAAAAATTTAAAATTCTTAAAATGGACTTTATGACCATAACTATAAAGTCCATTTTAAGAATTTTATTTTTTTAACGTGATTCATGCTAAGATTCTGCGTGGATTCTGCTAAAGCGGCCATTTTAGATTGCAAACATTTGACAGTTATCGTGTACGCGTCGACTCATCAACAATACAATAGGGTAAAGTCAAAGTCAAAATTATTTATTTGCAGTAAATGTGGTACAAAAGATGGTAAAAATAATATGTAGTGCAATGACACATTTCGCCATAAAATTGGCATGCAAACATTAAAGAATTAGATGCTAATTTCAAAACATAATAACTGAATGTTAAACAAACATTAAATTAGTTAACTATGCGTATTGCAAAGTTACTCAATACATAACAAAATTTTGCTGTTAAACACTAAAACCAAACAAAGAAATTGTTAACAAAAGGAAAATAATAGGAAAATAGAATATGATCTAATATACAAACACAACAATATTATTATAATTTTAGGAAATTCTCTATAATACATTCCGGTAATGGTAGGATTGACAATTAGATTTTTTGAGAAATTCAGTTATGGAATAAAAGGTATGTGAAATGAGCCATTTTTTCAGAACTTTGCAGAATTTTCTGTACGGAAGATCAGTAATAAAATTAGGTAGAGAGTTAAAGATGAGTGAAGCCATATATACACAATTACGTCTAAATAATTCAATCCTAGGTATAGGCATGGTAAGTAGATACTGTGTAACTGTACGTTTATTAATATTGTTTTTTAGTTCAAAAAGTGAAGAGTTCGTTTTGACAAATTTTGCAATTTCATAAATATAAATACAAGGAACCGTGAGAAGGTTGTGTGATTTATACACTGGTCTGCAAGAATCAGTCCAGTCCATATTGAAGATTGAGCGTATGCATTTTTTTTGTGCTAACAACACCCTATTAACTTCAGAAGAGTTTCCCCAGACAATGATTCCATACCTGATGATGGAGCAAACATAGGCATGATATACCATTAACGCAGTTTGTCTGGAGGTCTCATCTTTAACTTTTTTCAAAGCGAAAACAAATCTATTTATTTTAATACATATTTCATCAATATGATCCTGCTAGATGATCCTGGTAGATGACAAACAAAAAATTAACGTCAGAAAGATTTGCAAAAAATATTGGACACAGATTTTTTTTATTTTTTCACGTAATCTAAAAATGAAGACGATACAGTGCGTCGAAAACTCGTGTGACGTCACATTTGAGTACAGTTTTTACCGGAAAGTGACGTCACAAGCCTCTCTCTATCTTTGACGCGTTTTATCTTCGTCAATTTTATTATTTTGATAAAACAAAAAACATGTATCCAATATTTTTCGATAATCTAATGGACGGACTAAACGGAATCATATTTTATTAGACAGGATCAACCCTAAAAAAAAACATTGTTGTGTTAAAATCATAATCATAATCATTATATTTGCAATAAGTATAGTACATTATGGTCAACGATGGTGGTGTTGGTTTATGGTTGGTGGTTTTGTGGTTGGTGTTCAACTTGTAACCCGCATAAAGTACCGAAACTGTCAGACATTAGTTAAAAACTAAGTGAAAAGAAAGAAGGAAAATGGTCATATTAATGTCGTAGACAATTTGTATGTATGACGCGCCATTATTATGTATGGCACGCCGTTATTATGTATGGTTGAAAAACGCCGCCATTATGTAATACGACGTCCTCACGTTCAGTTGGATTACAATTTTACAATTCGGCTGAAATAAAGTACGCCGCATTGAATGAGCTCTTCGCGTTCGTCAAAGCGGCGTAATAACATGCCGCCGTTATACAAACT
Organism: Xestia xanthographa; assembly: GCA_905147715.2. Lineage (NCBI taxonomy): Eukaryota > Metazoa > Arthropoda > Insecta > Lepidoptera > Noctuidae > Xestia > Xestia xanthographa. Next base: position 31,311,507 of record LR990649.1, read on the forward strand.
GACGCATCGTCGATACCGCTTTGAAACTTTTAGTTCCATTTATCACCGCAAGTGGCGCTGCATGATCATAACAAGAAACATGGCGTCACAATCGACAACGATGTCACAATGAAATGGCCGCTTTTCCCGCTTTTCAGTTTTTTTTTTCATTTTTTTTTTCGATATTTTTTCATTTTTTTTTTTACCTACATGTTGAGAATTACGTGACACGGGGTTTCTAAAAGGGGGGTGAATTTTTCATTATTTTTGCGATAGGACGCACCGTTTTCGAGATTTATGCAAATTTAGAACCTGCTACGACTCCATGACGCGCGCTCGCTACAACTAGCATTTTACATTACACATCCACTTTTTGTCACAAATGTCGTCGTCGCTCCACCGGCCTTCGGCCTACACTCCTCATGCCAGCTAGCAAGACTTTTAGGACAATTTTAGTAGGTTAATTGAGGTATCGGAATTGCTGACAATACGGCTAAACGTTGGACGCCGCTTATCAAACGTATCGCCACCACAATCCGGCTGAACGTGAGGGCGCCGTATTACATAACGACGGCGTTTTACAATCCGGCGCGCCATTATGTGAAACAGCGTATTATACGAATTGGCTGCGACATTTATACAAGCAAATTTTGTTGGGTACATAATCTTCTAAAGCGTCACGTTTCAGAAATATGAGCTATGAAAGCTAAAGTCCATTCATGGTGGTTCATTAACACATTCATTATGTCTGAGACAGCAACGTTAGCTACGTTTTCGAATATATATAGCGTTGTGATCGCTACCAGTACAACTTTGATAGCTTAAATCTCGGAAACGTGACGCTTCTATCTATCCCACGGGAACGTCCTGCAAATAGCCTTTGACACTCGGCGATAATATAATTAAAAAAATATATATAAAGAGTTTTTGTAATCGGATCAGTAGTTCCGAATTACCCTCTACATCTAAACTTGCAAACACGCAAACCAAACATAGAATACAAACTTTACGCCGTCATCATAACATTAGTATTGAATCTGAACAAAATTTTAACAATCTCAGTAAACAAGTGTTTATAAAATGAAAATATAAAAAAAAAACTTTTCAGATCAAAATATGGTAGTCGGCGTACAATCTCCGGAATATAATTTTCGTAGAAAATGTGACCGCGCGCAGCAAAGTCATATTTCCACACTCTGGGATGGCCCGTTCGTTACTGAAGGGAACGGTCGAAAAGGATAGCGCTATTACTACCGCGTGCAAAACAAGGGACATAAAGAGTGCGTGCTCGCTTAGAATAAAATAATGTAAGCGCCAAATCACATATTGCTAATTACGAGAAAACCAAGTAGAAAAATAAAAAATTAAGTCAACACGATGTTAGATAATATTGTTACCTATCTATTAGGCTAAAAAAAATCATTAAATTCCTTAGGGTTTCAGAGATCCAACACAAAATAGTGCAAAACGAGTTTTTTTTGTACTTTTTTTCTATCGTGATTTTTTTATCCAATCGTGTTTTCGCTTCAACAGATTTAATGATTATAAGTCCAAGTTTAATAGTGTCCAAATAGCGAACTCTTAGGTCTTATAGATACCGAGATCTAGATCGCCCAATATCACCAAAACAGCAAATACAGGCTCTTAATGTGATTTTATTATTCTGGGTAGTTGGAGTAATAATATAGAGGGTAGTGGTCTATCAACCCCACGGTGACCAACCGGGGTTGTTCCGTCTCCGGTTGCTGATATCTGATTGCTAGATAGTTTTGATAGTTGCTGTTGAGGGGGAGTTTGGGTTTGATCCCGCTCTCAAAAGATCATAGGCATTGATTTTATTTTCGGTATTTGAAGATATGTTAATCTGTTTTCTAGGATTAGTATATGTTCCTGGAGATGTTGACTGCCCCTTTTCCTTTTATCCTTATTTTTATTTGTATTATCTTCCTTCACGATCAACGTGTCATCTATATCTATACTAATATTATAAAGAGGTAACATTTGTTTGTAAGTTTGTATGTTTGTTAGTTTGTATGTAGGAGGTAATCTCCGGAAGTAATGAACCAATTTCAAAAATTGTTTCACTGGTAGAAAGCTACATTATTCGTGAGTGCTATAGGCTATATTTTATTCCCGTACTCCCACGGGAACGGGAACTACGCGGGTGAAACCGCGGGACGTCAGCTAGTATTTAATAAAGGCAGTATTTCCTTTCTCTCTTTCTTCTTTAAGTTGTTGTTGCAATAATTTTCTTTTTTCGAGAACCGCTTTGGGGTAGTCTTCGGTTATATATACATCTTTTAATTTCTTCTTGTTTTTCAGAATTACCACTTTTTTCCAGGTATTTGTAAAGGAAATTAAAAGAGGTCTGCCTTTTTCGTTATTCTTATTTCCAATTATGTAAATATTCTGTATTTCGTGGCTTTCAATGGTAATGTTAAGCTCGTTAATAAACATACCTTTAATTGTTTCGAATAAGTCTGATGGGCTTTTCTCTGTCTCCTTTAACTTAAATAGCAGTATATTATTTATTTTCTTCTCTCTCTCGAAATAATTTACCTTTTTTTCTAATATTTCAATTTTCTCTTTCAGTTTTAAATTTTCTTCCAATAGAGGCTGCAGTTTTTCGTCCATTTTCTGGATTAAACTGTTAGTGATTATCGTAGTCTGTTTATCCATTTCTAGTTTCATATTGTCAAAAAGTTGATGAAATTGTTGCTCCATTTCAATTTATAAAGTAGTTTATTTTTATAAGTGAAACTTAAAGTAACAATATTTCACGTGTTACGGAACGCTCAATTTATCTACGTTTTGGATGTGTATCCGAACGTTAGTTTTTTCGCCAGGTTGGTATCACTGCTAGGCTATCTTCACAGTTGGTTTGTATTGTCTATGGATGGAGTATTTTAAACTTGACAACTAACCTCAAACCACATAGGTTGACCGATTTTATGTTGTTTTTTAGTGTTTTTGATAGCAGAGCTTGGTTACACTTTTTATTAATTAGAAGTATAAAGACATTCAAAAATATATTACTTGTATTTTAAGTCAAACCGACAGTCAACAATTATAGTTGCCTAGCAACATATCGAAGAAAAAATATAATGACACATAACGCTAGAAAAAAGTCTTCATGCGTCAATGTCAGACACCATAATACTTTCCCTCATTGCAATGATGACTGCAACCCTAATCCTGCTCTCAATAGTAGGAGCCTTGGCTTCGGAACTGCTTTTGTCAAAGGATCAGCTAACTGAGCTGCAGAACTGGTTTTCTGTACGCCAATCAATCCTTCTTGTACAGTCTCGCACACAAAAAAATGTCTCAGACGAATGTGTTTGGTACGTTTATGGAATTCTGGATTGTGAGCGAGACGTATTGCAGCTTCGTTGTCCACTTTGCGTCTAGCGTCGGTGTGCCTTGTAGCGTCATAAGTTGGCTAAATACTCTTTGTAGCCAAACTAGTTCGCGAGCACCTTCACTGGCAGCTACTATCTCTGCTTCCGTGGTTGAGATGGCAACAGATGCTTGCCGTTGACTAAGCCAGGACACCGGTCCTCCAGCGTACAGGCAAATAACTCCAGTGGTAGAGCGTCCTGTGAGCTCATCACCGCCGTGATCTGCATCACTGTATCCTTCAATGATGGCTTTGAGATTTCCAGACTTGTATCTTATTCCGAAAGATATAGTCCCTTTGAGATATCTGAATATCCTCTTCACTTTGAGCCAATCAGTCCAGGAAGGATTCTCCAATTTCCTTGAAACTACTCCGACAGCGTATGCAATGTCGGGGCGGGTACCTGTCATTAGGTGCGCTAGTCCTCCTACAGCCTCACGATAAGGAAAGTACTTCTTTTCAGGGGTATCGTCAACTTTCCCTTCTTCAGATGTCCTTTCAATGGGCGTCGAGACTGGATTGCAATCTGACATTTGGAAACGTTCCAGAATCTTCTTAGCGTACGATTGCTGAGAAATCAAAATAGAACCGTCTTCCGATCGATCAATTTCCAATCCCAAATAGTAGGATGCAGGTTTCGTGGTAATCTTCAGCGTGTTTCCTAATTCCTTGAGGAATTGGTTCGCTAGAGCTTCATCTGTCGTGGCTACTAGTCCATCATCCACATATAAGGTAATCAATATTTTGTTGTCTCCCACTACCTTCGTGAAAAGACAGGGTTCAGCTTCGTTCTGTATGAATCCTTTATCCAGCAGAATCTCTTCAAAACATGAGTTCCAACACCGAGGTGCTTGTTTGAGGCCATAAAGACTTCTTTGAAGTTTGCAGACTTTTGAAGATTTATCTGAGTATCCATCAGGCTGCTGCATGTATATCTCCTCTTTCAACTTTCCATTCAGAAAAGCTGTGGATACATCGAACTGTGTCAGATGTAACTTTTCCATGGCGCTGACACTTAACAGAGCTCTTATGGTAGACATACGGGCAACAGGGCTGTACGTCTGATCATATTCTATCCCCTTACGTTGCTTGAATCCTTTGACTACCAGTCTTGCCTTGTATTTGTCTATTGTACCGTCTGGATTTCGTTTGATGCGAAAAACCCATTTACAAGGTAGCGCCTTTCTGTTTGGAGGTAAATCGCATAGCGTCCAAACCTTGTTGTCACCTAGGGATTTGATCTCGTTCGCCATGGCTTTAAGCCATTCGCCACTATCATCCCTCTCAACAGCTTGTTTGTATGTCTTAGGAAAAATTTTTGTTCCTACGAAGCATACGAAGTCTTCATACTTTTTAGGTCGTGCGATAGTCGACCTGTCTCGAAGATTGTATCGAGGCTCAGCTACGATTAGTTGCTCTTGCTCATCATTAGCATCAACAAAATCATCTACTTCGATATCTTCCTGAACTGCTTCACCTTGAACATGAACTTGATCTTCAGCTCTTTCTCCCTCAAGATCATTTTCATCGTTTTCCTGGTACTCGACAAGTGACTCAGGTACTTCTTGAATGAGAACACGTCCATTATCGCCGACCTCAGCTCCCTCTGAAATAATGGGGTCGCTTGTCGTTATCCTGAACTCGACGTCTGATTCGAACGTTATGTCCCTTGATCTCAGTGTCTGCGTTCCGTCGTAGATGCGATAACCGTCATCATTCTCGTAGCCTATAAGTCTCCCTTTAATTGCCTTTTTGCACATCTTCCTGCGCTTTTGTTTAGGCACGTGAGCATAACAAATGCTTCCAATCACTCTGAGGTGTGAGATTCTAGGCTTTTTTCCAAGCCATAACTCGTATGGAGATTTTCCTTCAACCCTTGATGGTCCTGTCCGATTTAGAACATATGCTGCAGTGTTCACAAGTTCAGCTCAGAGCACTTGAGGTAGCTCTCCACCTGAGTACATCATAGACCTTGCTGCCTCTACAAGTGTACGGTTCTCCCTTTCAGAGCATCCATTCTGCTCCGGTGTGTACGGCATAGTGAGTCGCTGTTTGATGCCATGCTTCTCTAGAATATTCCGAACGGTTTGATTTTCGAATTCGCCACCGTTGTCACTCAACAGCGTTTTGACGACATGACCTGTATTCTTGGCTTCTTGTAGCATCTGTATCAGCTTATTCTTAACCTCTGACTTCTGTCTTATGAAGTAGACAAAGCGATATCCAGAGTAATCATCCTTAAATAAGACGAAGTACTTGTACTTGGAGATGCTTGGTTTTGCAAAGGGTCCGCAGACATCAGCGTGAATTAATTCACCACAAGCCGATGCTCTTTCCCTAGTTCCGAACGAATTTCTGTGAGCCTTTCCATATATGCAGCCCTCACATTTAATTTTGTCATGACTCAGCTTTATGCCTAACTCGCGTTTCACCACACGAATCACATGGTTCTTATCCTGGTGAGCAAAGCGTTCATGGTACAGTTGCAGCATATTTGACCCGGTAATAGCATTAACCTCTATGGTTTTCTGCTTTTTAGGAATAACTGTCTCCATATCCAACTTGTAAAGTCCTCCAAAACGAACTCTCTTGCCAACAACTCTAGTGATATTTTCAATGTCGAGCTTGCACTCTCTAGTTGTTGCCGTAAAAATGCTGTTTTGCATCCTATCTTGCGCTGCTAACGGAGAGAATAAGTTCTTCGTTAACGATGGTACTAGCCACACATCATTAAGCTTGATTTCTTCCTTCTTGCCATTGACATTTGATGCTACCACTACGGTTCCCTTTCCTAACGCTGGAATTGTGGTCCCATCTGCAGTTGTAACTGTGTGATCAGCGTCAAATTCATGATATTCCGTGAAGAAATCGCTCTTTACTGCAATGTGCGTCGTTGCTCCGTTGTCGACAAACCAGCTGTGAAGATCTTGTGTTTGTCCTGACGAGCATGTGTTTACCATCAGCGAGATGTGTTGCACTTGTTTGGACTTCGAGCTAGAGCCTGACGTGCTTGAAGTTGGTTTAGGTGGCCTCCCATCTCTGATCCACATTCTGCATTTGCGCACTCTATGTCCTTTGCCAGAACAGTAGTTGCAAGTCAGTTGCTCATCTTTAATGCGCTTGATTTGTCGCTCTGTATGTGGATCACTAGTGCTTCCTCCTTCGAGCTTACTTGACAATCCAGATCTCTCTCAAATGCGCACAGATGACTTGTCAGACTGTCAATCGTTCTCTCAGACTGCTTTAGCATAAGCCAGCTAGATTTGAAGTTGAAGAACCTGTCGTCCAGTGTGTCTAAGACCTTACAGATCAGAAACATTTCAGGAAGCTTAGCTGTGGAGTCAATCTTGGCATCTTGGCAACTTCCACCTTCAATTCGTTCCAGACGTTCTTGATCTCAGTGTCTGCGTTCCGTCGTAGATGCGATAACCGTCATCATTCTCGTAGCCTATAAGTCTCCCTTTAATTGCCTTTTTGCTTCATGCGTCAATGTCAGACACCATAATAGTTTTTCGGTTCTCACTATTGTTGTTCCGCTGTGATAACGTAGCTCAGCGCTTGCACTATCCACAGTAACCACGTTTATCTCCGACGGATGACTATTAACGTGATTGTTCAATTATTTTCCGCAGCAAGATTGACGTAAATGTTTACTTTTAGACGGCCGGAAACGGTTTCAATCTTATAATAGTAACTTATAAAAAAATGATTTCTCATGCCCAGAGGTATCCAAAAATACCCAATGTACTTATGTTCCGCGATTCTTAACAATTTTTAGTAATAATTTCTTGAAAATAGCCGCACCCGACGCGTGTAATGCTGTTGTTGCAGATGTGCGTGGAGGTGTGCGTGAGCGCGGCGACGGCGTGGCCGGACGGGGGGAGGGACGCCTGCCAACCGCCGCTCTACCCACCGCGCACCGTCGCCACCACGCCGCTGCACTTCTACGACGACGACAACATACTTGCAGTAATTCCTACTTTTACTCTTTCTTTTACTTTTTCCCTATTGAACTAACCCTAATCATTCCCTTGTCCTTATAAAGGGTGTAAAACACCTCTTAACGAAGCCGAAAGGCAATTGTTCTCCCCGTCATTGCGATATTTTTTATGGTTCCGTACCCAAAGGGTAAAAACGGAACCCTATTACTAAGACTTCGCTGTCTGTCCGTCTGTCCGTCTGTGTCACCAGGCTGTATCTCATGAACCGTGACAGCTAGACAGTTGAAATTTTCACAGATGATGTATTTCTGTTGCCGCTATAACAAGAAATACTAAATACAGAATAAAATTAATATTTAAGGGGGGCTCCCATGGGGTGCGATGTCAGAAGTCCTCCACGTGTGTCTGGCGGCTGCTGGTCCCTCTCGATACGTCTGGAGGGAAGAGCAGCTGCTGGGCCGGTGCACCCTGGACGCGGCGGTATCCTTCTCCGGGGAATGAGAGGAAATGAGTTTCCTTTTATCCCCCGGGGAATGTGACCTCCGCGGCTAATGAATCTGACAAGGGTAGGGTCCATTCTGGACCAACGGAGCGTTCTTCTGCGTGACCCTCTGTAAAGCAGAGGGCACAGCAGAGAAGTGAGGGCGGGCTTGGTGTGCACTCACCCTGCCTCCGAGCAGACAGAGAAGGATCCGTCCTTCTCTGTCACCGCCAATCTCGAATCTCACTATCGAATGCTGTGGATAACGTCTCGCGGCTTCGATAGGGGACCGAGGGTCTTGGCTTAACCGCCCGGACTACGAGATAGAAAACCTCTATTAAAAGTTACCCCGAATCCCAAATGGCGACGCACCGCGAGGGGATGTATGGCTGACGGGTGTTCCATAGAACAAACCAGTCACTAGTGCACTCCTCGCCAGGGTACCTGCAGACCCCCATGGCGAGTAACAAATACTCATTCGGGGTATGGGGGAGTATGGGGGAAATATTCTCAATCTAGGCAGAGGCCTAGATTGAGAATATTTCCCCCATACTTGTGGGTTTAAGTATGGATAATTTAAAACAAAAAACAACACCGCCGGCAACGGCAAAACGGAGGAGAGGAGGGATGCGGCGTCGGAGTCCGACGTAGCATCCAGTGAGGTGAGCGCGGGAGGCTCAGAGAGCTCCCGTCGCGCGAGGGCCGGGACGCCTGCGGAGAACAGCAAGTTCTTCCGCAAGCGGCCCAGGCGGGATAGCGACCGGGGTTCGTCATCCGGAGATGAGGAGGCCGAAAGATCCCCACCACCAAGCGTGGTGGGATCCGGGGCAAGGGGAGGGGGCTCCCTGCCTCCCTGAGGTCAGCAAGACTTGCCGAGGAGGTACTGTTCCCGGGCTTGGCGACGAGGCGGGTGAAACTGGCGGCTCCGAAGCGGAGCGTAAGGCCAGGTTCACAAAGGCGGTGGAAGCCGCGATAAGGGGCGTGGCCTATAAGGTGAAGACAGGCACGAAACTTAAGGCCATACCCGCGGCTTCCGCCTCCATCTTGGCGGCAGCGGAGGCCAATTTTGCGGGGCCTTCCCCTCCTCCGCCTCCGGTAGGTGGAGAGGAGTTGGCCAAGCTGCGGGAGGAGGTGGCCCGCCTGACGGCCACCACGGAGCTTCTCCAACAGGAGAACGCGAAGCTCCGGGCAGATCTGGCCAGCCTGCGGGGGCCTGGCTCTCAAAAGGGGGGCCAGACCCAGCGGCCTACTCAGCCCGAACCGGCGGAGAACCAGATCCTAAATCTGGTTCGGAAGGAGCTGGCTGCCTTCGAGCAGCGGTTCGCCGTCCTGGAGGGAAGGGTCCTGCGCCCCCCCCTGGGTGCAAACAGGGCAGCCGCGGGCCCGAGCACGGTGTTGTACGCGGCTACCGCTGCGGCTGTGGCACCCGCGCCCGGACCGGGGCCGGCGAGTCAGCCCTCCGGCAGGGCTGTGGCGGCCACCCCCGAAAAGCCGGCTCCGGCGAAACCGGCGCCGGTTAAGAAGGCGCCCAAGAAGAGGAGGAAGGGCAAGGCAGCTGTACAGGCGGTGACGGTGCTGGCGCCAGTGCCAGTGGCGAATGGGCAAGTGCCTGCGGCAGGCCAGCTGCCGCCGCCACCACCACCCCCCCAGCCCCCGACAACTGCTGCTGAAGCCGGATGGCACGTGGTCGGGGAGAAGAAGAAGGGGAGGAAGGCGGCCAAAAAGGCCTGAAATGCGGAGCGGCAGCGCCAGCACAGGTGCGATGAAGGATCATGGATGGGTTTTAGTCAGTAAAAGTCCGACACTCTCTCCTGCTCCGCCCAGAGCGGGAGGAGTTATTTGATGATTTCCCATCCGAAAAAAAAAGGGGGCCTCCCATACAACAAACGTGATTTTTTTGCCGTTTTGTCTAATGTATAGATAATGGTACGAAACCCTTCGTGCGCGAGTCCGACTCGCACTTGGCCAGTTTTTTTGTTCTACACCATATATTACTTACTTACCATATTGGGGGTCAAACAATCATATTCTACCAAAGTTCCAACTTTTTGACAAGTTTTAATTTATAAATACAAGTTTTTAATGTAAGATTTTTGGTACTTTAAACACCTCCACGACCCCCGTACTATTCAACCCATCCATCGGCACAATGTTTTGAGTGCGTTACATTGAGTTCTACCACAAAACATGATTTTTCACCCCCAAAAAAGTCGTTTCCCAGCTATAATTTTTGCGTAAAGTTACTGTGAAGATTGGATGATGGTTTGATGTACAGAATGCTTGATTGACGGCTTCGTGATGAGGTCTTTTACACCCTGTATATCAATTTATTTGGGGTCGGCGCAGAATGGATTCTTCCGTACTTCTCTATTTCTCGTCAACTCAGCAGTCGCCTCCTTTCTAGCAATATCACCCTTCACTCAGTATTTCTGTTAACAGAAAAGTATGTAATCCCTCATTGTATAAAATTCATAAAATGGGCAGGAAATATATGATCTACTTTATAATATGCACTTTTACTAGGAAATCTGTACATTTCCTAAATAGCGATCGGAAATCTATTAAATTCTTGATGTTCCTAAGTAGTTACAGCGGGAATAGCGGTGTGAAGAGCGACTATACATACAGTCAAAGGACTATTTTTTTATGTTACCTTATTACACTACACACCACAACAACATAAACAAGGCATTGTGGCAAGGAAAACTTCGGATGCAAGAGCTAGCGAAGCGAGGCGGGACTTGGGGCACCCCGACTCCGGACAGTGTTAGGTCACTTTAAACCCTGCAGATAGAAATAGGAGCTCTGCGTACGTCGACTACGCCTCATTGCTACATTTTGATATTTAACTTGACGTTGATTTTGAGGAGATCGTGTTTAAATAATAACAGCCGCTTAGGTCGATCGACCGTGAATGGGTGACCACCCATTACATACCGAGTTTCCTCCGCGCCTCGAAAAATACGTTAAGCCGTTGGACCCGGCTGTCAATTGTAGATCTTTGATAGTCGTTACAGGTAGTATTGAAGATTTAATAATATCATTACACAGTTAAACGATCTTAATGCGTGGATGTGGATATTTTAAATGTTAAACACTGTAGCTATTATGGAGCAAATAAATTAAACTATTAGGTTAATTCTCAGCAAACATTTATATTAAAACAAAACCTTTAAACAAAATGAATATTAATAATATATCACTGATTAGTTTAACAAAATAAATAATAATAATCTGTTTAAAATAATTGAGCTCAAGATCTGTTCTGTCTGTTCTGTCGCACGGTCCACAAGCAAAGAGGCTAGAGGTGTTACTAATATATTCATAATAGGTACAGGTATTATAATACAAGCCACTTATATTCATATTAGGATACGCGAATGTAAAGTAATAGGTTACCAGGTATTAGTCAAATATTAGGGACGCGTAATAGCGAGGCTATAATCTGTGTGTGCGACTCACCTCGCTCGCTAGTCTATTACCTACTATTTGCCAACCGCCGCCGCCGTCATCTCACTCACTCGCTCGCCAACGAGTGAGCGAGATGACAAGACTCGCCTAAACCGACTCTAGGCGGGCGAGTGAGCGAGATGAATATTGTATTGTATGAATAGTATCTGGCCGCTTGCTTGTCGAATTATGCACGTAATGTGTGTATTGTAATTGATACACGTCGGGCTTCGTATGAAAGCTGCATGAGTTGGGAACAAAGTAAGTAAGCAATGAAAACCGTTTTTCAAATTTGGTCACTTGTTTCTGTCGCACTGTGTATTCGCTAATCTAACTAATACGAATATTAGCGGTGACCGAAGCTCACAGCGACTCCATATTATATTCAGATAGCACCGTGCACGCAGTGTTGCAGTGATTGATAATATTTACGTAATACGTATTAAGTTAGTAGCTATTTTGTATTTATTTTTAGTGGAGGTTTTGGTTTGGTGGTGGTTTTTCATTTTCATCATCATTCATCATTTTCATTATTATCATTGGTAATAGGCATATTTCATATTCAGATAATAAAAGCAGGTATCAATATTAGATTGAGTAGCTAATAATGAATCTGTTCACTAATATTTGACTAATACCCAGTAATAGGTATGGTATCATAATATGTGTTAACTAATATATTCAATAATATGATTACCTAAAAATGACCCTAATATAACATCTCTAAAAGAGGCCCGGGTTCACCGAGCGAACCGCCCGCCAGCCCGTCTCCTCCCCACCACGCGCCACGTGCCGTCGTGGTGGTGCGATGCCGACGTCACGGCTAGCTAGGCGGCGCCCGCAGTTCATGTGTGTCAGAATGGCTGGTTGCCTGTGGCTTTGTTCTATGAGAGTTGATTAGAAAATTGCTACATAATTGCTTATATTTGCTACATTTAATAAATAATTGCTACATACTATAATATATTTAGAAATAACATTTTTTTTTGTACAGCCATCCTGACGTTTGGTTGGCTGGTCGCCTCCTAGTTTAAAGCCAAGCATGCAGAGTTTCCCGAAATGTATTGCGTCAATAATTGCTACATATTTGCTTCATATAGCTAATTTAGTTGTATCTTCAAACATATGTTAAATAAAGGATGCAGCAATTATTTTAATTATCCCAAGGAAATGCATGCTTGGCTTTAAACTAGGAGGCGACCAGCCAACCAAACGTCAGGATGGCTGTACAAAAAAAATATGTTATTTCTAAATATATATAGTATGTAGCAATTATTTATTAAATGTAGCAAATTTATGCAATTATGTAGCAATTTTCTAATGAACTCTCATAGACCAAAGCCACAGGCAACCAGCCATTCTGACACACATCGCAGTTCCGTCCGTCCAAAACAGATGGCGCTCGCTCCACGAAGTTGCCAACAGTAGTCAGTGACCCGAAAGTCTGACAACTAGTCTCACCGTTAAGGAGTAACGTATTACCCAGTACTGGCTGGGTTGTGGAGGTCAGATAGGCAGTAATATACTGGTATTCAGCTACTCCCGGTTAGACTGGAAGCAAACACCAAAATAGCTGGGAAAAGGCTGGGCAGATGATGGTGTTGATTTTTTTCGTGTTTTATTTATTTTATTCACGGTGAGCATTCGGTTTTATACATTTCCTAATATCATATCAGAATTGCATACAATTCCTAAGAAATGCATACATTTCCCAGAAAATGTGTGTGATAAAGAATCTTTGAAACATAATTTTACACATTTCCTAAGTTAGGCTTGTTATTATAATACATTTCCGGTAACATTTCCACCGTTTCTTTAGTCTCTCCCACTCTTATAATACAAGGTGTAAACGGACCCTTTACGAAGCCGTCAACCAATCTTTTTTTTTGTATATTAAACTAAGAAACTCTACGCAAAAATTATTGCTGGGAAACGATTTTTTTTTTGGGTTTACAAATCACGGTAATGGAAGGACTCAATGAAACGCACTCAAATCATTGTGCTGATGGGTGCGGACACAGGGCTGAAGGAGGCATTCAATGTAAAGTTTTATCATTGAAAACTTATTTTATTCTTAACATGACAAAAAGTTGTAACTTTGACCTCGCATAAATGTCGCAATGAAGGAGAAAACAAGTGCCTGTCGGGTTACGGGTAGGTTAAGGGTCTTTTTACACCCATTATAGCCCACCCATTATAGGAGGAGCTCGTGGCTAAATAATAACAGCCGCTCGGGTCGATCGTTAGGTTAAGCCGTGCTTGCCTAGGTTGGTCTGTGGATGGGTGACCACCCATTACATACCGAGTTTCCTCCGTGCCTCGGAAAGCACGTTAAGCAGTTGGTCCCGGCTGTCATTTGTAGATCTTTGACAGTCGTTAGGTAGTCAGAGGCCCAAAAAGTCTGACAACCAGTCTTACCAAAGGGTATCGTATTACCCGGTACTAACTGGGTTGTGGAGGTCAGATAGGCAGTCGCTCCATGTAAAATACTGGTATTCAGCTGCATCCGGTAAAACTGGATGCCGACCCCAATATAGTTGGGAAAAGGCTAGGCAGATGATATAGCCATCCTCCATTTCACCTACCATCCATTAATAGTCAAAAGTTTCCTCTCGCCATTCCCCTTGCCCTGTACTCGCGTGCGCAGACGCTGCAGCTGCGGCTGGAGCTGGAGTTCCCAGTGGTACGCGCGGCGCCGGCGCGGCTGGACCTGCGCGTGGTGGCCGACGGCGACACCCGCAAGTGCTACTTCAGCGTGTCGCACTCCAGCCGTGAGTCTCACTCCGCCACTACTACAGCGTTCATCATACACTCATAGTTCCCAGTGGTACGCGCGGCGCCGGCGCGGCTGGACATGTGCGTGGTGGCCGACGGCGACACCCGCAAGTGCTACTTCAGCGTGTCGCACTCCAGCCGTGAGTCTCACTCCGCCACTACTACAGCGTTCATCATACACTCATAGTTCCCAGTGGTACGCGCGGCGCCGGCGCGGCTGGACCTGCGCGTGGTGGCCGACGGCGACACCCGCAAGTGCTACTTCAGCGTGTCGCACTCCAGCCGTGAGTCTCACTCCGCCACTACTACAGCGTTCATCATACACTCATAGTTCCCAGTGGTACGCGCGGCGCCGGCGCGGCTGGACCTGCGCGTGGTGGCCGACGGCGACACCCGCAAGTGCTACTTCAGCGTGTCGCACTCCAGCCGTGAGTCTCACTCCGCCACTACTACAGCGTTCATCATACACTCATAGTTCCCAGTGGTACGCGCGGCGCGCGCCGGCGCGGCTGGACCTGCGCGTGGTGGCCGACGGCGACACGCGCAAGTGCTACTTCAGCGTGTCGCACTCCAGCCGTGAGTCTCACTCCGCCACTACTACAGCGTTCATCATACTCTCATAGTTCCTAGTGGTACACGCGGTACCGGCGTAATTTAAAAAAAATGCATTTTGTGTGAGTGTTATATGAGAACCACGATGACAATTTTTTATCTGAAATTAATTTATTCGTCGACAGCTTCTGATTTGATTCTGACAATTTAATAAAACTGATTTAATTATAAACAGTTTTTGCTCGTTGGCATGACAGCAAAAAAGTGTGAGTAGAGCAACGAGGTAGAAATTTCAAACGAATGAATAAATCTGATTGCGTCGCAGGTACTGAGACTCTGGATCTAGCAACACAATGGATCGGCGGCAAAGAGTTCAAGATCTGGCCGCCTTTCTTACGGATAGCTCCCGGAAAGAGCGCCAACGTGTACCTGCAGTACACTGCCGTGTAAGATCTTATTCTACTGTATCGTTGGTAATAAATAATAGACTAGGTAATGTAAAATTTGTGTCTGGAATGCCTGGAGTCTAGAGGGTGTGATGTAATGACTGGAGGATGCGACTACATATACAACAAAGTTCCCTATTTGGTGCAGACATGCTCGCTAAAGTAGCTGGTGTTGGGCGGCAGGTGGCAGGCGGCGCCGGTGGAGGGGTGCGCGTGCGTGCAGCTGTGCGGCGCGCCCCGGAGCGCCGGCGCCTGGTGCCGCACCGCCGTGCCCGTGCGCGCCGCGCCTGCGCGCGACCACAAGTTCCACATGACGTGCCACGACCACACCGACGACGCGAACCTGCTGCCGCCGCTCGGCTGACCGCGCCTACCCGAACAGGCCGGGCCTCCTCGTTTGGGGACCGCGCCGATACGAACTCAATTACTAGTTTGTTGTCAATTTACTTATTTAAGTCGGGTCTAGGTCGCGTTGTTCGTTTGTTGTAAACTTATAAATGGATAATAAATAGTTGTTCATAATAAACTCGAAGGATTTAAGTCTTTTTACAAGCCTTTATTAATTAAGTTGCAATGTTTGCTTGTTTGTTTAATGAGGTAGTTTTTAAAACAATTATTAGTAGGTCCGCGTATTCCACATTTGTCCATTGCCTGTAATAGGATGTCATGGTCTAAAGTGTCAAACGCCTTTATATAGTCTATGAATAGTGCTATAACTTGCTTGCCAGAGTCTAAGCAGTCGTTACTTTAAGCTGTTCTGGATAATAACCGTTAGATAAGTACATATTAACGAATGCAGCTGGAACAGGACTTACCTAATATAGTTATTTACAGATACTGGTCACTACTCTAGAAAATTAATGAACAATTATTGAAATTTGCTGCTTTGGAAGCTTAACTGACTGACTGACATTATTAATTTCAAACGTATTATGTTGAACGGGAGAAAGTGGCGTAAACGTCGGCGACGACGGCAGTGACGTCGGTGGCGGCGGAGCTTGCAGCGGAGGCGGCGCGGCGGCGGTGCGCGGTGGCTGGACGTTTTTACGTGAGGTAGAAGGGCGCGGTTTCACACCATTATTTATATTTAAGGTTGAACTGCGCAACATATTTTCCATACAAATTTCGGGGGGCTATTACTCCACTGTTTGACATGGTACATCGAAAGTTAAACATGATATCGTTTTGTCTCATTATTAATTGTGTCTGTGCTGAAACAGAATAGTAAAATAAAAAGCCATTCAAAAGTTACGAGCTACCAAAGATTCATTTTTATTGCCAATTTTAACGTAACTTTGGGCGTAAATTAGTAATAAAAGAAGTGTCAAATTTCCAAAACAAAGTCGGTACCGACACAGCACAATTATCGAAGAATTCAATAAATTTTATTTGATAATGATTTATGCAGTGGTTTTTTCATAAAATTCGATTTCCCAAAAGCCTTTTCATATTTTTTTACGCGCGCCTTTTACTATGAATTTTCGTGCATCTCACTGAATAATGTTTCCCCTGGTGCGGTGCGGGAGGGGGACACGCGATATTGACATGTCCTTCGTTTGATAGAAGAACAAGACCTATATTTCTGTCCTTTTCATTTCATGCATGACGTCAGTGACGTGTCATTTGTTTTTCGCTGAAGTTGAAGGGCCTGTGCATTTTTATTGCACTCCTATAATGTGTGCGTTTCGATGGCGCGACCACGGCATTTTTTTTTGAACTATGGCAAGATTTTGTAAAAAAAAAAAAAAAAAAATTAAATTCATTAATTAATTAAATTAATTAATTTCAATTTTAAATTTCACATTCAGAACATTTTGAAGGTGATAAGCGATACCGTACGTATGCTCCTGAAATATAAACCTAGGATTTTTTATATTTTTTTTACAAATTCATTCTGTTATTTACCTACATTTCAGATCTCTGCAACGCTTAGTTTTTAAGATTTCCGTGGCCGCGCGGTTCTCCGCGTTTCGATGGCGTGGCCACGTTCAAACCCTTATAACTTTTTAACCATAACTTTGACAAATTTAAGGTTTTGGGAAATTTGAACCACGTACATACATATTTTTACAAAATCATGGCATAGTTATTTTAAAAAAAAAAACGCCGTGGTCGCGCCATCGAAACGCACACCTTATAATATGGTGTAGCGACCTACTTATTTAGAAACTTTATATCCCATCGTCTGTCAAGCCCACACATACAACCTTCATACACAAAACTTTGTATATAAAACCTTCACGATATAATTTTTACTTTTCTTCTGATCTGTCACTTCTCTGTCTTGTTTTGACTAAATTTATATAGAATTATGAACATTTTTAATTTAATTTAGATAGTGTTCAACCACCACTAAATTGGTGACTCCGACGTGATACGCCCTGAAAAGGAAATCCTAAACTTTATCAGGCCAAGGAAATCCACAGTACCACGATGACAATATAAAGCAGCGTCTGCCGACCAACGTCCAGACTCTGCTGGCTTCACAGCCATTTATTTCTCTCGAGGGATTAGCAGACCTGGCGAACAATAACAAACAATATAGTTATACAATACAATATTATTGTAGCCACTAATCTCGCGAATTGTGTAGTGACGATGACGTTATAAGTTGATAGTAAAATTTTCAAAGAAAAAGTTCATTTTATTCTTTTTAGCACATTTAAATAAAAGGTCAGACGAAAGTATTATATAACTTCGTTTTTGTTCGGAACGGTTCGGAACACTGAGTGTGTGCGTACGAACTAGACGCGCGTGAAGACTAGCGTCTAACTGCTCATCACTGATACTATCTCTGTCGGGCATGATGCCAGGTGAGACAGCGTGCTTTTTGGCCACACCCACCAATGAGTTCGAGCCCGTGTGATGAGTCACCTTAAGTATACACTTTGATATCTTGTCGCCTATTTCAATTTTATTGTGCACCGAGTCTTCAATTTAATCCTCTGCAACATTATTAAAGCGCTATCATCCGTGGCCTTTCAGTGTAATGATATCGGCTCCGCAATTAGCTAGTAATTTTGCAGAGGTCCTTCTATAGTTGTGACCAGTAAAACTAGCCGGATTTTCCAATTTCAAGAACGTGCAGGCTGTT
Source organism: Xestia xanthographa (assembly GCA_905147715.2). NCBI lineage: Eukaryota > Metazoa > Arthropoda > Insecta > Lepidoptera > Noctuidae > Xestia > Xestia xanthographa. The sequence continues at coordinate 31,329,622 of LR990649.1, forward strand.
TTTTTCTTACACTACCGATTTTGTTAACGCCAACGACTTGCCGCATGCATTCACCGTTTTGGTACTGCTGAAAGAATCTTTTAAATGCTCTGTTACTTTTTGCGTTTGTAATTCTTAGAGCTTGATACTTCTTGACAATTGCGTAAAACTCACCATGTATGGTGAATGTACGGGGGATTTTGGTTTTTGTGTCGGGTATCTTGACAAGCAATAAGTTTCCATGGTTTTCAGTATCGCTCACATTTATATCGGTTAATTCTTGACGTCTACACGCCCCAGATATACCAAAAAATAATATTGCCTGTAGTAAAATACAAATAATATAAGTAAGTAATTAGCTTTATTTAGCATAATTTGCGGCCAGCGGTGGTCCAGTGGTGGCGGTAATTTATTTCATCACCACTGCTCTCAAAACGGTGAAGAAAAACATCGTGGGGAACGTCCTAGAACCAAAAATTCGAAGACATGTGACATCTACCAATCCGCACTGGGCCCGCGTGGTGGATTATAGCCCATTCCCTCTCATAGAGAGGAGGCCTGTGTCCCAGCAGTCATTAATAGGCTGATGATGATGATGAACATAATTTTATTGGGTCTTAGCTTGATGTAGTTCTGTACAGGTAAATGGCCAAAACAATTAAATATCAATAATAGGTAGGTACCTACTAAATTAAACATTGCTTATTAAACTATTATAGCAAATAATTAAGTGCCTACAAAAAGGTTTAAAGTAAAGAAAAGTTTTAATAACGTACCTTAGTTATAATTTTTTTTTTATCTCGCGCGTCATTAAGGAATTTTCTACGTTAGCTGCAGTGAATACTTTTGATTTCTTGCTTGTATAGGCACGTGACTGTCGTTTCAAAAATACATGTAGTTTTATGTATTTTGTTAAATCTGTCATTAATGGTTTTAAGAGTGGTTTTTAACATTGAATAATTATATTGACCACATTGAGGACGGCATAAACTTCACACGTAGGTAATTCATTGAAATAATAATGCAGTCTAAACATTTTCAGAGAATGATTGAGCATTTCTTCAAGTCTTCCATGCTTTAAAATTATTTTTAACATTTTTCTACAAATAACAGTGTTTTTCAGGTACCATTTTAATGTATAAGCAATCACATATGTGAAGATTTCATGGTCTTAATTTAAAAATAATAAATTCATCTCCAGATCTCCATCTGAAAAATTGTATGTCGTCATATAAAATTTTCGCACAAATACGTTTTTCCCATCACAATAATCGCAGAAAATTGTCAAAAGTAGGGTCAGAATAGGTGTAATTTAGGGTAAATTTACAGCATATTTTATCTTAAAAAGTTATAATAAATTGCGGTATATATAATATAACTATGTAGCTAATTTTTTTGTATCAAAATCAACATATTTTCTAAATATTAGCTAAAATAAAAACATTTGTCAATTTCTCCATACATTTTGCACTCGCGGTTCATCATTCCGCGCTCAGAAGCGCTGCTGGAAGGACGGGTGTATCGCTCTCTTGAAAAAAATAAATACGATAAATTTACTAGAAAATATTGTAGTGTGCATTCTGTGCATGCGTGTGTGAGTACCGTCGCCGTCGTATAACGTAATCGGATGGATTTGATACTTTTGCGAACTGAACTATGAAAGTAAGCGCGAGGTTCATACTTTTATTATTACGTAGCATGTGATTTAGAAATTATGTTTGGTAAGATCGGGATTTGGATAGGTAAGCAGTTGTTGACAAGGTTGCAAAATGGATGAGTGGGGTTAAGCAGCTCTAAGTAAGATCGGGATTTGGATGGGTAAGGTCAAGCTGTCGGCGGTGAGGTTTGGAAGTGGATGGGTGGGAGGAGAGTTATGATATTAACCGGTTTGTGTGTATTTATGATGAATATGGATACAAAACTGAAATTCAAGATGGCGCTGATACAAATTTGACAACTTTTTGTCATGGGTGTCATTTTTGTGGTTTTTGAGGTTACAGGTATCGGATGTATGATCATAACCAAAATCCAAGATGGCGCCGACGAAAATTCAGTCACTTTTCGTCATGGATGTCTATTTCAGCAACACCCAAAAATTCCGAAATATTTCATTCTGAATTTCGATATTCTGATTATCAAAAGTCCGAATTTTATAATACCGAAGAATTATAATGTCTATTATTTAAAATACCGGAATTCATAATTCTGAAAGTCGTAAATAGAACCGTTTTCCCCCCGAAAAGAAGAAAACGAATATTTAGGTTTCAGCCGTAGCTCGACCCACTGTGAGATTACCCCCTTGAACTTGGCGCGTTTGCAGTGTGTAACTACCCTCTATTTCCCTCACATTTACGGTATGGTGGATGCCGAGGTATCATCGCCGGCTAGCTTGGCATATCAGTACTCTCACAAGCCGGCAAGAACGGCAAATAGTGGGTCGAGCTACGGCTGAAACCTAAATATTCGTTTTCTTCCCTTCGGGGGGAAAACGGTTCTATTTAGGTGTTCGAGCCTACGCTCGACCCACTGTGAGATGTGTTTATAATCTGCCGGCGCTGGCTAGACGTACTGTGATAAGGTAGGGAAGTATTGTAAATAAAACGGAAGTAAGATAAGAGTTGAACTTTAATAGAAATAACAAAAAATAAAACCGACTTCAAAAAAAACAACAAACAAAAAAAACACAAAAAGAAAAGGACAAAAAAATACACTAAAAGAAAAACAAAAAAAAAAAAACAAAACTACAAAAAAGTGAAAAATAACTTTAGCTTCAGAAGCCGGTGAGAAAAACACCAAATCAATCAAAGGTCAAGCTTCAGAAGTCGGTGACCTTGTTTAATTGATTTAGTGTTTTTGTCACCGACTTCTGAAACTTGATCTTTGATTGATTTGGTGTTTTTCTCACCGGCTTCTGAAGCTAAAGTTATTTTTTACTTTTTTGTAGTTTTGTTTTAGTGTTTTTTTTTTTTGTTTTTCTTTTAGTGTATTTTTTTGTCCTTTTCTTTTTGTGTTTTTTTTGTTTGTTGTTTTTTTTGAAGTCGGTTTTATTTTTGGCAAAAAAGTTTTATTTTATTTTTCCATTTTTAGTTGTAATATCCTATACTTACAAATATTTGCTATGCATTCATTGTACATGGTTAACAATACATGTCATGGTAATAGGCTTATCCCCAATAAATGGAACATAACATGCCATAACTGTCGAAATCTGGGTGTACTGTACACATTTATGTACCCCTCAGAGCAAACAGGTGTAATGTTACGTCATGATGTTGTTTAAACAATGAACATCCAACCGATTGGAGCTATCATAACAGATTTGCCGTCTTTTTTTGAAGAGTTCCATTGTATATCTCCGAAGATCAGCATCAGATCTTCACCAAATTAAAATGGGACCACTTCAGGAGTATACTCTTTCAAGTAAAAAAAGAATTTTGAAAATCGGTCCACAAATGGGAGAGAAATCAGGTAAATTGTACACATCTGAGTACCCCCTCAGAGCATACAGGCGTGATGTTACGTCATGATATTGTATAAACAATGAACATCCAACCGATTGGAGCTATCACAACAGATTTGCCGTCCCTTTTTGAAGATTTCTGTTGTATATCTCCGAAGATCAGTATCAGATCTTCACCAAATTAAAATGGGACCACTTCAGGAGTATACTTTTTCAAATAAAAAAATAATTTTGAGAATCGGTCCACAAATGGGACAGAAATCAGGTAAATTGTACACTTCTGCGTACCCCCTCAGAGCATACAGGCGTGATGTTCCGTCATGATATTGTATAAACAATGAACATCCAACCGATTGGAGCTATCACAACAGATTTGCCGTCTCTTTTTGAAGAGTTCCATTGTATATCTCCGAAGGTCAGCATCAGATCTTCACCAAATTAAAATGGGACCACCTCAGGAGTGTACTCTATCAAATGAAAAAAGAATTTTGAAAATCGGTCCACAAATGGGAGAGAAATCAGGTAACATACATAAAAAAAAAAAAAAAAAATACATACACACGAACATATAACCTCCGCCTTTTTTGAAGTCGGTTAAAAAATAAAAATGTCTTCCATTATTAAATCAGTTTAGCTTATATTGGAGAAAATGATTGACTTAAACTATCAAAATTCCCTTTTGATTGACTTGGGATTTCTTTAAAGTAATGTGTTAAGAAGGTATCCTTTGATTTCCAATTCCCTCGTTTGATTACTTCATCCAGATTAAGGATTCTATTGATCCAATTGTCTGAGTTGACTGCTACCCTACAGCTTCCTAAAGACCCGTTGATTTGTGCATCTTTGAATAGAGTTCGAATCCAACCAGCAATAACGCTTCTGTAGGCTTCCTTTACTTTACCCCTAGTAGATATGAATAGGCTAGTCAGGTTACCACGTCTTATTTTGCTGATAGTGATCAGTTTATTAACCCAATATACTATATTTAATCTTTCAGCGCCTTTGTTATATAGCTGCCAGCCAGATTGTCTGTATTAAAAGGAGTCGGTTTTCAAGCCGAATCATGGCCACATTACAATGTAACTTTTATGAGACTCGAACAGTTCTGGTCCTATATCCAGAAGGTCATGAATTCTTCTTCCTCATGATAAAAGAAGCAACGCAGCCAAGTGCCGCGATATTTGAAAAATACTATTATTGTCTATCTCATATGTCTTCAAGAAATCAACTAAGTGTGAGACGTTCCACGTTTTTTGTTTTGGCGGTGGTGGTCGTGAAATGTAGACTGCTTTCATCGTCTGTTGGACTAGAGGGTGGCTGCTAAGTCCATCGCTTATCTCCGGATTTGCGAACGTGGTAACTACGGATTTGTGGACAGCGATGGTTTTAGATTCGGAATCTTGAATGCTTGGTCCAGAGCCCGCTTCTTGACCTCGGTTTTCCAAAAGGTTCGCACCCATTGTGGTGTCACCAGGTAGTAGGTTCCCGAGCACTTCTTCAGATGCTGTAGAATGCGTGGTATAAGACATGGAGTAGGAAAAATCCACCCTATCTTGAAATTCCATGCATCTACAAATAAGCAGTTTGGGTCTCTGGCATCCTCGCTCACATAGTTGTCCATGATCGCTGAACGGGCACTTGCAAAGAGATGCACTGTCGGAGTACCCCACTTCCGGAATACTGAGCGAAGGATTGACTTGCTCAGCGTCCACTCCGGCATTGTTTTCGCTCTGGACAGGCTGTCGGACATTGTATTGTATCGTCCGGAGAGATAACGGGCTACCAAGTCTATCCGATGACGTCCGGCCAACTGTAGGATTTCTTCGGTTATTTCCAATAGCTTTGGGGACTTGGTTCCCCCTTCCTTGGTGATATAAGCGACCACTGACCGGTTGTCCGACTGAATCATAACGGCTTGATTTTTCAATCGGACTCCAGTTTTCCGGAGCGCCTCCAAGACCGCCCAGAGTTCTTTCCGGTTGCTGTGCCAACATTTCTGAGAATTGTCCCAGCAGCCCTTTAGTTTTCGATTGTTGATTGTTGCCCCCTACCGTTCCGGGCAGCGTCGGTGGTGATGAAGGCTGTGGCGGACTTTTGATGAATTGGTGATAATTTTCTGATGTAGCGGAGCCACCATTGAAGTTTCTGAGCAACTATTGTTGAGAGAAGGAATTTTGTGTCTTGTCTGCTCTTGGAAGGCGGGTGGCTTCTATTTGAATGCGGCGACAAAGTAGCCTCCCGAGTGGGATGAAAAACGTTGCGAAGTTTAGGTGCCCTAGTAGACCTTTGGCTGTCCACCAAGACCACGTTTGATTTAGTAGGGTTCCTGGATTAAATTGTATTAATTTTAAAATTTTGGGGTTTGGTAGGCGTTTTATATTTGCTTTTGTATTCCACAGAATTCCTAGGTATTTGACGTTTTGACAGGGTATGAGAACTGATTTGAAGCAGAGTGGAATTTTATGGTGGTTTAATAGGCAAAATTTAGGCGGATTCAGATATTCATTTGAATTTCAGAATGAAAGTGGTGTAATATGTAAATCCCGACGCAGTAGAGACTCACAAATTGCTCCCAAAAGAGTAGTGGTCATAAACTAAATAGTACTTTGTGCACGACAGCAGCGTGAACCCGGGCGGCGCAGTCATACCTGTTCAATCATAGGAACATTTGCATCGTACAAAGTACCAAAAATCTCTCGCCGTAATGTAAATCAAATAATGTACCGCGCGGAGGTCATTCCATGTTTGAAAATCTTAACACCGCGATTCAGAAATGTGACGTCAATGCACAACGCTATCTAGTATCGAGTAGCGATATTAAAACACTAGGATAGTTAGTTATAAGATTTGTTATGCCTATTTTCTATTATGTACCTATGCTGCCAGCTTCGACGCGAGTTTGCCCTTTTTATGTGTGCGGTCCGCTGGCAAGCACATTTAAATATTAATAAAGGATTACGTAACGGCAGGCCTGTGTCACTCTGCCTGTAGGTATTAAAAACATACCTACAGGCGGCGGCCACTGCGGAAGGGCCAATCTAGTAGGCTGCCCCAAGCGAAAGAAGACACGCGCGAGCGCTATTTGTTCGACCACGTTCAACTTTCTCGATAATTGTAGTCTTGCAATCAAAAAGCAAAAAGATACTGTGCAGTATTTAATTGTTTAAATACGGATCGTGATCGAAATTTAACTTTTTTTTGGTTGCCTAAAGACGCTGACAAGTAAAATCTACTTTGATTGGATTACATTATGTTCCTATTTGAAATGAAATTAATTTAAACTACAAACCCTTTCTCCCCTTGTTGAACAAAGTACTATTCCAATACCCTAAAAGTATTTAAAAAGTACAATAAAAAGACATTTTAGTCGTTTCATTCGAGTTGCATTTCATTTAATTTTGTCGTATTCATTTACGAACTTAGACTAAGAGCCCAATGCAAAATATTTACGGTAATACTATATATAGGTGATACCTATGGAATTCTTTTCAACTTAAAGGAAGTTTGCGAATCCACACTAGATGGCGTAAGTAGTTTCTCGAAGTAAGCAACCCTAGTCCGCGGCTCTTTCAATATGTATAACCACGTATAACTTATTATGAAACTTAGTCCAGTGAATTAAGGCGCATATTCCCTCAAAAAAAAAATTGGTAGGTATATAAATGAACACGTGGTCGACTGGAACGCGAACTAAATTAAATCATATTGTTTATCAGATTAAGTACATATTTCTTTGAAAACAATTGCGAAGTAAAGCTTCTGTAACGCTAGTTACTAGTTATTATTCTGTGGTAACGGGGACTCAGAATAGCCAATAGGAAGCGTTGCACGCGGGTGTGAGAAAGCGCGCGATGCACGAACCTTCTAGAAGCATTTTATTATAAAAGACGCCGCACTAGACGGTAGATTAATCAGTATTTTACGAAACGTCAAGAAGATCACTATGCCCGTTTGGCTCCTCTGTAATAGGGTATTTTGAGTCTCAGTCTGCTAAAAATTTAAGTCAGTGTTTTATTCAGTGCATACCCTTTAACAAAACCCTTTCTTGGAGTCCCCAGTGAGCTGCTACAAATAAAAGGTGATAATACAGTCCACTCGCTGCACATATTTGTTAAACGCGTATTGTCCTTATAGACACAAAAACATCTATTTGAGACAAAACGAACCACACGGTCCTAGTGAAATTGTTAGCCTGTGTTTTTTACGCAAAGTTACCTAGAAATAAGATCCATTCCAAGCTCACTTGGAGTTCATATCAAACAAAAGAACTGTTTTGCGATGTTGTTTGTTTGCAAAAAAGTATTATTTTTACCTTACGGATTTTTACATCGTGCATTTAAGCTCTATTATTTCAAAGACTATACTAAATCTATTACGTTCAATCTATTAGATTAGGCATCGTACAAAATGAAAAGCCTGCCTGAGTGCATTTTCAATGTACCCTAAGGTCGTGTAGAGCACGAAATCTGTGATTTTTTCACACCTAAAACGGTTACAACATCAAATTCAGTGTTTTAATTGCAATAGGTTATTTTACTCTTTATGAGAAAAAATCTAATAATATATTATTGAGATAGCTTAGGCAAAAAGAAGTCGGAAAACGTTAGTTTTAGTTCATAAAAAGCAAAATAAATTTAAAAATTCAATTCAAAGGTTTCAGCGTTTTTTAATCTGTTTCACAACACCATTATAATAGTCGCCACGTTATTACGTCATACGGATATGTAAACTTAGAAGTGTCAACTGTCAACTTCAAATATCACTGCATTTGTTTACACAGCCAACTGACGTCATGACCACAGAGCAATATGGCGTCCACTGCGTCCAGCGTTTTCGTCAAATTACGCGCAAAATTTGAAAATGCAAAATTTAAATGCATTTTTAAGGCACTTAACGATTGAATAAAATTTTTGTGAATTTTTTTGTGGTTCATTATCACTATAGAATTTAATTGAGACACATTTCAAAAATGGGTGTAATACCCTATTCTCTATTAATATTCTAGTTCACTAGTTAGCCATATCTCTTATTTCCATACATTAATAATGCCAAATTTAATAAAATCAATAAAATAGGTAAATATTTGACAGCTATTTGCGACGTTGCCAACTTTTTGGATTAAGCGAAATCGAAGTCTTGGATATAGGAATTCTGTATACATTCAAAATGTTTTTGTGCAATGAGCAAATTGCAACGAATTACTATTATAACTTTATTATGATAAATACTTCTTATTTTAAATTGGTTATTAAACCTACTTGACCGTTATTCGAAACCTAATAAAACATGAGAGTAGCATTCTTGACTTCGTGCTAGTACTAGCCGTGCGGAAACAGCCCCACCACTATCTGCGTCTCGCTCTAATGTCTCTCCCACCACTCCCACCACCACCTAAGGCAGCTCGCGTGTCCATCGCGAGTTGGGTGTCATTGGCGTTTTGATTTCCGACCAAATAGGTCGCTAGTAAAAAGTGCTTGTCCTACAAGTCACTTTGTTATCACTATTGTGTCGTGTGGTTTTAATATTATTGTGCAACAGTGCAGTGTTTAATAATTAACAAAGGTAAATTATTCGCTATCTTGGTAAGTAGGTACCATTGCCTTTACTGCATACTTACATACACTGTTACTGACTTCCAATTTTTGGTCCGTAAAAAACTTTGTTTTTAACGGTAACAGTTTGATTTCATTGTTATTTAAATTGGATTTCTAATTACGTAAGTATACTTACGAAATATTTTTGTATTTGGAAAATAGTTTGATTATAATTTACCTACCTACTAATGAAAAAATTTTTAAACGGTGATACCGTTCGTTATACTTATTTAAATTAGATATTTTATTTTTTCAAATGTAGGTTTCTTGAACCTATCATGTGTTTTATTTCCTAATGGTGATATTGTTAGGTATTCGAAGCGTAGGTATCGCAAAATGGTACTACCTACGGTGTAAATCTTTTCTTTGTTCTTTTTCTTTTGAACGTTATAAACTTTGACGTATTTTGATATTGCGTTTTTATTCAACAGTGTAGTGAATCTAAATTGTGATTTCGAATACGAACATGGATAAGGCAGGCCCATCCGCTGCAACGAGGGAGGAAGGTGCGGTTGAGAAGAATCGTAATGGTGCCGATGCCGTAAGGAAACGTAAACGATCTTCAAGTACAGAGTCGAGCTCGAGCAGTAGTTCATCAACAAGCTCAAGCTCCTCGTCAAGCAGTCATACGAACCGTAATAACAGACGTCGTAGGAAGTACAAATCCAAAAGGAAACGTGACTCAAGTAAGTTAAACAAATTATTAACCGAAGTGTCTAACCTAAAATACGAGCTGTCCCGGCCACAAACCAGCACTCCAAGAGAATTTTATCAAGAAGAATGTAGTTCTTATGTAGATCCTAATATTAGCGGTGACTTATTTGAAGGGGAGGCCAATGAGCCCTCCTTACCTCCATCATCCGCTGTTGATGGAGCATGCTACGATAATACGTTTAGTCTAAACATTAGTACAAAATTGAAGGAACCATCGGTTCCTCATGCTTCATCAGCATTTTTGGATCAATTAACAACCTTGCAACACTTTGGGCTTTCCGATTGGAACAGTGTGCGCTACGCGGACGTACAAAAGCTGTATGTTCATGATTCAGGTTTTACTAACCTCGAACTTAATGAAGAAATAAAGCGTTATGATACTTCAAAGTTTACAGCACAGATGGAAAAAGCTTTTTCAGGTATAACTTATGCTTTATTAAAGCAAAGGGATATAATGCAAAATGAAATGCGTAGCTTTTTAACATGGGCACAGCAAGCTGAGCAGCTAAGCCATGCCAATATTGTTGAGAAAATAACCGAAATCTTCACTAAAGGTGAGTATCCAAAAATAACAAGTGACATATTTCAACTAGTTTGTGGACACAGGGCTGAGCTTGTACAATACAGAAGAGAGGCCATTATAGCTTCGGTGAAAGACCCGTATCATAAAAGTGCATTACGGAAAATTCCACCGACATGTTCCCACTTATTTGACAGCGACAAGTTTACATCTGTCCTGGAAAAAGCAGGAGGCGTGAAAAGCGTATTTTGGCCCAAAAACAAGGATCGCACAAACTCTGCACCGCAGAACGATCCGGGGCCATCGGAGCGACCAAGTACGTCGTACGGTCCTCCGTCAAAAATATCCCAGGCCCCAAAACGGGACAACAAACCTGCTTTTAAAAGGAACAACCGTGACCAAAATCATCAATCCTTTCGAGGCAAAGGTGGAAGAAGAGGAAGACATAACGAGGGTAATAAAGGCCGCAGAGCAAACTCTCCCTCATCCCGCCGGGATAGGAGAGAACAAAATAAACGCAAATATTGACTCGAGAATACCTTTTCGTGCCGGTCAACTTCAATGTTACCACAGCCGTTGGGAAGCGCTCGGGGCACCGCCCTACATTCAAAAAATTATAAAAGGCTACCGTATTCCTTTCAAGCGGAAACCACCGCTCAGTCAACATTTTCGTCACCGTCTAACTGCACACTCGCCAGAGATGTCAAACATAATTTCGGAAATGTTATCACAAGGTGTAATACGAGAGACCAAGCGATCCCCGAGTTTCATATCAACAATGTTTCTTCGCTCAAAAAGCGACGGCACGATGAGGCCTATTTTCAACCTGAAAAACCTAAACGAGTATGTTCACACCGACAAATTCCGGCTTATAAATATCCACAAAGTGCCCGACTTCCTTCAGGAAAGCGACTGGATGGCCAAAATAGATTTGCATCAAGCGTATTTTCATCTACGGATTGCACGAACACACCAGCGATACTTACGTCTAATGTACAACGAAAAACTGTACGAGATGACTTGCTTGCCGTTCGGTCTAAGTTCTGCTCCCAAAGCCTTTGCCACTCTAACAAACTGGGTAGCTCAGACGCTACGGGAACAAGGCATCCGCACTCTAGTATACCTAGACGATTTCCTTCTAGTCCATCAGAACCGTTCGGTTCTACAGTCACATGTTGCAACCACAATAAACTTGCTCGAACACCTGGGATGGATAATAAACAGGAAAAAGTCAGTTCTAATCCCACAAAAGTCTCTGGAGTTCTTAGGCATCGTATGGGACACATGGGAAAATATCAAATATCTCCCAGAAAGAACAGCATCCAAACTGAAAGACTACGTTTCGAACTCCCTGCTATCTCGTTCGGTGGAACTGAAACAACTTCAGATACTTATAGGAGTACTGAACTTCGCCAGCTTTGTCGTGACAAGAGGAAGATTAAACTATCGAAGCCTTCAAATGCATGCAAATGCTCTTCTGAAGACACCTGCCTGCACAAAAACACAGCTAAGCCCAAAAGCAAAAAGCGAACTCCTGTGGTGGCTAGCGAATTACAGAGTCCCTTCAACCATTCACTGTCCTCTACCATCACACTATCTGACAACCGATGCGAGCGACATCGGCTGGGGGGCCCTGCTAGACAACACGAGCTTACAAGGCACATGGTCAGCGACGGAACAGGAGTTGCATTGCAACCAAAAAGAACTCATTGCCATAATAAACGTCTTACGAGATGTCGTTACCTGAGCTCTTCGACAACAATGACGCTCGAAGTTTGGAGATGTGGGGGTGGGAGCCAACATTGAAGGATTGGTCAGAGGAACAAAGGTCTCTTTTATCATCCAGCTGGCGTAAGTCTACTCTTAACACTTATAGACCAGCTTGGAAAAGATGGATGAAGTGGGCTGAAAATAATGAGGTGAACACACTACGACCGACTGGTTCTCAATTTGCACGATTCCTAGCTGATCTGCATCAAATAGAGGGGCTTTCCCTGAGCACGATTCTCGTTCATAAATCGGCGGTCTCCACTTTTTGTGACCCTGATAATCAAACAAAAATAAGTTCGCACACCCTCGTACGACAAGTTCTAAAATCGATCTCTTTGGCTCATCCTAAACCACCCAAGCCACCGATTTGGGATATAAATACGCTCATTTCATATTTAAGTCAGACAAATCCTGAAACTGTTAACTTCTACGAAGCTTCCAGTCAAACTGCCTCAATCCTACTTCTCTGCTCTGGGCGACGTGTTCACGATCTTACACTCCTTCGGATTTCACCAGAACGCTACATTCAATCCGAAGATAATATAATTCTCTGGCCGGCTTTTGGATCAAAGACAGACACAGCTAACCGGAGACAATCAGGCTGGAAACTTCTACAAAATAAAGAAAATAAAAGTTTAGACCCGGTCCATTGGGTCAAACATCTGATCCATCTGTCACGCCCAAGAAGGGAAGTAATATCGTCAGACAACTTGTTTCTGAGCACTTTTGGAGACCCCAAACCAGCGACCCGCTCTATAATTGCTGGTTGGATGAAGAAAACGTTAAAGGACGCCGGCATACAGGGCACACCGGGCAGCTTCCGATCAGCAGTGGCCTCAAAGAATTGGATGGAACAGTTCCATCTAGACGACATACTCTTAAGAGGTAATTGGAAATCGGCCAATACTTTTAAGAAATTCTATTGCCGTGAAATTCGAGCAGATACATCAAAGACTGATTTGATTACTACTCTCTTTGAGCCTGTCGAATAGAGTAATTATTAACTAATTATAGCTTATTTGTAAGTTTCGAGATGCTCTCCCAACTCTCCCATTTATCCTTATACATACAAAATGTATATTAAATCAGTAAAACGATTTTTGTATTTATTGTTGTGTTGTGATTATTAAATAAAAACACAATTGTGATTTTTCAATATTCTGTTATTTCATTGCAAATATAATACACATTTACTCTAGATCACATTGGCGACACCACCACCAGGCGATAACAAACACGTCTCTCATGTTTTATTAGGTTTCGAATAACGGTCAAGTAGGTTTAATAGAGACATTTTACCTAAAATAAAATGTGTATTAAACCATACTTACCTTATTCGAAACCTAATAACTTAAATACCTGCCTGGTGGTATAAAAACATGAGCAAATTCAATGACACCCAACTCGCGATGGACACGCGAGCTGCCTTAGGTGGTGGTGGGAGTGGTGGGAGAGACATTAGAGCGAGACGCAGATAGTGGTGGGGCTGTTTCCGCACGGCTAGTACTAGCACGAAGTCAAGAATGCTACTCTCATGTTTTATTAGGTTTCGAATAAGGTAAGTATGGTTTAATACACATTTTATTTTAGGTAAAATGTCTCTATTAATCTGATTTTTATCAGATAACTATGTTAAAACTAGCTGTTGCCCGCGGCTTCGCCCGCGTGAAGTTCGGTAACTGTCCCACTGGATCATACTAAAGGGATAATTGGTTCCTCCATGTTAATCCAGGTTATAAACTATCTATGTACCATATTTCGTAATCATCACAATTATTATTAACACAATCACCATCACTATCACAACCGCCATCATTATCACAATCACCATCACTATCACAATCACAATCACCATCACAATCCCCATCACCATCACTATCACAGTCACCATCATTATCACCAATTATCACCATTAACACAACCACCATAATTACCACAATCACCATCACAATCACCATAACAATCACAATCACTATCACTATCACAATCACAATCACAATCATCATCACAATCCCCATCACTATCGCTATCACAATCACTATCACAATCACCATCACCATCACAATCACCATCAAAATAACTATCACAATCACCATAACAATCACAATCACCATCACTATCACAATCACAATCACCATCACAATCCCCATCACTATCGCTATCACAATCACTATCACAATCACCATCACAATCACCATCAAAATAACTATCACAATCACCATCATCGTTATCACAATAATTATCATCGTAATCAGTCATTATCACCATCACAATCACCATCACAATCACCATCACAATCACCATCACAATCACCATCACAATCACCATCACAATCACCATCACAATCACCATCACAATCACCATCACAATCACCATCACAATCACCATCACAATCACCATCACAATCACCATCACAATCACCATCACAATCACCATAACAATCACCATCACAATCACCATCACAATCACCATCACAATCACCATCACAATCACCATCACAATCACCATCACAATCACCATCACAATCACCATCATAATCACCATCACAATCACAATCACCATCACAATCACCATCACAATCACCATCACAATCACCATCACAATCACCATCATAATCACCATCACAATCACCATCACAAACACCATCACAATCACCATCACAATTACCATCACAATCACCATCACCATCACAATCACCATCACAATCACCATCACAATCACCATCTCATCACAATCACCATCACAATCACCATCGCTATCACCATCACAATCACCATCACAATCACCACCACTCTCAGAATAACTATCACATTCATCATCACCATCACAATTACCATCAAAATCAGTATCACAATCACAATCGTGTAATCGTGTAATCACAATCTATATCATCTTAATCACAATCATCATCATCACAATCTCCGTCCTCGTTATCACAACCATCGCTATCACCATCACAATCACCGACACTATCACTATCACCGTCACTGTCACAATCACCATTACAATCACTATCACAATCACCATCATCGTTATCACGCTTATTATCATTGTAATCACAATCATTATCATCGTTATCACAATCATCATTATCACAATCATCATCATCGTAATCACAATCATTATCATCGTAATCAAAATCATCATAATCACAATCATCGTCATCATTATCACAATCATCATCATCGTAATCACAATCATTATCATCTGGATCTCAAAATAAATGCCATTTTCGTAATCAGCACCCCTGATAATCTCGGTATCGACACCCATATTGATTTTTAGTCATTTCAACCCCATCGCACCCCAACAGGGAATGGTAGTATTTCAGGTCTGCCACATTAAATCTTAAAATCGTTGTTTTTGTAATACACCCGACTCAATTCACCATAAAAACAATACCTATGTTGAATTTCAGGCTTTGTTACCCCATTTCCCCCTTTAGGGGTTGAATTCTGAAAAAAAACTGAAACACAAACGTTAACTCATTTATCGATAGGAGTACTCCTGTTAAGTTTCGAATAAAGTAGTCTAACTCATCTTATTTCCCCACGTAATCTTTGGACTCCCGTTCCAACCCCTAAGGGGGTGAATTTTGAAAAATCCTTTCTTAATGCACCCTTAAACTTCATAAAGAACCTTTGTGCCAAATTTGGAATCTCTAGACTCAGTGGTTTGGGCTGTGCATTGATTTTTATACTTTGCCACCCCATTTCCCCCTATTAGGGGTTGAATTCTGAAAAAACCTGAAACCCGTTTCTACTCATTTATCAACAGGAGCACTCCTGTGAAGTTTCGAATAAAATAGTCTAACTAACCTTGTTTTACCCATACAAACTTTGGATTCCCGTTTAACCCCTTTAGGGGTTGAATTTTGAAAAATCCTTTCTTAGTGCACCCTTAGACCACATAAGGAACCTACTTGCCAAATTTGGAATCTCTAGACTCAGCGGTTTGGGCTGTGCATTGATTTTTATACTTTGCCACCCCATTTCCCCCTCTTAGGGGTTGAATTCTGAAAAAACCTGAAACTCGTTTCTACTCATTTATCAATAGGAGCACTCCTGTGAAGTTTCGAATAAAATAGTCTAACTAATCTTGTTTCCCCATACAAACTTTGGAGCCCCGTTTAACCCCTTTAGGGGATGAATTTTGAAAAATCCTTTCTTAGTGCACCCTTAGACCACATAAGGAACCTACTTGCCAAATTTGGAATCTGTAGACCCAGCGGTTTGGGCTGTGCGTTGATAGATGAGTCAGTCAGTCAGTCAGTCAGTCAGTCAGTCAGTCAGTCAATCAGTCAGTCAGTCAGTCAGTTTCTTCTTTTATATATTTAGATAAAGGATAACGGAGCCGAAAGACACTTGTTCTCCCAGTCATTGAAAACATTTTTGTTAAAGAACATGCTTACCATTACATGGGAACCTTGTAATTGTTACGGAAATATTGGGGGTCAAAGTTCCAACTTTTTTAGGGTTCCGTACAATAATGAAAAAAAAAACGGAACCGTAGAATCACTCGCACGTCTGTCAGTCTGTCCGTCCGTCTGTCACAATCAAATTGCTCCGAATCTACTGGACCAAATCAGGTGAATTTTGGCAGGATGGTGTAATCCTATGACCCAAACACAGACGTTCAAAGTAATTTTTATTTATTTTTTATTTTGGGTCCTTTTCGGGGGACAAAAAAAAAGTTTTGCAAACCATATCTGTGTCATAAAATATATCGAATGAATGGGTTCGTTAAAGAGGATCTCAAATATATTTTTGTTATTAATAAAAAAAAAATAGTTTTGATTTTATTCGTGAAAGAAGACGAAAATTGACCCCCCCTGATCTCTGAAACTACTGAATTTAAATTTCTGAAATTTTGAAAAAAATACAAAATATATTAAGTAGTTATTGCTTGTAAATTACAGGAAAATTAAAATCAAGAATTCTATCAATTGAAAATAAAGTGATAAACTCAATAAAATAAGTTCACTCACGGGTATGGCGGGGTCGAATGAGCGAGCAAAGCGAACCTATTGTAAAACACACCACAATTGAATAAAAACATTTGACTTTGGCATAGTACGGAACCCTCCGAGTTCAACTCGCATTTGGCCGGTTTTTTAAGTACCTACATGTAAGAACTTTACATAAATTTTTGATGAATGGAGAGGGAAAGGAAGACCAAGGAAACAATGGATGGATTCTGTGAGGAATGACTATGAAAGAAAATGGAATTTTATTCATGTTAGTAATTGCAAGCAATCATTTGTTTTGCATCCTCAGTCTAAACAGTTGTTTGTGATAAGCAGGGATGTTACTTCAATCTTTGAAAGCAAGTTTACAAGCATGGCACAACAATTTTGGTAAGTCGTTTTGAAGAAACCACTTTTAAGTAGCGTATTGGACAAATTGAGTTAGTTGTCTTTGAGTTTAACGATCGACCTCATTCTAAAGAACGTTAACACAGTTTTAGTAGCTCGTGAATTTTAATTAATTTCTAGTGTAGTTGTTTTATTTTCACAAACGCGAATTTACCTTTGTATTAAGTAACTGCAAAAGCATAAAAGGACATACGTTCCTGAATTTCAAATACTATATAATTCAGATTATTGTGTACAGTTTTATTCTGCAGAGATAATCTGTATTGGACAGGAACATGTTTTTCCTAAGTGTTTGGTTCATATTTTCATCCTGCTTAGGGGAAGGTAAGTGCTGCATTTTCCTTCTCTGTCCCACTGCTGGGACACCTCCAATCTGTGAGTCGGTCACAAAGACAAGTGCTTTGTTACGTATTTTCATCAGGCAACCCATCTTCTATAGATCTATACAAATAGATTAATTAAAATGTCTGTTTGTAATTAAAAAAAAATAACCCTTTTTTGCAAAAAATAAAACCGACTTCAAAAAACACAAAAAGTGAAAAATAACTTTAGCTTCAGAAGTCGGTGACTCTTGTTTGATTGATATTTTTTTGTCACCGACTTCTGAAGCTAAAGTTATTTTTCACTTTTTTGTGTTTTTTGAAGTCGGTTTTATTTTTTGTAAAAAAGTTTTTTATTTTTCAATTTTTAGTTGTTCCCAAACAAATATTTGCCATGAATTTATTTGACATTGTTAACAATACATGTCATGGTAATAGGCGTGAGCAGCGGTGGCCCAGTCGTGGCGGCCCCGACTTACGGACAGCAAGTCGTGGGTTCGAACCCAGGCAGGCGTATTACTTTGTGTAATTTATTTCATCACCACTGTTCTCAAAACGGTGAAGGAAAACATCGTGAGGAAACCGGTATATCCTAGAACCAAAAAATTCGATGACATGTGACATCTACCAATTCGCACTGGGCCCGCGTGGTGGATTATAGCCCATTCCCTCTCATAGAGAGGAGGCCTGTGTCCCAGCAGTGGGAACATTAATAGGCTGATGATGACGATGATGACCTTTTTTTCAAGTTCCTCAGTTTTCTGTCACGGAATATTAATATTTTTATTATAAAAATATTGCTTCCCAGATTTTGTTAACATTTTCAAAGGTTTTCATTTTAATATTTTTTTCTAAAATGAGAGTAGCCTAAGCCTTAGCCGTAGCCTTATAATGTCAGCTATCTGTCAGTAAAAAACGTCCCGTCAAAATTAGATTTACATTTACATTACATAGCTGCAACGGTAATCAAATATAATGTTCATGAGTTTGAAACTCATTTCAATTTTTTTCAATCAAACTAAACAACACAACCTGTGAATACAACTGTCATTTTTGACAGTGCTCACGATGATATTTATTTGGGGCATGGTCAGTGTAATCGCAAGATGGCGCATGTCATGACGTCATCTATGACGATTCAAGGGACATCGATATCGCGCTCACGGTAATTCGGAACGGGATTATAGACGCTCAAATCTATTACAGCATAATTCGGAACGCACCCTTAAGTAGACGTCAACAAATACGTGAAGGTCGATCTTAGTCGGGATCATCAGTCTCATGCTGCGCGAGCAGGCTCCTTCCACTTTTAGTTTCAATTTAACGATTTTGACTTTGTCTTGGTTTTCAGTAACATCTCGGTCCTGCGGTGTCGACAATTCTCCCGTGTCGTATATTTATGAAGGTAACGCCAGAATAGAGGACTATCCATGGCTTGGAGTCCTATACTATCCCTCCAGTAAGTTTTTATACATCATCATTATTCACAGCCCGACTTCATCCCCCACTGTTAGGAATGGGTCTCTCTTTATTGTTTGTGCCAATAATCACATTTTTATCCTGCGTATATGCTTACCGCATACCACACCGTCCGGGGCAATATAAACTAGTCATTACATGCCAAGCTAAGAGCAAACTGAATTGAATGCTCCTGGTTTAATAATCTTTATAACTGAGTAAATGTTGTGCAATTAGTGGATATGTCTGTTGAACATATTCAAGCAACATTATGTAGGTAATAGGTGGTAATGGCTACATTGCATGCTGTAATGTACTGTCAATTGCTATGAATTTTAGTAGTTATGTGGGCCTTGTACCCACTAAAAACCACCATCTTTACCAACTTCCTGCTTTTTTTATTCTTAGAGAGGCCCCGAGTATTGCGTTGAATGACGTTCGCAACCCCTCAGCGATGGCCTTTCCTTCCTCCTCCTTAATTATGTCCAATCACCCCACTTACATGAGCTAGTGCAATGCGGACGGTAGTTTCTTCGGTCTGCTGCAGACTAGCTCTTGTTAAGGAAGCATCAATGTGGCATGGCGCTACCTGCGCCCGCCCGTCCTCTTGCGGCGGGATCTTCCTGGCGAACCTTCTTGGTGAGGCGGGTGAGGTGACCCGTTCCGCTACTTCCTTTTGCGCTACTGCCTCCCAGCTACCACACTGCTGACCATACATCAGACCAAGTCCGCCAACGACAAGTCTCCTCCAACTATTGCCGCGAGAACACGGCAACGCTGAACCCAAGGACATTGCTCGATGGTATGCTGGGCCGTGTCCTCACTGCAATTACACTGGTGGCACACATGGGACGCTTTCCATCTCGCCACCTTCCACAAATACCTGCCGAAGTAGCCTTGCCCTGACAGAACCTGTGTCAAGTGGTACTACAGCGCCCTGTGCTGCTTCTGCTCTTACTTCTCCAGGATTGACGGTGGCGACTGTCTAAGTCGCCACCGTCTCGTCCATTGAGCCATAATGACTTCCTGCGCTTATCTGCGCCAATACTCACACTCTTTTTTTATTTATTTTTAACTGTCAAAAATATCAACGCATACTGAACCGTCCGGTGAGATGGCTTGGTTATGTGAAGCTTGCACCCACTAAAACACCGCCGTGAGCCTACTGTCGCCTTGGCGGATGAGCTGCGAGAACTGCTACGCAAGACGTTCGCGACTCGGGCACCAAACTCCTTTGGCGATGTCCAGGTTCACCTGAGACATCGCCACAACTCATGAGGGCCATAAAATGTGACGGTGATAGACCGATCCACCCACTGACATCTCTTAATGTGGCATCAGGTCGATATGGCGCCTCTTCCGCCACCCTGTCTTCCTGCGACGAATCGCGTCAGTGAGGGAGTCCTCCTCCCTGACGCGCTCTGCCAGCTCCTTCTATAAGATGACGACCTCACAGAAGGATGCTACTGCCTCCCATCTGCCCCCCTGCTGTCGACCATGGCCTTGGCCACGGCTGGCATGTAGATTGCGTCTGCCCCGATTACAGCTGTGAGAGCACGGCGCTGCACCATCCAAGTTGGACAATGCTCGAGGGCGTAAAGGGCCGTGTCTTAGCTGCAGCCGCACTTGTGACACACGGATAGCCCACATGGTCCAGGGACCTACACAGTGGGCGTCTCAAGTCTCACCCCCCATAGCCTCAGAGTATGGGATCGGGCCTCCCTGCGCCACTTCGTGACCCCTTTAGGGCGCCTGCGTGTCTGCGTCATGCCGATAGATTTCGGCGAGCACCTGCGCCTCCAAATCCCACGGGGGTGCGCGATGCGATATCCGCGTATGACGCTGATAGCCATGACTTTCTGCGGCCTCCTCAGTAGACCCTTGTTTTAGGCAGACAAAGACTCCGCCCACTCCGAAGCCTCATAGAGTGCCATCGAGCGAACCAACCCCGTGTACAGTTGTCGGCAAACCACGTTCGAACCGCTCAGGTTCGGCAACAGCCGGCTGTGGATGCACGCCGCAAATTAAACTCTGCCCGGGGAGAGCACACTGCTTAAGAATCATTAACCTAACCTAACCTATGATCCACAAGAGCGGAGCCAAGCTCAACCCCTGTGGAACACCGCACGTGACCCTGGCCCTGGCCCTGCGCACGACTTGGCCGTCGCGTCTCTCGTAGCTGACAAACCGCCCCTGCAGGTAATCTGCTACCAATTGTCTTAGGTAGACCGGTATCTGATGATATCAGAGCGCCTGCCTGATGCAGCTGAATAGCAGGGTGCCAATGCCATGCCCGGAAGCCAAACTGGGCGTCCGATAAGTTCGGACCGACCGCTTCCAAGTGCTGGACGATGCGGGTAGCGAGAATTTTCTCTAGCATCTTCCCCGCCTTTTCCAGCAACACAATGGGTCTGTAGGCCGATGGCGACTTCAGTGGCCACCCCGCTTTCTGCAGCTGCACCAGTCACCCTTCCAGCCCCTTCAGGCCTGGTAGGCCTTAGGAAATCGTCTCGACGCACGCTAACCTCTTACCAGCGCCGACCGCACTCTGTCAACGCGCGAAATGCGGCAAACGCGCTATTCGCGAAATATTTGCACGTAATTTGACACTTTATATAAAAACACTTGTCGATCGCAAACTACAAGAGTTATAGCTAGTAAAGATAATTATGTTAAACAAAATTTCGGTATTTTGAACGTTGTGGTTACTAAAGTTAATAGCAAACATTTTATGGATAATGATTTTCGGACAAAATTTTTGAAGTAAGGGAGTACCAGTTTACAATCTTTGGAGTGTACTTTTCTCCCAAAAGGAGCTTCTCTGAATTCAAGGATTTTTTGGACAGACTCAGTTCAATGGATGGCACCAAACCATATTCTGATCATGAGTCGATATGAAGGCTGACCGCTTTCGCGACACCATGGAGACTGTGTGTGATGCAGCTATGCCTCGCTCCCGAAGACAGCCTCCAAAGCGGGCAGTCTACCGGTGGTCCTAGATAGCAAACCTCCGCGTGGCCTGTGTCCGGAAGACCCACTTGCAGGTCCGCCTGTTACGCCGACGCAATAAAGAGCTGGAGACCCATAGTCCTAACTGGGTGAGTCATACCGCCATGCTTGGGAGGCTCTGTAGTTGGCAATCTGTCGAAGGAAGAAGCAGTTGAGAGCTGAGGCACTGGAGGATCTAAACCGTGATCCCTCGGGGCGTCCGTACAAAACTATTCCATCATAATATCGAATACTATAATAATGGGATCTCCTAATTTCACATGACATAAAGTCATATGTCCTAATTATTGTATTATATAACGTGTATTATTCCGAATGTTCATTTATACATTATTGTTGGTCTTAAAACATTTGCCAAATGTTGCTATGGCACCATTTTTATATCTCTTATACTATAGCTGGTCTGTTGCGGTTCTGCATCAAAAAACATAAATGGGAATTTTGGCCAGTAGAGTCAAATTTTCAATGATATACCATCGTCATCGAAAATCACTCCTAAACTGTTTCCGCCTTTACCACGTGGAGGTACTCCCAGCTTATGTTATTTTATAATTATACATTGAAATTAGTGATAGCTCTGATTTCCACATCAGATGTTTCTGATCTTTATAAGTCAACAGGAAATGCCCATCAGACCGAACAACTTTTGCTAAGACGTCATTCCTATACCTATGTAGCTGGGCTCTTGAGTTCCACAACAGGTGTAGTTATAAATAAGTATATAAATTCTCGTTAACAAGTTAGTTTTTTATACATTATTTTGTATCCTATCGAGAATGCCTTGTGGCATTAAGTCCGCCTATGTACCACTATTGTGCATGAAGTTTAAATAAATAAGAGGTTGTGTCATGGGATGCATACCAAGCAAGCTATCTAATACGCCATAGAAATTACTTATTGAATAGTGACAGATTGTAAAAGAAATGAGACATTTTTTTTTGTTTCGAATTCATACAATTCCCACGAGTATGCGGGAAATAGAAGGTCTATCCGGTCAGTGCCCCCTGTACAATAAGATAAGCCTAGAATAACCGCCAGGGGGTTGGCCAGTATCCTGGCGGAGGTCGCACTAATGACTGATTGTTCCATAGGAACTCCCGTCAGCCATACAACCCCTCACGGTGCGCTGCCGCTTGAGATTCGGGATAACCTTTAAAACAGCTTTGTACCTCGCGGTCCGGGTGGTGAAGCCAGGACCCTCGGTCCCGTTGAGAACCACGAGAACATAACCACAACACTCTTCCTGGAATTATGAGATCGGCGGGGGGAGGGAAGGAAAAAAATTGTTCCCGCTGCCTGCTCGGTGGCAGGGTGAATCCGCACTGAGTTCGTCGCTGCTATTTCAGTGTGCTCCCTGCTGTTCAGAGTGACACGCAAAACTGCACCCTTTGATCCAGATTGAACCCCTTCCCATATCAGAATATTCGCCATTGACAATAACATTCCCCAAAGAATAAGAATCTTTTTCCATTCCGTGGGGAAGGATATTGCCTGCGCCCAAGGTGCACCAGCCTAGCAGCTGCTGTTCCCTTCAGACATATCGAGAGGGACCGGCAGCCATCAGGCACACGAGGAGGAATTCTGACCCAGCACTCCCACACTCATAAGCCATCCAGGTTCTATTTATACAAAGTCTATGTCAATAACTTTAAATAATAGAACTGTGTCTGTGCTTCTAGTGAAATGACTGGCAAAATAATTGGCATTCTTTTGAATTTAGATGTACATAAGTTTACAACTGCAGTAGTGCTCGTGACCAGACAGATAGTTCTTGCAGCGGCTACTGAAATAGACAAGCTACCTAAAGAAGACTTCAGGTTAATATAACTAAAACTAATTTTAAATTATGTAGAACCTATGGATGGGTGGAGTCTTACAGCCAGTCTTACCAAGAGGTTTCGTTTTACCCAATATCTGGGTTGTGGAGGTCAGATCAGCAGTTGTTCCATGTAAAATACTGGTATTCAGCTGTTTCCATTTACGTGAACGCATACTGGAAGGCAGGCAGACTGATGATTTTGTTGAAAAAACGCAGAAATCTGCTGGATAGGAAAGCTCAAGACCGGTCAATGTGGCACCGCTTGAGGGATGACTTGCGACAGAAATGGTGTAGAACAGAACACAACTTCATAAATAAAATTAGAAATTGATTTACGATGACAACATAATTATGTGTCCGGAGTGAATTTCTTAAGGCCAATCCCATCCGCTATGCTAACCTAGCCTAACCCTATTCTTTCAGGCACAAAGCGCGTGTCATCATTGGCTACAACTGCAGTGGTCCCCGAGTAGGCGTCCGTGACTATGCTTACCATCCTGACTACTTCAAAGACACGTACAGTACACTAGCTATCATCCTGCTGGAAATCGACCACGTGACCATAGGTGAGAAAGCCAACTAAGGAAATAATAACTAGGCAAAATAACGAAATATGCCTTGGTTTTATTAGCGTGTTTATGTCCAGCCGTGGATGTAAACCAAATAAACAACGTTGGGTGGGCAGGAATTCTGTCCGAAGAATATAGGTTGGAATGTGGGATAAGGCAGGGGGGATTACGTCCCCTCGCCTATTCCATTTGTATATAAACCAGCTAATTGTTAAGCTAAGCAATACCGGCATCGGCTGTCATCTTGATGAAGTTATGTAACAAAATCAGCTATCGGACGATATTTATGGTCCTGCTTAGCCCATCAATCAGTGCATTAAGTCGTTTGTTGTAGGAGAAGATACTTAAAATGTGCCGTGCATCATTAGTATGCCCTTGAAACCAGCCTCAAAATTTAAATACCTGGGCCACTCGGTCGCCCGAGGACCTACGTGATGACTTACATGTCTATTCGAAGTAATATGCTTGCCCCGGGGTGTGCATAGTGTACTTTGCAGCGCTTCGGGTGTGTTTACCGATGCGAGGATAAATGATTTCTTTGCCATTACTCGAAAGCGATGCACTTCTCTCCGGCACAGAATAGGTGTCAGCTCCCACAGCACGTTGAGGGCATTGAGTGACTGGTGGGACTGCCCGATGCTTAGCCGATGGGTGAGACTGCACAAACAGGTCGGCTCTAAGTAGCTATATGGGCATCTAGTTAATGTTATTTCTATTATTTATATTAATGTCCATAAGTATTTGTGATTTAATTGTTGATTATTTATAATGTGCTACTAATAAGTAATATTTCATATCAACACTAACACTATGGACTTCAAGGTCTGCAAACAGAATATTATTATTTTCTTAGTTCTTTTTTACTCATATAAATTTCATTTTAAAATATTCCACTGTAAAACAATCTAACAAAACATTTAAAAATATAAAAATCAATTGCCCACGAGCATCGGGAACAATGGTCCGAGCTGCCGGTGGTCTAGAGAACTCTAGAGAGAGGAACCGCCTCACTATGCGTGCCATCATGCCGTGTCCAGGAGTACTGCTTTCTGAATCAAGCACTTGACCCAGCCGCGCAATGAGAGATTATTATGATTTCAGAGTTGCGACCCATTTGTCCACCTCCAACATATTTCGAGGACCATGATTTCTATGCAATGGTATTGTCTGACAGTAAGTATAATATTTTGCTTGAGTAACTATTAATAGAATATATATAAACCGGCAGGAAAAGCACATGCACATGATAACAACCACTTTTAATTACATAATACTTCAATTGTAAGCTAACGAGTTAAATCGTTCCCCACGCGCGTATCTTTTGAGTGGGCGGAAGTCACCCCCACTCAGTGCAGTTTATTCATTACATATTAAGTTCATACTCACAAACAATACTAAAGTACTTCACAATTAATTATTTGAATAATTAAAACAATACCTGAATTCACAAATGCAAAGGCGTCATTATTTATGTTAAAGCTAATTAGTCGCATCATTACTTTTTTACAACAATATTATCTTGCTTAAGGTATAGGTAGGTATGGTAGGATAATGATAATGATGATGATTGAACACCACACCCAGCAAGGAGCAAGCCTGACCTGGACAAGCCGCATACACAAGGGGGCACTATTTTGTAAGGAAATACATGCTCTGGGATGAGAGAGGAAGCGACCAACCGCAGCCAGTCGGGCACAATCAGCTGACTATACAGCCTAGAGCCAATATAGGAAAAGTGGTATAGACAGGTACAATTCATAGGAATGAGCATTGGTGTTTTGACCTTCGTTTGATTGGTCTCTTCTATCATTGGAGAATCATGTTCGTTTCTGGTGGTTGCGATTCCATTCGATTTTGACACGGCTTATATTTAAAAATGTTGTTGTTCGCGTATGTTTCATCGTCTGTAGTATTTGTTTCACTGTCAGTTTCGCTAAGGTGATATATTTCCTGGGTTATCTAAATCCATTCTTCTTTGCTTTTATTAGAATATTCCATGTCTTGTACGAGTGACTCGTTTCATGTATACATATATTTGGTCTTCCAACTTTTAACCGTTTCGCCTTGTATCTAATAGCTGCGTGTAGTATGAGGCTCTAGTCGTCGGAGCAAGTGCCTGTAGTAGCATAACCGTGGCATTTAATTATTTTGGTACCTAATTGCTTCTCCCATAATAATTTCGCGTGTTGTTTTTGTTCGGGGGGTTTCGCGTACTCTTTATAATATCTTTAAGAATGAGTCTTTCGTATCTTCTGAGTTTCGATCGGTTTGCCTTTGTGAGTGCCACTGCCTTAAGACCGTAAGTCAGTGCAGGTTCTATGACCATTTTATAGATAAGACGCGCTATTTTCCTCTCCATTTTTGAGTTTTTAATTAAGGATATTAAGGCCTTAGAGTTACGCATCGCTTGCAGACATCTGGCGTTAACTGTGTTGTTTCTATTAAGCGTCGATGATATATACGTGCCTAGCTACTTAATTTCGTTTACCGGTTGAATACTCGTTCCTCCAATCATAATAAAACTTCGGGTTTCGGTGCTGTGTGGGTCTTTGATTACTAGTTTTGTTTTCGTTTCATTAATGTGGAGTCCAACTGATTCCAGTAACGGTTTGATGGATTAATTCTTGAATTATTTTGGATTTATACTATATATTATACTCAGAATCACGGTTTCAGGTTCGCTTTTTTTTTTAAATGTAGATACATTATTTATTTATTTTTTGTTTATGTGGCAATTTCTTTGGACCAAATTGGCTTAACATACATGAATATGATCGGAACAATTAACTACAAAAGTTTTGATTAAGCCGTCTGAATTGAAAAATTTGAAGGCAATTGAAAAACGAGTGACATCAGATTCCATGATGGATCTAGGAATTTCTTCTCTACATGCATCACGCATCAACATGACGAATTGTCTCCTGCATATTATTGCCTACAGACTGGATGTTAAAGTTTGGTCTTGTATAACCAAAGCTCAAAAGGATTCAAGAGATGCAAGAAAAAAGATCATCCAAAATAGATTTAAGGAAGAAATGAATCTGCTCATCGATATGGTTAAGCAAGGTCACGGAACTACCAATGACGGCAACACTGCAAGAAGATTATTTGAGTTTCCAGAAAAAACTGCTGCCATCACTAGACTAGACGAAGAATTGATCCGCAGATTTGCAATAATTTTACAGGCTATTACATCTGGTGAACATATTAAGGTTGAGAAATTCAAAGAATATACGTACAAGACTGCTGAAAGATATGTGGAATTATATAATTGGTACTATATGTCGTCAACAGTACACAAAGTACTGCTTCATGGATCTGACGTCATCAACCAGAATAAAATTATATCCATCGGAAAGCTTTCTGAAGAGGCATCGGAAGCTCGTAACAAAGATTTCAAGAGGTTCCGAGAGCACCACTCTCGAAAGAAAAGCAGAGTGAATTCCAACGAAGATATTTTAAATTTTCTTCTTCGTTCATCTGATCCACTTATTTCATCAGTAAGGCCCACGATGGATGCAAAAAAAAAGAAAATATTTTTCAAAGAAACTCTGCTAGAGCTACCTGAATCTGATTTTTCTGACTTAAGAGTTTGTAAACGTTTCCCAGATAGAATCTGACTCTGAGTTAGACTCAGATTTCAGTTAGAATGATATTGATGGCTGATGAACCAATTACTTTTGTTGTAACTCTTGTTGTATTTTGTATATTTCAGTGTTTCTAATTTTCATTTCATTTTTGTTTATTTATTTTGAAGATTTTGTATTTTTCTTTGTGATAAATTAATAAATATATTTTGTTTTTATTTGTATGACTGCTTTTTTTAAAATTAAAATTGTTGTTGTTAATTGTTCCCATCATATTCATGCGTGTTAAGCCAAATTGGTCCAAAGAAATTGCCACATAAACAAAAAATAAATAATTAATGTACCTACATTTAAAAAAAAAAAAAAGCGCACTTGAAGCCGTGATACTGAGTATGTCAAAAAATCCAAAATAATTCAAGGATTAATCCCCTAAAAGGGAATTAGGGGCAATTGTGCGATAGCAGAGTTATCTTATTTTTATTGTTGTTTCCATACAAATTTTTAAAGAAAAAATTCTCACACTTCCATTTACGTACCCATTTCATGAAAAATATATTTTTGGGCATGTAATTAGTCTCTTCTAGCATTCCATCTGAAAAAAATGACACTTTAAAAAAAAATATTTGAATGTCTATGAAACGCTGATTTCAGCCCACAGTGCGCCGGGCTCCGCTCTCGATGGTATCTTGAGCGACGTGCTATCAGCAACTTAGGGTGCTCATATGTACACAGTACCCAATCTCTACACTGTAACACTGTACTTGGACATGTAAACGTTTTAACCCTAATCTTACTAATCCAATCTAGGTTCACGATATGCTACTTAAGTTTATGGTTCACAGATCACACTACTCACAAACACACACGATTATAAACCTTTTAAAACGAGTAAAATTAATACTGGGTATGTATAATACTAGCAATACAGCACTACATAAAATCTTTAAGTAATGGCTCACTGAACTAACTCTAGCTGGCTTGGGCTAGGTAGGTATGGTAGGGTAATGTTGAAAAAAATGTGGTTTTTCTATTTCATGTAACTTAAAATTGTTATGTAGGTATGTGGAATAGGGATTTAACATTTTAGTATATGTTTTTTGACCGTTTGGTCTAGTATCATGTAAAAGGAATACACGATTAAATGATTTTTATTCCATACAAAAAAAATGAAAAGTTAGTTATATCTATTTTTTTTTTCAACATCACGGCGTAACGTTAAAGGGTTATTCAATGGAATTTAATTTAAAACATAGAGAAGTATTGTATCAAAGTTTACTCAAAGTAGTTTTAAAAAATCTTTATTTCGTTAAAAAAGGAGTAAATTCGTTTTGGCACATGTCGTTTTATTCCGAGTGCACGCACATTATAGCCTTCTCTCTCCTTTGCGTTTTAAAAGTGATTGCATCACTTTCGCTCGCTTACTAGATCAGTCGCCCGGTGCGAGGTTTCGAGGTAGCGTCTTAAAACCATTTCCGCCAGAACAAAGGATTTTTAATACAAAGAACGCATGAAATCTTTCACTATAAATTGCTTTGTAAAATAAAATAAAAATAACTTGTTACTTTTTAGTTTGTAATTAGTTATAGAAACTGATTTAGTTGTAGTTTCAAATAATAAATTGAGTTATTGACCATTAAAATCGTATTTTGTTTGGCGCCACGCTTCACAAAATTGTGGAATGTTGCCTTAGGCACAAATCTTTAGTGTCAAATGAACAATAATAATTGTTAAAATCCCAATTGTACTAACGTTTTTGCTTATCTTAATTTTAACTATAGATCTACCTAAACACTTTTTGCTGTCTGATAAATTACAATTTGAATTGTTACTCGAAGAATTTTATTAACCACGAACTTTATAAGTACTAATTGCAATTTATATGTATATTTGTTTTTTTTTTTGTGTGCAATAGAGAATAAGAAATAACTAAGGTTCTTAGCAGATAGACACTCTTGCGGAGACATATACATATTGTTATAATCCCTATAATCCACATAGGTAGTCTTTTGAATAAAATTGTGGCAAGGAGGCACGTAGATCGAACAGAAGACAAAGATTTTTATGGAAACCAAAAACAATAAGCTTGCTAGAACACGTGTTATCTTGTTTATTTTTTTAGATTTTAAACGATCCAAGGTGAAGATATACAAAATGAAGTACGTTTCTCCGGAGCATTGCAAGTTTTTTTACAGGCGAACAGGGGTAAGTGTCTTACCCTGCAATTTTGACTTGGGTCTCAAGCTAAGGTAAATTATATTGCGAGTGATGAAAGCGCCAGCACGCAATAGGCATTGCGGTCGTTATAGTTTTTTTGTTTTCTGTATGAAAAAGGCCTTATCATAGGTGGTTAATACAGACTGATTTTGATTAGAAGATGGACTGAACGCTAAAAGGCCGTAAGCTTATTATAGCCAGACTTTCTTGATTGAATGCCTCAAATTTGTCAGGTCTGATAAAATCTATCCACATAGCTAGTTTTCTTTTTGCAGCTCGACGTGGATACCTTGTGGCCATCGCACACGGCTTGTGCCAGGAGCCAGTCAGGAGGCCACTGCGTCTGGCGGAGTGGTGCCATACTTGTGGTCAAAGTGGACAAACGCTGGAGACTGGTTAAGTATCATATTACTATAACTCTGACATGTAGATCATTACGCTTCCGTATTTTTTTAGATGGAAGCCAAGGCACGTTATCATCATCTTCTAACACTTATTTTAAGTAAATTGGTCAGTATATCATTTCCTCCTTTTATTTTCATATACTTTTAGTTTATTGTGTACTTTCTTTAAAAAAAAAACCAGTTCCGCTAGAAATGTTTGCATCCAGCAAGAGTGAATATTGATTTTCAGCTGGGCTTCGGCGTGTATGGCCCAGGTTGTGAGGCGCCTGCCAGATTCCTAGACTACGGGATGTACCACGACTGGGTGCAGCGCAGCGTCGCGAGCATTGGAAGACCTGCCATCACCAATCTGGCCGACAACCATATCGTGTTGCGAAGATGTAAGTTACAGTGATGATTAGTTTTCGACTCAAACGCCTTATCTGTTTATTTACAGCATAACCAATAATCATAGATATCCTATATAATTTTCCCACTGCTGGCACACCAGCTTCCTCTCAATAAGAAAGACTGGGCTTTAATCCACCACATGGGCCCAGTGCAAGCTGGTTGTAGGGCCGGTTTCCTCATGCCGTTTTCTTTCACAAGTTTTATTAAGGAATATATTTTCGCTGCAAATGAGTTAGCCAATAGTTGTAATAGTAATGCAGACTGTGTAGACTTGATGACCTTCAACAGCACTCAATGTTCATTACAAAGGGAATTCCGCCCTGACACTCTCCTACCTGAGGTAACAGGGACCTGAAACGGTTAGGCAGTGTCGCGGACTGTATCCCCATTCAAAATTCACCAGACATTGATCAAGGTTCATCACAGGTAGGACAAACAGATAGTAATTCTCCTCCTTGTTGTAATACACACTGTTGCTGCTCCATTATGTTTTCTGATAGTTTAGGAAAAGGGTTAGGAAAATAAATTAGTAACAATCTGAGTCATTCTTCTCAAAATGATTGTACACCTCAGGCTCCTTACAACCAGATAATTATCATCTATTACGCGGAAGGAATTAGATCTTAATGCTACTGGAACTGTATTTGTTGGTAATAGTTGGAACGTAAAAATGGATGAAATCACTGAAAATGTCACTCAACTGTTGAAACTCAAAAACTCAAAGCATTTATTTCAATTAGACCATTACGACACTTTTGAATGTCAAAAATACAAAAAAAAAAAGCTACTAACAGTCTTAGTCACAAGACATAATAACTTGAGAAAGTACTTTAGTTGCCCATTCCCTAGCGTAGATCTCTATGGAGAAAAACGGGCAAGAAACTCCATGGACACCCTTTTAAATCAAAATAGTGTTACAAATCTTGGATACATCATTCATGTTGAGATTTTACATAGTGTGAGAACGATGTTGAAACACATGCACATTAAGAGCGTCTAGAGTAAAAGATTAAATCAACAATTTAAAAATAAAGTAGGTAATTAAAATGAACCGTGGCAGCTAAGAGATGGCCAGTCCCAACTGACAGCGCCCGTACACGAACATGACGCATCTATCGGCGCCATTCAACTCAACCATATTGAAGCACCCGCCACCACCAGCGAGACATTTGAGTGAGCATGACATTCTCTCAGCCACCAAGGCATATTTAAGTCAATGAAAGATAACTAAATGCAAATGCTTAACAGTACATGGTACTTACACATGTGCTATGCAGTTGTACAGTACTAAGGGATGAAGTCTATACAAAGCAAGGATATTTTTACAATCTTCTGCAGCTACCACAATAATTTGCCCAATTAGTTTTCCCCTATAGTTGTGGAGCAGCACCAGCATTGAGCCAAGCATTTTTATCATTAATGTAATCCCCCAAATTATAATATGCTTGCCTGCATAGTGTGCGTTAAAACGCACAAAATTCAACGCATGTATGCATGTAAGCGTATGTATAACGCATGTATAAATACAAGATTTAAATTTCGTCTCATTCGTTGTAGAATGTGGGGAGGTATTTTATTATAACATTTTAAACAGTACCCCATGAAAGATGAATCTACCTTAGCAAGCCTGAAACCTGGCTGAACTAGTTGGTCCCTATTTCTAGTATCATAGTGGTGTCTGTCACCTCTTTTACTGACTAAATGCAGATTTTTCCTAACGTACATGATATTCTCATAGATGTATTTACAAGGTACTGTCATGATATTAATTTCTTTAAACAGTTCTCGTAGAGAATCACGTCTACGTAATTCATATATGGCTCTGATGGCTCTTTTCTGCAGAATAAATATAGACTTGATGTCTGCAGCCCGTCCCCATAGTAAAATATCGTATGACATATTACTGTGAAAATAACTAAAATAGACTAGCCTCGCCGTATCAACATCAGTAAATTGGCGGATTTTTCTAACAACATGCTGCTGAGCTCAGGCGTCCTGCAAGAGATGTTAAATGAGGACCCCATTGTAGCCTTGAGTCGAGCGTTCCCAATAAAACCGTTTTATCGACAAATTCAAGTTTCTCTTGATTCAATACTACGTCACAGTCACTACTTTTGAAATTTGGTAAAGCAAATCTTATACACTTTGTTTTTTTTTCCATTATTACTAAATGATTAGCGTTAGACCAATTATGAACCTGCAGTAAGTAACTACTTTTGCCGGGTCTGTTTGAACACCTTCCCCTGAAACTATGTGTCCTAAGAAGTTCACTTGTTTTCTGAAAAAACGAGCACTTTTTCGGACTTAACTTGAGATTTGCTGTTTGGATTTTCGACAACACTTGTCTGAGGTTTTTAAGGGGATCTTCAAATGTACGGCCCACGATGATTATGTCGTCTAGATAGACAAGACATACGTCTCCAATCAATCCGGCGAGTACTTGCTCCATCAGCCTTTCAAACGTCGCAGGAGCATTGCATAAACCAAATAGCATAACTTTAAACTGCCACACTCCCTTCCTGTTGAAAATGCAGTTTTCTCCTTGTCCGTGGGGTTTATTTTTACTTGCCTGTAGCCACTTTTCAGGTCAAGTGTGGTAAACTACTTCATACCAGTCAGCGTATCCAGCGTTGCATCAATATTTTCATTTAAAAGAGTGCCCATAGAGTTTCGTGGCCGTTCTTCTCCATAGAGATCTACGCTAGGGAATGGGCAACTACAGTACTTTCTCAAGTTTGTACGGGCAGCAGCTCCGCACACTGAGATGTTGTATGTGGATGGACGAATCACACGGGATGTGTACAGGGAATAAAATCACTGTTTTGTGTCCGTAAATGATTGACAGTTTATTATGTAAAACATTAAAATATATAATACAAAAAGTAGGTGACTTGTGGCGGGCGTAATAGCCTAGTCAGCGAATGTAAATAAATCTGTGAATTTAGCAACTGCTAGTTCAGGTAAAAACTAAAACAATAAATATCATGTGGCGATGCGCGTACATCCTGCCATCTATAAAAGTACAAATAACAAATAAACTGTATTATCATAAAGTATGTAAATAAAGTTATTAGCAGGTTCTACGCTCGCCGCTAACGGGTATTGGCGACGTTTCGCGATCCACCTTGTTGCTGTTAGGAAGATGTCCGGGGGCCTCTTCTAGTGCATTTGTTTGTCCTTTCCCAGGAAGATCTCTTTGAGTATGACTTGGTACCATCTCGATCTCTTCCTGGTACGCCTGCGTTGCTGTTCTGCTTCCTTGAGGTAGACAGAGGCAGCGTGCTTTTATTTGAAAGTATACCCATATGCTGAATATTGTTGCACAGGTTATCATACAGCCGTACAGGATATAGTGATGTTGCGCCGCCTCCACGGAACTAACTATTTGGATGTCTTGCTGTTCTTTAACCAGCTCAATTTTTCTCTTAAGACCCTTTAGTTGTTCTTCATGTGTTTCAATTTTCATGTTTGTTATGTTTGTAATTTGACTGTTGCTTCTTAATAGTTCGTTTAGGTTTATCTCTGGTACGTCGATCTCTTGCTCATTTTCTAAATCCATTGTGCTTTGTATTGTAGTGCGAATGAATTAGATGTTTATCGCCGCGCATTATGCAACCTGTCGCTAAAGTGATTATGCCTGTATTTTGTAGTGTTTGAGACGTAATTCCAGCTGGACAGTAAATGCGCATAGTGCATTCCTCGCAACACGTAAACAGCCAAGCCCCTTTGCTGTGTAGTTTTTAGGGTTCCGTACCCAAAGGGTAAAAACGGAACCCTATTACTAAGACTTCGCTGTCTGTCCGTCTGTCTGTCCGTCTGTCCGTCTGTCCGTCTGTCCGTCTGTCCGTCTGTCCGTCTGTCCGTCTGTCCGTCTGTCTGTCACCAGGCTGTATCTCATGAACCGTGACAGCTAGACAGTTGAAATTTTCACAGATGATGTATTTCTGTTGCCGCTATAACAACAAATACTAAAAACATAATACAATTAATATTTAAGGGGGGCTCCCATACAACAAACGTGATTTTTTTGCCGTTTTGTCTAATGTATAAATAATGGTACGGAACCCTTCGTGCGCGAGTCCGACTCGCACTTGGCCGGTTTTTCCATTCGTTGCTGCAACTTGATATCTCAGTGCGGCAGGTCGATACTTCCCGATTGTTTATTATGTCAGCTTCGCACATTTTTGTGGCTGCTTTTATGCCGTAAATAGGTAAGTCAAGGTTACATAGAAGCAGCTGATTTGTGTTTACTTGTGTGCATGATGATAGATGTTGTTGATCCAGTGATATCATCATGTCCATTTTCAAGTTAACGGCTATGTATTGAGTTGTTGGTATAATGTTAGTCATGGAGGGTCCCTTTATGTTGCGGATTGGGATGACTTCGATTAGTTCATATTGTTCGTCTGCTACTAGCGGGATTTTCACTTCGAAAATAATAAATTCTTCAGTTAGTTTTCCTTGCACACTTGCTAGTTTATACATCTCCCAGATGCACTTGAATTTGTTTGAGCAGGGTAGTCATTTTGGTACTTGTCCCGATATGATGTTCAACTTTTTTTCGAATGCATCGGGTTTCAGCAAATGAGTGTCGACTTTGCCGTGGCGAAGATCTGTAACTAGGTTGATCAACATGTCTTGTATTCTCCGCAAGTTTGCTACCATCATGTTTGCGGCAAGTGCTGTAGCAGTAAGGAATGTTGCTTAGTCTTGTTCGGTTTTCAGTTGTTACAGCGAGTCTCTGAGACTTTTGTTGATGACGATGAACTGTCGGTTCATTACTTGCTCGTTCCTCTTCAGGAGGTTGTATTCCCCTTCGATTATTGAAGTATGTTGTTTGTACAGATTGAGCAAGTGGTCTTCATTGCTGTGTAGTAGTTTGATGTCGTTGTGGTATTTTTCGGCAAATTTGTCATCAAGGACACCAAAGAGAGCGTTGGCAATGTTCCCAATTCCGTTTATGAAACCTCGCTTAGTACGTCTTCCATGGTCAGATTGTAGTACTTCGTTGTAGTGTTTGAGCTCGTTTAGTTCGTGCTCGAGTTGTGTGGATATAGTCAAGTACGCTATATTTAGTTTACAAAGTCCATGTAGTTGCTGGACGTATTGTTCAACGGCAGAAATGCTTTTCCAGTAAGTCGACATGTTGTAGTACACCACCAGTCTCCATTCATATTGTATTATCTGTAAGTCTGCGGCTTTGTCAAAGTATACAAGACGGGTAATAATAATAATAATATGAAGTATTAAACACTAATGACCGCAAGGAAGAATGGCAGAACAAGGAGCTTCACGGACGCTTTTACCGGGCCCTACATGGCCCCGATGTAGACTTCTTAGCGTCGGTATCCTGGCTACGCTTTGGTGACCTCTTCGGAGAAACCGAAGGTTTTGTCTGTGCAATAATGGACGAAGTTATGATGACGAATAACTACCGGAAATACATTGTGAAAGATGGCACGGTTGACATATGTCGGGCATGCCACCGTCCGGGAGAATCGATCCGACACATTATTTCTGGGTGTTCTAGTCTCGCTAATGGAGAGTACTTGCATAGACACAACCTCGTTGCCAGGATTATCCACCAGCAACTTGCTTTGAAGTACAACCTTGTGGAATCAGAAGTGCCATACTATAGGTATGCGCCCGACCCAGTTCTCGAGAATGGTAATATCACGTTGTATTGGGATCGACCTATCACCACTGACAGGACTGTTGTTGCCAATAGGCCTGACATTGTGGTGATAGATCGATTGGAGCGTCGCACAATGATTGTTGATATAACGGTCCCGCATGATGAGAACCTCGTGAAAGCAGAGAAAGATAAACAATTCAAGTATCTAGATCTGGCTCGCGAGGTTGTTGACATGTGGGACGTAAATACAGCAGTCATTGTGCCGATAGTCGTGTCGGCCAATGGCTTAATAGCCAAGAGCCTCGACCAACATCTTAGGAGGCTCTCGCTTGGCAGCTGGATCAAGGGCTTGATTCAGAAAGCAGTACTTCTGGACACGGCACGTATCGTTAGGAGGTTCCTCTCTCAAGAGCCCTGACCACCGGCAGCTCAGACCCTGCTCCCAGCGCTGGTGGGCTACTGTTTTTTTATATTTTTAAATGTTTTTTATGTTGTTTTACTAAGAAATATTTAAAAATGTTAAAAACATGTGAACATAAATGAATAAATGTAAATATAATAATAATACAAATAATAATAATAATATAAAGCAGTACTTCTGGACACGGCACGTATCGTTAGGAGGTTCCTCTCTCAAGAGTGAATTTCAACAGGTCCTATAAAATCTTCATTTCCGTGTTTTTTTTTCATTTTAGGTTTTTTTAAAAAAAAAAACGCTTTTATTAAAGTTTTTGAGAATGTATATATGCTTGCTTAATGTCTAGCAGATAACTTAAAAAACTAACGACATATCAGGATTAAAAATTTCGTGCCACGGCGATGAAACATGCGTGCGCGGCAATGAAACAAGCGTCCACGGCAATGAAAGAACTGTGCCATGGCAATGAAAGAATCAATCCACGGAAATTAAAAAATATTTTATTTAATGAGATAGACAGATAGATAGAATAAAAATGACTGTTTATAAGAGGTCTTGATTCCAACACTTGTATGGGAGTCAAATTTGGGTAAGGAGATTTATTACAAAAAAAGAATGAGAGTACAATAAGTAAACAAAGACTGTTGAATTACACTCGCAACACTACTTAGAGACTTTAATACTACAGTCTTTCTTTTCTTATACATACTCCCTGTACTGTCAGTAATCGGTAAAAGATCAATCGTAAGAGTAATCGGTAAAGAAAACATCTTTTGTCACCTGTAATACAGGTATGTATTACAGGTGACAAAAGATGTTTTCTTTGCCTAATCATACCATGGCGATGAAAACACAAGTCACGGAAATTAAATACCTGGCCACGGCAATGAAACTAAATTGTTTTACAAGGCATGGCAATGAAATTTTTTTCATTGCCGTGTCTTTTTTTTCATTGCCATAGCAAATTTTGGCCACGGAAACCACGGCAATGAAAACACGGCGATGAAAATCAAGGCAAAAAATATAAATAACAAAAAATCTATTAACTATTCGAAGAAATAAACACATCACAAATTAACTTAAGAGAAATGGGTGTTCTATCGAATGCTTACTCATGAAGACAAACTTATTCAAATATAGTTATACCTATCCACGGCGATGAAAGAAAAAATGTCCAGTAACATAAAAATTGAATACTTACATTTGTGGCGCGAAAACGCAGGCACGTGTGTACGTCCTTCCACGTTGAGCACTTAGGCAGCACTAATATGCAACGTTTAGCATACCGGGAGGGGGGATGTAAGTCGTAGGTAAAACAATATCCTTGAACATGATTAGGACACGGCGATGAACGGTAGTTCTGGGACAAATGATTTTTTATTAACCATTCGTTGTATTGTTTAAATATTTGAATAAATGTATTCCGTAACAATACTTTAACTATTCATGTATCAAATAAAACTAGGTTTTAGTATAAATAACCAATAGATTTTTATCAATGAGGAATAATACACAACAAGGTGAAGTGTGGAAAAACACGGCAATGAAAGATTTCGAGATTTCATTAATTTTTTTGGAGTATCCATTAATCCAATTAAATAAAATATTTAGTGCTACACATAGATTACTATTTCACCTAACCGAAAAAAAATGTGAGAACATTATAATAGTACCGATTTCATTGATGCCACGCAATTTTCGGTCCCGGGAAATTCACTCTCAAGAGCCCTGACCACCAGCAGCTCGGACCCTGCTCCCAGCGCTGGTGGGCTACTGTTTTTTATATTTTTAAATGTTTTTTTTAAGTTGTTTTACTAAGAAATATTTAAAAATGTTAAAAACATGTGAATATAAATAATAATAATAATTTATTTATTTTCTCGCTACAATACACATTGAGTACATATTTTTAGGGAATTTGGATACAGTAAGGGGAGAGGGGGAGGGGGGAGGAGAGGGGTAGGGTTGGGTAGGGTCTAGGGTTGTTACATTGATGAGTTGTTGCATGGACGGTGTCACGCACGTAACCATGAATACTAGTAACGTGCTTAGGTACTTGAGGACGTTACAGCTGGAAACTCCCTTCCATTCCTGTC
The DNA here is from genome assembly GCA_905147715.2 of Xestia xanthographa. NCBI lineage: Eukaryota > Metazoa > Arthropoda > Insecta > Lepidoptera > Noctuidae > Xestia > Xestia xanthographa. The sequence continues at coordinate 31,368,952 of LR990649.1, forward strand.
TATAGTTCACCCAACGTCGTGATGTTGATGAAGTCACCTCTGGTTGTTTTTTGTTTGAGAGTTTCGTTGGTTTGTTTTCGGTATTATTCCCTGTTTCAATGGGTAACCGGGACAATTTTGTTACGGGTCTCTTCATTATGTTGGATTTTGTTTTGAGCGTGAGGACTCGTACTAAGTTATCTGGTCCAGGATGGAGAGTATTCTTGTGGGCTTGGGCAATCAAGAGCTCTGATAGCTTGTGATTGTTTGGTAAAATTATCCGATGTTTTTGGGAGTTGCTTAATTTGGCATGTTCAAGTCTTCCTCCCACTCGAAGAATGCCTTGTGCGTCTAGTATCAGTTTGCTTGTGGCCCGTACCCTATTATGTTTGTTTAGGTACGCTATTTCATTGGCAAAGGCATTGTTCTGTGCAGTTTTGATGAGCAGGTGTTGAGTCTGCACTATGTCCTCTGTAGTTAAGTGTGACATACGCATGGGCGTGCTCCCCGAAGAGGCAATTAGACAATGCCTACCCTACCAACTGGGGCAATTATTATAACTAATGAACTATGTAATAAAATAACACTTTGTACAAAATATAAAAAAAAAATCCAACCCCTGTTCGAATACTTATAGCAATTTTTCGCGCCCGTGTTACGTAACTAACACTGTGCTGGAAGTTGCTAAGAAGCTCGACGCTCACCCGCCGCACGTATGTAATAGGCAAATTGTCTTCGAGCCTAGATCTCATTGATAAATTTACGCACACAGCGGCACATTGGTGCATATTTTCGTGTGTATGAACCGCACACATGTATAGATTGCAGCCATTTTGGGGCGGTAACTCCTGCGAGTGTAGCTGGGCTATGATTGGCTGCTACAATACAAGGTCAGGATTCAAGGTGGATGTTCTTTAGCCCGCGAAATTCAAATTTCCTTACGTTTTTTGAAATTTGCAGGCCAGTGCTATGTTGTTAAATTATGACTACATACGTCTAACAGCCACAAATCATATAATCATCAACATACAACCTAGTACTGGCCTGCAAATTGCAAAAAACGTGAGGAAATTTGAATTTCGCGGGCTACCGTGCAGTAATACACTAAGTGGTTCCGGTTCCCTTCCAAATTAAATATAAATTAGTGGAGATTTCGTATTATCCTGCAAAATTTTGTTGATCACTGTCGTGAGAGCAACTCGATATGAAAATGATGCAATTTTATTTGGTCGTATTTTTTTATCGACAAATTAGAAATTATATTTTTCTGAAGGAAGCCATTATTGTTTCTTTGTGACAAGCAATTTATATCGCGATCTTGAATGTTTTAATTTTAACATATTATTAACTTATTTACACATTTGTTTTGAAACGAAATACGTACATAACAGTAACAGTAGTGTAAATATTAATTTTGTTGTGTATATTAATTGTTTATTCAGAATGTTTACTTGTGATGTTTGTGCTGATATTGTGTGTTTGTTAGAAGTTAAAGGCAATAAGTTTTCTCAATTATCGTATAATGATAAGCTTCAAGTTGTGTCTAAAGGTAGATGTGTACCCGAATTACGAGAATTAATCCAAAAATATGGTAATTCATCGCGTACACGTCATTTCAATCCTCAAAATTATGCAACATTTACCTGGCTGTGTGGCTGTATACATACAAATAAATTATTTTGTTTTCCGTGCATTTTGTTTAATACTTCCAGTAAGTGGAGTGAGGGATTTATTGATTTGCATAATTTTCATTCCTCGGCCAAAAAGCATGACCTATCAGAAAAAGTTAAATACATTTGGTAAATCACGTATTGAAACTAGTATTAACAGCCAGTTAAGATTAGATATAGAAAGGCATAATTCTAAAGTAGATAGGAATAGAAATATTTTTCAAAGACTGATCGATGTCGTATGCTTTCTGGGAAAACAAGAATTAGCTTTTCGCGGCCACGATGAATCATTATCATCAATGACTAGAGGTAATTATTTAGAAACAGTAGATTTATTATCAAAGTCTGATGGAGTTTTAGAAACCCACTTACAAAATGCAAGTACCTCGTTCACGGGCATGTCGAACAGAACGCAAAATGATTTGATCTCGAGCGTTGCATCTGTGATGAGTGATCATATTAAAGACGAAATTAAACAGTCCGATTATGTTGCTGTCATGGTGGATGAAACACCGGACATAAGCAGCCGAGAACAATTAGTTCTGATTTTAAGATATTTTCGTGATTCCGAAGTAGTGGATCGATTTATTAAATACGTAGATGTCAGCGCGGATCGGACCGCTGTAGCTTTAAGTTCTATAATTTTGGAAACTTTAGAAAACTTAGATTGTCATTCTAAATTAATTGCACAAACTTATGACGGGGCAGCAGTTTTATCCTCTCAAATTAACGGCGTACAGGCTTTGGTGAGGCAAAAATATCCGCAAGCTATGTATGTTTGGTGTTCCGCACATGTATTAAATTTAGTTTTATCGAAATCTTTTGAACGGATTCCTGAAACCAAACGCTTTTTTAGTATAATAAAATCAATTGCGGTTTTTTTCATAGTAGTACGAAACGAATGGCGTATTATAACGACTTTGCCGTTATGAAAAAGCTGCCTCGTGTCGTGGTAACAAGGTGGACATATCACTCGCGCACGTTAAATATAATTAAAAACGAGTCCACACACCTCCTACAGTTGTTTGAAGAAATTAATGAAAATACACAACACTGGGATGGTGATACATTGTCACAAGTCACTTCATTTTTATTTAACATCAAAGAATTTGAATTCAATTTTTTTTTAAAAACATTCGCGGATATTTTTGCTGAAACCGATGTTTTATACGATATTATACAGAAAAAAACTTGTGACATCGCGTATTGTGTTAAAAAGATAAAACAATTCGAGTCATTTTTAGCTCGTCACAGAGACAAGTTCGAGAACAATTATGATGCAACTGCCCTCATAACCGGACCACCCAAAAGAAAGCGCAATGTCGATAATATAAAAATACATTATCGGCGAATTTTTAACGAAATCATTGATAATGTACTCACCGAATTAAGAGATCGTTATATGAATATTACAAATTTGAAATTCTTTAAGTTACTCTCTTATGAGAATTTTAGTAAATATAGTGAACAATTCCCTGAAAAAGAAATCAGAGAATTCACTAATACTTATCAGGCAAATTTTAATTTTGATAGATTAAAAAATGAATTGCGCTGTATTTATAGATCGCCTGAATTTGCGAATTGTAGCATATATGATATCATTCAAAATTTGTATAAAAGTAACTTAGATAAAGTTTTTTCAGAAGTTTTGCGTTTGGCGAAATTTATTGTTACTATCCCAGCAAGCAGCGCATCGGCAGAACGTTCATTTTCGTCCTTAAAACGTATCCACACCTATTTACGAAACACACAAAGTCAGCAACGACTCACAAATCTATCTTTAATTTCTATAGAAAAAGAATTAATGGTCGAACTACGACGCAAGCCTACTTTTTATGACGAGGTCTTAAAATCATATTTGAAAAAGGATAGGCGAGTAGATTTAATTTATAAATGAATTTGATTTTTTCACAGATTTGAAATCCATAGTTAACTTATTAAATATATGTATACATGCGAATCACAATGAAATATGGCCTTCAAAGGCCGCTTCGGATATCTTGCAAGTGACGTGTTCTGTAACTATCACCCACTCACTTGGTTAAGATATTTGAGGTGGCAGAACCTTTCTTCTGTTTGCATCGTTAGAAAATCGTGAGTTGTGTTCATGAATCGTTGAGTGAGAACCTTGACCAATAAATGTGACTATTTTGAGGGCCATCATAATGTAGAGCGACGTTGTGGAGTTGGGCGATTTTTTTTTTTTTTTTTTGCTCTCCTTATTTCGTGGCCTACCCATCCTGCTGGACCTCTGCACGCCACTGGACATACGGTTGGCTCTTGTTACGTCACGCGAGTTGTTTATGAATCGTATGATCCAGCTGATGACTCGGGTTGCATAAGTCATTGAGCTGTATTTTTGCAGTAGTTGCTCGATGAGTGGCGCGTGTTTTGTTTGTATTGCGCAAATTTGACCTAGTTTCCTCTGCTCTTTGTTCGTTGTAAAAAAATCTTGTTTGGGTATGTTGTTGTTTTGAAGCCAAGTAGGGCCTTTCCACCACAGTTCATGACCTATTAAGTCTGATGGTGAGATTCCTCTGCTTGCGCAGTCCACAGGATTATCTTCAGACTTGACATGTTTCCAGAAGTTGGATGGAGTGATTTGAGTTATTTGTGTGACTCTATTGGCTACAAAACTCTTCCAGCGACTCACGTCCCCATGTAGCCAGTCAAACACCACCATAGAGTCGGTCCAGCAATGTATGGTGACTGTCTGCGAGTTGATCGAGTTCCTAAATTTTTCAATCAGGCGAGCTAGTAGTAATGCACCACATAACTCCAGTCGTGGCAGAGAGATAGGGTTTTTCTGTGGGGCTAATTTTGTTTTAGCTGCTACTAGCCTGATCAACTGTTGACCTTCTTTATCAGTGGACTTGCAATATATGACGCATCCGTAAGCTCTCTCAGATGCATCACAGAAGCCATGAAGTTTGAAGGGTTGTTGGGTGTTACCGACCCAGCGTGGAATGGTTATGTCGTGTATGTGTGCGAGCTGACTGCGGAATTGTTCCCATTCTTGCTGTATATTCGGTGGTAGTTCATCATCCCAGCTCGTTGTTGTTGACCATGCATGTTGAAAAATTAGCTTGGCTTTTACTGTAACCGGTGATAGCCGGCCAAGTGGGTCGTACAGTTTTGATAAATCCGACAATAGTGTGCGTTTTGTGTTGACGTCACGTTTTTTGCACAGTGATATTTGTTTGTAAGTAAACTCATCTGTGCTCGGTGTGTCCGGCTCTGTGCACTTTTTCATAATTATGTTGTAGTGCTTTGTATTCGTTGATGAAAGCCTTGTAGTTAGAAGCGAGGGTTACGTCTCTAGTTAAACGGTTTTCCAGCTGCTTGAAGTGTGCGACTGCTTGAGGCTTTGATCGTCCCAAATTTTGTTCGAAGTTAGTCTTCATGGGGATTCTAACTTCGTATCGCCCGTCTTCTAGTGTTTTAGTTGTGTCAGTATACAGCCTCTCGCAGTACTCCTCCTCGACACTTGTAGACTTGTCGTCCGATGTTGTCTCTTCAATTTCCCAAAAGCGAGAGATATCGTTAGTGTCTACCATGACATGACAGCTGAAAGTATTCGTGTTTCCAACTAATACCCAGCCGAGCTTAGTTTGTTGTGCTATAGGTGCGTATATGTTTCCTCGAATGATGCTGCTTATGACTATGTCGCCATATACTCCGGCGTCGAGCAGAATGTCAATCGGCCTTGATAAGTTGAAATGTGGGTCGGCCAGGTTAATGTTTTCTATGTGAGGCCAATCTTGTTTTTCGAAGGAGTAGTTAGGTAGATGGTTTAGTAGTTTAGCCATTACTAGTGCCAGCGTTGAAAACTCGTAATCTCCGTAAAGGGACTTACAGTCCAACTGAACGGTCCCGTTGCTCAGGCTGGCAAAGTTTCGATTCCCGACACAGTTGAGTTGTGGTTGCGTCGCGGGAGTCCAAGTCGTTGCACAGCAGATTCTGTTATAAGGTTCAGTTGGGAGCCTTGATCTAGGAGACATCTGAGTACGGTGTAAGTTCCATCTGCGGCCTTTACTTTAAGCTGTACTGTAGCTAGTAGAACTTCGTTGAAATTTCCTGACACGTGATTAGCTTTTCGCTGCGAGTTGTTGTTAGTCACGTTGTCGGTCAGTTGACTTGACGACAGTGTCGCTGACGTAGTATCACGAGCTAGGTCATGTAGCGTGGTGTGGTGTGCGCCGTTGCACACTTTGCATCTTTTTTTCATCATCATTTCTTTCTGTTGTGCGGATACATGCAGTTTTTGCAAATGTTGAATTGCTCAATAATTGTCCTAATTTTTATGTCTGGCGACATCTCTTGAAACGCTTTACAGTAGAGCAAGATGTGGCTTGTTTTGCAAACAGGACAATTTCTGTCAGAACTTGTATGGTTTGCCTTGGGATAGCGTCTATAACTGTTGTACGCATCCCTTTGTACTGTTGTCGTCGAGCTCCCTTTGTTTGGGGACGCGTCGGCATCTGTTTGTTTTCTTCACCACTGATTCCAGCGCCGTGAACTTCCCTTCGATGAACTGGATGAATTCTTTGACCGATTTCAAAGAATTCATCCAGAAGTCTTGGACTCTTCCTTGCCTCCATGTAATCAGAATAGGTCTGTGTGTCCAGTTTTCCCGTCAGGATATGCACCAAAATCGGGTCCCATGTTGTCGTGTCGATGCCCAAGTTACGCAACGCGTGCACGGTTTCGAGACTGGTGTCGTGTAGGCGCTTCAACTCGTAGGCGTTTTGATGTTGAATCGTATGTTGACTCATCAAAACTTGCATTTGTTTGGTGAAGAGCAGCTGCAAGTTATTGTACCTATGGTGGAGAATTTCCCAGCAGGAGTCGTAGTTGCTTTCGGAAACAGGTAAATGTTGCACAAGGCGCTCAGCCTCCCCTTTTAGCTTCCCTTTCAGGTGTTGCATCTTCTGCCCCTTCGAGAGGGAAGGGTTGTTGTGGATGGCCGCAATGTATAGGTCAAGGAATGTTGGCCATTGTGTGTAGTTACCAGAGAATATCGGTATTTCGATCCTCGGCGCGCTGTCCCATTGTTGGACAGCGAGATTGAGCTTGCGGTTAAGATCTCGCTTTGTGCACTCGTTTCTTCATACTGCGAGAACTCAATTTCGTAGTTAACGTCGCTACCGACGAGAATGTTGTCGAGCTGCCAGGGTACTTCATCAATCACCCTCCATCGAGATTCGAGGGTCCTGAGCTTGTCTTCTATATCCCATTTCTCGCTAATGTCAGCAGTACGAAGGTTGTTGGTGAAACGGGAGAAGGCTCTGAAGTTAGTTGCTTGTTGCGTTTTGAGCTCGTCTGATTTTGAAAGGACTCCAGTGTTCTTGTTCTCTTCAACTTGGTGACCCGCGGGTTCCACAGTGTAGGTAGCCCATGTTTGCAGCTTATGTTGTATGCTTGAGTATTCCGCCCTGACCTTGTCATACACTTTTGTAGTATAGTATATGTCGGTCCGGTCCGTGGCGCCTTGTAGTACGCCATGGTTTATCTCAAACTCGTTCCAGTGCCCCTGGAGAGTATCCAGTCTACCCCGGATGTATGTTGTGGTTTTGCGGTCAGGGCCATCCTTTCCGAAGTTGACACCAATTTTCCGGATGCCCTCTGTGATGATTTCCTGCCGCTTGAAAAGTTCTTGTTGTCTAGCGTCCATAATTGTTATACGAGTATGTATACGTATTGTTGATGGACGTTAGCCCTGTTGACTTCACTGTTGAATTGTTAGGATGTTGTTCCCGAACCACCAAATGTTGATGTTTCCTGTGGCGATCACAGGGTCCGAAGGAATCTCTCCGTACGATATTGTGCGCCTTCTCAATCTGACTGGGGCGATCCGCTTGTGGAAGACCAGTCAAACCGATTCGCTATCGTAAGTAGAAACACTTCGTTCCTGTGCGGCTTGTAGCACTGTTTGCTCCAGGAGTGGCGATCCGGCTCGAAGGACCAAAAATGTACGGCCAGCAGCTCCGCACACTGAGGACCCCATTGTAACCTTGAGTCAAGCGTGATTCCCAAGAAAACCGTTTTATCGTCAAATTCTAGTTTCTCTTGATTCAATATTATGTCACAATCACTACTTTTGACATTTGGTAGAGCAAATCTAATGCATTTAGTTTTTTTCCCATTTAGTACTAAATTATTAGCGGTAAACCAATTGTGGACCTGCAGTAGGGCGTTATTTACGTCATCAAGATTAGTGGCACGTCTTTTTATTTTAAATATTAAAGAAGTATCGTCAGCAAACAACACCATATGCGGATGGTTGTTAAATACATGGGGTAGGTCATTAATATATACTAAAAAGAGGAAGGGACTTGTGGCGGGCGTAATAGCCTAGTCAGCGAATGTAAATAAATCTGTGAACTTAGCAACTGCTAGTTCAGGTAAAAACTAAAACAATAAATATCATGTGGCGATGCTCTTACAAGTTAGTATGCCTTGTGACTATGACTTTGTTTTTTTTTTTGTATTTTTGACATTCAAAAGTGTCGTAACGGTCTAATTGAAATATATGCTTGAGTTTGAGTTTAACATTAGTGACGAACTAAATTATGCAAAGATAATTATGCACGGTCTACCTGAGTTTAGAACTTAAAAATATCATCAACTATTTATTTTTTAAAGTACATCTGACAAAATGGACCAAAAAGTCGTTGGACAGAGAGTTGAAACAAAAAATTATCAGCTCTCCTTTTACTAACATAGCTATAAGTATCTACCTACTAATATTTATGGACTTGTACCTAAGGTGGGTGGACCATGGAAGGCCACGGTAATTTCCTATTAAAAACTCGTAGTTATTGACATGTAAGGACATATTCCTTCTACACACACGCCACCGCGTTTGTGGCCTGGAGTTTGATGGATTTTCCATCATACTCAAGGCCACAGACGCGGTGGCGAGTCACTCGCGCCGCTATTTTGGCACTGCGACCCCACACTTCGTAGACTTCAGTCGTCGACGTTAGAGTTGCAATTCGTGCGCACAGCAAAACGAAAGTTTTTAGTTAAATAAACTCTTATTTTCTCACATTTTTTACAGTGAATTGTCATCTAAGGTTTGTTTTATGGTACTAAAGAAAAAAGTAATGACTATGCGTTACGAAAGCCGGTGGTTCCTTAAAAGGCCAATCAAAAATTGCATACAATTAACGAACTACTAGATTTAATCAAATGTAACGGCAAAAAAAAAAAAAACAATTTTGATAGCCAAAATTAGTAAATAATCACCAAAATTAATCCCCATTATAAGGTGAAATTGGAACCAAAAAGTATCGTTTTAAAGAAATTCCAACCTCGTGTAGTGTTTGAAGCCATCTTTGATAGTTTACACACAATTTAAAAGTAACTCGCCCCGTGTTAATTATTTTATCGGTTTTTAGTGTTTATCGGTTCTTGTGCATTTTAAGATAACGCCCACGTGTGTTTGTTTTTAGTTTACGTTATTGTGCTAACTGCTATTTAATCATGTCAGATCGCGAGTGCACGCTGCGTGAAAATTCGTCTAAGCGTAATTCTCGCGACCACAATCGTAAAGAGTCGCGTAGCCGTCGCGAATAGTCGCGATGATCATACGAGGCGTCGAGACTATTATCGCGAAACAAGTAGCAGATCCTCTAGGCATCGTCGTGATCAGCAAATTTTGAAAGTCCACGTAGGCACCGTGATTGTTCCTATCCCATCAAAAACATAAATGTGAAATGAGAGCCAAGTTCAATATTATGATATATGCCTTGGTTGTTGACTTCACGCAACGATAAAAGAAGTGAAATCTAAATGGGTGACAAGTTCAATGGTCAGTCCTGAAATTTATTTATAACAACCTACAATATTATTTTTCTTATAACTAGGAGAATATATTGTAGCCTAAGGTCTGACTTGGCTAGTTCTCAAATACGAATTATTATGTTCGATGGTTAGTTTCCATCAGCAAGCCAAATTTTCGGATAGTAAAATAAGAACCGACAAGTAATAGGTTGAACTTGCGAAGGCTATAATATAATTCGAATATGAAAACTAGCCAAGTCAGACTTTAGGCTTCAATATATTCTCCTAAGTTATAAGAAAAAAATGTATTTTATGTTGTTATAAATCAATTTCAGGACTGACCATTGAACTTGGAACCTATTTAGATTTCACTTCTTTTGTCGTTGAAGTCAACAACCAAGGCATATGTCATAATATTGAACTTGGCTCTCATTTTACATTTATGTTTTTGATGGGATATCATTACTTTTTTTATATACGAGTACATCACTCACCTTCGGTTTGCCGACGATATAGTGGTCATGGCTTCTCAGCTATGTCCACGGTCTCCCGTGGAGGACCTCAGTACAATGCTCAATGACCTTAGTAGAGCTTCGGAAAGAGTGGAGCTAAAAATGAACATGGACAAAACCAAGGTCATGTTGAATGCCCATGTAACACCCACTCCTATCAAGATCGGAGACACTACACTCGAAGCTGTAGACGATTATTTGGCTACCTGGGACAAACGGTCCATTTAGGTAGGTCTAAGGCCTCATTCACGAAGTCAGCGGTGGCGGCACGGGCAGTGGCGGCGGCGCGGGCAGCGGGCGTCGAGCGGCGTACGAGCGGCGAGCGGCAAACTAGCGGTGCCCTCGAGACTGCATTGACGTAGTGCAGAATAAATTATCGACCAAAATTTCAAAATGCCTGCCGACGACGTTTTGGAGCAATTAAAATATATGATTTTGGATTTGTAAAAAATTTGTAATGACAGATTCTAAATCGCACTTTGAGAGCTTCAAGAAAATAATCAAATTTTGATGTTTCTGTACTCATTCTGATTTATAGTCAAAGAATTTATCGGGATTTTGTCTCTGTTCTTCGTAACTACGATGAAACTCGAGTATTTGCTTGGTTGTAGGAATTTATATCTTCTTTTGCCCACAATAAATTCAACTAGGAAGGAATTAGAATCAAAAAGATGTTGTCGGCGCCGTTTAGACATTTTGTTCGCGAATAAAGATATTAATTTCTCGTAACACAACACTACGCCGCTGCCCACGCCGTGCCCGCGCCGCCACCGCCACCGCGCCGCCGCCGCTGACTTCGTGAATGAGAGGCCTCATCAACTTCGAGAAAGAGGTTAAAACTGACTCGGCTGGGCAGCGTTCGGGTAGCTGCGCGGTATCTTCTCGTCCAACTTACCGCTGTGTCTAAAGACGAAAGTCTATGACCAGTGTGTGTTGCCAGTGATTACATACGGGACCGAAACGTGGTCGCTTCCAATGGGCCTCATCAGAAGGCTTAAAGTCACCCAAAGGGCAATGGAGAGGGCTATGCTCGGAGTTTCCTTGCGCGATCGAATCAGAAATGAAGACATCCGCAAGAGAACCAAGGTTACCGACGTAGCCCGAAGAATTGCCAAACTTAAGTGGCAGTAGGCAGGGCACATTGCTCGCAGAACGGATGGCCGATGTGGTCGAAAAGTTCTGAAGTGGCGACCGCGAACCGGAAGACGATGCGTTGGAAGACCTTCCACTAGGTGGACCGATGACCTGGTGAAGGTTGCGGGAATCCGCTGGATGCGAGTCGCACGGGACCGGTCAGTGTAGCGACACTTGGGGGAGGCCTATGTCCAGCAGTGGACGTCTTTTGGCTGAAATGTTGATAATGATGATGGTTTTTAGTTATACGATGGTGTTCAAGTAATTTTCGTTGAGTTTTTTAAAGATGATAAAAATTTATGAAGCATTTAATGTTTCACTTAAAGTACTTACGGGATAATAACTTTAAATGTAGTAAAAAACCGTGAAAGTCTTAAACAGTGCATTTAATGTTTCGTTTAAATGAAAGAGCATATTATTATTATGTAGTTTAAGGAAAAGCCGATATTGTTTTATTGTTACAACTCTATTTTTAAGTTGAACTACTGATTTATAATATTGGCCTTGTTTGAAGCCCCGTTTCTTTCAAGGCCATTTGGAAGAGCTTAATATAACTTAAGTTTCATAAATATGATTAAAGCTAGGTTAAAAAAGTGATAATTGTGGTACACAATAAAACAAAAAAATACTTAATCATTTGTTTCCTTCATTTACCCAGTAAATAAACGTATAAATATTGTTTATTTGTTAGCGTGGGCTTCCATGGTCCACATTATGATACGAGTATCACTAAGTGTGCTAAGTCTGAAATAAATATTTTCAATTTCAGTTGTCGTTAATTTACTCTTAGTGAGAGTTTCGAAGTGCTCTAGCAGTTCCGGGACAAGTATAACTAATTGATGACCTTATTTTCAGCCTTTTCCAAACTTCAGAGGTTCGGTCCTTGCGACGATGATGAGACGCAGAGGGAAATCTACACTGAAGAGACAAAGGTCGAGACGAGCCCGACGCCGTCTGCTCCTCGTCGTATGATACATAACGTACGTTTTTAGATTCGTAGTTTCTTTGATGGAGCACCATCATTCTCTTTTACTTATCCAAATCTACACTGAAGAGACAAAGGTCGAGACCAGCCCGACGCCGTCTGCTCCTCGTAGTGTGATACATAACGTACGTTTTTAGATTCGTAGTTTCTTTGATGGAGCACCATCATTCTCTTTTACTTATCCAAATCTACACTGAAGAAACAAAGGTCGAGACGAGCCCGACGCCGTCTGCTCCTCGTCGTATGATACATAAAGTACGTTTTTAGATTCGTAGTTTCTTTGATGGAGCACCATCATTCCCTTTTACTTATCCAAATCTACACTGAAGAGACAAAGGTCGAGACGAGCCCGACGCCGCCTGCTGCTCGTAGTGTGATACATAACGTACGTTTTTAGATTCGTAGTTTCTTTGATGGAGCACCATCATTCCCTTTTACTTATCCAAATCTACACTGAAGAGACAAAGGTCGAGACGAGCCCGACGCCGTCTGCTCCTCGTCGTATGATACATAACGTACGTTTTTAGATTCGTAGTTTCTTTGATGGAGCACCATCATTCTCTTTGACTTATCTCAATTTACTTGGGATAGGCGCAGCATGTCTTCTTTTTCCCCACTTCTCTATTAACTGTCATCTCAGTAGTCACCTCCTCTCTAGCTGCGACCGACTGCCTTTCTGACCCCCATAACCCAGTTATTGAGTAATACGATACCCCTCGGTAAGACTGGTTGTCTGACTTTCCAACTTCTGATTACTATAACGACTGCCAAGGATCTATCTTGTTAGAAAGTGTCACTTCATTTTATATTGTGTGTTGTTTTAATTTGAATTTCTTTCTTTGGTCTTCAGTTGACGATTATTTCGGATGTGGAATACTCTTGCGTGATATTAAGAGCTGAGTATGAAGGATGCACAAGGGCTAATAATACAAAACCACAGATACGCCTTCGGCGATGGTGTGCGGGCGGTGGTAGCCTGTGCTTCGGCTTCGGCTTCTTAGAGATGCACTTCTATATCGAAATTTACTCGAGAGATACTGTAAACTTGAAAATTAAAGCTTACGGAAAAGACGCAAAATTTATCAGTCCCAAAAGCATGAATTTTCACTTGAATAGTTTTAAAATATTTCCGTATATACCGAATTATAATGAGTCCAAAAAAAACGCACATAATATGACAAAGACGGAAAACTATCTGTGGCGCATCAAGCCTCAAAAACTATAGGTTTATAGTAATAGGATTCTACCTGAGCTAGGAATAAAGGTTTATTCCTAGCTCAGGTAGTGAATTAGCTGAAATACAGGTGTGTTTCAGCTAATTCACTCAAGTGCTTATACCTAAATATTATCTATATGTAAGATTCTTTAAACAGATACCTTTTAAATAACTTATCCATAAATATAAATACATAATTATTAAGGTAATAGTTCTATTTCATAAAGTAAGAAAAACAGATTGTTTAGCCAACTTCTCTGCAATGTTCCATTATTTTTGCAATGAAGCATAACACAAAAATCCAGTAGGGCTATTACGTATCTTTGTTGACAGCTCGAAATGATAGTAACTGGGCTCAGTGTACATCAATTAACTGTCAAAAGGTTAGTTTTGTATTATGTATGACCAGTCACGATCAAATATTTATTTATTTAATTATTCTTTATAAGTATTTGAGATAGGTTTAACAACGGGTCCCAAACTAGGCACAGCCTGTATATTGGTGACCCAGACACAATACATTACACGAGGTTAATACTTTACAGTGTTCTGCTAGCGCAAGAAATATGCTTTAGATAAACAAGTTTTTGAATAATTAAATGGAGAAACAACATAATTAATTGATAACATTGATTAATTAAAAAGAAACAAAAAAAAAACGCATGAATGCAAAAATGGTAGAAAAGAGAAATAAAAACACATGGTTGCAAAAACAACAGTTACGGTGGGTTCTTGTGGGTGTGTGCTGTGTGCTGTGTGGGGGTGTGTGTTAGTGAGTGTGGGTGTGTACGAAAACAGTGTGTGCGGGTGTGTGCAACAAAATGATGTATAAACATGGACCACATAGCAAATTTTCTGTTTCCTCGTAAGTTCGGCCCAACAACCATTCCTTAAGCTTGGTTTTAGCTTCTAAGTAATTCTTGGGAATACTGACGGTTTTACTTATAGCGTTAAACACTCTTATGGGTAAGTATAACGAAAGTCGGGCCGCGAAGAGGGTTTTAGTCTTTGGAAGGGGGATTCTTTCCGCTATTTTCCTGCCACCTCTACTACAACTAGAGCGAATTTTGTTGTCTTTTACGATGTTTAAAACTGACCCAAGGATGTATAATTGACGTACCCGTAATACCCCGGACTCCTTGTATAGTTGGTCCGTAGAGAAACGACGCGGCTTTCCCAAGAGCACCTTGAGGACAGCCCGTTGAGCGCGTTCCAGCTCTAGCATGCCCGACTTGTCGGCGCTACCCCAGATACTAACACAGTATTGGAGAACAGACTGGCTCAAGGAGATGTAAACTTAAATACATATGTTCTTTGGAGCACTGGATCGTAAGAGTTTTGCAATGTAAATGAATTTACGAGTTTTTTTAGCGAGTGTTCGATTATGTGCTTTAAAATTCAGATTCTGGTCAATTATTACACCCAGGTATGTTGTGCTTTCTACTCGGGCAATGACGTTGCATTTACAATCGGATGCAGAGACGGATACTGATGTTAAGACACTGCACTTGTCAGTATGAACTCTTATTGAATCAATGCTTGGCCTACTACGCTGATTGACATAAAAGGTTAGGAGATTCGTTTTTTTTTAGGTTTAGTGTTAGGAGATTTTTTTCTAGCCATGTTGTTATGATACTAATCCCCTTTTCAGCCACAGACACAGTCTCTTCCCAGGAAGTACCATGAAAAATAATAGCAGTGTCATCAGCGTAGCAGATTACTTCTGACTGTGCAATATTGAGCCTCAAAATGTCGTCCATGTACATAATGAAAAGGGTAGGCCCCAAGATACTTCCCTGAGGCACCCCGAAGGCAACCGGGAGGCTCTCGCTGAGAATTCCTCCAATTTTGACACGCTGATGACGATCAGACAAGTAGCTGTTTAACCACTCCAAGGGAAGGCCTCTGACACCGAAGGATTCGAGTTTTTTTAGCAGTATAGGAATTGATACCGTGTCAAAGGCCTTGGCGAGGTCCAGGAAGACTCAAGCTGAACGATGGCCTTTCGCGATGTTTGTGGAGATAGTGCCGGTTAGGAGACTTACAGCCTGCTCAGTAGACTTCCCCCGACGAAACCCAAACTGCCTGTCCGAAAGTAGAGAATTTTTCTCTAGGAAGCTTACAAGGCGACTGTTTACAAGTTTTTCAAGGATTTTCGATGTCACACAGAGCAATGATATAGGCCTGCAGTTATCTGGAGTGAGAACTGGCAACACTGCCCGAGTGACATGTAATTTTTTTGTTTCGTATTTAAAATTAAAATTTAATTAGTAAATAAGTTATATCATGGTGTAATTGTTGGTGTGTAAACGTATCATAAATGCGTAAATACTCAGGATAATTGTTATCCTGCTAATTAATGAAGTTTTTTTTCGGCACTACAACGGTACCGGTAACCTAAAACAAAAACAGCTGACGTTCTAACTACGGACATAAACGGATAATTCAGGGGAAGTATTGTTTAGTTTTTATTTAATAACAGCGCACAAACCTCTCTTTATCTCTATAACAAATCCATGCCCATTTCTAGTATAATTTTTCGCGTATTTAGTTCCCTGTACTGGTTCTAAATCTCTTTGTTGACAACCGGTCATAAAACATCAAAACTGTAATTTCTTATCTCATCTCTGATTTTTTTTATTCAAATCAATCTTTTCAATGGAAATGATTAGATATATCGTTTAAAATAATTTATTGTGCATTATTGTCTTGAATTAATGTAATAGTATTTTTGTTTTTTTTTTTTTTAGCAACATACCCACTTATGAAAAAGTAAATCATTAGGACAATAGAACCAATGAAACTGAATATTTATTCAATTATTTACATTGAATTGGATAATATTTTAAAGCTACAGCAGCCTACCTCATTCCATTTCATTACTTTAACTTTTTTTTTTCTTTCCCTTTCATCGCTAAATTCCCTTTATTTGTATATTCTATTAGTTCACACCTTTCTTTACTTCTAATTTTCAGTAACCAATCCTGAAACCATGCCTGTGATGACCCGTAAGGCTACTGCTCAAGATATGGAGCCAAAATTGAGAACGGCCCTCCAATAACTCAAATAATCCAACCTCCAAGTTCAACTACTGTTACAGGAAAGAGAAGAGAGTGAGGTGGAAGTCAATAAAGTTAATAGCAAAAACTCCAGCTTAAAACGGGAGCTAGTAGATCTACATCAGCAATACTTGGACGTTGTTGATGAACGGGATCAACTGAAGGTGGTGACGGATGGTTTTCATAATTGTAGTAACTTTTATGAGGAGGCTTTGTTTAAAATTAGGGATCTAGAAGATGAGTTAATTCATGCCAATAATTGTATAGTTAAGTTACAGAAAGAAAAAGAATGTACTCAGGTTATAGAAACAAATCTCTTATATAATGAATTATTAAAAACTAATTGTAACCCCCCTTCCTTAATAACAATTGATCTAACTGAAGATTCCTTACTAAAACAGAATTTTATAGTTAGCAATAGGAAGATTAAAAAATATGCAAAATTAAACAGAATAATTAAAAAATGTAATCAATTTAGGAAACAACATAAACGCTTTTCCAAATTTATTCCACTGAGGAAAGAGCGTGTTGATTTACTTAATAAGTTAAATAATTACCAAATAAAATTAGAGGACAGTTACTGTCCTCTTTTTCTATTTTTATACTGTATAAAAATTTATAAAATTGATACTCAGCATTTGCAGTCTGAAATACAGGTACTTCAGGAATCACTAAGTTCCCTTTCTAGTAGGTATAAGATTTCTCAGAACCAAATTAGGGAACATGCAGCAAATGAGTTGGTAATGGGTCAATGTAGTTGCCAGACAGTTACCAACCATGATACTGTCCAGCCTGATACTATCCAGCCTGAGGTAACCCATACCAGGTTGAGAATTTGTCTCAGGACAGCATATCAAACCAACAAACAACTAATATTACATTAGATTATTCACACGTAGTACAGCCTGAGTTGCATGATAGTCTGCCTGTGATTGGTAATTTTGTTTCTCCTATTAGTCGTGACTGTAATCATTCAGTTATGTTCTCTGACAGTATAGGTAGGGGGCTAGGTAAATTAATTAGTAATAACCTGAGTTATTGTACCCAAAACAATTGTATGCCAGGGTCAACCTACAAACAGATTATGGCATCTGTAACTAAGACTGTTTGTGATCCTAGTACCACCATTACTATATGTGTTGGTAATAGTTTAAATATTAAAAAGGAAGACATCACTGATTGTGTCTCAGAGTTGTTGAAATTAAATTGTAATAAAATAATATTGTGCAGTTTTCCATATTTTGAAAATTTATGTAACAGAAAAAACAATTATATTCACTTGTTAAATAGACATTTACATTTTTTAGCAGGTCACTACAGTGACAAACTTATATTTCTTGATATCAACACTTTTGTTGATAAACTTAGTTCGACTCGGGGTAAAGTGTATCTACCTATTAGTTGTAGACACAAAATAGCTCGGCTATTAGCTTATAATATTCACACAGACATAAGTAGTATGTCTAAGTTTAGTTATATTGTAAATACTGCGACTATTAGTAATAATACTAATGAACAGGTGGTGACCTTAAATAAATATAGCATTAGTGCTATTGATGTTTACAAACATTATACTGAGGAGGATCCATATGTCACCGTGGAAAATTCTCAATTAGGGTATATTAGTGATAGGATCTTGTTGTCTGGCGATGGCACGGGAGTCTCGGGGCTCTCTCCAGATATTAATATTAATTTAAACTAGAAAGTCAGACAACAGAAGGTGCCATTAACAACATTGTTAAACCTACCAACAGCAAGGTATCTTCTTGCACTCAATTAGCTAGTAAAAAAGGGCCTCAGCAGAACACTTTAAAATTATTCCACCAAAATATCCAAGGCATTTCTTCAAAATTATTAGAAATAGAATTGTTTTTAGAAAATAGTAAGTTTGACATTATTTGTTTTACTGAACATTGGCTTAAGGATTACTAAATGCTTATTAATTATGAGAACTATATGGTGGGTAGCTGTTATAACCGTAAAACTATGCTTCGTGGAGGTTCCTTAATTTTTGTAAAAAATTGTTTAAGATATAAGCAACGTAACGACATAATAGGTCTCTCGGCTGAAAATTGCGTCGAACTGTCCTGTGTTGAGCTAGATAAGCATGTTATTGTGTGTGTGTGTACAGACCCCCAAACTATCAAAACTTTTCCTTATTTGAGTCAATAATGGAAGATGTCCTGGCAAAACTTGCAGCCAGTAATAAATCTATAATTATTTGTGGTGATTTTAACATCATTATTTTAGAAGAAAATTCAAATAGCAGTCGGTTATTAAATCATTTTAAGTCATTTGACTTGACCAACACTTTTATAGAACCTACTAGAGTCACTCCATCTTCTGCTACGTATATAGATAATGTTTTCTGCGATTGTGATTACTTAGATAAAGCCATAGTTAATTGTCTGCCGTCTGACCATAGCGGACAAACTGTAACTTTTAGGTGTAATACACCATTGCAAAAAATTCAGATTAAATTTAGACCCATAACTTCTAACAAATTAAATAGGTATAATATGTATTTCCCTACAGAACAAGTTAAGTGTTATGAGCCATGACGATATTAATATAAATCAATTTTATGATCATTTCTTTTCAATAGTTCACACTGAATTCAACAAAACTTTTGAAAAGAAGACAAAAAGTATTTGCCCTAAATTTATATTTAGTGATTGGGCAACTAGAGGTATCAGAAAAAGTAGGGAAACACTATTTGAGCTTTATGGCCTTAAGCCTTATATGAACACTGAAACTTTTAACAAATATGTTGCTAAGTATTCAAAAATTTTTAGAGATACATGTAAGGTTGCCAAAGCCTTGCACATTAGCAACAAGATCAAAACAGCAGAAAATAAAATAAAGACAGTTTAGAAAGTCATAAATAGCGAGACTAACAGGAAGAAAACACGTAATACTCGCTACACATTAGATACAGCATGTGGTCCTAAAAGCTCTAATCAGGAAGTAGCTCAAGAATTTGTAAATTTCTTTACCGATATACCGTTAAAAACTACGGAGGCTCTAAGTTCCTCTCCTGAAGTCTCAATTGGTTTACTAAAGGCGAATGTGTCTGGATGCCAGGCTGAATTTAAATTTAAACACATAAACCCGATGATAGTTATTAAAGCTTTCCGGCAAATAAAAATCAAACTGACCGAAGATCTATGGGGAATGTCTATCAAAGTTTGTACATCCATACTTGAGACTATAGCTCCATACTTAGCTTTAATTTTTAATTTGTGCGTAGACCAAGGAGTTTTCCCTGATTTAATGAAATACAGTAAAGTCATACCTCTTTTCAAATCCGGTGATAGTAAAGATACAAATAATTATAGGCCTGTATCCGTGTTGCCCGTTTTTAGCAAGGTGTTCGAAAAGATAATGCTTAATCAAATGCTCAATCATTTTAACACCAACAGAATCTTACACGATCAACAGTATGGTTTCACCAAGGGACGTTGTACAACTGACGCCGATGTAACTTTAATAAAGCACATATTTACGGCGTGGGAAGAGTCCCAAGACGCTGTAGGAATATTTTGTGATCTCTCCAAAGCATTTGATTGTGTAAATCACGACACATTGCTTTTGAAACTTGAGCATTACGGACTAGGTAAACTTGCACTTAGTTTGTTAAAATCTTATTTGAGTGATAGACAACAATATGTTCAAATAAATGGTGTTAATTCACAGGGTTTAAAAGTAAAAATGGGGGTTCCGCAAGGCTCAATATTGGGTCCTTTCCTCTTTTTAGTATATATAAATGATCTA
Organism: Xestia xanthographa; assembly: GCA_905147715.2. NCBI lineage: Eukaryota > Metazoa > Arthropoda > Insecta > Lepidoptera > Noctuidae > Xestia > Xestia xanthographa. The sequence goes on from LR990649.1 coordinate 31,389,069, forward strand.
CCCTATTTACTGAAAAACCGACCTCAAAATATGGTGTTATTTGTCGATGACACTTCCCTAATTTTTAAGATCAATAGACGGGGCCCAAAATTTAGATGACGTGAATAATGCCCTACTTGAAGTCCATAATTACATCACAGCAAATAATTTAGTACTAAATGAAAAAAAAAACGAAATGCATAAGATTTGCTTTACCGAATGTTAAAAGTAGCAATTGTGATATAGTACTGAATAAAAAGAAACTTGAATTCGTAGATAAAACGGTTTTCCTGGGGATTACGCTTGATTCAAGGCTACAATGGGGTTCTCATTTAACATCTTTGGCGGGGCGGCTAAGTTCGGCAGCATATGCTATTAGAAAAATCCGTCAATTTACTGATGTAGATACTGCTAGATTGGTCTATTTTAGTTACTTTCATAGTATAATGTCTTATGGCATTTTGTTATGGGGACAGGCTGCTGACATTGAGTCTATATTTATTCTGCAAAAAAGAGCCATCAGAGCCATATACAATCTTCGTAGGCGCGATTCTCTGAGGGAACTGTTTAAGGAAATAAACATCATGACTGTACATTGTCAATACATCTACGAAAACATAATGTACGTAAGAAAAAATCTACATATTTTTGGTAAAAGAGGTGACAGACACAATTACAGTACTAGAAATAGGGACCAATTAGTTCAGCCAGGCTTCAGACTCGCTAAAGTAGACTCATCTTTCATGGGGTACTGTTTGAGATGCTATAATAAAATTCCAGAAAGCATTCTTGAACTGAATGAAACAAAATTTAAAACATGTATTAAACGCACACTTTGTAAGCGAGCATATTACAAATTGGACGATTATATCGCTGATAAGAATGCTTGGCTCAATGCCGGTCCTGCTCCACAAGGACAGGGGCGCATTAATGGATAGCACTAATTGTATTGTTGGAGCTGCTGAAGATTGTACAACTATCTTTGTATTGTATAAATTCAATATCTTTATTATTATATAGCCGCATATTGTGCGAGTGCTATGTACTAGAATGCTATCAGTCGCTGGAAACCTACGTTTTTCCTTGACTTGAATGTGCCGTGGCGGTTAGGAGATAAATGTCATGCTCACTCAAATGTCTCGCTGATGGTGACGCGTGTGTCGGATCATTTAGTTCCCTTCAAAATGGTTGAGTTGAATGGTGCTGATACATGCGTTATGTTCGTGAACGAGCGCTGTCAGTTGGGACTGGTCAGCTCTTGTCTGCCACGGCTTATTTGAATTTAATAATTTTATTTTTGAATTGTTTTTGTTTTGTTTTTACTATGGACACCTTTAACGTGCACATCTTGCTACATTGTTCTCACATAATGTACCATCTCAACATGAATGATGTAACCAAGATTTTATAAAAATATTCTGATTTGAAAGAGTGTCCATGGAGTTTCTTGCCCGTTCTTCTCCATAGAGATCTACGCTAGGGAATGGGCAACTACAGTACTTTCACAGTTTTTATGTCTTGTGACTGGGACTGTAGCAACATTTAATTTTCATATTTGTTTCGACAATTCAAAAGTGCCTGTAACTGGCCTACTTGAAATAAATGCTTTGATTTGATTTTGATTTTGATTTCTGGCGCACTTTTAGTACCACTTTTGTGTATAGGTGTGATAACAGCGGTTTTCCAGAAGGTGGGAACGACTCCAGTGTACATGCTTAGGTTGTATATATGTTTTAGGGGTTCCAGTATATGTATCTTTATGCGTTTAAGGAGTTGGGGCCGAAATTCATCGAGACCTGGAGCACTGTCGTCTTTGAGATTATCTATAATGTCACTTATTTCTTGATTATCAGTAGGACGTAGGAATAGTGAGTCCTTAGGTGGGATTTTACCTGTAGCACTGATGCCCTGCACATCTCCCGTGAGCTGCTGCCTGTTTAAGATATTAGTTGTAAGGTTCTGGCCAACTGAGACAAAGAATTCATTGCACTTATCGATAGATATATTTTTGTCAGCTTTATTACTTAGCAGTTCTTGATTGTTGCACGTTCGTTTCGGGACTTGGCATATTTCTTTTATAGTCCGCCAGAGCTTTTTTGGTTCTTTACTGTTCTTTTTCAATTCATTCCTGTCGTGTTCAGCTTTGCGCTGCTGCAGGATGTCGTTGCAATGGTTTCTGTACCTTGAATAGACAATTTTAAGGACTTCGTTTTTCGGTTCCTGCTTTGTTTGAGCGTGAAGAGTGTCTCTGTGACGAATGCATCTAAGAAGGCCTGGCGTTATCCATGGCTTTAGGTTAAATTTTGAGCGACTGATTTTTATTCTGGTGGTGTGTTTGTTGATAATATCTGTCAGGATCTTATTAAACAGAAGTACTGCAATATCAATATTACTTGCGGAGGTAATGTCAGTCCAGTCTAGCTGGCTCAGTTCCTTAGTCACCATGTTGTAGTCGGTTTTGAGTTTGTATTTGTTTTTATTTTTGGAGTTGGGATTATGATTATTGATTCCAAGCAACACTATGTGGTGATCTGTTACTGAGGCCTCACAGACGATCCCCTGTGCAGTAGTGCCTTTGAGTTTAATGTAGCCATGATCTAGACATGCTTTTCCCCGTGTCGGGTGAGTGATAGCAGGTAGCAACCCGTGTTCAGCCATCAAACATTGATATGCCACATGGGCGGCATTCGGCGAGTCGATTAATAAGTCAACGTTGATATCACCCGTCACAGCAACACATGTTTCGCTTTTAAGTTTATTTAAGGAATAGTCTAGTGAGTTTAGGAAGCGGTCGGTATTGGCGAATGAAGGTGAACGGTATATACCGAGGAGTGTAAATTTATTCTGTATCTTAATCTGCAGACAGTTGGCGTCGTCAAATTCAGGTTCAGAGACTGAGGCAGTCCAGAGATCCCTTACATAAGCAATTACTCCTCCACACTTATTAATGGTTTTGGTGGTTTGATAGCTTCTATATGCGGGCAATTGGAAGATAACGGAGTTGTCATTTAACCAGAATTCCGTTAAGACTATAACATCTGGCTGAAATTCAAGACGGCATAACGATACTTGGAAGCTGAGGAAATTTTTCTGTAGGCTCCTAATGTTTGTAGTTAATACCCTAAAGTTATGTTCCACAAGCACGGTCCCGCACAACTCCAGTTTCTCGACAGTGCGGCATGATATGCTCAGTGTTTCGTCTGGGTTCCTTCTATCTGGCAGAATCTTGATACTCCGAAATTTATTTGGCATAACACACTTGGCATAATCTTCTTTAGACGAATATTTTGAAGGCATCAAAATTATTTAATATAGTTATTGTTTGGCCGAATGTTTGTATTTCCGAATTTACAATGGCATACTTTTAAGATGGCAGAATTTTATTTGGCATAATTACCTTTGGCAATGTTCAAATTTCGCACAATTTCACTTGGCATATTACGAAGATGGCAAAATTTAATTTGGAATAATTGTATTTGGCATTATTCTATAAAATAGCATTTTTAACCAAACATTTAAATATTGTCTTAAAAAGTAATATGATGGGCTACAAAAGTTAGTGACAGAAACGAATCGCTCCAATACCGACTTTACGTAGTCTTGTCTGCCCTACCCCTAGAGTGTAATTTAAAATCGCGTAGGCGCGGAGGGGCGAGGCGGCCCGCGAGTTGAGGAGCAGGTGGTTGTAACACTCACCGCCGCTGCTGAGGCCGCCGAAGCCGAAGCTGCGGTGGTGAGCGTTAAACACATCTGCGACGATAAGCTCGCGTGGGACCGCCGGAGCCCCGCAGCGCCGGAGCCGTGACAGAAACCATGCCTGCTGCATGTTGCATGCTTGCTTGCATGCTGCATGCTTGCTTGCATGCTACATGCTTGCATGCTGCATGCTTGCTTGCATGCTACATGCTTGCTGCATGAATGGTGTATGCTGGTGTGCATGTTTGCATATTGTATGCTGGTTTGCATACTGCATGCTTGTTTGCATACTGCATGCTTGTTTGCATACTGCATGCTTGCTGCATGCAAGATGTATGCTTGTTTACATGTTTGCCTCCTGCTTACAGGAAAATAAAAACCACATGTTCACAATCAACTGTTTTAATGAATTTTCTGTGATGTGGATGTGATAGATGAGTCTTTCCATTGTTATGCATAAGAAATGTATGCTAAAAGATGATTCTAACTGTAAACTTTCTGAGATATGATAGTTCTGCTTTTAGTGACTATCGATATAAAATTTATGCCAAACGATGATTCTGGCTGTAAACTTTCTGCGCTAAGATAGTTCTACTTTTAATTCTTATGCATATGAAATTTATGCCTAAAGATGATTCTGCCTTACAAAATTATGAGTTTTGAATGTATGATAAATGAGTGTCTGCCAAACGATTTTCTGCGAAATGAAGTTTATGCTATCCGCTGTTATGCAAAGTAATATTATGACATAAAAAGTTCTGCTATAAAGGGTGGAACCATTTCGTCTATATCGGTTAATACATCGGAGTTAGCCATAGTCAAATATTATTATTACAGGGGAGAGAGAGATGATTAAAGCCGCATTTTTTTGTCTAGGTGTTTGTCCAACACCCGCGTACGAAAAGAATATGGAGTGATGGGGATCAGAAGAAATGATTTTGTTGCAAGTTTGAAGTGTTACGGTGTATGTGTGATGTGTTTCTGTTTGATTGTAAGATGATATAATACATTTTAGATTTGGTTTAAGTGTTGTGAATGTGATATCTGCGTTTTTGCATAAAATAAGAACTATACAATTACAACAAGGCAATAAAGACTATTATTATGCTAAAATTATTCCTGAGTTGAGGTAGCCGGTATAAGTGAACTCGATTGCTTTTCAAGATAAGTGTCGAGTTCTTTAATGCTCTTGATAGTGATGGCTTGTTGCCCTTCAATCTTGCGGATAAGTATGCGCCCGTTGTTCGTCCAGCAGTATTTGTGACCCGCACTCTGGGCACGGGTCCGAGCCTCACGAAACAAGATGCGATTCTCCTTGGTAAGATGCTCATTGACAAATATCTTACGGACAGGTCCTTGAATGTCAATGTCCTTGGAGGATAAATTGCGCCTAGTTTTGGATGCCTTTATGAGCTCGTCCCTTTTTGCCCTTCTTAGTAGTCTTACGATGATAGGCCTGGGAAACTTTGTGTTTGAGTCGCGCACAGGACTTTTCTTTAGGCCTGCTCGAGCTGTCCAGTTGATGTCATCCACAGTCACCTGGACACCGAGCTTAGACGCGGTTAGTAATACTATATGCTGGAGATTTTTGGAGGGGGATTCTTCGATGCCCATGATCTCAATCTCATTACGCATTGCTGACTGCATTTGATGGTTTAGTTGGGCCTTCAAGTTACAAATTGTTTCGTTTAAAATAACAACTTGCGAATTACTTTACTCGAAGAATTTTATCCTCCCTTCATAGCTGTCAAGTCGGGCATTGCATTTGATAACACCATCGAGCAATGACTTCAGTGATAGTTTGACTTCATCCATATCCGATCGCATAATCCTGATTTCGGAGAGAAGCTCAGCGAAAGATTTGTTGTCAGTGAAGTCTCTAGCGGGTGACCCAATAGCTACGCGCTTGTGCCCGCGCGATTGTGTATTTATGTTCGAGACATCAAGCTCGGCGCTTGTGTTCGCTGGTCGAGCAGGGGTGTTGCTGTTATCCGTGCGAGGTGTCTTGACCCGACAAGAAGGGCATAGCCAGATTTCGATTTGTTTACTTAAGTCGATCGATGAAGCATTAACACATATTTTGTGGTAGTTGGTCGCACAATTAGAGCATTTAATTGGTCTATCTGTCGTTTTTATGTCTAGCTTACAGGCTTCACACGACATATTCATAATACGGTTCGATGTAAGTTGTAAGTTTTGATAAACACACAAACTTGTATTGCACGCGAGCGAATGCTTGCTGTGTGCGTGATCGACGAGAGAGCAGGGCAGCAGTGGCCCGTATTACGGTAGTGTGACTGCGACAGCTATAGTGTGATGTGGTAGTGCGGTGCTCTCGCGCTCCGTGACTCACCCGTACCGGTCAGCTGTTCGAAGTTTATGTTTTGCACTGATTTAAAAACTGTTGTATCTTCGGCAATGGTAGTCCGATTACGGATTCACTGGCACTGTTTTATAGGTATTGAATTTAGCTTTGTACTGATATAAATTTTAGGTATAGTAATGCACTTTTTACTGGGGTTGGCAATTTAAAAACTGAGAGCTTAAAATGAGCGTGCGCTAGCGAACACGGCCGTCCGGTGTTCCAATAAAATATGGCGTCATTGGTGGTCATCGTGGCTGACAGTCACCGTAACTCCTTTTGACAGACGCTTTCGCAGCGATACTTATATTATTTCGATTATATAAGCATAGTGGACAACAAATCGATGACAACTGAGTTTGATGTGGCTTTCGATAGTCACTCAGTGCGATACGTAATACCAATATTATGACATTCTCGTGAAGCGTGGGAATATGGAACCCTAATAGGTTTGAACAAAATTCACCAACACTTTCATAAAAAAATAATTTATTAAAAATAGGTCGCGGATTGCTAAGGCCCGTCATAGGTTTTTTTCCGACATATGGAGGTAGGCGCGTCAAGTACTGCCCTGGCTTGCGCGTAGCTGTATGGACGCTGGAGCCGAGGAGCAGGATGCAGGACCCGCAGGGTAGGTGGTAGTGGTGCCGGATGCCCGTAGAGGCGTCGCCGTCGTTGGATGCCGGATGCCGGTGGAACCGACTCGTCAGTTGCGAGTGTCGGCACCAGGTGACGCAGCAACGGCACACACGGGTTAACCCCGGAGGAAGAAAATCCCGAACTTTGGTCCCTGGAATTTATGTCCAGTGGTAAGCGTAGGGTTCTCTGCTTATCCTTTCCTGACGGTGACCACAGCAGCGTAAGCGCAAGCGTAGGGATGGGTACTATTGCGCTTAGGGCGTATGTGTGTAGAGGTCACCTTCAGAAGCGGAGTTTACAGAGAAAAAAAAAAGAGAAAAAAAAAGGTGTGAAGCACTTTTAAATTAATATTTACACATACCTACATAAAACATTGATGTAGCAATTAAGGTTTGAGTACAATAGTAGCTAAAATGATGTCTATGAAAAAGATGATGAAATAATTTTGCACATCATTGACCTTGACATGACATTTAGAAACAAGCACTGCGTGAATTTGTCAACACTTAGCCACTTACCCGATATGGGGAATTACACACTGAAGTTATGGTTCCTTTATAGAACTTTTTAAAAAGTAAAATTATTAAAAAAAGTTTTGGAAATTCAGTAGTCCAATCAAAGTATAATTCGCGAGGCTGCGCATATGTCGTCTAATATGTGTGTAGACTGACCGCGCGTAAATGACCACTGGCCTCTGCAGGCATGCGAGCGTGGTCGACGCTCGCGGCGCGCGGAGAATGATGGAGTGGGAAAAAAAACTGGTTTTAGGAACGCGAGCGAGTGAGACAAAAGTACAGGCGCGATCAGGTGATTTGGTCGGCTGATAAACGATATTAAAATGACTTCTGTTTTATTTGTTTACGTTTTATCAATTATGAACTAACAACGTTACACTCGGTTGTCATCAAAGTTCGGTGTACAACCGAAGCTTGATAGTCACTGGTTATCAGAAAGATACGTAATAGGCCTACAGGTCACGTTTACTTAGTGTCTAACAATGCTTGTCGTAAAATGCCATGTTACTAAAATGTAAAATGTACATAATTATTTTATTTATAACTAGCTGTTGCCCGCGGCTTCGCCCGCGTGAAGTTCAGTAACTGTCCCACGGGATCATACTAAAGGGATAAATAGTAATTAAAAAAGTAATTAATAATAAATAAAATAGTAGTAGTAGTTTAATAGTAATTTCATTTCATTTCAGTATCCTACATGTTAAATTTCATAATCAGCACAATAATAATCATCACAATCGCTATCACAATCACCATCATTATCACTGTCACAATCACAATCATCATCACCATCATCGTTATCACAACAACCATCACCATCACTATTCCAATCACAATCACTATCACAATCATTATCACAATCACCATCATCGTTATCACAATAATCACAATAAATCAACAATAATCCTGTATAGAAATCGAATCCGCCATCTTTTGGATCTAAAAATAAATGCCATATTCGTAATCAGCACCAATATATACATAACCATATCGACTTTTAGACATTTCGACCCCATCGCACCCCAACAAACAGAGGGTTGAATTCTGAAAAAAAAACTGAAACCCATTTCTACCCATTTATCGATAGGGGTACTCCTGTGAAATTTCGAATAAAACAGTCTAACTAATCTTGTTTCCCCATACAAACTTTCGGCTCCCGTTTCTCCCCCTTAGGGAGTAAATTTTGAAAAATCCTTTCTTAATGCAGCGTTAGACCTCATAAGAAACCTACGCGTGCTAAATTTAAAATTAAATCTCTAGACAAAGTATTACAAATAGACACTTCAATTTTATTTATTTGTACAGATAAAGCCCCCTTTTCATCTTTCACCCCCTTAGAGGTTGACATTTTAAAAATACCGTTGCGTTAGCCTCCTATTTTAAGCCTAGATAATAAATTTAGTGAGTTTTACTTCGAAAATTAAGGACTTTCCATAGACAACTTCATTCTCCTTTTTAACCCTTCGGGGGTGGTATTATGAAAAATGCTGAGACACGTATCAATTAATTTTTAATCATCAGCCTAAACACAAAATTTGAAGATTCTAACTTTAAAACTGACGATTTTCCATAAACAACTTCATCCCCCTTTTTAACCCTTCGGGGGTAGAATTGTGAGAAACGCTGAGACACGTGTCAATTAATTTTTAATCGTCAGCCTAAACACAAAATTTGAAGATCCTAACTTTAAAACTGATGATTTTCCATATACAACTTCATCCCCCTTTTCAACCCTTTGGGGGTAGAATTATGAAAAACGCTGAGACACATATAAATTAATTTTTAATTGTCAGCCTAAACACAATATTTGAAGATCCTAACATTAAAACTGACGGACTTTCATACAAACTTCCATCCCCTATTTAACTCCCTTAGGGGTTTAATTTCTAAAAATCCTTCCTTATTCCTTATCTACATTATAAAGGAAACCTCTGTGCAAAATTTCAGTTTTCTAGGTCCAAGGGTTTGGGCTGGGCGTTGATGAGTGAGTCAGTCAGTCAGGCCCTTTGTTTTTATTTATATAGATCAGTGAACTAAAATTATTTTAAGTGCATCAATTAATAGGTGTACTACAAGGTCAAAATGAGTCTAACAAAACCTATGGGTAAATTATATCACAAATTACTAAAAAGAACTTGTTGAATAATTCCGGCGGTCTCACATGACATTGTAATTGTAGTGTTTGTGTCTATGCCATAGATACAATACATTTTCTCACGTAGACGGGTGAAAGAGTTAAACGTCAACGGTCAGTCGGTCGCTAGATGCGGTACGAGGCGGACGCTCCCTCACTGGTGTAGTGGTGAACCAGTGATATAGTGATAGGCGCAATAGCGATCAGTACATGTGGCGACGAGGATAAAGTAAAATTCAGTGGAAGTGTGCAGGGTGAAAAAAAAATGGGTTGTAAGACATGCACCCTTTAAGGGCACTGCAAATTTTATACAGAGTGGAGACGATAATACGACGATAATAATAGTTCATAAGAATCATTCTAAACCATCGAAAAAATCCTAACACAAAATTAAAAAAAACATACAAACTTGTTTCATCCACCAAGTTTCTGAACGCACCTTTTTGACGTTTGACAGATTACGTTCAGTTGTCTGTGGTGCGATGACGTTTGCTTGTCAGTGCAATTTTGGTTTGGAAAAAACTCGCTTCCGTGGTCTTGTAATTTTGGTACACGCTGTTTCGTGTAATTATTGTTTGAAAACTTTGAGTTTTTGTTAATCCGATGCAATCCTGTTCGGTGTTTGATATTTTGTTGATAATTGAGTGAAAATTGAGAAATCTCGCCATTTTGGGTCTTGACAGCGAGTAATTTGTTGGTTATGTAGACGGCCTTTTGTGTCTTTGAACGCCGTAAATTCCTAAATTCAGTGCTGGACTAATTTACATCCCCGATTGGGTTAGCAACCGGGATAAAATTCAGTTGGACATTGGGGAAAGGTGCCACGTGTGGGATCTTGGAAGGTTTGTCCGGGAGTCGACGGTACGAGCCGCGCGCGTCCCTTGGTTGCTGTCGAATCTGCATGACTACACATACACCACACAAACCACAGTTATACTTACACCCCACTCAGATAAGACGTGACCAGGACTGCGTCACATCACCGGTACCAACGTGATGGTAAGTGTATCTAATAGGTGTTTTCACTTTGTCGATTGAACAAATATTATTTTGATTAGGGCTCCGCGTAATCGCGGACATCGTGAGTCTGTTCGTGCAGTCTCACACAACTGGTAGCAGAGCGTGGTTTAATTGTTAAATTCACCACTTATTGTCGAGTTAAAAGTATTGAGAAGTCTGATTTGTTGCCGTCAGCCTGACTCAAATTAAACATAGATTGTTTGACATAATATATTATGATTATGTAGTGTCCCTTGTGGTTTGTACTTTAATTTGCTATTGTATAAACAAGGTATTGCTTGTACAGGGTCGGATTTGAACTTGTAATAATTCAAACTAAGTTTTATTATTTGGTTTAAATTGTAGTTGGGTCCGGGAAAATTATTCCCGTTGATTATATAATTGAATTTAAGTTGTTTATTTGATATTTGTCCCAATGGCTTCATTGAAAGCTGTAAACCAAGCCATTGGTGGATTGACCTCACAGCTAAGATGGTTTGCCTCTGCCGCTGCGACCGCTGAGCGTCGAGACCTGGAAGAGGCCACGCTTGCCCGGTATGAGCAGTTGAACGCGAGATCAAACTCAAAGCATTTATTTCAATTAGACCATTACGGCACTTTTGAAAGTCAAAAATACAAAAAAGAAAATCAAAGCTACAGTCCCAGTCACAAGGCATAATAACTTGAGAAAGTACTGTAGTTGCCCATTCCCTAGCGTAGATCTCTATGGAGAAGAATGGGCAAGAAACTCCATGGACACTCTTTTAAAATCAAAATATTGTTACAAAATCTTGGTTACATCATTAATTTTGAGATTATACATAAATGTGAGAACGATGTAGAAAGACGTGCACACTAAGAGCATCCAGAGTGAAAGATTAGATTAAAAATGTATGAATAAAGTAATTAAAATGAACCTTGGCAGCTAAGAGATGACCAGTCCCAACTGACAGCGCCCGTTCACAGACATGACGCATGTACCGGCGCCATTCAACTCAACCATATTGAAGGGAACTAAGTGACCCGACACACCCGCCACCATCAGCGAGACATCTAAGTGAGCATGACATTCTCTCAGCTACCAAGGCATATTCAAGTCAATGAAAGATAAATAAATGTAAATGGTGGCTGAACAGTACAAAGTACTCACACATGTGCTATGCAATTATATAATACTAAGAACTGGAATCTATACAATGCAAGTATATTTTTACAATCTTCTGCAGCTTCCACAATACATTAACATGGGAATCAATTCTTCATCTTCTTCTTTACGTGTCGATGGACTCAAATAATGCCCGTCCAGTACAAACAATTAGTTTGCCCCCCTCCCCCCCACCTATGGTTGTGGAGCAGGACCAGCATTTAGCCAAGCATTTTTATCATCAATGTAATCCCCCAACTTATAATATGCTTGCCTACATAGTGTGCGTTTTATACAAGATTTAAATTTCGTCTCATTCAGTTGAAGAATGTGGGGAGGTATTTTATTGTAACATTTCAAACAGTACCCCATGAAAGATGAATCCACTTTAGCAAGCCTGAAACCTGGCTGAACTAGTTGGTCCCTATTTCTAGTGTTATAGTGGTGTCTGTCCCCTCTCTTACTGAATAAATGCCGATTTTTTCTAACGTACATGATGTTTTCATAGATGTATTGACAAGGTACTGTCATGATATTAATTTCCTTAAACAGTTCTCTTAGAGAATCGCGTCTACGTAATTCATAAATGGCTCTGATGGCTCTTTTCTGCAGAATAAATATAGACTCGATGTCTGCAGCCCGTCCCCATAGTAAAATACCGTATGACATAATACTATGAAAATAACTAAAATAGACCAGCCTCGCGGTATCAACATCAGTAAATTGACGGATTTTTCTAACAGCATATGCTGCTGAGCTTAGCCGTCCTGCAAGAGATGTTAGATGAGGACCCCATTGTAACCTTGAGTCGAGCGTGATTCCCAAGAAAACCGTTTTATCGACAAATTCTAGTTTCTCTTGATTCAATATTATGTCACAATCACTACTTTTGACATTTGGTAGAGCAAATCTAATGCATTTAGTTTTTTTCCCATTTAGTACTAAATTATTAGCGGTAAACCAATCGTGGACCTGCAGTAGGGCGTTATTTACGTCATCAAGATTAGTGGCACGTCTGTTTATTTTAAATATTAAAGAAGTATCGTCAGCAAACAACACCATATGCGGATGGTTGTTAAATAGATGGGGTAGGTCATTAATATATACTAAAAAGAGGAAGGGACCCAATATCGAACCTTGTGGTACACCCATTTTTACTTTTAAACCCATTGAGTTTACTCCATTTATTTGTACCTGCTGCTGTCTATCATTCAAATACGATTTTATTAAACTGAGCGCAAGTTTACCTAAACCGTAATGCTGAAGTTTCAAGATCAGGGTTTCGTGATTTACGCAATCAAATGCCTTCGAAAGGTCACAAAAGATTCCTATGGCATCTTGTGCCTCTTCCCACGCAGTAAATATGTGTTTTAATAAAGTGACACCGGCGTCAGTTGTACAACGTCCTTTGGTGAAACCATACTGTTGCTCATGTAATATTTTATTAGTGTTAAAATGGTTAAGCATTTGATTGAGCATTATCTTTTCAAACACCTTGCTGAAAACCGGCAACACGGATACGGGCCTATAGTTATTGGTGTCTTTACTGTCCCCGGATTTAAAAAGCGGTATTACCTTACTGAATTTCATTAGATCCGGGAAGACCCCTTGATCCACGCACAAATTAAATATTGAGGCTAAATACGGCGCTACAGTCTCAATAATTGAGGTACAAGCTTTGATAGACATACCCCATAGATCTTCCGTTAATTTGATCTTGATTTGCTTATAACCTTTTATGACTGTTATGGGGTTTATATGCTGAAATTTAAATTCATTCGGACAGGCTGAAACGTTCGCTTTCAATAAATCAATAGAGAGCAAGGGAGAGGAATTTAAGGTTTCTGTAGTTTTAAGTGGGATACTGGTAAAGAAATTTACAAATTCTTGAGCAACTTCATTGTTGGAGCTCACAAGGCCACGCGATGTCTCTAGTGTGAAGTCATTGCCTTGTTTTTTATTTCTATTTGTTTCACTGTTGATGATTTTCCAAACCGTTTTTATTTTGTTGTCGGCTGATTTAATCTTGTTGCTAATGAATAAGGATTTGGCTACCTTGCAAGTGTTTTTAAAAATTTTCGAGTAAGTAGCAACATATTTATTAAAAGCTTCAGTGTTGATGTAAGGCTTAAGGCCGTACAGCTCAAACAATCGTTCCCTACTTTTCCGAATACCCTGTGTTGCCCAGTCACTGAAAATAAACTTTGGGCCAATAGTTCTAGATTTCTTTTTTAAAGTATTATTAAATTCGGTGTGCACTACCGAAAAGAATTCTTCATAAAATACATTTGCATTGTTTCTAATATGACCCGGTATACCTAACTTGCTAATTAAATTATTATTAAATTTGTCTAGATTGCTGGGTGTTATTTGTCTAGTTTGTATCTGAATTCTTTGTAATTGTCTATTGTACGCGAAAGTAACCGTCTGACCACTATGATCTGAAGGCAGGTAATTTACGATGGATTTATTTATGTAATCGCAGCAACAAAAAACATTATCGATACATGTAGCAGTATTTGTCGTAATTCGAGTTGGTTCTGAAAACACATTTGACAAGTTAAATGATTTAAAGAGACTTAAGAATCTACTGCTATTCACATTATTCTCTATGATATTGACATTAAAGTCACCACAGATAATTATTGGTTTATTACCAGTTACAAGTTTTGCCAAAGCATCTTCCATTACTGACTCAAAGATAGAATAGTTCAGGTAATTAGGGGGTCTGTAAACGCACACTATTATATGCTTATCTAGCTCAACACAAGACAATTCAATGCTATGTTCAACCGATAGATCGACTATATCATTACGAGACTTAGATTTAATACAATTTTTTACTAGGATTAATGAACCCCCACGCATCTTAGATTTTCGGTTAAAGCAACTGCTCACATTGTAATTCTCATAATTTATTTGCATTACTTCATAATCTTTCATCCAATGTTCAGTAAAACAGATAATATCAAACTTAGTTTTTTCTAAAAATAGTTCTATTTCTAGTTCTTTGGAAGAAAGTCCCTGAATATTCTGGTGAAACAATTTTAAGGAATTCTGCTCAGCCCCTTTTTTACAGTTATTTGATTGAGAGCTAGAAGATACCTCGAAGTTGACGAGATTAACTAAATTGTCACTCGTACCTTCTATTGTCTTAGTGACTAGTTTAAATCTAAGCTAATACTATTTGTATAATTACAATTAGTATAATTACTAATTTCCGTAGACCTATTTACAAAAAACTGCGACATACCACATATGTCTGAGTTTATATTAAAAGCTAATAGCCGAGCTATTTGACGTCTAAAACTAATAGGCAAGTACGCATGGTTTCTGGTTGACTTCAATTTCTGAACGAAACTGTTAGTGTCGAAAAATGTCAACCTGTCACTATAGTGACTAACTAGAAAATGCAAATGATTATTTAAGGCATGGATATTATGGTTTTGCTTGCTAGACAATTTCGTAAAGTACGGGAACGAGCACAGAATTACTCTCTTACAATTTAGTTTTAATAGTTGAGTGACATTGTCCGTGATATCATCAAGTTTAACGTTAGAACTGTTACCTACAAGTACAGTTATAATGGTATTAGGATCAAATTCCTTCCGAGTTATTGATGTTATTATCTGGTTGTAAGAAGCCTGAGGAGTACAATAATTTAGAGAAGAATGACTCAGATTGTTACTAATTAACTTGCCTAACCCTTTTCCTATACTATCTGAGAACAAAATGGAGCAACAACTGTGTGTATTACAAGAAGGGGGAGAACTACTATCTATTTGACCTACCTGTGATGAACCTTGTACAATATCTGGTGAATTTTGAATGGAGATACAGTCCGGAACACTGCTCAGCCGGGTTGGGTTCTCCGTTACCTCGGGTAGGAGAGTGTCCGGGCTGGATTCACTTTGTGATGTACATTGAGTGTTGTTGAAGGTCATCGTGTCTACACAGTATGCATTACTATTACCGCTATCAACTAATTCGTTTGCAGCAAGGATATGTTCCTTAATTTGTTTTTGAGAATTTACATACATAGAATAACATGACTTTAGTTGACGCTCTAAAACTTGAATTTCAGACTGTAAGTTTTGAGTGTCTATTTCATAAAACTTCTTACTATCCTCTAATTTAATTTGATAATTATTCAACTTTTTTATGAGGAAAACACGTTCTTTTATTAGTTGAATATTTTTGGAACTGTGTTTTTGTTGTTTTTTAAATTTCTTGCATTTTTTTATAATTCTATTTAGTTTTGCATATTTCTTTATTTTATTTTGGCTTACTTTATAACTACTACAATTATATTTCAGAATAGAATCTTCAGTAAGATCTATTGTTGTTAAGAAATGTGGGTTGCAATTTGAATTCAATAATTGATTATATAGGTGATCTGTTTCCCTAACCTGAGTACATTCTCTTTCTTTCTGAAACTCAATAATTTGTTTGTTGGCATGAAGCAGTTCAACTTCTAAGTCCCTAACCTTACATAAAGCCATTTCATAATGGTTACTGCAGTCGTTGAAACCATCTGTGACCACCCGCAGATTGTCCCGTTCCTGAACAACATCCATGTATTGTTGGTGCAGGTCCACTAGCTCCCGTTTCAGGCTTGTGTTTTTGTGAACGACCTTCTCGATTTCAACCTCATGTTCCTCTCTATCCAATAACAGCTGTTGACATTTGCTGTTTGCTTCCTTAAGTTCATCAAGGGCCGTTCTCAACTTAGCCTGTAACTCCTGGGTAGTTGCCTTACGGGTCATCACAGGCATGGTTTCAGGGAATAGAACTGAAAGTAGAAGTACAAAGAATGGTGAGAACTAATTGAATGGACAAAATTAGGAAAGCTAGAAATGAAAGAAGAAAATGAGAATAGACTGGAATATGTGATTAATAAATTGGTAACTGTGGTAGGCTTATGAGTCTTACACAAAATACTTTAATAAGATTATTAAATTAAATTAAACTTTAAATTGATTTCATGTCTATAACTTTTTTATGAAGTGGGTAGGACTCTTGGTTTAAAATTATTGGACTTATTTGAATAATAATGCCAAAAATTATTAAAGAATAACCAACGTACTTTTTTGTTGTGTATTTAGTTAATTAAATATATAGATAGCAAGTACATTTACTTATTACAAACTACACAACTAGATAACTAACAAGTGCTAACTGACATAGAACCTAACTTCAACTACAAAAGAGTGCCAGATTAGTCAGAATAATGAACTTAGTGCTACAGAGCTTTTAATTGGTTAATATGAGCTACTTATTAGACATTAAAAGGAAACAATTATACTCCCCAGATAGATCCGCAGGTACATCAGCTGTTCGTGTAATAGGTTACCGGTCGAGTTAGGAAACCAATCACTAAGTGTTACAGTGTATTTTTCCGTGAAAACAATAATCTTGGGTATTAATACACCTATTAGACATTTAATTATAATAATACAAGTTTTTTACACTAAAATATTAATTAAAACTAATTTAAAATTACGGAGCTAAATTTTGACATGTCACTCAACCAGTGTTGCCCTACCCTGCCCTAGATTGAGTGCGGTTGACAATTTGTTTGCTCGCTTCAGTGAATTGAGTTTGGACTTGGACCTGGAAACATTGGGTCAAGCAGCCCGTGATAAGGTTGTTGCGGATTATGACCAGATGTTGAACCTGGGTGACATAATAAGTATGCGCGCCAGGGAAATTTTGAAGAGTCGGGACCCTGCCCAGGTCAAAACAGAGACCTCTGTTGATGCAGGCCCTAGACTTTTGGGTAGACTGCCTACCCTGGAGCTGCCACATTTTGACGGTCACTTGGACCATTGGTTAAGCTTCAGAAACCTATTTGACAGTTTGGTTGATGCGTGCTCTGACCTCCGACCGGCCCAGAAGTTGGCTTATTTGTTATCAGCCCTAGGAGGTGAGGCTCGAGCCTTGGTGCAGCACTTGCCGGTGACCGACTCGGCCTATCCCACTGCTCTGGAACTTCTATCCCGACGGTACCAGAAAAAACGTTGCCTGGCTGATGTCCATATTGACCAGATCTTGGGGTTGCCGGCCATCACCAGAATGTCAGCGTTGCGTGCTGACCTTTTGAATCCGTTGCTTGCAGCAACCAACGCCTTGAAACGATTGGAGTTGCCGGTGGACTATTGGTCCTATTTCTTGGTAAACTTAGTGTTGCAGCGGCTTCCTTCAGATTTGAGGTCCCGTTTTGAGCAGAAGTATGGTGGGGATAGTGCCACCCATCTTCCCCCCTTTGAAGACCTCGTCAAATTTTTGGAGGATGAGTGTCGTTTCCTCGACAACGCTTGTGGTGCCACGGGGTTAAGCCAACCGCCCTCTCGGCCGAGGGCCCAGGGACGGACTGGGACTGTCGGGCCTGGTGATGGCCGCCCTGCCCCCCGTTTTGGTGGCACCCAGAGTAATCTTACTTGCGGCTATTGTAAGGCCACGGGACATGCCGTAGTCACTTGCACGGCCTTCTTAGAGTTGCACGTGAGTGCCCGCCGCCGAGTTGCCAATGCACGCCGCCTGTGCTTTTCTTGTTTGGGGAATCATTTTCATCGGGATTGCCCCAACCCCCGCCCTTGTTCAATTTGTAGGGGCTCGCATCTTGAAGTTTTGTGCGCCAACGCGAACCGCTTTGACAGACCAGCCTCTGATGGGGGTTCGCGCAGGGGGGGGTATGATGGAGATGAGCACCGGGCTTCTCGCTTGCCGGATCAGAATCAAGGAGGGGCCTGCAACTTTGACCGCCGTACTCCACCCCCCGCGCCAGTTGATCGGGAGCCGCGCGACCGCCGATTGACCTCCCCTCGTGAAGGCGAGTATGCAGCTGCTGGTAGGTGACGTTGGCCAGACCAGCACCGCCTTCCCTCCCCTCCGTTGG
The DNA here is from genome assembly GCA_905147715.2 of Xestia xanthographa. NCBI lineage: Eukaryota > Metazoa > Arthropoda > Insecta > Lepidoptera > Noctuidae > Xestia > Xestia xanthographa. The sequence continues at coordinate 31,407,435 of LR990649.1, forward strand.
CGGAACGTCCCCGTTTGGAGACGCGCCCCCCACCGCTCAGGCGTCAGGTGGGATATGCCCCTCCAGCGATGGCGCGTGGCTCGGGACATCGCGTGGATGAGGAGTTTGACTACTATCCTCATCGGGATAGACCCCAGCCTGGATGCGGCGATCAGTCGCCGCCCAGGCATTACTAGGAAATTGGCGCCTGTCCCGCTAACGTACCTCCCCAGATCGACACGGTTTTGTTGCCAACGGCATCGGTCAGGGTCTGGGGACCCACGGGGGACTCTGTTGTGGTCCGTGCCATTTTGGACACGGGAGCCCAGGGTTGCCTTTTGTCGTCTTGGTTAGCGGGTCGGGTGAGCCTGGATGTCCGTGCCTTTTCAGGCACGATTAATGGAATAGGCGAAACACCTATCCCGACTGTTGAGGGACAAACCTTATTTGGGCTCACTCCTGTGAGTTGTTTGGACCCTAAGTTTTTTCCTTCGGCCATTGTTCTGACGAGTATTTTGGGCTGTCATCCCCAACGTCAGCTGTCGCCTGATATTGTCCGGTTGACGTCAGGCCTGGATTTGGCTGACCGCCAGTTTGATTCCCCTAATACAGCTCATTTGATATTGGGTTCCGATGTACTAGGGAGAATATTGTTGGGTAATGTGAAAGTCTTGCAGCCGAACGGTTTGGTGGCTGTCTCGACCATCTTTGGCTTTGCGGTGATGGGCCCAGTGTTGAAGGCTGCCCCTCCACCTGAGCCTGATTGTGCACCCCTTTTGGTGGGGACCGGATTGGCTGACTCGCCCCGAGGATGATTGGCCTCGAACGCCAATTTTGATGTCGGATCCTTTGCCCGGGCTTAAGGTGCTCGCTGTTGGGACGAAGGACCCTCCGTTTGATCTTGATATTTTGTTGAATCGATACAGCTCCCTCGACAAATTGTTGAACGTTACCTCGTGGATCAGGCGTTTTGGTCATAATGCTAGGAATCCAGGGGACAAGCGCCTGTCACCGGTTCTCTCTCCTCAAGAGCGACAGGAGTCACTCCTCCTGTGGGTTCGCTCTGTGCAGGCCGTACACTTTGAGAAGGAGATCGAGACCTTGAAGTCCGGTAGCGTTAAGTTGTCGGGAGCCGTTAGTAAGTTGAACCCCTTTTTGGATGAAACGGGTCTTTTGCGTGTTGGAGGACGGTTGAGGCACTCTAGCCTTCCTTATGGAGTCCGTCACCCCATTTTGTTGCCCAAGGCGGGCCATTTGATTAAATTGTTGGTGACTGATCGTCACATTAAGAACTCGCACGCCGGTTGCAATGCGCTGTTGGCCATTCTGCAGCGAGAGTTTTGGATTTTGTCGGCTCGTCGTACCATTCGTAGCATCGTCTTCCGTTGCATACCGTGCTATCGGACTAAGGCCCCAACGATGCAGCCCCAGATGGGAGACTTGCCTGCTGATCGTGTCAATGAGGCGAGGCCCTTTGCAGGCGTAGGAACGGACTTTGCTGGTCCCTTTTCGATAAAGACGTCTACCCTTCGCAATAGTAAAATTGTCAAGGCTTATTTGTGCGTATTTGTCTGCCTGTCAACTAAGGCAGTGCACTTGGAGCTGGTATCCTCCCTCTCGACGGAGGCCTTTGTGGCAACTTTGGATAGATTTACGTCTCGCCGTGGGTTACCTTCTCTGATCAGGTCTGATTGCGGTACCAACTACAAGGGTACAAGTAACTATTTGAAGGAAGTGTATGACTTTCTTAATGAGAGCCAGGTTGACATTGGTAACAAATTGGCCCGTCGAGGGGTCACTTGGTTGTTTGACCCGCCAGCCTGCCCCCATTGGGGGGGTATTTTTGAGGCCGCGGTGAAAGCGGCAAAGGGACTCTGGCGGAGATTGTTGGGAGACACCGTTCTCACCTTTGAGGAATTAGCTACGGTATTTTGTCGCATTGAAGCGGTACTAAATTCGCGTCCATTGTGCCCGCTCTCTTCGGACCCTAACGATTTGGAGGCTCTAACCCCGGGCCATTTCTTGATTGGACAGCCACTTGTCGCTCTGCCTGAGTACCCTTTTGTTGATGTGAGCCAAAATCGGCTATCGCGGTTTCAGTTGGTGCAACAGCTCACTCAGAGCTTTTGGAAGCGTTGGAGCTTAGAGTATCTGCACATCCTCCAGCAGCGCGTCAAGTGGACTGATAAAACTCATCCGCCCAAGATAGGAGACCTCGTCCTTATTAAGGATGCCAACCTTAAGCCTCTGTATTGGCGCCGGGGGCGCATTCTCAATTTGGTGGCTGGCACCGACGGGGTACCTCGTTTTGCTGAGGTTTTAGTGGATGGATCGGTTATGAAGAGAGCGGTCGCAACTTTGTCAAGACTGCCAATTGATTAGCGGACGGGACGGCCCGTCCGGGGGGGGTAGATGTTTCATCCACCAAGTTTCTGAACGCACCTTTTTGACGTTTGACAGATTACGTTCAGTTGTCTGTGGTGCGATGACGTTTGCTTGTCAGTGCAATTTTGGTTTGGAAAAAACTCGCTTCCGTGGTCTTGTAATTTTGGTACACGCTGTTTCGTGTAATTATTGTTTGAAAACTTTGAGTTTTTGTTAATCCGATGCAATCCTGTTCGGTGTTTGATATTTTGTTGATAATTGAGTGAAAATTGAGAAATCTCGCCATTTTGGGTCTTGACCGCGAGTAATTTGTTGGTTATGTAGACGGCCTTTTGTGTCTTTGAACGCCGTAAATTCCTAAATTCAGTGCTGGACTAATTTACATCCCCGATTGGGTTAGCAACCGGGATAAAATTCAGTTGGACATTGGGGAAAGGTGCCACGTGTGGGATCTTGGAAGGTTTGTCCGGGAGTCGACGGTACGAGCCGCGCGCGTCCCTTGGTTGCTGTCGAATCTGCATGACTACACATACACCACACAAACCACAGTTATACTTACACCCCACTCAGATAAGACGTGACCAGGACTGCGTCACATCACCGGTACCAACGTGATGGTAAGTGTATCTAATAGGTGTTTTCACTTTGTCGATTGAACAAATATTATTTTGATTAGGGCTCCGCGTAATCGCGGACATCGTGAGTCTGTTCGTGCAGTCTCACACAAATGGCATTTTGGAAACAAAACAAAACACCATTTATAAATATTGGTTCAATAACCTGTGTTGAGAGTGGCAACAGCGCGGTCCTGTAGCGAATTGATCTTTTGGCACCCCATTATTATTACTAATGCTTAGTAAAAACAAGAACACTGAATCACAGATTATTAACCGAATAATCAGGCACCTCTCACCCGCGTGTTATTAAATTATTAATCACAATCAGGATCATTGTTCAATCACTTCGCTAAAAGTAAGTACGTGGTACGGGTAGGTAAGTAGTCACAAAATTTTTCGTTTTCAAACGTCCAATTTCACACTTATAATAACCGTCTTATGTTACAAATTACAAACACGAGCGGCTGACGGCGGGTACTTAAAAGGCGGCACGGGCCCCGGTGGCGGCGCGGCGCTCAAGGAAAGTACGTCCTGCGGCACTCGTGCGCTTACATAGCGATGACGCGTGGATCGTCACAAGATTGCGGCGACACACTGACCAGTGACCGTAACCTAAATTTTTAGTTGCAAGTTTCGACAAGAAAGTGAAATAATAAACAAACGAAACTAGATTTATCACTTTCGTACACACTAAATTATCTATTATTATGAGTGCATAGCAACTTCCGCATGTGCTATTTTCTTATCTTATTTATCTTATCTTATTTTATTTTCTTAAGTTATGGCATCTATGTCAATGCGTGACATAGCATCGGCCACGATGTTGTCTTCACCTTTAATGTATAGAATGATAGCTGGTTAAGTTGTGGAGGTGGAAGTTTCTCACGTCGCTGTAAAAAGGCTTACAAAAGGGGCTTATGATCTGTGAATATTGTAACATGCTGGACTTCTAAAATGTATCGAAAATGTTGGACACTTTCATATATTGCTAACAATTCACGGTAATAAGCTGGCCACTGTGCCTGCTGCGGGTTCAACTTTTTGCTGAAGAAAGAAAGTGGACTCCACAAGCCGTTTAGATTTTGCTGAAGGCAGGACCCAATGTGAACACTAGATGCGTCAGTAAATAAACCTAATCTGGCATTGCTGATTGGATGTTGTAGCAACGTGTTGCGTTGGAAAGGCTCTTTTTACAAGCTTCAAATTGTTGCAAGAGTTAAGGAGACCATGGAAATGGCTTTGCACCTTTACTGATAGTTGCAACTAGGGCATCAATCAATGGAGCCTGGAATTGCGCTGCTCGCGGTACGAATCGACGATAATAGTTAAGCATACCCAGAAAGCGCATACCTTGTAGTGTCTTAGGCGGTGGAAAATCCATACCGAGAGAGCGACTGTCGCAACCCCGTGCAGGGCACGCCACAATTGTGGCGATAAGTTAAGATAAGTCTTTGACCAGTGGCTTGAGAGACGCCACGGCGTCCTCACCTTCCGCCTGACGCAGGTCTTCACCGGACACGGTGTTTTCGGGAGGTTCCTGCACCGAATCGGGCGGGAGGAAACGCCCGGGTGTTTCCATTGCGAGGATCGACCGGAGGACACGGTGGAGCACACGGTGGAGGTGTGCCCCGCGTGGGCGGAGCACCGCCGTGTCCTAGAAGCGGCGATTGGCGGCGGCGACCTCTCGCGTTCGGCCCTGGTGCAAGCCATGGTCTGGAGCGAGACGGAATGGGACGCCGTCACCTCCTTCTGCGAAGCAGTAAAGCTAGAGACGGAGGTAGCGGAACGTGAGAGGGTGAGAACCTCTCAAAGTTCCGGCCGCCACGGGATACGCCCCGGGCGTCGGGGGCCACCACCGCGTGGCCCCCGGCCACCGTAGGCGCGGGCCTGTGGACGGTGGGCTATGGGCTAGCTCGCCGTCCGTCCGTCTCATGACGACAGGCCGTGTCGACGGCGCGTTCGTGTTCCACGCGCGTCTCAAAGAGAGTCAGCAAAAATGAAGGGGTCCGTAAGGACCGATGCCTGCCGGGGGGCGGGACTGTTCGAAAGAGATACCGTGGCCCCGGAACACAAAGGGCGATGAAGGAACATGGATGGGTTTTAGTCAGTAAAAGTCTGACACTCCGTCCTGCTCCGCCCAGAGCGGGAGGAGTTATTTGATGATTTCCCATCCGATAAAAAAAAAAAAAAAAAAAGTGGGGGCGAGTACTATCACCACTGACGTGGTAGCCGAGAAATATGGTTTCACTGACACCTAGGACGCACTTAGAAGGGTTTAATACCACTGCGTAGTCTTGCAGGCGTTTAAAAAGGACGCGCAGGTGCTGAAGGTGGGTAGACTCGTCTTTGGAAAATATGAAGATGTCATCTACATAAGGAAAACTGAATTCGAGACCCCGTGTGACCTCATCGATGAAACGCTGAAAGGTTTGGCCAGCGTTCCTTAAACCAAAAGTCATATACGGGAATTCGAAGAGGCCAAACGGGGTTACGATAGAAGTTTTTTCAATATCCTGTTCAAAAACTGGAATTTGGTGGTAAGCTATAAAAAGATCCAGTGTGCTAAATACCTTGACACCAGCGAGGTTATGGGCGAAATCATTAAGTGTCGAACCGGGTATCGATCTGGTATGGTCCTGGCGTTCAGGGCGTGGTAGTTACCGCAAGGGCACCAGGTGTTGTCTTTTTTAACGGTCATATGACATGTAATGGTGAAGATCAGCCACTTTTTGACGGTCGAGCTGTCCCGCATCTTACCATTTCCTCGAATTCTTTTTTAGCCGCAACTAGTTACTGCGGCGCCAAACGACGAGGTTGACAGGAAACAGGGGGTCCGTCTGTGGTCTTGATATAGTGAACTGTGTTATGCTTGATGACTCTAAGGAGGCCAGGAGGTGAGTAAATATTGACTTACCAGACGCTACTGCTCGTACGCTGGGCTGGTCAATACTAGCGATGGAAGCAGCGGATTTTAGTCCAGTAGTACCGTCGACCAATTTCTTATTTGGGCAATCGGGTAAAAGGTGATAAAATGCCAAAAAATCAGAACCAATAATGGCTGTGCTGACGTCGGCTATCACGAACTGCCAAGTGAAATCGCGGCGCTAACCAAAATTTAATTTAAGGTTTACTGTACCAAAAGTTTGTATACTGCTTCCATTAGCTGCATTTAGTTCATAATCAGTAGGCTGCCTACGTGACGGTAACCAGCGATGCGGAAAACAACACAGGTCTGACCCAGTGTCAATTAGGAACCGGCGGCTGGTCACATGGTCCGTGACGAAAAAGCGGCGACCGATATTTTCGCAATCAGTTGCCGCCGCTACTTACTGCTGATTGGGTTTTTCGACTCCCAGTCAAATGGCCTAGTACATCTAGTTGCTTTAACGCCCCATCTCCTGTGGTACCAGCAGCGCTTGGAATTATTTACTGACCTACTGGAAGGTGCTGATCTGCTGAGTGATGCGGAATGGTCGCGTATGGGACGTTGTTGCTGCCTCGAAAGTGCAGCTACTTGTTTACTCACATCTTCTAATTGCTGGGCTAATGTAGCTAGAGTTAAAGTTGAAGTTGCCGATGTCCAACAAACAGCAGGTGGTGGGGCTAACTCCATGATTTTGTCAGCTAACTCCAACACTTTATCCAAATTGAGGGCAGCCTGTGCTGCTAGTATTGCTTGAGCTTGTTGTGGCAGACGACGCAACCAAAGTTGACGAATAATATTATCATCTGAAAGAACCGAACCTGCAAGTGAGCGAAGGTGACGAAGACATTGAGACAGTTTTCAGTCACCAAGCTCTTCATCACTTTGAAGCTGTCTAACTCGTTTCTCTTGGGAAGTTGAAAGTCGTTGTATGAGGACTTCTTTAAATTTTTCATATTTCCCTTCGGCTGGTGGATTTGTTATTAAATCCTCGACCTCACCTGCCAGCCTCTGATCCAGATGACCTACTACATAATTGTATTTGGTAGTGTCACCAACAATATTAGCAATTTGGAATTGGGCCTCCACTTGTGCAAACCAAATTGCAGGCTTGTCAACCCAAAAAGTAGGTAATTTTACTGCTACCCTACATACCTTTGCCTCCACTTCATTCTGGCCTAGTCGCTTTTGTAATGCTGCATTTTCTGCTATCAGTTGCTCGAGTTGTGCCTGAAACTGTTCGTTTGCCATGATACAAAATCTGTACAAAAATAATACCACACACCCGAGCACCGCAGAACAAACAATAATAAATACATTTTGGTAACTAGAGTACCAAACCCAAAAGCAATTAATAAGTAAGTAAGTAAGTAAGTAAGTAAGTATATTTATTCGCATAAAATGTGGTAATACAGGGTGTTATAAAATGTTATAGAGCACACATTCCGCCATAACAATAGCATGCAAATTTACGACATATTTTTTACATTAGGAACATTAAAATGAATAAAGTAGGTAACACAAACACATAATGGAAGTACCTACAACATACATAAATCTTATTAGAAGCATTAAACAAAATAATAATACTGAAAACACCTAAATATACCTACACTGAAATTATATTTAACACACCATCTTTAAACAAAATAATAAAGAATATTAAAAACACACACAACACATAATAAAAGGACACCATAAGTAAATAAATAAACCATCAATCAAAATTATACTAAAACCTTAAAATAATACCATAAATAAAATGAATACCTACATTACCTACATAGAAACAGTTTGTAAAATTATAACATCATAAAATTAGCAATAACAAAATTAAAACTTATAATGCATTTCTAAAGTGGTAGGAATGCGAAGAGTATTTTTTGAGGAACTCGTTGATGGTATAAAAATTTTCTTTTATTAACCACTTCCGTAACTTAAAACAAAATTTGCGATAGGGCAGGTCTACAATGTTTTTAGGTAGCGAATTATAAACCAATGGTGCCATATACACGCAGCTGTGTCTAAACATTTCTATTCTGGGTACCGGTAATTGTAAATTATAGTGAGTGATTTTACGTTTATTTATGTTATTTTTATTTTGGAAAAGATTCATATTAGTTTTAACAAATTTAGCTATTTCATAGATGTATATGCTAGGGGCGGTCAATAGGTTTTCAGATTTAAATATGGGTCGACAGGATTCAGACCACTGCATATTAAAAATAGCACGCAAGCATTTTTTTTGTGCTACTAAAATTCGTGACAGCTCTGCTGTATATCCCCATACAACTATACCATAGTGAATTATGGAACACACATACGCATGATATACCAATAATGCGGTTTGTTTAGAAGTAGTTTCTTTGACCTTTTTTAAAGCGAATACGAATTTGTTGATCTTTTTACAAATGCTATCAATGTGTTCCTTCCATGTGAGATGTTCGTCAATTATTATGCCTAAAAATTTGGTATTACGAATCTGTTCTATATGTTGATTATTAAAAGTGATGTTTATATCATTGTATGTACTTTTAAATGTTTTGAAATTGATTACTTTTGTTTTCTCTAAATTGATCTTTAATGAATTTTTGTTTAGCCATGACATGATTTCTTGTAATGTGTTATTTATTTCAAAATTTTGAAGGTTTCTATCTTTACATCCTATTATAACAGTCGTATCATCTGCAAATAAAACACAAACATGTTTGCGTACTGCTTGTGGTAGATCATTTATATAAATGAGGAATAGGAGGGGTCCTAAAATACTTCCCTGTGGTACGCCAAGATCATTATTTCTGGGTACAGAATCAAAGTCTTCTATGCTGTTCGTATTATCATTATATTTAGTTATTCTTGTGATCTGTCTTCTATTGCTTAAATATGATTCAAACCATTTTAGGGCCGTTCCTCTTATGCCACTTTTTTCTAATTTGTTGATGAGAATAGAATGGTCAACATAGTCGAACGCTTTACTTAAATCTAGAAAGAGAGCAGTAGAAGAAATTCTATCATTCACCTTATTTACAACAGATTTTACTAACTTGAAAGTCGCCAATGTAGTTGATCGAAATTTCCTGAATCCATGTTGTTCTTCTGCCAGGACATCGTATTTGTTAAAGAATGATAATAACCGTTTTTTCATAACTCTCTCGAAAATTTTTGATAAAATTGGTGTTAATGCTATAGGTCGATAGTTGTTTTTGTCAGTCTTTGAACCTTTTTTATGTAAAGGTTTTATTACAGACATTTTAAGCTTTTCTGGAAAACAACCTTGTTCTATGGATAAATTAATAATGTAAGCTAAAGGTTCTGCGATAAATTGTGATATGCGTTTTAAAATATCGGTGGTAATATTGTCGTAGCCGGATGATTTTGTGTTATTTAGCGATTTTATAACATTATAGACTTCAGATGCATTTGTAGGCTCTAGGAAAATACTGTGACTGTTAACATTAATATCTACGTTATTAATAATATCATCATGATCATCGCGATCAGTGCTTACATTATTTTTGACAACGTCTATGAAAAAATTATTAAAAATATCAGCAATGTCAGCTCCAGCTGTGGCTGCCGCTTTGTCGTCAATAATTTTGTTAATGTATTCCTTTTCCGTTTGGTTTCCCATATTACGTTTAACAACTTCCCAGGTTGCTTTACATTTATTTTTGGAATATGCAATGTGTTTGAGGTTACATAATGATTGCAAGTTATTAATGCATTTCCTTAACATAATTGCATAAGACTTAAAAGTAGATTTATTTTCATTGGTCCTATTGTTATAATATTTGTATCTTAAAAATCTTTTTGTTTTACAGCTAACTTTTAGTCCTTTTGTTATCCACTTGAGTTTATTAGTTTTATAATAGCTCTTTACCGTAATAATAGGAAAGCATAATTTGTAGAATAAAGATAGTAAGTTATGGAACACATCAAAGGCTTTATCTGTTTCTGTTGTGTCATAAATTTCAGAGAAGGATAGTTGACTTATGTAATAAACAAATTTAATAATATTTTCTTTACTCATATCATTTTTTGTCATAAAATAGTGTCTAGAAATGTTTTCGTTTTCATGCTTAAATTCTACGACTTGAGCAGTATTATGGTCTGACAAACACAAATTATGTGTTATTCCTATAGCGTTAGGTATGTTACTCAGAATATTGTCTATGCAAGTATTTAATCTTGTAGGCACCTTTATATGACATTCTATGCCATAATTTGAGATGAGTTCATTAAATCTTACAGTGTTACGATCTTTTTCCAGAAGAAAATTTATGTTAAAATCGCCAGCTATTACAACTCTACTTTTTTTACGTTGCAGTTGGAGTAATGTTTTATCAAATTGGTCGAAGAAAATATTTAAATTAGAACTCGGGGTCCTGTAAATACACAGTATTATTAAGCGCATTTTTTTAATTTCAATTGCACAAACTTCATACTGCTTATCAATGCTTAATTCTTTGATATCCCTTAGTTCAATGAATTGAACATTGTTTTTAGTTAATATACACGTACCTCCTCGACGTTGATCTGATCGCGAATAAATTGCACTGAGTTGAAAATTATTAATAACCATGTATTTTTCATCATCCTTTTTTATAAAATGCTCACTTAAACATATAACATCAACATCTGTACCAGATTCTTGCAGGTCATTGATAGCTAATTCTAGATCAGCAATTTTATTTAGAGCTCCAGCTATATTTTGATGAAATATTGAGAATTTGTTTACATTTGAATTTGGGTCATTAACGAAAAAACATCTCTTGGTTGGATTTTTTTGCTGGTGTTCTTAATTTCTTATCATTGTGAAAATAGTAAGGAATGGTACCTTTAAGTGGTTGTAATTTGCTTTTATTATTAACACTAGCAGAGCTATCATTCCCAGTGGCTGAGTTAATTGAACTATTTTGAAAATGGGAAGGTATTATTGAGCCCCTACTTGGTATTGGGTTTTTATTAAAAGAAAAGTTGTCAGAAAGATAGGATGCGTTATATTGTTTCATGCATATTTCACTTATTATCTGACTTACAATGTCGTTTCTACTGTTTCCTTCAATGAAAGTACAATTTTTAAAAGTGTTAGTAAATATTTTTAGATTATAGTTTAATTTATTTTCGTTTAGAAATGCATTATAGAGTATATTAACTACATAAACGTTACAATTTTTCAACATTTTAAGTGCTGCTGAAATTTCAGTTACTACTTTGATTGGATTTGAATCATTACATCCGCTCATAATAATCACGTTGTCGTTTCTTGTTAACTGTTTAGACAATGTGTAACAGCTGGATAAAACGTCCTCAGTATTCGCATCTGGTTTTCTGATAGCCGATATATTATAGTTTTTCAGAATAAGTTCACTTTTCTTGGCTATCAGCTTTTGGACAATTATAATGATGTGGGTTAGTTACTTATACACTTATTTCAATGATGTAGGTATGCAGTGCACCGTAACATGTGTCAACAGTGATCAACAGTGATTGTGATAGTGATAGTGATAGTGATAGTGATAGTGATAGTGATTGTGATAGTGATAGTGATAGTGATAGTGATAGTGATAGTGATAGTGATAGTGATAGTGATAGTGATAGTGATTGTGATTGTGATAGTGATAGTGATTGTGATAGTGATTGTGATAGTGATAGTGATTGTGATTGTGATTGTGATTGTGATTGTGATAGTGATAGTGATAGTGATAGTGATTGTGATAGTGATAGTGATAGTGATAGTGATAGTGATAGTGATAGTGATAGTGATAGTGATTGTGATAGTGATAGTGATAGTGATTGTGATTGTGATTGTGATAGTGATAGTGATAGTGATAGTGATAGTGATAGTGATAGTGATAGTGATAGTGATAGTGATAGTGATAGTGATTGTGATTGTGATTGTGATTGTGATTGTGATTGTGATTGTGATAGTGATAGTGATAGTGATTGTGATAGTGATAGTGATAGTGATAGTGATAGTGATAGTGATAGTGATAGTGATAGTGATAGTGATAGTGATAGTGATAGTGATAGTGATTGTGATTGTGATTGTGATTGTGATAGTGATAGTGATAGTGATAGTGATAGTGATAGTGATAGTGATAGTGATAGTGATAGTGATAGTGATAGTGATAGTGATAGTGATAGTGATAGTGATAGTGATAGTGATAGTGATAGTGATAGTGATTGTGATTGTGATAGTGATAGTGATAGTGATAGTGATAGTGATAGTGATAGTGATAGTGATAGTGATAGTGATTGTGATAGTGATTGTGATAGTGATAGTGATAGTGATAGTGATAGTGATAGTGATAGTGATAGTGATAGTGATAGTGATAGTGATTGTGATAGTGATAGTGATAGTGATAGTGATAGTGATTGTGATAGTGATTGTGATTGTGATTGTGATAGTGATAGTGATAGTGATAGTGATAGTGATAGTGATAGTGATAGTGATTGTGATTGTGATTGTGATTGTGATTGTGATTGTGATAGTGATAGTGATAGTGATAGTGATAGTGATTGTGATAGTGATTGTGATTGTGATAGTGATAGTGATAGTGATAGTGATTGTGATTGTGATTGTGATTGTGATTGTGATTGTGATTGTGATTGTGATTGTGATTGTGATTGTGATTGTGATTGTGATTGTGATTGTGATTGTGATTGTGATTGTGATTGTGATTGTGATAGTGATAGTGATAGTGATAGTGATTGTGATAGTGATAGTGATAGTGATTGTGATAGTGATAGTGATAGTGATAGTGATAGTGATAGTGATAGTGATAGTGATAGTGATTGTGATTGTGATTGTGATTGTGATTGTGATTGTGATAGTGATAGTGATAGTGATAGTGATAGTGATAGTGATAGTGATTGTGATAGTGATTGTGATTGTGATAGTGATAGTGATAGTGATAGTGATTGTGATTGTGATTGTGATTGTGATTGTGATTGTGATTGTGATTGTGATTGTGATTGTGATTGTGATTGTGATTGTGATTGTGATTGTGATTGTGATAGTGATAGTGATAGTGATAGTGATAGTGATAGTGATTGTGATTGTGATTGTGATTGTGATTGTGATTGTGATTGTGATTGTGATTGTGATAGTGATAGTGATAGTGATAGTGATAGTGATAGTGATAGTGATTGTGATTGTGATTGTGATTGTGATTGTGATAGTGATAGTGATAGTGATAGTGATAGCGATTGTGATTGTGATTGTGATAGTGATTGTGATTGTGATGATTATGAAATTTGGCACATAAATAGTTTATAACCTGGATTTACATGTAGAATACTATTTATCCCTTTAGTATGATCCCGTGGGACAATTACCGAATTTTGCGCGGGCGAAGCCGCGGGGTAGTAATCTAATATTGATGGAAAGCGGCGCAACCAGGCAGTTCGTCCTACTACTCATTTCCACACCGCTTTCTCCCGTCGGAATTTTGGTTTTCCTGCTAACTATTTGTATAACAAAATTAATAAAAGTTTGTCAATTTCTTCATCACCAAGTAATCATTGCAAGATTAAAGTCTCACCAGTTGCAAAAACTAGACTATAATATATAATAGAGCAGTTACTTCTCATACCCTCGATAATCATTTTGTACGGGCTCATCGCTGTTCATTTTTCTGTTTACTCAGTAACCCTATAAAGGCCAACGATGTGCGTCATAATTTAGCATATTATAAAAACATGCCTAACGAATAAATTAAAATATAGTGAACTTACAACTGGGAAGCCATCAACAACTGAGAGAAATAATCACCTTATACTCTAGTACTGTAATTTACTCTTACTCTAAATAAACTTAACTACTTAGTGCATCTTAGTGGAACGTGTTTCTTTAAATTTACAAACCTTCACGACAAATGGGTATACGGAGTCAACTACTACAACCCGCACACATTTAATAGTTTATGACTGTGTCACCCAACACATCCACGCCCACACGTCTTATTTTTACATTACACAGTACTGTGAGTTTAGTTATTTTGAGCAATCATAGCTACAAATCTTAAAACACCGTACACCGTTTTTTTATGTAATTTAATAATAATAGCATTGTAACGTTGTTAGTTCATAATTGATAAAACGTAAACAAATAAAACAGAAGTCATTTTAATATCGTTTACCAGCCGACCAAATCACCTGATCGCGCCTGTACTTTTGTCTCACTCGCTCGCGTTCCTAAAACCAGTTTTTTTCCCACTCCATCATTCTCCGCGCGCCGCAAGCGTCGACCACGCTCGCATGCCTGCAGAGGCCAGTCGTCATTTACGCGCGGTCAGTCTACACACATATTAGACGACATATGCGCAGCCTCGCGAATTATACTTTGATTGGACTACTGATAATTTCCAAAACTTTTTTTAATAATTTTACTTTTAAAAAGTTCTATAAAGGAACCATAACTTCAGTGTGTAATTCCCCATATCGGGTAAGTGGCTAAGTGTTGACAAATTCACGCAGTGCTTGTTTCTAAATGTCATGTCAAGGTCAATGATGTGCAAAATTATTTCATCATCTTTTTCATAGACATCATTTTAGCTACTATTTCAACTATTGTACTCAAACCTTAATTGCTACATCAATGTTTTATGTAGGTATGTGTAAATATTAATTTAAAAGTGCTTCACACCTTTTTTTTCTCTTTTCTTTTTTTCTCTGTAAACTCCGCTTCTGAAGGTGACCTCTACACACATACGCCCTAAGCGCAATAGTACCCATCCCTACGCTTGCGCTTACGCTGCTGTGGTCACCGTCAGGAGAGGATAAGCAGAGAACCCTACGCTTACCACTGGACATAAATTCCAGGGACCAAAGTTCGGGATTTTCTTCCTCCGGGGTTAACCCGTGTGTGCCGTTGCTGCGTCTCCTGGTGCCGACACTCGCAACTGACGAGTCGGTTCCACCGGCATCCGGCATCCAACGACGGCGACGCCTCTACGGGCATCCGGCACCGCTACCACCTACCCTGCGGGTCCTGCATCCTGCTCCTCGGCTCCAGCGTCCATACAGCTACGCGCAAGCCAGGGCAGTACTTGACGCGCCTACCTCCATATGTCGGAAGGAAAAACCTATGACGGGCCTTAGAAATCCGCGACCTATTTTTAATAAATTATTTTTATGAAAGTGTTGGTGAATTTTGTTCAAACCTATTAGGGTTCCATATTCCCACGCTTCATTGGCGCCCATATCGTGGTTTTTTCATGGTCATACGTTTTTTTTCTGTTTTATGGAGGTAGTGGTGTTTTTCGGTGTTTTGTGTGTTTTGTGTTTCGTTGTTTTTTGTAATAACGCTTTGTTTTTTTTATTTCGTGTGCAGCAACTGGTGTGAAGAGTTAAGTTTAGTTTTGTTTTTTTAATTTGCCTGATATACAGGGTGTTTTTTTTTTTATATATACCGGGTGCTCAACATATTTTTTACTTAGTTTTTTATTTTTTCATGAATACCGTATGTTCAACATTCTTGTAGTAGTAGAGCTTATAGTAACGGCTCGCCCCGGGGAAGTACTACCCTCATTCCTTTTTTTTCTTCCGGTAAGCAGTTTTTGCTGTGTGCTGGTTGAAGGGTTTGAGTGCCGGGTGTAAGTACTGGCTAACTTATAGACATTATCATCTTTGTCTTATGTCGACACTTAAATTACTGTAAAGTGTCTACATTTTTTTTTTTTGGTTTTGTATACAGGGTGATTAAATTTAGTTTTGTATTATTTTAATCTTTGTGATTTTTTGTTGTTAAACGCCAAAATTAGGATCGTTAGATCAATTTTCAATCTTTTTGTAATTTACTTGTACCCTCACACCAGTTGCAAAACATTTTTTTTTTTTGTTTTACGTTTTTCTTGTTTTTTTTTTTTTGTTGCATCGTAACTAAAGTGTACGTTACAGAAATTTATTAAGTTCGGAGTGCTTAATAAGTACAGTCATGCTCAAAAACTTGTAACTGTCTTGTTGTACAGTCAGCGCACGATATAAGTTGCAATTTTTTTTTACATTACATTAAATTTTGAACTCGATATCTTTTAACCGTTACTTATTGACGTTGCTTAATTCTTGGGTACGGTCAGAAAAAAAGTTTTATTTTTAACAAAGTTTTTTTTCTCACTCTAGCTAGTTTTATTTAGTTCTGCGTACACATTAGTTGCAAATTTTATTATTTTGCATTTTTTTTATTTTTTATTTTTAGTTACCAAATTTCTTAGTTTTTTGCTAGCTTTACATACGTGGAAAAAACAACAATACGTTACTTAAATTTAACTTAAAATTGTAACAGACGGAGTATTTAGTACTTATTTGTTTATTTCACTATACGGAATTGTTCAACACTTACCCACACTTCTAAAAAAAAAAAAAAAAAATTTTTTTTTTCCTCTCTTTGCTATTAATTTAAATTATTGTTAAAATGGCTTATCCCGTGAAGTTCATGTCGCTTCAAAAGTCCGAGTATGAAGTTGCTATTAAGGGTGAATCACCAGCTGCCACAGTGCAGGAGTTGCGCAAACTAGTAACTAAGTGTGGACTATTATTTCCTACAGAGGAAATTCACACTAGTCTCTTGAACTAACGCACGACCTGAATGGTGTGCTGGATGTTCTTGAGAAGGTTAACGTCATTTTAGAATCGACGTCATTACTGCGATACATTGCTGCGTACTCAAAATTTCCTTAATCATTTATATCTCCGGCTTAGCCGCATTCCATGTGATGATAAATTTAAGGAAGACTATGGGCAATGTGTTGCCCTTTTCAGGAAGGCCACAATAAGGCTTACGTACACAAGTCTAGTCTAATAGTAACTTACATAAATTGCTTACTCTAAATATAACAATAACTTAGAATTAAAAACTACCCTATACCTAGTACCTTATTATCAAAAATAAAATCAAATAGCATTTCTTTTTCTCTCCTCTATATTTCGATATATATATTATTTTGAATTTTTCACATCTAGTTGTGATTTTACGAATCAAGATTTGCATTCCCTCTCGCATATATTCCACCTTCTATTGGAACACTTATTGGTAAGGTATCTAGTTAGAGAAAAACAAGATACCTATATTTTTATGTTATAGTGCGTCAGTTATGTTGGTATCGTTAGAATACAATAACTGCTGCTAGTTTATGTTAGCGAGAAGTATGAAAGATGACTTATAAAAGGTAAACCTATAATAACTCAAGTTCTTGATGCGGATTTTTATTCATTTTAAGAGATGACAAAAATCCTTGATTGCGCGCGGGGGTATTGTAACGTTGTTAGTTCATAATTGATAAAACGTAAACAAATAAAACAGAAGTCATTTTAATATCGTTTACCAGCCGACCAAATCACCTGATCGCGCCTGTACTTTTGTCTCACTCGCTCGCGTTCCTAAAACCAGTTTTTTTCCCACTCCATCATTCTCCGCGCGCCGCAAGCGTCGACCACGCTCGCATGCCTGCAGAGGCCAGTCGTCATTTACGCGCGGTCAGTCTACACACATATTAGACGACATATGCGCAGCCTCGCGAATTATACTTTGATTGGACTACTGATAATTTCCAAAACTTTTTTTAATAATTTTACTTTTAAAAAGTTCTATAAAGGAACCATAACTTCAGTGTGTAATTCCCCATATCGGGTAAGTGGCTAAGTGTTGACAAATTCACGCAGTGCTTGTTTCTAAATGTCATGTCAAGGTCAATGATGTGCAAAATTATTTCATCATCTTTTTCATAGACATCATTTTAGCTACTATTTCAACTATTGTACTCAAACCTTAATTGCTACATCAATGTTTTATGTAGGTATGTGTAAATATTAATTTAAAAGTGCTTCACACCTTTTTTTTCTCTTTTCTTTTTTTCTCTGTAAACTCCGCTTCTGAAGGTGACCTCTACACACATACGCCCTAAGCGCAATAGTACCCATCCCTACGCTTGCGCTTACGCTGCTGTGGTCACCGTCAGGAGAGGATAAGCAGAGAACCCTACGCTTACCACTGGACATAAATTCCAGGGACCAAAGTTCGGGATTTTCTTCCTCCGGGGTTAACCCGTGTGTGCCGTTGCTGCGTCTCCTGGTGCCGACACTCGCAACTGACGAGTCGGTTCCACCGGCATCCGGCATCCAACGACGGCGACGCCTCTACGGGCATCCGGCACCGCTACCACCTACCCTGCGGGTCCTGCATCCTGCTCCTCGGCTCCAGCGTCCATACAGCTACGCGCAAGCCAGGGCAGTACTTGACGCGCCTACCTCCATATGTCGGAAGGAAAAACCTATGACGGGCCTTAGAAATCCGCGACCTATTTTTAATAAATTATTTTTATGAAAGTGTTGGTGAATTTTGTTCAAACCTATTAGGGTTCCATATTCCCACGCTTCATTGTAGTCCTGTTAATCCTCGTCGCCAAAATATGGTTTTTCCCTCTATAATATCGACTCTCAGACGCGCGCACGTCCGTTCACTACCTCAGCTCAAAGCTAACTGACCGCTTTATTTACCACTGCGCGTGCTAGAGACGACATAATGCCTCCCTCTCTTTCACTCACAGACACTACAGTCACGTAATTCACGCCACATTTTCATACGAACGTCAGGTGTGTGTCATGTGTCGACGTAAAAAGCGCCCAACTTTGAATGAAACCGAATTTACACTACTCACATAATTTTGATCGTTTGACCTCGCCCTATGTAATAATCCCTAAGAATCCTAATCTCCTAGATTTGAATTGAGCATTACTTTACAAAATAATACACGCTACTTGGTGAGTGAGCATATACAAACAAGCAAGATTCATTGTTACAAAAATAAAAAAAACGAAAATCAATCAATTAAAGTGTCAATCATTATAAAACAGTTAATTATGAACAATTATATGGATTATATTTCCCTGTATCATATCATGTCATGCAAACATGCATACAAACATACACCATGCACGCAGCAAGCATGCAGAAAGCATTTGGCAAGCATGCAGCAAGCATTCGGCAAGCATGCAGCAAGCATGCAGCATATAAGCACACATACAGTATTCATGCAACCAGGCAGCATGCAAGCGAGCAGGCAACATGCAGCAGGCATGGTTTCTGTCACGGCTCCGGCGCACAAGACTACGTGGAGTCGGCGATTCGTTTCTGTCGCAAAAACCTAACTTTTGGCAAATGTTTTTAGTCAGGTCAAGTTAAACTAAAATATAAGAGTGAAGCTACATAGCTTAGAATGTCTAAATAGACCGGACTATTTGAGACAAACAATAATTTATAAATGAACATTCGGAATAATACACATCTATACTAATATTACAAAGAGGTAACATTTGTTTGTAAGTTTGTATGTAGGGGGTAATCTCCGGAAGTAATGAACCAATTTTAAAAATTGTTTCACTGGTAGAAAGCTACATTATTCGTGAGTGCTATAGGCTATATTTTATTCCCGTACTCCCATGGGAACGGGAACTACGCGGGTGAAACCGCGGGACATCAGCTAGTTATATAATACAATGAGAGCAGCGGTGGCCCAGTGGTGGCGGACCCAACTTACGAACAGTCGTGGGTTCGAACCCAGACAGGCGCATTACTTTGTGTAATTTATTTAATTACCACTGCTCTCAAAAACGGTGAAGGAAAACATTGTGAGTCCTAGAACCAGAAAATTCGAAGACATGTGACATCTACCAATCCGCACTGGGCCCGCGTGGTGGATTATAGCCCATTCCCTCTCATAGAGAGGAGACCTGTGTCCCAGCAGTGGGAACATTAATAGGCTGATGATGATGATGATGATGATGATATAATACAATACTACAATACAATATTAGGACATTTATGACTTTATGTCATGTAAAATTAGGAGATTCAATTATATTCGATATTATGACAATAGTTTTATAAAACTAAATTTCGGGATTTTGAACATTATGGTCACTAAAGTTTGTAGCAAACTTGTTATGGATAATCATTTTCGGACAACAATTTTTAGGAGAATCATGGGAGTACCATAAATGTAACAATTCAAGATTCGTTGTTACAAATGGTATATTGCTGGCCACAGGACCCAAAATGATGGCCACCTCAGTCATGGCTTCGCGACTGTATACAATATCCTACATCCTGTATTAATACAATATCCTTGTTTGCTCTGGAATCCTAGAAATGTTTTTTGTGTTCTTATTAATATTATGTAACATTCATGTAATTGTGATGGGGCTTGATGCATGTACGACGCAAGCTAGTGGTCGCCGGCGATTTATGTGATGCGTGCGTTGCGTACGCTGTGCGCGTGCAGTAAGTAGTGGCACGCGACGGCCCGCGCTCGCCGAGTCGCCGCGCCGGCACTCCGCGGCCGCACTCCTCACCAACCGCACGCGCGCCGCGCTCTCCACGCTCTCCACGAAACACTCGACTCGCGAGTCCAAACACGGCACTTGTTTTGTAAATAGCACGATATGTGCCCCAAACTGTCGCGGTCGGCACGCTGAGCTCTTGCTCTCGGCTGCTAATATCAAACTGGTGTTGTGGATATTACATTATGTTAATATTTATTTTAAAACTTTAAACATGTGATTTACAAAATTCGTGCAAGTAATACTGTTTCAAATTGCAAGAGCAATAAATTACAACAATATTTGCAAAGTGAAAACTTACATTTAAGTTGAGATTAAAAAATAACTACAATGGAATTTGAGAGTCAATACATATGGAGGTGTTTACATCGTAAGGATATGAAGTGTCATGTGGTCGCGATGGCAAAGATCAGAGATGCCGCTCGATGGCACTGTCAGTGACGCGACTAGCATCCCTGATGTTAAAAAAGTGAGGCGCGCCGGCTGCGCACGCTACCATGCTGCGTTGCCTCGTGCTGGCGCTGCTGCTGCACGCGCACGACGCGCAGCTCGCCACCAACAACAGCACGCGTGACCTCGCCGAGCAGCACCTTCTGCGGGCGCTGCACGAACACCGGCTACGAGGAGCGCTCAAACCAAACATCGGTTTTGACAGCTTCAAGTATGACCTGCTTAATTTAACGGCTATATTTGAACATGGACCTCGAACGACGTTCCCGGCTGACTTCGTCGTGTTCGTTGGAAACTTCGCTCCTGAGAAACTTCACCGGAACAAGAGAGAGTTGCATTCCCTCATAGGAACTTTCGACATATCCAAAATGTTTAAGAAACAAAAATACAAGAATAAGCAGGTCAACGAACTGAGAGCGAGCGCTTCGTCCCTGCAGGGTGGCCAGCCTCCCGCCGCCTCCACCGCCGTGCACAGCGCACAGCGCCCGCTGGAGCCTGCGGAGCGGCCCATCATTACGACCGCGGTTCGCGCACTCACCATCCCAACGAAGATCATTCCCACGGAACCTTACGAACCAATAACTTCGACAGTCTCAAAAGATACTGTTAAGGCGAAGGTGGCTCGGAAACCTAAAAGTACGTCAAAAACAACAGCGAGTATCCCAAACACCCTGCGGCGCGAGGCGCACAAGAAGAAAGCGTCGCAGAACGAGTCGGTGTGGCCCGTCAAGCTCGCGGCTGTCGTCGAGGGTGACATCGTGCTCGGCGGACTCATGATGGTAGGAATCTCCACTATTCTAAGCTCTCGTATCAGTAAAAGAGATTTCGATTTCAAGTTGTCGCATCTGCCACCAAAATGTCATTCCTCCTAGATATTATCATACTGATATTTAAAAAAAATCCTAAGTTCCTATTGTGTAATAAGTTTTGCAACCTAGAAAAGTAAAATCTTAATTTTGTTTCATATTTTTTTATGTACAGTCAAAGGTCAAAATTCCACTTCCACCGCAATGCACATTATCGTTTGCGCTATACGGGCGGCGGCGCCTATACACACATACGCATATTTATCCGTGTGAGTGATGTTCCAACGCTAACAACCAATTTGGCCACCGTATCACTTACACAACTCATTGAAATTTGTAATAACAATCTTAAGCGGGCAACAAGTTGCTAATGTGTAAGTGTTGTCAAACGTTCTTATAGAAGAAGGTCATAAGTACCACCAATATTGCTTTGCCATTGTGTTGCGAGATTGGCAGTCGACTTCTGACTGTTACTGTACCTATTGTTACAGATTATGTTTTGATTATTGAGCTAAGTTTCGTTTTTTACTTAATTTAATAATTATTTTTTTATGTTTGCCAAAGTATAGAAAACTTAATAAAATAATATGGTTGTGATTATAACACTAGCACATTGAA
Source organism: Xestia xanthographa (assembly GCA_905147715.2). NCBI lineage: Eukaryota > Metazoa > Arthropoda > Insecta > Lepidoptera > Noctuidae > Xestia > Xestia xanthographa. The sequence goes on from LR990649.1 coordinate 31,429,553, forward strand.
ATGACTATAATACAACCAACCTACAATACCTTTACCTATATACCTACAATGTTTGTTATGATATTCATTATTTTTAAGTAGTTTATTTATACAAAGAACTTTCATTAAGTACCTCATAAACGTTTTACTAAGAATTTTTTTTCTACATTAAACTAATAATTCCTAAGTAAATATTTTGTTTAACCTCCTTCTCAGTCTTATACCCCGCACAAACGTTTAGATGTATTTATAGATATCTGCACAAAATTAAATTATGTTCTAAACGTATTGTATTTAATATTCATTGTAGTAAAAAACTAACGTTGATAACAGTATTTACAGCATTTTCAGTATTTACTGAAATAAAATGAAACAGACTTAAATAACCGGCATGTCCTAAAACCAAAAAATCGAAGACATGTCACATCTACCAATCCGCACTGGGCCCGCGTGGTGGATAATAGCCCATTCCCTCTCATAGAGAGGAGGCCTGTGTCCCAGTAGTGGGAACATTAATAGGCTGATGATGATGATGAGACTTAAATAAATCTAGGTTTTTTAATTCCCATGTACAAACGAGCAAGTGGTAGTTAACCCAGTTGCTATATTTAAAGGACAATGTAGGTGCGGACAACTGCAGTATCTCGTAAAATATTAACAATAAGATAAATTCATAATAATGTGCCGATGCCTTATTAAATAAAAAAACCGGCCAAGTGCGAGTCGGACTCGCGCACGAATAGGGTTCCGTTTTTACCCTTTGAGTACGGAACCCTAAAAATAAGTGAAAAACCTTGTAAAATTTCAAGAAATTTTGTTTCATATATTAACAAAAACTTTTTTGCAAAAAATAAAACCGAAAAAACACAAAACAGTGAAAAATAACTTTAGCTTCAGAAGTCGGTGACAAAAAAAATCAATCAAACAAAAGTCACCGACTTCTGAAGCTAAAGTTATTTTTCACTATTTTGTGTTTTTTGAAGTCGGTTTTATTTTTTGCAAAAAAGTTTTTTATTTTACCATTTTAGTTGTTCCCAAACAAATATTTGCTATGAATTTATTTGACTGGTAATAGGCGTGAGCAGCGGTGGCCCAGTGGTGGCGGCCCCGACTTACGAACAGCAAGTCGTGGGTTCGAACCCAGGCAGGCGTATTACTTTGTGTAATTTATTTCATCACCACTGCTCTCAAAACGGTGAAGGAAAAATCCGTGAGGAAAAATGTCCTAGAACCAAAAAAATCGAAGACATGTGACATTACTAATCCGTGGGCCCGCGTGCTGGATTATAGCCCATTCTCTCTTATAGAGAGGAGGCCTGTGCCCCAGCAGTGGGAACATTAATAGGCTGATGATGAATAGGCGTATCCCCAATATATGGAACTTAACATAGCTTTTTTTTTCGGATGGGAAATCATCAAATCACCCGCTCTGGGCGGAGCGGAAGGGAGTGTCAGACTTTTACTGACTAAAACCCATCCATGTTCCTTCTTAGCCATTTGTGTTCCAGGGTCGCAGTATCTCTTTAGAACAGTCCCTTTTGCTGACATCTCTTTGAGGCGCGCGCGGAACACGACCGAACTGTCGAGATTTGGGTGTATTGTACACATCTGCGTATCCCTTCAGAGCATACAGGCGTGATGTTACGTCATTTGAGGCGCACGCGGAACACGATCGCACCAACTTAACATACCTAACTATCGAAATCTGGGTGTATTGTACACATTTACCTACCCCCTCAGAGGTTACAGGCGTGATGTTACGTCATGATGTTGTATAAACAATAAACATCCAAGCGATTGCAACATTCACGGCACTTTTGCCGTCCATTTTTGAAGAGTTCCATTGTATATTTTCGAAGATCAGCATCAGATGTTCATAAAATTTAAATGGGACCACACGGGAAGCAACAGTTTAAAAAAAAAAAAGAAGCATCAAAATCGGTTCACCCAGTCGAAAGTTCTGAGGTAACAAACACAAAAAAAAAATACAGTCGAATTGAGAACCTCCTCTTTTTGGAAGTCGGTTGAAAATAGGAACATTTATCCCTATTTCGCGCTCTACTGACAAGTAGCTGTATTGCTTATAAGTCGTCGTAATAAGTGGTTGAATTCGTGAGTGCTGAGTATGAGGTCCTGGGATCGCTTTCCGGATCGGGCAAACCGCAAATTGTTATTGGGATTCTATCAGGAATTTCTGAGTACCAGCCACGGAGTCTGGATTTGTGCCCAGTTGATGGCAATAGACCCCTGCTACATAGGATTTAAACAAAACTATCTCTTCGGGTGATGTTATGTTATGTGACATTAAAAAACAGCCTTATTTTGTACTCTGAAAAGACCGTGCGTATCGAAACATAATCTAGACACGCAGTAGCATGTCAAGTCAAGAAGGAACTGACGATTCAGCAGCCGAGTGTTATATTATACGTACCATTTGGAGCCACTTTTAACTGTTGATGCAGCAGCCGAGTGTTATATTATACGTACCATTTGGAGCCACTTTTAACTGGTGATGCAGCAGCCGAGTGTTATATTACACGTAGGTACCATTTGGAGCCACTGTTAACTGGTGATGCAGCAGCCGAGTGTTATATTATACGTACCATTTGGAGCCACTTTTAACCCCTTAATAACTCAAAATCGATTGAACATAAACACATGAAATTCATAAACACATGAAATTTTGCTTATTTATTAAGCCCCCAGATTAACTGAAGAACGATTAATTTCAAATGTGTAGCTCAATGGTTATAAAGATTCAATGAACGTCTAAAAATCGGCACTGAATGATGACGTATAGATAAAAAAAACCGGCCACGTGCGAGTCGGACTCGCACACGAAGGGTTCCGTACCATTGACTATATTTAGTATTTGTTGTTATAGCGGCAACAGAAATACATCATCTGTGAAAATTTCAACTGTCTAGCTGTCACGGTTCATGAGATACAGCCTGGTGACAGACAGACGGACAGACGGACGGACAGACGGACAGACAGCGAAGTCTTAGTAATAGGGTTCCGTTTTTACCCTTTGGGTACGGAACCCTAAAAACTAACCCACTTCCAGATGTTATTTGGCTTCCAGCTAGAAAAATATCAACTTACTATCTACTAGTTATTTTTCACGTTTTTGTGTTAATTTATGTTTGTGTTTTTTTTTTTAAGTCGGTTTTATTCCTTGCAAAATAGTTTTATTTTTTATTTTTCCCTTTTCCGTTAACATATGCACATGACAGATCAGTGCACGTCTAGTATCACTGAGACTGGCATTCATGCAGATACGTCGGCTGCGTTACGACGTCAGCTATGCTATCATCGGACAAGTCATTAGTGTACCTACGTGTGGATGTAATCACAAATATGATGCAACAGCTACCGCGTCAATTGGACGATGATCAGTTGTTCAATGTTAACACAAAGAAGAACATACATAAATCTACCTATCTACCTGAGCGGCGTGATCCAAAAGTCAGTGGTAAAAGCTTGGCTATCAATTCTTACTTCGTATACTTCGTACTAACACAATAACCGTCTGTGCGCCAGCAAACGCCACCGGTGATGATCAGAGTGACAGAAGTGCACCGGAGTCAGAGGTTCGGCTTGCAAGGCAGCACACTATGTTTTGGTATGAAGAACATTTTTTTGATATTGTTCTGGACCAGCATTCAACACCGCTGAATATAATATGCGACGTGATGTCGAACAACTATCGTTTCCTTTGTTAAATAAAATATTTTAAATAGATAATATTACCCCTACACATATTTACTTGCAACACACGACCGAGTCCATTTCACAGCCACACCCCATTTTTAGGGTTCCCAAAGGGTAAAAACGGAACCCTATTACTAAGACTTCGCTGTCTGTCCGTCCGTCTGTCACCAGGCTGTATCTCATGAACCGTGACAGCTAGACAGTTGAAATTTTCACAGATGATGTATTTCTGTTGCCGCTATAACAATAAATACTAAAAACAGAATTAAATCAATATTTAAGGGGGGCTCCCATACAACAAACGTGATTTTTTTGCAGTTTTGTCTAATGTTTTTAAATAATGGTACGGAACCCTTCGTGCGCGAGTCCGACTCGCACTTGGCCGGTTTTTTTATTACACATTTCATATAGTCAACTGCTGGGCCCAGGATGTCCCTTCTGCTTTGCTGCGGGGCTACTCACTCATTACGTAAATTCTTAAAAAAATGGGGTGGGCTGTGAGTGGTGTATTAGTTATGGTCTGTGATACGAAAATTACGATACAAATGGCATACAGGATACATCGAGATTTCTACACACTACACGTTACGTTTACTAGACAGACATCACCACCCAATTGCGTCCTTCATTAGCAAATTAATTTCCGAATAATCTATGGTAACTCGATGTAATATGGTGACTCCACCGGCTATGCGACTTGAAGATGATACCGCCTCCGATGATGGTTGACAAACGTCGTGGCGAGACGTGCACTAATCATCGACGATCATACACAATCGATGCCTCACAGTCCGGCGTCGATATGAAGCGACTTCGATACAGGCACCGTCATCGATGATCCACTCGGCCGCATTCATTCTTTTACGTTCCCGGCACTGCTTCAAAAAAAAAAGAGACAGAAAAAAATAGATCAAAAAGAGGCAGAAGACAAACGTTGTTAGAATTTTAAGATAAAGAAGATCGTAACATAATAATATATAAAGTAAATCTAACAAATAAATTAAAAAAAACTAAAAAACACGCTCTAAATAGAAAACCAAACTAAAAAATAGAAAATAAATTTGAATTAAGAGTAGTGTAAAAAAATTCTAACAAATAAATGAATAATAGTGTTAATAAGAAAAACATGTTTTTATTGAAAAAAAGCGTGGGGTGCTTTTTAAGATATTATCGAAATGATAATACTTCTTCTCATATTTTTCAATGAAATATTTATAACTATTGACACCATGCACCCCACGTTTTTTTTAAATAAAACACTTTTTTCTTATTAACACTATTATTCATTTATATTTGTTAGAATTTTTTACACTAAGTATTCTTAATTCAAATTTATTAAAAAATTATTTTCTATTTTTTAGTTTGGTTTTCTATATAAAGCGTGTTTTTGTAGTTTTTTTAAACTAATATTTAGATTTTCTACTTTTTATTTTGGTTTATTTATAAAAGGATGTTTATTTTTTATTTTTTTATACTGTTATTTAAACTATAATTTATTAAGTCAGTAACTTATATGGGAAGTGACGGCAGCAGGCGCCCGATTTACCATCGGGCGCTTGATGCCGTCTTTAGACTGTTTTTTTTTTTTGTGTAAACACTTTAAAAAAAAAAAAAACAGTCGGTCACGCCAAAAAAAATTGTTTCTGCACAAACAGCTAAGGGTGCAACTATTCAAGAAGTAAGTTACAACCTCTTTGTGTTCTAGTATCTAACAAATGACGCAATAATATGTGGTGTAAGTGACTGTTTTGGCATTAATTCCTAAAAATCATTTTCATAATAAGCTCAGGTAATTAAAGTTCCGGGGTTGCGGGACTGTTCGAAACAGATACCGTGACCCCAGAACACAAAGAGCGATGAAGGAACATGGATGGGTTTTAGCAATGAGTTGTATATATAACATCATTGGGTTTTAGTCAGTAAAAGTCTGACACTCCCTCCTGCTCCGCCCAGAGCGGGAGGAGTCATTTAATTTCCTATCCAAAAAAAAAGGTACCTAATTAAACTTGAATATTGCATTTACACTTTGCATTTACAATTTGCATTCACACATTTACATTTGACCGTTGTAAACATTGCTTTGGATGTGATCCTACTAATTTAATTCTGAAAAATGTTTAATCGAGTCTGTATTAAAATGAACCTGGATTCTCAAACTACCTGTGACAGTGTTATCCTCAGTTTTTATGAAGATTAGACTAAATTAATAAGTGTTATACCCATAGTAATCTAACTGTGAATTACGCCTACAGAAGTGAACATTGTAAACTGTATGTACAATAATTCAATATTCTTAACCAATACCAGAAGATTAACTCTAATAACAGTGAAATCACACATATTTGGAGTGTTTTTTACGAATCTCAACGAAGATGAATCCGTTTTTTATTTGAAACGGTGGTGCACTACAACGCCATCTTACATCTACTACTTGAATCAAGTTGGGCTGTCCTCCAAACGGGGTTGCCAAGACGAATAACTTCATGACAAAAAAAATATTGAATAAAGTGACATCTGTTGGATCAGTAACCAATAAATAACTTACTGACGTCATTGAAATCACAATAGAAACGCAATTTTGTCAATCAAATCTTGTATCTGAGTGATTGGTGTAATGGTTTGGGAACTTGCTTTCCACGCACGAGGCTTTCGAGTTCGAATCCTACGAGTTGTGAAATATTTTTGAGGATTTATTTGTATTTCAAAATGAATTATCTGAACATAACATTCAGGCGCACACGTACGCAGTCAGAACCAAACAATGATGATATAATGACATTATTTCACAAAGTTTGGAACAGACCACTAATAGTTTACCAGAAGTATCGGAAGACGAAGATAATAATGAAATAAAAATATTTAAGGAAAAGATAGACACTTTGGCTTCTCAACTAAATAGCGCGCACAAGGAGATCGAATCATTAACATTAGAAAATCATAATTTGAAGAAACAAAACGAAGAATTTACTAAGAAGAACAGGGAATACAAAAAAATTGTCAGTAGTCCAGCGAAAGTAAAAGTGACGACACCTCAAAATATTACAAAAAAGCTCACAAAAACCAAACAAACGCAGACAATTACACAAATTATAGAAATTCCTGATTGCTGTACATCCACTGCTGAAGACTCAACTGAAAATTCGCAAAACAAAACGTCGCCAAAAATAAATGTTATTAAAAATAAACCATCGTTGCCGGTTGCAAACAATAATTTATACGTATTATTAGTAGTGAAACGTATAATAGATTGTACACAATCAGTCAAAGAACCAAATTAAGTAGTTTTAATATATGTCACTATCGCATGCCAAATTGTGGACTGAAGCAACTATTAGATAATCTTGATAAGAAAGTACAAAACTTCACTTACTCCGACTACTGTGTAATCTATATCTATGTCGGGGAAGATGATTTTAGAAGGACGCATAATTATATAGAATTAGTTACTTTCATTCGCGCAAAACTACAAACCTTAACCAACACGAACTTTATAGTATGTTTGCCTACTTTTAAATATATGGTAAACAAAAATTTAATGTTTAATAGTAGAATTGACACTTTTAATAGTTTAATCTACATGGATATTGAAACATACAAATATGCGCATATTTTGGATTCCAACTTAAATCTTCCGTACACCTACGAAACTTATAACCAAAGGTATGGAAGCTTAAATAATAAAGGCTTGAATACTATTTTGCACGATTTACAAGACCTAATCCTAGATTTAAACACAATAAATGTAAATGATGCATGTGAACAACTGACGGAATCTGTTAATACTTTGACTTATAAGGTAGATAATTTGTAATAGACGTAAGTGCCCTGAATGCTTCACCCTTGGAGGCTGACTGTTTACAGAAAAACCAAATGAGTACTTTACCAGTCCCTCAGACATCAGATGATTCTCGGTTTTTTCTATAACTGTCTCAATTTTCTTCATCAAAATATAGCAGGTTTAGTGAGCAAAGCTGACACACTTTTAGTTAAGTTAGAAGAATTATTCAATAAGGGAACTATATGTTTATCTGCATTACAGAGCGTTTTGTGGAATCAGGCAATGAGGATCTAATGTATATACCCAACTATTATCTGACTGCTTACTATTCAAGAAATACGAAACGCGGAGGTACATGCATCTTTGTCAGAATAGGACTGCAATATCGAATACTAACTGATGTAGCTAAACAATCGATTTCAGGACTATTTGAATGTTGCGCTGTTGAACTTATACCTTATAACATTATTATTATTTCCATATACAGGATACCCAAACATAATTATATATTATTTTATGAGTAATTAGACAACATACTGAAAAAGCTTTACTCTGGGACAAACAAAAAAAATATTCTCGCGGGTGACTTCAACATTGATGTTTTGAAGAGAAATAAAATTACACTGGAATTTGAATATTTTCTTTTACAATATAATTTAAAATTAGCACTGAGTAAACCAACAAGACTCAGTAGTGATACTTGCATCGATAACTTTGCACATAGCTACCAAAGGGGCTGTAAGGCTGAAATCATAGATCAAAATTTTTAGAAATACATGCAAGGTTGCTAAAGCCTTGCACATTAGCAACAAGATAAAAACAGCAGAAAAAAAATAAAGACAGTTTGGAAAGTCATAAATAATGAGACTAACAGGAAGAAAATACGTAACACTAGATACACGTTAGATTCAGCATGTGTTCCTAAAAGCTCTAATCTGGAAGTAGCTCAAGAATTTGTAAATTTCTTTACCGATATACCATTAAAAACTACGGAGGCTCTTAATTCCTCACCTGAAGTCTCAATTGGATTATTAAAGGCGAATGTATCTGGCTGCACGGCTGAATTTAAATTTAAACACATAAACCCAATGATAGTTATTAAAGCTTTCCGGCAAATAAAAATCAAACTAACCGAAGATCTATGGGGAATGTCTATCAAAGTTTGTACATACATACTTGAGACTATAGCCCCATACTTGGCTTTAATTTTTAATTTGTGTGTAGACCAAGGAGTTTTCCCTGATCTAATGAAATACAGTAAAGTCATACCTCTTTTCAAATCCGGGGACAGTAAAGATACTAATAATTATAGACCTGTATCCGTGTTGCCAGTTTTTAGCAAGGTGTTTGAAAAAGTAATGCTTAATCAAATGCTCAATCATTTTAACACCAACAAAATTTTACACGATCAACAGTATGGTTTCATGGTGTAACCTTATTAAAGCACATATTTACTGCGTGGGAAGAGTCTCAAGACGCCATAGGAATATTTTGTGATCTTTCCAAAGCATTTGATTGCGTAAATCACGACACATTACTTTTGAAACTTGAGCATTACGGACTAGGTCAACTTGCACTTAGTTTGGTAAAATCATATTTGAGTGATAGACACCAACATGTTCAAATAAATGGTGTTAATTCAAAGGGTTTAAAAGTAAAAATGGGGGTTCCGCAAGGCTCAATATTGGGTCCTTTCCTCTTTCTCGTGTATATAAATGATCTACCCTATTTATTGAAAAACCAACCTCAAAATATGGTGTTGTTTGCTGATGACATTTCCCTAATTTTAAAATTTAAGACATTAGACATTACATTTATTAGACGGGCCCAAAATCTAGATGACGTGAATAATTGTAAATACTTCAGGTCCATAATTAAAAATAAATAAAATAAATAAATTAAACTTTATTTCAGACTGAAGTCCATAGTTTGTTAGTATTTTAGTATTAGTAACAAAGATGCTTATAGGTACTAAGTTAGTATTGTTAGTATCTTAATGATGGAAAGTGTCCAGCAGAGAGCTAGCAGGCGTTACTTGCGATAGCATAAAAACACGTTTCAGTCGTCAGACATTTTATTAAGCACTGTTGTCATGACTACATACATACAGTCACTATGTGACAGATTATATATCATGAAGGTATCAACCTCCAACACGCACCCTTAATCTGCCACATGTGTACGCACCCTTAAGACTAACAAGTGTACATGCACACTTAAATCGCACCAGGTCACTAGTTCCAAAACATGCACAAGTGTGTATGCAACTTTGTACAAGAATGTACACAAATACGTTGTACTCGACAGTACCCACATCAACACATTAATTAAAACATACAAAATAAACAAAACAGAGATTATACCATTATAAAACCCTAAACCTATTTGTACAAAACAAATACAACATATCAAAAACTAAGTTACACCACTTTCACTACCCGCCCTCTTAATGGGTAATCTCGCTAAAGCTAACTTTATCTTGGGGCCTGACAGAGACTTTGTTAACATATCTGCCACCATTTCTTGTGAAGGTACATACTGCACCTCTACCGCCTCATTCGATATCGCTTCGCGAACAAAGTGAAACCTAGTATCGATATGTTTCGTCCTATTATGGTTCATCTTGTTTCTCGCAATGTGATGTGCAGACTGATTGTCATTATAAATAACTACGGGTTTATCGCAACTATCATTTGTTAAGCTCTTTATCAAACTTCTTAAGTAAATCGCTTCCTTTGAAGCTTGGCTAAGACCTATGTACTCTGCCTCAGTAGAGGACAGAGCAACACACCTTTGCTTGCGACTCTCCCACGTTACTAAACTATCGCCTAACATGAACATTAGACCTGTAAAGGATTTTTTATCATATGACCCACCCCAATCCGCATCCACGTAGCCAAGAAGTTCTAATTTACCTGACTTTCGGAAAGTAAGTGCAAAATCAGACGTCCCTTTTAAATATCTAAGCACCCGTTTAGCATACTTAAAGTGAATTTCGTCGTAGCACGAGTTAAACTGTGCTAGAACGCTAACGGCATGCGCGATATCTGGTCTACTATTTTGGGCTAAATAGTTTAGACATCCTACCAGATTCTGATATGGCAACCTACAACTAGAATCTGAAGCTTTCTCCAATCTGAGACCAACTTCCATAGGGGTAATGACTGGTTTACAATCCGTCATTTCAAATTCCTTTAACACATTAATAACATACTGTTCTTGATCAAGGTAAATAGTGTTACTGTCTCTCCTAAGTCTCATGCCTAAAACATGTCTAGCACGACCTAGATCCTTGACCTTGAACTTTTTCAATAAACCGGCCTTTAACTTTTCCTTTTCATTTTTGTGAAAAGAACTACAAAAAATAAAAATATCATCTACGTATATAACTACAACTATCCTATTCTTATCTCCTAACAACTTTTGGTATAAGCAGGGCTCTATCTTCGATTGCGTGAATCCTAAGCTAAGCATCTCTTGGTCAAGTTCATGAAACCAAGCATTCGACGCTTGCTTCAGACCATACAACGACCTATTTAACTTGCAGACCTTCGTCTCCTGACCCTTGGCTATAGCACCTACAGGCTGCATCATGTAAATATCTTCCTTCAGTTTGCCGTAAAGGAAAGCTGTCGTCACATCCCACTGATGTATATCCCAATCATATTCTACAGCTAATGAGAATAACAGTCGCAAAGTCGAGCTCCTAACTACCGGAGAATAAGTTTCGTTATAGTCTACGCCACGTACCTGAGTAAATCCCTTCGCAACCAGCCTAGCTTTATACTTTGAGACCTTACCATCGCTATCTCGCTTAATCTTAAAGACCCATTTACATTGTATCGGCTTCTTGTCACGTGGTAAGTTTACTAGCGTCCACGTCTGGTTCTCCTTCAACGATTGCAACTCCTCGTCCATGGCCTTCTGCCACAGCTCACGATCAGGCCTAGCTAGCGCCTGTTCTACAGTCGTCGGATCGCCGTCAATTGCCGCGAGAGCGTTGATGCACGTACAAGAATAGTCGATCGGCTTCCGTGTACGCAGGTTGTATCTCGGCTCGATACTCGTCTGAACACTTGGCTCTGGTGTTATAGCAGGTTCGGTACTTCCAACATCTGCATCCTGAAAATCGTCTTCACTGTTTGAGTGGACATCAGGAGATATATCCAATATCGCAGGTTCAGTTCGTTCCTGTTCTAGGGACAAAGGAACAACTGCGTTCTTCGTCACATTCGTACCATCGCCTGGAAAAACATTTTCCAAGAACTTTACATCTCTAGCAATAAGTATCTTGCTAGTCTGCAGATTCATCAGCCGGTAACCTTTCGTAAGCTCACAATAGCCAACAAAAATTAAACCTTCAGTCTTCATGTCAAGCTTTTGCCTTTTTTGCTTCGGTTTCAATGCAAACGCCAAACATCCGAAGATTTTTAAATGACTTAAGTTCACTTTCTTACCAGACCATAGTTCTTCAGGTACTTTATTCGTGACCGCCTTTGTGGGGCTTCGATTCTTTAGGTATACCACGGTATATACTGCCTCAGCCCAAAACTTCTTGCTAAGATTCGCCTCACAAAGCAACGTCCTTGCTTTCTCAATTATCGATCTGTTTGCCCTCTGAGCTACGCCATTTTGTTCGGGTGTATAAGGAACGGTCGTTTGGTGCTTTATACTAGATGACTTGAACAATCTGTCAAAGGCATGATTACAAAATTCAGTACCATTATCAGATCTGAGGCATTTTATCGACTTACCAGTCTCTCTCTCTACTTCGGCCTTATATTCACGAAATTTTTCGAAAGTTTGACTCTTATTTCTCAAGAAATAAACGTGCGTCTTACGCGTGTAATCGTCGATAAATAGCAACATGTACAAGGAACCAACAAACGATGACTCTTCCATTGGACCGCAAATATCCGTGTGTACTAATTCAAGAATCTGTTGTGCTCGTGTGCCTTTATTTTTGAACGGACTTTTACATGTCTTACCTTGAATGCATGGAATACATGGCTCAATGTTCTGTTTACCATCGAATTTCATACCAGTTACCAAATCTTTTAATATTAGTATGTTATTTTGACCTAAATGCGCCAATCTTCTATGCCATAAGTTTGACAGAGGTTCATTTGACAACATCACGTTGACATAATTTTGTTTTTCATTTAATTTGAAAATTCCGTCAACTTCTTTGCACGTCGCAACTATTTGGTCGGATTTATTCCTTATAATGCAACCTCCTTTGTCAAAATTAACCGCGAAATCTTTCTTAACAAGATCGCTCACTGATATTAGATTCAAGTTTAGTCGAGGAACATGAAGAACATTTTCTAACGTGAAATCTGAACTTCCGCTAACTTTTGGATTAGCATTTCCTCTACCTTCAACTGGTATTTGTTCTCCATTAGCCACTTTAATTGTCAAATTATCCTTTACTTTCTTATAGTTACATAACTTTCCAGCATCGTAAGTCATTTGGGTCGAGCATCCGCTATCCACATACCAACCGCTTTTCTTCTTGGTATTTGCTGTACTCATGCTCAAACCGACCACACCGGCATTCAGCTTCTTACATTCAGCTGCCTTGTGTCCTTCTTTGTGGCATTTATAGCACTTGCGCACTGGTTTACGAGCATTGTTTTTGGGTGCCTTTTCCTGTTTAGAAGCAAGGGCGTGCTCACCAGCTCCAGCTGTTTCAGCTTGTCTATTGGCCTCCTGCAGCAGTTTGGTTTTGATCTGCTCTAGGCTAATATCCTTTCCACTATTATCTACCGCCATTATCAATGGGTTGTACTCTGATGATAATCCGGCAAGCAAAATGGAAATGATCCAATCATCTGAGACTTTCGCGTCTATTGCAGCCAATTGTTGTGCTATGGATAGTACTTTTGATACGTATTTCTCCATATTCGCAAAGTTTTCCAACTTACATGACCATAATTGACGTTGCAGTGATATTCGTCTACCCCAGCCTTTATCCTCGTATGCACCACACAGCTTGTGCCATACCTCATGTGCAGTCTTCAAATTGTAGATGTTCGAACCATTTATTGAATTAAAACTGTATGCATGTGTATACCTTTATATCTAAGTGTGCGTGTGACACTATCCTTTAAATCGCATGTATTACTATGTAGCAAGTTAGTATGAGAAGTAAACCGTACAAATCAACACCTCGTTAACTTATTTCGTCCTTACAAGCAAATCTGAACCCTATCACCAAAACATATGGTCGAATTTCGAGCCGGATTAATAATCTACCTGGGTGGTCTAGTGATCCACGCGAGAACAAAGCGCCGCATTCCTTAGATAAGGAACTCGTTTGCTATGAGTGTTTTGTGCAGTTATTAAGCAAAGTATTATTGACGTGTTTTCTGCAAAATATTACGATTGGATTTATCTCTTCAACTACGTGACCTATATTGCATCTTTTTTTGGAAAAATGACTACTACAGTGTCTACAGCTGACCAATTGCTAACGGAGTTAGAAGAAGTTGCGTTATTACTGCAAAAGGCGCAAAGTAACTTGAAGAAATGTCCAAAACAAAGACTTACTAAAGGATACATTGAGACACGTTTACAATCCATTGAAGAGTATTGGAAGAAGTTCACTACGGCTCATCATAACCTCGTTAGAGTGGTGCCGAAAGAAAGGAAGAATGACATCTCGTATTTTGTAAATGAAGACTACTTTGTTTATGAAGATTTATATTTGTGTACACAAGCCGATCTAAAGGATTTATTATCCAAAACTATTAACCCAAGATTAAGTGATATTACCTGCAACAACAGCTCAACTTACGAAGGAAATCTCAAGTTACCTCAGATTCAGTTGCCTGCCTTTTCTGGAATTTACGAAGATTGGACCTCATTCAAAGACCTCTTCACATCGTTAGTTCATGACAATACCACGCTGTCAAAGGTTCAAAAACTTTACTACTTGAAGAGCAGCATTACCGGTAAAGCAGAAACATTACTAAAGCACATACAAATAACGGAAACTAACTATGACCAAGCTTGGGATTTGTTAAGAGATCGGTATGGTAACAGGCGGCTTATAGTGAATTCTCTAATACGGAAACTAGTTACTCAAAGAAAGATTCCCACTCAAACTGCTAATCACATCAAGACACTGTTAGACACAACCAGTGAATGCATCAACAGTTTAAAAAATCTTAAAGTGCCTACTGATTCGTGGGATCCATTCGTCATATTTGTGACTGTGCAGAAGCTGGACCCCGAGTCACACCGGGAGTGGGAGCAGTTTGCCTACAAGGACAATTTGGAGGAATTGCCTAAGTGGGAAGATCTTGTAAGGTTCTTACAAACTAAATTTCGCACACTAGAACTGATCAGTCCACTTCAAGAGAGAAAGCATCAAGAGGTAAAGAATGTACAGTCCACGTTTCTACAACACCTACTGCTACCAAACCAAGAAGTTGTTTGATTTGTAAGGACAATCATACGCTATGCCATTGTAAGGAGTTTACTAAAATGGAACCAACTGAGAGGTGTGAATATGTGAAGAAGTACCAGCTCTGTTTCAATTGTCTGGCACCAGGACACTCGGCTAGAAAATGTAGGTTAAATATGTCATGCCGTATATGTCATAAACGGCACCATTCTCTAGTTCACCAAAATGCACAAACAAGTAATACCAAGCAACCAGATGATACGCAAGCTAAGCACCATCAAATTGAAGAACAATCACAAACAAAGGAAGCTAATGAACCTGTTGAGCTTTCATCGCATTTTACAGCTAGCACGTCTACAGCACTATTGGCCACAGCATTAGTGCCAGTGTGTGACGAATCAGGACGACTGACCATACTACGTGCACTAGTTGACCAGGGCTCACAGGCCACATTCATTAGTGAGAGAGCTGCCCAGCTGTTACGACTCAAGAGAATGGCCGCTCACGCAACAGTCAATGGGGTTGGCTCAACCACAACTGCCATTAAACATGCTGCCTATAACGAGCTGCGATCAAGACAAGATGACAGTTTCAAGTTACGAGTGAAGGCTTACATTATGTCAACGCGAATTACAACGCAATTACCATCAAATACCATTCCAACCAACAACCAACACCTGGTCTCATTTAGAAGGTCTAGTATTAGCCGACCCTGGCTTCAATAAACGAGGACGAATTGACCTACTACTAGGTGTCGAAGTATGTGCCCAAATCTTAAGAAGCGATATAATCAAGGGCCCCCCTGGTTCTCCATGCGCTCAAAATACCAGCCTAGGGTGGATCCTTTTTGGGAACATACACGAACAAGGAAATAACAATGATATCATTGTGATGCATCATAGCCTTGACTTGAATAAGATGTTGAAAGAAATGTGGGAGTTGGATACTGACAATAAAACAACACTAACACAAGAAGAAAAAAAATGTGAAGAAATTTACCAAACAACTCATTCAAGAACAGAAGACGGACGATATATAGTCAAACTACCAACAAAAACTGATAAACTACTTTCAATACACGGAGGAACGAGGGAAATAGCTATGAAGAGGCTTTTTAAATTAGAAAAAAGACTAGAGAAGAATCATACACTAAAAGCAGAATATACAAAGGTCATGGAAGAATATATAGAAATGAATCATATGGAAGAGATACCAAAGCAAGAAATAAATAAAAATAGTGTTTACCTGCCACATCACGCAGTAGTAAAGGAAGATAAGGAAACTACGAAAGTCAGAATAGTTTTCAATGCATCGCAAAAGGGAAATAACGATGTTTCGTTGAACGACGAACTTCTGGTTGGGCCCCAGCTACAAACTGATATGAGGAGCCTTATCATGAGATGGCGCATGAAGAAGATTTGTTTTGTAGCTGACATACAACGCATGTACCGTATGATCTTAGTGACAAAAGAAGATAGGGACCTGCAAAGAATAGTATGGAGGAGCGACCCCAGCCAACCAGTCAAAGATTACAGAATTACACGTGTCACATTCGGGACAGCATCTGCTCCATACTTGGCCGTTCGAACTTTACATCAAATAGCAAATGATGAAGGAACAGTATGCCCTGACGCTGCTAAAATGATCAAAGAAGATTTCTACGTTGATGACCTCATGGCTTCGAATGAAAATCTAGAAGATGCAATACACATAGCTAAAAACATAGAAGCTATACTACAGAAGGGAGGGTTCACACTACAAAAATGGTGTTCGAACGACGCTAACTTCTTGAGAGAATTCGAACCTGAAAAACGAACATCACATGTCAGTCTAGACATCACCATCCATGGCACCATCACAGCCTTAGGCCTTCGCTGGAACATGGGCAAAGACGTGTTTCACTACAGTCTTAATTTACCTCCCATGAACAACACGATAACCAAACGCACGATTCTTGTCGACGTCCAACGACTATTTGACCCACTGGGTTGGTTAGCTCCAGCTATGCTACCCACAAAGCTCCTAATACAAAAACTATGGTTGCAAGGAATGGGGTGGGATGAAGAGGTAGATACAAATATTAAACAAGACTGGACTGCACTACGAGATAGTCTTCAACATCTTAATATGATTAAAGTACAAAGATGGCTGGGAATCACAGATCATACAACAAACGTAGAAGTTCACGGTTTTTGTGATGCATCTACGAAAGCCTACGCCGCTGTTGCTTATGTCAGAGTTGAACAAGAGGGTCAAGAAGTAGGAACACAAATAATAGCTGCAAAGACTCGAGTAGTACCAGTTAAACCAGTATCTCTGCCGCGATTAGAGTTGTGCGGTGCCCTTCTCTTGTCTCGTTTACTTAAACAAATTAAAACTGCAATGAGAATACCTGATGACAAAATATTCGCATGGAGTGACTCCACAATAGTGCTGTCTTGGCTACTGGGTGATCCCACTAGATGGCAAACATTTGTGAGAAATCGGGTTGTTGAAATACTAGACAACACAGGAACTAATTGGTTTCATGTAAAAACAAGCGACAATCCTGCTGATGTTGCGTCACGGGGAGAACACCTCCTAGATTTAAAAGAAGACGAGAAATGGTGGAAAGGCCCAAAGTGGCTAAGACAGAAAACAATAATATTCAATAGACCTAACAATCTAATAACAATTTTAGAAAGAAAAGAAATTATACAGTCGAATTTAAAATTAGAAGAAAGGAGTCTAGAAACTCAATTTCATCATTTTGACAACTTTGAAGAACTTTTAAAATCAATAATCTATTGCAAAAGATTCCTAAAGGGGAAGAAACTAGAAAACAAAGATACAGACATAACTACTCAAGAAATAGATGAAGCAATCAAATCCTGCATAAGAATAACACAAAGAGAAAGGTTTTATGATGAAATTATGAATTTAACTAAGGGAAAGGAAGTCAAGGGAGATAGCAAATTAAAATTACTCAATCCGTACTTGGACAGTGAGAACATTCTCAGGGTGGGCGGTAGATTGCGTCATGCAAACGTACCCGAAGACACTAAAAATCCCATAATATTAGACAATCACAGCAATTTATCCATACTTATTGTGAAGGATGCTCATATTAAGACATTACATGGTGGAATTCAAATGATGATGTCCTACATAAGAACCAAATATTGGTTAATAAAGGCGAAAAATATGATCAAATATAGAATCCGCAAATGTTTAATATGCTTTAAACATAGTGCTGCAACTAAAAACCAAATAATGGGTGACTTACCCAAAGTCAGAGTCACTCCAGCTAAACCCTTTATAAACAGTGGAATTGACTTCGCGGGACCATATCAAGTTTTAGCGTCCAAAGGTAGAGGAGTTAGAACGAATAAGGCGTATGTCGCCGTATTTGTCTGTATGTGCACCAAGGCAATCCACTTAGAAATGGTCGGCGATCTCACAACCGAATCTTTCATCGGTGCTTTCAAAAGGTTCATCGCCAGACGTGGAAGATGCTCACAGATATGGAGTGACCAAGGCAGAAATTTTGTAGGAGCCAATAAGGAACTAGCAGCAGCATGGAAGGCTGCAAAATTTGAACTCGAAGGTCCAGTAGCAGAGTCTCTTGCACTGGATGGTACACAATGGCACTTCATACCCGCCTACAGCCCTCATGTCGGTGGTTTGTGGGAGGCGGGTGTGAAATCCATGTAGTATGGTACGTTATATGACCATACCAACGCTATACGGGAATTTAACCCGTATAGTAAGGCAGTTAAGCACTATGTAGCGAGCAAAGCGAAGCGGGAAGAATGAAGGCGATAGACGTAGAAATGAAGGATATTATTAAACTGAATGATGAAATATTATATTAAGCTTATTACATTAGAAGTATTAGATTTACAAAAACAGTTTGACATTAAGAATTTAGCGTAACAATATTATGAGCGCGGCGCGACCGGTAAGCTAGCTAGTTGGAAGACCACTGGTGTCCGCAGCACGGCGCGCGCGCAGGCAGGGTCTTGATCACGCAGTCGTGCCAGCGCTCGAGGTCGTTGCCGGCCGCCGCAGTACAATAATCACGCGCCAGTAGTGTGCTTGCTGCGCGTGTAAGCCTCAGTGCGTTCGCACTCGACGACAAACAAGACATCACCTGATTTATGACCGCGGTACAAGCTCATAGGCGGTAGCGGTTTTCTTCCGCTTGTAAGGTGATTGACTAGGTCATGTTCTGCCACACATTCCTCCCGGCCAGACCGTAACTACGGTCGATAATAATCAGGGAACATTACTCGCCGCCCGCTTCTCGTCCGCCTCTCTTCAGTTGTAGTGGTTGTTGGAGCGGCCGTTGGTGTTGTCGCGGCCGTTGGGGCTGGCGCAGCTGTTGGGGTTGGCGCGGCTTCTGGTGGCTTTTCCTCTTCACGCATTTTATAGGCTGGTTTTAGTCGATCGACCGATACGTTACTTGGCTTGCCTTGTATCTCGATCGTGAAGTATTTAGGGTGCCTCTGCAGTACCTTGTAGGGTCCTGCGTACGGTGGTTCCAGTGAGCGCCGTACGTAGTCTCTCC
The DNA here is from genome assembly GCA_905147715.2 of Xestia xanthographa. Taxonomy (NCBI): domain Eukaryota; kingdom Metazoa; phylum Arthropoda; class Insecta; order Lepidoptera; family Noctuidae; genus Xestia; species Xestia xanthographa. The sequence continues at coordinate 31,448,984 of LR990649.1, forward strand.
GGAGGAAGACGTGGGAGGAAGAGTGAAGGTCTCGTGGCACGTAGAAAGGCGTTGTAGTATGCCACGCAGTAGGTTTAGGAGTGAGGTTGGCCATGTGACGTCGTAGCCGGTTTGCGTACTCGGTGACGTCTGCTGTTGTGAACTCTGCCTTCGAAGATAGGAACTGGCCAGGAAGCTGAAGTGCTTCCCCGTAGACGAGCTCGGCCGGCGTAGCTTGGATGTCTTCTTTCCACGAGTTACGCATGCCGAGAAGTACCAGTGGGAGAGCTTCAGTCCACTGGGAGGAGGTGTGGCACATGATGGCAGCCTTCAGCTGCCGGTGCATTCGTTCCACGATGCCGTTCGCTGCGGGATGGTAGGCAGTGGTGCGGAAGTGGTCTGCCCCCAACAAGGCAGTGAGAGCCTTGAACAGGTGGCTCTCGAATTGGCGACCACGGTCTGTGGTAACCCGGGCAGGACAGCCGAACCTGGCTATCCAGCCAGACACCAAGGCAGCAGCACAGGCCTCAGCGGTGATCTCCTTAAGCGGGTACGCCTCAGGCCACCGAGTAAATCGGTCGATGACAGTGAGGCAGTATCTGTAATCATAAGAAGGGGTTAGGGGCCCTATGATGTCGAGGTGAATGTGGGAGAAACGAGAGGATGGGGTCTGGTATGAGGAAAGTGGGGATTTCGTGTGACGTGTGATTTTACACGTCTGGCATTGTTCACATTGCCTTGCCCACTCTCTACAGTCTCTACGTATCCCTGGCCATACAAAGTGTTGTGAGACCAGTCGCGCTGTAGCGGAACGTCCTGGATGATGAATGTTGTGCAACGATTTGAAGGCTTGCATTCTTAGTTGTGGTGTCACATATGGGCGGTGCGTCGGCGTTGAAGTGTCGCATAAAATGTTTGCGTTTCCCGTCAGTGTGGCGACCTTTTCCAGCTTGAGTGAAGAGCCGTTTCGAATCAGGTCTTGCAGTTCTGGATCTGTTTCCTGTAATTTTGCAAGATCTTCGAAGTTTATTGCCGCTGACACCTCTTCAACCCGTGACAATGCATCAGCTACGACGTTTTCTTTGCCTGGTATGTACCGTATGTCAGTAGTGAATTGCCCTATGAAATCTAGGTACCTAAATTGTCTTGGCGAATGGCTGTCTCTGTTGGTTTTGAAGGCGAACACTAGCGGTTTATGGTCGGTGAAGATGGCAAAGTTCCTCGCCTCTACCATATGTCGAAAGTATTTTACTGCTTCATACGCCGCTAACAATTCGCGGTCGTATGGGCTGTATTTCTTTTGAGCACCACTAAGTCTGTGGGAGTAAAATGCTAGAGGTTCCCAGTCGTCTCCTTTTTGCTGTTGAAGCACAGCGCCGATGGCGGTATCAGACGCATCAGTGACTATGGTCAATTCCGCTGATGTATCTGGATGAGCGAGGAGAGTTGCGTTGCATAATGAATTCTTAGTGTCTTCGAAAGCCTTTAGGAGTTCTGGAGTCATGTCGACTGGATGTGATCCTTTTACCTTGGGGCCTGCAAGGACAGCATTCAATGTGGCTTGGAGTTTAGCTGCGTTTGGGACAAATCTGCGATAAAAATTTATCATACCCATAAATCGACGCAGTTCCTTGACTGTTTTGGGGACTGGATACTCCTGGATAGCCTGTATCTTGGTCCCGAGAGGCTTCGTCCCTGCGGCTGACACACTGTATCCCAGGAAGGTTACCTCTGAGTGTCCTATATTACACTTTGATGTGTTTACTACTATTCCGTAGCTTTTCAAGCGGTCGAACAGTTGCCGTAAGTGCTGTTTGTGCTGGTTTGGAGTTTGTGAAAATACGAGGATGTCGTCGATATATCCATAGCAGAAGTCCAAACCAAGCAGAACTTCGTCGATGAACCTTTGGAAAGTTTGGGCAGCGTTTCTCAAACCAAAAGTCATGTAAGGGAACTCGTATAGACCAAATGGTGTAGTGATGGCAGTCTTGGGAATGTCGTCTGGGTTAATGGCTATTTGGTTGTATGCTTTGACCAGATCTATCGTGGAAAATACTGCACACCCAGATAGCTGGTAGGAGAAGTCGTGTATATGGCGGATGGGGTACCTGTCTGGTATCGTTCTTGCGTTTAGTGCTCTGTAGTCGCCGCATGGTCTCCATCCGTCGTCCTTCTTCCTAACCAGGTGTAGTGGAGCAGACCAGGCACTCTCCGAGCGTCTGGCCACGCCACTCGCTAGCATGTCTTCAAACTCTTTCTTAGCAGCTAAAGTTCGAGCAGGATCAAGGCGTCGTGGTTTGCTTGCTACTGGTGGGCCTGGAGTTGTCCTTATGTGATGCAACGTGTTATGCTTACTTGTTAAGTGTATTCCTGGTGGTCGCGTGATTTCCGGATACTCGCGAAGAATTTCGTGGTAGTCTGTGTCACCAACTACAGCCTTCACGGATGCAATATCGTCCGTTGATTTGCAATGAGCTCCTGTAACTGATAGTGTCGTTGTGTTGTCTATCAAGCGTTGGTTTCTGCAATCTATGAGTAAGTTGTAGAAACTGAGGAAGTCGACCCCTATGATAGGTCGTGACACATCTGCTACTGTGAATTTCCACGTGTAGTCTCTTCTGAGACCTAAGTTAAGTCGTAGCTGTACTGGTCCGTACGTGTGTATCACAGTGTTATTGGCAGCGATTAGATCGAATTTTGATTGAATGACAGGCGTCTTTACTGCCGATCGAGGGAAAACACACAGGTCTGAGCCAGTGTCCACTAGGAACTGCATTTTCGTAGTCCGGTCGGTGATGAATAAACGGCCTGTTGAAGTGGGGCAGTCGTTTGCCGCTACTTGCGACCGCCCTTTGGGTTTTCCGACGCGAATGTACAGGGTTGCTTACATTTGTTTGCTTTTTCCCCGAAGGTGTAGTGGTAGTAGCAATGCGGGTGATTTGGTGGTGGCTGCTGTGATTTAGAGCGACTGCGATCATACCTTTTTTGGTTTCGGCGGGTTTGCGAGCGTGAGCGGGAACGTCCTCTCCAGTTTCTGTTCCTTTGTGATGTCAGTAGTGCCACTTGCCTTGTGAGCTCGCTTATTTGCTTGAGCAAATCTGGTGAAGTGCTGGTTGTTGCTGAGGTGGCAGCGACTTGTGGAGTGGATGGTACAATTTCGTACACCCTGTCAGCGATCTCGGCCAGTTTTTCTACCTGTAAGTCGGCAATCTGTGAAGCAATTACGGTCTGTATATGTTGTGGCAAGCGGTTAGTCCAGAGACTCTTCACAAAATCCGAAGCTCCAGCGGGTCCAGCTAGGTTTTGCAGGTGCCGAAGAAACTGTGACGGCCTGCGGTCACCTAGCTCCTCATGGATCAACAGTTGCTGAATTCGCTTCTCCTGTGAGACGGACAGGCGATTTATTAGCTCACTTTTTAATTTGTCGTACCTGTTTGTTTCCGGTGGTTTTGTGATGATGTCCTTTACTTGGAGTGCATATTTCGTTTCCAGCTGTGTGGTCACGAAATAGAATTTTGTTGTGTCGCTGGTTATCCTTGACAGGATAAATTGGCCCTCTAATTGGGCGAACCATAAAGCCGGCTCCTCTGGACAGAATGGTGGACAGCGTAATGGCAGTCCTACTTTCGATACTTCTCCAAGCACAGCAGGGTCTGCTGCTTTAGCGTCAGCATCGGCAAAAGCCTCTGTATCGGACATGTTTCAATAAAATATAAAATCGCTCACCGCTTATGTTTTTGGACCACCGCCTAATTTTTCCTTCGCTCCGATGTAAACAAACTGGCCACCACTGTTCTTGTTTCACTGCTACTGCTTGCTCCTTCCTTGCTGCACACGAGTCTTCAATATGCGCGATAGTCGAGGGTCACCAATGTAGTATGGTACGTTATATGACCATACCAACGCTATACGGGAATTTAACCCGTATAGTAAGGCAGTTAAGCACTATGTAGCGAGCAAAGCGAAGCGGGAAGAATGAAGGCGATAGACGTAGAAATGAAGGATATTATTAAACTGAATGATGAAATATTTTATTAAGCTTATTACATTAGAAGTATTAGATTTACAAAAACAGTTTGACATTAAGAATTTAGCGTAACAATATTATGAGCGCGGCGCGACCGGTAAGCTAGCTAGTTGGAAGACCACTGGTGTCCGCAGCACGGCGCGCGCGCAGGCAGGGTCTTGATCACGCAGTCGTCCCAGCGCTCGAGGTCGTTGCCGGCCGCCGCAGTACAATAATCACGCGCCAGTAGTGTGCTTGCTGCGCGTGTAAGCCTCAGTGCGTTCGCACTCGACGACAAACAAGACATCACCTGATTTATGACCGCGGTACAAGCTCATAGGCGGTAGCGGTTTTCTTCCGCTTGTAAGGTGATTGACTAGGTCATGTTCTGCCACAAGGAACTAGCAGCAGCATGGAAGGCTGCAAAATTTGAACTCGAAGGTCCAGTAGCAGAGTCTCTTGCACTGGATGGTACACAATGGCACTTCATACCCGCCTACAGCCCTCATGTCGGTGGTTTGTGGGAGGCGGGTGTGAAATCCATGAAACACCACATGAAAAGGATTTTGACCAGTCATTTGACATTCGAAGAAATGAGCACTCTACTTTGCCAGATCGAGGCGTGTCTAAACTCCAGGCCGCTAAGCCCAATAGATGATGTAGACACAGATAACATGACACCCCTAACACCAGGACATTTTTTGATTGGCGAAGCTCCAATTACTGTACCAGAAGCTAACCTTCAAGATGTCCCAGTTAGTCACCTGTCCCGCTGGAGGCACATGCAGAAGTTGCTTGGAGATTTCTGGCATAAATGGCAAGCAGCCTGCACCAGCCTGCAGCAGAGACCAAAATGGCTCAAGAGAACTAAGGAGGTTGATATCGGCAACCTTGTACTCATTAAGAATGATCACCTTCCTCCTGGCAAATGGGCGTTAGGTCGTATTGTTGCTAAACATCCAGGTGACGACGGTGTCACAAGAGTGTACAGTGTAAAAAGTGGTGACAATGTAGTTAAGAGAAGTTTTAATAAATTGTGTCCCTTGCCTATAGACATTGATGATTAATATTTATGTTTAATGTTTTGTTATGATAAAATCATTCAATATTATTTCTTGTTATACAAATATGTGTACTTATATACTTGCATTACAGTATCTATGACTCGAGCATAAATGCTTGTTAATGAAAATTCTATTAACATCATCATCTATGTGAAAATTTATGTTAATGTAAAGGTCTTTAAAAGCCCTTTGGTGGGCGGCATGTTCGAACCATTTATTGAATTAAAACTGTATGCATGTGTATACCTTTATATCTAAGTGTGCGTGTGACACTATCCTTTAAATCGCATGTATTACTATGTAGCAAGTTAGTATGAGAAGTAAACCGTACAAATCAACACCTCGTTAACTTATTTCGTCCTTACAAGCAAATCTGAACCCTATCACCAAAACAGTAGACATTTGAAAAACATGAAGGCTCCAATAGTAGACACATGGTAGTACGCGCCTGTCGATCAGCATCTTTGAGTTCTGCAGAGACTTCTGTGGCTTCTACGGCCACCCACCAGTTTTTACATTCCAGGTAGTTTTGGACTTGGAACTTCCAAACTTCAAAGTTCTCTGCACCCCTGAGCTTCCCGATTCCAAAAATGGAACCTGACGAACTATTGTCATCCGTCATTTTTGAAAGTGCGTATTTCCAAATTTTAAAATTTACAATATCGTGCAATTACTGCGCACGCAACACCCTGGGTAATTTCTGGGCAATTCCTGGGCCCATAACCTGATGGAAAGTGTCCAGCAGAGAGCTAGCAGGCGTTACTTGCGATAGCATAAAAACACGTTTCAGTCGTCAGACATTTTATTAAGCACTGTTGTCATGACTACATACATAGTCACTATGTGACAGATTATATATCATGAAGGTATCAACCTCCAACACTTAATAATAATGAACAATTTAATTTAAATATATATATTTGTTAGTAACAATGAAAACCATATGAAAACTGAGTGAGGCACGCCGATCCTGGGGAATGTCTACTTGACTGCGTGCAGTCGTATCCACCGCCCCAAGATCGGAGAGTCCCACCTATCATCCAACGTTCTCAGAATGATGTTGGGGCTGGCGCGAATACGGCGTAGCAAAGATGCACATCTCTTGCGCATGATGGCCGAAAAACTATCGACGTCCGCGTCCGCAAACATGCCGGACGCGCTGCAAAAACGCGGCAGCCCCATCAGCACCCGGAACGTGTTGTTATATTGTGTGCGCAGACCACTGTATGCCCTTTGCGTAAAGTTCACCCACAGGCTGCACGTGTAAAAGGATTGGCAGTAGGCTTTGAAAAGCGTCACCTTAACCTGAGCCGTACAACGTGCAAACCTGTGGGCCAACATTCCACATTTTAATAGGCCAACGTTCTACATCCACATTATCTTTTAAATCGTCTGAGACCCAATGACCCAGATATTTAAAATGTGTAACTCTTTTTAGAGGTCTGCCACCCAGCATAACTGGTGGAATTGAGCTGGTGGATTGAATTGATTGATAATTGGTTCACAGCAAACAATTTGGTATTAAATGAAAAAAAAACTAAATGCATAAGATTTGCTTTACCCAATGTTAAGAGTAGTGATTGTGAAATAATATTGAATAAAGAGAAACTTGAATTCGTAGATAAAACGGTTTTCCTGGGGATTACGCTTGATTCAAGGCTACAATGGGGTTCACATTTAACATCCCTTGCGGGGCGGCTAAGTTTAGCAGCATACGCTATTAGAAAAATCCGTCAATTTACTGATGTAGATACCGGGTCTATTTTAGTTACTTTCATAGTATAATGTCTTATGGCATTTTGCTATGGGGACGGGCTGCAGATATTGAGTCTATATTTATTCTGCAAAAAAGAGCCATCAGAGCCATATACAATCTTCGTAGGCGCGATTCTTTAAGGGAACTGACTTTAAAGATATTGGCATCATGATGGTACATTGTCAGTACATCTACGAAAACATAATGTACGTCAGAAAAAATCTGCATCTTTTTGGTAAAAGAGGTGACAGACATAATTACAGTACTAGAAATAGGGACCAACTAGTTCAGCCAGGCTTCAGACTCGCTAAAGTAGACTCATCTTTCATGGGGTACTGTTTGAGATGCTATAATAAAATTCCACAAAGTATTCTTGAACAGAATGAGACGAAATTTAAAACATGCATCAAACGCACACTATGTAAGCAAGCTTATTACAAGTTGGGCGATTATATCGCTGATAAGAATGCGTGGCTCAGTGCTGGTCCTGCTCCACATGGACAGGGGCGCATAAATAGATAGCATTACATATAATTGTTGGAGCTGCTGAAGATTGTACAACTATATTTGCATTGTATAGATTCAATCTCTAGTATTATATAATCGCATAGCCCATATTGTGTGAGTACTATGTAAAGCTATCATTGACTGGAATCCTACGTCTTTTCTTGACTTGAATGTGCCCTGGCAGTTGAGAGTATGTCATGCTCACTCTAATGTCTCGCTGATGGTGGCGCGTGTGTCCGACCATTTGGTTCCCTACAAAATGGTTGAGTTAAATGGTGCTGATCCATGCGTCATGTTCGTGAACGGGCGCTGTCAGTTGTGACTGGTCATCTCTTAGTTGCCGTGGTTTATTTTAATGTTTAATTTTGAATTGTTAATTTTGTTTTTACTATGGACACTTTTAACGTGCACATCTTGCTACATTGTTCTCACATAATATACCATCTCAACACGAATGATGTAACCAAGATTTTGTAACAATTTTTTTATTTAAAAGAGTGTCCATGGAGTTTCTTGCCCGTTCTTCTCCATAGAGATCTACGCTAGGGAATGGGCAACTACAGTACTTTCACAGTTTTTATGTCTTGTGACTGGGACTGTACAGTAGCTACATTTATTTTCATCTTTGTTTCGACAGTTCAGAAGTGCCTGCAACTGGCCTACTTGAAATAAATGATTTGATTTTGATTTTGATGATTGATTTTGATCTAGCTCTCTCAGACCATACATCACACATACTAAAAGTGCCCATAAAAAAAACCTGCAAATTACAATTCTGGAAATGTAAAAAGAAAGATTATTCTAAAGATAATTTGAGTAAATTTAAAAATCTCATAGGCTCTTTATCTTTCGTAGAAGTTTTTAATGCTGAAGGTGCAAACGTGTCTTTTGAAGCCTTCATGAAAGATTTTATACTATAATATAAGTTGTGTTTTCCAGAAAATACAATAACTGTCAAATTAAATAAAAAAAACTAAGTGGATATCTCGAGGGATAAAGATATGCAGCCAGAAACAAAGACAGTTACTTTGGAAATATCGATTTGACCCTAGCTTAACATCATCTGCCTAGCCTTTTCCCAACTATGTTGGGGTCGGCTTCCAGTTTTACCGGATACAGCTGAATACCAGTATTTTACATGGAGCGACTGCCTATCTGACCTCCACAACCCAGTTAGTACAGGGTAATACGATACCCCTTGGTAAGACTGGTTGTCAGACTTTTCGGGCCTCTGACTACCTAACGACTGTCAAAGATCTACAAATGACAGCCGGGGGCTTAACGTGCTTTCCGAGGCACGGAGGAAACTCGGTATGTAATGGGCGGTCACCCATCCACAGACCAACCTAGGCAAGCACGGCTTAACCTAACGATCGACCCGAGCGGCTGTTATTATTTAGCCACGAGCTCCTCACCCACCTCACCACGACCCTAGCTCAACAAATAAGAATAATCTAAAGAAATACTCTACTCTCTATAAAAAAATTATAAAATTGACTCAGAAAGCCCAAAACAGTTATTTTATAAGCTCTTCTCAGAATAAATCTAAAGCCGCTTGGCAAGTTATTAATAAATCTAAACCTTGCTTACCACAGGAACAAATTATGACTATAAACAGAGACAATTTGACTTTTACACGCCCCATTGACATCGCTAATGAATTTAATAATTACTATATTGACACAATTGAAAATAACATAAATTCTAATGAAAAGACTAATGGTAATGTTTTTAGTAATCTAAATTTCCGTTTTTTCAAATTTTTTTGAGAAAGTTATAAACAACTCCATAAACACATATTTTGAAAAATATAATTTGTTTTGTAATGAACAGAAAGGTTTTCGCAAAAACATAAATATTAACTTGGCACTGTTTGACATAATTAATAACATTATGAAATCAGTTGATAAGAAGAATCCAATTTGTACTATATTTACTGATAATATGACGAAAGCTTTTGACTATGTGGACCATGAGATATTGTTACAAAAGCTGTATGGCCACGGTGTAAGGGGAAATATCCTAAAATTGATAGAATCATATTTAACTGATAGAGTTCAATGCACCGAAGTCTCTCGATTATGTGCAAAAACCAAATTGGAAACTGTATATCTCTCAAAAAAAAGATGCATAAAATATGGTGTGCCCCAAGGTGGCGAGTTGGCGCCACCTCTTTTTTTGATTTACATCAACGACTTCCCAACAACAATTCAGCACAAGGTGGTTCTTTTTGCAGACGACAGCACAGCCATAATAGAATGCAATGACATAAATAATTATGAAAATGATATTAATGAATCTCTAACTAAAATAATACACTGTCTTAATGATAATAATTTGAAAATTAATTTAAGTAAAACCAACATCATGCAGTACCATCAACGTCGTGAAAATAATAACATTAATATCAGATAAAAAGACTACAAAATACAGGAAGTTGATAATGGTAAGTTTTTAGGAATCACTATTTATAATAAAATGACATGGAACACTCAAACTGACATAATATGTAAACGATTAAGCAGAGCAGCGTATGCACTATTCCAACTTTCAAAAAAGGTTAATATTGAGACATTTCTAACAGCATATCATGGACTTGTAGCTTCTGTTTTACGGTACGGTATTATTTTCTGGGGCCAGTCAGCAAATAGGGAGGTTGTATTTAGGATGCAGAAACGATGTGTGAGGTCTATGTGCGGTTTGAAAACGACAGATAGCTGTATTCCACATTTCAAGAAACTAAAAATATTGACACTGCCAGCAATGTACATAATGGAAACTGCATTATTTGTGAAAAAATACCCGCACTTATTTGTTAGGTTAGCTGAAGTCAGAAGACAGCCGCTGCGTACTCAATATCTTAATAAACTTTGTAATGTTAAATGTAAAACATCCTTAATGCGTAAAAGCTTCTTCGGCAACGCTCCAAAATTTATAATAAAATACCGAATGTCATTAAAAATATGCCATTATCAAAATTCAAAAAGGCACTTAATAAATTGCTTATTGACAAATGTTACTACACTTTAGATGAATTTCTGAATGATGGCTCAATATAAACCAAATTAAATTACATATGATTAAATGTGTCATTATAATTATATTGTGCGTATTTCTGTAGTCTATGTTTATATGTTAAAATAATATTATGTAATTTTTGCAATTATTCTTCTTTTTTTTTTTGCTAATTAAATACCATACCTATGCATGATTTTCAAATATATTTTTCTTAGAATCTTTAAATTGTAATCTTGAGCTACGAGTAGATGCTCACCATATTTGTAAGCCAGCTACTGACATAACATAGCGCTCGGTTTTATCAATTTAAGATCTGTATTTCTTTACCTGTGTTAACAAATAAAAAGTGATTTGATTTGATTTGATACATTATCGGTTATGAGACTGTATATCCCACTAAGGTGTGGAGGTCGAGGCTTTTTAAATGATAAAACTCTCCGCAATCGTGAGATATGCAGCCTCAGGGAATATAAATTTCCTATGAAGCCGACGAACGGATGCATTGAGATGTTGTCGTTGTGGACAAGGGCCTCACCTCACTCTCCTTGGCTAAAGAGAACTGGCAGAAACCTCCCAGTGCTTGACGGTTGACACTAACGACCGCAGGTAGGCATGGTAGAGTAAGGTCAAAAAGCGGCCGTGAAGCTCCTTAGCTTCACGGCCGCTTTTTCAAGGCCCTGCATAGGCCCGATGTAGACCTATCAGCGTCCGTAGTCTGACTAAGTTCCGGGGATCTCTTGAAAGAAACCGAAGGTTCTGTCTGTGCAATCATGGATAAAGTTATTATGACGAATATCTACCGGAGATCTATTGTGAAGGACATACGTTAACATACGTTAGGCATGCCACAGGCCAGGCGAATCAATCCTTCACATTATCTCCGGGTACTCTCTTCTGGTTAACGGGGAGAACTTGCATAGACATAACCTTGTAGCCAGGATTATCCATCAGCAATTTGCTCCAAAATCTAGCTTTGTAGAATCGGAAGTGCCGTTCTTTATAGGTATGTGTACGTGCACTGGAAAATTGCAATTTTACATTGTACTGGGATCAATTCATCATCACTGACAGGATTATTGTAGCCAATAAACCTGATCACCACCACTATGGTGGATCGATAAGAGCAACGTGCACTGATTGTTGATATTACGGTCCCGCATGACGAGACCCCCGTGAAAGCCGAGAAACATAATCAAATCAAGTATCTTGACTTGGCTCGCGAAGTCATACATGTGGGGTGTGATCATTGTGCTGACAGTCATTTCAGCCAATGGCTTAATTGCCAAGAGCCTCGACCACTACCTGAGGAGCCTCTCGTTTGGCAGCTGGATTAAGAGCTTGATTCAGGAAGTGGCACTTCTGGACACGGCTCGTATTGTTAGGAGGTCTCTCTCTCTCCAGAGAGAGCCAAGCTATCAGCATGGACCCTGTTCCCGATACCGGTGGGCTACATTTATTTTTTTTACCTGTTTTTATTTCAAAGTTATAACAGCCGCTTGGGTCAATCTTTAGGTTTATCTTAGGGTATCGAAATGTAAAAATGTATTACACTTATTATCACTTATGCATGTAGGAATCTAATACCAATTTAAGGTATTACTGACAAAACTTGATAAAGTCTCGGGTCGTTTATGACAATGTACGATCAAAATTGTAAAATAGGCTTAACAGCAAAAGAAAGTATATCCTGTGATCTGTCTCTTTTGGTGTTTAACCAAAAGAGACAGATCACAGGATATATACTTCCAAGTTTATAATTTTGTTTGCCTGTTACGACATTTGCCGTAAAGATGAAATGAAATACTTTTCATTTACAACCCAAATTAAAAAAAAAAGAATCGTTACCTTGGGGTAGAAAGGTAGTAAAAGCCATGAACCCTACTTTACAAGACGAGTGAAAAACAAAATTTAATAACATTTTGGCTTATAACTTTTTTGTTCTTAGATGTATATTGACTCTATTATGTGAGATTTGTTATTTTTTTATGTTCTTTGCAATGGAAAGCCTTATTTTATTGTCAGCCTCTTAGTTTAGAACTTAGCGTGGATTTACAACTTTTTTTTATTCTTTTTACACCCCTTAACTGAGTTGTTACATTGTAATGAGTCGTAACTAAATGTAAGTCATTGTTATTGAGCTTTAAAACCACTAACATAAAATATAGAAAGTCGTAAAATTTATAGCTTTCGATGTTGGTAGTCGTAACTATGATAATTTTTTAGTAATGTTACATATCTCACTTTAAACTTGGGTATCAAAAACCATTATAGCTAATTACCCCACTCAAGTACGTGGAATCCAGTATTGAGTATACTCAAAAGTAGCAGCCAGCAACATAGTAAGGACTCCACAAAACCTAGTGATACTGTGAGTGTGTTTTGCCGTGACTTAGTATCGAGTTCTAATAGTGCTCGTAGCAAAAGACAAAGAAAGAGGGTAGACAGATTTGTCTGCTCCTAACAATTTTTTCCATCCACCCACATTCTCCAGTTAACCCGCGATTATGGCGCTTGCAACAGCGTCGAAATATCGGGAGCTCAAAATAATCAATAATCACGGAAGATATCCCGTAGGTGACATTTTAAGTATAATTACCCCACTGTACCTACTTGTACCTATGAGTGAACTAATTCCAATTTTTATCAGACATGAATCAAATTTAGTATTTTTTGAATAAAAATAATGAATTCAAGCAAAGTACAAAAATTATGAATACATGAATTTGACGTAATTGGTATGTAATAATATTATGGACGTCAACAAAAAGAATGTCAATACTAAAAATGCCAATAGTGTTGGAAACATTAAATTGTCTATTGCCTTTAAGTATTTTTTTGTTATCGGTGCTATTCTATCATATAAGTTTGTATGCTATCTATGGTCCCTCTCAAATAAACTACGAACCTGAGCACACGCATTTTTATATTAAAAATCCTCAAATTTCTCAACAACGTTTTAAAATATTAACCTAATCCAAACTTATACATGGTCCTTCGAGCCACCCTTCGTGTTTGGGCCAAGGCTTTGCACGAAAAAATTAACACAATACACACACACACATACATGGGAATCAATTCTTCATCTTCTTCTTTACGTGACGATGGACTCAAATAATGCCCGACCAGTACGAACAATTAGTTTGCCCCCCCCCCCCCCACCTATGGTTGTGGAGCAGGACCAGCATTTAGCCAAGCATTTTTATCATCAATGTAATCCCCCAACTTATAATATGCTTGCCTACATAGTGTGCGTTTTATACAAGATTTAAATTTCGTCTCATTCAGTTGAAGAATGTGGGGAGGTATTTTATTGTAACATTTCAAACAGTACCCCATGAAAGATGAATCCACTTTAGCAAGCCTGAAACCTGGCTGAACTAGTTGGTCCCTATTTCTAGTGTTATAGTGGTGTCTGTCCCCTCTCTTACTGAATAAATGCCGATTTTTTCTAACGTACATGATGTTTTCATAGATGTATTGACAAGGTACTGTCATGATATTAATTTCCTTAAACAGTTCTCTTAGAGAATCGCGTCTACGTAATTCATAAATGGCTCTGATGGCTCTTTTCTGCAGAATAAATATAGACTCGATGTCTGCAGCCCGTCCCCATAGTAAAATACCGTATGACATAATACTATGAAAATAACTAAAATAGACCAGCCTCGCGGTATCAACATCAGTAAATTGACGGATTTTTCTAACACCATATGCTGCTGAGCTTAGCCGTCCTGCAAGAGATGTTAGATGAGGACCCCATTGTAACCTTGAGTCGAGCGTGATTCCCAAGAAAACCGTTTTATCGACAAATTCTAGTTTCTCTTGATTCAAGTATGTTTTAGATTTAAAGGTATTACTGCTCAACAGCTGATGGGGTCATTGCCCGCTGATAGAATAAATGTTCACAGATGTTTTATGAAAGTAGGCATTGATTTTGCAGGTCCAATTATGATTAAACAATCAAGAATAAGAAGTGTTATTACAACTAAGGGATATATTTGTGGTTATGTCTGCTTTGTAACAAAGGCCATTCACATTGAGTTAGTTTCAGGCCTAGACACTCAAACATTTCTTGCTAGTTTTAAGCGATTTATTGCAAGACGTAATGTCCCGTCTGATATCTATTGTGATAATGCAGGCACTTTTAAATCTGCGAACACGCAGTTGTCAGAATTGTATTATTATTATTATTATAAGCCTGTATTGTCCCACTGCAGGGCAAAGGCCTCCCTTCCCTCCTTCCACATTTCGCGATCTAGTGCGATTGTAGGCCAATCCTTTGCGAAAGAGTCCAGCTCATCCCGCCATCTCCTTCTGGGCCTGCCGCGTTGTCGTTTCCTGCTATTTGGTATCCACTGAGTGGTAATTTTTGCCCATTGCTCCTCCGACATGCGGCAGATGTGACCAGCCCAGTTCCACTTCAACCAAGCAGCTGTAAGGCCAACATCAGTTATTTGGGTTTTGGAGCGAAGCATGGAGTTTCTGACACGGTCCGTAAGTTTGACACCCAGTATACTTCGCTCCATAGCTCGTTGGCAGACCCCAAGTGCGGACTTCTGACGATTTGTAAGCGACCACGTCTGCGCTCCATAGGTGAGGGTGGGGAGAATGCACATGTCCATGAGCTTCCGCTTAAGTGCGAGAGGGAGAGATCCCTTCATAAGATGTTTCATCGACCAGTAGCTCTTCCAGGCATTCTCGGTGCGTCGAGCAACTTCTTTATCTTGTCTTGCCTGGAAAGAGACTATCTGGCCGAGGTATATATACTCATGGACATATTCAATCACCACACCCCCAACCTCTATGTTACGCTCTGTGCTGTTTGTTGTGTTCTGTGAATTGTATAAATTAAATAATTCTAAAAATCACCAAACACAAGTTCAAACTGTAGCTTCAGAATTAGGTATTAAGTTCAATTGTATACCCAGTTATTCACCTGTTTTTGCAGGCCTCTGGGAGGCTGCCGTTAAAAGCGTAAAGCATCATTTAAAAAGAGTGTTAGGCTCTCATGTTTTAACTTATGAAGAACTTTATACTGTATTAGTTGAAAAAGAAAGGAATTTTGAACTCGAGACCAATAACTCCATTGTCATCAGATATTGAGGATCTTTCCTATCTAACACCTGGACACTTTCTCACAGGTGCTCGTTTAAATTGCTTTCCAGAGCAAGATGTCACTACTGTTCCTGTTGTTGATTGTGTTGTTGTTGTGTGTTTTAAAGCAGTACATTTTTGCCAAAAATTCAGTCTGTTAGTGGGAACTACTTTAAAAAAAGGTGTACTGCTTTAACCTGTATGCTCCCGGCCGTGCCTCCAGAGGCACAGTGCATTGTTATTTTAATTGTGTCTGTAATTGCGGGTATTGAAGTGTTAAAACAACACTTTTGGAGATATTGGTCCAAACAGTATTTAAATGTATTACAAAACCGTCCTAAATGGCAACATAGAACACCTAACATACAAGTAGGTGCTTTGGTTATCTTGCGTGAGCTTGATACTCCGCCTATGACATGGCCTATGGCCAGGGTAACTAATGTATTTATGGGCCAAGATGGTCTTGTTAGGGCATTAGAAGTAAGAAAAGCTAATGGTAATGTTCATAAAACTTCAATCATTAACTATGTATACTTCCAATAGATTAGTTTTATTTTTAATTTGTTATTTCTAAGTACCTTTCCTACTTGATAAGCATATACAGGGTGGAATTTTTGCATGCCACCTGGAGGGAAAGTACTATAAATACCGGAGATAACAAATTTCACTCAAAGGAAACATTCCTTTATTTTAAAAAATAAATTAATCTGCATTCAAAGATTTATAAAATTCGGTTGCCACACTTGGGAATCGAACCGGCTAAATTCCAAAAAAATAACAACCTGTACTTTTATCGCACCAATCGATAGGGTCAATCATAATGATCAAATCTATCTAACAAACATGATAAATTAAATGAAAGAAAAATCATGAAATCTTAACTTATAAATTCAATGGGATAAGATAAAGCAGTTTTACTCAACGGTCCATACAATTTCTTATGTTAGAACCTAATTAAAAATGATCTTTTGACGACATTTATTAATTAAAAGAACTATTAACTACTAAGTATTCATTACTAATAGGAAGATTGCAATTTGCACAAACGAACACGTGCAAATTGCAATCTTCTTTCTTCAATTTTATTGTAAAGGTCCATCCTTTGAATAAAAGTGCTATAACGTACCTATTGAATTTATCTCATTGAATTTATAACTTTAGATTTCATGGTTTCCTTTCAATTAATTTATCGTGTTTGTTAGATAGATTTGAACCTTATGATTGACCCTATCGATTGGTGCCATAAAAGTATAGGATGTTATTTTTTTGTAATTTAGCCGGTTCGATTCCCAAGTGTGGCAAGCGAATTTTAAAAATATTTGATTGCAGATTAATTTCTTTTTAAAAATAAAGGAATGTTTCGTTTGAGTTAAATTTGCTATCTCCGGTATTTAGAGTACTTTCCCTCCAGGTGGCATGCAAAAATTCCAATCTGTATATGCAACATGTTGTTTATAACCTCCGCCTTTTTTGAAGTCGGTTAAAAATATTAAGCATTAAAAATATTTTTTGTTTTGTTGCTTAATTTTAGCGATTTTAAATTGCTTATGAGAAGTTAAAGGAGTTTTGTTTTGTCATATGCTTAATAATTTAAGTTTTTAATATCCATTTACACTTACATTAAGTCATGTTTCATGGCACTGCCAGAGATAGGTACTTATACCATGTTATTGTCTTGTTTCAGTTCAGTTTTACTTAAACATTTAAATTACCTACCATTGTTAGACAAGCAGTTAAAACAATTTGAACATTCATATCCTAGTTATTCATATTGTATAATTATCGTTCATAATGTTCATTTTACAGATAAACAAAGGCATGTCACATTGAGTATTATTTTCTCAACGTGTTTATGTAACTTTTCTAGTAGTTTTCTAACAGTTGTAACTTGAATTTGAAAAACTTTATTTGCTGACCATAATTTGAAAAACTTTATTTGCTGACCATAACTTGTAGCATCATAATATCCATTTCAGTAATCTACAGTCCACTTTCTAGCTATATAATATTGTGTATGTACAAGAAAAGGGTTAGGTAAATGAAAACTTATGTATTTTTCAAAGATTTATTAATTAAGTTCATAGTCACATTGTCTTTCTTCGGGCGGAGTATGTTGGAAACATTAAATTGTCTATTGCCTTTAAGTATTTTTTGTTATCTGTGCTATTCTATCATATAAGTTTGTATGCTATCTATGGTCCCTCTCAAATAAACTACGAACCTGAGCACACGCATTTTTATATGAAAAATCCTCAAATTGCTCAACAACGAACAATAAACCAAAAACCACCTCATCCAAACTTATAGACATTCATATAATGTAAATAATAAGAATGTCAGTTATAAGAACGTCAATCATTTTTCACTTAATTATTAATAGGAAAATGTCAACCTGAAATCTTTAAGATTAAGATACTCATTCACAGAATAAAATGTCTTGTCTATAAGCCATCTGAATAACGCCGTTTTAAAACGATTTATTGGCAGTTCCTTTAGATGATTTTGGTTTTTCTTAACCTAACTTAGCACTATGACATATTGTAACGAGTAAAATTTTTACATAAATATTTAGAAAATAGAGGTCCCCAAACTAGGTTGAGGCGCATCTGTATCTTGGGGGCCGGAGTTGCATTTACTTAAAATTAAAACACATATAATTTGTTGATGTGATACATGCGAGGTAAGTAGGTAAATGAGAAAATACCATTTTACATAAAATAAAATGTTATTACAATAATAAAAAATAATAAAAATAATTCTAATGTCGTGTGAGTGAATGTGTGTGTGTATGAGCATCCATGCGTGTGTGTGTGCGTGTGAGTGTGCATGCGTGTATTTGTATGTGTGCAGATGTCTGCGTTATTTTATGGTTTATAGTTTAATTAACTTAAAATCTCTTCTGTCTCTTCATATTTCAGTTGGGCACGCCATTTTTTTATGGTTTTCAACATTGGAAATGTTTTTTCGATCGCTTCAGTGTAGCCCCCATTTTCAGTCAGAGCTCATCGCCTGGGTGTCGTGAGTTTTAGGGCTTAATGAATGTTTGAAGTCTCAAAAGCCGAGTATTGGCAAAGGCTATAACATGGTAAAAAATCATAAACTTTTTTTGAAAATCGCAAAAATGTGTAAAAATCGATCATTTTTTAGGGTCTTTTGATATAAAATCAACTGTATCTCAAAATCAAACAATCAATCAAAGCATTTATGTCAAGTAAGCCAGTTACAGGCACTTTTGAATTGACGAAACAAAGATGAAAATTAAATGTAGCTACAGTCCCAGTCACAAGACATAAAAACTGTGAAAGTACTGTAGTTGTCCATTCCCTAGCGTAGATCTCTATGGAGAAGAACGGGAAAGAAACTCCATGGACACCCTTTTAAATCAGAATATTGTTACAAAATCTTGGTTACATCATTCATGTTGAGATGATATATTATCTGAGAACAATGTAACAAGATGTGCACGTTAAAAGTATCCACAGCAAAAACATACAAACAAAAAAATACAATTCAAAATAATTCATTCAAATAAGCCATGGCAACTAAGAGATGACTAGTCACAACTGACAGCGCCCGTTCACGGGCATGACGCATGGATCAGCACCATTCAACTCAACCATTTTTAAGCGAATTAAATGATCCGACACATGTCATGCGCTACCATCAGCAAGACATTTGAGTGAGCATGACATACTCTAAACCGCCAATGCACATTCATGTCAAGAAAAGACGTAGGTTTCCAGTGAATGATAGCTTTCTAGTACATAGTACTCACACAATATGGGCTATGCATTTATTTAATACTAAAGAGATTTAATCTATACAATGCAAAGATAGTTGTACAATCTTCAGCAGCTCCAACAATACAATTTAATGCTATCAATTTATGCGCCCCTGTCCTTGTGGAGCAGGACCAGCATTGAGCCAAGCATTTTTATCAGCGATATAATCGGTCAACTTGTAATATGCTTGCTTACATAGTGTGCGTTTAATGCATGTTTTAAATTTCGTCTCATTCAGTTCATGAATACTTTGTGGAATTTTATTATAGCATTTCAAACAGTACCCCATGAAAGATGAGTCTATTTTAGCGAGTCTGAAACCTGGCTGAACTAGTTGGTCCCTATTTATAGTACTGTAAATTATGTCTGTCAGATTTTTTCTGACGTTCATTATGTTTTCGTAGATGTATTGACAATGTACCGTCTTGATGCCAATATCCATAAACAGTTCCCTTAGAGAATCAATCAAAATCAAAGCATTTATTTCAAGTAAGCCAGTTACAGGCACTTTTGAATTGTCGAAACAAAGAAGAAAATTAAATGAAGCTACAGTCCCAGTCACAAGACATAAAAACTGTGAAAGTACTGTAGTTGCCCATTCCCTAGCGTAGATCTCTATGGAGAAGAACGGGCAAGAAACTCCATGGACACTCTTTTAAATCAGACTATTGTTACAAAATCGTGGTTACATCATTCACGTTGAGATGGTATATTATGTGAGAACAATGTAGCAAGATGTGCACGGTAAAAGTGTCCACAGCAAAAACACACAAACAAACAAAACAATACAATTCAAAATAATTCATTCAAATAAGCCATGGCAACCAAGAGATGACCAGTCACACCTGACAGCGCCCGTTCACGGACATGACGCATGGATCAGCACCATTCAACTCAACCATTTTGAAGGGAACTAAATGATCCGACACATGCGCCACCATCAGCGAGACAATTGAGTGAGCATGACATACTCCAAACCGCCAGGGCACATTCAAGTCAAGAAAAGACGTAGGTTTCCAGTGAATGATAGCTTTCTAGTACATAGTACTCACACAATATGGACTATGCATTTATATAATACTAAAGAGATTGTTGGGGTACGCAGCGAGGTGTCGGGTGTTGTTGAGTAGAAACCAAAGTTTATGTTAACCACTATTTATTGTCTCTCACTCAAAATGTTCTTAATGTTAATACGTGAATGAAATGTTGTTGTTATTATAATGTTTGAATACACCCAGCTAACGCGGTAGTCAAAAGTGCACTGAATATAATATAAATTACTAAGTAATAAATGAAGTCTCTTAATTAGGTTAACGCGTCACGCCGATAGTGCAAACTAATGTGTTCGGTGAAAACACCGAACATATTCCGGGCCACGAAAGATAGGGATGCTGTGATGAAACAATGTTATTTTAGTAAAATAATGAACATGATTAAAATGTTTACAAGGTGAAAACAATCCAACTTAAGATTAAAATGTTAGTAAAACAAAAGTAAAAAATTATTTGAAATTAACTTAAGAGCTTATTGTTCCTAACGGATTCCTAGGCACGCGAGGACACGCTCTATTCACCATTGTATTGTTTAATTCACCATAACTATGTGACGCACTAGGTCGACGTTCACTTATGTTTTGCCGCGCACTAACACTGACACTATTGACGTTCACATCACTAACACTTCTGGTTGGTTGAAGCTCCATGTCTGACGTGATTTGGGCGCGGCGCGCACGCAGCTGCAGCCATTTGTACAGCAGCGCTCCCGCCGTCAGCGCCACCGCGCCGACCAGGATGTAGCTTACTGCATACTGATGGATGTCATGAGTGGATAATGTTTCTCCTACTTCCACTTGACTGTTTTTCATCTCGTCGATGCGTTTGTGTAGATTTTGTAAGGCGTCCTTCATCTCGTCTGAGTCTGCTAGGACTTGTAAGTTTTTAGAAGGCATAGTGCTGTTAAATATAAAGTTTAACTGATCCATCTCTGCTATAAAAATGCCCGTGCTCATATCCATTCTGTTTTCCTTTTGACTCTGAATGTTCAGAGTGAAATCCTTCCCTTTTAGCAGGCAACCTGGATCTAAGTATATGACACCAGCTTTGCTCAGTTGTGCTTTGTTTATCTGTTCACCGCAGATTACTTTGACGTCATAAATGTTGCAACAATGGTACAAAAATAGTGACGGGTTTTTAAGTGATGTCCATTGGTTGGTACATCTAGATCTTCGTACCTTGCACTTATCTGTGTCTCTGTCGGTTTCACAGAAGTTGTTTTCGTTGTTGAGGTGGTATATCGGCTTTTTCCAATTGCACATAAACATATCATCTTCTTGTTTGCATAGTGACAGTTCTTCCGAAGTTATTGTTAAGTACGAATCTCGTTTTAGATCCGTAGCGACGTATTCTGAAGACGGGATGAACTCTACCATAGTGTTGTTCGTCTGGTGTGGTATAGGATGTATTTTGTACAACTTATATCGGTCTCTACTGATAAGTGGAAATGTTATTTGGAAGAGGAAGTACTCTTCAGTTATTCGTGCTTTAATGTTTATCAAAGAATAAAGCTTTCGAATATCGTGAGGTTCAATAGGTAACGTTAGATCGTCGGATAAATGCCCCGCGATAATGTTAAGTTCCTTTTGTAGTTGTTCAGGGATAAGCAGATAAATGTTGAACTGTCCATGGTGGACATTGGTTAGGATGTCGAGTAAAAGATCTTGCGTCCTTTTTAGGTTATGCAGTAAATTACTAGCTGTTAGAGCTGTCATGGTAAATTCTTGAAGTAAGGATATGTTGTTTATCTCCTTTTGTAAGTTGTTTGAGATGTTATCTAACGTAATCAAATGTTTATTAATAACTTTGTGTTGTTTTGCCATGATTTCTTCTGTTCTTTTCAACAAATTGTACTCTGATTCGACAATCGACGTCTGATTCTTCCATAAACCGGCTAAATGTTTTTCGTTTTGTTGTATCATGTTGATGTCTCGGCTGTACTTTTCCGCGAATTGTTCGTCTAATATGCCGAATAGGGCATTTGCAATGTTTCCTACTCCGTTAATAAATCCCCGCCGCCGTCTGGAGTGTCCACTTACGTGTTGCGTCATCAGAAGTTCATTGTAGTATTTTAGTTCATTACACTCGTGAATCAGCTGTGCGGCTATCATGTTACACTGTTCTCTGCCTGTTGTTTTGCATGTTTTATCCAGGTATGTCGTAACTTTGTCAAACGCCTGCATACCTTCCCAATACGGAGACATGTTATAGTATACTACTAGGACCCAACTATCTTTTACGAGATTGATTTTGGCTATCGGGTCAAAGTAGAAAGATTGGTTGTTGTTTAAGGATGTTATGTTGTAGCTGCAGCTTGCAACGCTGCAGACTGTCATAAAAAAGGTCAATGCCATGGCGACATATGATAACGTGCCTGTTGGTGTCGTTTTTCTTGTTCGCTTATTGTTGTTCCGGGTATCTGTACTCTGTTCAGCTGACCTGTCTGTTTCCGTTGACCTGTTTTGTTTGTTATTTGTTTCGGTTTCTACCGGTAATAAGGAAAGTTTTACTACTGGTCTCTTTATGATGCCATTTTTCGTTTTCAATGACACCACCCTGATATAGCCATCATTACCGGGATGCAGATCTACCACTCGGCCCATAATCCACCGTCGAGCTGGAATGTTATCCTCATGCACCACCACCATGTTGCCTATTTTTAAGTTTTCCTGAGGTTTACACCACTTTTCTCTCGCTGTTAATTGGCTCAAATATTCATTCTTCCATTTTTGCCAAATCTGTTTAAAAATATTGGTTGTTAGATGCCATCTTGTTCTTGCATCTTCTTTCGTCTCAATCACTGTTAAGTCGGATCTTCCTGTTAAAAAATGTGCCGGTGATAAATAATCCAAATCTTCAATGTTTTCTGTAAGTGAACATAACGGTCTCGAGTTTAGACACGCTTCCAGTTGTGTCAGTATAGTGGTAAACTCTTCGAACGTTAGTCTTTGTTCCCCAACCACTCTTCTCAGGTGGAACTTCAGACTGTGGACGGCTCTTTCCCACAGCCCGCCAGCGCTCGGCCAAGATGGAGCATTGAAATGCCATTGGATGTTCATTTCAGCGATTTCTGCCTGACACATATCCCCGAAAACTTGTTGTAATTCGTTGTACTCCTCTTGCAGCAACCTATTAGCTCCGATGAAATTGGTTCCTTGGTCACTATACAAGTGATGTGGTGTTCCTCTCCGGGCCGCCATTCTCTTAAGTGCAGCTAAGAATGCTGAACTGGTAAGGTCAGACACCAATTCCAAATGAACTGCTTTCGTGACCATGCATATGAATACAGCCACGTAGCCTTTCAATGTTCTCACCCCTCTCCCCTTGTTTGCCTTGATGTTTACAAAACCTGTGTAGTCCACTCCAGTGTGGTAGAATGGAGGAGCGGGATTGGTTCTAGCTGCGGGAAGGTCACCCATCAATTGAAATTGCTTCTTTGCTTCATACTTCCGGCAAGTTACACAATTTCTTAACTGTTTTTTGGTCGTACTGTACCCGCTCGTTATCCAGTATTGTTGTCTGAGGGCAGCTAAAGTCAGTCGAGGACCCCCATGGAATGTTAACTGATGAGCTTCTTCTATGAGTAGCTCCGCCAATCGACTCTTGTTAGGGATTATTTTAGGATGTTTCATTTCGTTGCTCATATTCGCGTTCCTTAAACGTCCTCCCACTCGGAGAAATCCGTCTTTATCTACGTATGGTTTTAAATTTAATAATTTGCTGTTTGTTGCGACATTTCCATTTCTGTTTAACATTTCAATGTCTGACGTAAATTCTGTACTTTGCACTCGTTTTATAATAGCTGATTTGGATTTTCGCAGTTCTAGTAATGTTAGGTACTTCGGTAAATGTTTACGTTGTAGCTTTGGCGTCAATGCCCTCATTACCCATGCTAAGACACGAGTTATTTTTATAAACGAATTATGTTGTAATAATAAATTATCTATAATATTATTACTGTTAATGTCTTGAACAATGTTAACTAGTTTGATCTGTTTAATCTCTTCCTCTGTTTGGTATATAGGCTGTTTTTGTTCCTTTTCCACTTCATAAGACGTTAGCCATGTTGGTCCCTTCCACCACAATGGATGTTGTAGTAGTTGGGGCGCTGTTAAACCTCGGCTGGCGCAATCGGCCGGGTTGTCACCCGATTTCACATATCGCCAGCAGTTTGCCGGCATTATCTGTTTTATAGCGGTAACTCTATTAGCCACAAAAGGTTTCCAACGTGCTGAATCTCCTTGTAGCCAGCATATAACCACCATAGAATCACACCATCCATAGATTTCTAATTGGCAGTTTATACTTTGTTTGATTTTGTAGATGAGCTTAGATAGTAGATGAGCACCGCACAGCTCCATCCGTGGCAATGTTACGCTCTTTTTACTTGGTATAAGTTTCGATTTTGCTGCGACGATTACGGTTTGTTGTTGATGTTTTGTTCGTGCGTATACCACGCAGGCATATGCTTCGACAGACGCGTCACAATAGCCGTGCAGTTCGATGACGTCATTCTCGTTGCATAATATCCATCGAGGTATCTTACAATGTTTGATTTGTTCAATTTCCGTCATCACTTTGACCCATTCCTTATGTATGTCATCTGTCACTTTATCATCCCACTGTAGATCATTTTTCCATAACTTTTGAAATATTAGTTTTAGTTTCGTAGATATAGGTGTCAGCCAACCAAGAGGGTCATATAACTTCGATATTTCCGATAGTAAGCTTCTTTTAGTTGGTTTTGTGGTTGTTTGGGAAAAGTCACACCGGAATGTAAAGTCATCTCCTTTTGGGTTCCAGCATAACCCTAGGGTTTTCAACATGTCATCATTTTTGAAGCTGTAAACAAACTCCTCTTAACTTGTTGATATGTTCTCCAATAATGCCTGACTGTTGGACGACCATTTTCGAAGATTAAAGCTTCCTAATTGCAATAACTGAATTAAGTCATTTATTGATTGTTTACCCTGTTCTATGTTGTAGCATCCGTGTAATAGGTCATCCATGTAAAAACTGTTTTCCAGGACAACCGCCGCTTTTGGAAACTTGGATCGTTCATCTGCTGCCAGCTGTTTCAAGGTCATAATTGCCAAAAACGGTGCGGCCTTTGTCCCGTATGTTACCGTGTTCAGTTGATATACTTGGATCGGTTGTGTTGATGACTCACGCCAAACGATTTTTTGTAAATGTTGATCAATGGGGTTAACTAAGATTTGGCGGTACATCTTCTCTATGTCCGCAGTGAAGGCAAAGGGATATTGTCTCCATTGCAGTAGTAACGCCTGTAGATCCTTTTGTAGATTGGGCCCTTTCAGCATGACGTCATTTAAGCTGTATTTGGTGGATGTTTTGGCGGATGCGTTAAATACCACACGAAGCTTAGTTGTTGAAGAATCTTCTCGCTGCACGCCGTGGTGAGGCAAGAAGCATTTGAGTGTTATGTTATTGTTTTTCTGTTCCGGTTTCATGTGGTTTAACACAGCATATTCCTTCATGAAATCCTTGTATTTTTCGGCCAAAGTTGGTTGTTTTTCTAAGCGTTTTTCCAAATTCTTTAGCTGAGCAATAGCCACAGGTTTGGAAGAACCTAATTGCTGTTTTAAATCTTCTTTCAGTGGTTTTCTGACTTCATAGCGACCCTCACTGTTTCTTCTTGTTGTTTTAATGTAGCAGTCCATACATTCCTGATCTTCTACTGATAGGTTTGTAGGTTCTACAATCTCTTCAACTTCCCAAAATGTCTTAATCTCCTCTAAGTTGTTTAGAACCACATTACATTGGTATGTTTTAACGTTACCGCATAGTAACCATCCCAGCTGTGTCTGTTGGGCCATCGGCTGTTGGGCATGTTCACTTTTTATGATTCCACCTAGCATGATGTTAGCATAAATATCTGCCCCGAAAAGCAAGTCAACTGGTCGACTTTTGTAGAATTCCGGGTCAGCTAAATTAATGTGTCTTATGTAAGTCCAATTGGGCTTAGCGAATGTTTGATTTGGCAGACTTTTAATAAGTTCGTTCATGATGAGCACATCAGATTCGAATTCAAAATTGTTGTATGTCGAAGCACACTGTATGTTTATCATCCCCTTACAACTGTTTTCTTTTTGCCCCACTCCAAAGATGACTCCTTTGCACCGTCGTCTCTGGATACCTAATATCTGAGCCGCTTGCTCAGTTATTAAGGATATCTGGGACCCTTGATCGATCAAGGCGCGCATGGTTTGGTAAGTTCCGTCCGCACCCTTGACCTTCACCAGAGCTGTCGCGAGCAATATCTCTGATTTTTCATTTTGAGAGGCGTTGACGGTGCCCGTCACGGGTTCATTGCCCTTTGCGTTCTGTATTTCAACGTTGTTGCTGCTTGACGACTGCGTTGATGCATTCGCAAGTTTTGCAAATGCGTCATGTAAAATGGTGTTATGTTGATCTTGGCATTTTCGGCATGTTAAATTGGAGGTGCATTGATTTCCGAAATGGCTAAATAAACAGTTTGTGCAAAGTTTCAATTTGGTTGCAGTTTTTAACCTTTGGTCGTCGTTCATTTTTAAATATGTTTTGCAATTATAAATGCCGTGTTGGTTATTGCAAAGAGGACATTTTATGTTTGAAACGTGCATCGATTTCGCAACTGCTCTATTTCCGTTGCTTTGGTTGTTTTTGACTTGATTGCTCGAATTGTTGTAATGATTTTTCTTATTGTTAAATGTTTGGTTTGGATGATTGTTTGGATGAGAAGTCTTCGAGGGCACACTGTCTTTACGGCGAACTGTTTCCAGAGATGTAAATTTTGTTTCCAAAAATTCTAAGAACTCGGCGAGAACCGGTAGTTCTTTCGAATTCTTCAGGGACTCGATGTAGTCAGTGTACGTTTCTGTATCTAGCTTTTGACCTAGAACGTGTACAATCATAGGGTCCCACGATGTTGTGTCGACTCCTAAATTTTTGATGGCGTTAAGGCATTCAACCGTGGTGTCATGCATTCACTTAATCTGTTGTAACGATTGCTGTTGTATGTTTGGCAGGCCTAGCAAAATGTTCATATGGGATGAGAAAATAAGTTTTTTGTTGTCATACCGATGGGTGAGAATATTCCAGCACACCAAATAGTTATCGGTACTTATCGATAGATGTTGTATGAGTTTCTCAGCTTCTCCACGAACCTTACCCTGCATCTTTTGGCCGTTTGACAACGAGGGGTTGTTGTGAATTACCTCTGTAAATAGGTCTCTGAACGACACCCATTGGTTGTAGTTCCCGTTGAAGTTCGGTATCTCCAGTTGGGGTGTTGATTTTTCCCTGTGTGCAACTGACCACATTTTGGTGTTGATAGCCCTTTTCAGGCTGTTGAATTTTTTCTCATACTTATCGTACATGCTGCTGTATTGCTCGTTTTCTCCCTCCAGTTCAATCTCGATGTCCCAATGTAGATTGTCGATAGCTGACCATCTAGCCTGTAATGACCTCAATACGTCCTCAAATTCCCACTTATCTGAGATAGAGTCCACATCTATGTTTGCGGTTGTACGCACAAATGCTTTAAAATTCGCATACTGTTTTTTCAATAAATCGTCTAACTTGCTGTTTGGCTCCATATTCGATTTTTGAGCTGTTCGCTCGCTCAGCGGCCTTGGGAAACTTGGTCCCGCCTCCTCACCTGTTTTCTCAACTGCACTCATACTCGATGTCGATGGTGATCTGTCTCGAGCTGTTGTTTGCTCACCTGTTAAAAGACTTGTTTTCACGAACCGCAGCTGATATTGCTGGTGGATCAACGCCTTGGTTGACTCATACACCGTACTTGTTTTTTCATACTCTCGGTTGGTAAAATAAGGATCCGTTTTACTTACCTCCCGCTCAATTCGCTCATGATTAATTTGGTAATCGTTCCAATAACTCTCCAAAGTGTTAAGCTTCCGCTTAAAGTAATCTACGGTTTTCCTATCAGCACTATCCTTCTTCAAGTTAATGCCAAGTTTTATGATACTATCATAGATCATTGATTGCGTTTCAATGAGTTCCGACATTGTTATAGGATCGTAGTTGGATGTTGTAAGTCCTTACAGACTAAAAATAAGGAAATTTATTACTTGTATTCCCCGCTGTTAGTACTCAGCCTTGGCTGCTACTTCACTGTTCTGCTCCAATGTTCGCTCCGACAGCTCCACGACGTACACACACTGTTGTTTGTTACGATAGTTCAGACCTCACACACCAAAATCCCGATTATTTTTCGAAATTACGCGACGCGTGATCCGGCTCGAAGGACCAAAATATGTTGGGGTACGCAGCGAGGTGTCGGGTGTTGTTGAGTAGAAACCAAAGTTTATGTTAACCACTATTTATTGTCTCTCACTCAAAATGTTCTTAATGTTAATACGTGAATGAAATGTTGTTGTTATTATAATGTTTGAATACACCCAGCTAACGCGGTAGTCAAAAGTGCACTGAATATAATATAAATTACTAAGTAATAAATGAAGTCTCTTAATTAGGTTAACGCGTCACGCCGATAGTGCAAACTAAGGTGTTCGGTAAAAACACCGAACAGAGATTGAATCTATACAATGCAAAGATAGTTGTACAATCTTCAGCAGCTCCAACAATACAATTTAATGCTATCAATTTATGCGCCCCTGTCCATGTGGAGCAGGACCAACATTGAGCCAAGCATTTTTATCAGCGATATAATCGCTCAACTTGTAATAGGCTTGCTTACATAGTGTGCGTTTAATGCATGTTTTAAATTTCGTCTCATTCAGTTCAAGAATACTTTGTGGAATTTTATTATAGCATCTCAAACAGTACCCCATGAAAGATGAGTCTTCTTCAACGAGTCTGAAACCTGGCTGAACTAGTTGGTCCCTATTTCTAGTACTGTAATTATGTCTGTCACCCCTTTTACCAAAAAGGTGCAGATTTTTTCTGACGTACATTATGTTTTCGTAGATGTATTGACAATGTACCGTCATGATGCCAATATCCTTAAACAGTTCCCTTAGAGAATCGCGCCTACGAAGATTATATACGGCTCTGATGGCTCTTTTCTGCAGAATAATTAATATAGACTCAATATCTGCAGCCCGTCCCCACAGCAAAATGCCATAAGACATTATACTATGAAAGTAACTAAAATAAACCAGTCTAGCGGTATCTACATCAGTATACTGACGGATTTTTCTAATGGCATAGGCTGCTGAACTTAGCCGCCCTGCGAGAGATGTCAAATGAGAACCCCATTGTAGCCTTGAATCAAGCGTAATCCCCAGGAAAACCGTTTTATCTACGAATTCAAGTTTCTCTTTATTCAATATTATATCACAATCACTACTTTTAACAGCAAATCTTATGCATTTGGTTTTTTTTGGTCCAAAATTGGTTCACAACAAACAATTTGGTATTAAATGTAATACCAAATTGTTTGTTGTGAACCAATTTTGGACCTGAAGTAGGGCATTATTCACGTCATTTAGATTTTGGGCCCGTCTATTTATCTTAAAAATTAGCGAAGTGTCATCAGCAAATAACACCATATTTTGAGGTTGGTTTTTCAGTAAATAGGGTACATCATTTAAATATACTAGAAAGAGGAAAGGACCCAATATTGAGGCTTTTAGAACCCCCATTTTTACTTTTAACCCCTGTGAATTAACTACACTTATTTGAACATGTTGTTGTCTGTCATTCAAATAAGATTTTACCAAACTAAATGCAAGTTTACCCAGTCCGTAATGCTCAAGTTTCAAAACTAATGTGTCGTGATTTACGCAATCAAACGGTTCGGAGAGGTCACAAAAAATTCCTATGGCGTCTTGAGACTCTTCCCACGCAGTAAATATGTACTTTAGTAAGGTTACACCGGCGTCAGTTGTACAACGTCCCTTGGTGAAACCATACTGTTGATTATGTAAGATTCTGTTGGTGTTAAAATGATAGAGCATTTGATTAAGCATATTTTTTTCAAAAACCTTGCTAAAAACTGGTAACACGGATACAGGACAATAATTATTAGTATCTTTACTGTCCCCGGATTTTAAAAGAGGTATGACTTTACTGTCTGGTGTCTGTGATACAATGATTTTAATCATTAGTACAGGCACCATCGATTCACTTTTGTCGGAAATGCTCATTTTATTTTTTTAACTGTTCTTGTGAAATTTTTAAATTTGTTTTTCTGTTAATAAAAAAATATTATTATTATTTTCTTTATTATTTTAAACATCTTATTAGATTAAATTTTTAAATATTTCTTAAAAAAAACAAGATAAAAACTAAAAAAACATGATAAAAACTAAAAACATTAAAATGAAGACCGAGTTTCACGTGGTTAAAGCGGGGTGGATAATGAGGCAAAAAGTGGGAATCCTATCGTAATAAGTTGAAAGAGTTGCCTACACTCAAAATGTTTATTATTATTTTCTTTATTCAGTTTCAGACAAACTCGTTACATTTTTAAATGTTAATTTAAAAAATATATAATAACATTTAAAAATATAAAAAATTGTACCCCACCGGTATCGGGAACAGGGTCCAAGCTACCGGCGATCAGGGCTCCAGAGAGAGGAACCTCCTAACAATACGAGCCGTGTCCAGGAGTACCGCTTTCTGAATCGAGCCCTTGATCCAGCTGCCTAACGAGAGCCTTCTCAGGTATTGATTGAGGCTCTTGGCAATTAAGCCATGGGCTGATACAACTATCGGCACAATGATTGCTGAGTCCGCTTCCCACATGTCAACAACCTCGTGAGCCAAGTCAAGATACTTGATTTGTTTATCTTTCTCGGCTTTCACGAGGTTCTCATCATGCGGGACCGTTATGTCAACAATCATTGCGCGCCGCTCTGATCAATCCACCACCACTATATCAGGCTTATTGGCTACAATAGTCCTGTCAGTGATGATGGATTGATCCCAGTACAACGTGATACAGCCATTATCGAGAACTAGGTCGGGCACATACCTATAGTAAGGCACTTCCGATTCCACAAGGTTGTATTTTAGAGCAAGTTGCTGATGGATAATCCTGGCTACAAGGTTGTGTCTATGCAGGTACTCTCCGTTAGCTAGACCAGAACACCCGGAGATAATGTGACGGATTGATTCGCCTGGACGGTGGCATGCCCGACATATGTCAACCGTGCCATCCTTCACAATAAATCTCCGGTAGTTATTCGTCATCATAAC
Source organism: Xestia xanthographa (assembly GCA_905147715.2). Lineage (NCBI taxonomy): Eukaryota > Metazoa > Arthropoda > Insecta > Lepidoptera > Noctuidae > Xestia > Xestia xanthographa. The sequence continues at coordinate 31,480,429 of LR990649.1, forward strand.
TTCATCCATTATTGCACAGACAAAACCTTCGGTTTCTCCGAATAGGTCCCCGGAACGTAGCCAGGCTACGGACGCTGATAGGTCTACATCGGGCCCATTGAGGGCCCGGAAAAAGCGTCCGTGAAGCTCCTTACTCTGCCATACCTCCCTACGATCGTTAATGTCAAGCACTGAAGGTTTGCGCCAGTTCTCTTTAGCTAAGGAGAGCGGGGTGAGGCCCTTGTCCATCGTGACGACATCTCGATGCATTCCCATATCGGTTCCTAGGAAATATTCCCTGAGGCTGCATATCTCGCGATTGTGGAGAGTCTTAGCATTTAAAAAGCCTCGACCTCCACACTTTCGCGCGATATACAGTCTCATAACCGAAGAACGTAGGTGATGCATCCGATACGCCGTCAACAATTTACGGACCTTCGTATCCAAGGCGTCTAGTTCTGTTTGAGTCCATTTGAGTATGCCAAAAGAGTCCATAAAAACCGGCATGACACAACCGTTGAAGGCACGCACCTTATTGCCACCTGATAAAAGACTATTAAGTACTTTTTTCAGGCGGCCAAAGAAGCGCTCCTTCAACGATTGCTTCATGTCAGCAACATTGACGCCCAGCGCTTCCGACATACCCAAATACTTATAGGTTTCGGTTGCTGAGAGGGATCGAAGAGTTACGGAATCTGAGAGCTGAGTTCCCACAGATTCCACAATCTCTCCTCGTTTTACATGCATGACCGGACATTTGTCCACACCGAATTCCATCCTGATGGCGCTATTGAAAGTTTCAGTTACCTTCAGTAACTCCATCAGTCGCAAATCGTTGGGGGCAAAGAGTTTTAGGTCATCCATGTAAAGGAGGTGAGATATAACCTGACCATCTTTCCGCAACCGATAGCCTAAACCTGAATCTTCCAGCAGTGTGCTAAGAGGATTCAAGGCTAAGCAAAACCAAAGTGGACTCAAACTATCGCCCTGAAATATACCTCGCTCTATCCTTATTGGCTCGCTATTCCTCTGAATCTGCCGACATCCTGGATAGCGAAGGCCTTCTTATAGTCTATCCAGCATGTCGACAGATCCTTTCGGAAACGGCGAACCTGGTGACTAATGGCCATATCAATGAGGAGTAGCTCCTTAGTACCACGGGACGCATTCCTACATCCATTCTAAGAAGCGGACATGACAAAATTGTCATCTATGTGTTTGCTAATTTTAGTTCTCAAAATAGATGTAAGAACTTTATAGACTGTCGGGAGACAGGTGATCGGTCTATAATTTTTGGGTTCCGCAGTACTACCTGATTTATGGAGCAGGTGGGTTATACCAGTTGTCAGGAACTCTGGCAGCGACCCAGACTCTAAGGCTGACTGGAACATGGTCGCCAGGCGAGCGTGCGACCTTGTGAACCATTTTATCCAGAAGTTGTGCAGCCCATGCGGCCCTGGAGATTTCCAGTTAGGCAACGGACGGACCACACGAGCTACGTCTTGGGGGCTGATAGTAATTGCCCCCATTTCTGATACTGGATCGCACGCTCGCTCAATCACCCGAGTCCATTCACCCTCGGCATGGCTGACAGGCACCGACCAGATGCTGCGCCAGAACGACCACATTGCATCATCATCCGGCAGGTGCGTGTCAGCCACACCTTGGTCCGGTCGCTCCCAAGCCCTATAAACCCACCTTTCATCTTTTTGGAATGTGCGATTCTGAGTGTATCGGTCCACCCGCCGCTTATACCTACGAATACGGTTTGCCCATGCATACACTTTCTGCTTCAGGAAGTCGATGCGTTCTGTGACACGGGACATGTAGTCTCGATGACTGATATCAGTCCCTGAGAACGCCTGCCTCACAAAACGCATCACTCTAGGGCGAGTATTGCCCTCCCTGAAGTAGACCAGTTTGCCGATGAGTGCTCTGGCCCCACCAATACGTCGCTCAATCCTGTACTGCCATGCCGGTACGACTGGTTTTGGTCATGTAGCTCTATCAGAAGGAAATTTGACATGAGCTACACGACATGCCGCTACAGCCGCACAATACAGGATTGAGTGAACATCGGTGAGGTTTCGCAGTTATCAAAATAGGTTGATAACTACGAATCCAGAACAGCCACCAAAGCATTAATTTCAATTAGACCATTACGGCACTTTTGAATGTCAAAAATACAAAAAAGAAAATCAAAGCTACAGTCCCAGTCACAAGTCATAATAACTTGAGAAAGTACCGAAAGACCATTCCCTAGCGTAGATCTCTATGGAGAAGAATGGGCAAGAAACTCCATGGACACTCTTTTAAATCAAAATGTTGTTACAAAATCTTGGATAGATCATTAATTTTGAGATGATATTATAAATGTGAGAACGATGTAGCACATGTGATGTGTTGTATGAACATGCACATTAAGAGCGTCCAGAGTAAAAGATTAGATCAACAATTTAAAAAAAACCAAAACTGAAACCGAACCGTAATTAAAATGAACCGTGGCAGCTAAGAGATGACCAGTCCCAACTGACAGCGCCCGTTCACGAACATGACGCATGTACCAGCACCATTCAACTCAACCATACATGGAACTAAATTGAAGATTGGATGAACTTACCAAGTGAAATCCAATTGTAATTTTATGAATGTTGATTATACTACACACCTCAACACGGTCTAGGGATATTTCATACTCAATTAAATAACTCGAAAAGTACTGGCCGCATTGGAATCTTTTATACACCGATTTGTTTGTAATTTATCTCAGACTAATTCCAAATTCTAATTTTTGAAAATTCTTTTGTTTCGGTGGCATAAAAATGTCTTGATGTATAGGAGAGGGAATTTTCATTTGTGCGAAATTTAGAAAACAATACGAATTACGTTTAGTTACAGTTTTTTTTCATTTTTAAACGAAAGATAAAGTTAAAATTGAGGTATTGTAGCCATGCAACATACATTTGACGAGGGCGGAGATGTTACGAGCTGTGGGAATGCTGGAAGCTGGATCTGTTCAGCGTAATGTTGCTGAGGCCATAGGGACCCATCAAAACACGCTATCGTGCCACAGGTGAAGTAGCGGAGAGGCACCGGGGGCCAAGTCGCATCACTACCCCCAGACAAGACCGATTTTTGCAAATTACTGCGCGAGCACAACCAAATGCAACGGCGACTCAATTGGTCCAAAGGCTGCGAGTGGAAAACCAAGTGCTTGTGAGTGACCAAACTGTAAGAAGGCGACTGCATGAAAGCAATCTACGCTCTCGTAGACCACTCCGGGTCCCACCTTTACGGAGAGGCAATCGTGGACGACGATTAGAATGGGTTCGGAACCACGTGGACTGGGGCCGTGACCAATGGTCCAATGTGCTGTTCACGGATGAATCCAGGTTCGGCTTCCATCCAGATTCACGAAGGACGCGTGTTTGGCGAGTTCCTGGACGATGGAGCCGTCTCCAGAACCCTCAGAAAGTTCACCCATACCAAGGAGGAACAATTATGGTTTGGGCAGGAATTCGTCTTGGAGGACGGACGGATCTCGTTTGGGTGCGGGGCAATATGACGGCAGAACGATACGTCCAACAGGTGCTGGGGCCCGTAATTTTGCCCCACAGAACACAAATGGGGCAAGATTTCCTGCTCATGTACGACAATGCCCAGGCACACACGGCGAGAACGGTAGCAGCTTGGTTACATACACATAATGTTAGGGCCTTAGACTGGCCTGCTCAATCGCCAGATCTAAATCCCATTGAGCATGCGTGGGATATGCTGCAAAGAAGAGCTCTGAAGGAAGTTCCTGAAAATCTGGCTACAGAAGATCAACTTTTTGCGCACCTCAGAAGGACATGGGACAATATTCCGCAGCAAGACATTGACAACCTTGTTCTGAGCATGCCGAATCGTTGCCGATGTGTTATGAACATCATGGGCGCTTTCTCAGACTACTAACTTCAAGTTTATAAACACAAATTAAATGATTTTTCTATTTTTTTCAGTTTTTACTCACAAATTAAAAGTTCATTCATATACGGTTTCCGTCTATGCTTCATTTTTTTTCCATAAAATCCTGAAATTTTAATCTATACCTTAAACATTATTAAAAAATGGTAGAATATTAAATAACGTATCTTTTAAATATATACATGTCATATAAATAATTAACACATTGATAGTAATTCGCTTTTTTAAAAATATCCCTAGACCGTGTTGAGGTGTGTATTTAGAGCTCGATTACCACTGACTCACTCACTCACTTATTGACATAATTGTTCTCCCAGATGGTGGATGGGGAGGTGGGTATATTTTGACAGATTCGTAAACAAGTAACTCCCGTGAGTATGGGAAAAGTCCCAAACCTCCTCTTTTCACCCCCCTTTCTCCCCCTCCCTATCGTATCTCGGAAACAAAGAGACCCGTATTTTTCGTTTTTTACGGATTCGTATAGAGGAGGCTCGGGAAAGTAAAAACCAGTTTTCAAAAGTTGACCCACTTGTCCCCCTTCTCCCCCCTTTAGGCGGATCTCAGAGGTTATGAGACTTGGAACATTTTTTTTTTCAGATTCGTATAGAGGAAGCCCGGGAAAGTAAAAACCAGTTTTCAAAGTTGCCCCCCCTGCCCCCCTTTTCACCCCCTTAAGGCGGATCTCGGAAGTTAAGAGACTTGGAACTTTTTTTTTTAGATTCGTATAGAAGAGGCTCGAAAAAGAAAGAAGCAATTTTCAAAATTGACCCATTTTTCCCCCTTCTCCCCCCTTGAGGTGGATCTCGGAAGTTGAGAGACTTGGAACATTTTTTTTTAGATTCGTATAGAAGAGGCTCGAAAAAGTAAGAAGCAATTTTCAAAATTGACCCATTTTTCCCCCTTCTCCCCTCTTGAGGTGGATCTCGGAAGTTGAGAGACTTGGAACAACTTTTTTTTCAGATTCGTAAGAAGGGGCCTAGAGTTAGTCAAAATCATTTTTCAAAACTCCCCACTCTCCCCCCCTTCACCCCTCTCCCTGTCGTATCTCAGAATCTAGGACACGTAGCGGCTTTTTAATTTTTACCATAAATTATTATTGAGGAGCGTTTAAATTTGTATACGGAGGGTATCCTTCACTCCCCACCCTCCCCTAAAAACAAAAGGGCTATAACTTCGTAACGGTCAGAGATAGCCATTATGTGTTTGAACAAATATTATAGTAGGCGTCAAAACCTGTCTGGTGTTACGTAGGTTCTGAGTGGAGCGAACCTGCGAGACCGAGTGGAGAGAAGGGGGGAGGTGGCGAGCGAAGCGAGCCGGCAACCTCCGTAGCGTAACGAAGGTCGAGTGGGTGAAGCGTAACTCAGGGGCGACGACAAGCAACTTTAGGGTTATGTTTTTTTAATGGGTCTCAGTTTTTAAGTAAGGTTTTTTACTTTTATATTATTAGGTTTTTAAAAAAATAATAATTGTATAATGTTTTAGGGGTTCTTAAGGGTTTTCATACTGATTTAGGGGTAGTTGTAACGGATTTTCCAATTATTGTAAGGATTCCTATGGATTCTCAAAATTTTATGATGGTAAGGAATACTTCTCAAGGACACGACAACACGCGAGCTGCGCGCAGCTCGCGCACCCACGCAAATACTAGTCTGAAATATAAAATTGATTTACAGTGTAGTTTTCCATAAGCTACTATATGGCATCGCGTTTTTATTTAGAGTAATAACTAGATAAAAAAAGAAAAAAAAATAGTCAAACTTTGTTCTGTGGCAACACTAAACGTCACTGATTTAGAGCTAAGCCCGGATATGAAGGTACCTATTATGACCCGGGTCAGCTTCCAGCTGATACTGGGCTGGACAAAATTGATAAAATTACAATTGGATTTCACATGGTAAGTTCATCCAATCTTCAATTTTATTTCATGTTGATCTGAAATATAAAATTGATTTACAGTGTAGTTGTTTAGAGTATAGTGCATAATGGCACAGATAATATAGTACTTCGTACAGATACCCAATCCCATACAAATGTGACTGTTCCTAAATTATCCTAGGCTGATAAAATTTTCGTTTTTCCTAATTCATGCTAATATTAGTATTTTGGTCAGTTTCCCACGAAGGGGAAAAGGTCGCGCCCCGCCATCCGCACGACCCTGTAGGCTTCGTCCCTGACTGGTCAGCCTCCCACTGACAAGAGGACTGATTCCCAATTTGGGGTTGCCCTGTCCCGTCCTTTGAGGCAAATGGACAGGTGTGGAATTCAAGCTGAAGTTAATATTGGGAATTCACAGTTAGACATAAATACATGAATAATAACAAATCATAAAATGCAAAACATTAATAAGGTATGACGCTAATAAGACAAGAGGGCGCAAATAATATATGATATAAGATGAAAAGTTGGAAGGGAAACGTCACGCTTGCGCTTAAGAAATTATTATTGATTAGTCCGTTACGTTACTTTATTTAACTCCAAACTAGATGCCGCTTTGCAAACGGCTGCCTACCCCAATTATTATATAATAACACAATTTGTACAAGCGTATCGTAGACTCAGTCTGTAGCAGAACATATTGCAATTGCCATTGGTGAACACCGAAGTGGTAATTGTTTCGTCACCTCTCACTCCTCTAAACCGCCCCATGTCGTGATTACGTGTCTCGCTAAATAGTGACGATTCAGAAATAGGCCTACCAGTGGCTGGGTTTGGTTTTAACGAGACACGGACCCTAGCGCTCCTTATAACGAGGCTATCAATTTAATTTGTAATACTTTAGGGAGCCTACCCCTCTCCCAGGAGTGTTGTCACCAAAGACATTGAACATTTTCTGAGCTAGACCTTTCAGGAAGCAGTATTCATCAGTAGCGCTTGATTGATTTGTAACACAGGTACAACCTGGTATTATAATACTGAACAATATAATTTGTTTCAATCAATCTGCGAATACTATGGTGCTCTCTACACCACTGGACAATGTAGTTTGTTCTAATCAAAATGCGAGTATTACGGTTCGGCCACTCATTATGTATTGAATCAGATACAAGTCAATATTCGTCATTGGTCAGGTGTCAGGTGGCTGTCGTCGTCGCCCTAAAATCAAACGCCGTTTCTGAATATTTGCTCAGGTATGGAGTAGGACGTATGACACATAGGACACATGGGATAATAATATACATTTTGATGACGTAAAGCGATTGCTCCGTCATGCTGAAATACATTATTACTATCAGCCCTTCTGCGCTACCGTCAAACGACAATTTAAGATAGGATTTAATTATATTAACACTTATCAAGTGTTCATTGAAGATGGTCAATCTATAGCTCACACATTACCAGTTTCGCCTTCGTCCGCCAACGCGCGACTACTTTCTCTGCCGTCTCCCTCGCGCCACGTTGTCACATACTTTAACTAGCCTTATTACCACTAATTATATTTAGCTTATAAATATTGCTTATACATATTACCCTGTCCCGTCGTCAAACCATAAAATAGAAATTTAATGGATTTGTAAGTGGCAGATGTGTGTTGTTTTTAAAATAAGAATCAAGACTAAGATATTTGCTTAGTAATTAAAGGCATGAGACAGACAGCCACACAAAGAAATGACACCTCCCTAAGTCTGGTTATTGAACTGGTTATTTTTTGTTTTCCATTGCTTCAAGTTGGGCGGAGGGAACACCCATGCTAGTCGATACTGCCATCTTCGACTGAATGCATCGCAGAAGCTTGCCAAGCCATCGTTTGAGTCCCATGTGACGTACTGTCGCACAACGGCCGACTTTTCGGACGCGAATAGGTCCACGTCGGGGAACAGATGGCAGCACCAGCGTCTCACTAATTGCCACAAACTGGAGTTTTACAACGCCATCTAGGAGTCCACCATCACATGACATAAATAGATACAAAGTGGCATCGATTTTACTAGATGACGCTGTTTTTTATTATATAGATTCTCACCAACGCACCATGATCCGTGCCTACAGAGACGAGTAGGTAATAATAATACAAAAAAACCAGCCAAGTGCGAGTCGGACTTGCGCGCAAAGGGTTCCGTACCATTATGTATACAACAATAGACAAAACGGCGGAAAAACACGTTTGTTGTGTGCGAGCCTCCCATAAACATTTATTTTATTTTGATTTGACTATTTATTTTTAAATTGAATACACAACTAAATATTGTATGAATATTTGAAGCTTCTATCTGTTGCCGTTATTACTAATTAGCAAAACGCGGCAAAAAAAGAAAACAATAATAAGAAAAAAAGAGACAGATAGCTATTGTTTACAATTGCGTATTCTGGGAACCAATCACGTTGGGCCGGACGTTGGTTAACATCATGTTGGGATCATAGACTAACAAAAACGAGACGGAAGAACACACCGCGTGGACTAAATGTGTACACGCGTTTGTACCTATAACAAATAATAAACACTAGTAAAGGTAGTTAAGTGAGCATAAAACATGATGTATATTTATTTTGTAATAAAAACAATCACACACCTTCGAAAAGATTTTTTTTTCCTTTTTTGCCTCCTATAACCTCATTGGCTGGAAACCTTGACGAAGAAAAGAGAATAAATAGTTAAACTCGCTGTTGTCACAAAGTAAACTAATATTTACGATTCAGACTCGAAAGTTTGTTAAATGCGTTAATTATATTTTAAATTTGTTTAACATTCTCTGTAATATGTTATCGAAATGGTAAGCTATTTATATTGTCTTTTCCCACACATTACATGTTTAATTTATGATTAAGTACCTATATCAATAATTTCAAAAAACAATATTTTTAAATAATACATGGTTAGAAAAAATGAAAGCAGAACTCTGGGGTAACGATGACTTTACTGCCTAATATTTGCATCTGTACTTTTATTCTATGTCTGGAGTGCACGCGTCCTTATCGTGTATAAACAGAATGATTTACAGATGGCCGACTTTTGACAACTTTATCAATCTAAGGGTTCGAATTGAAGTAAAAGGCCTTCTTTATTTTTTTTGTTAAAAGAACGTGATTTATGAGTGTAAATAGATAAATTAGCATTAAACAGGGAACATTTGATTTTTGCTAATCATAATGCGGCCAAAATCTACCGTTTAACGCATTTTAGTGATTGTCAAATTCATTACTGTTACCTATACTGCCATCTATTGATTTTTTTCAAGACTAATTATTATAATTTGTTCGGGTTGAGACCCCATGATAATGGGTAGTTCTTTGCATAACAGCTGGTAACTAGTTGTGTGTGATGAGATATCTTATCAAAAATAATAATAATTTTATAATTGGAATTTCAATTGTTTATTAATTCTTTAGAATGTTAACATAATGTTATCAGTAATATATACTCTAGTGCAAAATTAAACTCGGAATATTGGGTATGTTTTATGGTAAATGAAAAGTATTTGAGCCAGCCTACCAAATGATATCAATATATTGACTCAATACAAATTATTTTAAGAGTTATAACCATTTGAACATAGCCCTATCCCAGCGCAAAGGTTCACAATGTTGCAGGTGCACAGTCGGTCGGAGGGCGCCACGTGCGGGCCGGTGATGGCGCAGGGCGGCGTGCACGCGCTGGAGGCGATGCTGTATGCACTGGACGCGGCGGCGCGCGCGGGGCTGACGCCGCCCGCCGTGCGCCTCGGCGCGCATGTGCTCGACGACTGCGACAACGACACCTACGGCCTCGAGATGGCGCTCGACTTCATCAAAGGTACAAACAACGCATATTAGGTACTCAAACTTTAAAACTCGTGTCACTTATTTAGTTTCTTTTAAACCGAAACCAAATTCTAAATATTTGCTTCTCGCTTTGATCAATAAATATAAAGTAACACGATTATGTATGATGTATTTTTTAGGGATATTATTATTTGATCCTCTAAAATTTAATTGATATATTGTAAATGAGCACCCAAAACCAATGAAAAAAGCAACCTTTTTCTATTGAAGAAAATCCACTATTTTCCTCAAGATAATTTGACCCTAAAAAATAGCTGACCGCCGCCGACCGGGCACTCGGGGCCATACCCGCCGCCCGTGCGCCCGCTCAACGTACGAGCGATGAGTCACGACCTCAGTCAGTCAGCTGCCGTGCAAGCGACCGCACGTTACTCGTCAGAGCGCCGCGCCGAGCTGTTTGGTCTCCTGCGTAAATTGAATGTTACTTAATGAGTGAGTGCTATGTCTTGCACAAATAAACAGTGGACTGAAATGGTACGGCTTTATGCTATCGCGGGTGATAACCTGAACCAGTCTCGTAGGATGTACGCAGAGGTCAGATTCTCGAGTGCTTACAAAATGTGTGTGTGACCTTGTGTGGCCATAAATGGTTCCCATTTTGAACAGTTGTATGAGATAGGTAAGCGTAGATGACGAATAGAATCTGTATGGTGTAACCGCACATTCTGCAATTCAGCAGTTAACGCCACATTCACTTCAACTTATAATAAGCAGTTCAGCTATCAAGTCAGCCAGGCGTTCTCGTTACAGCCAACAAGAGCCACGTCACTCACTTCATTTCCACACCATCAGTTAATTAACCTCATTTTACTTTATGTACCTTTGGGACAATACAGTAGTACTTCAGTACTTTACTTTATTTTATTCCATTCACCCATCATCTAAACGTAATGTCTAGTCAAGCAAGGGATCATACATTCTTTTTGATCCTTCGACTGTGAACATAGGACGCTACATAGTCCATTTTGCACGCGTGGATAGTGTAGCGGCCAGCTATCCAGTGACTCGAGTGTGTGCTGTTAGTGTGAGTGACTATAAAACTTTGGGACTAACAAGTTAGTGACCCAGGGTCAGCAAGGACCCATAAACTATCAGGTGCTAAGTGTGGGAATTTCAGGCTTAGAGGCTAACAATAAATTGTCTCAGTGATCGTCAAGGATCTATAAACTATCAGGAGTTCAGTGCAGGAATTTTAGACTTTGGGACAACCAGGTGCCTCATGGAGCGTTTTATCATCAAGATCTGGAGTTAGCAGGTGCCTCAGGGGATTACCAAGGATCCATAAGCAGTTATCAAAATATTCAAGTCAGATCTTTCCATTTATTTCTTACTTCAATTAAGTCCTCGTCATGGAGGGGGCATACATGCAAATCAGGCCGAACTTTACGCAACCATCCTAAAGTTGGCTACAAATATCAAAAAGGACTCAGCGGATCGTAAGACTGCCGACTATTTCAAGCGACGTTTAGAAAACCTAAATCAGTATTGGTCCGATTACTAGTACAATCACAATCGTCTTCTTACGGAAGAAAGCAAGTCTCATAATATGTATTTTAGTGATCGTGCATACGAAAAAACAAAAGAGCTATACATCCTCGACCAAGGCATTCATCAATCAACAATATCAAGTTTTGTTGTCAAAGATTAAAGAAGCTCAACAGAATTATTAAATAACATTCCGAGAAATTCAAAATATAGTGCCCAACAGTTACTGGTGGCGCGAAGGGCTAAATTAGTGGACTGTATTTTGCGATGCGGAATAAAAAGACTGAAAAACGCTTGGTGATAGGTGATTCGGTTGCAATGGGTGTGGGACAATAGAAAACAACCCGTGTGTGAGACTGCACAAACAGACTCACGATGTCCGCGATTACGCGGAGCCCTAATCAAAATAATATTTGTCCAATCGACAAAGGGAAAACACCTATTAGATACACTTACCATCACGTTGGTACTGGTGATGTGACGTAGTCCCTGGTCACGTCGTATCTGGGTGGGGTGTAAGTGTAAATGTGCTTGTGTTGTGTATGTAAAGTCATGTAGATTCGACGGTAACCAAAGGACGCCCACAGCGCGTACCGTTGACTCCCTGGTCAAACCTTCTGATCACACACGTGGCACTTTTCATCAATGTCCAACTGAATTTTATCCCGGTTTGCTAACCCAATCGGGGATGTACAATAGTCCAGCACTGAATTTAGGAAGTTACCGGCGTCCAAATGACAAAGGCCGGCTACATAACCAACAAATTACTCGCGGTCACGACCCAAAGTGGCGAGATCTCTCAATTTTCACTCAATTATCAACAAAATATCAAACACCGATCAAGATGGTATCGGATTAACATTAACTCAAAGTTTCAATCAATAATTACACGAGAACAGCGTGCATCAAAAAAACAAGGCAGCGGAACCAAATTTTCTTCCCAATCAAAATGGCACTGACAAGCAAACGTCATCGCACTGACAACTGAAACGTCATCTGTCAAGCGTCAAAAAGGTGCGTTCAGAAACTTGGTGGATGAAACATCTACCCCCCCCCCGGACGGGCCGTCCCATCCGCTAATCAATTGGCAGTCTTGACAAGGTTGCGACCGCTCTCTTCATAACCGATCCATCCACCAAAACCTCAGCAAAACGAGGTACCCCGTCGGTGCCAGCCACCAAATTGAGAATGCGCCCCCTGCGCCAATACAGAGGCTTAAGGTTGGCATCCTTAATAAGGACGAGGTCTCCTATCTTGGGCGGATGAGTTTTATTAGTCCACTTGACGCGCTGCTGGAGGATGTGCAGATACTCTAAGCTCCAACGCTTCCAAAAGCTCTGAGTGAGCTGTTGCACCAACTGAAACCGCGATAGCCGATTTTGGCTCACATCAACAAAAGGGTACTCAGGCAGAGCGACAAGTGGCTGTCCAATCAAGAAATGGCCCGGGGTTAGAGCCTCCAAATCGTTCGGGTCCGAAGAGAGCGGGCACAATGGACGCGAATTTAGTACCGCTTCAATGCGACAAAATACCGTAGCTAATTCCTCAAAGGTGAGAACGGTGTCTCCCAACAATCTCCGCCAGAGTCCCTTTGCTGCTTTCACCGCGGCCTCAAAAATACCCCCCCAATGGGGGCAGGCTGGCGGGTCAAACAACCAAGTGACCCCTCGACGGGCCAATTTGTTACCAATGTCAACCTGGCTCTCATTAAGAAAGTCATACACTTCTTTCAAATAGTTACTTATACCCTTGTAGTTGGTACCGCAATCAAACCTGATCAGAGAAGGTAACCCATGGCGAGACGTAAATCTATCCAAAGTTGCCACAAAGGCCTCCGTCGAGAGGGAGGATACCAGCTCCAAGTGCACTGCCTTAGTTGACAGGCAGACAAATACGCACAAATAAGCCTTGACAATTTTACTATTGCGAAGGGTAGACGTCTTTATCGAAAAGGGACCAGCAAAGTCCGTTCCTACGCCTGCAAAGGGCCTCGCCTCATTGACGCGATCAGCAGGCAAGTCTCCCATCTGGGGCTGCATCGTTGGGGCCTTAGTCCGATAGCACGGTATGCAACGGAAGACGATGCTACGAATGGTACAACGAGCTGACAAAATCCAAAACTCTCGCTGCAGAATGGCCAACAGCGCATTGCAACCGGCGTGCGAGTTCTTAATGTGACGATCAGTCACCAACAATTTAATCAAATGGCCCGCCTTGGGCAACAAAATGGGGTGACGGACCCCATAAGGAAGGCTAGAGTGCCTCAACCGTCCTCCAACACGCAAAAGACCCGTTTCATCCAAAAAGGGGTTCAACTTACTAACGGCTCCCGACAACTTAACTCTACCGGACTTCAAGGTCTCGATCTCCTTCTCAAAGTTTACGGCCTGCACAGAGCGAACCCACAGGAGGAGTGACTCCTGTCGCTCTTGAGGAGAGAGAACCGGTGACAGGCGCTTGTCCCCTGGATTCCTAGCATTGTGACCAAAACGCCTGATCCACGAGGTAACGTTCAACAATTTGTCGAGGGAGCTGTATCGATTCAACAAAATATCAGGATCAAACGGAGGGTCCTTCGTCCCAACAGCGAGCACCTTAAGCCCGGGCAAAGGATCCGACATCAAAATTGGCGTTCGAGGCCAATCATCCTCGGGGCGAGTCAGCCAATCCAGTCCCCACCAAAGGGGGTGCACAATCAGGCGGGGGGCCATGCACCCACGTGAGGCTACGTCACCGGGGTTCAAGTCTCCAGGCACGTGCCTCCAAATCAAAGGCGTTTCGGAATTTTGTATCTGTGACACTCGGTTCGCCACAAAGACCTCCAAGGAGTGGACGGACGTCTTCAACCAGCACAAAACAATTTGACTGTCCGTCCAGGCGTAAGAATTCCGAATGTTCACAGATCCACCTAAAGTTTGAGCAACGTGATTCAAGAGACGCACAAGAAGCGCCGCCCCTGACAACTCTAGCTTAGGGATGGTCAATGCCGTCCGGAGGGGGGCCACCTTGCTCTTGGCCATGATCAGTGACAACTTCACCTGGCCTGTCGCGCTGACGGTGCGCAGATAAACAACAGCTGCATAACCGTGCGAAGATGCGTCACAAAACCCATGAAGGGTAGCAGTATAGTTCCCAGGGGGGAGGATAGCGCGTGGTAACGCGACCTCGTTGACCGCAGGAAGTGCGGATACAAATTGGAGCCAATCTTCCAAAAGGGTTTCCTGAAGTGGCTCATCCCAACCAAGTTCCGCGGTCCAAAGGTGCTGGAGAAAACATTTCGCCCAAAACAATACCGGGCATATCCAACCATTCGGGTCAAAGGTTCTCGCGACAGTAGACAATACCAGTCGTTTAGTCCAAGTGTGTGGTGACTCCAAATCGACATCATACGTAAAGGTGTCTTGGACTGGTCGGTACTGAACGCCGAGAACGGCCAACATAGCAGGGTTGTCAGCATTTTCAAACAAATGAGGATCCTGCTTATGATCCTCTTCCACATCTTCCAACAGTGCTGGCGAGTTGGACACCCACTTACGCAACTCATAGCCAGCGGAATCCAAAATTTGAACCAACTCGTCACGCAACAGGATAGCTTCCTCAACCGTGGAAGCCCCAGTGCAGACGTCATTAACATACAAGTCCGTTTTCAAGATGGCGGACGCCCGAGGGAACCTCAAGCGTTCTCGGTCCGCGAGCTCCCAAAGCGAACGAATAGCAACAAAAGGGCTCGATCGAAGGCCGTACGTATTCGTGTTGAGCTCATAAACAACCATGGGGTCCCGGGGATTCTCTCGCCACAGGATCAACTGATAACGTCTGTCATCCCGGTGAATAACCGTTTGCCGGAACATCATTTTGATGTCAGCCACAAAGACTACTTGATGACGACGAAAAGACGTGATGACATCACAAAGGTCCCTCAACAATTTGGGGCCGGAGTGCAAGCAATCATTCAAAGAGACACCAGAGGAAGTCCGCGCAGACCCATCAAACACTGTGCGCAGCTTACCGGTGGATGCCTTGAGGACCGCGTGATGCGGCAGAAAGTAATGCTCAACTGAGCGCCAATCCAAATTTGACACCGACATGTGTCCCAAGTCTGCGTACTCACGCATGAAATCTAAATATTTCTGCCGCAGCACCGGATCCCTGGCCATACGGCGCTCCATCGCCAACAATCTCTTCTCGGCCATAGGTCTGGACTCGCCGAGAGGTGGTCGAACTGCAACAAAAGGCAACCGTGTTACGAGCCGACCGGAACGGAGTCGACCTGTGTTGTTCTGATAGAACAACTCGCACTCCTCATGTTCCGGGTTCAAGCGGGCCACTTGCGGTGGCTCCTCAACCTCCCAAAACCTCTGAACAGCGTCAGAGAGAGCGGAGCCACACGCCAACGCAAAATCAGGCTCAGGTGGAGGGGCAGCCTTCAACATTGGGCCCATCACCGCAAAGCCAAAGATGGTCGAGACAGCCACCAAACCGTTCGGCTGCAAGACTTTCATATTACCCAACAATATTCTCCCTAGTACATCGGAACCCAATATCAAATGAGTTGTATTAGGGAAATCAAACCGGCGGTCAGCCAAATCCAGGCCTGACGTCAACCGGACAATATCAGGCGACAGCTGACGTTGGGGATGACAGCCCAAAATACTCGTCAGAACAATGGCCGAAGGAAAAAACTTAGGGTCCAAACAACTCACAGGAGTGAGCCCAAATAAGGTTTGTCCCTCAACAGTCGGGATAGGTGTTTCGCCTATTCCATTAATCGTGCCTGAAAAGGCACGGACATCCAGGCTCACCCGACCCGCTAACCAAGACGACAAAAGGCAACCCTGGGCTCCCGTGTCCAAAATGGCACGGACCACAACAGAGTCCCCCGTGGGTCCCCAGACCCTGACCGATGCCGTTGGCAACAAAACCGTGTCGATCTGGGGAGGTACGTTAGCGGGACAGGCGCCAATTTCCTAGCAATGCCTGGGCGGCGACCGATCGCCGCATCCAGGCTGGGGTCTATCCCGGTGAGGATAGTAATCAAACTCCTCGTCCGCGCGATGTACCGAGCCGCGCGCCATCGCTGGAGGGGCATATCCCACTTGACGCCTGAGTGGCGGGGGGCGCGTCGCCAAACATGGACGTTCCGCCAACGGAGGGGAGGGAAGGCGGTGCTGGTCTGGCCAATGTCGCCTACCAGCAGCTGCATAGTCGCCTTCACGAGGGGAGGTCAATCGGCGGTCACGCGGCTTCCGATCAACTGGCGCGGGGGGTGGAGTACGGCGGTCAAAGTTGCGGGCCCCTCCTCGATTCTGAACCGGCGAGCGAGGAGCCCGGTGCTCATCTCCATTTCCCCTGCGCGAACCCCCATCAGAGGCTGGTCTGTCAGAGCGGTTCGCGTTGGCGCACAAAACTTCCAGATGTGAGCCCCTACAAATTGAACAAGGGCGGGGGTTGGGGCAATCCCGATGAAAATGATTCCCCAAACAAGAAAAGCACAGACGGCGTGCATTGGCAACTCGGCGGCGGGCACTCACGTGCAACTCCAAGAAGGCCACGCAAGTGACTACGCCATGTCCCGTGGCCTTACAATAGCCGCAAGCAGGATTACTCTGGGTGCCACCAAAACGGGGGGCAGGGCGGCTATCACCAGGCCCGACAGTCCTAGTCCGTCCCTGGGCCCTCGGCCGAGAGGTCGGTTGGCTTGACCCCGTGGCATCACGAGCGTTGTCGAGGAAACGACACTCATCCTCCAAAAATTTGACGAGGTCCTCAAAGGGGGGAAGATGGGTGGCACTATCCCCACCATACTTCTGCTCAAAACGGGACCTGAGTCTGACGGAAGCCGCTGCAACACCAAGTGCACCAAAAGATAGGACCAATAGTCCACCGGCAACTCTAATCGTTTTAAGGCGTTGGTTGCTGCCAGCAATGGATTCAACAGGTCAGCACGCAACGCTGACATTCTGGTGATGGCCGGCAACCCCAAGATCTGGTCAATATGGACATCAGCCAGGCAACGTTTGTTCTGGTATCGTCGGGATAGAAGTTCCAGAGCGGTGGGATAGGCCGAGTCGTTCACCGGCAAGTGCTGCACCAAGGCTCGAGCCTCACCTCCTAGGGCTGACAACAAATAAGCCAACTTCTGGGCCGGTCGGAGGTCAGAGCGCGAATCAACCAAACTGTCAAACAGGTTCCTGAAGCTTAACCAATGGTCCAAGTGACCGTCAAAATGTGGCAGCTCCAGGGTAGGCAGTCTACCCAAAAGTCCAGGGCCTGCAACAACAGAGGTCTCTGTTTTGACCTGGGCAGGGTCCCGACTCTTCAAAATTTGACGGGCGCGCATACTTATTATGTCACCCAGGTTCAACATCTGGTCATAATCCGCAACAACCTTATCACGGGCTGCTTGACCCAATGTTTCCAGGTCCAAGTCCAAAATCAATTCATTGAATCGAGCAAACAAAGTGTCAACCGCACTCAATCTCGCATTCAACTGCTCATACCGGGCAAGCGTGGCCTCTTCCAGGTCTAGACGCTCAGCGGTTGCAGCAGCAGAGGCAAACCATCTTAGCTGTGAGGTCAATCCACCAATGGCTTGGTTTACAGCTTTCAATGAAGCCATTGGGACAAATATCAAATAAACAAATTAAATTAAATTAAATAATCAACAGGAATAATTTTCCCGGACCCAACTACAATTTAAACCAAATAATAAAACTTAGTTTGAATTATTACAAGTTCAAATCCGACCCTGTACAAGCAATACCTTGTTTATACAATAACAAATTAAAGTACAAGCCACAAGGGACACTACATATCATAATATATTATGTCAAACAATCTATGTTGACTATGTTTAATTTGAGTCAGGCTGACAGGCAACAAATCAGACTTCTCAATACTTTTAACTCGACAATAAGTGGTGAATTTGACAATAAAACCACGCTCTGCTACCAGTTGTGTGAGACTGCACAAACAGACTCACGATGTCCGCGATTACGCGGAGCCCTAATCAAAATAATATTTGTCCAATCGACAAAGGGAAAACACCTATCAGATACACTTACCATCACGTTGGTACTGGTGATGTGACGTAGTCCCTGGTCACGTCGTATCTGGGTGGGGTGTAAGTGTAAATGTGCTTGTGTTGTGTATGTAAAGTCATGTAGATTCGACGGTAACCAAAGGACGCCCACAGCGCGTACCGTCGACTCCCTGGTCAAACCTTCTGATCACACACGTGGCACTTTTCATCAATGTCCAACTGAATTTTATCCCGGTTTGCTAACCCAATCGGGGATGTACAATAGTCCAGCACTGAATTTAGGAAGTTACCGGCGTCCAAATGACAAAAGCCGGCTACATAACCAACAAATTACTCGCGGTCACGACCCAAAGTGGCGAGATCTCTCAATTTTCACTCAATTATCAACAAAATATCAAACACCGATCAAGATGGTATCGGATTAACATTAACTCAAAGTTTCAATCAATAATTACACGAAAACAGCGTGCATCAAAAAAACAAGGCAGCGGAACCAAATTTTCTTCCCAATCAAAATGGCACTGACAAGCAAACGTCATCGCACTGACAACTGAAACGTCATCTGTCAAGCGTCAAAAAGGTGCGTTCAGAAACTTGGTGGATGAAACAACCCGAAATAATAAGAGAAGGAATCACAAACCTTTTACGGGAGCCACGTGCTCGTCGTCGCCGGTGCACCGGTTAAATTTCCAGGTTCAGGGGCAGTTGGGCTTCAAATTACTGTCTCACACGTTAAACAATAACACAGACGGTTGAATAAAAGTCTTTGATGCAATAATTCCAAAGTTATCAATATTTTCAATCGGAACGGGCAGACGCCATAGCGCGCGCGATGCGATTCGATCCGGAAGTGGTTTTGCGACAAAATGACGAGTGAAATCTTCTTATTTACTCGCGAGGTATGTGCGGAAGGGAGATGGGTATAAGAAGTAGCGAATGTTAATCATTTTTTTATGTTGGCGCAACCAGTTACAAATATCATGTCCAAACAGTTTTAAAATACTATTATACAGTTCTAAAATAATATAATTATAATGTCAAACAATTTAAAAAAATACCATGTCAAAACAGTCCTAAAACAATATAATTAAGATGACTTAAATAATATAATTATAATGTCAAACACTTCTAAAATACCATGTCAAAACAGTCATAGAACAATATAATTAAAATGTCAAACAGTTTTAAAATACAATGTCAAAATAGTTGTAAATATAATGTCAAACAGTTTTAAACATGATGTCAAGAGATTTTAGATTATAAGTCAAAAGTTTTCATTTATGTGTGGCATTAGTTCCGATATGCTGTAAAACATTTCTATCTATTAAAAAGGCCTTTAACTGTGCTTTAAACAAGTGGGTGTTACAAATCAGGGTCTTTAGCTCAGAAGGCAACTTGTTGAATATCTCTACAGCTTGGTACTTCGGGCAATAATGTACTATATTAAATTTTGGTGCTATTTGTTGTTTGAAGATTTTTCTTCGCGTGTTCTCTCTAAGCTCACGTTCCTCTAGTGATTCAAACTCATGTAGGTACTTTGCAAAAAGACATAAGAGGACCTATATATAGACTAGATACCGTTAATATTCCCATTTTTTTAAAGTAATCTCTGCATGAGACACGCTGTGAAATTTTAACTATTGTCCATAAGGCTCGTTTCTGTAAGATGAAAGCTCTCTGCCAGTTTGAACTATAACTATTTCCCCAGAGCACGATGCTGTACTTTATCCTAGACTCGACCAGGGCATAATACAGCCTTTAACTTTTCTATATTCAACGCATCCCTAAGGCTCCTTAGTGCGTAACATGCTGACGATATGGATGAATCAATAGCAGCAAGCTCCGGTTTCCAATTCAAATGTGAATCTAAGTTAATTCCTAAAAATTTAACCTTATCCACTAATTCAATCTTGTCTCCATTTATTTGTATATCTAAGTTCTCTTTATTACAAGTCGTAGTCCTAAATAATATGAGGTTAGTTTTGCTTGTATTTAGTATTAAAATATTGGCTGTAAAGCATTCACAAATTTTTCCTATAATTTTATCAGTATTTAATGACAATTTTTCTACGTCTTTTGCCCCAATTATTATGTTTGTGTCATCAGCGAAAACAACAAGTTTCTTGTTTGGATGAGTTTTATTTATGAAGTTGAGTAAGTCATTAGTAAAAATAATATACAGGGTGTTAAAGTAGTCGCGTGCCATAGCTTAGGGGTAGGTTCAGTATCGTTAAAGGAACCCAGGAAAAATAAAAAAAAGCCAAAAAAAAATTAAACATAAAAAAAAATTATTGCAAAATCAACATAACTAGTACGGTCTACTAACTTAAAATAGCAATCGTTTACAATTAAAATTATTTTATTTGTTTAAATGATTTAATTACTTACCTACTATCGAACGTGTTGTAGGTTACCCGCTTTCACTCAATTTACGCGCGAGAAACAAACGGCTCGGCGCACGGCGCGCGCTCCGACGCGCGCTCGCTCTAGCGACAGCTGACAGCAACGCGGTCGATGACCCCGGGTGCCCGCCCGTTCGGCGGTCAGCTGTTTCCGAGCGCATTAGAGTGAAATGATCTTGAGGAAAATAGTGGATTTTCTTCAAAAAAAAGGTTGCATTTTTCAATGGTTTTAGGTTCTACTAATGAAATCAAACCACTGGTTTTAAGGATAACGGTGTTCACACTAACACCCTAATTTTAGGTTTAAGAAAAAAAAATTTAAAGTATTTATTTTTTACGGGTTCCTTTATCGATACTGAACTCACCCCTAAGCTATGGCACGCGACTACTTTAACACCCTGTATATAGTACAGGTCCTAAAATTGAGCCTTGAGGTACACCACGTACGTCCCGGCCGCCGCGGGAGACGCCCCGGACGTCGGGGGCCACCACCACGTGGCCCCTGGCCACCGTAGGCGCGGGCCTGTGGACGGTGGGCTATGGGCTAGCTCGCCGTCCATCCGTCTCATGACGACAGCCCGTGTCGACGGCGCGTTCGTATTCCACGCGCGCCTCAAAGAGAGTCAGCAAAAGGGAAGGGGTCCGTAAGCACCGATGCCTGCCGGGGTTGCGGGACTGTTCGAAAGAGATACCGTGGCCCCGGAACACAAAGGGCGATGAAGGAACATGGATGGGTTTTAGTCAGTAAAAGTCTGACACTCCCTCCTGCTCCGCCCAGAGCGGGAGGAGTTATTTGATGATTTCCCATCCGAAAAAAAAAAAAAAAAAAAAAAAGGTACACCACGTTTCATAATGTCAGTTTTGACTTGTTTATCACTTCGTGATTGTTCTCGTCTATACTTTTAATTTCTACATACATTCGTCTGTTTTTTAAATACGAAGTCATAAGTTGTAATGTCTTGCCCCATAAACCATAATGTTCTGGTAGAGAGGGGCTTAAGTGTTTCGGCACTCAAGTCTTGCGGTTGCTCCCCGCATAGTGCACAGGGTCTGCCTCGGCCTCATTGGCAACCTACCTACGGTGGCGAGGCAGCTAACCATTGTGGAAGGCCTTAAGGGCGGTGATAGGAGACATGTAGTTATCGTTCGGCCAGACACTGCATCTAGCCCTCCTCCAGTCGTAACGGTTTCCGCTCCACTGGATCAAGAAGGGTATGGACGAGAGAGTGCATCTGTGTTTGCGCGCACACTTATGCACTATAATAATATATCCTGCGTACATGACTGCTTCCGTAATAATGGCTTTCGATTATTAAAGACCTATGGCGATGGACAGAGGTAGAGAGGTCTGGCTGTACTGCAAGCTGGGCTTTGTCTGTTGTCTGCACATAGGCGGCTCAAGGAGAGTTGTCGTTTTCGTGCTGCAATTTGGGTGACAGTACGGATTGGGCAGCACATTGAGTGACGAAGCAGCCCTATTCAGGGAGGCACTGCTTCCCCCGCTCAGCCGGGGAGGGGACTAGAAAAGGTGTCCCAAAAATTGTTCACCCTTCTTATCTGGGTATTAGTAACCGCGGCTGCCAGTGCAACCCTTACTTCGTGGTCGACGCTACAATAGTAATTATATAAAAACATCAAGTATGGCATTTGGTGCGTGGAATGTACGCACACTTCTGGATCGAGATAATAATCTATGCCCTGAGCGTAAGACAACAATTGTACCACATGAGCTTGTTCGTTATAATATAGGCATAGCTGCACTCAGCGAAACGCATTTGGCTGACGAAGGAGAACTGGAGGAACGAGGCGGTGGATACACTTTCTTTTGGAAGGGGACTGCTGCGTCGTGGAACGTACCATTACGCCTACATCTCGATAATGGTAACTATTTAAATGTAATAAGAGTATACGCACCCACTATGACTAATCCAGACGAGGTTAAGGACAAGTTTTATGAAGAATTGGCTCAAGTTCTTGCTAAAATCTTGCCTAGGCAGCAAATACTAATCCTGGGTGATTTTAATGCTAGAGTTGGGCGTAATTTCGAAGCGTGGCCCAGTGTTTTAGGTAGACATGGAATCGGTAATATGAATAGTAACGGGCAATCACTACACAGCCTTTGTGCTCAGTTCAGTTTATCATCACCATCACGAACACGCTATTCAGACTCCCGATGAAGCACAAGGCTACGTGGATGCACCCTCGTTCCAAACACTGGCATCTTATTGACTACGCGATTGTTTGCCAAAGAGACATACCCCAAGTTAGAATTACACGTGTAATGCGAGGTGCAAGCTGCTGGACAGACCATAGGCTGAATATAACGAAGCTAAAACTTCGGCTTCAGCCTCCTCGTAGATCGCCTCTAGTAAGACCCACGTGCCTAAACGTAGGGAAACTTCAGGATCTCAATACGAGGGAGGAACATGTCAATGCTCTTAACTCTGCACTGAATAATTCTACTGCATCGGATGGTGATCTTCATGCTCAATGGCAAGACTTCTCTTCTCGACTACTGGACACCGGTTCTCAGATCTTTCATAATTAAGATTAAGCGATGTGTGCTTAACCAAAATTAATGTGATTTTTCTTTGAAATAAATGGTTTTTATTTTTTTTAGATATTAGGCACAAAGATGCACAGGAATGAGGACTGGTTTGATGAGAATAATGAGATTTCGGCAGAAGCACTGCAAAAGCACCGAAACCAGCTAAGACAACAAAACTGCAGTAGACCATACAATACTATAGGCAACACCAAACAGAGTAGTTCTGAATTGTGGAAATTAACTACCCCTAGTTATTAAGGACAAGTGGTGGGTCGAAAAAGCCGAATACATTCAGTGGCTATCGGACACTAGACAATTTGGTGCATTTCATGGGGAGGTGAGGAAACTGATTGGCACAAGCAATCGTGTTAATGTGCCTATCAAATCACGTCATGGTTCTGAGCGTTTGTCATCTAAAGAGGAAGTGCTTGTGCGTTGGGCCCAGCATTTTAACGACCTTCTCAATTTAGATCGCTCAGCAGATATGACATATGTTCTTTCTATGTCCACACTACCCACAGCCACTGGGCTAGACGAGCCCCCAACTATAAAAGAAGTCCAGGATGCCATCAAACAACTACACAACAAAAAAGCGGTTGGTGTTGATAACGTCCCAGGGGAGCTGCTTAAGAACGGGGGTAAAAGATTGCATGAAGTCATCAGGGATTTCTTTGTGACAATGTGGAATGAAGAGAGGGTGCCAGACACTTACAAAGTATCTCGAATAAGCGCCCTGTATAAGAAAAAAGGTGACCGATCAGACTGCAACTCTTATTGCGGAATTTCGCTGCTGTCTAACTCTGGAAAAGTATTTGCGAAAATCCTTCTCAACCGTCTTATTCCATTATCAGAAACAATCCTTCCAGAGACCCAATTTGGCTTTCGTCCTGATAGACGGACCTGTGAAGCTATATTCTCTGTTCGCCAGCTTCAAGAAAAAAGTAAAGAACAAGGTCGACCCCTATACCTCTGCTTTGTCTTTTTAATTAGTTAGGATGATACGACTTCTGCATGACGATATGTCCTGTTGCGTTGCGATAAAAGGCAAGCAATCAGACTTTTTTAATGTCACCTGTGGCGTAAAGCAGGGATGCGTTCTTGCACCAACACTCTTTGCTCTATACTTTGCCGTCGTCATTCGAGAAACCCTGAACTTTCAGAAGGCATTCGAATTCGTTTCCGAACCGATGGCAATTTATTCAACCTTGTGTAACGTTGTAGAAACTTAGAATAGTTTCTGAGTTCTTCGGGCCCCACGTTGGGCGCCAATGTGACGGAAAGGGTGTCCGTGGGGGTAAATAAAAGAAAACCACGGACCCAGGTCAACATAAAAATATATTAATAAACTAAACGGGTGTGGGTAGGTTTATGGTCACAAGTTTCTCCAAGCCCGCCCGGGGGTTTGCACGGTACTCTCCTGGCTCAGCCCGGCGTGACGATGACCGTAGCGGTGTGCCACGCTGCAGACGCCAGGTAGGGTGACGTGACGGACGGCAGATGATCGCGCCGACCCGTAGAATTTTCGACGCGGCCACGCAGGTAAAAGGTACCCGCTGCGGAGCCCGCGGCAAATTGGATGCCGGTAAAACGGTTGTCAGCCGAAATCTTGATTGTCAGCCGGAATCTTGAACGTCAGCCGTAATCTTGAACGTCAGCCGTAATCTTGAACCTCAGCCATAATCATGAACCCTGGAAAATAACGTCCAGCGTGTCATGGAATGGCTAGCAGTCATCCCCGCTGATTGTGACACCAAGGCATAAGCAAAGCGAGAAATACCCGTGCGCCAATGAAGGTGATGTGTGGTAGTCACAATCAGTACGGAGTTTACATGATGGTGGTGGTAAGCACGACATGATTTGCATATTTTGAGTGTCATGAAGGTTATTGTAACATGATCAAATACACTCGGCTGAAGGCTACAAGATTTAAGCATTTGAATGTGCATAGCAAAAACGGTGATAGAAAGTGGCTCACATCTTGAGGCCACGTAGCTAGTGATACACAAAATATGAAAACGTGAATTGCTGTTCAACACTTACCCAGTATGGGGTTTACGCAGACTCAAAACGGAAAGAGTTAGGTTACTAACAAAAATTAAAGCTGCCTGCTTTAAGCCCGAATATTCTAGATCACGAATACTTCTAGAAATTTAATTTCCGATGAGAGAACGCGTCTAGTCACTGGGAGCAGAATATTTCCAAAAAGGACTCGTCATCGCGAGTCCGTGACATTTATACTGGCGTGTTTACGCATAGACAAGTCTTCACTCATTCGATCAGATACACGTAACGCGCGCACAGCACTGGTAAAAACAGCTAATTTTAGTCGTTTAGTAACTGGACGGCCCAATGAGTATGTATACCACGGAGTAAATACAAAGAGGAGATGGCCTAATTAGGTTTCCTTAGGAAACAACGCGTGACACTTTACGGGGTGAGGGGGTGCTAGATCCCGCCCACTTCTCTATTTTTCATCTATCGGTCAATAGCAAAACTATTCGCACGTTCTGTCGATTTTGTTTTGCAGTTACGTAACTATCTCACACTAGATGTCACTAAGTGCAGGATGCAACAGGGTCGTACTCAGAATTTTCGTACCGGGGAGTACTGTTTTATTTTAAATTAATTTTGCGAACCATCTTGATGCGTATTTTTTTAATTTAAATTGTGATTTTATTACGAAAAAAAAAATGTTTCTGACGAATGACGAATAAAGATTATTAGATTTTCTCTTATACAACATTATTTTTTGTTTACACTAAACCCGAAAAGGGTCATTGTACTCATCATTTTGAACAACTTTTTCTATGGGACCAACCTTGACATCGCGAAAAAAAATCAGCTGTTCCCTACATTTATACTCGTCAAAATGTAGGGAACAGCTGATTTTTTTTTCCAAGGTTTTTTTTGTCACTATGAAGTCTTCATCATTAAAATGGCAAGAACAAATTTTCGTATATTTAGTCGGAGACCAGTCTTGTCTATTAATTTTTGTAATCCATTGCTGTCTTAGATTATCTTCGGATGGAAATCTAAAACATACATCATTTAAAATTTAACTAAATAAACTAGGTGGGCTTTAAGTACTTTAAATAAATAAAATAATTGTAGATAGAATATTTAATTTATAGGAGATTGTATTTTTATGTCCAGCGTATTTAATGTTTTAAGTACTTTCCATTTATGAGACAGCCGCAGCCGCGGGACATTCAGTAAAATAATTGATTTCTAATTACGGCCCTGTCTTTTAGTTGTTTATGTTTGTTGTTCATAGTTGACGATAGATGGCGGCCTGTTTACAAAATGATATGAAAACTACAAAAATAACATTTTGGCCATTAAAGGGTCTTTAGGAATGAATGTTGAACAAATTGCAGTATTAATATTATTAAAATATGTTAGTTCTGGGCTCTACATACCTAAATATTTTTAGTTTCCATGACACCAAGTGTCGCCATCTAGTGTCGGGTAGGATTATGTTTGGAAACGCCGACGCTAGGAGATTTTTCTAGAACTATTTTAATAAATTACGCATAAAATTACTTACAAATGAAATGTGATGCCATCCATAGCATCAGAACGTCTATCCGAGTAATTTTTACAAGACAAAACACAACACTTCATTCTTTTTTTCGTCTAGCGCGAACAATGCTGTAAAATGGGAACGTTCACAAAGTTGTGCACAGGACGAACGCCAACTTACAATACACTGACTAAGGCCACGCCCACATGATGACGTCAGGACCTAGTTGAGAATCACAATGCACAGTTGCTTAGGCCATCTCCTCTTTGTATTTACTCCGTGATGTATACTCTGTGGCGTTTGTTTTGACATTTAAATTAATTAAAGTGTTGAATAGGTTATGTTTACAAAGTAACGGTAGAAACTATTCTAAGTTTCTACAACGTTACACTTGCCAGACTGAAAGCCCGAACAAAAGTCTCTTATACCACGATTACAGACAACCTTTGGATGGACTAAGATAAGAAGGGGAGGGGGTAGTCAGTGGTGTACTGTAAATACTCTTCAAACAAAATTTAACTAAATAAAAGATTATATATATGTATATATACTATACGCTATATGCTATAATGTACGCTGATGGCCTGTGCTTCGTGGCGGACATTTGCGACAGTTTGCAGGCGCTAATAGGTAGCCTCAATGACGTTTGGTGTAAGTTTGGTCTTTCAATAAACGTTAAAAAACCGAAGTTATGGCTATGAACGTAGACGAACAGCTGTTGGTTCCTGACATCCTAATCGGCAGTGGCAAGCTGAAACGAGTAGAAAGCTTTAAGTATTTAGACAGCATACATACCAGTAAAGGGGATCTTGACGCAGAGGTTAATCAGAGAATATGTGCTGCAGCAGCTTTTGGCAAATTGAAGCTCAAAGTTTTCAGTTCGCATGATTTGAAGCTCAAGATCAAGATCTCTGTATATATAGCAATAGTCCTTCCAAATCTTTTGTACTCGTCGGAAACGTGGTACCTACGAAGACATATAAAGACCTTGGACAAATTCCATCTCAAATGCCTCCGAAACATAATGAACATCAAATGGTCGGACCGTGTTAGAAACACGAACGTTTTAAGGCAAGCCAAGGTCCTTGGTATAACCGGAGGACACGGTGGAACACACGGTGGAGGTGTGCCCCGCGTGGGCGGAGCACCGCCGTGTCCTCGAAGCGGTGATCGGCGGTGCAAGATTCCTGGTGATCCCTGGTGCAAGCCATGGTCCGGAGCGAGACGGAATGGGACGCCGTCACCTCCTTCTGCGAAGCAGTAATGCTAGAGAAGGAGGTGGCGGAACGTGAGAGGGAGCGAACCTCTCAACGTCCCGGCCGCCGCGGGAGACGCCCCGGGCGTCGGGGGCCACCACCACGTGGCCCCCGGCCACCGTAGGCGCGGGCCTGTGGACGGTGAGCTATGGGCTAGCTCGCCGTCCGTCCGTCTCATGACGACAGGCCGTGTCGACGGCGCGTTCGTGTTCCACGCGCGCCTCAAAGAGAGTCAGCAAAAAGGAAGGGGTCCGTAAGGACCGATGCCTGCCGGGGTTGCGGGACTATTCGAAAGAGATACCGTGGCCCCGGAACACAAAGGGCGATGAAGGAACATGGATGGGTTTTAGTCAGTAAAAGTCTGACACTCCCTCCTGCTCCGCCCAGAGCGGGAGGGGTTATTTGATGATTTCCCATCCGAAAAAAAAAAAAAAAAAGGTCCTTGGTATAGAGGCCTACTTGATGAGACGTCAGCTAAGATGGTGTGGGCATGTCTCTAGGATGCACGAAGACAGACTGGCGAAGCGCATCTTCTATTCTGAACTCCAGGAAGGAAAACGGAAATGTGGTGGACAGTTTTTACGTTTCAAGGATGTTCAGAATAGACACGAAAGATGCGAAATTGACCCCTTAGTGTGGGAAAAGCAGGCACAAAAGCGGCCCGAGTGGAGACGTCGTGTGCATCGGCAGGTCAACGCCTTTGAAGAGAGAAGAAGGTCGCAGCTGGACTTAAAGCGTGATGAACTTAAAGCTAGACCACCTACAGCTACACCCTACAATTTCGTCAATGGTGTTCTGACATATCCGATTTGTGCTCGGAGTTTTTCGGCCAAAGTTGGATATGCTAGCCACTTGAGAGCACATGAAAGAGCAGCGCACCAAAGTTCTCTACAACCACACTAGAAAGCCATCGAATGCAGTCGCTGTGGTCGAAATCGGCTAGATGGCATCATCATCATCATAATGTTCGAGTTTAGTTAGAAGTAGTTCATGATCTATGGTGTCAAAAGCGGAACTGAGGTCAACAAATAGTCCAACTACTTTAATTTTTTCATTAAATTTACTAATTATGTCGTTTATTAAAGTGTTCATTGCATCCAAGGTACCAACTCCTTTCTGATATCCAAATTTTCTCAGATTGATAATTTTATTAATACCTAAATGTACCATCAGCCTAGTTTTAATATTTTTTTCAAAGAGTTTTGACAAGGTGGGTAATAAAGATATGGGGCGGTAATTTATTGGATCAGTCTTAGTGCCTTTTTTATATATCGGAATCACTTTGACCAACTTTAGCTGATCAGGAAAGATTGACTCTCCGATGCATTTATTGAAGAAATGTGAAAGAAGAGAAGCTAATATTTCTAAGTAATTCTCCTTTAAAATTGCTATTGGTACGTCGTCGAAGCCACAAGAATGTTTATTGGCCATTTTCCTAACCAGCTTTGTAATTTCGTTTAGTGTAGTTGCTTTAAAAGTTATTTCACTTTCAACTCTGTTCGTTGAATCGATCAGAAAATGCATTGCTTTTTTTATTTGCTGTTGATGATTTTAATATAAAACTGTCGCTAAAAATATTTGCTATATCCTGAGGATCATTCATTACTTTATTGTCTAGATTTAAGTTCAGGTTTTTACATTTCTTGTTTTTCTTTTATTTTATTATGTTCGTTTACTATTTTCAATGTTTCTTTCGCTATATTTTTTGCACCATTTAAATATCGGGATATAGCTTGCTTTTTGGCTTGCTTAATAATTCTTCTATGAATACGAACGTAGTTAATTTTATACTTTGTCATGCTGGCATTATTTAATGGTCCCGAGCAGAGGACTCTTTTCATTTTACTTGATACTTTAATACCTTTAGTAATCCACTTTATTGAATGGTTATTTTTAGCTTTCGAAGTTTTTATCATCTGGACTTCGGTAACAACAACAAATGTATAACCCTGTTGCAGCATCCTTTACACAACATATCTCGAAACTTTCGGCTCTGTAAAACTTACTGATTGACTCAATATTTTCGCATTCTTTCAATAATGATGTGCCAAAATAAGACTACCTCTCCTTGTCTTGTTTTTTCCTTGTATTACCTGCAACTAAATTATAATTCGACATAGTAAATACACTGGCAGATTTGTCATTTAAGAAGTATTCTGATATTCATAAATAGTCCACGATATTACCTGAAGTTTCTATATATAATTCGAGTTCAGTTTTTTTGTTGCTTATTCCACATGCATTTTGATGAAAAATCTTTATACAACTTGTATCTGATAAAAAGGAGTTATTACTTACGTCAGTACTTTCATCATCGTTACCATATTTACATAAATTATTATCAAAGTTATTCTTAACGAAAAAGCTGAGAGGTTTGTCCAGTTGTGCTATCGTTTAATGGGTGGCCTACAGGGAATAATGTCATGTCAATTTGAATACTATCCTTAATGTTTTTAAATATCTGTAGTGTTCCAGCTTTATTTAATTTACCCGATGTGCTAGAAAACATGTCAAAAGTTAGACCACAGTTGGAGTCGAAAAAATATGCGTATTTATTATATTGTATGTCCATGCAAAGGAGGTTATTGAATAGTTCCACCATGTAATTATAAATGGGCGCTCCCCATATATATGTGGGCGTGCTGACAATTATATTAGTGTGTGTCAAATTTGCTAAGCCTTCATTCGTTTCTCTCACGTTAATTAGGTTATCATTGTCTCTGATATCATGGATAAGAACACGCAATAGACCCTTGAGATCCCAATACAAGAGCTTGCTACATTCGGGTAATTACAAAACAGCACTGTTAAGGAAAAGTATTATGACAATGGGTCCTGTCATTTATAATAAAATACCTCATGCTTATAACGACTGCTCTGTAAACGTTTTTAAATCTAAGGTAACTCACTACTTTTAGACAAATGTTACTACTCTGTGAAAGACTTTTTAAATGACATGAATTTATCCAGATTATGATTGTTTTCAATTGCAAATTTGACTACGTACCTGACTACAATATTATTAATGACTTAACTTTAATTTCTGTTTTGTTTTGTTGACATTGTTTTGATTTTATTTAGTTTAATTAATTTGTGATTATTAATTGACTTGACTTAAATTTCTGTTTTGTTTTGTTGACATTGTTTTGATTTTATTTAATTTTATTAATTTATGTAATAATTTGCATGCCGTAAGGTAGACGATCTCATTAATTTATGTACAACATCCATACCTGTACCTACATTCTAAGCAAATAAAGATCTGATTCTGATTCTGATCAGTTTCGCCTAATACAATTATACAGTAGTAGTCATTTAAGTTAAAATTTCTTAATTTTGATTCTATGCCGGCTAAAAGGTGTTTTATAATACAATTTGGTACCTACAGAATAACTACAATCCCATCAAAAACATAAATGTGAAATGAGAGCCAAGTTCAATATTATGATATATGCCTTGGTTGTTGACTTTAACAACAAAAAAAGTGAAATCTAAATGGGTGCCAAGTTCAATGGTCAGTCCTGAAATTTATCTATAACAACATAAAATATCATTTTTTCTTATAACTTAGGAGAATATATTGTAGACTAAGGTCTGACTTGGATAGTTCTAATATACGAATTATTATGTTCGGTGGTTAGTTTTTATCAGCAAGCCAAATTTTCGGAATAATAAAATAAGAACCGACAGTAAGTAGAAGTAACAGGTTGAACTTGCGAAGGCTATAATATAAATCGTATTTGAAAACTAGCCAAGTCAGACCTTAGTCTACAATATATTCTCCTAAGTTATAAGAAAAAATGATATTTTATGTTGTTATAGATAAATTTCAGGACTGACCATTGAACTTGGCACCCATTTAGATTTCACTTTTTTTGTTGTTAAAGTCAACAACCAAGGCATATATCATAATATTGAACTTGGCTCTCATTTCACATTTATGTTTTTGATGGGATATCATTACTTTTTGTACATACGCCATCTAGTGTCACTTTTAAATAAATCAATGGAGGTGGCATGGTGTAGTGAGTGTGTTTCTGAGAATGATAATAGGTGGCTGTAGTGTATGTAGATATCAATATATATCGCACTACAAACCGATAATAGTATTGTGACGTTGCCTCGGGCGCACACGTCGCTCGGTTATAAGTACCGGTCCGAGTGGTGGGGAGATCAGTCGTTGTCAGACTGTCGGACTGAGCGGTGGTGCGTTGGCGAGTCAACTAGTGTTGTTAAATGTGCATATTTTACATTGGCGACGAGGATAAAACTTAATTAAGTGGAAGTGGGGTATAGGTTAAAAAAAAAAAAAAAAAAAAAAAAAAACCCGTGGTGAGTTAAGTGAAATAATAGTGTTCCATGGGAGAAATACTAAAGTGCGCGACACTATCAGGTGAGTTCCTTATCTATACCAGAACAGCCTACCTATGATGTTTAAATAATCATATTTAAATAATTGTGTTATTACAATTAAGTACCAAAGAGATGTTATGATTCAAGTAACCAAAACAATTTTATAAGTAATGGAAGTGACGACAGCCTTTAGAGTGTTACGACTCATTAGATCAGAACGCAGCTGCACTGCTAACAGTGTTTTTAAATGATTAACTTGGTTATTTTATTAGTAGTAGGTATCTATTGCTAAAGTGACTATTACTGAGGTTTATAGTTTTTATAATACAAACAAGGTATTTGTGTGGATGTAATGTGGAGTGCAAATAATCACAATCACGCCTATAAAACTCACCAAGTGATATGTGTGATATGTGTACGTCTGCTATTTTTAACAAAAATCATGATCAAATAAATATCACGCTTTATTTCTCTTATATTTAAGAGATAGGCAGAGGTGTTTAATAGTGGTTACTTTGGATAATTTCAAAACATAATGAAGCAAGTAAGCTGGCGTAGTGCCTGAAATAGCAAAGTAATTTTTTAGTTTTGTTTATGCAGTGTAAACAGTTTATACTGATCATTTAATTGATATTATGGACGCAGCATAGCTGGTCATTTAATTGACACTGATTGACAATATTCAGGGGAATTATATCCTCAACAGCTTTTTTGGTAATTAAACTGACGTGATAAAAGTGAGCAATGTAAAGTAAATAACACACAGTCATTGGCTAAATAAAAACCGCTTCAGTTCTTAAGCAATGATTTGAAGTGTGTAAGGTGCAGTTTCAATGGGTGTTGTCCCAATACAGTGTGAAAATGAACATGCGAAATTAATTTTTAGGTACGGTAAGGGTACCAGTTTGTAACATTTCATTATTAATTGGGATAAGTTACATCGATTAGATAGATGGTATGTTACAAATAAATTATGGGTAGATAGGTTACGAAGTAACAAGCAAGTACTATGTCACCTTAGATATGTATTAAATATTTGGGTAGTACAATTAAGGTCGAAACCGGGACATCACGCTTGGTTATTAGATTTGTGCTATATGAAACCAAAAGCAGTAGAACATTCCTACTGGTCATTCAATTGACAGTTGTGAAATAACAGTGATGGCAGTAGAGTATACCTACTGGTCATTAAATTGACAAGTCATCAAAGGATGACAGTTATTGCAGTAGAATATATCTACTGGTCATTAAATTGACAAGTCATCAAAGGATGACAGTTATTGCAGTAGAATATATCTACTGGTCATTAAATTGACAAGTCATCAAAGGATGACAGTTATTGCAGTAGAATATATCTACTGGTCATTAAATTGACAAGTCATCAAAGGATGACGGTTATTGCAGTTGAATATACCTACTGGTCATTAAATTGACAAGTCATCAAAGGATGACAGTTATTGCAGTAGAATATATCTACTGGTCATTAAATTGACAAGTCATCAAAGGATGACAGTTATTGCAGTAGAATATATCTACTGGTCATTAAATTGACAAGTCATCAAAGGATGACAGTTATTGCAGTAGAATATATCTACTGGTCATTAAATTGACAAGTCATCAAAGGATGACAGTTATTGCAGTAGAATATATCTACTGGTCATTAAATTGACAAGTCATCAAAGGATGATGGTTATTGCAGTAGAATATATCTACTGGTCATTAAATTGACAAGTCATCAAAGGATGACAGTTATTGCAGTAGAATATAATATCTACTGGGCATTAAATTGACAGTAACCGCAGTAGATTGTATCTACTGGTCATTAAATTGACAAGTCGTCAAAGGACGACGGTGGTTGCAGTAGAATATACCTATTGGTCATTAAATTGAAAAGGTGAAGGAAAACATCTTGAGGAAACGCCGATCCTAGAAAAAATACTTCGAAAGACATGTGACACTTACCACGCACTGTTTTCGCGTGGTAGGTTAAGGGCATCCATTAAATTGGAAGCATTGGGCATCCATTAAATTGGAAGCGGAATTGCAGTAGAATATAGCTACTGGTCATTAAATTGACAAGGTGAAGGAAAACATCTTGAGGAGACCGGTATGTCCTGGAACGGATGCTTCGAGGGACATGTGATCCATTAAATTGGTAGCATTGGGCATACATCAAATTAAAAGCAATTAACAATCATGAAATTGGAGGTATTGGGCATCGGATTGGAGAAGAATCCGGATCATCATCATCATTTCAGCCGAGAGACATCCACTGCTGGACGTGGGCCTCCCCCGGGTGTCACCGCATTGGCCGGTCCCGTGCGACTCGCATCCAGCGGATCCCCGCAACCTTCACGGGGAATCAAACAGCGTCTTTCTTCCATCGTCCAATGTCGTATCCTCACTTTCTTTGGACATATCACACGTCAAGAAGACACATCTGTGGAGCGACTTGTAGTGCAGGGAAAGGTTGAAGCGGCAGGTCACCAATGCGTTGGATCGACCAAGTCAAAACTGCACTCAATGGTCCACTCCACGAATGCATAAGAAAAGCCACAGTACAGGAGGAATGGCGACGGGTTGTGAAGCTTGCCACTACCCCTGATGATACGACCACGACCACTCTGCCAAGTGTTTGACAACGAAGAAAAAGAAGATCTAGTCACTGGCAACATACACTGGTCATAGACTTTCGTATTGTGACACTGCGGTAAGTTCAACGAGAAGATTCCGCACGGCTTCCCGAAAGCTGCCCAGCCAAGTCAGATTCGACGATTGACCTCTTTCTCGAGGTTGAACCCGCCTGGCTGGACCGTTTGTCCCAGGTAGGTACACGAAATATAAAGTAAAGTGTGGTGTCTCCGATCTTGATAGGAGTGGGTGTTACATGGGCGTTTAACGTGACCTTGGTTTTGTCCATGTTCGTTTTGGGACCTACTCTTTTGGAAGCTCTGCTGAGGTCATCGAGCGTTGTGCTGGGGTCCTGCAGGGTCTCAGCCAAGACTACTGTATTACCGGCGTGCCGTGGGAGAGTGATGTGCTCGCCGTTGGCGTTGATGCCTGGCCCTCTCTGGTCCGGAACCTTGAGGGCGTCCTCCGGTGCGGTGGTGAGCAGTTTCGGGGATATGACGTCTCCCTGTTTCATACCGCGCTGCAGAGGGATAGGCCAGAAACTGAGCGTACGTATAAAACAACCTCTTCAGCTTTACAGTATTGGTGTAAATGTCAATCAGATTGTGTACGAAGATATAGCCAGATAGAGAAGGAAGAAGGTTAGCTCTTGTCTGGGCTATCAATCATTTAAACATCTTTATTTTATGAAGCAATTTGATTACCGACCACAAAATATTGAAGATATATTATAATATTGATAAAAGTCAAAGAGGTAAGAGAAATTCTCTCGGTATATCTCATGTTGTATGAAGGAGAATGCTCATGGTTATCTGGAATTCCGTACCATGCTGCGTCAAAATCAAACTTTGTTTTCTAATCTACACTTATCATATTAACTCCTTCAAGAGTTCTTTTGTAAATAAAATCGGAGTTTTGGAGTAATTTTATAAAAAAAGAAAATAAGTTGTAAAAAATAATTATGTAATAAATAATTTGGTAAATAATTTTGAAGCAAACGTCATAAGTATTTATAACATTGAGTTAAATATACTAGAGATGCAAACCTCAATAAAATGTGTTAAAAAAAAAAAAAAAAAAACACTTTTTAAACGCGACGACGTAGCTTTGAAATCACAAACATTTAAAAGAAATCATTTTTTTATTTGTTTACATTTTTTTAAATATTCCAATATTAAAACAATATGAAAAACGTTTAAAAATCAAAAACAATTAAATAATATTAAAATCACTTATTTCATCAATTACAAAACTCTCCCACAAATGTGGGAAACTAAAACAAGTTTTTAGTGGTAACACTGAACCTAATTGTCAAAATTCAAAATTTCATTGAATTAATTGTGTTTCGACAGTGATATTAACTAATACACGTGGGACGTATACATGTGGGAACACAGAAACAATAAAATTAGGTACGTGTGGAAAGTTATTGCGATTAATTTGTCATGTTTTTGTGATTTTGAATCGCACTCTTTCACTACGCATTTGCCCATATTTTGTCGCGTGTCACTTCGGTACTGCGTCAAACAGAACACTGAACTGACATAAGCTACGCATATGACCCTGGTCATATGCCCGTGGCAACGCCTTGGCGCGGTAATTGCTAATCTAGTGTAACTTAGATATCTATGATTTAAAATAAAAAGAAACTGTTGGAATGACTGTCGATTTATCAAAACAGTTTCTATAACATGCTACATCTCCAAAGAGATCTAAAAAGACTTATACAAGTAATATATTTGAATGTCTTTGTACATCTCTATGACCAGTTGTGTGAACGTCATGTAAAGGGAGTAAAACAATATTCATACTTCTATACCTTAAATTATATTCCCTGTACAAAAAATCAAATTCCTAATGCGTAATGGCTAAAAAATGAAAAAAAAAACATAAGTCATTATGAAAGGAAACGAAAAAAAAATGGAAAGGAATATGGAAATAGGAAAACGAGATCATACTGACCCAGAGGTTAGAGTAGACGATAAAGTTTATAGATAAGTTAGTGGTGGTTATTGGAAGTGATGTTCAAATGGGGTAACTGGGTAAACCCTGAGAAGGTAAAGCATTAAAACAAATAAAAAAGAAACTGGTTGTCTATCTAGTAAAAGGGAGAATTGGTTATATAAATAAAATATAAAATGTAAATCAGTATGATTATCTAAAAAGGAAATCAAAGGAGGAATAAAAGGAATCGGTCAGTCTAGCGATAGACACCGTGAGAGGTGGACGTACGATTGAGCCATTGCTGCGCGTAATAGTGAGACAGTGATATAGCGATTAGTAGTGATAGCCGTGATA
This sequence comes from Xestia xanthographa, assembly GCA_905147715.2. Lineage (NCBI taxonomy): Eukaryota > Metazoa > Arthropoda > Insecta > Lepidoptera > Noctuidae > Xestia > Xestia xanthographa. The sequence goes on from LR990649.1 coordinate 31,517,672, forward strand.
GTGAGCACTATAGGTAGTAAGCAGATAGTGTCCTTATAGAAATAAAAATTATTAAAAGAAACTAAAATAAGGGAGGGATGTAGTGTATGTAGATATCAATATATATCGCACTACAAACCGATAATAGTATTGTGACGTTGCCTCGGGCGCACACGTCGCTCGGTTATAAGTACCGGTCCGAGTGGTGGGGAGATCAGTCGTTGTCAGACTGTCGGACTGAGCGGTGGTGCGTTGGCGAGTCAACTAGTGTTGTTAAATGTGCATATTTTACAGTGGCGCTAGTAGTTGTAGAATACGGTTAGTTACGCGTAATAAATACGAAAATCTACTATATTCTTATTTATAAGTACAAAAACGAAAATATTTGGATTAAAGAAAATTAAGGGTGGTATTCAACTCGTTATATATTCACGTAAAGATCATAAAATCCACATATAGAGATTTACAGGCACTAATTAATAAGTTAAGTGAAAATTATAATAAAATGATAATAAATTACCAGTTTCTGATTTTTTCCTTTGTATTCACCTAATTACCTATCTGCATGCCAAATTTGAACTTTCTAGGTCATCTGGAACTGGGTTATAGTTTTGATCTATAGGTCAGTCATAAAAATGACGATTTTTGGACGTTAATATCTAAATAACCGTTAAAGATATGTTTATAAAATTTGGAACACATATACATCTCGCTAGTCTCAATATATGAGCCAAATTTGACAAGTTTAGGTGAAATAGTTTTTGAGTTATGAGGGGCTCAAAAGTGGCTCCAAATTGTTCGTGTAATATTACACACTGTGAGCTGCGCGCCAGAACTTGGCTTGACACGCTCCCGCGTGTCTAGATAATTAAAGTCGTTTGCGAAGTTATCTTCTACAGTTTGTAGCTTCCCCCTTTGTGAGCTGTTACTTAGCACACACAATTTTCTTGGCTTGATATCTTTAAGAATTGTCTGCTTGCTGTTTATACTCGTATGTATAGTTTTTTTTTTTTGCGGCGGTGTTGAATCGGTAGCTATTTTGTGGTTTATTGAATTTGATTCAGTGCTTGAAGTCTGATTACATTCTGTTATTATAGGCGTAGTCATTTCACATATGGAATTTCTTTATTTTCGGTATTCTGTGAGTCTTTTGTTTCAGTTTACTTTTTTGTCTATGATCGAGGTGTAACCTTATTTTTGTCTACTATATTTATAGTTTTGCATGCATCAATAACCTTGACACCTTAACCTGATTTTAATCGAAAGTTTTCCGAATGAAGGTTCTCAATTTCTTGGTGAGCTATTTATAAGTCGTCCGATAGTTGCTATACTTTTTCGTGTAAAGGTCTACTACAGTTTGACTAGTATTCAATGACGTGTTTGGCAAACTGGTCATGGTCGCATCAAATAGTGTTGAACTGTCTCTGCTGATGTCATATAAAGAACTGGTTCTTTGTATTCTACGGTATGTGATATTACTGCATGCCTCCATTGTTAACAAAGATAATAATTCTAAATTTTATAAATTGTTCGTGTAACGGAACGTCGTCTCAAAATACTGGTATTCAGTACAGTAAAAGTCAGGTTTCCGAAAGAAAGTCACAGTCAACTTTGTGTGATTGGTCAATGGTCTGTCATTTCGTTTAAATTTTAAATACACCGATAATGAGTCATCTGTTCTTTGTTTACGTTAGTGAAAAATATTATATCTTGTTTCTTGTTAATAAATTGTTGTTATTATGAAACAGTATTCCGTGTGTGGACTTATTGTTATGAATTGTTTGCGGCCAAACCTGTTTTTATGGCGTTGTGGTATTGTTATGCGAGAAATACACTAGCACTGGTAACACCTTCTTCAACACGCATTTACAGCTTCAAGCATTGATAAATATAGATTCTCTGTGATTGATAACACTGTCACTGATGTAACAACTTATTCAGAGTATATTACTGTACTTTTAGACCACTTTTATTGAGAAAATATATTATTTAGGAATTAAATCACACAGATCGATGTTTGACGTAAGACGTTTGACGTTTTTGAACTCACTTGCTGTAGGTACCATTACTGATCAAGTTACCTTGAATGCAGTTCATTTATAATTTATCTGTAGATCAACTAATACAGACACAATAATTAGTATAAAGATTCTACATAAAAGAAATACAATAATTTATTTAAATTCGAATTTAGAGGATCAAATAATGATTTCTCCTTTTTAGGGTTCCGTACCCAAAGGTTAGAAACGGGACCATATTACTAAGACTCCACTGTCCGTCTGTCTGTCTGGCCGTCTGTTCGTCTGTCTGTCACCAGGCTGTATCTCATGTATCTCAAAAACCGGCCAAATGCAAGTCGCACTAGCGCACGAAGGGTTCCGTACCACTATCACAACATTCGACAAAACGGCAAAAAAATTACGGGCTCCCATACAACAACCTTAAATATTTATTTTGTTCTGTTTTTAGTACCTATTTGTTGATATAGCGGCAACCAAAATACATCAGCTGTGAAAATTTCAACTGTCTAGCTATTACGGCTCATGAGATACAGCCTGGTGACAGACAGACAGACAGTGAAGTCTTAGTAATAGCGTTTGTAGCGAACGTTTTTACCCTTTGGATACGGAACCCTAAAAACAGAATATAATAAATATATTTTATGGGGGGCTCCCATACAACAAACGTGATTTTTTTTCCGTTTTGTCTAATGTTGTTTAGATAAAATCAAAAACAAAGCATTTATTTCAAGTAAGCCAGTTACAGGCACTTTTTGAATTGTCGAAACAAAGATGAAAATTAAATATGTAGCTACAGTCCCAGTCACAAGACATAAAAACTGTGAAAGTACTGTAGTTGCCCACTCCCTAGCGTAGATCTCTATGGAGAAGAACGGGCAAGAAACTCCATGGACACTCTTTTAAATCAGAATATTGTTACAAAATCTTGGTTACATCATTCATGAATATGGTACGGAACTCTTCGTACGCTAGTCCGACTCGCACTTGGCCGGTTTTTTTAATGACAAACGATATCGCTTGCCAAAACGTATCAGGCTGATATCAGCTTGATACGTTTTGGAGACTTGTATGTTTATTATAGGCTCTATAAGTAACATAGACGACGAGGAGTACGCGTGCAACGCGACAGCCGTACGCAAAGTGATCAGCGGCGTGGTGGGCGCCGCCAGCAGCGTCACGTCAGTGCAGGTCGCCAACCTGCTGCGCCTCTTCAAGATTCCGCAGGTAACCCGCCCCCCGCCCCCCGCCCCGCCGCGCCAGTGCGGCCGCACTCGCTCGCCCACACACTGCAGCTCTGTAACGTGCGCCTCTCGCCGCAGGTGTCGTTCTTCTCCACGTCGCCGGAATTGTCCAATAAGGCCCGCTTTGAGTACTTCACGCGCACCATCCCGTCCGACTTGCACCAGGTGCGCGCTATGGTGGAGATAGTCAAGAAGCTCGGCTGGCGCTACGTCTCCATCATCTACGAGGAGTCGAACTATGGCATTAAAGTACGCGGTTTCATTTCAATAATCTTAATTTTCTATTGAGTAAAGTTGACAGACTACACTAACAAAACATTTTTTAAACTTATTTCCAGGCATTTGAAGAGCTGGAAACACTTCTGGCTAGGAATGACATATGCATCGCTGTGAAGGAGCGGCTCGTGAAGGACTCGGGCGAGGCAGACGAACGCGCGTACGACGCCATCGTCACCCGGCTGCTCAGCCGGCCGCGCGCACGAGGTGCGGCACGGTCTAGTAGCACTACAGAGCAGTGTGCGCGCTGTTGTCTGTGGTGTGTGACGCATGTGTGCTTGCAGGGGTGATCGTGTTCGGCTCGGATCAGGAGGTGGCGGGCGTGATGGCGGCGGTGGTGCGCATGCGCGCCACGGACACGTTCGGCTGGGTGGGCTCGGACGGCTGGTCGGCGCGTGCGCTCGTATCCGACGGCAACGAGGCCGCCGTAGAAGGCACCATCAGCGTGCAGCCGCAGGCCAACCCCGTGCGCGGCTTCCAGGAATACTTCCTCAACCTCACCGTCGAAAATAATCCGAGGAACCCCTGGTTTGTCGGTAATTTGTTTCTGTATTTGAGTTCACTCTTTTCGACGTTTAATAGACGACTAGCATCCGTTTTGCGTTTTCTTTGTCGTCTACATCAAATATTGTCATTTTAGAGTTCTGGGAGGACCAGTTCAAGTGTCGGTACCCGGGCAGCGCGCGCACGCCCTACAATGTGCAGTACGCGCGCGCGTGCTCGGGCAGCGAGCGCCTCTCGGCTGACAATATCGAGTTCGAGGCGCAGCTGCAATTCGTGACGGACGCCGTACTCGCCTTCGCGCACGCCATCAGGTACAGCGGTACAGTGTATAGTTGGCGCTCACTGACGTGCGGCGACTCACTCCCGTGCGGCGTGTTGCAGGGACATGCACGCGGAGCTGTGCGGCGGCGCGCCCGGCCTGTGCGACGCGATGCGCCCCGCCAGTGGAGCTACGTTGCTGCGCTACCTCCGACAAGTGCGCTTCATAGGTCTCCTCACACGTCATATTCTGGCTTCAATCACATTACTCGCTTTACAATCAGAATTAGTTTCAAGTTCGTTCGTTTGGTTGTAATATTTCAATGAACAATACTTTGGTTATTTGATCTCTGTATTTATTACTACATAGAAAAAAACATGTTGCGCCGACCCCAAGTAACATGGGATAAGGGCAGGAAGATGATGATTTATTACTACATAGAAATATATTGATTGCAACATCTTTGTGTAAAATGCCTTGCGTAAACGAAAATTTCTGTTAAATTGACAGGTCTTAGCGGAGATGAATTCCATTTCGATAGCAATGGTGATGGCCCTGCGCGTTATAACATCTTGCACTTCAAGCAAGTGTCGCCCGGAGTGTACCGCTGGCTGAAAGTGGGCCGCTACCTCGACGGCGAGCTTGAGCTGGACATGGACGGTACTGAACCAGAACTGTGCACCCTACGCGTGCCACTGAGATGATCATAATAACTTGTGCTAAACGTGACGTTTGTTTAGTCATTATTTGAGAAAATATTACTTTACTATTACTACGTAGTACAAAACAAAGTCGCTTCCCGCTGTCTGTCTGTCCCTATGTATGCTTAGATCTTTAAAACTACGCAACGGATTTTAATGCGGTTTTTTGTATAGATAGAGTGTTTCAAGAGGAAGGTTTATATGTATACTAGTATTTGCGTGGGTGCGCGAGCTGCGCGCAGCTCGCGTGTTGTCGTGTTCTTGAGAAGTATTCCTTACCATCATAAAATTTTGAGAATCCATAGGAATCCTTAAAATAATTGGAAAATCCGTTACAACTCCCCCTAAATCAGAATGAAAACCCTTAAGAACCCCTTTAAACATTCTAAAAACCAATTTAAAAAAATATTACCTATAAAAAAACGTTATTTAAGGGGCTGACAACACCTACTTTGTTGAAATTGATGTTATTTAAGCAGTTTTTTAAGAAAAACTGTTTGTTCTAGTACGGTAAAAAAAATATTTATGTTAATATTGATCATATTTCAAAGACCTTGGATGGACTCGATACATATTTCGACGAAATCGGCTCGATAGAAAATAATCGCAAAGATTGGTCTTAAAATCATCATTAACGGTCCTATGTCTTTATTTTTTTGACGTATGGGTCTGCAATTAAAAATATCATCATCACCATCATCATCAGCCTATTAATTTTCCCACTGCTGGAACACAGGCCTCCTCTCTATGAGAGGGAATGGGCTATAATCTACCACGCGGGCCCAGTGCAGATTGGTAGATGCCACATGTCTTCGAATTTTTTCGTTCTAGGACTTGCCGGTTTCCTCACGATGTTTTCCTTCACCGTTTAGGATTAAAAACATGAAGTCAACATATTCATACCTAAACCGCTAACGAGTCATATTTCACAAATAATCCATACTTTTTTATATCAATATTTATTTATTATTTTCTTCTAAAACCTGGCCGCCCAGTAATAGTGACGTCTCGTTTTCTCCCATACAAATAGACAGTGTGCGCGATTTTGGTGTCAACAGCGCCTTATAAACTCACTCCCATAAAAAAAAACACTACCCTAAAGTTTGCTTGTCGTCGGCCTGAGTTACGCTTCACCCACTCAACCTTCGTTACGCTGCGGAGGTCGCCGGCTCGCTCCGCTCGCCACCTCCCCCCTTCTCCACTCGGTCTCGCAGGTTCGCTCCACTCAGAACCTACCTACCACCAGACAGGTTTCGACGCCTACTATAATATTTGTTCAAACACATAATGGCTATCTCTGACCGTTACGAAGTTAGAGAGAAGTAGAGGTTTCTAATTGTGATGTCGTAAATAAACACATTTTTTGCGCTTTCATTGCAAACGCTGGCTGAATCCCACGAGATAGATTACGTACTACAGTATTGTAGACCTTAAAAAGTTCTACAAAATTCGCGATGTTATATAGTAGGTCTATCTCCTAAGGATAACCCACAATAACTATTTTTTATATCCTATAATGGCTTATTTACGAAGCGATTTTAAGCAATACAACATTAATCCTTATCCAATTAGGTACCATAAATACATTGTGAATTTAATATAGATCAATAGGGCCATTTACAGCATTTAATGTAAATGAATGTTTTCTAAGATAATACAGATTTAAAATGCAGGGATATAGCGGTTGTGGCGCTACCGGCCGGGAGGCCGGCGGGTGGGGCGTGCCTATAAATAGTTAGCTAGTTAGTTTAGTTTAGAACCGTCAGAACCATTTCTTAAGTAAAGTCACAGGAACCCCCTATTACGTCCGTAATGACCGTTTACATATAGGTCTTAAAATCCTCACGACAGCACTGTTAATGAAGCGTCTCTCCAAGCGCTTCGTCGATTCTGCCATCAAACATCGTATCACTCTGATCGCAGCGGCCGCCCGTTACGAACCCTCGCGAATTAGTCAGGGGGTCTAAAATGGCCGCTTTAGCAGAATCGTTTTGTGAATCACGTTAAAAATTTAAAATTCTTAAAATGGACTTTATGGATTTTAACATAAAGTCCATTTTAAGAATTTAAATTTTTTAACGTGATTCATGCTAAGATTCTGCGTAGATTCTGCTATAGCGGCCATTTTAGACCCGCAGATCCGCCGCCCAAGGCATACTTTAGTCGATCCCAATGACGATATTACCCTCCTCCAGGAGAGCAGGAAGTAAACAAGCACGCTTTAAAAACACAGACGCAAACAGCCGTCATTCCGTCCTCGCCGTCGAGGCCCGTCGCGACGCCCCGATACGAACCCTCCCCGTCCCTTGCTCGTACCAGCCCACGCGACTGAGCCTTTAGTCCAAAATCAGTCCCTAAATAATGACACCCAGATCCAGCCTGTGCCCTTGCTGTCCTCTCCCAGCGCTGCCCTAAGCCGAAGCCCGTATTCCGCAGGGGGTGCCCTTAGCGTGTAGTCGTTTAGTTTGAAAGTTTTTTGCCCCGGCTGGAGGCCTTACACTTAAGGCACCCACAGGATTGTCCGGTTAAGCAGACGACAACCTCTCTAGGTTGAACTGCGAGATACCGTTACGAAAAAAAAAAACGCGCTGCGCCCTATAGCACTTTATGATTAGCAGCGACCGCACGCGTTTATCGGAGCTCTCTTTATCGCAACTACCGGGGTCGCGGGACTGTCTAAACAGGGTACCGGGGCCTTGGAACGCAAAGGGGGATCCCTTTTTTTTGCATAATCTTCTTTTTCCTAATATACTTTGGCATAACTGTTTTGGCATAATTTGTTTTGCCATAATAATACTTTGCCAATTTTTTTTTGGCATACTGCTTATGTTGGCATAATCATCCTGAAGGCTAATTTGTTTTGGCATAAATTGAATTTTGCATAATGTTACTAGGCATAATGACTATTAGCATTATAGTATTTAGGCATACAAATAATATAAATACCAGAATAAAATTTGAGTTATTTTTACGTATTTATTTTGAATTAAAAATTCATTAGGTTGTACTACAAAAGTTAGTGACAGAAACGAATCGCTGCAAAACCGACTCCACGTACCCTTGTCTGCTCTACCCCCAGAGTGTAATTTAAAATCGCGTAGGCGCGGAGGGGCGAGCGTTAAACACATCTGCGACGATAAGCTCGCGTGGGACCGCTGGAGCCCCGCAGCGCCGGAGCCGTGACAGAAACCTTGCCTGCTGCATGTTGCATACTGCATGCTTGCTTGCATGCTGCATGATTGCTGAATGCATGCTTGCTGCATGCTTGCTGCATGATTGCTGCATGCTTGCTGCACGCATGCTTGCTGCATGCATGGTGTATGCTTGTTTAAATGTTTGCAAGCTGCATGTTTGCTGCATGCATGGTGTATGCTTGTTTGCATGCTTCTTACAGGGAAAAAACTCACATATGTTCACAATCAACTATGTTCAAAACAAATATGTTATGTATTACCTGCTTCGGAGAGATGGTTTTATTCCAATCGTCAAAATAAATTGGTATATCCAATTAGGGTATGTCTAACATTTTAGGATTATGCTTCTTTGTTATGCCTATAAAAAATATGTTTTAGTATCATTATGCGTAAATCAATTTATGCCTAACAATGTTATGCTTAATCATTATTATGATTAGATCAATTATGCTTAAAACAATTATGCGTAAGCTGTTATGCGTAAATAATGTTATGCGAAAATATAATTAGTAGTAACAAAAGTATGCCAAGTTATATTATTAGGTCTTAAAATTTTATGCAAATGGATAGGGAACCACGCAAAGGTCAACCGAAATAACTGGGTGGTTTTTAGTCGGTATGTCTGACAGTCCTTTCCGCTCCACACAGGGCGGGAGGACTCATTAGATGGTTTTACCAACCAAAAAAAATGTAATTATCGTAAAATAAAGGCACCTGCGTTACAAAATAATTTTAAAGTAAGCACACTCCTTTTATTGTTCTAAATTCGTCCCGAGTGAAGCCACTGTATAATAAAACTAGCTTTTGCCCGTGGTTTCGCCCGCGTGGATGTCAGAAAATATCCCACGGGAACGTACTACCGGGATTAAAAGTACCCTACAATGTTTTTCGACACTGCTTATGATAGTATCCGAGGTGCGGCGCGCGGATTGATATATGATTGCTGGACGAAAACAAATTCTAAAATTTATCAATAGTCGTTACTATTGAAAAAATTTTGAATATGTTTTCGTCACTATTTTTGGTACTTGAAATTAGAGACTCTGTTTAAATGGAGCCCATTCAGCTTTAGAACTTCTGGTACAGAGTCTGGACATCTACCAGCGGCCTTAACTTTATTATTATAGGATTTGAATTTCCGTTTTACAGTTGCCTTCATTTATTTGCCATTCAAGTAGAAAATTTTCCGTTCCGTTATGTATTCCGTTAAATACATAACGGAACGGAAAATTATATATTATTAAGTTAAAGTTAGGGTAAATACAGTGTTACATTGTTATTCACTAGGGGTTCAAACCAATTTTTTTTTAAATTTGTACCTAGAGTACCTCTTTATATACAACATTAGAGGTTCTGCCTTCAGGTGCTAACACAAACAGGCTGTTATATGAGCTCACTCTCGAGCACACTCTCGTAAATAATAATAAATAAAATTAATTTAATTCAGACAACAAAGATCCATATTTTGTTAGTATTACACACAGCTTATATTCTAGTGATAATAACATTGATATAAAAATAATATTATTAAAACAAAGGACGACCAGGCAGAAAGTCCTACCTAATCAACCTCCGCACAAAATGCCTGATATTTGGAGTATGGCTCTCCGCCACAGCTCTCAGGATATAGTTGCGACTACTCCGCACTCTGCACAGCAGCGAAGCTGTTTTTTTGCGCATTATGGCATGAAAGCCATCTGTGTGGGTCTCAGCAAACATTTCTGAAGCGCTACAGAAACGAGGCAGTCGCAACAACATCCTGAAAGCATTATTATATTGAACGCGCAGGGCATCCAGCGATCACTTAGTGTAGTTGACCCATAGATTGCTCGTGTAAAAGCTCTGACAGTAGGCCTTAAAAAGAGTAATTTTTAGTAGGTCAGAGCACAGAGCAAATCTACGGGCCAGCATGTTACCTCTGACCGCCAGTGCCCTACGCTCCCTCTCAATATCTTTATCATCCTTAAGGTCGTCGGTGATCAAATGTCCAAGGTACTTGAAATTGGAGACTCTGTTTAAATGGAGCCCATTCAGCTTTAGAATTTCTGGTACAGAGTCTGGACATCTACCAGCGGCCTTAAATATCATATTCTTAAATGTCACACTTGGTGACATTATAAATAAGTCAATGTGAGGCAGCATAAGTCTCACAAACTTTGAGCAATTCCCTGATTGCCCCAGCAGTCGGGCCCAGCAGCATCACATGCATAGTGCATTATTTTTTAATTGTATTTTTTGTTTTTACTATGGACACTTTTAACGTGCACATCTTGCTACATTGTTCTCACATAATATACCATCTCAACACGAATGATGTAACCAAGATTTTGTAACAATTTTATGATTTAAAAGAGTGTCCATGGAGTTTCTTGCCCGTTCTTCTCCATAGAGATCTACGCTAGGGAACGGGCAACTACAGTACTTTCACAGTTTTTATGTCTTGTGACTGGGACTGTAGCTACATTTAATTTTCATCTTTGTTTCGACAATTCAAAAGTGCCTGCAACTGGCCTACTTGAAATAAATGATTTGATTTTGATTTTTGATTTTGATTTCATCATGTCGTCTGCCTAGTAGTGAAACTGGCCGTGCGAGAAGCAGTCCCCTCTAAGATCAATTCCCGCTGTTTTCAGTGACTGACCCTGAGACATTAATCGTCATTGCGAAACATGCCTTAAGAGGGCCCTTCCCGGCCCGCCTTTCGTCAACGCGAGCATTGTCGAAAACCTAGTTGTTTCATCCAGAGCCACAGCGGTGGTATTCTTTTAACTCCCCTGTCTTACCTAGCCCCGAACCCGCACTACTTGCCTCCCGCGTACCTCATACCGCTTAACGCGGGGACATTTAACGAAAAATATTGTTCGAAAATTTATAAAACTTGTTCCAGGAAATACGTGTTTTTGAATTAGTCTTACAAGAATGTGAAATAAATATTTGTTATTTAGAATCTCCACTACATTTGCAAGGTTTCTATCAGGATGCTTTCTTTACTTTTACAATTTATAAGTACATTATGATCGGCCAAAGTTGAGGTAAAAGTTGTGAAAAACAGCAATTTTTGGAGGCTTATACTGAATTTGTTTCTTTAAGTTTTTATTTTCTGCTTCGATAGAAGCCTAGATATAGTCCACAAGTACAATACCTATTAGTTCAAAAAAATCAAAGATATATGTCTAACAACGCCATAATCACGCACGAGCTATAGTCAAAATTCTCGCGAAAAGTATGGCGGGTTGGCCTCTCTTAAGAGGGAATTGCAGCCTTCTAAACTCGAACTCCGACAGTATTAGTGGTATCCGCGGTATATGCACGAATTCACGTCGAGCAAATATAATGGCCTCTACCACGTTTTTATGTAAGGCTTTCACACGCAACCTGGTTCCATTGCACAACTTGGGCGGTTTGAGATTTCGTAGTAGCATTACTGGAGCACCCACTTTGAGGATAAGTTTGTGAGACGGTAGACCAGGTGGGTTGAGTGCATTTAAAAACTCCACAGGATAGTGTACAGCATCATCCGTATGCACTAGTGTCCACAGACTTTTAATGGTATTCTGCACCTTCGAACGACTCCAACAAAGTGTCATTGATCACGGAAGCCTGATCGTTCTTAGGTGTCAGAATCGCACGTTCGCACAGCCTCTTCATGGATTTACTTTATAGGTTTTGGGCATCTGGATATTATATCTATTAGGTCGTCAACGGTGGACACAACTGAGGCAAGATCTGATGATGAGATGGAATTATAATCTTGGCCTTAGTTTCCGTATATTCTCCGTTTTTTCGTATTATAAAGACGAGATCGGAGAATTGTCCAGCGCAAACATCACCCTTCAAGTGTACTCGCATGTTTTTCTTTAGGTGTTTTTTTTTTTTGTTAAGGGCCAAAGATTTGACGCCTTAATGCAGCCCTAACTTCATCAGCTCGAGTTCCCATCGGCACTACCGGCAGAGTCTGACGGAAGTCTCCAGCTATCAATACTGTGATTCCACCCATCATGTCATCGTTCCCTCTGATGTCTTTTAGACTTCTGTTAAGTGCTTCGAAACGAAAGTACAATGACGCATAAAAGGGGTTTCCCTTTATGCGCCATTGTACTTTCGTCCCAAACTATAAGTTTACAATCGCGCAGCACTTGGGCTGTATTACTCTGCTTTGAAATGTTGCAGAGTGGAGTTACGATATGGATAAGATTTAGCAGCAGTTTGAAAGCACCGTGAGCTGTTTTGCCTCCCTTCAACAGTGTAGCTGCGATTCCTGACGATGTGACAGCTAAGGCAATGCCACGATTACGCCTTACTTTCGCTAGTAGCAAACTATTAAGGAAGGTTTTTCCAGTGTCGCTAGGAGCTTCTTCTTCTTTGCTCCATCCCACATTAAGTGGGGTCGGCTCTCCTAATTTGCCTGCACCATGACGTTCTGTCTAGGGTTGTCGGGTCGGGTAGCTTTTCTTTATTTATGTGGCTGGTCATACCAGTGTACCATGTGTATGGAGGGCGTCCTCTACCTCTCTTTTTCTCCGGTAGATTTAAGGCTTTTTTAACTATGTAGTCCTCGTCTCTTCTCATTACGTGTCCATACCACCGCAAACGACTTTCATTGAGCTTTTCGGCTATAGGGGTTACTTTAAAGCTGCCTCGAATGTACTCATATCTTACTTTATCTAGTCTTGTAACCCCTCCTGACCACCTTATCATTTTCGTTTCAGTCGTGTGAAGCTTTTGGACGTGTGTTTTTTACCAGTGCCACTAGGAGCATCCAAGAAAAAGATTTTCCCAATTCCTTTGTCAATATTGTCAAGGATTTTTGATAAACATAAGGCTGTTCATCTGTCAGTAACTTCTCATTATTGGACACCACCTCCACCAGGGCGTAAGTTTCATAATTGTTCTCCCTCAGATATTCTCGTTTACCCAAAGTTGCTGCAAATCTTTTTGTTGAGGTCAAATTCAAACTCAAAGCATTTACTTCAATTAGACCATTACAGAACTTTTGAATATCAAAAATACAAAAAAAAAACAAAGCTACAGTCCCAGTCACGAGACATAATAACTTAAGAAAGTACTATAGCTGCCCATTCCCTAGCGTTGATCTCTGAAGGCGCGAATAGCGGGCCTCTCAATATAATGGAAGGTGCTGAGCAACTGGGGCGATAGTTGATTGGAGAGTAGGAATAAAAACTCGGAGTTAGGTGTAAACTATATATACATGAAAATTTATGTACATCTCTATGGAGAAAAACGGGCAAGAAACTCCATGGACACTCTTTTAAATCAAAATATTGAGATTATAAACATAAGTGAGAACGATGTAGAAAGACGTGCACATTAAGAGCGTCCAGAGTAAAAGATTAAATCAACAATTTAAATATAAGGTAATTTAAATGAACCGTGGCAGCTAAGAGATGACCAGTCCCAACTGACAGCGCCCGTATATGAGCCCGTATATGTAGCAAGATGTGCACGGTAAAAGTGTCCACAGCAAAAACACACAAACAAAAAAAATACAAATCAAAATAATTCATTTAAATAAGCCATGGCAACCAAGAGATGAGCAGTCACAACTGACAGCGCCCGTTCACGGACGTGACGCATGTATCGGCGCCATATAACTCAACCATATTGAAGGGAACTAAATGTCCCAACACACCCGCCACCATCAGCGAGACATTTGAGTGAGCATGACATTCTCTTAGCCACCAAGGCATTTTCAAAATAAAAGATAACTAAATGCAAATGCTTACAGTACATGGTATTTACACATGTGCTATGCAATTATACAACACTAGAGATGGAGCCTATACAAAGCAAGGATATTTTTACAATCTTCTGCAGCTGCCTAAGCTATGGTTGCGGAGCAGGACCAGCATTGAGACAAGCATTTTTTATCATTAATGTAATCCCCCAACTTATAATATGGTTGCCTACATAGTGTGCGTTTTATACAATATTTAAATTTTCATTCAGTTGTAGAAAGTGGGGAGGTATTTCATTGTAACATTTTAAACAGTATCCCATGAAAGATGAATCTACTTTAGCAAGGCTGAAACCTGGCTGAACTAGTTGTTCCGTATTTTTAGTATTATAGTGGTGTCTGTCACGTCTTTTACTAAATAAATGCAGATTTTTCCTAACGTACATGATATTTTCATAGATGTATTTACAAGGTACTGTCATGATATTAAACAGTTCTTTTAGAGAATCGCGTCTACGTAATTCATTTATGGCTCTGATGGCTCTTTTCTACAGAATAAATATATTATAGACTCGATTTAAGCAGCCCGTCCCCATAGTAAAATACCGTATGACATAATACTATGAAAATAACTAAAATAGACTAGCCTTGTCATATCAACATCAGTAAATTGACGGATTTTTCTAACGGCATAAGCGTCCTGCAAGAGATGTTAAATAATAATAATAATAATAATCATCATTTTATTGTCAGGCGACTAAGGCCCATAGATAAAATACACAAAATAATAATTAGCAACAATAATAAACTAATACATATTGCAAAACCAAGAGAATTAAACTATTGAACACGAAGAGACGGCGTCATGTTGCGCTGCGTGGTGTCGCGTAGCCTTCCGCGGAATCGCCGATACATGACACCCTTCGGCCAAAACTCTTCCTTGAGGAAGGTCTCAATATGATGAGTTGGAACTCGCAGCACGAACGACTTAAAATTCGTGTTGTGGCTCGACTCTAACTTCTCGACCCTCAAGGTCCAGCTGGTCTTCGCTCGGACATACTCCACGATCTCCTCAACCTTCGTGGTGTGATGTAGCCGGGACACATAGAGCTGCGTCGTTGGTATCGCCGGACGCAGCATATTGGGTCCTGCCAGCGCGGTTCCGCACTGGTTCCGACTAGGAGGCTTCTTCCTCTTCTTCCTCTCCACCTTCACGAAGCCATCCTCGTCACACGTGGCCGTTGCTGGGCCATGCTGTTTCGAATCCCTGTTGGCAGGTTCGCAGCAGCTCTTATTTTCCCCCTTCTTGTGCGTGGCGACAATAGCAGCATAGGCACGTTTAGGGGTCGACGTACCTACACACGTCACTGCCTCGACCGGCACCGAGTCAGCAACTTCGGCGGCGCGTATTGCAACGCGCGCGATAGCAGCGGGTGACGCAGTGGAGCTCGCCGACTTAAAACTGCCGACGCTAGCGTTTCTCGCTCCGCAACGTGTGTTCACGATGGTGGCATAAGGCGACCTATTTACCTTTATAGCGTTGCGCAACAACTCCACTTCGGCACGTAGTTCACCAATGGTGTTATTCGACGCCTCCAACTTGGAATGCACCTCGACCAGGCTTGCCTTGAGAGATGTGATGTCCTTCAGCAACCTGGTGACGTCGACGTGGTCAAACGTGACTGGGGGCAGCTTATGAAGCTCCTTCGCCACAAAAGCGGGCACGTCGTCCGGGTCGGTGCTCTTCATCAATGTGATGATGTCCTGCACACACTTCTGGCCACCATCCCTCCGGCGGGACTGCATCTGCTCGACTTTGCCGAGCGACTGGAACAGAAGCAGCTTGGCACCGCTGATCTCCTCCTCCTTGAAACTGGACTTGCAGATCTGCAGGATGCTTACTTCGTCCATGTAGTCAATGGCATGTTTGATAAACGCCAAGACCTCGTTGGCTATGAGCGGTTGTGAACTCATAGCGACGTAAACCGGGTAACGGCTAAAGCCGGGCGACTCGTGAATATATTATTCGTACCGAGCAGCGCAAACACGTCCGTACTCGACCGTGCATTGCGCTGCTAATAAATGAGGACCCTAATATTGTAGCCTTGAGTCGAACGTAATTCCCAAGAAACCCGTTTTTGCACGCTGAGCTAAAGAAATAGAGTACCCATCCTTGCCACGGCAAAACAAAAGCGGATACTGCAGGGCATCGTACGAACGGTGGATTGCACTAATCCGCTGCAATGAGTTATCATGACTTTCAAGGATAATGTTTCGTTTCTCAAATTACTGACCAAGAAGTACGGCCACCTCGTTTGACGTAGGAGCATTGAAGCGACCCCTGTGGCTGTCCGGCGGCTTCCTTTCAGAATTAATGACTGCTTTGAATGTTTTAGATGTTGCAGGCACTTTGTCTGGGTCGACCTTAAAGTCTCTTAGATAAGCATTAAATGTATGTAGCACTTCCTGTAGTTATCTGACTAAGCCAGGTTTCACATCGGGAAAGTTACTGCACCTCAATTGTACTTCTCTATTATCTTAGCCAACAAAATAATATTTACATTGTAAGAATTGTGGTTCTTTTTGAGGTGCTGGCAGCAAAGTTCCTACCAAGTGGTATAACTGTCCCTGAACTTTAAAAGTATGCATAAAACCGTCCCTTATTATCAGTTTAGCTCCAAATGAAGTCATTTGGAAACAGTTATTATATTTACGAATACCGTTCATAAAATGGTTATGTTCTGCATTGCTGGTACACCTAGCCACTGCTTTTATGTGCACCTTACTATTATTTTTTTGATACTTGGACACAGCAGCACTATGAATAGACGTTTTTTTTTTTGCACATATTTTATAGAAGATTTTTGAAGCTATTTTTTCCGAGTAGCGTCGGTGCATCTACAAAAAAAAATACAAAAACGCACGACACGACTGGCACGACGTTTTTTAGAACATTTGGTAGGAACGGTAAGAGATAATGATTGATACAGAGATGAGTCGCTGTAGTCGATGAGTAATCTTCTTGGTGATAACAGGTGTAACTGAAGAAGGGGTCTCACTACGTACGTATACATCGAAATGGTCACGTGACAGATCATGAGAAAAGCGTAGCCGTCCCACGGGGCTACCTGCAGTACCAAAACTTGTATACAGCTCTCCGCTGCAGTAAACTTCAAAGACCCACGGAAGGATTTGACCTGCCGCCTCCAGTTCACATAAACTACCATAAGTAAAAGGGCGTGACAATATGTCAATGCAATATTCAGCGGCGCAGGAATAATTGTCCCCGTTACTATCGTGGGATATAATGGCAAACTCTTCACCAGTTTGCCACCACATGGCTAACGATTTGCTCGCGCACCTCCCTGACCATCACTTGTGTGTCATACAGAAGATAGGAGATAGCCCGAAACAGACAGGCTTCATCCTCAATTATAGAAATAATGGTATGAGGCGCCATAATCTCATCAATCTCGTTAATTATTAAACAGCCATTGTAATAGATACCATAACGTAACTGTTGTTTTGTGTTTAACTAAGGTAGATTAAATTATAAAGACAATTTTGGAAAGTTGGAAAACAAATAATTGCGCTGAAATGCACAGTAAATGGACGATGAAAAAATACTTTGTGCACTAAAAAGTACAGTTCAGATAAATAAATATCGTTTTTAGACAAATGTTGCATTTTTTTTTATAATGTCATCTCGCAGTTCAACCTAGAGAGGTTGTCGTCTGCTTAACCGGACAATCTTGTGGGTGCCTTGAGTGTAAGGCCTCCAACCAGTGCAAAAAATTTACAAGCTAAGCGACTACACGCTATGGGCACCCCCTGTGGGGTACGGGCCTCTGCTTAGGGCGTCGCTGGGAGTGGACAAAAACAAAATCAAAGCATTTATTTCAAGAAGGCCAGTTATAGGCACTTTTGAATTGTCGAAGCAAAAGATGAAAACTTAAATGTAGCTACAGTCCCAGTCACAAGACATAAAAACTGTGAAAGTACTGTAGTTGCCCATTCCCTAGCGTAGATCTCTATGGAGAAGAACGGGCAAGAAACTCCATAGACTCCTCTTTTAAATCAAAATATTTTTTTACAAAATCTTGGTTACGTCATTTATGTTGAGTAGGTACATTATGTGAGGACGATGTAGCAAGAAGTGCACGTTAAACTCAAACTCAAAGCATTTATTTCAATTAGACCATTACGGCACTTTTGAAAGTCAAAAATACAAAAAAGAAAATCAAAGCTACAGTCCCAGTCACAAGGCATAATAACTTGAGAAAGTACTGTAGTTGCCCATTCCCTAGCGTAGATCTCTATGGAGAAGAATGGGCAAGAAACTCCATGGACACTCTTTTAAAATCAAAATATTGTTACAAAATCTTGGTTACATCATTAATTTTGAGATTATACATATATGTGAGAACGATGTAGAAAGACGTGCACACTAAGAGCATCCAGAGTGAAAGATTAGATTAAAAATGTATGAATAAAGTAATTAAAATGAACCTTGGCAGCTAAGAGATGACCAGTCCCAACTGACAGCACCCGTTCACAGACATGACGCATGTACCGGCGCCATTCAACTCAACCATATTGAAGGGAACTAAATGACCCGACACACCCGCCACCATCAGCGAGACATTTAAGTGAGCATGACATTCTCTCAGTCACCAAGGCATATTCAAGTCAATGAAAGATAAATAAATGTAAATGGTGGCTGAACAGTACAAAGTACTCACACATGTGCTATGCAATTATATAATACTAAGAACTGGAATCTATACAATGCAAGTATATTTTTACAATCTTCTGCAGCTTCCACAATACATTAACATGGGAATCAATTCTTCATCTTCTTCTTTACGTGTCGATGGACTCAAATAATGCCCGACCAGTACAAACAATTAGTTTGCCCCCCCACCTATGGTTGTGGAGCAGGACCAGCATTTAGCCAAGCATTTTTATCATCAATGTAATCCCCCAACTTATAATATGCTTGCCTACATAGTGTGCGTTTTATACAAGATTTAAATTTCGTCTCATTGAGTTGAAGAATGTGGGTAGGTATTTTATTGTAACATTTCAAACAGTACCCCATGAAAGATGAATCCACTTAAGCAAGCCTGAAACCTGGCTGAACTAGTTGGTCCCTATTTCTAGTGTTATAGTGGTGTCTGTCCCCTCTCTTACTGAATAAATGCCGATTTTTTCTAACGTACGTGATGTTTTCATAGATGTATTGACAAGGTACTGTCATGATATTAATTTCCTTAAACAGTTCTCTTAGAGAATCGCATCTACGTAATTCATAAAAAAAAAGTGTCCATAGTAAAACAAAAAAAAACCGGCCAAGTGCGAGTCGGACTCGCGCACGAAGGGTTCCGTACCAATTATTATAAAACATCACGTTTGTTGTATGGGAGCCTCCCTTAAATATTAATTTTATTCTGTTTTTAGTATTTGTTGTTATAGCGGCAACAGAAATACATCATCTGTGAAAATTTCAACTGTCTAGCTGTCACGGTTCATGAGACATGAGACAATAGGTTCATGTCCGTCTGTCTGTCACCAGGCTGTAGCCTGGTGACAGACAGACGGAAAGACGGACAGACAGATGGACAGACAGCGAATTCTTAGTAATAGGGTTCCGTTTTTACCCTTTGGGTACGGAACCCTAAAAATACAGTCAAAATAAAATAATCAAATAAGCCGTGGCTGGCGTATTTGACATTTTGCGATGAAGTCCGTCGATCTGACAATATGCGTGTCTGAAATTTTGCGTATCTGACATAGGGCGTATAAATCGTGGCAACTAAGAGATAACCAGTCACAACTGACAGCGCCCATTCACGAACATTACGCCTGGATCAGCACCATTCAACTCAACCATTTTGTAGGTAACTAAATGATCCGACACACGCGCCACCATCAGCAAACCATTTGACAGAGGGGACAGGCTGGATCTGAATGGCAAATGTTGCATTTTTTTTTGTTTCGAAATGGCATCTCGCAGTTCAACCTAGAGAGGTTTTCGTCTGCTTAACCGGACAATCCTGTGGGTGCCTTAAGTGTAAGGCCTCCAGCCAGGGCATAAAACTTACAAACTAAACAACTACACGCTAAGGGCACCCCCTGCGGGGTACGAGCCTCGGCTTAGGGCGTCGCTGGGAGAGGACAGCAATGGGACAGGCTGGATCTGAGTGGTGTAAATGTTGCATTCTATAATGAAAGTTTCTTATACTTCGCGAGGTAACCAAACGATAGCTCGAATTTAAATCTAACAACGCCATCTATTGGGACGAGATAAACTTTTTACGACAAAGCCAACAATAGATAATTACAGGTACGGAAATAAGCCAAATTTAAATATTGACCCATTGAGTTATTGTTCTCAGAACTTATGGTGTCTTTGGCGATGTCGAAAGTTGGGCTGAGCGATGATGAGTTAGTAAGGGTTAAAACCGCGTAGGGGAAAAACGCCGAAATGCCTTTATTACTTTACCATTTTTTTTGGGTTAGCTTTAAAAATTTTCATCCCCTATTTTACTCTGTTCTAGGATGATTTCCAACCAAAAGGCTAAATACAATTTTTTTAATTAGTCATCATCACCGTTGCGTTAGCTTCAAACAATACGCTTAAATAATAAATTTTGTGATTTTTAATTCGAAAATTAATGACTTTCCATATACAACTTCATCCCCCTTTTTAACCCTTTTGGGGTGGAATTATAAAAATCACTGAGAAACGTATAAAATAAATTTTCAATCGTCAGCAAAAACACAAAATTTGAATATTCTAACTTGAAAACTAATTTTCACTAAGGGGAAAACGCGTTTTAACTAAAAACTGGTTTTAACTGTAACATTTATATACGTATACATAGATCGTTAAAATCCAAATCATTACTCCTACTTTTCGTCAAATATTTGCCCAAAAAGTAATAGAAAAGTTTTATCCGTAAAAGTAACAGTTTCACTCGCGGCAAACTTCGGAGCAAAATATTAATAACTAGCTGACCCGGCGAACTTCGTACCGCCTAACAGTCGATTCTTTAATTTTTTTTTTAGGCAATTTTTTTTTCTCTGTAAGAACCATCCTCGTACTTCCAGGACAATTATAAAAAAAGAATTAGCGACATCGGTTCAGCTGCTCTCGCGAATTGCGCTTAGCAACACATTCAGCGATTCATTTTTATAATAAAGACTAGTATTTGCGTGGGTGCGCGAGCTGCGCGCAGCTCGCGTGTTGTCGTGTTCTTGAGAAATATTCCTTAACATCATAAAATTTTGAGAATCCATAGGAATCCTTAAAATAATTGGAAAAACCGTTCAACTACCCCTAAATCAGTATGAAAACCCTTAAGAACCCCTAAAACATTCTAAAAACCAATTTAAAAAAATATTACCTATAAAACCAAATAAAATTAAAGTAAAAAACCGTATTTAAAAACTTAGACCCATTAAAAAAAACACTACCCTAAAGTTTGCTTGTCGTCGCCCTGAGTTACGCTTCACCCAATCAACCTTCGTTACGCTTCGCTTCACTCGGTCTCGCAGGTTTGCTCCACTCAGAACCTACCTACCACCAGACAGGTTTCGACGCCTACTATAAAATTTGTTCAAACACATAATGGCTATCTCTGACCGTTATGAAGTTATAGCCCTTTTATTTTTAGGGGAGGTTGGGGAGGGGAGGATACCCTCCGTTTACAAATTTAAACGCTCCTCATTAATAATTTATAGTAAAAATCAAAAAGCCGCTACGTGTCCTAGTTTCCGAGATACGATGGGGGGAGGGGTGAAGGGGGGGAGAGTGGGGAGTTTTGAAAAATGATTTTGACTAACGCGTTGCCCCTTTATATGAATCTGAAAAAAAAAATGTTCCAAGTCTCATAACTTCTGAAATCCGCCTAAAGGGGGTGAAAAGTTCGTTCGTTTCGTTTGCTGACATGGTTAAAACCAACAAGAATAACTACTTGCGCCCAAATAACCTCAGCTCAATTGCAATTTATCCAACAGATAAATTAAAATCAAGCGACGACACAAAATCTCTGGTCCAAAAAATTATATGCCCGGAACAAATGAAACTGCACGTTCGAGGATTACGCAAAACTAAAAACGGAGGCGTTATTATCAGCACGGAGACAAAAGACGACATTGAAAAACTGAGACAATCCTCTCAGCTAAGTGGTTCCGGCCTGAAAATAGAAGAGCCACATAAGAGAAGACCAAGAATTGCTGTTATAGGAGTTCCGACCGTTTTGAGTGATCAAGAAGTGTATGATTGCATTTATGAGCAGAACTTAGCCGACAAGCTACCTAATTTACCTCGTGACTCTTTTATGGCTTCCATAAAATTAAGTCACAAGTCGGGTAAAAAAGAGGGACCAACGTGCAACTTTGTTCTTGAAGTTTCTGCCAGCATAAGAAAGGCCCTTATAAATCAAAGCCGAGTTTACATTAATTGGACATCCTGCCCAGTGAGGGACTTTACACATGTGACCAGGTGCTTTAAATGTCAACAGTATGGACATGCTGCAAAGACTTGTCGGGAGGCTACCTATACGTGTGGACATTGTGGAGAACAAGGTCATCAGTCCAAGGATTGCAATAAAAACTCTGAATTGCCGAACTCGAATTGCTCTGAAATATTTATGTATGTATAATAATAAGATAATTCTATTTTTATTTTTATATTTGTTTAAGAAATCTTAGATTATTTAGTTATAAGCACTCGAGTGAGTTACCTGAGATACAGGTTTATTCCTAGTTCAGGTAGAATCCAATTACTATTTACCTATAGTTTTTAAGGCCATTTTGTAAATATTTTTGTAATTCAATTATTTCATTAAACAATTTCAATTTCAATTTCAAAGGGGGGCAAGGGGGGCAACTTTAAAAACTGGTTATTACTTTCCCGAGCCTCCTCTATACGAATCTGTAAAAAACGAAAAATACGGGTCTCTTTGTTTCCGAGATACGATAGGGAGGGGGAGGAAGGGGGGTGAAAAGGGGAGCTTTGGCACTTTTCCCATACTCGCGGGAGTTACTTGTTTACGAACCTGTCAAAATATACCCCCCTCCCCATCCACCATCTGGGAGAACAATTTATTATGTCAATGAGTCAGTCAGTCAGTGAGTCAGTCAGTGACTGGTAATCGAGCTTTATATAATATAAAGATAGTCAACATGTTATGGTGAATAAAGGAAGGGATTTCTTCGATATTACATAACTAACGATCTACGTCTACGCATCTTTTTTTTTTGCCCATGCATCGGAGTCCTTAGAAAAGTATACGCGTCGGTCGTCTAACTTCGAAAATACGAGATCTAATATTGCCCTGTTTTTCTTCTTCTTCCGTATTGATGGAAAGTCTTATCAAATTATAAATTCACAGGTGGCTAAGTTAATCATGGCGTTAGTAGCGATTTTGACAGTAAGTCCTCTAAAACGGATGTGTAGGGATACTTTGAATACTCCAGCAAGTCGGCCATGGTCTGGTCGGAAGCCGCGTATGCACATTGAGCTGCTACAACCATGGAAGTACATGCCTATTATATTGTATTACCATGGTTAGAATATTAAACATTATCACTACATTTTTTCAAAATTATTGAGTAACATAAATAAGATGAAGTGTGACCGAAGTGGAGAAACATCATAAGTGCGAAATGCGCACTACAATGCGTTGATAAACATGATAATCTTCATTTCGAAGCGCATACACTTTCTGGTTCCTTAGCTTAATACATTAAATTCAAGCGTTTACAGTATCTTTCAGTAACGGGGATTTGCATATTCTTACTTTTGATTTTGATCGGCTGATAAAGCTCTCAGAGTTGAAAAAAAATTGTTAAGGATACCCCGTGTGATACCTATGATAGATCATGAAATGCATCTATTTCTTTTGTTCATTAACTTCTTCCGTGTCTTCCGTGTGTGTGAGGAGCTCGTGGCTAAATAATAACAGCCGCTCGGGTCAGTCGTTAGGTTAAGCCGTGCTTGCCTAGGTTGGTCTGTGGATGGGTGACCACCCATTACATAACGAGTTTCCTCCGTGTCTCGGAAAGCACGTTAAGCCGTTGGTCCCGGCTGGCATTTGTAGATCTTTGACAGTCGTTAGGTAGTCAGAGGCCCAAAAAGTCTGACAACCAGTCTTACCAAGGGGTATCGTATTACCCGGTACCTACTAACTGGGTTATGGAGGTCAGATAGGCAGTCGCTCCATGTAAAATACTGGTATTCAGCTGCATCCGGTTAGACTGGAAGCCGACCCCAACATACTTGGGAAAAGGCTAGGCAGATGATGAACTTCTTCCGTGTCGATGGCTATCTAAATTGATTACCCTCAGAAATTGTCTACGAGTTCTTTTAGCACTTAAAAAAAGAAGTACTAACAGGTTTTAGTTAAAATTAACAGTAAGTCAGTTTAAGTTTTGAGTCAGTTTTTAATATACTAAATATTGTTTTGTAGAGGATGTCAGGAATATACTATGACTTCACGTTCCCATGTAACATTACATGGGAACGTGAAGTCCCTGATAATGCCAAAAGAATACGCGCTGACGTGACCAAAAAAAAATTTTAACTGGTCAGGCGGAAAAGACCACGATAGTACATTAGGTCTACTCATCTCGAGCCAAATAAGTCATACTCTGGTGTCTGCAGAAATACAGTTCAAGTGGAGCGAGCGGCACCCGCCGGAGTCGGTGTGCAGCGCGGAGTGCGAGCTGGGGCAGGCCAAGCAGTACGTGGAGGGGGAGTCCTGCTGCTGGCACTGCTTCAACTGCACGCAGTACGAGGTACTGTCCATCATACATGCCACAGGGTGCGCTGCACCCGCCGGAGTCGGTGTGCAGCGTGGAGTGCGAGCTGGGGCAGGCCAAGCAGTACGTGGAGGGGGAGTCCTGCTGCTGGCACTGCTTCAACTGCACGCAGTACGAGGTACTGTCCATCATACATGACACAGGGTGCGCGGCACCCGCCGGAGTCGGTGTGCAGCGTGGAGTGCGAGCTGGGGCAGGCCAAGCAGTACATGGAGGGGGAGTCCTGCTGCTGGCACTGCTTCAACTGCACGCAGTACGAGGTACTGTCCATCATACATGCCACAGGGTGCGCGGCACCCGCCGGAGTCGGTGTGCAGCGCGCAGTGCGAGCTGGGGCAGGCCAAGCAGTACGCGGAGGGGGAGTCCTGCTGCTGGCACTGCTTCAACTGCACGCAGTACGAGGTACTGTCCATCATACATGACACAGGGTGCGCTGCACCCGCCGGAGTCGGTGTGCAGCGCGCAGTGCGAGCTGGGGCAGGCCAAGCAGTACGCGGAGGGGGAGTCCTGCTGCTGGCATTGCTTCAACTGCACGCAGTATAAAGTGCGCAATCACAACACTCAATACATATCGGTCAAGCCTGTGGCTTGACCGATATGTATTGAGTGTTGTGATTGCAAATGTACTGTGGTACATTTGTTAAAGTTTTGAATGAAATGTTTAGATTCGGTCGCCGGAGAAGGAGACAGCGTGCGAGGAGTGTCCGCTGGGCACGCTGCCGGGCGCGACGCGCATGCACTGTGCACGTGTACCCGAGCTGTACCTGCGCCCGGACTCGCCTGCCGCCATCGGTGCCATGGCCTTCTCTTCGCTGGGCCTGATGCTCACCACGTGAGTGTGTGCGCATCCGTGCGTGTGTTGCTTGTTCTCACACTGTTTCGGTGTCTGAGCGTGTGCTGTGCGCAGGTTCGTAGGCGGCGTGTGGGCGCTGCGCGGCGACACGCCGGTAGTGCGCGCGAGCGGGCGCGAGCTGTCGCTGGTGCTGCTGGGTGGCATCATGCTGTGCTACCTCGTCACCTTCGCGCTCGTGTTCCGCCCCACGGACATGCTCTGCTCTCTGCAGAGGTACGTAACGTACCGACGGGTGCTAAATAAAAAGTGTTATATGCAAAACTTTTCAGGAGAGCGCGAATTTTTTTTTTTTTTCTGTTTTGTTAAACCAAATTTCTTGAAATCTATCTACCTATCTTTTAGATATATAAAGGGTGTAAAACACCTCTTGACGAAGCCGAAAGGCATTTGTTCCCCCCATTGCGATCATTTTTTTGTTCTACACCATACCTGGGAACCTTCTAGTTACGGAGATATTGGGGGTCAAAGTTCCAACTTTATGACAAGTTTGTTTTTAAATACAAGTTTAAATGTGAGATTTTTACTTTAAACACCTCCACGACCCCCGTATTATTTAATCCATCTATCAGCACAGTGGTTTGAGTGCGTTACATTGAGTTCAACCACAAAACATCATTTTTCACCCAAAAAAAAATCGTTTCTCAGTGTGACTGTCTGTCTCATGCCTTTAATTATCAAGCAAATATCTTAGTCTTGATTCTTATTAAAAACAACACACATTTGCCACTTACAAATCCATTAAATTTCTATTTTATGGTTTGACGACGGGACAGGGTACCGTAATTAATTATAACGCAACGTTCCGTCCTCTTGTAAACACACGTTAAGAACCGGCCAAAAGAAATATTTCAAAGAATTCTTTAGAAACGTTAAAATATCCTATTTTTACGAGCGACTCTCAATGGCAAAGTGACACATGTTCGCAATATACTCTGGCTATGGGTTTTTGCCGGACAGACTCTTAAAACAATTGAAAGATTCACAAAAAAACATCGGCGCGGGATTTCTGGGAAAAGGTTGAGGCTATGAGGGGCTGGGAGCGTGGGAGCGACGGTTAGATGAAATCCCGAGGAAGTGTGGCTCGGCTCGACGCAGTTGGTGTGAGACCGCTATAGGGACCGGACGATATCTAGTCAAGTTAGGTGGACTTGGTAAAATACCACGAGTCTAGGTTTAAGTGTGTTGGCGCAAGAGTGTGATAGTGATTGTATAAGTTATATATAGTTGGGTTGAGAGCCCTAATTAGACTAATCTAGTATGTGTGTGTGTTTGTTGTTGGTGACTGGGTGAGTCCTTTATTACAATAATTATCCTAGGCTGATGGAGTAATTAAAGTTCTTCAAACTAAACAGACAGAACCGTATTGCTGGGGAGTTTGTTGCGCCACTTCTTCTACCCAGCTCCAACACTAGGAAGTGGTGAAGAGTTGGGGGTTTTTGGGGCTGTCTATAGGGTTTCAATAGAGTTGATTCCCAACTCTATTGCAAAATGTCTATTGAGTTTTGATTTATCAACTCTATCAACTGGTATTTCTTGAATTATGTGTTCATTAGCTTTAATCATCAATTCAGTCAACTTGCCTTTTGAGTTTGATTCTCAATTCTATTATGGACAACCATAAAGTGATTCTAGAATAATATGTTCTTATCTCTGATAAATGATTCGGTCAGGCTGACACAAGCACGTGTCTTGCAGAAGCACTAGTTGTACGAAACGAGCACATGATCCATGGGGTGGGACTGGAATGGTTTGATACCACATCTATTTTATAACCAGTCTTAGGACTGTTAGGGACCATGACTACTGGATAGCATGTTGATTGACGTTCTGCCGCCTTGTCACGTTCACCAGTTCGAAAGAACTGCTAGGGACAATGTTCAATAGGAACATGATGTCGACGTTTTGCCGCTGAAAAGCCGCCTACGTCACTTATGGAAGTGTTGCTCTGAGTGCACCAGGTGTTGATGTGGAATATCGTGTGAGTCACGAAACACCAATTACCTATTACGCTAGCGTAAGGGTTATTTACGAGGACTATTGGTTGCCATATGAATATACCTAGCATCTCTCAGTTATGTTTTACACTTTTGAAACCACTTTCAATATATTTCAATAACTATGAATCCCATAGTCTGAATTACTATATATTTCAATCTTTTCCTTGATCTAATAATGATACGAGGCTTTGGACTGCTGTATGTTAAGGGATTCATTTATCATTGCCAATGAGAGGCCGACCAGTCAGGGACGAAGCCTACAGGGTCGTGCGGATGGCGGGGCGCGACCTTTTCCCCTTCGGGGAAAACTGACCAAAATACTAATATTAGCATGAATAGCATATTAAAACGAAAATTTTATCAGCCTAGGGTAATTTAGGAACAGTCACACCAGCAATAATAATTGTTGCATAAAGTTATTAGTTCGATGTACAGAATGCTTGGTTGACGGCTTCGTGATGTGGTCTTTTACATCTTGTATAATATATATAACATCACTTGAGAACGCCTCGACCGATTTGGCTGATTTTTATTTTGTTTTGTTCGTAATTTCCAGGACAAGGTTTGTATGAAAGCAATATTTTGAAATTAAAAAAAAAATCGCGAGCGTTGGGCTCTTTCGAGGCGTATCATGTAGGTTTTACCAGCATCTCCCCAAGCAGTAATGCAGTAACCTACGATTGACTGTGCCAGATAAACCGTACGGAGAAGTTTAAACTCGGTTACTTGTCGTAGTTTTTTAAACGCCCATATATGTTTCCTAACGCCGGAGGAATAATAATAATAATCATACGAATGACCGCGCGCCCGGCGTAACCGAATGGCAGTTGAACGCATCTCCATCGTGCACTTTTATAAAATTAGTGTGACACTTAGCCCTGTAGAGAGGGTGTCAGCAGGTAGGTAAGTAGGGGTTTGTAAATAATAAGAGCTGGTTAGGTACACTTATTATTTATTGCCTAAACTTCCGTGGCCATCACACGACTCGATTGCAGAGGTAGAAAGGTGGTAGGGAACACTGGCCTGAACCGTCTCCAGCGAAGATGGTTCCGTCTTAGACCCTGCCCGCAGCCAACGGCTTCAATTTTAGGTGCTGTCTGCAGTGGTAACTCAGCGTAGGTGGTAGGTCTTCACTCTGCAGCAGAGGACTTCAACAGCTGGCTTTCTCCAAGCGTCCTTCACGACACCGGAACCACGACGTGGCGAAAGGTAGACTAAAATCCTGGAAATCCAGACAGAAACGGAAGCGTAAGCAGGTTGTCGGAACCACGTTTCGTAGGTCCAAAGGTCACAGTGCCCCAGATAGGAAGATAGGAAGAAATACAGCAGAAACTAGATTTAAGAAGTTCTAGGAACACCTTACAATGATAGCCCTTTTAATAAAATGCATGGAAACTTACCCTAGAGGGATTTCGCGACGTATTTATTAAAAATTATTTGGAGCGGCCGACACAGCCGTCGCCTCAGTGCTCTCAAAACGACTGGTCATCGGCCCTAGCGAACCCACCCGAATCGTAACTCCTCGGCTACGCTCGGCAAAGATCGTTTTAGCGTTGCGCGGGCGCATAGAAGCGAGGACCTTTACACCCGTAGGTTCCGTACAATAATATTTAGTTTTAATAATTTATTTATTTAAGTGTTAGGTTTACTTAATAATATTATAATAGGTTATTTTTTAAAGTTTTGTGTAAATAGTCTAGATTTTAGTGTACATAGATTTCTTATTATTTAGATTCCCTAAACTATACTCTTTTAAATTGTAACTTGCAAAGTGCAACGTTACAGTACCCCGCCAAAAAGCGAAGGATTTTGCATACTAGGTGCAAAATCCGACTATCACTACTAAACTAAACTAACTAAATACATACAGGCTAATCTTTCATACCTCACGCAAATAATCACCTTTCATAAAATCATCGAGTCTACTAATAAAGACTTGAGACCATAGCAACAGAGTTATAACTACATTATGAAATAATTATACTCAATTAGTAAGTTTAGATGTATTAAAATAGCATTAATTATTTAACACATTAGAGTTTTCGTAGTTAGTTTTTGTATAAATTAAGGCTAGGTAGGTACTATGATAAGTTATGCAATGAGTTTAGGCTTTATAGTTGATAAGTTTGATATCTTTAATATGCCAAGAACCTAGTGGTTTTCCAGACATGTCAGCGAGTTCATATACAAGAGGAGACTTTTTTCCAATAACTTTACATTTTATGAATTTTGCAGCTAATTTCTTATTAAAATATTTGTCCTTATCACTCTGATAAAAAGTCCTTTTCCAAACAACGTCACCAATATTAAATTCGGCATGTCTTCTGCGTAAATTATAATGTTGACAATTTCTACTATGAGCTTGCAGTAATAGTGCTTGAACCTTATTAAATATACTAGACAACACACCCAAGTTCTCAGCGTAGGAATCGCGAGGTTGAAAAACAATATCGTCATCGTTTTCCGTATCAACGTAGTGTGATCCACAAGCAATTAGTTCACGCCCGTACACTAGAAACGAAGGAGTAAAACCGGTTACCTCATTAACGGAACTATTCACAGCGAATTGTATTTTAGGTATCAGCTGATCCCATACTCGTTGATCGGTAGTTATAAACGTTGAGATAGCGGTCATTATAGTTTTGTTATATCGCTCGACTGTATTTACATGTGGTGAATATTTAGGAGTAAAATGCAATTTAGGTACCTTATATTTGTCAAACATTTGTCTTAGCGTAGCACTTACGAATTGTTTTCCATTATCCAGTATCACTGTAGAAGGTATTCCATGTATTAGAAATACATGTTCCTCTAATATCTTGGTAACGATTTCAGCTGTCGCGCGCTTTATTGGAAATAATAAGCAATACTTACTAAAGCAACAAGTTACGACTAGGATGTAGGAGTTTTGTTTTCTAGTGGTTGGTAGTGGTCCCACTAGGTCTACGCTAATAATTTGAAAAGGTCTAGAACATTGCTTAGGTCTACCCATTTCACCTAAGGGAGAATGAGTTTGATGTTTATGTGCAATACAGATATCGCATGACGTAACCACCTTCACGACGTCAGCATGCATTCCAGGCCAGTAGTACCTGAGACTTACCCTCTTGTAGGTTTTAAATATACCAAAATGACCAGCAGTTGGTTCTGAGTGGTTTTTTATAATGATTTCAGTTCTAGACTCAGCAGGAATCACCTCCTTCCACTCAAACTCTTTATTAAGGGCGTGTTTAGTTTGCATGTATCGGAATAAGCGATTGTTCTTTACTAGATAATTTGGAAAAGATGTAGGAGAATTTTGGCAACCGTTATATATATTTAAGTACCATTGATCATTAGAAGCTGCAGTGATAGGATTAGTGTCTATAGCAGAAACATGGCATGCACGAGACAGTGCATCAGGAATGATATTATCCGCGCCACGACGGTGTTTAATTTCAAAATTGAACGCAGAGAGACGAACACCCCAACGAGCTAGACGTCCAGTAGGGTTGTTTAGGTTAAGGAACCACTTGAGAGCTGAATGGTCTGTATATACGATAAACTTTTTGCCATTATCAAGGTAGCATCTCCAGTGTTCTAAGGCTACTAGTACAGCGAGAGCTTCTCTTTCAGTGATGCTGTAATTTCTCTCTGACCCTGTCAAAGTTCTGCTTGTGTAGGCTATAGGATGTTCAACTCCGTCTATAGTCTGAGTTAATAGACCTCCAACACCATAATCACTAGCGTCGGTGTGGACTTCAAACGGTAGATCAAAATTAGGGCATGAAAGGATCGGAGCAGAGACCAGGAGTTCTTTTAGTTTTGTAAAAGATTCCTCAGCTTCTGTAGACCAAAGGAAGGGATTAGATTTTTTACTAGTGGAAGTAAGTTTGTTTAGTGGCCCAGCAATAGAACTGAATTTAGGTACAAACTTACGATACCAGGACGCGATTCCAAGAAATCTTTTTACGTCTTTTTTATTTGTAGGTGTAGGGTAATTTAAAATAGTATCAATTTTAGCTGAATCCACATGCAGACCTTTTGAATCAATGACGTAACCTAGATATTTAAGTTGGTTACGAAAGAAAACAGATTTTTCGTAGTTTATGGTTAAGTGAGCCATAGTTAATTTTTTGTGGACTTTTAGAAGAAGAGAAATATGATTTTCGAAATTAGAGCTTATTATGACAATGTCATCGATGTAGACGAAGACAGAGTTTTCAAACTCAGGGCCATAGAATAATGTATCGACGAGCCTCTGTTGAGTAGCAGGTGAATTTGTCAACCCGAAGGGCATAGTAACAAATCTGAAAGTACCGCGATGAGGAATATAGAAAGCAGTCTTGTTCCTATCGTCTTCTGATATAGGAATTTGCCAGAAGGCTTTGGATAAATCGATGCTACTTAGATATTTAGCATTATTTAAATTATCCAAAATCTCAGATATATAAGGCAATTTGTAGGCATCCTTTTTAGTTACCGAATTCAATTTTCGGCTGTCTAGACAGAATCTAAGTTTTCCGTCCTTTTTAGGCGTCAATAGAACAGGTGAAGACCATGGACTCTCACATTCTTCAACAACACCCAAAGATAACATTTCGTCCAGTTGCTCAGATAAAATACGTTGTTTCTCAGGAGAAACCCTGTAGTATCTTTGCCTAATAGGTAAGGAGTCACCAGTATCAATATGGTGCGTTACTAAGTTAGTTCTACCCAAGCCTCGTTTTTCAGTTGAAATATTTTTAAACTGTTCTATAATGTTATCAGCTGTTACACGTTGAGCTTCAGTTAATTCATTATAGGAATGTACCACACTTGTAGTTTCTGACACTGTAGTTACTTCACTAATATTGTTTGCGACATCATGAATAGAAATAGAATTATAAAACTTAGGAAATAGATTAAATTTTGTCCAAAAGTCAATGCCTAATATTAAAGTTGATTTTACTGTAGGTACGACGTAAGCTTTCAATATATGGAATTGCTTTTCGAAAGTTACGGGTAGATGAATAAATCCAATAGATGCTAAATTCTGTCCACCGGCAGCTGTAAAAGTTTTAGCAGTGTCCTTGTGTAGTTCAAGGCCCAGTGAAACAAAATGTAAATGGGAATTATTACCTAAGATAGTTACTGTAGAACCAGAATCAAGTAAACCACAGAGATTGGTGTCACGTACTTGGATAGTCGCGTACGGTCGCAGATCACCACTTGGTTTTTTATCGAAGATTGTTGTAATGAAATAGCTAGCAAAAAAAGTTTTGACTGTCAAAAGCCAGTCCTTCCAATCTTTTTCTTCAAAGTTGTTATTTTTATTTGATTTAACAGCCTTTTCACTACAGCAATCTTCAGTAGCTAGTTTTTTTCTTTCGACTTAGAATGACATTTAGGGCAATTAGAGTATTTGACATCCTTTGTACCACACTTAAAGCAAATTAGAAACCTATCCGCCTTACACTGTTTCAAGGAATGTTCAGAATTACGACAGCGAGGACAATAAACCGGTTTAGCCTTTGTATCGGAAGTGGTAATAGCAGCTACATCTGGATTATCTTTAGGCTTATAAGAAGTATTTGAATGATGTTTTGAGTTATTATTATACCTATGTTGATTGTAATAGTTGGATTTACTAGTGTTTTGTTCTGAAGATTTAGAAAATGCTAGGTCAGGAGCTAAAGTATCGGACGACACTCTTGGTGGTTCTCTAAATTGAGAAGTCAGTGACTGTATTTTCTCAAAATTCCTACATAGTGTTCTTAAGTTTTCCATAGTACTGATAGAATTTGTATTTGAAGCCAATACACTAGAATAACATGGTCTAATGTTATGCATTAAGATGTCTAGTTTCTCCTGTTCGGATATATTCTTAGTTAATCTCGAAAACAATTCTGACATTTTTGCAAAATAAATAGTTATGTTTTCCGTATCACCCTGTGTTCTGTTGCGTATCTCAGTTAATAAACGGTAGTCGTAGTCAAAGTGACTGAAATCCTCTATTAGCAAAACTATCAACTCATCCCAAGTAGTAACCGAATCTTTAATACTACGGTACCAATGTAACGCATCGCCTGTGAATATTTCCGTAGCATAAGTTAATAATTTAATAGAGGGTATATTGCGCGCAGTACTATACTCGCTTACTAGAGAGTAAGCGAGTATAGTACTGCGCGCAATATACCCTCGCACACACATGCATATATTGTTATATACACGCTTGTACACGCTGTTTGTATATATACACGCTTTCGTGCAGAGGCACGAAAGCGTGTACACAAGATTTGCCGTTATATTTTAGTTTTTGTAGTTCACCAATGTGCGAGCGGTCACAATACATCGATACGTTAGGTACGGCATCCACAGATGTTTGAACACTCACGGCAGGCTCATAGCTAGGGTTGGCAGATTTATTAAGTGCATTTATTTTGTTCATTAGTGAAGTTAAATTTTTTGACAGCGATTTAACTTTTTCAGAGTGTTTGGGATCAGAACAATCAATTCTTTTTATTCGGTGGTACAAATGATTACATAATGCTTTAGTACGTTCGAAAAGATTAACGTCAAACTTATCCTCTAATAATTTAACTCGAGTTGTAAGTTCGATCATAGAAACGCCAACGCCAGAGATATCGACATCAGGTTCGATTCCCGACTCACAAATATCAGAGGTAGGTATAATAGGTGTTAGTTTATTTATTTGTTTACGAAGTTCGAGTACGGTTGATGCAGGTTCTTCGCCTCTAATGAGCACTTCATACGTTAATTCGTTTTTGTTAAGAACGAAAAATTTAATAGGGTACGTTTCCATGTTTAACAGAAGAATGAACGGACTTAATGAATGAATAGAATGATAGAATACAATGATAGAATAGATTATCAAGAGATATATATATATAAATGGTGTTCTTTACAAATGTGCAAGTATACTAGCTACCTTTTACGATAGGTGACAAGAAGAAATGAGAGAAATAATAGAAAACAATGAAAATGAAAGAAATGATAACTAATAAATGAAGTGAAAACTAAGAAGATTTTAGCTATGCGAACTGTTACGTATAACAAAATTGCTATTTAAAGTATTAGTAGTAAGTTATAATAATTATTCACACAATCATTTTTTTTTTTTTTTTTTACTAGTGTAGGTAGGTACTGGGTGAAAAAATTAACTAGTTGTAACTTTGTCACAATTAAGCAAACGAATTAATAGTAACAATACGTAACAGTTATCAATAACCAAACACTAATAGGCATAGAAATGGCAGAGAAAAAAAAAAGTGAGATAATTATGTAAGAAAGTACGTACCAGTTCGCTTTGCTGTAGATTGTCACCTTCACGTTCACAGCAACAATGTAGGTAGATCGACCAAATAGCTGTATTTCGGGGAAAAAAGAATCAAGACATGATTAGGCCACTGGAAACACACGTTAAGGGCGCCACTGTGACACTTAGCCCTGTAGAGAGGGTGTCAGCAGGTAGGTAAGTAGGGGTTTGTAAATAATAAGAGCTGGTTAGGTACACTTATTATTTATTGCCTAAACTTCCGTGGCCATCACACGACTCGATTGCAGAGGTAGAAAGGTGGTAGGGAACACTGGCCTGAACCGTCTCCAGCGAAGATGGTTCCGTCTTAGACCCTGCCCGCAGCCAACGGCTTCAATTTTAGGTGCTGTCTGCAGTGGTAACTCAGCGTAGGTGGTAGGTCTTCACTCTGCAGCAGAGGACTTCAACAGCTGGCTTTCTCCAAGCGTCCTTCACGACACCGGAACCACGACGTGGCGAAAGGTAGACTAAAATCCTGGAAATCCAGACAGAAACGGAAGCGTAAGCAGGTTGTCGGAACCACGTTTCGTAGGTCCAAAGGTCACAGTGCCCCAGATAGGAAGATAGGAAGAAATACAGCAGAAACTAGATTTAAGAAGTTCTAGGAACACCTTACAATGATAGCCCTTTTAATAAAATGCATGGAAACTTACCCTAGAGGGATCTCGCGACGTATTTATTAAAAATTATTTGGAGCGGCCGACACAGCCGTCGCCTCAGTGCTCTCAAAACGACTGGTCATCGGCCCTAGCGAACCCACCCGAATCGTAACTCCTCGGCTACGCTCGGCAAAGATCGTTTTAGCGTTGCGCGGGCGCATAGAAGCGAGGACCTTTACACCCGTAGGTTCCGTACAATAATATTTAGTTTTAATAATTTATTTATTTAAGTGTTAGGTTTACTTAATAATATTATAATAGGTTATTTTTTAAAGTTTTGTGTAAATAGTCTAGATTTTAGTGTACATAGATTTCTTATTATTTAGATTCCCTAAACTATACTCTTTTAAATTGTAACTTGCAAAGTGCAACGTTACATTAGCGTAGTTGTCTTCTTTGACGTGACAAAAGTGCAATACCTGCATACGATACTTGGGAAAGCCATACGTTAGCACTGCCTTTTAAGGCCTTAGTGAGGGCAATAATAAGAGTACCGCTAGAGGGCGCTTATAAAGTAAACATTGGCTCCGGTCAAAGATTTTTCAAAAGTTGATAAAAATTAAAGCTGTGCAGTAAAAGTGATTTAGATAAATAAATAAATCAATTTATTGACACAAGTTACAAAATATACAAGCAAGAAAACAAAACAATGAGCATACTTAAAGGAGTTCAAAACTAGAAGAGAGATTTGTGAACAATTGGAACAATTATAGTGAAGGAAAGTTTGTGTGTGAACGTTCATCATTTCATCATTATTTCAGCTGAAAGACGTCCACTGCTGGACATAGGCCTCCCCCAAGTGTCGCCACATTGACCGCTCCCGTGCGACTCGCATCCAGCGGATTCCTGCAACCTTCACCAGGTCATCGGTCCACCTAGTGGGAGGCCTTCCAACGCAACGTCTTCCGGTTCGCGGTCGCCACTCCAGAACTTTTCGACCCCATCGGCCATCCGTTCTGCGAGCAATGTGCCTTGCCCACTGCCACTTAAGTTAGGCAATTCTTCGGGCTACGTCGGTAACCTTTGTTCTCTTGCGGATGTCTTCATTTCTGATTCGATCGCGCAAGGAAACTCCGAGCATAGCCCTCTCCATTGCCCTTTGGGTGACTTTAAGCCTTCTGATGAGGCCCATTGTGAACGACCACGTTTCGGTCCCGTATGTAATCACTGGCAACACACACTGGTCATAGACTTTCGTCTTGAGACACTGCGGTAGGTTGGACGAGAAGATACCGCGCAATTTCCCGAACGCTGCCCAACCGAGTCGGATTCGACGATTGACCTCTTTCTCGAAGTTGGACCTACCTAACTGGACCGTTTGTCCCAGGTACACATAATCGTCTACAACTTCGAGTGTAGAGTCTCCGATCTTGATAGGAGTGGGTGTGACATGGGCATTCAACATGACTTTAGTCTTGTCCATGTTCATTTTTAGACCCACTCTTCCGGAAGCTCTACTGAGGTCATCGAGCATTGTACTGAGGTCCTCCATGGTCTCAGCCATTACCACGATATCATCGGCAAACCGAAGGTGAGTGATGTACTCGCCATTGACGTTGATGCCTAGCCCTCTCCAGTCCAGAACCTTGAAGACATCCTCCAGTGCAGCGGTGAACAGTTTCGAAGATATGACGTCTCCCTGTCTCACACCTCGCTGCAGGAGGATAGGTTTCGAGGCTTGGTCCTGAAGTCGGACTGACATGGTGGCGTTTTTGTACAAACACTTCAACACCTCGATGTACCGATAATCGATTTGGCACCGTTGGAGAGACTGCAGTACAGCCCAGGTCTCGATCGAATCGAAGGCTTTCTCGTAATCCACAAACGCTAAACAGAGAGGCAGGTTATACTCTGCGGTCTTCTGTATAACTTGCCGCAGCGTATGTATGTGGTCCACGGTGCTAAAGCCTTTTCGGAAACCGGCTTGTTCGGGTGGCTGGAAATCGTCAAACCTGCGCGCGAGACGATTCGTGATGACTCTAGAAAACAACTTGTAGACATGGCTTAGAAGTGAGATGGGCCTATAATTCTTCAACCGGGCATTGTCACCCTTTTTGAAGAAGAGTACCACCACACCCCTGCACCATGCCTGTGGCGTTTTTCCCTCAAGTATGACGGAGTTAAACAGCTTCTGAAGGGCCTTAAGTACCGGTTTTCCACCCGCCTTCAGGAGTTCGGCCGTAATTCCGTCATCACCCGGTGCCTTGTTGTTCTTGAGCTGCTTCAGAGCCATCCTAATCTCGTACAGGCTGACATCCGGGATGTCTTCGGTATAGTGTCGGGTCAGTTTAGGTGAAAAAAACCTTTAACCTAGAACGAAACACCATTTAACTGTTGTTCTGTTCTATCTTTAAATTGTAATTATGAACAAGCAAGAAAATGTATCGTGTTTCTAGCCGTGTTCAAATAGGCATGGTGTATTGTTATTTTAATTGTGTCTGTAATTGCGGGTATTGAAGTGCTACATCTATGATTAAGTGCTACAAACAGAAAAACATTAATTAAAAACTAGAAATAAAACCTAGCGGACAATAGTGGAATCAACGTTTTGAACTACAACCGTTACGAAGAATTGTTCTCGAAAAACAAAATTGTACTGGAAAAAAATTGTAGATGGCAGCACTTTCTTTGCCAAAAATCAATAAACGCTGTTACTGACCCCTACCAGTGAATAGCTGAGTTTCTAAATCAGAGTTATAAATCGATGCTATCAAATAGATGGCAGCACTTTATATGGACATTGTAGGTGATTGGCAGTGACACCTATCGGTAAATAGCTGAGTTTCTAAATCAGAGTTATAAATCGATGCTATCAAATAAATGGCAGCACTTTATATGGGACATTGTAGGTGATTGGCAGTGACACCTATTGGTAAATAGCTGAACCTTAAAAAACGGACTTGACCTAAAGAGTTACGGAATCACTTGACACAGTTACTTCATTGGTGCCCCCAGTGCAATAGCGGTAACACGATTGCACGATAGCTCAATCGATACTTGCTCTCTACTTCTCTATACTTCTTTCCACACCTAAAAGACGGCAGCACAAGCACTACCAGTAGTTCCCATATACGAGTAAACGAGGGCGTTGCAAGGCTCATTCAAAGTACTAAAAGAATTTATTCCACAAATATAACCAGTTAATATGGAGGATAACAATATCACTATTCGACGGAGGCAAGAATTGGTTAACGACGTGTCATGTATTTCATTACCGGAAGCAAATGATAGCCCGTTATCATTGAGAAGCAGTCCTACGAGTTTACCAAAGTTGCCTATAAATAACAACATGGAGGCAATAACAGAACTAAGGGATATAATTAGAGAATTAAGGGCTCGTGTGGACAGTGCAGATGCCGAAATTGAAAAGCTTCTATCAGACAATACGTCTCTTCAAAAAACACTTAGGGAGCAACAAAATAAGATAAATAACCTTAGGCTGATATGTTCTTCGAACAAAAGAATTATTAAAAATAATATTAGACGTAGTTCAGTTCCAAGACAAATAGACTTTTCTAGCAACAGTGGTACACCTGTTTCATCGATACAAAAGTGCCTCAATGGCCATGACAACATAGATGAAAAGTTAGACGATTCTATGACACATAATCATGATTCAAATTCTAATTTATCAAAAATGGCCACTGAAG
Organism: Xestia xanthographa; assembly: GCA_905147715.2. Lineage (NCBI taxonomy): Eukaryota > Metazoa > Arthropoda > Insecta > Lepidoptera > Noctuidae > Xestia > Xestia xanthographa. The sequence goes on from LR990649.1 coordinate 31,556,828, forward strand.
TAGTACCCTGTTGTTCCTCAAAAGACAAGTTACACCTATTGCACGACGACATGCATAGTACTGAAGAATGTCTGAATATTTCGACTGTTACATTAACAAAGACAAACAGTTGTGCTTTAACACACACAAAACATAACTTGAGTTCGAATAAAAACACACAAGACCAAATCGACAAGACTTCAAGTGAAGTACTAACGGATTCTGTTACAACATCGAAACACAGAATTGCTACCTATATTCGCCGATCAGACTGGATACGGAATACGAGAAAATTTACAGGACTTGGTGGGAGATTCATTTCATGTGACGTCATTCATTAAATCAAATGCGCCTCTTAGTGATATATTAAACTCAAGTTTGTCTATGTGTAAGGATTTTACCGACTCAGATTTCGTGTTATTAATGGCAGATTCCAACGACAACAATCCCCTACAAGTTTTAAGCTCACTACATCACACTTTGCAGAATATGCCAAACACAAATATCTTAGTCGGCAAGGTCTATCGTAACAATTATTTAAATGTTTTGAAACTAAATGATATGTTAAAATTTATCTGTAGTAATTGTAATCATTCAACATTTATTTTAAGACAATGACTATGATAATTACCGCAGAACTTTTAACAAGCAAATTGCATGCAAGTTAATATATAGGGGAATACTCCATTTGAGATATACAATTACCTACGCAAATTACAGGAAAAATGTGCTCAATAATAAGAAAAAAACATTAAAAATACAATCACGAGACGCATGCATACAAACAGATTGTAATTTTGAAGGCAAGGAGAAATTAGACGATAAAACACCCCGATTATTAATAGATTCTTCTACTTCTACACAGATTAATAATTCCCGTAGTTTTGGCGATATCGTTTGTTTTCGAGACTAAAGTAGAATAACGAAACCACAAAAAATTTTCAGACCCGTTGCTTTCAGAGACGATCTGTTTAGAATTATTTCACCAAAAAGTATGTGATATTAATAATAAAAAACTTGAGCTTGAATCTTATTTTGAAACTTTTTGTAAAAACTTGGACTATGTTTGTTTATCAGAACATTTTTTGAATGATAAATCTATTAATTAATTTCAATTGCAATTATAACTTAGTATCTGTTCGAAGCCACACCAGGGCAACTATCTGGGTGACCGAACTGTCTGCGGTCCCGCGGAGCCCAAACTTTAAATTTGAAGTTGCCTACAAAATAATGAGAAATCAACTTACCTAATCCTGTGGTACCAAAAGGCAGCGACGACCTGTTCTCAGATCACGTCGATTGTATGTATGTCAGTGTAAATGATTGAGTAATGTTGTCAAATGGTGTACGCGGCGGTCACAAGAGACGCAGGTTTCACAGCGTGTTATCGTCCGGGATGTTGCACAAGTTCGCACTAGATTAGGCAGCTACACTTATCACCAAAATTCACATGCCGGGTAAATCTAACCTCAATTCGGCGTTATGGTTCAAATGCGTCAAAATATCCCAGTATTTTACTCAAAACGGGATTCCAAGGTCCAATAAATCACGGATCGCAACCAAATTGTCGATAACCAATAAGATTAACTCGGATTCTCAATTTCAATCAATAAAACAAAAGCAAAATCAATATCACAAGCTCTGGTTTCTAACCCCACAAAAAATCAAGTGTCAGAATCAATTGACAATTCTTATGTCAAAAAAAGGTGCGTTCGGAAACACGTACGGGACGAAACAGTATCCAATAACAGAAGGATAAACAATAAACAAAAAAAGAGGTGGTAGGCTTATTTTAGCGTATATGAATAGATAATGTGAAAATATTGATGCAATACAGAAATTATATAGATCAGAAAGTTTTGAGGTTTGTGAAGTAAAAGATCTTGAGACAGGATTAAATATTTGCTGTTGTTACAGAAGTCCAAATGACAAAAATTTTGACAGTTTCTTAAGGAGCCTAGAAAAATTGTTAGAACATTTTATTGACAGGAAGTGCGTTATATGTGGTGATTTTAATGTTGACATACTGGCGGAAGGCAGCACTGTGCTCGTGTTTACATCAGCTCTGCAATAATTAATTCAAATAAAAGTTTTAACAGTGATTTTGAGTATTCGAGTGCCATAACCAGCAAGAACTATAAGTGACTGACTATAGCAAAAGTGGATTTCAGTGCTAATATACTACAGACGATATATTTTGATGATAAAAAAAAAATGCACTAACGGACAATTTGAACTTAAAGTGAACGTATTGAAAAACACTTCCAAGTGAAAATAAGTGTGGACTGTTTTAAAAGGGAAAGGGAAAGAAGATTTCAAGTAAATAGTGAGAAATAGACTTATAAGAAACATAACCTAAGAACAAAGACCATAACTTCTGCAATTAGTAACAATGATCTATTGGCGCTTGCAGTGACATCTAGCGATATTAGACTCCGAACTATTCAACGCCATCTAGCGTCATAGATCCGAACTGCTTCATTAGCTACAACGGCGTAATTAGGTACCAGTCATTGATGAGGACATTCTGATCCAATACAAAGGTGTTGTAGTATCACTAGTAACCGACAGAGGGCGTTACTAGTACAATAACAGTCTACAGCTAACATAAATATGGAAGATCTAAGGAAGCTTATTTTGGACATGAAATCTGGGTTCTCTATTGTATTACCTAACTTTTTTATTCATAATTTAAAGTGCCACAACTTTTTTTGTCCTAATCATCATTTGTCCGAATGATAACTTACCCGAACTTAATATCACATAATATCACGGGATCCCTTTTTTTTGCATAATCTTCTTTTTCCTAATATACTTTGGCATAACTGTTTTGGCATAATTTGTTTTGCCATAATAATACTTTGCCTAATTTTTTTTTGGCATACTGTTTATGTTGGCATAATCATCTTGAAGGCTAATTTGTTTTGGCATAAATTGATTTTTGCATAATGTTGCTAGGCATAATGACTATTAGCATAATAGTATTTAGGCATACAAATAATTTAATACCAGAATAAAATTTGAGTTATTTTTACGTATTTATTTTGAATTAAAAATTCATTAAGTTGTACTACAAAAGTTAGTGACAGAAACGAATCGCTGCAAAACCGACTCCACGTAGTCTTGTCTGCCCTACCCCTAGAGTGTAATTTAAAATCGCGTAGGCGCGGAGGGGCGAGGCGGCCCGCGAGTTGAGGAGCAGGTGGTTGTAACACTCGCCGCCGCTGCTGAGGCTGGCCGGCGAAGCCGGCCTGCAAGCCGAAGCCGCGGTGGTGAGCGTTAAACACATCTGCGACGATAAGCTCGCGTGGGACCGCCGGAGCCCCGCAGCGCCGGAGCCGTGACAGAAACCTTGCCTGCTGCATGTTGCATACTGCATGCCTGCTTGCTGCATGCTTGCTTGCATGCTGCATGATTGCTGAATGCATGCTTGCTGCATGCTTGCTGCATTCTTGCTGCATGATTGCTGCATGCTTGCTGCACGCATGCTTGCTTTATGCTTGCTGCATGCATGGTGTATGCTTGTTTAAATGTTTGCAAGCTGCATGTTTGCTGCATGCATGGTGTATGCTTGTTTGCATGCTTCTTACAGGGAAAAAACTCACATATGTTCACAATCATGTCTAACATATTAGGATTATGCTTCTTTGTTATGCCTATAAAAAATATGTTTTAGTATCATTATGCGTAAATCAATTTATGCCTAACAATGTTATGCTTAATCATTATTATGATTAGATAAATTATGCTTAAAAAAAAAATGCGTAAGCTGTTATGCGTAAAAATGTTATGCAAAAATATAATTAGTAGTAACAAATGTATGCCAAGTTATATTAGGTCTTAAAATTTTATGCAAATAGATAGGGAACCTAATATCACATATCCATAAAATTGAAATCTCTAAATACAATATGCTCTAAACCCGTTTGTCATTAATATTACAATCAATAATATACAAAATACTTAAAATCGTTTTCAATAATAGTTATAAATCCAAAATTTAAAAAAAAAATTGTTTAGATCTTAATAATATTTTTAAAACAAACTGGTATGTTCCCAGACGTTCCCAAAAGGGAACAGAACATTGTTATTTTAATTGTGACTGCAATTACGGGTACCTACAGTAAAGTAAGTATTACTCCCTTCCCCCCTCGGATTTATAACCAAGTGGACGTGTTTGTAGTTGTTTTAAATCCAAATTTTATTCCAAATTGCCATCATAAATTGAAACAAAAAATAGGAGTGCATAAACAGCAAGAGGTTACGCGTAATTGTGCCATTGCGTGTGAGCGAGACGCCGTGCGCCGAAATACGCACATCGCCTGCGCAACTGTGTTCTTCAATATCTGTCGCCCTGGTACCTGACGACGGCTACTGCGGCGCTTCGCCCCGCCCCTGCGTGCGAGTGAGAGACTGTTATATGTGCGCTGCTCACCCGTCACCAACGACTCCGGTCACCGTGCACCGAGTGTACTAGTTGCGCTGACAGCTGACCGCCGCCGCTGCGCGTGAGTTACACACAAATCAAGTTCCTATACAGGGTATTCTATCACCTGTCTCTAAATACTGTGTTATACACAATTATCGCAAATGCTGCGTGTTGCACGATCTCCCCCTCAGCAGGGCCGAGCAGCGTCAGACTCAGATCTAACGACGACGTTGACAACACCATCACATGAAGATTTAACTAACATCACTAAACGTGACAAACGTCGTCGTTTATCCAATGACTCGCACGACGACTTGACTGCATTTAGACTGGAAATAAAGGAGCTTTTTGGAAAATTCTCCTCCGAACATAATACTCGTATGGACGCACTCGAAAAGCTTATCTATGAACTTAAAACATCGTCAACAAATATTTCTGAGAAAAATATGGAAATTGATAATAACATACAATTTGTCTCGGAGCAAATTAAAAGCGTGGAGAGTAAAATTATATCATTGGAAGAGGGTCGTAAATCCATAATTTCTGAATTGGTACATATGAAAGATAAATGTGAAGAAATAGAACGTAATTCCTTAAAAACAATGATAGAAATAAGGAACGTTCCAAAGTCTAGCGATGACAAGAAAGAAAACCTTTTCAAGATGGTTAATAAACTTTCGGAAAACCTGAAGTTAAATCTTGTAAGTGGAGACATCAGAGATGTATATCGGGTGCCCAGTAAGAAAGACAAAAGCTACGGAACCCTTTTTGTTGAATTATCAAACACCCTAATTAAACAAAATATTTTAACAGTGGCTCGGAAGTATAACAAAGACAATTCCCTACAGCAACTCAACTCTTCTCATTTGGGACTTGTAGATAGCAACTCGCCGATTTTCCTATCGGAACGCCTCACTGCTAGGGGAAGACGACTTTTCTTCTTGGCAAGAGACTTTGCCAACAACGAAAAATTCAAATTCTGCTGGACTGCAAACGGGAGAGTTTTTCTTCGACAATCGGAAGACAAGCCACACCTTTTGGTAAAAAGTGAAGAACACCTAAACTCCATGAAAAAAGCAAAATGACTATCTTCAGAGTCACTGCATGATAAGCTTTTCATATTTTTCAATAGTTTAAATTACTTGTATTTAGCCGTAATGTTTCCTTACTATACCTTTACATTCACTACTTACACTCCTACACACTCATTCATTCCGTTATTTTACGAACACGCTACTAACTACACATACTGCTCACAAATATCATTGTATAATACCGTTTTAATTGTGGATTATTTTATTCCTAATCACAGAGCTAGCATCAATAAATTAATTATTATAAATAATATGTACAAATTAGTGCAAATAATATGTTATAAATCAGCTTCATTTTATCTTAATAAGCCGAGAAGTTACAATATTATATTTTTATTTCTGTCATGGTCATACAAATACGAAGGTTCCTTTGTCATGTGCCTCTTAGTCTATTCTCCAAAAATTCGATAGTTTGCAAAATAATATTATGACAGAACTTGACTCATCGATGGATATTAAGTGCTCTAAAGTGGACGATCCCACAAACTGTTCGACTAAGTTAAAATATAATGTAAGGAACATTAATTCGCTAACGGCAATAACAATTAATATACGTAGCATAAATTGCAATTTGGACAAATTTCTTATTTTTGTTGCGAAAATAGATATTCCAATTGACGTTTTTGTATTAACTGAGTGTTGGATAGACGAAAATAGCACCATACCCTCAGTATATAACTACACCGCAATGTGTACCAAGAACAGTTTCAACAAAAATGATGGGATTATTGTTTACGTTAGAGATCAACTAAAGTGTACATATTACGAGCCATATATGGACGAAGGAAATTGCCTTGTAGTAGATATAAACAAAAACTATACATTTATATGTTCATACAGGCCACCGTGTTTCCACAATCCAACTAAATATATTGATTCCCTAAACGTAATTTTACAGGAATGTAAAACCGCGAACGTCATTTTCACGGGTGATATCAATTTAGACATCCTAGCGGATAGATTGACTAATCACACACATAATTATCTAAATCTAATGGCTTCACATGGCTTCAAACAAGCTATTAACCTTCCAACACGAGTCCGGACCTGTATTGATCATTTTATGGTAAAAACCTTGTATGACGTACAGACAGTTGTCTTTGAGGAGCTCACTGACCACGCCCCTATACTTCTTTACATAGAAAAAGCACACATCAAAAAGCATATATTCAGTATTACAACAACTAGAACAACAACCAATTTAGATGACATTGACCAAGAACTAAAATTAACAATAAATGATGATTATTACAATACCAAAGACGTGAATGATGCAGCAGACACTCTAATATCATGCCTACAAAGCGCTATCAATAACAATACAAAAACCATACATATACCGCGAAAAATCAGACCATTAAAGCCATGGATAACTACAGGAGTATTGAATTCTATTAGGAAAAGAGATAAATTACATAATAAAATGAAAAAACAATTAAATGATGAACAATTACGGATATATTACATCGCGTACCGAAATAAATGTAATGGATTAATAAAACTATTAAAAAAACAATATTACCAGCACCAACTGCAAAAACATAGAGGAAATATTAAAGAAACATGGAATATAATTAAAGAAATATGTTATCTTAACAAAAAGAAAGAATGTCCAAAAGAACTACTTACTATTTCTAACAACACAATTGATTCACTAGACCACATTAACAATTATTTTACTTCAATCGGTAGGGATCTTGCTAATGCTACTCTGAATAAACTACAAACCAGTGACTGCACGCTTGCGAGTGAAGCCTTAAAATGTAACGGGCCCCCTAATTCAATGTCATTTGCCCCAACTGACCCCACAGAAATAATAGACATAATAAAAAATCTAAAAATGAGTAACGCCACTGGACCGGACAACATTTCCACGAAAATAATAAAACAACTATGCCTACGAGTTAGCTCTCCTATTTGTCACCTCTGTAATTTAAGCCTAAGTAGTGGAGACTTCCCCATTGCATTTAAAAAAGCTATAGTGATACCTATTTACAAGACTGGTGATCGTAATTTACCTAATAACTATAGACCTATATCTCTTCTTTCGGTTTTATCTAAAATATTAGAGAAAGTAGTCAATAAGAGACTAACAAAATATCTAGAAAAAATAACATCATATCCGATAACCAATATGGCTTTAGGACAAATCATTCCACTACTGACGCTGTGATTAGATTAACTTCTAGTATAACGGCATATTTAGATAAAGGAGAAAAATGCGTGGGGGTATTCCTGGACCTACAGAAGGCATTCGATACCGTTTCCATCCCAATTTTAATTTCGCGCCTTCAGAATGCAGGTATCAGAGGTATTCCACTTCTGTGGTTCCGGAACTACCTTTCCGCAAGAAAACAAAGCATTAAGATTGCAGGGGAGCTTAGCAATAGTAGTAATATTACTTACGGCGTACCTCAAGGGAGTACGCTCGGACCAAGCCTATTTTTGCTTTATATTAACGAACTCTGCAACATTAAAATTGACAGAGCTGAATTAATAATGTTCGCAGATGATACGGTAATTCTCTTTCATGATGCAACGTGGGACTCAATTAAAACCACTGTTGAAAAAGGGCTGCCTATCGTAACGCAGTGGTTAGAAAACTGCCTGTTAAACCTTAATGCTGCGAAAACAAAATATCTATGTTTCAGTATTACGAAATCAGGGGCCCCAAAGAATACATTTGCAATAAAGAGCCACACATACCCATGTAACAGAAATCCAAATCTCGATATCGGGTCAAGTTGTGCGTGCCCCACTTTATATAAAGCTACGACTATTAAGTACTTAGGTATTATAATAGACGATAAACTAAACTGGGATGAGCACATACTTTCTGTAGCAGCTCGGACTAGAAAGCTAATATTCGCGTTTAAAAATCTGCGTGAAGTAGCCGGCAAAAATCTCCTGGTACAGACATACCTAGCTCTCTGTCAAAGTGTACTCAACTATTGCATCTGTGCCTGGGGTGGGGCCAGTAAAACAAATATGATTGTTCTCGAGCGTGCACAGAGATCACTGCTAAAAGTCGCATTTAAATTTCCCTACCGCTACCCCACCAAAGACCTTTATGATGAGATAAATGTCATGAGTGTTCGTAAACTCTTTGTTTATGAGGTTTTACGCAGATACCATAGACTGGTTATTCCTACATTACCCAAATCCAGCAAAAGAAAAGTGCGATGTCCAGTGCCTAGATCAAACACAAAATTCGCTAATAAACATTACAACTTTCTAGCACCACGCCTATACAATAAAATATCCGACACTATTCAAAACATCAGATCGCTCAAAAACAACCAAGCAAAAATTAAAATTGTTGCATGGTTGAATGGCATGGACTATGAGAGCATCGAGTCACTATTTGTTATAACGGTATAATTCACACACATGCACACACACACACACACACACACTCACTCACTCACACACACAGAAACACACACACATTTTTGTTTATTACTATTTTTCTAATATTTTTATTGTTAGTTTATTTAAGATATTAAAATCAGGACGTGTTTTACCTAATTAAAATTATTATGGACATGTTAATTTATACCTTATTGTGAAGGGAAGGAACTGACCTTTCAGGATACAGTATCATACTAGTCTGGAGGTCAGTCTCACCTGAAAGATACACTTGTAAAGTTCATAATAAAGATTTGTCTATTGTCTATTGTCAATAAAACAGTAACTTAGCTTTTGCTATGCTATGAACTTCTCTCAACACAACACATTTTTATACAATATTGCTCTTATGAAATTTGTAAGAATTAAAAAGTAGAACCATCATATCGCAGAAAGTTCATAGTTAGACTCTTCTTTTGTTTTGGCATACATTTCATATAAGTAGTCACTAAAAGGCAGAAAATCAATCAATCAAACCGTCAATCATTATAAAACAGTTGAGTGTGAACATAATTATGTGGATTTTATTTTGGGTGTTTAGTCTGAACGGACCAAATCGAATGGACCGCGATCCGTTCCGACGTAGACAAAAAATGTCTACGTCCGAAAGGACCGGTGTCAAAAAAAAACAAATGAATAAACTTCATCAAGTACATTCTTCCCTGTAATAAGTATGCAAACATGCAAACAAACATGCAGCAAGCATGCAGCAAGCAGGCAGCAAGCAAGCAGCAAGCATTCAGCAAGCATGCAGCAAGCATGCAACAAGCTTGCAGCAACCATGCAAGCACGCATACAGTATGCAAGCAACCATGCAAGCGAGCAAGCAGCATGCAGCAAGCATGCAACAAGCTTACAGCAACCATGCAAGCACGCATACAGTATGCAAGCAACATGCAGCAGGCATGGTTTCTGTCACGGCTCCGGCGCTGCGGAGCTCCGGCGGTCCCACGCGAGCTTATAGTCGCAGATGTGTTTAACGCTCACCACCGCTGCTTCGGCTAGCTGGCCGGCTTCGTGTTACAACCACCTGCTCCTCACCTCGCGGGCCGCCTCGCCCCTTCGCGCCTACGCGATTTTAAATTACACTCTAGGGGTAGGGCAGACAAGACTGCGTGGGGTCGGATTTAGAGCGATTCGTTTCTGTTACTAAAACCTAATTTTTAGCAAATGTTTTAGGACCAAAAAATTTATTACACTCATATGGACATTAGGAATAATACACATTATATAATATAATACATAGGATAATTGACTATATGGCATATAAAATTAGAAGATTCAATTATTATAGTATTCGATATTATGACAGAACAGTTTTAGAAATAAAGTTAATTATGTGAAACAAAATTTCGGGATTTTGAACATTATGGTAACTGAAGTTTATAGCAAACGTTTTATGGATAATGATTTTCGGACAAATTTTTTTAGGAGATATAAGGGAGTACCTGAAATCTGAGCTGCAACAAAAATTTGTCACTGTGGAAAACTCACTCACAAATCTGGAAGAAAAAATTACTACTAATATAAATAATAATGTTAATGAAAAGTTCAATAAACTAGATTGCAACTTGAATAATTTAAATTCACAAATAGAAGAGCAAGAGATAAGACTTGATGAAATCGAGAAGTATATAAGACAAAGAAATGTTGTATTTTTTGGAGTAGAAGAAGGTGAAACGTCTTACTTTCAGTTGGCAGATAAAATCCTTAACATAATACAAGGAAAATTGAACATTAGTATTCAAGAATTTGAGGTGGAATCAGTAAAGAGGCTTGGAAAAAGAAACGATAAGACTAGACCAGTAGTAGTCGCCTTCACAACTCTGGGAATGAAGATAAAAGTTTTAAAAAATAAAAAGGAGCTCGCAGGGTCCAATATGTATATCAAGCACGAATTTCCAAGTAAAGTACTAAAAATCAGACAACAGTTAAAACAAGAACTGAAACTTGAAAAAGAAAAGGGAAACGAAGCCTTCATAAGCTATGATAAACTCATAGTTAAGCAAGCCAATGAGAAGCCGAATAATAAAAGGGCACCATCAGGTTCTCCTCCAGAAACTGCTTACAGAATGGATACTATATCCTTTAGCAGGTCCAACAACAAAAAGAAATTGAAAGCAAGTAACCAAATTACTAGCTACATGAAACAGTGCGATAAAACAACAGATCAAGCTAAAAATTATACTAATAATGCATGACATTCACCGGCCCCCTCCAACCTAAAAACAAAGCATAAAAATAAAAAATCTATTACAAGATCTCCCAGTACGGCTGGTCCCCGCGGGAGTGATCGACTAAAACCCTCCTTACAATACAATGAAAGTGAAAATAACACCACATCAACATCATATCTAAATATATCGCACCCCCCACCGAATAAACCGGTAATCGACAATTCTAAATTTTACAGGAAAAATAAAACACTGTTTTATGCATATATCTCAGCATGGGCGAATCCTACGATAGCCATTTATACATCAAAACAAAGCTAATTTTTTGCAGTCTGTTTTACTGTATGCATTTTTTTTTGCAATAGTATAACAAAACAAAGTTATTGACGAAAATAATGTTACTGATATTGTAGGACAAAACAATTGTATGTAACACATCATTACGATATTATTCGCGTGTAACCTCAACGATATCGTTGTAAGTATTAATGCATTACGGTATTATTCGTTGAAATTCGGTACCGAAAAGCCTGCCGGCAATATGATATTACGATATTACCCAAGCGATAGTGTATACAGTAATATAACATGACAATAATATTCGTCGATATGTAGTGTCAAAAGATTAACAGTAATGTAATGTTGCAAATATCATGTTTTATTAAATAACACAGTAAACACTTATTATTTGATTTGCCAGTAGCTTAGCAATATTAGAGAAAGTTCATAATAATGATGGATAATTTAATTTATTTTATTTTATTGTGGTTGGGTGCCTAGCAAACACAATTCAAATTCATCAGAAACAATGCAGCTTTTAGACAAGGTAGTACTAATTGTCGCTAAGCAGCTTGCAAACAAATTGATTGACGATACATACGAGTATACATAATTGCGAATTTGTGAAAAGTTATGAAGTTATGGAGACTACCCGCTGACGTACGTGAACTGATAAACGAGAAGAACGCAGCCATCCGTGCCTACGGCAACTTACCCTGGGATGCTTACAAAGCTCACATGCACAACTTACAGAGCGTGTTGTAAGGAAGCGCATAAGCGGCATCGTTACACTCGATAGGACAAGGTGCTCAACCAATTTGAGGGCACCCACCAAGCTTTCTGGCAAATGCAAAGAAAGATGCGTGCCACCGTCGAGGCTTCGATGCTTCTTCTTATCCTCCCCGAGCGTCGCATTCGACAGCCTGGAGTCTCAGCGCTCCCCCAGCTCTCAACCAGTAGACAAATGTCACCTCGCCATAGTGAATGCCAATGTCGAACGTAGATACGCTCTCACTCCCGTAAAAGATCCCAATGATCCTGTGCCTCCAGTCATACCCGACGAAGTACATGACATCATAAAAAGGCTTTAGCCGCGGAAAGCACCCAGTTCTGATGGAATCACCAATAAGGTGCTCAAACTCCTCCCCGCCCAGGTAATAGTGTCAATGGAAGCCATCTTTAAAAGACGCCTTGAGAAAAAAAATCTTCTCCCAGGTATGGAAAGAGGCCACTGTTATCAGTACCTATCCGCAAACTCGGTAAGCCCAAGGCGGAACCATGTAGCTACTGGCCTATCAGTCTTCTGTATGCGTTCGGCATTAAAGAGACAGGCGCAAACCCGCCGCGGTGCACGCTGTGCACGGGCACGCGGTGCATTTTAGCTGCGTGGATTCATTTGTTTGATAACGTGGGCCCACGTATCAACTGCAGTATATACTATACGCCCACGACTATGTACAATTGTAGCGTGCGAGGCCCACTGCGGTATGGTCGTGGGTATTCGTGTATACTGTGTACCGCATGCACAGCGCCATTGATAGCGATGACCTATGTGAGCGCCTTATTCGAACAAGCTACGCATGTAATGTACACGCATAATGACGTCAAGTCATGCACAGCGTGTCCGTGGCTTACGGTGGTCACATTCACATACATTTTCTTGCAAAGCGAAGCTCCGTTGCCTCTCCGTGCGCAGCTGTGGGTTTTCGCCTTTATTTATAAGCGACATAAAGACTATGCCGAGGCTAAGAGTCTCATTTCCAACCAGCAATTCGGTTTCACGACCAAACACTCGTGTATCCAACAGGTCCACAGCATCGTCGAGTATTTGAGCGCTGGAGCGATGACGGGCGGGTTTTTCTTCGACATAGCAAAAACCTTCGACAAAGTCTGACACAACGGCTTGTACAAGCTGTACCAACTAGGAGTGCCAGACCGTCTCGTGCTTACCCTACGAGACACTCAGTCGGATCGCACCTTCCGCTATTGCGATAGCGGGGAAGCTCTCTCGTCACCTCGAATGGGGAGAGGAGTCACTCCATTCGAGCTACCATCTCCCCGCTTATATTCACGCTTTTACGCTGTTACGTGCTGTCGAAGCAAAAAGGCTCAGGTAGCCCTGTTTGCGGACGACGCAGCCATCTATTACACTGGTCGTTATAAGAATGCTATTGCCAAAAACCTAAAAACCTCAGCCGACGTCTTAGATGCTTGGATCCGGAAGTGGCTAACCCCGATAAGACTCAGGCGGTTCTTTATTTTAAACCGCGTATTATTACAATTCCACCTCCCCCAGCCCGATCGCTCTGTACGGTAACCCTATCCCTTGGGAGAAGCAAGCCAGATATCTAGGAGTCATACTCGACGACCATCTGTCCTTCGGGCCGCATATCAGTGCAGCTCGTGACCGAGTCGCCTTTGCTATAATAGGTAGGCTCCATTTCCTGTTTGTAAGTTGTCTCTCAGGTGCATGTTGTGCCTCTATGCCACGGTGATCCGTCCCATCATGACATACGCTGGTGTCGTGTTTGTACTGTATACCAAGGCTAGATTGTATCTATAGGATCCAGGGGCTCCAGAACCGGTTCTCACGCTAAGTCACGGGAGCCCCTTACTATATCCGCAATGACCTAATGGTCTACACATAGGCTTAGAATGCCCACTATCCTTCAGTTTATGAAACGCTTTTTTATGCTCTTCTTCGATTCTGCTATAAGGTAACGTAATCCTCTAAGCGCATCGGCCACCCGATACGAGCCACCCCCGATGACGCTACCACCCACCTCCAGGAGATCAGTAGGGAAACTAGCACGCTCGAGAAGCACAGACACAAACAGCCGTCATTCCGTCCTCGTCATCTAGGACCGTCGCAACGTCCCGATCCATGCCCTCTCCGACCCTTGCTCGAGCCAGCCCACGTGCCTGAGCTTGTAGTTCAAAATCAACCCCTAAAGCCTATTCGATTGCTTTTCTCCCCCAGCGACGCTCTAAGTGTAGTCGCTTAGTTTGTAAGTGTTTTGCCCTGGCTGGAGGCCTGACAAACAAGGCACCCACATGATAGTCGGGTAAGCAGATGACAACCTCGTTGAACTGCGAGATGCCAACACAAAAAAAAAAACAAATTTACTCATCAATCACAATGGATAACAAATGAATAATACTGTATTCATTCATTACGTACCGACACCATCGTAATATTTTATTGTACAAACCGCTTGCTTTAAGAATATTAACTATTATGATACAGTGAACGACATTACGATTTTAATAGGTCTCTGTCATGTTGTGTAAAACAACATTACCAAATCCTGTGAATTAAAATAATAAACGAATATAATTGTATTACACTTTACGTGGAACAAGATATGCGTTTTTTACGCGAATAAAACGGTAATCGTCGCTTACCGAAAAAGTTAAAGATTGCATAATCTGTAACAACTTGTTACGATACTATTCGTGCAAAAAGTGTGTTAAGATTTTTCGGGAATAATATTGTTAAGTCCATTATGGGACCATTGAAATTATTGTACTTTTGCAAATATGCATAGAAAAATTACGAAAAAAAATTACAAGGTGTAATCAATGCTATGAATATCGAATATGCAATAAAACGTAAACTATCGTAATAGCACATTACCATATTATTCGGTGGGGGGTGCGATATGCACACTTAACGTTCGATCCCTAGCGACCGAAACGAGAAAAACTGAACTACTACATGCTCTAAAGAATATCAATTGGGATATTTTGGGTCTTTCAGAAACGAGACAAAAAGACTTTGAAATCCTAGAAAAAGACAGTTTTATTTTGATGTACTCAGGAAACAAGAGCGGGTACAGCGGTGTGGGCTTTCTGTTGAAAGAATACATGAAAGTACACGTAACGGATCTAAGACCCATCTCAGATAGAATAGCCAGACTCGACATGAATATAAATAACACTCAAATCAATATTATTCAAGTGTATTCCCCAACAGAAAAATCAAAAGACGAAGAAATACAAGAGTTCTACGAGGGATTAAATTCAGCTCTGGACAATACAGGCCCAAATACAATAATAATGGGAGATTTTAATGCCAAAATCGGTGCCGCCAATCCTGAGGACAGAGACTTTATGGGCCCTTGGGGTTACAATAGTAAAAGAAGCAAAAGAGGAAAATTACTTACAGAATTCTGCATAGAACATCGCCTCCATATTATGAATACTTATTTTAAAAAGAAACAGAAACAAAAATGGACTTGGTGTTCCCCTGATGGTAAAACCTACAACGAAATCGACTACTTTATAACCAATAATAAAAACAGAGTGAGAGATATCAATATTATAAACACAACGCACCCTACCGACCATAGGCTGGTACGAGCAAAATTTTCAATCGGGGTACAAGCGAAATCAAGAAAATCTTTCAAAGGTACAGTCTGCACCCTGACACCATTAGAAAAAAGAAACACTCAAAAACAAATTTATTGAGGCGTCTGCATTGTTGACTGATACTGTTGACGTACAGGAATCATACTCTTCAATTATAAAAACTATTCAGATTGTGACTTCATCATCATTAAACAAGAACTTTACACAACCTACACCCAAAGCCAACATTTCACATGATATTGCTAAACTTATAGAACGTAGAACATTCTTAAAAGAAAAGAAAAATAAAACAAAAACCGAAAAGCAAGAACTCACCAAGCAGTACAAAACAATTAAGAGAAAGATAGAGAGAAAGAAACATACAGATAGACTAAAAATAATTGAGGAAGAGCTAACTTTGAATAGTTCAGTCAAGAGAGGACAACAACGTCTAAACGATGTGCGAAAATGGATTCCCTCTCTTAAATCCAAAAACGGGCGAACTACTTCTAATAGAAAAGAGCTAGTTGAGACGGCTACAGAGTTCTACGAAGATTTATACCAACGTAGAGACGATAGTAACAATACTACCTGTACAACAATAAGACCCAATGACGTAAACATAGAAGTGCCAATATTTATAGAAAGTAAAATAAGTAATGCAATTTCCTCTCTTAAATCCTTAAAGAGCCCGGGAGAAGATGGAGTTACTAATAATGTACTTAAAACTCTAATGGAACCACTATCCCCTATTATTACAAAATTGTTCAATAATATCTTAGCATATGAACACATACCTGCTGAATGGGAGACATCAGTTATAACATTATTGTATAAGAAAGGAAATCCTGAGGACATAGGAAATTATAGACCTGTAAGCTTATTACAGACTACGTACAAAGTATTCATGCAAGTACTGCTTAAAAGAATTATGCCGACTTTAGACTCCAATCAACCTAAAGAACAAGCTGGTTTCCGCCCAAGGTTCTCTACAGTCGATCATATATTCACTGTGACACAAATCATAGAAAAGTATGAAGAATACGGGAAAAGGCTCTACATTGCTTTCGTTGATTATTCTAAAGCATTCGATTCAATAGGACACTTAGCTCTGTGGAAAGCCCTAGAACAACAAGGAGTGCCACAAAAGTATATTAATATATTAAAGGAAATTTATAAAAGAGGTAAAGTCAAAGTCAAGTTAGAGAGAAAAGGAAGACCTTTCGAAGTACAACGTGGTGTCCGACAAGGTGACCCGATATCACCGAACCTCTTTACTGCTCTCCTCGAGACCATTTTCCGTAACTTGGAATGGGACTCGGTGGGGATCAACATTAATGGAGTAACATTGAACCATTTACGCTTCGCGGATGACATAGTACTAATCTGCGACAACCACACACATCTAGAATACATGCTACAATCTTTAGATGAAGAGAGTCGAAAATGCGGATTGACCATGAATCCAGACAAAACTCGCATAATGACCAACGGAGAAAACAAACCAGTTAAAATATTATCGAAGGAAATAGAATACGTGGAAGATTATGTATATTTAGGACAAAAAATCACTTTCAAGGAACAAACTGCAGGCGAAGTAGAGCGTAGAATAAAACTAGCTTGGAAAAGATATTGGTCATTGAAGCACATTTTCAAATCCAAACTACCAATCAAACTAAAGAAGAAAGCATTCGAAACTGTCGTGTCTCCCACACTCCTCTACGGATGCCAGACCTGGGCACTAACAAAAGAAACTATCACCAAACTACAAGTCTTCCAGCGGGCAGTCGAACGAAGTATGTTGGGATTGAAACTGCGAGACAGAATTCGAAACTCTCAAATCAGAATCAACACCAAACTGATAGATGTAGCAGAATTAGCCTGTAGGCTAAAATGGCGATGGGCGGGTCACGCGGCGCGGGCAGACGACGGACGATGGAGCGAGCGAGTACTGCACTGGTGGCCGCGCGGCGAGGCGCGCCGCCGTGGTCGCCCACGCCGCCGTTGGAGTGACGACGTCGCGCGGGTTGCGGGATCCACTTGGACCAGAATAGCCAAAGATAGAAAATTATGGAAATGCATGGAGGAGGCCTTTGCCCAACATTGGGTACCCCAAAACTAAAAATCGGTTCCAATCATTTTTATTATTATTTTAATTAAATTGTTATGTTATCTGTCATGCTCGTATCTATATTTATTGAATCAATTGTTATTATTCACATTTTATTTCGAATGTATAATGTACTTATAATGAGACTTTTATTGAATCAATTGCTATTAATTAGTTAATTTTATTTTATTATTATGTGTCAGATTGTAAATGTATAATGTGACTATTTAATGGAATCAATAGTTATAAAATAATGGATCGATAAATTCACAATTATATTAAATTATAAAATAATGAAATTAAATGTAAAATAAAAGTCAAACGATAGATTATTAAGTACTGGAATATTTAACGTCAGGAATCATGATATGTTTTGTTAATGATAATAGTTCGTTTCTGTTGCATGTGATTCTAACATTGCATGACATAGTTTTATAGTATTTATTTTTTTGAAAATGTATTATGTAAAAATGAAATATCCTTAGATACTTTGGGAAATAAATGGCTTTATTATTATTATATTACTGGCGGAAAGTAAAAAAATCTTTAGAGTTTATAAGTATATTAACGTCATACAATTTTAGACACCTTATAAATACTCCAACTTTTATTCGAAACAAATCATACTCTTGCATTGATAATGTATTGACTAATCTTTCCGACGATGATATAGAACAGTGTTTGGTAGATCATAATGGTTTAGCAGATGGCCATGGCGGCCTTCTTTGTAATATAATTCTTGATAAGATTGATAAAAAGACAAATGAATCTGAACATACCATATTGATTAATAAATAAAAGAACATTCAACACAAAAAATAATTTTGCATTTAAAAAGTGCTTTCAAAATACAAATGATAATATCGTAGGCATCAATACATTTCTCAATTATTTTAATAAAACATTTCGTGCGTGTTACCCAAAGAAAACCAGTAAAGTAAAACTGAGGAACAATAATCAAATAAAGTGGATTACCAAGGGAATTAAGGTGTCTAGCAAAATGAAAAGAATATTATGTTCGGGCACCACCATTAATACTAGTGTTTATAATTATAAAATGAATTACGTAAGGATCTATAGAAGAGTTTTAAAGCACGCACGAAAGTTAGCCATATCATGTCATCTCAACAAAGCCAAAAATATATTAAAGGAGACATGGAAAATTGTAAATTATCAGACAAAGAGAAAGAAAAACAAAGTTCGAAGAAAACTTGTTCTAAACATTGACAACAAGGTGGTTACAGATCCGCAAGAAATAGCAGATACTTTTGTTGATATATTTGTGTATAAATCATCACTTTTAAAAACAGAAGAAGAAAGAGCGATGTCCTTCCTAAGAAACTCAACATTGAGAGTAGAAAGTGAGATGAAATTCAATATGACGACACCACAGGAAATTACAAAAATTGTACGTAAGATGACAAACAAAGCGTCTTGTGGACACGATGACGTGCCAATATCGGTGCTCAAGGATAATATAGAAATATTAGCGTATCCCCTATCGGAGTTCATTAATAAATGTATTGAAGAGTCTGTTTTTCCTGAACAACTTAAATTGGCCAAGGTGGTTCCGCTACATAAAAAGGGTACAAGAACGAATCCCAAAAACTACCGGCCAATATCCTTATTACCAATTTTATCAAAAAAAAATTGAGAAAATATTGAAAACTAGATTAGTGACCCACTTACATTTATACTTCGGGTCTCAACCGAAGACGATTACAAATTTACTTGCAGCAGTACATGAGAAGGTGCTGTCTTTGCCACACTTTTAGATACTTGTAGCAGCTCATACTTACGTGTCTAGGCATACGTATTAGAGGAGCGCACGCGGCCGTCTGCCACCGTGCGCCCGCGCGTACTAAGCAAGCCGACGACAAGAGAAAGGAATTTGGACTCGATCGGCCGCCGCATCATTGCGCTAGCGCTCGTAGGAGCTCGGCACATGCTACCGCCATTATTAATTTGTGTTAGTTATTAAGTTTGTCTATGTACCCTTATTATCATTATTTTTCTATATCGAAATTGTATATAAGCTGCGCCTCAGAATAAATCATACAGATCGTTATTCGCCTTCTTATATAAAACAACTACCATCCTTAAAGCATCGATTCATAAATTAGTGAACCCTATTCACTAAAGTGGTGACCCCGCGTTCAATTACTACGTGTGAAGACGAAGTGAGTGAAGAAACCAAGCTTGACTCGTTGGCTGCCATGGCTGACAGAATGCAAGAACAGCTGAAAGAGGTGAACGCCGTGTGTTCCTGCCAGTGTCAACCTACCGCGTCAAAAGAAGGGTTCCTTCTATCTGGCAGAATCTTCATGCTCCGAAATTTGTTTGGCATAACACACTTGGCATAATCTTCTTTAAACGAATATTTTTAAGGCATAAAAAAATATTTAACATAGTTATTGTTTGGCCGAATGTTTGTATGTCCGAATTTACAATGGCATACTTATAAGATGGTAGAATATTATTTGGCATAATTACCTTTGGCAATGTTCAAATTCCGCATAATTTCGTTTAGAATAATGATTATTTAGAGCGACTATTATTTGGTACAATTTCACTTGGCATACTATAAAGATGGCAGAATTCCATTTGGAATTATTGCCATTTCTATAAAATAGCAATTTTAACCTTAATAGAATTAAAATATTGTCCTACAAAGACAATATGTTACGCTAAAAAAGTTAGTGACAGAAACGAATCGCTCCAAAACCAACTCCACGTAGTCTTGTCTGCCCTACCCCTAGAGTGTAATTTAAATCCGCGAAGGCGCGGAAGGGTAAGGCGGCCCGTGAGCTGAGGAGCAGGTGGTTTTAACGCTTGCCGCCGTAGCTGAGGCTGGCCGGCGAAGCCGGCCAGCAAGCCGAAGCTGCGGTGGTGAGCGTAAAACACATCTGCGACGATAAGCTCGCGTGGGACCGCCGGAACCCTGCAGCGCCGGAGCCGTGACAGAAACCATGCCTGCTGCATGTTGCATGATTGCTTGCATTCTGCATGCTTGCTTGCATGCTGCATGCTTGCTTGCATGCTGCATGCTTGCTTGCATGCTGCATGCTGGCTGCACGCATGGTGTATACTGGTTTGCATGTTTGCATACTGAATGCTTGTTTGCACGTTTGCATGTTTGCATACTGCATGCTTGCTGCATGCATGATGTATGCCTGATCAGAAATATGCAGCAATTAACATTATCATCGCATGTTTGTGGCGAAAAAATTGCAATTCTGGGTTAAGCTCGCCGTTGTACATAAGCTATATATTTTAATTTGTGTGTATACTTTTTTTAATTTTGTGTGCAATAAAGAATAAGAATAAGAATAAGAATAAAAAAAAAATGTACTATTAATTTTATTATTATGGTAAGAAACACAAAATTATTAAAGCTATGAATTTTTTGTTATGTGATAGATCAGAGGCTGATCTGAGGCTTTCCATTATTTTGCATAATTAAATGTATGCCAAAAGATGATTCTAACTGTATACTTTCTGTAATATGATAGTTCTGCCTTTTAATGACTATCGATATGAAATTTATGCCAAAAGATGATTCTGACTGTGAACTTTCTGCCATAAGATGGTTCTACTTTTAATTCTTATGCATATGAAATTTATGCCTAAAGATGATTCTGACTTACAAAATTATGAGTTTTGAATGTATGATAAATGAGTGTCTGCCACACGATTTTCTGCGAAATGAAGTTTATGCCATCTACTGTTATGCAAAGTAATATTATGACATAAAAAGTTCTGCTATAAAGGGTAGACCCTCAAAAGAAATATCTGAATGAAATAATAAATCATACAGATCGTTATTCGCCTTCTTATATAAAACAACTACCATCCTTAAAGCATCGATTCATAAATTAGTGAACCCTATTCACTAAAGTG
This sequence comes from Xestia xanthographa, assembly GCA_905147715.2. Taxonomy (NCBI): domain Eukaryota; kingdom Metazoa; phylum Arthropoda; class Insecta; order Lepidoptera; family Noctuidae; genus Xestia; species Xestia xanthographa. The sequence goes on from LR990649.1 coordinate 31,578,551, forward strand.
GTGACCCCGCGTTCAATTACTACGTGTGAAGACGAAGTGAGTGAAGAAACCAAGCTTGACTCGTTGGCTGCCATGGCTGACAGAATGCAAGAACAGCTGAAAGAGGTGAACGCCGTGTGTTCCTGCCAGTGTCAACCTACCGCGTCAAAAGAAATATCTGAATGAAATAATAAATCATACAGATCGTTATTCGCCTTCTTATATAAAACAACTACCATCCTTAAAGCATCGATTCATAAATTAGTGAACCCTATTCACTAAATACTCATAGCTTAAAAAAAAAAAAAAAAAAAAAGAAACAAAACCATGACGTAGTGTCTTAGTGACGCACGAGGGAACCTCAAACGCTCCCGGTCCGCAAGCTCCCAAAGCGAACGAATAGCAACAAAGGGGCTTGATCGGAGGCCGTACGTATTCGTGTTGAGAACGGGAGAATAACCGTTTGCCGGAACATCATTTTTAATCATTTTCAACATCATCATGTCGGCCACAAAGACTACTTGATGACGACGAAAAGACGTGATGACGTCACAAAGATCCCTCAACAATTTGGGGCCGGAATGCAGGCAATCATTCAACGAGACGCCGGAAGAAGTCCACGCAGACCCATCAAACACTGTGCGCAGTTTACCGGTGGATGGCTTGAGGACCGCGTGATGTGGCAAGAAGAAATGTTCTACTGAGCGCCAATCCAAATTTGACACCGACATGTGTCCCAAGTCTGCATACTCACGCATAAAATCTACATATTTTTGCCGCAGCACCGGGTCCCTGGCCATGCGGCGCTCCATCGCCAACAATCTCTTTTCGGCCGTAGGTCTGGATTGGCCGAGAGGTGGTCGCACCGCAACAAAGGGCAGCCGGGTCACAAGCCGACCGGAGCGGAGTCGACCGGTGTTGTGATAGAACAACTCGCACTCTTCGTGTTCCAGATTCAAGCGGGCCACCTGAGGGGGCTCTTCAACCTCCCAAAACCTCTGAACGGCGTCAGAGAGGGCTGAGCCGGACACCAACGCAAAGTCAGGTTCAGGTGGAGGGGGTACTTCCAACACCAGTGTTGGAAGTACCCCCTCCCTCCGGTTATGGGCCCAGGCCCATAACCGCAAAGCCGAAGATGGTTGAGACCGCCACCAAGCCCCTCTCGTGGCGCCATGGGGTCTCCGGCTGCAAGACCGTCATATTTCCCAACAATATTCTCCCTAGAACATCGGAACCCAACAAAAAATACACCGTACAAGGGGAATCAAACCGGGTGTCAGCCAAATCCAGACCTGACGTCAACCGTAGAACATTCAAAGGCAACTGACATTGGGGATGGTTACTCAATATATTCGGCAGAACAAGGGCAGGAGCACCAATTTAAGGGTACAGACAACTCACAGGGGTGATTTCAAACCAGGTCTTTCCCTCAACAGTGGTGACAGCCGTTTCGCCAATTCCCCGAATCCCGCCTGAAAAGTCGTTCACATTGAGGCCGACCTGTCCCGCTAACCAAGACGACAAAAGACAACCCTGGGCTCCCGTGTCCAAAATGGCACGGACCACAATCGAGTCACCCAAGGGTCCCCAGACCTTGACCGAGGCCGTTGGCAACAAAACCGTCTCGATCGGGGGGGGTCCTTTAACGGAGCAGGCGCCAATTTCCTAGCGATGCCTGGGCGGCGACCGATCGCTGCATCCAGGCTGTCTTCGTTCACGACGAGGGTAGCATTCGAATGGTTCGTCCATGCGGTGTGCCGAGCCGCTCGCCATCGCAAAAGCGCGAAGGGCATATCCCACCGGATGCCTGAATGGCGGAGGGCGTGACTCCAACCGGGGACGTTCTGCCAACGGAGGGGAAAGGTAGCGGTGCTGGTCTGGCCACTGTTGCCTAGCAGCAGCCGCACATTCCCCCTGACGAGGGGAGACCAAATGGCGCTCGCGGGGCTCCCGTTCAACTTACGCGGTGAATGGAGTGCGGCGAGCAGAATTGTGGGCCTCAGCCCGGTGCTCGTCTCCGGAATACCCCCCTGCACGAAACCTCCTCAGAAACTGGTCTGCTGGAGCGGTTCGCGTTGGCGCACAGAATCTCGAGGTGGGACCCTTCACAAATTCTACACGGGCGGGGTTTGGGGCAGTCCCGATAGAAGTGGGCCCCCAAGCACGAGAAGCACAGACGGCGTGCGTTGGCAATTCGGCGGCGGGCACTTACGTGCAATTCCAAAAAGGCCGTGCAACGTGCCATGACATGCCCCGTGGCCTTACAAAAGTCGCAATCATGAGGACTCCGGGCGCCAGCAAAACGGGGGGCGGGGCGAACATCGACAGGCCCCCTAGCCCTAGTTCGTCCCTGGTCTCTTGGCCGAGAAGGTAGTGGGCGTGACTCCGTGGCGCCACGAGTGTTATCCAAAAAACGACACTCGTCTTCCAAAAACTTGAGGAGGTCGTCAAAGGGGGGAAGATGGGTGGCACTATCCCCACCATACTTCTGCTCAAAGCGGGACCTCAACTCCACGGGGAGCAACTGCAGCACTATGTGCACCAACAAGTAGGACCAGTGGTCCACCGGCAACTGCAATCGTCTCAAGGCGTTTGTCGCTGCAACCAACGGATTCAGCAAGTCAGTGCACAACGCCGAATTGCTGGCAATGGCCGGTAGCCCCAAAATCTGGGCGATGTGCACATCAGCCAGGCAGCGCTTGTTCTGATACCGTCGGGAGAGAAGCTCCAGAGCGGTAGGGTAGGCTGAGTCAGGCACCGGCAAGTGCTGCACCAAGGCTCTGGCCTCACCTTCCAAGACCGACAACAAATAGGCCAACTTTTGGGCGGGTCCGAGGTCCGAGCGGGCATCAACCAAACTTTCAAAAAGATTCAAAAAGCCAAGCCAGTGGTCCAAACGACCGGACGTGGCAGTTCTAGGGTGAGCAGTCTACTCAACAGTCCGGGCCCTGTAACAACCGAGGCCTCCGGCTTGGCCTGGACAGACTCCCGGCTCTTTAAATTTCCCGGGCTCGCTGGCTGATAACATCCCCCAGGTTCAAAATCTGGTCGTAGTCACCAACAACCTTATCGCGGGCTGCCTTGTCCAGCTCCTCCAGGTCCACGTCGACGATGAACTTGTTAAAGCGCGTGAACAAAGCGTCAACAGCACTGAGTCTCACGTTCAACTGCTCGGACCGTGCAAGCGTGGCCTCTTTGAGATCCGAGCGCTCAGTGTTCGCTGCCGCCGAGATGAACCATCTTAGTTGTGAGATCAATCCAGCAGCTGCCTCCCTTACGGCTTTCATTGGGGCCATCGCGACAACCAAATCAGATACCAACAAGTTAAATTTAACTAAACAAACAAACAATGACTTGTTAGCCAACAAAATATTTTCAAACAAAATAAAACTTAAATTGAATTTATTTCAAGTGTAAATCCGACCCTGCACTTATTTCATGTACTGATCTGGCTTGCCAAAGATTGCCACTGACACATAATAAGCAATTTGATGTAATTTATTGTGTTGTTTAACCACTTAGTCACACAATACAAGAATAAACAAATCAAATAAACAACAATATTTGCAACAATATCTGACGACCCGATTGGCGCAGCGGTAGTGAGGCTGACTTAAGTTCTTAGGGTCCCGGGTTCGAATCCCGGTCGGAGCAAATGTTTGAGTGATGAGCATGGATATTTGTTTCCGAGTCATGGATGTTTATATGTATAATAAGTATGTATTCACAAACAAAAAAAAAAAAAAAAGTATCTATGTAGTATATCAACTATCTGGTGTCCACGACACAAGCCTCGTTGCTTAGTGTGGCACTAGATGGCGCTGTGTGTAATGTCCAGCAATATTTATTTATTTATATTTATTTATTTAACTTATCACAATACACCCATGTATTTTCCAATAGGTACAATTAACATACAATCCAACACAGTACAAATAACAAAGGGCTACAACAGGTTAATTTGAGAGCCCGGCTGACAGCAACAATCAATGTTCAAGACTTCCAATCGACCAGGCACCAGGCAAGCTGTTCTTATAATATTGAACCACGCTCTGCTACCAAAATGTTCGAAGCCACACCAGGGCAACTATCTGGGTGACCGAACTGTCCGCGGTCCCGCGGAGCCCAAACTTTACATTTTAAGTTTATAGTATTACTAGTATTTGCGTGGGTGCGCGAGCTGCGCGCAGCTCGCGGGTTTTGTGTTCCTATCTACCTACTACTACCTACTACTACCTACTACTACCTACTACTACCTACTACTACCTACTACTACCTACTACTACCTACTACTACCTACTACTACCTACTACTACCTACCTACTACCTACCTACTACCTACCTACCACCTACCTACCTACTACTACGTACTACTATACCTACTACCTACCTACCTACTACCTACCTACCTACTACTACCTACTACCTACCTACTACCTACCTACTACTACCTACTACCTACTACCTACCTACCTACCTACCCCTACCTACTATCTACCTACTACCTACCTACTACCTACCTACCTACTACCTACCTACCTACTACCTACCTACCTACTACCTACCTACCTACTACCTACCTACCTACTCCCTACCTACTACCTATCTACTACCTACCTACTCAGAACTTTTCCCATTTAAAGAACACTACCCTAAAGTTTCCTTGTCGTCGCCCTGAGTTACGCTTCACCCACTCAACCTTCGTTACGCTGCGGAGGTCGCCGGCTCGCTTCGCTCGCCACCTCCCCCCTTCGCTCCACTCGGTCTCGCAGGTTCGCTCCACTCAGAACCTACCTACCACCAGACAGGTTTCGACGCCTACTATAATATTTGTTCAAACACATAATGGCTATCCCTGACCGTTACGAAGTTATAGCCCTTTTATTTTTAGGGGAGGTTGGGGAGGAGAGGATACCCTCCGTGTACAAATTTAAACGCTCCTCAATAATAATTTATGGTAAAAATTAAAAAGCCGCTACGTGTCCTAGATTCCGAGATACGATGGGGAGAGGGGTGAAAGGGGGGAGAGTGGGGAGTTTTGAAACATGATTTTGACTAACTCTAGGCTCCTTCTTACGAATCTGAAAAAAAAAATGTTCCAAGTCTCTCAACTTCCAAGATCCGCCTAAAGGGGGGAGAAGGGGGAAAAAAGAGTCAATTTTGAAAACTGGTTTTTACTTTTCCGAGCCTCCTCTATACGAATCTGAAAAAAAAAATGTTCCAAGTCTCTTTGTTTCCGAGATACGATAGGGGGGGGTGAGAAGGGGGGCGAAAAGGGGAGGTTTGGCACTTTTCCCATACTCGCGAGAGTCATTTGTTTACGAATCGGTCAAAATATACCCACCTCCCCATCCACCATCTGGGAGAACAATTATGTCAGTGAGTCAGTCAGTCAGTCAGTGAGTGGTAATCGAGCTTTATATAGTATAATGCTATACTTACGCTTCATATTCATTATTCATAATACTATTTATCATACATTTTATTTGTTTATTTATCTACACTCAGCAAATTGATTTAAAATACGATTCTTTAACTTGGAAATAGCTGAAATAAAATATTATTATAATTTTCATGTTGTGATATTTACGTCAAGCGTCAAATTGTCAAACTGTCAGTTAGTTTTTTAATTCTCTTTCTGCTCAGTCTATGGTCTAGCTCTATGATTTCTCTTTTTGGTTTGTATAATTTAAATTATTTTTATCAATATGTGTTTAGCCATTATATTTTGTAGATTATTACGATTGTTTACTAAATAACTTAATATTAAATTATATTATAAAATTATTTACGCACTCATGGATATGTCCTGGCTGACTACACTTGTCAGTTGAGATGATGGCGACACTAAGAAAACTAAGATTTGAAAAAGGAAGACTACTTTGGGAGAAACGAGCTGACGGACGGCTGAAAGGGGGACTCTGAAATCTGATTTGAGGAGTATCAGAGAGCAGCTTGGTTTTGGCGGTGAGATTCTTAAACTGTCCAGGGGATCCAACGAAAGTTTCTCCTGGGACTTCTATTCCCGATGTTCGGAGGCTAACTACGTGCCTGTCCGTCTACTGGTCTCGCAGGGCTGTCCTACGTCTGGCCCTGAGTTCTGCACTGTCTTGCTGCTGAGCTGTCCTAGTGAACTCTGAGATCTGCGCTGCCGCCGTTTCTACTGCTTCAGAGCTCAACTTCAAGGTTACTCCGGTATCGACCTGCTACCCTGACGCCTGATCCCGTTCTTACAGTGTGGTAAACTCATTATTGTCCATCTAAGTGCAAAACTTTAAAACTGAGTGCGTGCTAGGTAGTTTTTTATAACTAGCTGTATTTTTCATCTTTCCCCTCTATTAAAATTTTATTGAACAAGTCTGCTTATCCATTTATTTTAAATAGGAGCAAGTAGATCTGTTACAAGTTGCCTACAAAACAATGAGAAATCAACTTACCTAATCCTGTGGTACCAGAAGGCAGCGACGACCTGTGCTCAGATCACGTCGATTGTATGTATGTCAGTGTAAATGATTGAGTAATGTTGTCAAATGGTGTACGCGGCGGTCACAAGAGACGCAGGTTTCACAGCGTGTTATCGTCCGGGATGTTGCACAAGTTCGCACTAGATTAGGCAGCTACACTTATCACCAAAATTCACATGCCGGGTAAATCTAACCTCAATTCGGCGTTATGGTTCAAATGCGTCAAAATATCCCAGTATTCTACTCAAAACGGGATTCCAAGGTCCAATAAATCACGGATCGCAACCAAATTGTCGATAACCAATAAGATTAACTCGGATTCTCAATTTCAATCAATAAAACAAAAGCAAAATCAATATCACAAGCTCTGGTTTCTAACCCCACAAAAAATCAAGTGTCAGAATCAATTGACAATTCTTATGTCAAAAAAAGGTGCGTTCGGAAACACGTACGGGACGAAACAGTATCCAATAACAGAAGGATAAACAATAAACAAAAAAAGAGGTGGTAGGCTTATTTTAGCGTATATGAATAGATAATGTGAAAATATTGATGCAATACAGAAATTATATAGATCAGAAAGTTTTGAGGTTTGTGAAGTAAAAGATCTTGAGACAGGATTAAATATTTGCTGTTGTTACAGAAGTCCAAATGACAAAAATTTTGACAGTTTCTTAAGGAGCCTAGAAAAATTGTTAGAACATTTTATTGACAGGAAGTGCGTTATATGTGGTGATTTTAATGTTGACATACTGGCGGAAAGTAAAAAAATCTTTAGAGTTTATAAGTATATTAACGTCGTACAATTTTAGACACCTTATAAATACTCCAACTTTTATTCGAAACAAATCATACTCTTGCATTGATAATGTATTGACTAATCTTTCCGACGATGATATAGAACAGTGTTTGGTAGATCATAATGGTTTAGCAGATGGCCATGGCGGCCTTCTTTGTAATATAATTCTTGATAAGATTGATAAAAAGACAAATGAATCTGAACATACCATATTGATTAATAAATAAAAGAACATTCAACACAAAAAATAATTTTGCATTTAAAAAGTGCTTTCAAAATACAAATGATAATATCGTAGGCATCAATACATTTCTCAATTATTTTAATAAAACATTTCGTGCGTGTTACCCAAAGAAAACCAGTAAAGTAAAACTGAGGAACAATAATCAAATAAAGTGGATTACCAAGGGAATTAAGGTGTCTAGCAAAATGAAAAGAATATTATGTTCGGGCACCACCATTAATACTAGTGTTTATAATTATAAAATGAATTACGTAAGGATCTATAGAAGAGTTTTAAAGCACGCACGAAAGTTAGCCATATTATTATCATGTCATCTCAACAAAGCTAAAAATATATTAAAGGAGACATGGAAAATTGTAAATTATCAGACAAAGAGAAAGAAAAACAAAGTTCGAAGAAAACTTGTTCTAAACATTGACAACAAGGTGGTTACAGATCCGCAAGAAATAGCAGATACTTTTGTTGATATATTTGTGTATAAATCATCACTTTTAAAAACAGAAGAAGAAAGAGCGATGTCCTTCCTAAGAAACTCAACATTGAGAGTAGAAAGTGAGATGAAATTCAATATGACGACACCACAGGAAATTACAAAAATTGTACGTAAGATGACAAACAAAGCGTCTTGTGGACACGATGACGTGCCAATATCGGTGCTCAAGGATAATATAGAAATATTAGCGTATCCCCTATCGGAGTTCATTAATAAATGTATTGAAGAGTCTGTTTTTCCTGAACAACTTAAATTGGCCAAGGTGGTTCCGCTACATAAAAAGGGTACAAGAACGAATCCCAAAAACTACCGGCCAATATCCTTATTACCAATTTTATCAAAAAAAAATTGAGAAAATATTGAAAACTAGATTAGTGACCCACTTACATTTATACTTCGGGTCTCAACCGAAGACTATTACAAATTTACTTGCAGAAGTACAGTATGAGAAGGTGCTGTCTTTGCCACACTTTTAGATACTCATAGCTTAAAAAAATAAAATAAGAAACAATACCATGACGTAGTGTCCTGTCTCACTCCCACCACTGGCACGAGGCGCTGTCATTCTCGCTCTTTATTCATTACGTGTTTTCGTGTTGTCGGAGTCACACTGCTTACATTTTTTTTTTCCTGCGACAGTTTTTCGTTTGATATAGGATCATCAAAGTTTAAAAATGGGAAAACGTAAGCGTTCGCGATCTAAGGATAGTGATGATTATTATCGTAGTATGCGGAAAAAGGTGAAAAAACTCGAGCGTAAACTGCAAAGATATCGACGAAGTAGTGCGTCATCTTCGGAACGTTCTTATTTTGAAAGTTTATCGGATTACGAAGACGCAAATATTGATGTTTAATGTCTGGACGAGCAAGGTATGTACCTACAGGTTACCTTATTAGTCTTATTATTTAGACGGTGACCCATTCTACTTATAATATTTTTATTTTTTTGTGTTTTTGATGTACCCTCATGTAATAACTTATGAGAAAGGTATGATTTATTGTAACGTAATCAATAAACTCATCTCCACGTATAGTGTGTTGAAGATATGTTGTTTAAAACGTTAATTGTTTTGAAGTTGGGAAACAATTTGAATACTTTCTCCACGTAAATCGTGTCGAAGATTTCAAGTACCTACTTGTTTTGGTTTGCGAACTTGGTTAGTAGGGCCATAGTGTAATGACTTTTATTAATTTCTCCACGTTTAACGTGTTGATGTAACGCAAGTTTATTTATCCTCCATGTGAATCATGTTGAGATCATATTTGTCATATTCCGCGTAAATCGCGTTGAATTTTGTGACATAATAGTCCTATGATGACCTCTTTACAGGTCAAGAAATTCCGAACATGGAAGCCAATTTGAAGGAATCGGATGTACAGGAGGCACTCTCGGAACCGATCGTACCGTCTGCTGCTGAGGAAGCGATAACTTTGGTGCCCACGGAAGCAGAGAAAACTGAAGAGGTACTTGACCCTGAAATTTTAATGATGCTAGGTGAATATTCATCTACCCAGAAGGAACATGGGGACGATTTACATAAAGATATTGCCGCTAGATGGGCACATGTTTTAAGTAATGGGTTACCTAAAGAAAGTAAATTAGAATTATTGAAACAATACTTTACCAGCAGAAAACTGTAGTTGTATGAATCCACCGAAACTTAACCTAGAAATTGAGGCGGCTTTAACAGCCCTTAATATTAAAAAGGATTTGTATAGCCAATACAAGCAGAATCAGATATCTTGCTGCTTATCAGCTATTGGTAAAGTCCTTAATTGGGCTTTGTCCGCTTCGAAAGACACGTTACCACAAGCACAGGAAATTATAAAACCATTAAGTGACGCTAGACGACTCCTGTGTGACAGTCATTACAGAGAGTCACAGTCGAGGCGATATGCCGTCATTAACAATTTAAATAAAGAGACTCGAGAAATCGTGAAAAACACAAAGATTTATCGATACTTATTCGGTACCAACCTGCCTGAACATCTCAAATCAGCAAAAGCAATATCTAAATCTGGCCTGGAGATGAAGACTACTCAGCGCGCTCCTTATAAGCCTCCGACAACACAATACCCAAGGGGGGCTTTAAACGCGAGGGGGGTTCCGTGAGCAGCAGCCGGCCAGTCGCGTCGGAACCCCGCTCCACGGAGGCCAGCAGCAGCGCCGCGAGATCGCCGCCCAGACTCGTATTACCAGAACAGGACCAGCTCGGCGCGTCAGAGGCCCAGGAGACGCTGACCTCACTAGCCCAGGTAACACTCGCGGGCAGATTCCAGTACTTTTATCATAACTGGTGTCGTATAACCAGTGATCGTATAGTATTATCTTGGGTACGAGGCTATAGTATACCGTTTGAACAAGAACCAGTACAAACTGTTCCTCCCCGAAATTCCCGTAAATCGATATCGGAATGCAAGATTATTGATAATTGTATCACAGGATTATTAAAATCAAAGTTTATTACAACCTGTGAGCCCTGCGAGGGACAATTTATATCACCCATATTTACATTATCAAAAGCTAACGGTGAACATCGCTTTATTTTGAACCTTAAAAAGCTCAATAAATTCATTCAACTTGAACACTTTAAAATGGAAGACTACAGAACAGCATTAAGATTGTTAGATAAAAATAATTTTATGGCAACTTTAGACTTAAAGGACGCCTACTTTTTAATCCCTGTAAATACTCAGGATAGAAAGAAATTACGTTTTGAATGGAAATCACAACTATACCAATTTAACGTTCTCCCCTTTGGTCTATGTACTGCCCCGTTTGTGTTTACCAAACTGTTAAAACCTGTTCTACAGTATCTGCGAGCTCGAGGTTTGATTTTAGTTAATTACTTAGATGATTTTCTTTGTATTGGACAATCATATGATGAATGTGTCTATAACATTAACAAGACACAGAATCTTTTACAAAACTTAGGTTTCGTAATAAACTTTAATAAAAGTCAAGTAACACCAAGGACAGAATGTAAATTTTTAGGATTTGTTTTCAATACCGTAGCTATGACTATTTATCTTCCTGAAGAGAAGAAAAATCACATCTTAAACAAAACTATAGAATTTTTAAATTTAAGTAAATGTTCAATCAGATACTTTGCTGAATTCATAGGCCTACTGACTTCTGCATGCCCTGCCGTCAGTTACGGATGGATTTACACAAAATTATTTGAAAGGGAAAGTTTCTAGCTCTGGATAACTCTTACAACTATAACAGGACTATGACACTGTCAAATTCATTGAAACAGGACCTCCATTGGTGGAGAAATAATATTAAAAACTCACTATGTCCTATTCGTAATAATGATTATTGTCTCGAAATATACAGCGATGCATCAACCACTGGTTGGGGCATTGCTTGCGGTAATGAAAGTTCACACGGGAATTGGACAGAGTTAGAACTTAATATGCACATTAATATTTTAGAACTGAAAGCCGCATTTTATGGTTTAAGAATATTCGCTTCTAAACTAAGAGATTCTTGTATACTGTTGAGAATCGATAACACTACAGCAATCAGCTATGTAAATCGAATGGGGGGTGTACAGCATACCCACTTAAATGAAATAGCCCGGAATATTTGGCAGTGGTGTGAACATAGGAACATTCATATATTTGCTTCGTATGTTAAATCTTCGGATAACATTATTGCTGATCGGGAATCACGTAAAATTAATGTGGACACGGAATGGGAACTAGCTGAGTATGCATTCTCGGAAATCACACATAAATTGGGTGTACCCAACTTTGATCTCTTTGCTAGCTCACAAAACTATAAATGTCCAAGATACGCCTCATGGAAGCTCGATCCCCATTCTGAAATAGTAGATGCATTCACCTTTAACTGGAAAGACCTTTATTTCTATGGTTTCCCCCCGTTCAGCATTATTACCAAAGTTTTGCAAAAAATAATTAGAGATAAGGCAGAGGGTATACTAATTGTACCCTATTGGCGTTCACAACCTTGGTATCCACTATGGACTAAATTAATAATATCAGAAAAAATATTTTTTGGACCTGACCAAGACTTGTTGTATTCTCCTTTCAGAACACACCATCCACTACACGCAGACCTTATCCTAGTGGCAGCGAGATTATCAGAGAATCAATGATAGCTCGAGGCATTCCGGAGACATCTTTGGGTATCGTAATGGCTTCTTTTGCACCAAAAACCTTAAACCAATATAGCTGTACTCTTAAATCTTGGGTAACTTACTGTCAAGACAATAATTATGACATTTTTAAATCCACTAGTATTCAAGTTATTTCCTTTTTAACAATAAAATTTAACGAAGGGGCTAGTTATAATACGATAAATACACACAGATCTGCCCTGTCAATTATTCTAGGTACAGAAATCACATTGAATAGTTGTGTTAATAGGTTCCTAAAGGGTGTATACAGATTAAGACCTCCCAATCCTAAATACACAGCAACTTGGGACACTAATAAAGTGTTAAGCTATGTGTCCAGTTGGTATCCTTATACGAATATAACACTTGAATTTTTATCAAGAAAAACAATTGCTTTTTTAGCAATAGCTTCTGCGCAAAGAATGCAGACACTAAGTTTAATTAAATTAAAAATATCAGTACAGAAGATGATATGATTATAATTAAAATATCTGACTTAATTAAAACTTCAAGACCTGGGGCCTTCCAACCATTAATCAGGTTACCTTTTATTCACGAAAATGTATCCATATGTCCAGCTACTGTGGTTCAAGCTTATATTGATAAAACTTCATCCTTACGTCACAATCAGTTAGACGATCATCTGTTCATTAGTTTTCGGAAACCCCATAAAAAGGTATCTTCGCAAACACTAGCTTACTGGGTCAAAAAAGTTTTAGAAGATAGCGGCATTGACATATCGATATTCGAAGCCCACAGTACTCGCCACGCCTCCACGTCAGCCGCTCATAGACTGGGTGTAAACCTAGAAGTGGTACGGAAGGCCGCAGGTTGGAGTAATACTTCTAATGTTTTCTTAAAGTATTATAACAGAGATGTCATTAACCCTGTTAACAGCGATTTCGCTAGTACTATATTTACTGATTTTTAATTATATTGAGACACAGAATATTATTTTCACATCATTATTAGTTTAAGTCTCATGCAATATGGTGTAACCCCATTATCACACTATTATCATTCAACTGGACAAACATCCAGAGTCCAGAATTAGTTTAAATTAATATCATGTACACCTATCGAATTGACTACTTTTGTTAAGATTAGGATAGATGTAACTAGATGTAGCGAACTATAACAGTCTGATTATTATGTAGATTATTTAAATATATTTTTTTTTTTAATAAAGAAAAGAAAATATAAGTTTAAGATTATAAAAGAGATTAAGAATTAAGAGATTAAGTTATCATTAATGGGTTAAGATTATTTAAATGTTTTTGTTTTTTGTTGATTAGTAAAGGAATCAGAATATTATAATGTTTGCTTTCCCTTTTTTGTAATGATAATTACTCTAAACATCTGCAAGTAAATTTGTAATCGTCTTCGGTTGAGACCCGAAGTATAATTAAGAATCAAACGAACTTACCTTGTGAAGTTTGATTCCAATTATGCGAGGGTCTCAACCGAAGACGATTACAATCCCACCCATCCCTACGAGAAGCCCTACCGACAAAAAAGTTAATAATATAAAAACAGCTAGAAGCTGTTTTTTCTCTAAAATTAATGAATAAAGAGCGAGAACGACAGCGCCTCGTGCCAGTGGTGGGAGCGAGACAGGACACTACGTCATGGTTTTGTTTCTTATTTATTTTTTATTTTTTTTAAGCTATGAGTATCTAAAGGTGTGGCAAAGACAGCACCTTCTCATGTACTGCTGCAAGTAAATTTGTAATCGTCTTCGGTTGAGACCCTCGCATAATTAGAATCAAACTTCACAAGGTAAGTTCGTTTGATTCTTAATTAAATAGAATAATTAACATTAGACAATTTGGATACCAAAAGGGGATAGGCACCTCAGATGCGATAGATAATCTTGTAAATGACATTATTAGTAAATTGAATAATAAAATGAAGGTAGCTGGCTTATTTATTGATTTAAGTTCTGCGTTTGATACAGTAGATCACGAGCTACTTCTGGCTAAACTAGAGCATTATGGCATTAGAGGAAAAGTGTTACAACTTTTGACATCTTATTTAAAAAACCGTAGAATGTACGTAGAAATAAAAGACATTAACTCAAACAATTGTGACGTAGTGTGTGAATGAAGTAATATATAAGTCTAAAACCGACTTCAAAAAACAAAAAAGTGAAAAATAACTTTAGCTTCAGAAGTCGGTGACCTTTGTTTGATTCATTTAGTTTTTTTTTGTCACCGACTTCTGAAGCTAAAGTTATTTTTCACTTTTTTGCTTTTTGAAGTCGGTTTTATTTTTTTTGCAAAAAAGTTTTTTTAAATTTTCCATTTTTAGTTGTAATCGCCTATACAAATATTTGCTATGCACTTATTTCACATTGTTAACAATACATGTCATGGTAATAAGCTTATCCCCAATAAATGGAACTTACATACCTAAACTATCAAAATTTGGGTGTATTGTACACATCTGCGTACCCCTCAGAGCATACAGGCGTGATGTTACGTCATGATGTTGTATAAACAATAAACACCCAAGCGATTGCAGCAATCACGACCGATTTACCATTTAGTTTCGAAGAGTTCCATTGTATATCTCCGAAGATCAGATCTTCACCAAATTTAAATGCAACCATTTCAGGAGTATACTCTTTCAAATAAAAAAAGAATTTTGAGAATCGCTCCACAAATGGAGGAGAAATCGGTAAACATACATGAAATTATACCACACGACTGAAGTAAAAATCTTCATAAAATGAAAACTACTGAGCCAAACTATGTTAAATTTGTATGAAACCAAATGGCAACTATTCCGCATCAAACTAAAAAAGAATCACGTAAATCGGATCATAAATGTCAGCGTAATCGGTGTACATTTTTTTTTTTTTTTACTTAGCCTATTCTGTCCCACTGCTGGGCAAAGGCCTCCCCGGTGTACATACATAAAAAAAAAAAATCCCAACGGAATTGAGAACCTCCTCCTTTTGGAAGTCGGTTAAAAATGACCAACATAAGCCGCGGTGTGCCTCAAGGCTCAATCTTAGGACCAATATTATATTTAATTTTTACAAAATGATTTACTAAATTTTATGAATAATACCCAACCCGACGCAGGACTTATAATTTTTGCAGATGATATGAACGCCATAATCGGGTCGTCAAACTTAAATGAGTTGACAGAAAATGTAAATAAGTGTTTAAAGAATCTTTCTGTTTGGTTTACAGCAAATAATTTAACAATAAACCCAAATAAAACCAATGTTATGTTGTTTAAAACAACGTCACGTAACAAAGATAGCGTAGATGTCAAGCTCAAAAAGGAAAATAATTATTGGACTGGTGAACGAAGTAAAATTTTTAGGAGTTCCCTATTAAAGTATTCCCTATTAAATTGGAAAAAAGAGCTCACCGCCATTGATTCCTCAATATCTTCAGCTTGTTACGCGCTAAAAAGCCTCAGGGATGATATTGATTTAAAACAGCTAAAATCTGTATACCTATTATGCATTAGTAGAATCCAGGTTATGATACAGCATTATGTTTTGGGGAAGCGTTACGGGTATAATTGCCAAAGAGCATTCATACTACAGAAACGAGCGTTAAGAACGATTGTCAGAATCCCACAACAAGAGTCATGTAAAGAATATTTTAAAAAATTAGGTATTTTGACAGTACCAAGTTTATATGTTTTAGTAATACTCAGCCACTTTGCGAAATACATACACGAGCACGAATCACAAGAAGAACGTGAACTTAGAGAGAAAACTAGAAGAAACGTTATAAAAAATAAAATTGCACCGAAACTTAATAATACTAAACATTGCTCTAAATACCAAGCAGTAGAATCTATACTAATAATATTATAAAGAGGTAACATTTGTTTGTAAGTTTGTATGTTTGTAAGTTTGTATGTAGGGGGTAATCTCCGGAAGTAATGAACCAATTTTAAAAATTGTTTCACTGGTAGAAAGCTACATTATTCGTGAGTGCTATAGGCTATATTTTATTCCCGTACTCCCACGGGAACGGGAACTACGCGGGTGAAACCGCGGGACGTCAGCTAGTTATTTAATAAGTTGCCTACTGACCTACGATCATTGATTTACAAAGGTACTCTATTCAAAGCCAAACTTAAAGCGTTCCTGTTGAATAAATGTTTATATTCTTTAACTGATTTGGTGACAAATGATGGTGAATAGTTTTTATATTTAGTCATTTACATTTTGACATTAAATATTTTTATTCAAGACATTATTCGATTTTTTGCATTTTAGAGAATAGATTTATAAGTATTTTACATAATAATATTTACAATAATTTTTATAATTACTATTTACATTCTATTGACACAATATTTATCATATCAATTTAAGTTATTTTAGGTTTTAAATTGAGTAGATTTTTCTGTTTTTTATATTCATAATTTGTTGTTATAGCTATAAAATATTAATTAATGTACAAACCAATTCAAACACAATGCGAATTGATAAATGAATAAATAAATAAATACATAAATAAAAAATAATGCGATATTTTGTTATTTTCTTTGTGCCATGTTGTAGAACATGATATCTTTAGTAAGTTGCTGTATTAATCAGAAATCTTTATTTTGCACCCATCGGTACATCTATACGTTGTTATTGAACACGCGAGTGCTCGGTGCTCGCTGCTCAGTACTACACGTCGGTGTCGGGTTGCAGGTTCGGCACGGGGTTCTGCTTCACGGTGGTGTACGCCGCGCTGCTCACCAAGACTAACCGCATTGCGCGCATCTTCGATGCCAGCAAGCACTCGGCACGCCGGCCTTCGCTTATCTCACCCAAGTCGCAACTCTTCATATGCGCTGTACTAGTATCTATTCAGGTAATAAAATAACCATAACTAAGTCTTGTTCATGCTCACATGAGTGGTATCAGACACTGGTCACTAACACATCCGAGGGACGCTTTTGTCACAGGTGGTGATCGTGGTGGTGTGGCAGATCATCTCACCGGCGCGCGCCATTCATCACTACCCGTCGCGCGAGGACAACATGCTGGTGTGCGACGCGTACGTGGACGCCTCCTACACCATCGCCTTCTTCTACCCCGTCGTGCTCATCGTGGTGTGCACCGTGTACGCCGTGCTGACGCGCAAGATCCCCGAGGCCTTCAACGAGAGCAAGCACATAGGTACGCGCCGCCTCAGTATTGCATGCAGCGTGACTTTTGCTGTCGTGTCTCAGTAACATACACACGCGGTGTGTTGCAGGGTTCACGATGTACACGACGTGCGTGATCTGGCTGGCGTTCGTGCCGCTGTACTTTGGCACGGCGAGCCACGTGCCACTGCGCGTCACTAGTATGGCCGTCACCATCTCGCTCAGCGCCAGCGTCACGCTTGTCTGCCTCTTCTCTCCTAAGGTAAACACTTGCTAGTATAATATGTGTAATGATCTGGCTACGTTCGTGCCGCGTTAAGCCCCCGTTAAGGTACTAAGACTCAATTGTCCGTCTGTCCGTCTGGCCGTTTGTCCGTCTGTCCGTCTGTCTGTCACCAGCCTGTATCTCATGAACCGTGACAGCTAGACATTTGAAATTTTCAAAGACGATGTATTTTGGTTGCCACTACAACAAATACTAAAAACAGAATAAAATAAATATTTAAGGGGGTCTCCTAAAGCGCACGCCACAATATTGGCGATAAGTTCCCTCTTTGAGGAGTGGCTTGAGAGACGCCACGGCGTCCACCTTCCGCCTGACGCAGGTCCTCACCGGACACGGTTGTTTCGGGAGGTTCCTGCACCGAATCGGGCGGGAGGAAACACCCGGGTGTTTCCACTGCGAGGATCGACCGGAAGACACGGTGGAGCACACGGTGGAGGTGTGCCCCGCGTGGGCGGAGCACCCGTGTCCTCGAAGTGGCGATTGACGGCGGCGACCTCTCGCGTCCTGCCCTAGTTCAAGCCATGGTCCGGAGCGAGATGGAATGGGACGTGGGTCGCGCACGTGCGTAGCGGGAGGAAGGTGTCCACAAGACTGCAACATCAGTGTTACGGTAAGTATCTAATAGACACTACCTCAGTAAAATGCTTATAAAAGCATGACCATTAAAGACACTATAAAGTGTCTCCTAAACTTCCACATCAGTTAATAAGTTTAGTTTATCTTACAATAAGGTATTTATTTGTATTTTTTCCCGTTATTTTAGAATTTAATTTTATTGACATAATTTATACATATCTATCCTTCTATACTAATATTATAAATAGGATACTTTTGTATTTATAAAACTTGTTTTTTAGATGCCTGACGTAACAACCCTAGGCCAGGTACTTCTTCTGCTTGTAAGAGAATGTCGGCTGGAACTTTTGTAGGTCACGAAGATCAAAAATAATACTGTGGCTGAAAGAGGAACGTGAACATGAGTTTAGCGATACTGATGGTGAAGATGAAGATCCAACTTTCGAGCTAGAAATACAACACCTTGAAAAAGACGTGTTTCATGTGAAGAAGATCCAGAGCTAAACGTAGAAGCGCTTCCTAGAATCTGCCACAGTGGTAGAGTAGAATAGAGTAGGGACTCCATTTTCCGCACTTAGACTCTCATTCGGTCCGTTGTGCGTAGGTGTCCTGGCTAAGTTAGCCAGCCTAGCTCCGTCCAGAAACACAGAAATTTCCCGGGAGCTTCACAGGCTTCGCGGAGCGACCTCACCGTTCCGAGGACTTGTTTGCGTTGGTTAGCCACGGCCTCGCATTCCAGGATGACGTGGGCGGCTGATTCTTCGGCGTCAAAGCAGCCCCTGCAGAGTGGGCTGTCCGTGGCGCCTATGTTAAAGAGATGTTTGTTAAGGGGGCAATGGGCACGTTATTGTCCCTATTATTATTCTGAGATCATTTCTACTTAGGCTTAGCAGTCGTTTTGTTAATCGCAGATGCAGACTTGGCATCGCCATTTTTGACTGCCTGCGGTCTGTAGACCGTGACCATTTGTTGTTATGTAGTTCAGTTCATCTCTGGCAAATCCATGTACGGAATTGTGAGAAAGGTAAGGGAAGGAGTGGGTACGGGCCTAGCACTGCCATCTCGGAACCTCTCTTAGCAAGTTCATCTGTGGCGTCATTGCCTAGGGATTGCCTGCTTTAATCCACTGGAGGGTGATTCTGTTGGACAGCGATATACTCTCCAGGGCGAGGTGACATTCAAATATTAATTTACTGTTAGTTTGTTTGTTTTCTAGGGCTCTAAGCACAGCTAGGCTATCAGATACGAATCTGATTGCGTAGTTGTAAACCCCTAGACACTTTACGGCTGTTGCAGCTTGTGTCAGTGCGACACACTCGCATTGGAATATCGAGCTGTGTTCGCCTAGTGGTAGGTTAAAGTTAATGTTGAGGTCTAGGAAGTGTACACCAGCCCCTGAGCCGTTTTGAGTTTTAGAGCCATCCGTGTAGATGCGTACTTCATTGACTCCTGACTGATCCCTTAATTCCTCTGTTGTTTTTAAGCTATAGTTTTTGTTGAACATAGGTTTATTGGGTGTTCTATCACACGGGGCAGCGATGAGAGGTTGATACTCAATCACCCGGTCCAGGATGCCTGCGTGGGGACTGGTGTGGTTTTTGCCCCATATGCCTAAGTGCATAAGCCTGATAGCTGCTAGTGGTGCCTCCTGCTGTATGTACAATTCAAGGGGAGTTAATTGTAGGGCTATCTCCATTGCCGCAGTTGGGGTTGTCCTCATACAGCCCGTGATAGTAGAATAAGCCAGCCTTTGGAACCGCTGAAGCCTAGACGGTGGTCGAGAATTCAGTTCTCGTCCACCAAACCAATGCACCATAAGTGAGAATTGGTCTGATCACCGCTGTGTAAAGCCACAGCGTGATCTTTGGAGACAGCCCCCATGTTTTTCCTAACATTTTTTTTGCATTGGTACAGTGCGATTGTGCTTTTGTTAAGTTTGTAGTCAAGATGGCTATTTCAGAGCAATTTGCTATCAAGAATCACTCCTAAGTACTTGACTTTCTTCTTTAAGTGTTAGTTCGGTGTTGAATAGTTTAGGAAGTTTGTGTGGTCCAAGGAGTCTTTTGTTTGTAAACACTATTAGTTCTGTTTTGGTGGGGTTAACCGATAGTTCGTGTTTTGTACACCAATTCTCGATTATTTTGAAGGCTTTCCTCATGAAGTCACATAAGACGCCTTTAAATTTCCCCGTGATTAGAATTTCTATGTCATCTGCATACCCCACCGAGTACAGACTGCTAGCGTTGAGCTCTGTAATAAGTTCATTTAATACTAGGTTCCACAGTACTGGTGACAGCACCCCACCCCGTGGGCAGCCCCTACTAACGATTCCTCGTGTGGTGGTGTTCACAATAAATTGAATAGCGCGGTATTTTTACATATTTTGAATCCATTGTATAAGCGTTGGCGCCACACCGTGCACGGCTAGTGCCTGGCTGATGCTGGCGAAGTTTGTTTTGACGAAAGCTATGAAGGCGCCTAGTGTTGGGTTTTTGGTTTTTAGAGCGTTTCCTATGCGTGTAACCACGCAGTGCAGTGTGAATTCAGTTGACTTGCCTTCGCAGTAGGCGTGTTGGTTAGGGTGTAAAGGTTTAAGTAGCGAAATTTGATTCCTTATCCTTCTGTCTCCCAGCCTTTCTAGTGTCTTCAAGAAGAACGAGGTGAGGCTGATGGGTCTGAAGGACTTGGGTTGGGTGTAATCGCTCCTACCTGGTTTTGGAATGAAGATTATTTTTACTTCGTATGTAGTGGTGGGCCAGACAGGCACGGAATATCTTGACAAGATATTCGGCTAGCGAGTCACCGTTCTATCTGAGCAGAGCCGGAAAAATCCCATCTAACCTTGCTGCCTTGAAAGGTAGGAAGATGTTGATTGCCCATATTATTTTGTCTTTGTACTTCTGAGGCCACCTCCCAGTCTATGTTGCTCGTAGCCCTTTCACTGTACGGTTCCCAACTCTGTTGGGTCGCAATCCGGCAGCCTGGGAAGTGGATGGTGAGAAGTAACTCGCTAGTATCCGCATCGTTAATTGTGTAGGTGTTGTCTGGTTTTTTGAGGCATCCTATAGAAAGGTCAGTCGGCGAGAAAAGTTTTGACCCTCACTAACTTTAACTTTGGTTGCTATTCTCAATGTTAGTACAAAAACGCCTCCAGCCGTTTTTTCCTCTGAGGCGTATTCGTTTTTTATAGGTTTTACGGGCAGTTTTGTAACGGTCCCAGTCGCCTGGCGACCGTGTGTTCATGGCTCTATTGAAAAGCCTTCGCAACCTGTTTCGGTATCTTTCTAGTTCTGGTACAGTGAGTGGGCAAGACTGCTCAAAGCTATTTAGAAGGATCGATGCGAGGTTGTTTACGTGTTCATCTAAGTTGATTAAAGGTATTTCGGCTGGAAGGGAAGGTAATTACCAAACTCTGCTTTGACTAGCCTAATGAACTTGGTTTGGTCTGTGTTTCGAGGGATCCTCCTCAGTTGTGGCTTTACTACTACTACTACTACTACTACTACAACAGCCCATAACGTCCACTGCTGGACATAAGCCTCTCCCATGATGGGAGAATTTGCCGTAATCTCCACGCTTGGCAGGCGGATTAGAGATCGCAGTGATGACAGACTAACAGAAAACGCTGCTGCCCATTCTCTGGTCTACGGAGGCGCAAGGTGTTCTGCCTCAGACACTAGTCGCCTTATACGAGACCCGTCAGTGTAATGGGTTGGTTCTATTCTACTCTGCCGGATACCACACGGCTAACGGTTGTGGCTTTGGTAAGTTGAAATTGATGGTGTATCGAATCCATCTGTCATCCGAACATGATGGTTCGCTGGACACATGCCAGTCCTGGATGGAATTGGAGATACCTAATAGTTGATAGAGTTAGGTCTATTACTGTTTGTGATCGTGCGTTAATGAAAGTAGGTTCTGAACCTTTGTTGAGTAATACAAGATTATTGCTAAGAATAAAGTCGAGCACTGCCTCACCTCAGTTGTTGGTTTTGACATTACCCTAGAGAGTGTGATGCGCGTTGGAATCGGTCTGCCACAGTGGTTGAACGCCCACGATCTTCAGACGAGTCACAAGACATACAATGAAAGATGCACATGACTCACTAGGCTTTCAGTTAAGTATATTCCCCCTCCAACACCAGCAATTCGGTCTGTTCCACCAAGTGGCAGAAAACTGATATATTTGTCAAACAAAAATAAAAAGAAAAACACAAAACACAAAAAAATTAAAAATAACTTTAGCTTCAGAAGTCGGTGACCTTTGTTTGATTCTGTGACTGTTCCTAAATTACCCTAGGCTGATAAAATTTTCGTTTTTCCTAATTCATGCTAATATTAGTATTTTGGTCAGTTTCCCCCGGGGGGAAAAGGTCGCGCCCCGCCATCCGCACGACCCTGTAGGCTTCGTCCCGGACTGGTCGGCCTCCCACTGACTATGATAATGAATCCCTTAACATACAGCAGTCCAATGCCTCGTATCATAATTAGATCAAGGAAAGGATTGAAAGATAAATAGTAATTCAGACAACGGGATTCATAGTTATTGAAATATATTGAAAGTGGTTTTAAAAGTGTAAAACATAACTGGGAGATGCTAGGTATGTTCATATGGCAACCAATAGTCTTCGTTAATAACCCTTACGCTAGCGTAATAGGTAATTGGTAATTCGTGACTCACACGATATTCACGATATTCCACATCAACACCTGGTGCACTCAGAGCAACACTTCCATAAGTGACGTAGGCGGCTTTTCAGCGGCAAAACGTCGATATCATGCTCCTAGTGAACACTGTCCCTAGCAGTTCTTTCAAACTGGTGAACGTGACAAGGCGGCTTTTCAGCGGCAGAACGTCAATCATCATGCTATCCAGTAGTCATGTGCCCTAACAGTCCTAAGACTGGTTATAAAATAGATGTGGTATCAAACCATTCCAATCCCACCCCATGGATCATGCGCTCGTTTCGTGCAACTAGTGCAAAACACGTGCTTGTGTCAGCCTGACCGAATCATTTGTCGGAGATAAGAACATAATTATTATTCTAGAATCACTATATGGTTGTCCTTAATAGAATTGAGAATCAAATCTCAAAAGGCAAGTTGACTGAACTGATGGTTAGAAGTAATGAATTAATTATTCAAGAATTACCAGATGATAGAGTTGATAAATCAAAACTCAATTACCATTTTGCAATAGAGTTGGGAGTCAATTCTATTGAAACCCTATAGACAGCCCCAAAAACGCCCAACCCTTCACCACTTCCTAGTGTTCAACACTAGGAAGTGGTGAAGTTTACAAGAGGACGGAACGTTGCGTTATAATTAATTACGGTACCCTGTCCCATCGTCAAACCATAAAATAGAAATTTAATGGATTTGTAAGTGGCAGATGTGTGTTGTTTTTAAAATAAAAATCAAGACTAAGATATTTGCTTAATAATTAAAGGCATGAGACAGACAGTCACAATTCATTTAGTTTTTTTTGTCACCGCCTTCTGAAGCTAAAGATATTTTTAAATTTTTTGTGTTTTTTTAAGTCGATTTTATTTTTTCGTTAAAAAGTGTTTTATTTTGCAATTTTTAGTTGTAATATCCTATACAAAAATATTCTTTGCATTTATTTTACATTGTTTACAATACATGTCATGGTAATAGGCTTATCCTCAATAAATGGTACTTAACATACCTAAACTGTCGAAATCTGGGTGTATTGTACACATCTACGTACCCCTCAGAGCATACAGGCGTGATGTTACGTCATGATGTTGTACAAACAATAAACATCCAAGCGATTGCAGCAATCACGACCGAATAACCATCTAGTTTTGAAGAGTTCCATTGTATATCTCCGAAGATCAGCATCAGATCTTCACGAAATTTAAATGCTACCATCTCAGGAGTATATTCTTTCAAATAAAAAAATTTGAGAATCTCTCCACAAATGGAGGAGAAATCGGTGAACATACATGAAATTATACCACACGACTGAAGTAAAAATGTTCATAAAATGAAAAGTACTAAGCCAAACTATCTCAGCGAAATCGCTGTATATACATTAAAAAAAAAATACCAATTGAATTGTGAACCTCCTCTTTTTTGAAGTCGGTTAATAAAAATGGTCGCTGTGATTATTCGAAGAAAATTTTCCTTCAGTGCTCTAAGCCACTATGTAATAATTGTCAAAACAAACTGTGATTTTGAAACTGTCTAATTTTGAAGTCAATCAATGGATGTTTATTAAATTTCGTGGACTGATTATTGTAATTATTAATTTTTAAAATATGTAATGTTAAATTTAAAAAAAAGTTGATTTTGTAATTTTTTTAATATTTAAGTAGAGATTCAGTGATTTGTGTGAACTCAATAAACACTGTTTAATATTGCGTAAAAAAATGCCGTATGCTGTGTGTGTGTCAAGGCCAGGAAGAATCCTAAGAATAATCAAATACGTTGATTATTCTTAGGCTCAAAACACGATAGTTATTACTTCTCTCGCTCATAAAAACATGTAAAGATAGGTAGTAAGTTCATGACTATTCGTCAAGTTTTACTTAAAGATTACTAACACTATAAATAAATAAAATATTGCAAAATAAGTAATTACAACTGTCTTCATTATTTTGAGGTTACTTTTTAAAAATATGTATTATTTTTATTACAATAAAAACCACTCGTTTTGCACTATTCGATCCGAGTGACCGACGTAACAACCACTTTGTAGTGCAAGCTGATTAAAACTTTATTCTAACAGTATTTCAAACGAAGTTTGAACCACCACAAATAGAGTTACTAATTTTAGGGTTGGTATCTTGACTTGGCTCACGAGGTTGACTACATGTGAGAACTGAACTCAGCGATCATTGTGCCGATAGTTGTATCAGCCCATGGTTTAATTGCCAATAGCCTCGATCAATACCTGAGGAGGCTCTCGTTAGGCAGCTGGATCAAGGGCTTGATTCAGAAAGCAAGTACTTCTGGACACGGCTCGAATTGTTAGAAGGTTCCTCTCTCAGGAGCCCTGACCCTGATCTGTCACCCCGCTTTGTCCCCTTAGGGTGACAGATCGGAAAAAAAAGTTTGATCTGTCCCCCTGTTAGCAATGAGGGGATAGTTCGAACTTTATTCACTCCTTAACGGTTTCATCTGTCCCCCTATCACTGATAGGGGGACAGATAAAACTTTTTATTCCTGTTTGTCCCCCATAGAATTTAAATTAATTCTTAAAAGTAATTCTACACGTAATAAGCTTACTTTTAAGAATTAAATAAAAGATTAGTGGTTTCGATTATTATAACGACCTGTATTTAAATAAATTATAAATATTTCTTTTGTTTCTGTATCGATTAGTCACAGTCCCATAAATCACGTAGTAGGTATTCCAGGTATAATAAGTATAATAACAATCAGTCCACTGATTTGACTTCATACGAGTATTACAAATGTTAATTTTTAATTCCGACATGTTATTGTAATCTGAAAAATAAATATTGGTTCTCAATAACTTTTGTTCTATGTTTTCTAAAAATTTGCATTAAAACTTGCTAACAATTTCCAAAAGTCGTATCATGTGTAGTGTACATTCTATATGAACTTACCTCTGTCTGTAATTTCCTTTCAGTTTAATGATACTGTGCAATAGTTCGCTTGAAAACTACATACTTAGTAACAACAACAACAACAACAGCAAATAACGTCCACTGCTGGACATAAGCCTCTCCCATGATGGGAGGCATTTGCCGTAATCTCTACGCTTGGCAGGCGGATTGGAGATCGCAGTGATGAAAGACTAACAGAAAACGCTGCTGCCCATTCTCTGGTTTAGGGAGGCGCAAGGTGTTCTGCCTCAGACATAAGTCGCCTTATACGACACCCGTGAGTGTAATGGGTTGGTTTTATTCTACTCTGCCGGATACCACACGGCTGATACTTAGTAATATAAACACTTCACTTAAATTAATTATTACGAACAATTGAACACTGACGTCACTAACACTGACAAAAATAGTAAATTTGCACTAGTTCTCTTAGTAATGCGCATCATTACGGCTGCCCATAAGGCTCCATGAGTAAGAAAGAGAGAGAACCGAAATTTGTTTGCTTGTTTTGAAATCTATTGTTTATTTGCACCGAGTAAATTCCCGGGAGAGCCGGCTTTTTTGGATACAATAATGGAGTGCAAGTAATTCTCAACCATATTTTATAAATATTTAAGTTGTTATTCGCAAAATCAGTTTTGATAAAAACTATAGTACTGACATACAGAGCACAGACAGAAATTTTATTTTGTTTGATAACTCTTACAGGAATGATAACGGCAAAACTTGAATTTATTTACTTCATTCCTGAATAATACATAATTAATTACCTTAATAGAAGCTGCAATTTTATCGAAGCACGTAAAATGTTCTTATTAAGAACATTTCCTGATCTAAAAGTTAACATATTGTTAGTAAAAATTAACATTTGTAATACTCGTATGAAGTCAAATCAGCGGACTGATTGTTATTATACTTATTATACCTGGAATACCTACTACCTATGTGTTTTATGGGACTGTGACTGATCGATACAGAATCAAAAGAAATATTTATAATTTATTGAAATACAGGTCGTTATAATAAATGATGTTTATTTTGCAAGTAGGTTTTTACAAACACTTTTACACGTCATTTTTTAAAACTAGATGGGGCCGGTGTTTCGTACCTGACTACTCTGAGAAGAAACAGCCGAAACAAACTCAGAGGTCATAGTCTCTTTTAAAGTCCAGACAATCTTGCTCAATTCACATGAGGACTATGCAGATTAGTGTCTGAGATGGTCTTTTGAAGAAAGAACCATACAGATTTGAGTGGACCTGTCCAGTCAGTGCAAGCATTTGTCAGTTAACGTGTAGCTCGACTTATAACTCAAGGAGCTCAACGAAACGACGAACAATACCAAAGAAAGGACATTTGGGAAGGTCGCTTATAGTACTCAAACTGCCAGACAGTTGTGGGAAAAAAACAAACAAAAAATAAAAATGTGACCCACATGGTCCCCACATTCACAATAATCAAATAAAATTAATAACAAATTCTTTTCAAATGAATGTAAGTAAAAAAAAAAAAACACAAAAATCATTAAATGTCGCAATGATAATAAAATAAAAAAGTAAAATACTTAAAAAAATAAGTATTCATGTCAAAACAGTAAATGTCACATAAAACAATAAAAAATAAAAAAATAAAAGTAAAATAATAAAATACATGTCAAAAAAAAAATTCAATGTCAGAGTGTATAAAAGAAAGGAATCAATAATAAACAAGCGAAGTCCGAAATTTCGACATTCACAGAGCAAATTTCATTGGAGCAGCTTAATCCCAAGCTTTTTTATCTTCAAGATAGTGGTTAATATGATAGTAGGCTTTCAGGCACAGCTTCCGTTTTATAAACGATTTGAATTTATTTGGGCTTAGTGCTTGAATTTGGCTCGGAAGTTTATTGTAAAAGCGTATACATTGGCATCTGAACGTACCTCCTATTTTTTTGAGCCTCGTTGCAGGAACAACAAATTTGTGTTTGTTCCTCGTGTTTATGTTGTGGATATCACTGTATTTTTTAAATAAATTAATATTTTTGTTGGCGTACAAAAGGTTTTCATAAATAATCCAAACCACTAATCTTTTATTTAATTCTTGAAAATAAGCTTATTGTAATGATGTTTTTATCTTTTATTAATTTTTATTTGGCAATGGGTGTTAATTACCTGAAATAAATGATTTTATTATTATTTCGTTTATTTATTTAAATTCTTATCTTATTACATTTTTAAGTATTTCTTAAAATAAAACGATATAAAAAAAAGAAAAACACTTAAAAATATAAAAAAATAGAGGTCCACCGGTGTCGGGAGCAGGGTCCAAGCCACCGGTGGTTAGGGCTGCAGAGACAGGAACCTCCTCACAATGCGAGCCGTATCGAGGAGTACTGCCTTCTGAATCAGGCCCTTGATCCAACCGCCTAAAGAGAGCTTCGATAGATGGTCATCGAAGCTCTTGGCTATAAGGCCATTGGCCGTCACGACAATCGGCATAATGATAACCGAGTTCATATTCCACATGTCACGAACCTCGTGAGCCAAGTCGAGATACTTTATTTGTTTCTCTTTCTCAGCTTTCACGAGGTTCTCGTCATGCGGAATGGTAACATCGATTATCATTACGCGGCGCGCTGATCGGTTTATCATCACTATGTCAGGCTTATTGGCGACAATAGTCCTGTCAGTAATGATAGACCGATCCCAGTACATCGTGACATGGTCTTTTTCGAGAACTGGGTCGGGCACATACTTGTAGTACGGTACCTCAGATTCCACAAGTTTATATTTCAAGGCAAGTTGCTGGTGTATAATCCTGGCTACTTGGTTGTGCCTGTGCAAGTACTCGCCGTTAGCCAGACGAGAACAACCAGAAATAATATGTCTGATGGACTCACCCGGAAGGTGGCATGCCCGACACACGTCAACCGTCCCGTCCTTCATAATATATTTCCGGTAGTTGTTCGTCAACATAACTTCGTCCATAATCGCACAGACAAAACCTTCAGTTTCCCCAAAGAGGTCGCCGAAACGTAACCAGGACACGGACGCTAGAAAATCTACATCGGGCCCATGAAGAGCCCGGTAGAAGCGCCCGTGAAGCTCTTTGCCTTGCCATACTTCCTTGCGGTCATTGGTAGTAAGTACCAAAGGTTTGCGCCAGTTCTCTTTAGCCATGGACAGCGGGGTGAGTCCCTTGTCCACTGCGACCACATCTCGGTGCATACCCACCTCGGCTTTTAAAAAATATTCTCTGAGACTGCACACCTCACGGTTGTGGAGGGTCTTCGCGTTTAAAAAGCCTCGACCTCCGCACTTCCGCGGGATGTACAGCCTCATCACCGATGATCGTGGGTGATGCATCCGGCTTTCGGTCAGCAGTGTACGAACTCTTCTATCCAGGGCGTCGAGTTCGGTCTGAGTCCATTTGAGTATGCCGAAAGAGTACATTAAAACCGGCATGACTCACCATTGAAGGCGCGCACCTTGTTCCCGCCTGAAAGAAGGCTATTTAATACCTTCCTCAGGCGGCCGAAGAAGCGCTCCCTCAACGATTGCTTCATGTCAGTTACGTTAATGCCTAACGCTTCTGACATACCCAAATACTTGTAGGTTTCTGTTGAGGAGAGGGATCTAAGGTGTATGGAATCCGAGAGTTGAGTTCCCTCGGATTCCATAATCTCCCCTCGCCTTACATACATGACTGCACATTTGTCCACACCAAATTCCATCCTGATGGCGCTACTAAAACTTTCAGTTATTTTCAGTAGCTCCATCAGTCGCAATTTTTTGGGGGCAAAGAGTTTCAGATCATCCATGTAAAGCAGGTGAGATATAACCTGACCATCCTTCCTCAACCGGCAGCCTAGGCCTGAATTCTCCAGCAATGTGCTTAGAGGATTCAGGGCTAAACAGAACCAAAGTGGACTCAGACTGTCGCCCTGGAATATTCCCCGCTTAATCCATACAGGCTCATCGCTCCCCTGGATCTGTCGACATCCTGGATATCGAAGGACCGTCTTCCATTGCCCCATACATGACTCAAGGAAGGCGCGTAGAGTTGCATCTATTTTGTACAACTCTAGCACCCTCATGAGCCACGTATGTGGTACCGAGTCATAGGCCTTCTTATAATCTATCCAACATGTCGACAGATCTTTGCGGGATCGACGAACCTGTTGGCTAATGGCCATGTCAATGAGGAGTAGCTCCTTAGTACCGCGGGACCCATTCCTACATCCATTCTGAGAGGCAGACATGATGGAGTTTTTGTCAATGTGTGTATTAATTTTCACTCTCAAAATGGATGTAAGAAGCTTGTAGATCGTCGACAAACACGTGATCGGTCTATAATTCTTGGGTTCCGCGAGACTACCTGACTTATGGAGCAGGTGGGTAACGCCTGTTGTTAAAAACTGTGGTAGGGACCCGGACTCTAAGGATGACTGGAATTGCGATGCCAGGCAAGTGTGTGAACTACTAAACCATTTGAGCCAGAAGTTGTGCAGTCCGTCCGGTCCCGGTGATTTCCAATTCGGTAACGGACGAACTGCCCTGGCTACATCTAAAGGTGTTATAAAAATTGGCTCCATTTCAGGGATAGGTTCACACGCTCGCTCGACATCACGCATCCAGTCAGCCTCAGTATGACAAACGGGTACCGACCAGATGCTGCGCCAGAAAGAACTCGTGGCGGCATCATCCGGGCGGCACACGTCTGTCATATTTTGTTCGGGTCGCTCCCAAGCTCTGTATACCCACCTCTCATCGCTCTGGAACATGCGATTCTGTGAATACCGATCAACCCGCCGCTTATACCTCCGAATACGGTTCGCCCATGCATAAACTTTCTGCTTCAGGTAGTCGATGCGCTCTGTGACACGGGACATGTATTCTTGAGGACTGATTTCAGTCCCCGAGAATGCCCGCCTCACAAAGCGCATCACTCGTGGTCGTGTATTGCCCTCCCTGAAGCAGTATAGTTTGCCGATGAGTACCCTGGCCCCGTCGATACGGCGCTCGATCCTGTGCTGCCAGGCTGGTACAGCAGGTTTTGGTCGAGTAGCTACGTCACAATTTGGGAACTTGACATTAGCTACGCGACATGCTGCAACAGCCCCACAGAACAGGATCGAGTGTGTATCAACGAGGTTCTCGCTACTCTCGAATATATTTTTGAGTTGCGAGTCCAAGGCACACACCAGCGCCCTATTTTTCTTATGCATGGGTAACCTTGGTAATCGAGGCCTAAGTTCGGTAGGAGTGGACCGATATTCATGAAGCGCATTCTCCAGAGCGCTCCTCAATCGATCGTTGCACTGGCTACTTACCGTGGCAACCCTATCATCCTCCTCTACAACAGCAGGGTTCGACCGCGGTAGTATTGCGTCAATAGCTGTCACTTGCACCGCGGTTTGTGTCGGAGTAAAGACGATACGGTTGCTCAGTACTTCTGAGCGCAGCCTATCAAGCGCGGCGTCGTCCAACCTGTGACTGCGTTGGATGACCCGCACCTGATCCGATAGTCGTTGGGCCGAGACGTTGACGGTTGGTTCAAGATCCTGGAACAGAGACAGCATCCTAACACGGTACGCAGTGAGGTTAGTTCCCCCCTCTGTAGACCCGTAGTATGCGCGCATGACGTTCTCGTTAATGGATTGAGTCCATTTCATGCGCTGCACACAACCACCGGTAGCGGGGACCCGGCTCGGGGCCTGTTGGTCCCTAAGTCCCAAGCTCTTCGGTGGCCGGCCTCTCCTCGCACGACGTACTGGTGGTGGCGACGTCGGCGGGGAGAAATATTCGTCGCTCGAGCTCGACGCAACTGCCGCAACCGGTGACGCTGGTGATCCGGTGTCCGGCGGCGGCGAGGCGGAGCTGAGCGACGAGTCCGGGGTTGGTTGGTGTGCGCGTCGTGCTGCTGCTGCTCTCGTTAACATCATTTATGGTCGTCGTTAATCATCTACACATTTATTTGTATCTTCGTATAATTAATTTTGCGTTTTTTCTTTCATGACATCTGTCATTCATTGTCATAGTTCATTGTTCTTCATTATTATTATTATTATTATTATTACGTGTAGAATTATTTTGAAGAATTAATTTAAATTATATGGGGGACAAACAGGAATAAAAAGTTTTATCTGTCCCCCTATCATTGATAGAGGGACTGATGAAACCGTTAAGGAGTGAATAAAGTTCGAACTGTCCCCTCATTTCTAACAGGGGGACAGATCAAACTTATTTTTCCTATCTGTCACCCTAAGGGGACAAGGCGGGGTGACAGATCGGAATAATTCGTTATGAGTAACTCTTCTGATACGTTTCTCATTATTGGTGATTTTAACATGAGCGGTATTAACTGGGTTCTATCTGACAATCTATCGCTTGGCCAAACGAACCCGAACGGTTCTGATGAAGTTTTACTTAGTGACGAATTATGTACCCTAGATTTTGGTCAATACAATTGTGTTCCTAATAGGTACGGTAAAATTTTTGATTTGGTACTTTCAAACTGGTGACGCCATCTCGTAACTTTTCTACTCATTAACTGATTCTCTCATATGACGTAGATCGTTGGAACAGGCGACGATATATGTCCATCCCTTTCCCTCCCCTTTTGCGCTCGCCTATCCAAAATGGATCGGAGCGACACTCCACGAAAAGACAGCTAACCGTTCGCAACACGACCGCGCTGCGTATACGCCAGCCTGCAGGTCAAACCGCTCTCCGCCGGAATCGTGATACAAACAGCGCCCCGGGGCCATCCGCGACCTGGTGCACCAGAAGACACTCACAACGAGTGTTTCCTTCAATCGCCGGCATCTTCAACCTATCGGCCGCGCCATCGAAGCCGCCACGTGGTCCAGAACAAGGTAGGTGAGCGACGAGCTTTCCATCTCCTTTTAATCTATTGTCGCCTGTTCGTATCATTTTGATTCCCCAAGACGATAATCAGAATCCTCAATACAGTCCACTAATAAATAAACCCCATTTCTCTAAATAATATAAATTTTCAAAATCGTCTTATAAATTGGTTGGAATTTACCCACCATATTTTTGGTCCATTTCGAGCGGATTTACATCTGTATTCTATTGAAATTGGAGTCACCATAACTTATCCCGCAAGAGAAGGATTCATAATCCATATTCTCCCCATATAACGCGTAGGTATCTTCTACAAGTACCTACCTACCCAGGCGGTTATTAGTACATAGCTAGACCCCCTATTCCATTACATACCCATTACGTGGTTACTCCCGCAGGTAATATACTCAAAGTAGCTACCTACGTACATACATAATCGTAATAAAACTATTATAGTTGTCTAGAAACTTCCATATTTCAAACAACTTTTAGTATTACCCCCAACATTATAAAAGGTTTTCGCTTATATAGGAAATCACCGCATAACCGCTGCCGCTTACCTTACATATATTAACTTATCATATCTACTTAAAAATTATAGTAGGAACTTTAGATAATTAGTTTGTTAGGTTGTAGATACATACTTATACTAGCTAAAACATGTCGAAAGAACGGGAACTTTCCATTCTGGAAGCAAAACGCAATGTTTTATTCGAGCGTATTCAAGGAATATACGAGCGTTTAAAGACAGCAAACGCTTCCGAAGCAAATAAAGAAGCGTTTCTGAGTTATTGCATAACTGTGGATAGTATTAGGACAGATTTCCAACATTTGCTGGATACCTATAACGCGAAGTTGCTGGCTATAGATCCCGAGGCAAAGCCGAATTACCAGTCGTATACATCTTTCGAGGATTTATATTGTATCATCAAGCGTATACAATCACAGCTTGAAGGTAGATGTAATTCTCCCGCGCAGGCGTCGCCGGCGCGGTCTCCGCGACTACCTCCAATTGAGTTAATGTATTTCGACGGCGATATACGGAACTGGCCGCTATTTTACGCTAGCTTCAAGTCAACAGTGCACGACAATGACTCGTTGACGGATGCGGACAGGTTATACTATTTGATAGGCAAACTGTCACCGAAAGCGCAGTCAGTATTTGCGGGAATTTCACCCAGCGCTGGAAATTATCAGCTGATATTTCAGTCGCTTGTGGACAGATACCAAGACACCCGCGTACTCGCATCCACGTACTTTGACCAAGCTTTGAGTCTTAGATTGACCGGCCCGGCGTCGGCCTCCAACTTCCAGCTGTTCATTGACAACTTCATAACCGCAGTTAGCGCACTTAAAAACTTAAAATTGGACGATCTTTCTGATTTTATGCTACTACAAATAGCTCTGAATAAGTTCGATACGGAAACGATCCGCGCCTATGAAATGACTGAGCGAAATAACAAATTACCAACATTAGATAGCTTCACGTCATTCATACAAGACCAATGTAGAATATATCACAGCACGCAGCCTAACGCACACAGTTCGACATGTGATACCATTAAACAAAGGCCGAACAAGGCGCGAAATAATAAACCCAATCACGCTCCGAATCCGCAATCTTATGTAGCTTGCTCAGAGTCGAATATCGGTAATAAATCGAGTAAATGTTTGTGTGAAAATATAGAACACGACCATTATTTCAAATGTCCCGCGTTCAATAACTTAAGCCCAACGGCCCGTTTCAAATGTGTAAAAGATAATAAAGCGTGCGTGAATTGCCTAAGTATAAAGCATAAAACTAGTAATTGTTCAAGCAGTGCTAAATGTCGTTCGTGTAAACAACGTCACCATACACTATTACACTTCGATGGAAAGGTGAATGATGAGTCACATAAACCGGTTCAGATTGCTACGTCAGCGCGATCGACTCAGAGCGCCGCTACTTCAACCACACCGCCCGCCTCGCAGTCCGAAGTGGCTTTGTGTGCGACGTCCATTGCGTGTGCACGCAATTGTCAAGCAAGCGCTTGCCATGTTCGGCGCGATGATAAGCCGCAACGTAATATGTCGTCGACGACTGTATTGTTAGCAACCGCGCAAGTTATCGTTTACGATTCTGCTAAAAGGCCGCACGTGGTAAGGTGTTTGTTGGATACAGCGTCGCAGTCTAATTTCATGTCAGTTGATTGTTATAATCGCATCGGATTGCGAGATAATTATAAAGAAACGAGGTTAATAATTAGAGGTATCGGCGGTTCGGAAAAGCCTTGTAAGGGTTCCGTAGACTTTAAAATATATTCACGTTTTAATGAAAACATTAACTTTGAAGTTTCCTCCCTAGTAGTGGATCGCATTACAGATGCGTTACCGAACGCTCTCGTAGACGTGTCTCAACTTAATCATTTGACGAAGTTACCGTTAGCGGACTCTGATTTTGCGCGGCCGGGTAAGATCGACGTTCTGTTAGGTGCCGCCGTACTACCACACATATTCCTACAAAATGTCGTGCGCAGTAATCAAGCGAACATTCCTCCCGCCATTGAGACGGTATTGGGGTATGTGATTATGGGTACGGTACCTACGTCACACGTTTCTAACTACGCCTTGTCTTGTTGTGCCGTTCTTCAAGAGAAAAATATTGACACTCTGCTCAAGCGATTCTGGGAGCTTGAGGAGGTCTCCGCATCGCCTTCACAAAGCCGTAAGGAACTCGAATGTGAGGAACACTTCTGCGCAACCACAGTTCGTGATGACAACGGCAGATATGTTGTGGCTCTGCCCTTTAGTGGCGATCCGTATTCGTTAGGCGACTCCTACGCCGCCGCACTGAGACGTTTTCATTGTTTAGAACGCAAACTTGACGCTTCGATCAAATTACGAGGCGCTTACAATGACGTCATTCGCGATTACCTAGATAAAGGTTTTCTGAGTCTCGTTATCAATAGTGGGGATAAATCTCTTCCCGCGTATTACATCCCGCATCACGGCGTAGTTCGCGAAGATAAAGTTTCTACTAAACTTCGCGTGGTTCTAGATGCCAGTTGTAAAACTACGTCGGGTCAGTCTATTAACGACATTTTGCATGCCGGCCCTAATTTGCAGGGTGACTTATTTAATATCTTAATAAAGTTTCGTCTTTTCAAAATCGCGCTGTCAGCGGACTGCCGTCAGATGTTTCTTAATATCGGCGTTCGTGAATCTGACCGTAGGTTTCAAAGGATTTTCTATCGCTTTGACAGCGGTGAACCATTATCCGTATACCAGTTTAACCGAGTTTGCTTTGGACTCAAGTCCAGTCCATATCACGCGCTACGCGTTGTCCGCAAGTTGATAGCTGATGAAGGCGACAACTTTCCTGCTGCCGCAGCTGTGGCATCTTCCGCATTATACATGGATGACATCGCCTGTAGTGTCACATCCACCCCGCAAGCCATTTCGCTTTGTGAAGAGCTTATTCAACTCTTCAAGCGAGGCCAGTTTGATCTTGTCAAGTGGACGAGCAACTGTAGAGAGGTTCTCGCATACTTGCCTGATTCTCATAAGGCTTCTCCAGACATCGAGTTTGAGAGGTCTGTACCGCATAAGGTCCTCGGCTTACGCTGGGACAAATCCTGTGATAGTTTCCGGTTTGACGTCGCACCACCCGACGATAAGTGCACCAAGCGCACCATGCTGTCAACAGTGGCTCGACTGTGGGACATACTGGGTTTTGTGGCTCCCACAATTTTGTACGCCAAGCTCTTGATCAAAGAGCTCTGGCTATCAAAGTGTGAGTGGGATGACGCACCTCCCGACCATATCGTCGTCGCTTGGAAGCAATTTTGTATTGAGCTTTCCGCGCTCAACCAAATTGTTATACCACGTCATCTTGGGTTGGTCGACGGATGCATCGTAAATCTGATAGGATTCGCTGACGCCAGCGAAAGCGCTTACGGCGGAGTCGTATATTTGCAAGTCCGCATTGGATCTAACTACTCAGTGCAGTTAGTTTGTGCCAAGTCCAAGGTCTCGCCGGTTAAAACTATATCGGTTGCGAGATTGGAGCTGTGCGCGGCCCTGCTGTTGTCTCAGTTGCTCTGCAAGGTTCGGGACACGGTTTTGCCCCACTACCCCATTAATAAAATATACGCATTTTCCGACTCCAAGGTAGCGCTCGCCTGGATCCGTTCGTCACCGCACCGTTGGCAGACCTTTGTCGCCAATCGCGTTACTAAAATAATTGATCTAGTTCCCGCTACTTGCTTCCACCACGTCGCTGGTATTGAAAATCCAGCTGACTGCCTTTCTCGTGGGGTTACTCCATCTAAACTTCTGCAACATCCTTTGTGGTATTGTGGGCCATCCTGGATTTCCCATGATCCGTCAGGGTGGCCCATACAATCCTGTGACTACAGTGCAGAAGTCGAGGATGCTCCTGAGCGGAAGTCGCTCTCTCATCACGTGGTCATTGATGTCGAGGAATCTCCGATCTATGCACTCGCGCTGCGCATGTCGTCGTGGACGAAGTTACTGCGCGCCATTGTCTATGTCTGTAGGTTTCTTAAGCAACTCCCTAATGGGACTTTTGTCTCAAGCTCTGATCTCGAATTCGCAGAGAATAAATTGTTGCGAGTAGTCCAGGCTGTTTATTTTAGTAACGATATTAAAAATTTAATAAATAATGTATCATGTTCTCCCGCGCTCCTTAAGCTCAAGCCGTTCCTCGATGAGCATGGCATCGTACGCGTTGGCGGTCGTCTTTCTAATTCGGACGAACCTTACAATTACAAACATCCTTGTGTGTTACCGCGTCACGACCATGTCGTTGACCTTCTTGTTGATTTTTATCACAAGAAGCATCTCCATGCCGGTCCGGAGTTGCTTATGTCCTTACTCAGGCATAAATATTGGATTTTTGCTGCAAGGCGAATAATTCGCCACAGAATACATAAATGTAACGTCTGTTTTAAATCCCGTCCTCGCCCGGGCTATCCTCTAATGGCTGATCTTCCTAGCCATCGCGTCAAGCAGGTGGATAAAGCGTTCACACATACCGGTTGTGATTATGCGGGCCCGCTTCAGTACACGCCAGTGCGTGGTCGAGGCGTCAAGAGTCGCAAAGCCTGGTTATGCATTTTCACGTGCTTAACGACGCGCGCTACGCATATTGAGGTCGCAACGGATCTAAGCACGGTGTCCTTCATAGCAGCCTTAAAACGATTTCTCTCGCGGCGCGGCCCGGTGCAGTGTTTGTACACGGACAACGGCACGTGTTTCGTAGGCGCGAATTCTTATTTGCGTGACCTATATAAGTTTCTCAACCGAGAATATCGTGATCGTCTTCAAGAAGAACTTTCCATAAATCGCATTGACTGGAAGTTCATTCCACCTGCTTCACCACATTTCGGTGGTTGTTGGGAAAGCATGGTCAAGGTAATCAAAACGCATCTCTTCAAAGTCATAGGTCAGCAGATCCTTTCCTACGAGGAGCTTTTGACGGTGCTCGCCCAAGTCGAAGCACTGGTTAATTCGCGCCCGCTCACGGCATTGAGTAGTGATCCCACAGAATCATCCGCGTTAACGCCTGCGCACTTCTTACACACCGCGCCATTGTCGTCGCTTCCCGCCCCTGAAGCAAACTCTTCTAGCTTGCT
Organism: Xestia xanthographa; assembly: GCA_905147715.2. Lineage (NCBI taxonomy): Eukaryota > Metazoa > Arthropoda > Insecta > Lepidoptera > Noctuidae > Xestia > Xestia xanthographa. Next base: position 31,616,734 of record LR990649.1, read on the forward strand.
TCAGAGACATACTCTGTTGGATGTGCTCGTGCAGTCGTTCTGGCGGCGTTGGCGTTCGGAATACCTTCACCAGCTCCAGGCTAGATCCAAGTGGAATAGTCCTGCATTACCTATACAGGAGGGTACGTTGGTCGTTGTCATGAACGATAACTCTCCGCCGCTTTCCTGGCCACTAGCTATCATAGAGAAATTACATACTTCTAAAGACGGTACGACCCGTGTCGTTACCGTGAAAACCGCGAAGGGCAGCTACGTACGCCCCGTCGTGCGTCTCTGTCCACTACCCACTCAGTGAGGTCTAGCCTGAAGCTGGATCTCTCGCCTTTAGCCTAAGTATTTAGTCAGTAGCTTTCGTTATAGGTGTTTTCTTTAGTTAATATATAATTAATTTAATCATAACGCAGTATTGGCTTAAGGATAGGTTTTGCGGTGGTATACCTAGCATAGCTTATCTAATTTGTTTCCCTTTTCTTCTAAAGGTAACCCTTTAACCCCGGGGGGAAATGGTGACGCCATCTCGTAGCTTTTCTACTCATTAACTGATTCTCTCATATGACGTAGATCGTTGGAACAGGCGACGATATATGTCCATCCCTTTCCCTCCCCTTTTGCGCTCGCCTATCCAAAATGGATCGGAGCGACACTCCACGAAAAGACAGCTAACCGTTCGCAACACGACCGCGCTGCGTATACGCCAGCCTGCAGGTCAAACCGCTCTCCGCCGGAATCGTGATACAAACAGCGCCCCGGGGCCATCCGCGACCTGGTGCACCAGAAGACACTCACAACGAGTGTTTCCTTCAATCGCATCAATCGGCATCTTCAACCTATCGGCCGCGCCATCGAAGCCGCCACGTGGTCCAGAACAAGGTAGGTGAGCGACGAGCTTTCCATCTCCTTTTAATCTATTGTCGCCTGTTCGTATCATTTTGATTCCCCAAGACGATAATCAGAATCCTCAATACAGTCCACTAATAAATAAACCCCATTTCTCTAAATAATATAAATTTTCAAAATCGTCTTATAAATTGGTTGGAATTTACCCACCACAAACAAATTCGTTCATGTGGTTGAATGGTCAACTCCGTTGGTTCCCATCGACGCCTACCATCCAGCACTATTAATTAATATGGATTTCGTTGATGCTTCTCTATTAGAGTGCGCGCCACGGAAACAATATCTGTTCGACAAAGGCGACTATGAGTCTATCAACAAAGACATTTCCACGACTGACTGGGAATCCGAGTTTGCGGCACGATCAATTGATGAATCAGTTAACTTTTTCAATCAAGTTATTCTCAATTTACACACTAAATACATTCCACAAAAATTACAGCGTCACAAAACGTATCCAACTTGGTACAATTTGGCATTGATTAAAACAATTATAGAAAAAATCAAATATTTCAAAAAATTTAAGACGTATGGCAATATAGCTGATGAGTCAACATTTAGGCTTCTCCGTGAAAGGGTAAAGGTATTAGGATCACAATGTTATGAAAACTACTTGAAGTTAACCGAAAAATCTATTAAAGAAAACCCAAAATATTTTTGGACTTTTGTTAAAAAACGTCACAACTACAATGCAGTTCCGAGCACATTAAACTATAACGAAGCGTTGCGTACCGGAGAAACAATATGCGAAGCCTTTTCTACGTACTTTCATTCTACATTTCTAGATACCAACCCTAGTCGTGGAATTTCTTCACCCCCTCTTTTTACTGAATCTACTAGCCTATCTGATATAAATGTAGCATTGAAGTGAACGTTGATGAAGTTTCTAACTTGCTTCGCAAGTTGGATACGTCTAAAGCGGCTGGCCCGGATAATATTTCGTCTAAATTTCTTGTTCGGTGTTCGACTTCGATTGCCCAACCTATCTCGCTTGTGTTCAGAAAATCCTTGGACACCTGTGTTGTACCTAAACTTTGGAAATCGGCTTTCATAACGCCTATTCACAAAAAAGAGATCTTACTATCAAAGTTATATAGTATGGGAATACGAGGTGATTTACTCAGATGGTTTTCTTCTTATCTGGAGAACAGGTCCCAAGCAGTAGTATTAAGCAATTACATGTCTAGTTGGGTGCCTGTCCCCAGTGGAGTCCCCCAGGGTTCATTACTAGGCCCATTACTTTTCATTTTATATATAAACGACATCAACTCTTGCTTGATCACATCCAAACTGTTGTGTTTTGCTGACGATATGAAAATCTATGCCAAAATATCATCGCATACGGACGTTTTGCACCCGAATGTACTTGATGAAGTTTGTTCATTTGTTTTTTTTGACACCGGTCCTTTCGGACGTAGACATTTTTTGCCTACGTCTGAACGGACCGCGGTCCATTCGATTTGGTCCGTTCAGACTAAACACCCGTGATTGCACTTCAGGATGATTTACGTCGTCTGGAGGCTTATTGTCGTGGAAGTAAGCTTGATCTCAACCCTGCTAAATGTTCGGTTCTAACATATTCTCCAAAGCGCTCAATCATACCTTCATCGTATAGCTTGGGTGATCAATTACTACCTAAAACGAACTGCATCCGAGATCTGGGGGTATATATCACGATTTTAAGCTTACGTTTGAACATCATGTCAATGCCATAGTCGCTAAAGCATTTAAAGCACTAGGTTTCATAATGCGACTCTCCAAGTGCTTCAGTCAAGCCAAAACTTTAAAAATTATTTACTGTACTTTTGTTAGAAGTCACTTGGAATACGCGTCTGAAATTTGGAATCCATGTTATCACAAGTACATTGATCGTATAGAAAGCATCCAGACGAGGTTCATCAAGTATTTGTGTTATCATCAGAAAGTGCCCTACCGGTCTGAGGATTACCTCAGCCTCTGTAAGAAGTATCATATATTACCCTTAATTAATCGGCGAGCAATTTCTGATTGTGTTTCATTATTTAAAACTAGCTTCTGCCCGCGACTTCGTACGCAGATCCTGTTGCTTATGCCAGTGACAATAGGGTCGTCAAAATCGAAGATCTGAAACGTCTTATGTCGAATTCGAAGAGCGCGGGGACGATCTGGAAGTCGATGCGTAGATACGCTGAGAACTCAAGCGTAATTCTCTTTCCGTGAACGTCTCCGACTCGCGACACAATGCATGACGTTCACGATCAGCAGTCAGTCGCGCATCATATTCTTCACAGCTGGTCTCTTGAGACCTGGATGTAGATGCGTAAATACGCTGAGAACGCAGGCGTGCTTCGCGACCCGAAGAGGCTTCCACGGAGCGAGTTGCAGCCTGATGTTCTCGAACAGCATCATGTCTGTCCTGACGCTCTTCGGTAGATTCTTAGGATCTTATGGTCCTCAATCTTTTAGCTCCTTTGGAACATTTGGAAAGATTAATTTGACCTCTTCCTAGGCATGGTTATAGTTTTATTGTGAAGATAAGAGAAGGTCTCGTTCGTTGTATAAGACACAGAGACAAACTCCACCTAAAATCCAAACTTGCACCCAATGACGTAATACTTTCTGTTACCTATAAAAGATATCGTAATTTCTGTAATAATCTTTTGAAAAAACTAAAAAACCAATACGATAAAAATGAACTCGAGAAGGCGGGAAAAAATAGTAAACTTGTGTGGAAATTTATAAAAACTAATACATAGAGGTCTAAAAATTCCGAACCTCCGCTAGATTTACTATCAACATAATTAAACCCATCCATCGACGTTGGTAAAAACTTGGCTGAAAAATTCATAAATATTAGCATTCCTCCTACTCAAAACCCAATTAGGACATCTTCCTCGTTAAATTCTTTTGTTTTATTAGATACGGACGTCAACGAAGTAGTTAGAATAATAAACGGCTTAAAGGATGTCTGCGCAACTGGGTGGGATGATATACCCAATATCGTACTTAAAAGATTTCAATACCTACTGGCCCCTCCGCTTACCCACATCTTCCAGCTGTTTATCTAAAGGGATATTTCCAAAATTGTTAAAAAAGTCTGTGGTCACACCTAATACTATCTTCAAGTCTGGAGACAAAATGAGTGTGAATAACTATAGACCTATTTCAGTACTAACGGGTCTATCAAAAATCTTAGAAAAAATCATAAACAGTAGACTAATAAAATACCTGGAAGATAACAAACTTATTTCAGATAATCAATTTGGGTTTAGGCCTAAAAAATCAACTAGCCAAGCAGTAAACAAATTGATTAATTACATTTCTACAAATCTAGATAATAGTATGCATACAATTGGTATTTTTCTAGACCTTGCCAAGGCCTTTGACACTATTTCTTGCACTAGTCTTTTGCAGAAGCTTGAAACACTTGGGATAAGAGGAGCACAGCTTCAACTATTATCTGAATTTCTTAGCGATCGACAGCAATGTGTAAAAATTGGTCTGAATAAAAGTTCTGATCTTTTTAATACTTGTTTCGGAATTCCCCAAGGCAGTATATTAGGTCCTACATTATTTTTATTATTATTATTATAAGCCTGTATTGTCCCACTGCAGGGCAAAGGCCTCCCTTCCCTCCTTCCACATTTCGCGATCTAGCGCGATTGTAGGCCAATCCTTTGCGAAAGAGTCCAGCTCATCCCGCCATCTCCTTCTGGGCCTGCCGCGTTGTCGTTTCCTGCTATTTGGTATCCACTGAGTGGTAATTTTTGCCCATTGCTCCTCCGACATGCGGCAGATGTGACCAGCCCAGTTCCACTTCAACCTAGCAGCTGTAAGGCCAACATCAGTTATTTGGGTTTTGGAGCGAAGCATGGAGTTTCTGACACGGTCCGATTTTTAATCTATATTAATTACCTGTGCAGCCTGCCACTCAAAAATGGTGTTGTAATGTCTTATGCAGATGATACTGCTCTTTTGTTTGCAGCTAAAACAAGAGCTGAGGCCTATGAACATGCTCAGAATGGTTTCAACATTGTATCTAACTGGCTCCAGAATAATTTCCTAACACTAAATGCTGATAAAACAAATTACATTTCATTTACAATGAGAAATACTAACACACCGCTTACTAACCCAATCATTTACGCGCATACCTGTAGCACGTACGCTGACACTGCATGTTCCTGCCCTACTTTAGAAAAAGCTGACCATTTGAAATATCTTGGTGTCACAATTGACTCCAATCTAAATTTCCGTAAACATATCGAGTTGCTATGTACTAGAGTGCGCAAACTAATTTATGTTTTTAAGTATTTACGTAATGTAGCCGATTATAAATTAATAAAACAGGTTTATTTAGCGTTGTGTCAGTCTATTCTAACCTATTGCATAATGTCCTGGGGTGGCGCAGGAAATTCGATTCTTCTCACTCTAGAACGTGCTCAAAGAGCAATTCTAAAGGTTGCTACCTTTCGTCCGTTTAGGTTTCCAACACAGCTGCTCTACAAAGCATGTAATGTGCTCACAGTACGGCAATTATTTATTCTTCACATTATACTACAGCAGCACTCTACCCTTCCCTATGACCCAGTTCCTTCCGATAGGAGAAGGAAAGACCTGGTTTGCACAAAGCCTCAAACTAGACATGCTTTTGCTAGTCGATTTTATGTGTTTTTAGGACCTTTTCTGTATAATAGACTCAACAAGAAACTAAACTTTTATAGTCTAAGTTATAGGAAATGTAGTTTTGTAATATCAGATTATTTGGCAACACTTAATTACACGGACACAGAAAAACTTCTAGAAGTCCTAGTTTGATTATTATTACTTAAGTTAGTTTTAATGTTTAATTTAAGGTTGTTGTACCAATTTGATTTTTGTCATAGTTGTTAATAGATTTATTTTATTTTATTTTAAAGCTTCTACTGCCCTAATTAAAATATTATACAATGTAAAGTGATGGCCTGAAACACAGGTTTAAATAAACCTAGATCAGGCAGGTCGCTACCTAACATTTGAATTCGACATTTTTGTTACTTGCAACTGTTATATTATACTGTAGTTATAGTTTACTTTTATGCACTAATTATACAATTCTTTAAGAAATAACACTACTGCACCTAAATGTACACTTTTGTAATATCTACTTTTTAAATAAATTATTCTTATTCTTATACCTTATCAATTAAAATCTAAGTGACTGCTCCCCTGCGTTACCGGGCAGGCTACCGTGTCCCGAAGATAAATAGAAAAGGAAATTAAACACGTGTAAATAAATGGGAGTTTTGGCCAGTAGAGTCAAATTTTCAATGATATACCATCGTCATCGAAAATCAGTCTCACCGCGTGGAGGTACTCCCAGCTTATGTTATTTCATAATTATACATTGAAATTAGTGATAGCTTTGATTTCCACATCAGATGTTTCTGATCTTCGATTTTTATAATTCAACAGGAACTGCCCATCAGACCGAATAACTTTTGCTAAGACGTCATTCCTATATGTGTTATGGTGTAGCTGGGCTCTCGGCGTTCCACAACAGGTGTTCCAGATCTTAGATTTTTATAAGTCAACAGAGGATGCTCATCAGATTGAACAACTTTTGCTAAAACGTCATTCCTATATATATGTTAGTGTAGCTGGGCTCTTGGAGTTCCACATCAGGTGTTCCAGATCTTCAAATTTATTCTCTCAGCAGAATATTCTTATCACGTGGAACAATTTTTGCTATGGTACCATTTTTGTATGTCTTATAGTTTAGCTGGTCTGTTGCGGATCTGTATCAGGTGTTCAAGTTTCCAAGATAAATTATAACCTATATGTTGCCCAGACTTAATACCTATACAACAACAAAAAATCATTTAAATCCGTCCAGTACTTCCGAAGATTAGCGTGTACAAACAAACAGACCCACAGACAAACAGACACACAGACAAACAGACAGATTTTTTCTTTTGGATTCGTGCTCTATTACTGTTTCTAAACCCCCCTCAATTATTTCTTTTTTAATATATTCAATGTACAGACACAGTTTTTCTACTGTTTTATTATATGTATATATATGTATATATATATAGATATTCAATAATTCTATTAATAACTCCGATATCCTTTCCAAATTTTATTTTAATGTTCCCGGAAGGTCAAAGCGATGGAATGTGCCGTTGCGTGTTCCATTTCCTTCTACGAATTACAGGCAAAATTCATTTATAGTGCGTGCAAGTAGAAACTTTAATAACATGTGTAAACAGCATGATTTTGATACTTTCATAAAAAATGTGTCCTCAGCCAGAAAATGCCTGAGCCTTAGCTTTTTTAATTAAGATTTTGTTGTTCAGGCTTTTATTATGTATTGAATTAAATGTGATATAATATGAGATGTTAATTCAGTTTAGTTTAAGCTTGAATGTTATCCTGTATTTTTTTGTAGCTGTATTGTGTTGTTCACACTTTATCTTTAAAATCTGTTTTTAGAAGTGAGGACTTTTAATTGGCTGTCAGTCTCACATACTATTTTTTAATCTGTTTATCTTAGCTGTAAGTCTTCCATAGTTAATAAATAAATAATCATTTGGATATGACTATAATTATAATGCCAAATAGACACACACACTTCTGAAACTTCTTCATACGTAAGAATAGACTTAAGGCCGTCTACGCCAAGCAAAGTAGGTATTTAACGCTACCACCCTTTACGCGAAACGAGTCGTGCACACGCGTCGCCGACTTGAACCCAAAGCTGAGCGAAGTGTCACAGTATAGGTAAGCGTGTCGTGTAGGCAGTAGGTCAACTTATTTTATTAAATTGTCAGCTTGATTTATTATAATAGGTAGTAATTGCGAAAACCTAACATTTAAATGTAATAAATTAATTTGAATAGATATTGTAAATGCAAATTGCTGCAAGTCGTAATTTATTCAATTATTTGTGTACCAGACGGGTGGACGTGTTTGGAAATTCAAAAACTATAACGGAACCAAATCTGAGCCACTAACCGCCCTGTACCGAAAGTTCCGGGTGTAAGCTTCGTGGAACGGAGAGGTGGGTTTGGAAAATACTGCACTATTATTGTAGATGGAGAAGAAATGAAACACTATTTGACTATGGTAAGACACTACAAGCAGACAATACTGGAAAAACTGAGCTGAAACTATAATCGGAAAGAACTGTTAACTATTCGGATATCGAAACGAAACTGACTGCTTGAATATCGTAAACAAAACTGACTGTTCCAATGTCGAAAACAAAACTTACTATGCGGTGCCTGCCTGCGCTGTGCTTTCATACTATTAGCAGACACACAAAAAATATTCGCGAATCCTCTAGCGATGTGTAGTATTTGTTCGCTAGACAATCTTTTAATTCATACAAAAAGCATGAACAAAAAACATTAACAAAAAAAAATACAAAGGAAACTATAAGCAAAAGGATAATAAATAACTTGAACGGAAGAAGGAAGTAGGTACTTTACGCTCTCGGCGTACGGTCGAAATTAAATTAACATTTCTCGATGTTTTTTATAAGTAGTTTGCGTACGCGCACCTGTGACGAGACTTCTCGAGGGAATTTGTACCTACTTACTTTTAAAACTAATAATAACAGAAAGTACTCGACAAAGAATCACAAACACGGCAATAGCGTACTTTCTCGAACGTTCTTTCTATAGACTATATAAAAACACTGTTTGAGACACTTGTCGCGAACAATTTGACTAGGTTTCTTACATTGTTTTTATCTCACGAAGAGACATGCTTTATTTGTTGTATGTGTTGGGATAAGGGCAAGAGAATGATGATGTGTCACCGTAAAATTGTAAATACCGTTAGATTATAATCTATCTCGTGAGATTGTAAACTCGTTCGTTGAGGAATTCCCTCGACTGTCTATGGTCTCCATCATCAGACCAATGGCACTTACAACCCATATGGGTGCAAAGTTCTCATCAATAGAAATGAATTAAATCCAAACACAAGGTAGCTACTGTAAAACGTTGAGGAGTTCCTTTGACTGTCCTTCGTCTTTATCATCAGACCCCTAAAGATGACCACAACTCATTTAGGTGTAAAGTTCTTATCAATACAAATTAATCAAGCCCAAACACCAGGTAATTATTGTGAATCGTTGAGGAGTGCCCTCGACTGTCTTCGGGTTCCATCATCAGATCGAGTCCAGACTTTCTTTAAATAGTAGTGCTCTAAAATACTCAATGAACAAAAAAACAAACGCACTAGTCGCACTACGATGTTCAAAGGTTCCCCTCGATTTCTCTAAGATGCCATCATCAGATCCCAGTTTCATGGTCATGGTACTACTCTTGGAATATCTTCTTTCCAACAAAAAAAGAATTATCTAAATCGGTTCATAAACGACGAAGTTATCCTATGGTCAAATTGTGAAACCTCCTCCTTTTTTTAAGTCGGTTAAAAAAGACTGTACTGTTATAATTACACTACGTTCTTTAAATAAATCGTTCGATAAATCAACGGGACAGCCGTGCGCCAGCAAAAGGGACATAGGTCCTACCTCGTCAAGGCCTGGCGGGCGACTGAATCCACGTGCGCAAGCCGTTTTCTTATATAATAATTTATTATTAAAAGGATTAAATTGTTTTGAAAAAATTAACCACAAATAATTGTTCTATATGTTATTAACTTTGCTTAGATATTTTTTTTGGAAGTAAAACTTTCATATTCTCCAAGTAAAATAAGAAAAACATAAAAAAATATTCGAATTAGGCTCCTGTTCGGATTTTTTTTTCATCGAGTGAAGTTTTTGATATCATGTTTTGAACCACAAATTATCTTAGTAAATATAGTCAACTATAATATCTATTTTTTTTGGCTTTAAAAAATCACTATTTCTTTGATTACTATTGAATCAAAGTTATGTAAAATTGGGAAAATTGGGACTACCTGCCCTTAAGTAACACTCTCTTTAAGTGGTACTTTATACTTTTAACGCCAGCTTCTGTAAATCCAACGAAGTCTGGCTACGTTCGTGCCGCTGTACTTCGCCACAGCATGCCACGTCCTGCTACGTGTCACCAGCATGGCGTCACTATCTCGATCAGCGCCAGAGTCACGCTCGTTTGCCTCTTCCCTCCTATGGTTGGAGCCGCAGCATATAATTTGCCAATGTTATTAAAAAATGAATTTATTTTTCTAAGGTCCTGGAACGCTGTTTTCAGTTGTACATTATCATCGTGCACCCGGAGCGCAACGTACGTGGGAGCCTCATGCCGCCGCGCTGGCGCTCGAGGGGCACGGGAGGCGCGGGCGTGGACGCATGCGCGCGTATAGGTGCTGCCGGGGGCGCCGTGTGCGCCGCGCTCGTTGGCACCGCCCCGCTTCCGCGCGCGCCCGACCTCACCCCCTCTACAGATCTCTCCACGCTCAACGACACGGGTCAGAACTATTTTATGTATAGTGGACAGTTACTTAAAACTATAGGTATTTTTTTATCACGCTTATTAAGTTTACGACTGTTCTCTACAGAGAAGACAACATCAACGGACAGACAGGTGCAGACAGAAGAGACAGCATTATTCCCCCGGCTGGCAGGCGTTCTGGCGGACGCGCCGCGTCGAGGGGCGGACGAGAACGGCGTGCAGCTGGACGCGCGGCGTCTGGCGGGCCTGCGCGCTGGCCTGCCCGGCTTCCCGCCAGCCGTGGCCGTCGCTATCGTGGGCGCGCACATGCCGTTATAGCGCAGGGATGCGGGCCGTTCCGTGAACAGACGCGTGCCAGTGCTGGTGTAATGTGCACAAAATATCATATCCTTACGATGACGGCGTGCTCCGTCAAAAACGTTCGTACAAAAGTGAATCGTTGTAATTGTTGATCATTTAAAATACGTTTAAGAATGTTTTGTGCCAAACAACTGTAACAATGTAGGAAATGTCAAAGTTACAAATAAAGGATTTTGAATGAGAAGACGAACCAATTTGTGATATTAGATAAGTTATTGAAATAAATAAATAAATAAATTAATATTAATAATAAATCATTTTATTTCGGACAACTAAGAGATCCATAAATTGTTAGTAACAGGTTTGCACTTAAACACTATTGTTAGTAACTTAACTTAACTAAACACGAGTTAATAAGAGGACCACCCATAGTAAATAGCCATGATAATAACTAGGGCAACAGAATTCTAGGGTATTAGTCTTCTCACAAATTGCTTTATTATGGTGGAGGAAGTATCAGCCGCCACCGCCTTCAGGATGCTATTGTGACTGCCCCTTATTCTGCTCAGGAGCGAGGCTGTTTTTTTGCGGATGATGGCATGAAACCCATCGGTATGAGTTACCGCGAACATTCCAGAGGCACTGCAAAAACGAGGCAATCGCAACAGCATCCTAAAAACATTATTGTATTGGACGCGCAGGACATCCAGCGATCTTTTCGAGTAGTTGACCCAAAGATTACCGGTGTAAAAACTCTGACAATAAGCTTTAAAAAGCGTTATCTTTACTTGGTCAGTACACCGAGCAAATCTTCGTGCCAACATATTTCCCCTGACCGCCAGTGCCCTACGCTCCCGTTCAATGTCAACATGGTCACTGAGGTCGTTGGTAAGAAAATGTCCAAGATTCTTAAACTTATTGACTCTACGTATTGATATACCGTTTATGGAAAGTTCGATTGTACTTTCCCGGTGCTTACTAGCGACCCCAAAGACCATGTATTCACATTTTTTGGCATTATAGACCAGTCCATGTGCAGCAGCGAAGGTCTCACATACATGAAGCAACTCCGCGATTGCTCCCGGCGACGGGCCCAGCAGCACCATGTCATCCGCATAACTGATGTTGTTACAACTAACACCATTTACCCTGCATCCGACACGCATGCTGCTGAGCTCGACAATGAGGTCATTCACATATAGATTGAAGAACCGAGGGGATGAAAGACCACCCTGCCTCACCCCGCACTCCAACCCATATGACTCCGAGAGCGCAAAACCCAAACTGTGCATCGTGCAACTTAACATATTTTGCCAAACAAGAGTCAAGCACACTGTCCAACACTTTGGCCATAATAGTTGCAAGAGAGATGGGGCGGTAATTGCTTATGTCCGAGATGTCTCCTGTCCTATTCTTCACGATGGGTACCACAATGGTCTTTATTAAGTCTGCCGGTAGATACGAATGGCTGAGACACATCGTATAGAACAAGGACAGGACCCTCGGCATATGCATGCCTGCATATTTTAAATGCTCAATGCTAAGTCCGTCATGCCCAGGGGTTTTGCCCCTACTCATACTATTTATCAGTGATGCTACTTGCATCGTGGTGAAGCGTAGCAGTGGCTCCTGCCCCCGGATATGAGACACAAAGCCGATTTCCGATACTGAGGGGTCAAGTGGAGACTTTACTGTGAAATGGTCTCTAAATAATTTGGCGATTTCCGCATGCTCAGTAACCCCACCTACCTCTGCCGCAAGACCAGGCCTAGCCTCCAACTTACCTGTGGACTTCCAAAATGCACTGAAATTATTTGTCGCCCTTTGTTCAGCTAATACGTCCATTTTTAATTGATCTTGCCTATTTTGGCAGTACTTTAGCCGGCTTTTGAAAATTTTACGCATCTCATGCATTTGATCGTAAACCGTCCCAGAGGTTGGTCGATCAGCCAAAACCCAAAGTTGGAAACTACTAAAATTAATGACAACAAAGTTTAATTTTCATTATTAACCTGTATACTGAAAATAAAGCTTAGTCGAGAAATTATTTGCTGCGACATGCAAATGGGCTTGTTGAACGGTTTTGAGGCATCTGCAATAGCATGGCGCATTCCTGAAGTGGGCCAGCCCCCCCCTGGGAGGTGAAAGAAGTGTCGTCTCCGAAAGAGATTCTCCTCCTCGCATGAACAAGCGAAGACCCTGCTTTCTTCGCTGATCGCGGCAAGCCACTAGAGCCTTGTGTTTGTGTCCTCACGGTGCTGGACGGAAGTTTTGGGAGTGAACAATCGAACAGGGATGCCTTCTGTTATATACTGGCCACCTAGAATCCTCACCTGTCTTGTTGACGGTGACTGACATTCATCATTAATTGTAACATAAAAGAAAATTATATTAATACTTAATGAAAATGAGTATTTAATAAATTGGCGACGAGGATGTCGACTAATGATATAAAAACAATAAAGAGAACCCGCGCGTCATTGCGAGGTTTAATCACAAAACTTGAAAACTATATAAACACCCAAGAAACTCTACCATACGAAGAAACAGAGTCGAGACTACAATCGCTTCAAGAAACATTACAGAAATTACAACAAATACAACATGAAATAGAATTAGAAACACCAGACGAACAACTAGACCAAGAGATAGAAACCAGGTACGATTTTGAAGAGAAATGTGTCATCATAGAGACGTAACTTCTCATATTACAAAACAGAGAAACTCGACGAATCACACCACTGCAAACATCAGCATTACACGAATTACGTTAGCTGCAATCGGGTGATTGAAATGAAACCAAAGATGACTACTTAATATATATTAGAGTAAAATAATTACATTAACTATAGCCTAAACTAGCCTAGTTCCTACTCGAAGTGTGAATATGGAATGAAGTCTTCCTGGATTCTTGTTCTTAGCTGATCTTTGGTACGTGCAATGAAGTGCTTGTTTTAGCTCTTTGCTTCCGTACGGTTCCACCTTGAAATTATTAGGTGCTGAGTAGGCGATTTCCGCATTGCGAGGTCGATCGCCCGGCGCCCGTGCGTCACGGAATGCAGTGTCGGCATTCAGCTGTTTCCCTTACGCAGCGGCTTGTAAGTCACGATTCGGGGTCTAGGTCATAGGTAGCGCTGCGCGTAACATCTCCACCCACAGTTCAGGAACTATTTTAGAACTTTGGGAGAAAATGTTTCTGGAACTTGTCCTCTGGGTGTGTGGTTCTCTTCCCGCCTTTCGGGTTCCTCACGGGTGCGTCCCTCAGCTCTGGGTGCTTCAGTGCGTTTGCAAAACCTTTTTCTGCGATAGCCCAGTGTGGCTATGACGAGTGCGCCTGCACCTAGTAGCACAACGTAGAAGGGTATGGTCGTGTGGTATATGATGTCCGATTGTAGTTGGTTGAGTTCTATCGGCTGGCTCGTCATAACTTGGGTCTGGATGCTGTGTAGTCCTTCTAGGTCGATTGAGCTGAGATGAACTTGGGTTAATGCAGCTCCCGGTGCCTCCACGTCGTAGGGTATGTCCATTAGTTTCAGGGGCTGGCTCTGTATTACATCATTGTCGTTGGTAATGGTTAGTTCCTTGGTACGGAGGTCTTGAGGGCTTGGTTCACGATGAGTTCTTGGATGCAGTCAGTATTGGTTTGTATTTGATGGGTTATTTCTTTCTCACAGAGATACCAGTTGCTAAACTTCGAGCATTCTGCTTCTATGTACACGGAAGAGTCCCCATTAGTTGCTATAAAGGGGTAGGTAGGGATAAGGGCTTGACGGCTTTTGTTGGGTGCTATGGATAACTTGTGCAGATCATGAACAATTTTGGAGATTATAGGAGATCTGGAAGCTATAACTATCTGTTTTTCGTTGGAATACGATCCGGGAATGATAGTATCATAGTATTCTCTGAGTTCTAAGTTTAATATTTATCTAATAGCTAACATATTTTCTATTCTAATTCTAATCTTAAGTCTTCTAAATTTCCATTTGTAGTAAGTATAAGTTGACCAACTTTGCGTAGTTTATTAAACTGGATTGTTAAATTTATTAAACTGTATTGGAAATAGTGTGGGGGTTGAATTCCTTACTCTTTTTAACCTGGTTTTGAATACTAGTCTACGTTTTTTAGGCGTGTAAATGCGTATGGGTAAATTGGATAGAATGGTATCTTGGGTATACCGCGGTACTGTTTTCTGACGGCTTGCAGAGGGGTTCTTAATGAATACTTGTCGTTTAGGAACGTATTCTGTTTCGCGTTTGCGGCGGGATAAATCCATGTGTCTATCTACCATCTCGAATGGTTTTGTTGCCGGGGTTACAATATTAAACTGGGGTCTAATAGGTCTCCGGTCATATTTGGCTTGCCCGCAGGTAGTGCATTCGTTGGTGAGTTTGGCTATTTGGTCTTTCATTTTGGGCCAGTAATACTTACCTGAGAGGGCTAAATGGCATTCGATAATTCCTCGGTGATTAGTTTTGCCGTCATGGTAGTGTTTAATTATCTCTTGCTGACGTAGATTATCTTTAACGTTCTCTGATTCTGTCTTAGCTAGTACTAAGTTCTTAGATGAGCTCTTAAACTTGTTCTGTATGACTGGCATGGTGGAATACATGGCATTAGGTGGATTTATTAGGATACTGGTTTTTACTTTCGGGTTTGATTCTGGATATTGATTCGGGAGATTTAATTTTATATTTGTTTCTTTTGATTTCTGGGCGTCCTGGAAATCCTGATTTACCTGTCTTGGACCTGCCTGAGGTTCAGTTGAACATATAATATTGCCTTGAACACCTACATTTCCTAAAGTCGGAGTAAAGTTGCACTCTAATGAAGCAACCGGGTTATAATCGTGACAAATGTCATCGCAACTGAACCAGGTCGGCTCGTAATAGTGCTGCGTCGGGTAATATGAGTCGCCGTATGACGCACACTCATTCATGTTAATTTCCCGAGCTTTTAAGTAATTGGTTGGTGGCAGATTACCTGAATTCTGCCAATTATGGCCAGATAACTTTGGTGTGGGTATAAAATTCTGTACCTCACTCATGGGTATAGGACCTTGATTCTGATTCTGTGCCGGGACGTTTCTAGGTGGCAAACGGAACATGTTACTCTGAGCGTTGTAAGGTGCGTGGAATATATGCTGTGTTTGATTAGGCATGCGGTTTTGGACCTGGGGATTAACAAAGTTAGGGTTGAACCCGAATGGTTGTGGTGGTGGTAGTTGGTCGGGTCTGATTCCTACAGGATTGGGCCAGTTGGGAATCGGCCCTGCGAAATTACTACTAAGTGGAGGAACTAGGTTGGTATTTGATGAAAACTCCCTACATTCCTGTAAATACATAACGTTAAGTTCTTCCTGTACATATTTGAGGGCCTTCTCAATAGTATCGGGACGCATGCACCGAATGCGGGATCCTAATGGTTCCTTTAATCCTCTTACAAAAGCCTGCATAGTAACTTTCTTGTAAAGTGTACGTTTCGCTTCCACTGTAGTAGAAATTTGGTCGTGTAACGTTACATACGTCATCATCGTACTAAACAAGGTTTGGCACTCCTCATAGAATTCCTGAGGTGTCCTATTTCCCTGCGTAGCTAAGGAAAGGTCTCTATACAAGGCGGTCTCGTCTCGTTGATCTGAGAAATTATTGACTAGGGCCGTTCGGATACCTAGCCAATTTTCAGGTATGCCGTTGGAATTGATGATACAGGCGGCAGTGCCTTTTATTTTATTTAAGATGCCATTTAATACGCATAAGTTGCTTAACTCACTACCTTGGGCATTACTAACATATTCAATTACTATTTGATCGCATATTTTAACAAACCTAGTCAAAACGTTTGGGTTCCCGTCGAACTCCGGGACCATACGAAGGGCTTTGACAATCGTATCGGGGTCGTGGGCCATTTTTATGCTAACTAAACTACTACCTATGCTATTCTTACTATCACTATCCAAATCCCTACCGTTATCTATAGCACCTCAGTGAGCCGAGATGCGGGCTCCTGGGAACTGGATTTTTTCGGGTGGGAAATTTTGGAAGTTGAGTGGTTCTAGGACTAAGAGGGAAGCAACACAGGAACAATTCAAGTGTACTTACAATTTTCTCATCTCTGGCTCTCTCGTGAATCGAAGTTTGGATTCTCCTCCCGAAACTGCAGCTGGACCGTAGATTCGAATATTCGATGCCGGGGCTCGATAGCCACCCAGGCGATTCGCGTACGCGGATTTCGATATTAGAGATCCCTAAGCTCGCGAACCGGCCCGCGAATATCCTACCGACTGCGCCAATTACGTTAGCTGCAATCGGGGGATTGAAATGAAACCAAAGATGACTACTTAATATATATTAGAGTAAAATAATTACATTAACTATAGCCTAAACTAGCCTAGTTCCTACTCGAAGTGTGAATATGGAATGAAGTCTTCCTGGATTCTTGTTCTTAGCTGATCTTTGGTACGTGCAATGAAGTGCTTGTTTTAGCTCTTTGCTTCCGTACGGTTCCACCTTGAAATTATTGGGTGCTGAGTAGACGATTTCCGCATTGCGAGGTCGATCGCCCGGCGCCCGCGCGTCACGGAATGCAGTGTCGGCATTCAGCTGTTTACCTTACGCAGCGGCGTATAAGTCACGATTCGGGGTCTAGGTCATAGGTAGCGCTGCGCGTAACACACGTGAGTACGAATACACAACAAGAACGAGGGCCAAAAATGAATTTCCAGCCTTTTCAAGAAAAAGAGACCTTCGCAAATTTTACTAAACGACTAACTGTATTTTTCTTGCTCAATAAAATCGATGATCCTAAAATAAAAGTGTACACCTTCCTTGCTGCATTATCACCCGAATTACATGAGAAGTTATGTGATGTATGCTCTCCGGAGGATCCAATTGATATGAACTTTATAGAACTCACACATATTCTAGACGACGGCTCTACCCTTTATAGCAGCACTTTTTATGTCATAATATTACTTTGCATAACAGTAGATAGCATAAACTTCATTCCGCAGAAAATCGTTTGGCAGACACTCATTTATCATACATACAAAACTCATAATTTTGTAAGTCAGAATCATCTTTAGGCATAAATTTCATATGCATAAGATTTAAAAGTAGAACCATCTTAACGCAGAAAGTTCACAGTCAGAATCATCTTTTGGCATAAATTTTATATCGATAGTCATTAAAAGGCAGAACTATCATATTACAGAAAGTTTACAGTTAGAATCATCTTTTGGCATACATTTCATATGCATAATAATGGAAAGCCTCATCTATCACATAATAAAAAAATCATAGTTAGAATTGTTTTGTATTTCTTACCATAATAATAAAAATTGATCGAACATTTTTTTTCGCCACAAACATACGACGATAATGTTAATTGCTGCATATTTCTGATCAGGCAAGCATACATCATGCATGCAGTATGCAAACAAGCATGCACCATCACCATCACCAGCAGCCAGCATGCAGCATGCAAGCAAGCATGCAGCATGCAAGCAAGCATGCAGAATGCAAGCAAGCATGCAACATGCAGCAGGCATGGTTTCTGTCACGGCTCCAGCGCTGCAGGGTTCCGGCGGTCCCACGCGAGCTTATCGACGCAGATGTGTTTTACGCTCACCACCGCAGCTTCGGCTTGCTGGCCGGCTTCGCCGGCCAGCCTCAGCTACGGCGGCAAGCGTTAAAACCACCTGCTCCTCAGCTCACGGGCCGCCTCACCCCTCCGCGCCTACGCGGATTTAAATTACACTCTCGGGGTAGGGCAGACAAGACTATGTTGAGTCGGTTTTGGAGCGATTCGTTTCTGTCACTAACTTTTTTTTAACGTAACTTATTGTCTTTTTAAGACAATATTTTAAGTCTACGTAATTTAAGGTTAAAAATGCTATTTTATAGAAATGGCAATAATGACAAATAAAATTATTCCAAATAGAATTCTGCCATCTTCATAGTATGCCAAGTGAAATTGTACCAAATAATCGTCGCTCTAAATAAAAATTATTCTAAACGAAATTATGCGGAATTTGAACATTGCCAAATGTAATTATGCCAAATAAAATTCTGCCATCTTAAAAGTGGGATCCCTTTTTTTTGCATAATCTTCTTTTTCCTAATATACTTTGGCATAACTGTTTTGGTATAATTTGTTTTGCCATAATAATACTTTGCCAATTTTTTTTTTGGCATACTGTTTATGTTGGCATAATCATCTTGAAGGCTAATTTGTTTTGGCATAAATTGAATTTTGCATAATGTTACTAGGCATAATGACTATTAGCATAATAGTATTTAGGCATACAAATAATATAAATACCGGAATCAAATTTGAGTTATTTTTACGTATTTATTTTGAATTAAAAAATCATTAAGTTGTGCTACAAAAGTTAGTGACAGAAACGAATCGCTGCAAAACCGACTCCACGTAGTCTTGTCTGCCCCACCCCTAGAGTGTTATTTAAAATCGCGTAGGCACGGAGGGGCGAGGCGGCCTGCGAGCTGAGGAGCAGGTGGTTCTAACACTCGCCGCCGCTGCTGAGGCTGGCCGGCGAAGCCGGCCAGCAAGCCGAAGCCGCGGTGGTGAGCGTGAACCACATCTGCGACGATAAGCTCGCATGGGCCCGCCGGAGCCCCGCAGCGCCGGAGCCGTGACAGAAACCATGCCTGTTGCATGCTTGCTTGCATGCTTGCCTAGTGCATGTTGCATGCTTGCTTGAATGCTGCATGCTTGCCTAGTGCATGTTGCATGCTTGCTTGCATACTGCATGCTTGCTTGCTTTATGCTTGCTGCATGCATGGTGTATGCTTGTTTAAATGTTTGCAAGTTGCATGTTTGCTGCATGCATGGTGTATGCTTGTTTGCATGCTTCTTACAGGGAAATATCTCCCATATGTTCACTATCAACTATGTTCAAAACAAATATGTTATGTATTACCTGCTTCGAAAAGATGGATTTTTTCCAATCGTCAAAATAAATTGGTATATCCAATTAGGGTACGCCTAACATTTTAGGATTATGCTTCTTTGTTATGCCTATAAAAAATATGTTTTAGTATCATTATGCGTAAATCAATTTATGCCTAATAATGCTATGCTTAATCATTATTATGATTAGATAAATTATGCTTAAAAAAATTATGCGTAAGCTGTTATGCGTAAATAATGTTATGCGAAAATATAATTAGTAGTAACAAAAGTATGCCAAGTTATATTAGGTCTTAAAATTTTATGCAAATGGATAGGGAACCCTTAAAAGTATGCCATTGTAAATTCGGACATACAAACATTCGGCCAAACAATAACTACGTTAAATATTTTTTATGCCTTAAAAATATTCGTTTAAAGAAGATTATGCCAAGTGTGTTATGCCAAATAAATTTCGGAGCATCAAGATTTTGCCAGATAGAAGGAACCCCTAGACGACTACATAGATCCTAAGCCTAGTATATTACAACGTAGTATATTACAATGTACATTAAGCGTTACAACACAGATTTATTACGCACACACAACGTGATGATGAAACAGTAGCAACATACGCCTCAGAATTAAAGAAAAAATCATTGAACTACGAATTCAAATACCATAACTGTTAAAAGAAAGTTTCCTAGTCCTGCAATTTATTCGTGGATTAAAAGACAGTGAAATACGGACGAAAATTCTTCAAGAAAGAGATACACCACCTTTTACTAAACTGGTTCAGATTGCTACATCCATGGAAATGGAAAAATCAGAAAACCTGAAAAAATCCGCAGACATGCACAAACATTTGGACACTGTAAACAAGATTACAAAATCGACAAGTAGAAATACCGAATCACGACCATCATCCACATGACAGAATATAAAGTTTACTTCTTCATCATCATCTCCGTTAACTGGGATCCCTCGTTTTTTGCATAATCTTCTTTTTCCTAATATACTTTGGCATAACTGTTTTGGCATCATTTGTTTTGCCATAATAATACTTTGCCAATTTTTTTTTTACCGCACTGTTTATGTTGGCATAATCAGCTTGAAGGCTAATTTGTTTTGGCATGGTTATGTTACTAGGCATAATGACTATTAGCATAATAGTATTTAGGCATACAAATATTATAAATACCGGAATCAAATTTGAATTATTTTTACGTATTTATTTTGTATTAAAAATTCATTAAGTTGTGCTACAACTAAAAGATAGTGACAGAAACGAATCGCTACAAAACCAACTTTACGTAGTCTTGTCTGCCCTACCCCTAGAGTGTAATCTAAACCCGCGTAGGCGCGGAGGGACGAGGCGGCCTGCGAGTTGAGGAGCAGGTGGTTTTAACGCTCGCCGCCGCAGCTGAGGCTGGCCGGTCCGCCGGCCAGCAAGCCGAAGCTGAGGTGGTGAGCGTAAAACACATCTGTGACGATAAACTCGCGTGGGACCGCCGGAGCCCCGCAGCGCCGGAGCCGTGACAGGGGTTCCTTCTATCTGGCAGAATTTTGATGCTCCGAAATTTATTTGGCATAACACACTTGGCATAATCTTCTTTAAACGAATATTTCAAAGGCATAAAAAATATTTAATATAGTTATTGTTTGGCCGAATGTTTGTATTTCCGAATTTACAATGGCATACTTTTAAGATGGCAGAATTTTATTTGGCATTATTACCTTTGGCAATGTTCAAATTTCGCACAATTTCACTTGGCATATTACGAAGATGGCAGAATTTCATTTGGAATAATTTTATTTGGGATTATTGCCTATAAAATAGCGTTTTTAACCAACATTTAAATATTGTCTCAAAAAGTCAATATGATGGGCTACAAAAGTTAGTGACAGAAACGAATCGCTCCAAAACCGACTTTACGTAGTCTTGTCTGCCCTACCCCTAGAGTGTAATTTAAAATTGTGTAGGCGCGGAGGGGCGAGGTGGCCTGCGAGTTGAGGAGCAGGTTGTTGTAACACTCGCCGCCGCTGCTGAGGCTGGCCGGCTTCGCCAGCCGAAACTGCGGTGGTGAGCGTTAAACACATCTGCGACGATAAGCTCGTGTGGGACCGCCGGAGCCCCGCAGCGCCGGAGCCGTGACATAAACCATGCCTGCTGCATGTTGCATGCTTGCTTGCGTGCTGCATGCTTGCTTGCATGAATGGTGTATGCTTGCTGCATGAATGGTGTATGCTGGTTTGCAAATTGTATGCTGGTTTGCATGTTTGCATACTGCATGCTTGTTTGCATACTGCAAGCTTGCTGCATGCAAGATGTATGCTTGTTTGCCTCCTGCTTACAGGAAAATAAAAACCACATGTTCACAATCAACTGTTTTAATGAATTTTCTGTGATGTGGATGTGGTAGATGAGTCTTTCCATTGTTAAGCATAAGAAATCAAAGAAAGAAATGAATTTGAATTTGAAATGTATGCCAAAAGATGATTCTAACTGTAAACTTTCTGAGATATGATAGTTCTGCTTTTAGTGACTATCGATATAAAATTTATGCCTAAAGATGATTCTGGCTGTGAACTTTCTGCGCTAAGATGGTTCTACTTTTAATTCTTATGCATATGAAATTTATGCATATAGATGATTCCGATTTACAAAATTATGAGTTTTGAATGTATGATAAATGAGTGTCTGCCAAACGATTTTCTGCGAAATGAAGTTTATGCTACCCGCTGTTATGCAAAGTAATATTATGACATAAAAAGTTCTGCTATAAAGGGTGGACTCGTGACAGAAACCTTGCCTGCTGCATGTTGCATACTGCATGCTTGCTTGCTGCATGCTTGCTGGCATGCTGCATGCTTGCTGAACGCATGCTTGCTGCACGCATGCTTGCTTTATGCTTGCTGCATGCTTGCTGCATGCATGGTGTATGCTTGTTTAAATGTTTGCAAGCTCATGTTCGCTGCATGCATGGTTAATGCTTGTTTGCATGCTTCTTACAGGGAAAAAATTCACATAATATGTTCACAATCAACTATGTTCAAAACAATTATGTTATGTATTACCTGCTTCGGAGAGATGGTTTTTTCCCAATCGTCAAAATAAATTGGTATATCTAAATAGGGTATGTCTAACATTTTAGGATTATGCTTCTTTGTTATGCCTATAAAAATTATGTTTTAGTATCATTATGCGTAAATCAATTTATGCCTAACAATGTTATGCTTAATCATTATTATGATTAGATAAATAATCCTTAAAAAAATTATGCGTAAGCTGTTATGCGTAAATAATATTATGCGAAAATATAGTAGTGACAAAAGTATGCCAAGTTATATTAGGTCTTAAAATTTTATGCAAATGGATAGGGAACCCCGTTAACTATAAGATATTTAAAAGGAAAATGCTTCCGATGCGGTAAAGACGACCACCGATCTAATGATTGAGGGGCAATCAAATCTACCTGCCTGAAATGCAAGAAAATTGGACATCTGGCACGAGTTTGTTTGCAACTGTGACTGTTCCTAAATTACCCTAGGCTGATAAAATTTTCGTTGTTCCTAATTCATGCTAATATTAGTATTTTGGTCAGTTTCCCCCGGAGACTCTTAACATACAGCAGTCCAGTGCCTCGTATCATAATTAGATCAAGAAAAGGATTTAAAGATATAGTAATTCAGACTATGGGATTCATAGTTATTGAAATATGAAAGTGAAAGGAAAAGGGGTGGGGGTGAGTGGTTTGAAAATGATTTCAAAAGTGGAAAACATAACTGGGAGATGCTAGGTATATTCATATGGCAACCAATAGTTCTTGTGAATAACCCTTACGCTAGCGTAATAGGTAATTGGTCATTCGTGACTTACACGATACCCCGCATCTACACCTGGTGCACTCAGAGCAACACTTCCATAGGTATCCAGGAGTAGCTGAAATATTCCGCACATAGACATATTATATTTTATTCCAATTAGACACCCCCCTCCGATTTCAAGAGGAAAGAGCAGTTCTGAAATCCAATTAGAGTTGGAAAGTTGCATTAGAAAATCAGTGCTATATAATTTGAAATAACTATCATCTGCACATTGGTATATTAATAATTAATTATATATTTCGTGCACGTTCATTGAGCAAATAAGAATCTTGACCTTAACTTTGAAATGTGGGCACACTAGGATACCCAATCAATTATTGGCTCATTAGGTTGTAACCACGTTACACAACACAGTTTTGTAATATCCTCAATTTAATATTAAAATATGTGCAAGAATATTATTTAGCAGGTACCAATATTGGAACTGATTAGGAAGGTTTAGATAGCCCTATAGCTGAAAACAATAATACAGTTATTGTTGCGATAAACCATGTGGCAACGGTTAACTATAGCGTCGATTAAAAGTGAAACTTAGCTTCGTTAATGGCGCCACGCTACAGCTGCCGTTAAAGTCAGCCGATAATGTCAGCTGAATTTGATGAATCTTTGACCCGAGCGCAACACACAAGTAAAATCTAGTGACAGCCGAGCGAAGATTGAAATATCCTGGAATTTGAAATAAATCCACACGAGTATTTCCATCGAGTCCAATTATATGACATACGCATAACAAGTTGAAAAGTTTTAGGTTAATTTCCTATGATATTGAGTAATATACTCTAGTACATAAACTGTCTATCTGTAAACTTCATGCTTCTTAGTTTCTAAGCCCTATTAATACTCAGAAAACTTAAAAGGATACACGAACAAAATGAACTACACAAAGCAAAAAACGACCCTAAACGACTGTGGAATAAAATCAAAGAAATTACATACACTAAAAAGCAAAGCAACCCTCCTCATGAGTTATTAAGTACAGCCTATGATAAAAGCGATGCAGCTAACCTCGTCTGTAACTACTTTGCGAATATTGGCCAAAAGTTAGCATCTATGATAAATACAGCAGCCCAACCTACCCCATCACTTCTCTCCCAAAGCACATGTCCTTCTAGCTCCTTTGTCCTTCTCGAAGTGGATAATGCTGAAGTGGACTCCATTATCTCAAGCCTAAGACAGGACTCTGCCACTGGCTGGGATGGTATTCCAGTCAAACTCATAAAACTTTGTCGACATATCCTCGTACCACTTATTACACATATAGTAAATTGTTCAATGACCACAGGTACATTCCCTAACACGTGCAAAAAAGCCGTAATCCATCCAATACATAAGAGTGGGAACAGAGATTGTGTAAATAACTATAGACCCATTGCTGTACTACCAGTTATGTCGAAGATAATGGAGAAAGTTATAAACAAACAACTAGTAAAATACCTACAAAAGCACAGCATACTAGCAAATAATCAGTACGGATTTAAACAAGGAGTATCTACTGAAGATGCAGTGCTAGACCTAACTGAACTTGTAGCAAAGAAATTAGATAATCGACATAAATGCTTGGGTCTATTCCTCGACTTAACAAAAGCGTTTGACACAGTCTCTGTTCCCATCCTTCTATCCAAGTTGCATAGTATCGGCATACGAGGCATTGTTCATGATCTCTTCAAGAGTTACTTGACAGACCGAAAAATCTGTGTGAAAATAGGATCACATATTAGTGCTGATAAGATAATGTCATATGGAGTCCCGCAGGGTAGCGTTCTTGGCCCAACGCTCTTCCTAATCTACATCAATGACTTGTGCACTCTTACTTTAACATCTGCTAATATATTTACTTATGCCGATGATACAGCCATTGTAGTACACGGGAAGAACTGGGCCCAGGTGAAAAATAATGCAGAAGAATCCCTGAAAATAGTAATGGAATGGCTACACAAAAATCTCCTTACCCTGAACCTACAAAAAACTAACTTCATCCCGTTTTCTATTCATGCTAGCACGAAACCCCCAAGCATATATGCAATTAAAGCTCACACCTGCCTGGACACTGCAACTTGCTCTTGTATAGCGCTCCCCTCAGTAACATCGGTAAAATATTTGGGCGTAATAATCGATAATGGGCTGAAATGGAACAAGCATATTGAATCTACCGCCAGCAAAGTCAGGAAAACAATACATCTATTCAAGACATTAAGAGGGCTATTACAAATTTTCTTGTTTTTGAGTGTTTTAAGAGTCTAGCACTCAAATTTAGGAAAAATTTTGATTTTTATTTTGAGCACTCCATAGAGAATTAATCAAACTTTCTCGGGCATATATCTTTTTTAATTTTGTGGCCATATCTAAACCATAATCACACTTCTAAAATCTCAGTTTAGAAGTGTGATTATGGTTTAGATATGGCCACAAAATTAAAAAAGATATATGCCCAAGAAAGTTTGATTAATTCTCTATGGAGTGCTCAAAATAAAAATCAAAATTTTTCTTATATTTGAGTGCTAGACTCTTAAAACACTCAAAAACAAGAAAATTTGTAATAGCCCTCTTAAGGCATTCTGGTGACTTAGAGACCCTAAAAATGGTTTACACTGCACTTTGCCAGTCCATCATCGGCTATTGTATTCTAGCTTGGGGTGGATCGGCCAAAACAAAGTTCCTTGAGCTGGAGCGAGCGCAAAGGGCGGTACTTAAGGTTATGTTGCAAAAGCCTTTTCGCTATCCGACTCATAACCTTTACACCGAGCTCAAACTATTAACCGTGAGACAGTTTACTCAGAACCACTCTTTGGAAACATGGCCAAGTTCCTCTCCCAGACTCAAACAAACGTGGTCAAAGAATAGTTTGCCCAATTCCTGGTCATAGAACTGCCTTCGCCAGAAGACAGCAGTATGTGCTGAGCTCGCTTGTCTTCAGAAATATAAGTAAGACCATCCAAATAGCAAGGTTAAGCAAACACGAGGCAAAGACGAAGCTGAAAGACATGTTGTACCTCTTAGACTACGCTCAAACTGAGGAACTATTAATCACTCACACATAACTCACAACATTCTATACAAAACGTGTAACACAGTCTGTACACCAAGCAAACAATATATTGTTCCGTCTTACACCCGACACCATACAACCATACCTACTTAGGCTCTTCATATCATACTCACAGAACACAAAAATACACCCGTCTCCTAGTCACACGCACACTCACTCACACATACACACAGTTACATACACACACTCACACAATGCATATAAGTCATACGATTTCCAGACACACATACAGAATCCACCACACAGTCATTTTATACTTTTTTTTTTTTTACTTTTTAAATGTCAGTTTTCTTATGTTTTTTAATTTTTTTCAACTTTTGTTATATTATCTTTCTAAAACACTACTTAATAATATACTCTCTCGAATAATATCAGCTTACCAGCTCTCAATTTCCCTATGGTATAATATAGTGTCCAAGTGGCAGTAGAACACTGACTCCTAAGTCACAGGTTTTCCTAGTTTAGGAGTCAGGGTTTCAGCTTTTGTACGCCTTAACTATTGTGAACTTTAGCTAGATATAAGGCTTATTGTAAGGATTTGTATCAATAAAGTATTATTATTATTATTATTATTATATTCATACCTTCATACCTTCATACCTTCAACACCGGGGCCGTCCTCCTCCTCCCCGGTGGAAGACGCCCTTTTGCCTGCAACCACCCCGTCCAACGAGTGGACGGAAGTGGTCCGTAAGGGGAAGGGCAAAGGGAAGAAGACGGCCGTCCCTGTCGTCCCCGCCACCACCACTCCCAGCCGGTCCCAGACGACCGACAAGGGAAAGGGGAAGGGGAAAGGGAAAGGAAAGGGGAAGTTGGTCCCCCTGAAAACCGCGGCCGTCGTGGTGACCCTCACCGCGGAGGCTGCGGAGCGAGGGGAGACTTACGCGTCTATTTTGGTGCGGGCGCGTGGCAATGCCGATCCCACCCAACTGGGGATCGGCAGTGTGTCTTGCCGGCGGACTCAAGCCGGGGCTCGAATTTTCGAGTTCCCGGGGGCAGAAGGGAGTGCACATGCGGACCTCTTTGCAGCCAAGCTGCAGGAGGTCATCGCGGATTCGGCCAAGGTGGCCCGACCGGTCAAGTCAGCGGCCATAGAGGTGTCTGAGCTGGATGACTCCGTCACCAAAGAGGAGGTGGTAGCGGCGGTCGCAGCGATAGGGGGCTGTAGCGCCGCGGCGGTCCAAGGCCGGGACATAAGGCCCGGCCGCGGTGGTATGGGCACCATCCGCCTCGAGTGCCCAATCGCCGCTGCCAAAGCCGTCCTTGCGAAAGGACGGCTTCAAGTCGGGTTCAGCTCGGGCGCAGTCCGGGCACTCGAGGATCAGCCTCTGCGGTGTTTCGGCATCGGCCACACCAGGCCTCTGTGTCCGTCCAAGGTAGACAGGACGGACACATGCTACCGCTGCGGCAAGGAGGGCCACAAAGCCGCCTCTTGCAAGGTCACCACGCCGCAC
Organism: Xestia xanthographa; assembly: GCA_905147715.2. Taxonomy (NCBI): domain Eukaryota; kingdom Metazoa; phylum Arthropoda; class Insecta; order Lepidoptera; family Noctuidae; genus Xestia; species Xestia xanthographa. Next base: position 31,644,591 of record LR990649.1, read on the forward strand.
TGTGTGGTGTGTGCCGCCAGTGGCTGCCGATCAGGCCACGTAATGAAGGGGAGGAAGTGTATTCCTCCCCCTAAGCGTGGCAAAGTGCAGGTGCCGACCGGGCCTGCGCCTACTGCTGCCGCTAACACCGCCGTTCCTGCGGTGGCTGCGGAGGAGGGTGCGATGTCCGACTGATGGACACAGTCGGACATCGCATCCCTCAGGCGAACACCAACCACTGCAGGACAGCCCAGGATCTGCTGATGCAGACCATGGCTGAGTGGTTGGTGGACTTGGTGGTGGTCGCCGAACCCTACTCGGTCCCTGGCCGTTGGCTGGGCGACCGGGACGGCTTGGTGGCGCGGTCTTCCACAGACTCCCCTCCCCTCTCGCTCTTAGAGAGGGGACCGGGATACGTGGGCACCGCGTGGAGAGAGACAGCGATGGTGGGGGTGTATTTCTCCCCAAACTGCCCTCTCTCGGAGCGCGCGCGGGAGGATGATCCTCTCGCTGCGCCGCTCCACAGACGAAGAAGGGGGAGATGGCGTCGAGCCCTCCCTCTTCATGGTGACGGGCGGGTGAAAGGCGCGGGGGTGCCTTCGCCCGCATTGCACCCGTCACCTTCGTCGGTCATTCCCGACACCCCCACACCCGGGAGTGTGTGAGGGGTCTGCCTTGCAATCGTCGGCGGAGGACTGGAAGTAAAGGCTGTGCCGGTTTCCCAGTCCCCCGCCACTCGGACGAAGCGGGAATGCGCTGGGTCGTTTTAGTGGGTATACCGGGTCCGCCCGGGGAGGCCCACATACCCCTCCCGTCCCCCGATGGGAGGGTATGCGTAATGCATTTTTTCCCAGCGTCAAAAAAAAAAAAAAAAAATGTTAGGTTAGGTTAGGTTAGGTTGGGGTGCGTCAGAATTCCTCCACGTGTGCCTAGTGGCTGCTGGTCCCTCTCGATACGTCTGGAGGGAAGAGCAGCTGCTGGGTCGGTGCACCCTGGGCGCGGCAGTATCCTTCCTCGAGGCATGAGAAGAAATTCTCATTCCTCGGGGAATGTTACTGTCGTGGCTAATATTCTGGGGAGGTGTCACATCGTTCGTCGTGCGATTACTCACGGAGCGGGTTTATCGTGCGAGGTGCGATGTGTATCAGGGATCAGGGATATTGTCATGTGCCGTGCGATGGCTCACGGAGCGGGCTCATCGGACGGTACGTGACTAGGATTCACTCCTCGAAGTTCTCGGGGAGTAAATCGGGGAGGGGTAAAAACGTCGTGTGCCGTGTGATGGCTTACGGAGCGGGCTCATCAGACGGTACGTGATAAGAGATTCACTCCTCGAAGTTCTCGGGGAGTGAATCAGGGAGGGGTAAAAACGTCGTGTGCCGTGTGATGGCTTACGGAGCGGGCTCATCAGACGGTACGTGATAAGAGATTCACTCCTCGAAGTTCTCGGGGAGTGAATCGGGGAGGGGAAAAAGCGTCGTGTGCCGTGTGATGGCTTACGGAGCGGGCTCATCAGACGGTACGTGATAAGAGATTCACTCCTCGAAGTTCTCGGGGAGTGAATCAGGGTTGGGGAGCCTCCTTCATCTTGGATCGCGGCGTTCATCGCCCTCTGGTACACGTCTGCCCATCAGACGTGACTGTGAGCGTGATGAATCGTCGTGATAAGGGATCAGGGGGGAGGGGGGGAATACATATGTATGTGTATGTATGTATATATTTTATATATTTATAAGACAATAACTAGACTTCAGGAATTGTAAATTGAAAATAAACAATCGTGTTGCTCTGAAAAAACAAAGTTATATTTTAGTACTCACTTACATACTAAGTACACTGATAAACTTAAATCATTATAACCTACCTGAAAAAACAAAGAAACGACATTAAAAGTCTATTAATCAGTAACAATTCCTTATTTTAATATTCCAACAATACAGTCAATTATCACGGTAAAAACAGTTGTCAACATCCAACCTGCTTTATTCACTGTGTTGGCTGTCTTGTGAACAGCGCCATCTATGGAAGTACTTAGTTCAATCTTTACCGACAGTAATGCGGTTTACAAACTAATTGAAGGAATTATAATTTCTTTACATCTCCCCTCCCCGAAGAAGTAAGTTCTACAATATTACAATTAACTAAACAACTTTTCCTTGTCTATCTCTGTTTTTATGTGGGTATTGGTATGAGTTTTGTAATATGGAAGAGATTTGACTCTAACTTCCTATGGCCTGTATTAATCCTATATATTGTATTTGATATCTTTTCAATAATTTTAAATGGACCAATCTTTAACTCATCTAATTTATTTCGATTTAGTTTGTTCCCATTCTCTACATATACTATGTCACCTGTATTGAAACTGACTTGAGTTCTATTTTTATCAAATATCTGCTTATTGTAATTATGTGATTTTATTGTTTGTTCCAATGCTTTTTTCCTATCTGTAATCCAATCTGCTTCCGTTTTATTTATTTTTAGTTCGTTTGGTAAATACGAAACATCTGTACCATCCAATAGGTACTTTGGTGCAAAGCCAGTAACTGTATGTTCTGTGTTATTATATTTATCTACACAGATATGGGCAATGGTTGTCCATGCTATTTTATTTCTCTTTTCGTTTATTTTGCATCTGATTTTGTTTACAAGCGTTTGGTTAAGCCTTTCGTTTAAACCGTTAGAAAATGGGGCGTTTACTGCTGTGAAAATTATTGGTATTGATTTTCCTTTTAAAAATGTTTTAAATTCTTTCGAGTTGATTCCCGGATATTGATCGGTAAGAATCATTCCGATTGTATCAGTGTCTGTTACGTTGTTGATTAACTTAACAAAATCATTTGCATTTTGTGTTTTAGAGGTAATAATATGGGCATATCTAGTAAAGTGGTCTACTAGAAGGTGAAGATATCTCTTACTTGATCGGGAGCCGCCAAAGCCTCCAATCGTGTCTATTGAGACTATTTCATATGGTTTTGTGGCAGGTCCCAAATGTGACATTAGACCATACTTCTCCTGCCCTCTTGTTTTATTTTTTATACAGATCTCACAACCCTTACAATGTTTTTTTATATTTTTTGTCAAGTTTTTTGCTGTATAAATCGTACCTATTTTATTTTGCATTTGTTTTACACCTAAATGACACATGTTTTCATGTACATCTTGTATGAGTATTTTACTGTATTCTTCCGATAAAATTATTTTTTCTCGCTTCCTAACCTTTCTGTAGTATACTTTGTGTCTCAATATTAGCTTTGTTTTATTATTTTGTACGTCTTCATTGTTTTCCTGATCTGTAACTATATCTGTCAGTTTTATCATGTTTACAATTTTTAGTTGTTCATCTGTATCCTCACTTGCATCCAATACCGGATTCCTACTTAAACAATCTGCTTCTATATTATCTTTTCCCGGAGCATATTTTATTTTAAAATCTTTTTTCTTTTGCGAGTCATTTAACTTTTTTGAGAAGTATGCCACAGGCTTATCTTTTCCATCTGGTTGCGTTTGTTTTAACACTGCCCCGATACCTTCTAGGGATGCATCGGTGTGAATATTTATTGGTAAATTTTGGTCAAATATTTCTAAGATTGGTTGTGAGCACAATAATTTTTTTATGTCTTCGAAAGATTTTTGACAATCGGTAGACCATGTAAACTTCTGATTTTTCCTAAGTAAATTATGAAGGGGTTCTAAAAGAACCGTACTTTTTGGTATATACTCATGATAGAAGTTTATTTTTCCCAAAAATTGCCTAACATTTTTCTGCGTTTTCGGTATTGGAAATTCTTTTATTGAAATTAAATTATCTCTTACTGGCCGTACTGTATTATTATGTATTATATGACCTAGATATTTCACTGATTCTGAAGCGAATGTACATTTTGTAAACTTAAGTCGGAAACCTTCATTTTTTATAGCTTCTAGCAACTGTGTTAGATGTTTAATGTGCTCAGAAAAAGATTTAGAAAATATCAAGATGTCATCGATGTAGTTAACTGCAAAATCAGTGAGCTTATACTTTCTTAAAATGTTACCTAATATCCTTCGAAAAATGGCTGGCGATGTCTTTAAACCAAAAGGTAAGCATGTCCATTGGTAATGGCCCTCCTGCGTCACAAAGGCAGTTTTTTTTCTGTCTTCAATTCTGAGCGGTATCGACCAGAAAGCTGAATTGATGTCCAGTGTTGTGAAATATTTAGAATTTCTTGTCTTAATCACCAGGTCATCGATCAACGGGAATGGTTGAGCTTGAGGTACCACTATTTTGTTGAGATCTCTGAAATCAATACATAGTCTTGATTTCTTTTTATCTTCTTTTTTGAAAGCCAAAGTAACCGGTGCCGCAAATGGACTGTATGATTCTTCTATAAGGTTTCTGTCCAGTAGCTTTGCTATTTGTTCTTCTATCTCCTTTTTGTCTTCTACTGAACATTTATAAGGCCTTTTGCTGCAATACTTGTCCATGAGTAAATCAATACGTGCTTCATATTTTTGGACTGTGCCAATGTCATATTTGTCTTTTGCAAATATTGTTTTGTGAGTATCTATCAATTTGTATATTTCTGTCTTTTGTTGAGTATTTAAATTACTCATACTTATCTTGAAATCATCCCCTTTTATGTGTTCATTAAAATTAACTGAACACGGGTTTGCTTCATTTTTCACTTCCTTAGAAGTATTGGTCTTATCAAGATTCTCATTTTTAGGATTTCTTTCCTCTTCTTTTTTTATTTCTTCTTTTTTTTGTGTTATCTCCAAATTCTCATCTTGAACCAGTCCAAATTGTTTTATAAGATCCAGTCCAATTAGAAAATCGTATTGGGACTCTTCTCCATCAATTATGTAAACTTCGGTCTCTTCTTCAATTTCTAATATTTTTATTTTTATTGTTGTCAAACCAACTGTCTCTTTAACACCATTAATTGTGATTAAATTATCTCTTTTTGAATCTTTCTCTTCTTTTTTTTTCAGTCTTATTAATTTTGAATTAATTACAGAAACATTTGAGCCTGAATCATACAATCCATATGTTTCTAGTTGTTGATTTATTAGCAGTTTGACTTTAATTAATGGTGTTATTATTCGTTTTTTTTCTCATTATTATTAAGTTCCACATCAATTACTGTATTATTTACTGTTTTATTATTGGTTTTCTTTTGAAAATGTTCTTCCGGCTGTTTGTACCAGCATTTTTCTTCCAAATGGAATCGAGTACCTTTATTTAAATTTTCACATATTTTACATGGTTTTATTTTATCTGACTTTCCTTTATAATCATAGGTAGTCTTGCTTTTATTCTTGTTGAAATTCTTTTTGCTTGCTAGATATTCATGTTTTCCAATTTCATTGTAGAGGCTTGCAGTAGTTTTTACTGTTTCTTTATCAATTTTGTCCATTACATAATCTGGTAAGCCCATTACAATAAGATTAATCATTGTTTGGGTGTCGATGTGTTTGTTTACTTCCAATAACAGTCTTTCTTTTTTTGTGGCATATTCCAGTAGAGGTCCTGCTTGAAATCTAAATGTAAATGCATATTTGATTTGGGACCAACCTTTATTTCCGTATGTTTCGCAAAAGTTATCCTTCCATATTGACCACTCGGATTTTACCGTTAATTTTATTAACATGCTGCTGTACCAGTCTAAGCATTGTTTTTCGAGTAGATGTTTTAAAATCTCGATTTTCTCTTCATCCTGTATAATCTTGAATCTTTCACATTCATTCTCGAATTCAGTAACCCATTGGTCAGCATTAGATATTTTATTTGAAAATTTTTCCATCAAAAACCTTTCCGCAGTGTTCCCTATGTTTTTTTTCTCTGGTGCTGTGTTACAAGTGTTTTCTTGTGGAGGCATTGCCTTTTCTGATAACTCCTCTAAATACTGACCACCAAACTGTACATTCTCACCTCCGTCCAGATATGTTTCCTTTAGCTCTGGGTTTAGCGGGATCCAGACCGAACGTGTTTGGTGTCTTTTTTTTAACGAATTTTTGATCTTCGTATATACGTCTGAAGCCACTATGTTAGTGTGTTTATTTACGGGCTGTAATTCCTCCGGGACCTCAAACACACATCCGTCCGGTGTCTCAATTGAGGTTATACAAATCACATTTGTTTTTCCATCCGCTGAGCCCAATACTACAAACTTAAATCGTAGTTTGTTCATCTTTCTTGATTTTTAACTAGTAATGTCGTTTTATAAGACAATAACTAGACTTCAGGAATTGTAAATTGAAAATAAACAATCGTGTTGCTCTGAAAAAACAAAGTTATATTTTAGTACTCACTTACATACTAAGTACACTGATAAACTTAAATCATTATAACCTACCTGAAAAAACAAAGAAACGACATTAAAAGTCTATTAATCAGTAACAATTCCTTATTTTAATATTCCAACAATACAGTCAATTATCACGGTAAAAACAGTTGTCAACATCCAACCTGCTTTATTCACTGTGTTGGCTGTCTTGTGAACAGCGCCATCTATGGAAGTACTTAGTTCAATCTTTACCGACAGTAATGCGGTTTACAAACTAATTGAAGGAATTATAATTTCTTTACATATTTATATGTATATGTTTATATATTTATGAAGAGTAGGGAGACAGGGACCACACCCTTAAAAGGAACAACAATATGAAAAAAACGATTTGTGAAAGACTACCCCAGGGCGGTACCAGCTGCTCAGCAGTTGGAGAATCCGTCACGATCCCTTCGGGATCGTCAAGCCCCTCGTATTCTGGAGGGGGCAGCAATCGTTTTCCACTTGCCAATGGCAACGAGAGCCGAGGAGGCTCAACCAGATCACGGTCTTTCGAAGACCTAATCTCTTTTTCACCGCGCCGCGCGGTGGACGCAGTGACGCACTCTGGCACTGCGTCACCAGGGACGGGAGCAGAGGCTCCAGCGGAACCACGCGTGGTTCTGGAGAGGGTGGATGTATCGTCGGTGGTCAACGACACACCGCAACCAGTCGCGACCGCCGTCTCCAAATTTTGGTTGAAGCGGCCGCATGACTGTGGGTCGGATGCGGGCTCGGTGGGCTTGTCTTCCAGTGAGGAGAACCTGCCGGCCCCCAAGGTGCCAACAACAAGGAGGGGCAGAGGACGCGGGAAACCCTCCGGAGCGAGTGCTCCAGCGGCGTCACACGAATCCCGGGGCCGCTTTCTAAAGCCCCCCGAAACACCGGTGAGCGACTCCGACACAATGCAGGTAGAAAAAGGTGATGCCTCCATCGCATTGGTGTCCACCAGGGCAGAGGTCAATGCCGCAAGGCGGGAGGGCCGGAAGGCCATCGCGACCGACGAGGTCGCTGAGTTGGCTCGTCGGGCAAGAGAGAGGCGGTCCCAGACAGCCGAAGCTCCTGAGGGCTGGACGGCAGAGGCTCTTAGCCGTCAGGTTTTAGATGGCGTGGACGTCGTCTTGAAGGTGGCCACGAAGTCGGGCAACCTGAAGGGGACGTTCACACGAGCCCTGAAGGAGGCGGCAACCGGGATCAAAGAGGCGGTGGACGTCCTCCTTGACCGGACGACCTCGGAGGAGACCGTGAAGCTCCGAGAGGAGAATTTCCGTCTCCATACAAAGATGGAGGAGCTACAGCGTGAGGTCAGCGCCCTGAGGGCAGACTTCAGCCGGCAGCAGGGTGCGACGACTACGGACAGTCATGCCCTGCCACAGAACGGGTCTTTGGGGGAGACCAGTTTAACCGGCTGCTGAGCATAATGACCGCCCGCTTTGACAGCCTAGAGCCCAGGCTCAACCCCCCTATTAGGCTTCGTCCGCCACTGGCGGCAGATATGCGAAGGAAGGAGGCGGAGCCCGCACCAGCGGTGGCTGGGCCAACGTGGGCCCAGGTGGCTAAAGCACCACCGCCGCCACAAAAGCCCACGACGGTGACCAAAAAGCCCTCGCAGGCGCCCAAAAAGCCCACGCAGGTGGCCAAAAAGCCTACAGCGGGGGGCAAAAAGATAGGACAGGGGACAAGTAATCCCACTGAGGGGAGCTCGTCCCTTAAAGAAAATGAGGAGGCCTGGCAGACAGCCGAAGGCCGTAAAAAGAAGCGGAAGAGGGGTCGCAAGGCCAAGAACGCGCAGGGCTCCAAGGGGCAGGCCCCCAGAATCCGCGTCCCTCGCTCCGAGGCTGTAGTGGTGACGCTGCAGCCCGAAGCCAAAGAGAGAGGAGTCACGTACCAAAAGGTACTGGCGGAGGCGAGGGCTAAACTGGCCTTCGCTGACTGTGTGAGACTGCACCAGCAGACTCACGATGTCCGCGATTACGCGGAGCCCTAATCACAATATATTTGTCCAATTGACAAAGGAAAAACAACTACTCAATACACTTACCATCACGCTGGCACCGGTGATGTGACGTAGTCCTGGTCACGTCTCATCTGGGTGGGGTGTAAGTATATCTGTGGTGTGTGTGGTGTATGTATAGTTAGGTAAGATTCGACGGTAACCAAAGGACGCGCGCGGCTCGCACCGTCGACTCCAGGATCAAACCTTCAGATCCCACACGTGGCACCTCTCACGAATGTCCAACTGAATTTTATCCCGGTTTGATAACCCAATCGGGGATGTAATAGTCCAACACTGAATTTAGGAAATTACCGGCGTTCAAATGACACAAACAGGCCGGACATAACCAAAAAATCACTCGCGGTCAAGACCCAAAATGGCGAGATTTCTCAATTTTCACTCAATTATCAACAAAATATCAAACACCGATCAAGATGGTATCGGATTAACAATAACTCAAAGTTTTCAGCCAATAATTACACGGAACAGCGTGTACCAAAAATTACAAGCACGGAGCGACCATTATTCAACCAATATTGCACTGACAAGCAAACGTCATCGCACCACAGACAACGAAACGTAATCTGTCAAACGTCAAAAAAGGTGCGTTCAGAACTTGGTGGATGAAACATCTACCCCCCCCGGACGGGCCGTCCCGTCCGCTAATCAATTGGCAGTCTTGACAAGGTGGCGACCGCTCTCTTCATAACCGATCCATCCACTAAAACCTCAGCAAAACGAGGTACCCCGTCGGTGCCAGCCACCAAATTGAGAATGCGCCCCCGGCGCCAATACAGAGGCTTAAGGTTGGCATCCTTAATAAGGACGAGGTCTCCTATCTTGGGCGGATGAGTTTTATCAGTCCACTTGACGCGCTGCTGGAGGATGTGCAGATACTCTAAGCTCCAATGCTTCCAAAAGCTCTGAGTGAGCTGTTGCACCAACTGAAACCGCGATAGCCGATTTTGGCTCACATCAACAAAAGGGTACTCAGGCAGAGCGACAAGTGGCTGTCCAATCAAGAAATGGCCCGGGGTTAGAGCCTCCAAATCGTTAGGGTCCGAAGAGAGCGGGCACAATGGACGCGAATTTAGTACCGCTTCAATGCGACAAAATACCGTAGCTAATTCCTCAAAAGTGAGAACGGTGTCTCCCAACAATCTCCGCCAGAGTCCCTTTGCCGCTTTCACCGCGGCCTCAAAAATACCCCCCAATGGGGGCAGGCTGGCGGGTCAAACAACCAAGTGACCCCTCGACGGGCCAATTTGTTACCAATGTCAACCTGGCTCTCATTAAGAAAGTCATACACTTCCTTCAAATAGTTACTTGTACCCTTGTAGTTGGTACCGCAATCAGACCTGATCAGAGAAGGTAACCCACGGCGAGACGTAAATCTATCCAAAGTTGCCACAAAGGCCTCCGTCGAGAGGGAGGATACCAGCTCCAAGTGCACTGCCTTAGTTGACAGGCAGACAAATACGCACAAATAAGCCTTGACAATTTTACTATTGCGAAGGGTAGACGTCTTTATCGAAAAGGGACCAGCAAAGTCCGTTCCTAAGCCTGCAAAGGGCCTCGCCTCATTGACGCGATCAGCAGGCAAGTCTCCCATCTGGGGCTGCATCGTTGGGGCCTTAGTCCGATAGCACGGTATGCAACGGAAGACGATGCTACGAATGGTACGACGAGCCGACAAAATCCAAAACTCTCGCTGCAGAATGGCCAACAGCGCATTACAACCGGCGTGCGAGTTCTTAATGTGACGATCAGTCACCAACAATTTAATCAAATGGCCCGCCTTGGGCAACAAAAGGGGGTGACGGACCCCATAAGGAAGGCTAGAGTGCCTCAACCGTCCTCCAACACGCAAAAGACCCGTTTCATCCAAAAAGGGGTTCAACTTACTAACGGCTCCCGACAACTTAACTCTACCGGACTTCAAGGTCTCGATCTCCTTCTCAAAGTGTACGGCCTGCACAGAGCGAACCCACAGGAGGAGTGACTCCTGTTGCTCTTGAGGAGAGAGAACCGGTGACAGGCGCTTGTTCCCTGGATTCCTAGCTGTGGAATAGAGGAATGGACTGTATGAAATTTACGTTGCTGTAGTGGTAAGAGAGGTTGTTCTGTATGAACTGAGTTCTGCTCGTTCGCCCAGTCAAGGAACAATCAACCAAGAAAAATTCTAGTACGACTCACCTTTTTCTTAGCTGCGGCTGCTTCTGGATATTTTCTGATGATCACAGAGTCTGGCACGTTGTACAAATTGTCCTTAAAACACAATTTTCACTCAAGGAGCTAAAATCTTAGATGCTGTTCGAACGAGTTCAAAAACCAACAGGCCGTCTAGTTCCTTTTCACTATGCGTTCTACGCAGAGGGCGCGCAGATCGCCTTGCTGCAGTGACATGTAGCACGGTGCAGCCAATAGCGTGCCGGTATGGCGAGCGCACAAGAATATTCAAAAATTGAATTGTCCAATCATGGGCTATATACAGAACATACCCCCTACCGAAACCATAGTGATGGTTTCTAGCAAACTAAAATTACCCTATTACCTATCTCATAAGTCATTAAAGAGGGACCTAAGATAAACACTAAGCTTAGTACCTATATCTAACAAAAACGTTTTGTTTGAATCTAATTGGTATAAGGTAATAAACAGAGTTTGTTGGTTGGTCTTTGTAAGACACTTTTTTCGGTGCGCAACGTCACACACCGGACTATTCCGTCGGGACCTGGATGTAATTTTTCAATCTTACCGAGCGGCCAATTACAGGAGGGAACATTATCAGTTTTTATTATAACTAAATCTCCAACCTTTGGGTTCGAGGAGGATGTAAACCACTTAGCTCTCTGCTGAAGTGTGTTTAAATACTCGTGACTCCAACGTTTCCAGAAAAGTTGAGAACACCTTTGTATATACCGCCAACGTGACAGTCTGTTAACATTCACCTCTTTAACGTCATACTCGGGTATAGAGGTCAAGCTTCGACCAATGAGAAAGTGTCCGGCGGTTAAGACATTAAATTCGTTGGGATTATCACTAGCCGGTAGTGGGCACAAGGGACGTGAATTTAAAATGGCTTCTGCCTTACAAAATATTGTGGAAAGTTCCTCAAACGTTAAGGACTTTTCTCCTACACTACGTACTAAATGATATTTTGCCGACTTTATCCCAGCTTCCCAGAGACCACCCATATGTGGAGCACTAGGTACGTTAAATTTCCAATCGACCTGCCTTTTAGCGCAGCCATCCGAAATGTCATTTTGACTCTCACGCAAAAACCTTTGAATTTCAGACAGATGTTTACTTGCGCAAATAAAGTTAGTGCCGCAGTCAGAATATAGAACAGCGCATAGGCCTCGACGAGCTACGAATCTGTCCAAGCACGCAAGGAAACAGTCGGCGGAGAGAGAGGATAACACTTCAAGATGTACTGCTTTTGTTGAAAAGCAGACAAATAATGCTAGATAATCTTTTGTCACTTTAGCATTACGAAGTAAGCTTTCTTTAATTAAGAAAGGACCTCCGAGGTCAACTCCGACGTTAGAAAATACCTTATTAGGTATCAACCGAGTTGGTGGCAACGGTGCCATTTCGGGTTGTAGCAAAGACGGTTTACATTTAAAACACGTTTTACATTTACATAAAACGGATCGAATGACGCTACGAGCAGACAATATCCAAAAATTCTCATTAATTATACTTTGTAAGGTTCGCGGACCTACATGTAAATATTGTTTATGTAAATAATTGATCAATAGTTTAGTAAAAAAACTATGTTTTGGAAGAAGACGCGGATGTTTAGCATTATAAGGAAGTTCGGAATGACCGATGCGACCCCCTACCCTGAGGAAGCCATCGGAATCAAGAAATGGAGATAACTTACGTAATGATGGTACGTTTTTCTTATCTTTTATCATTTTAATTTCAGCTTCAAAATAAGCATTTTGAACTAACTTGATCAATTTATCGCGAGCTTCGTTTAACTCGAAGGTTGATAATACTCCAGACTTGTGAGTGTTCATATCACCCTTTTTGTGTCTAAATCTTAAGATCCAAGCAAACGATCTTTGCAATTTGGAAAATGAAGAAAACTGCTGAAAGATTCTTTCACAAAATTCTGTTTTAGATTCATTAAAGTTGTCGTTATTACTTTCAGTCAATAAATTAACCGACGCTTTTAATTCCGGTAGTTTATTATTACTCTCATTAACAAACACCGTCATGGGCCAATCGACATAATTTTGATACATCCAATCAGCGCCCTGTAACCAACGTTGATTACAGCTGACAAGTTGCGCCGGAGACGCTCCGCGCGAACACATATCAGCTAAGTTATATTCACTACACACGTGCCGCCAAAAATGAGGGGGTAAAACTTCAATAATTTTAGTAACACGATGACTGACAAAGGTTTTCAGTTTATATGGTTCCGTTTGCAGCCACGACAGTACGACTGTCGAGTCTGAGGCTGCTGTGATTTTATTAATTTTGACGCGAGTAAATGTGTCAACTACGAACTTCATTAATTTGCTCAACAAAACAGCACCCATTAACTCCAACCGAGGAATCGTTACAGGTTTTATTGGTGCAACTTTAGATTTCGAGGTCACTAAACGAACCTTTACATTACCCTTCTGGTCGCGACTGATCACATACACACATGCTGCGTAGCCACACAACGACGCGTCACAGAATCCAACTAAGTCACATTCCGGCTCACTCGGTAATAGCATGTGACGTTCAATACGTAACTCTTGTAACAGGGGGAGTTCAGAAATAAAAGTTTGCCACGATTTTTTAATGTTATCTGGCAACTTTTTATCCCACCCGATGCCTAGCTTCCACAGCTCTTGCATGATCTGCTTCGCTACAAAAGTGCATGGTGCGATAAAACCCACGGGATCGTAAATCGACGCTAGTAATTTTAGTACTGATCGTTTTGTTGACTCGTTGTCTGTTAAATTAACCGAAAAAATAAAATTATCAGATTTTGGAATCCATTTAAGACCTAAAACCTTAATGGTACAGTCGTTTTCATCTTTAACAAATGTTACTGAATTTTCCCTATTTTCAAATGGGACGCGTTGTAGTAACTTCTCACTGTTACTCATCCACTTTTTTAAAGTGAAGTTGGCACTTTCAAAAATACCAATTAATTGATCCTGTACTAAGCAAGCTTGCTCAAAAGTATTACAAGAATAGAGAATATCGTCCATGTAAACACCCTCACGGAGGACCTGAGCAGCGAAAGAAAAACGTTTTCCTTCATCGTTAGCTAATTGAAGTAGCGTCCGAATTGCTAAGAACGGTGAACAACTAAGTCCGTATGTTACGGTTTTTAATTCGTATACTTTTATTGGATCGTTAGGCGATTCCCGATATAAAATGTGTTGATATAGGCGATCTTCTTTTCTTAAGGCTATAGCACGATACATTTTACAAACGTCACTAACTAGACAATATTCAAATAGTCGGAATTTCAAAATTATTGCCGCAATATCCGGATACAACTTAGGGCCGATTAATAGAATATCATTTAGAGACACGTTATTGCTACTTTTCGCAGACGCATCGAATACTACACGTAAAGGAGTGGAAGTACTACTAGGTCGCAAAATACTATGATGTGGAATTATGTATTCGCTAGGTTGATCACCCTGATAAAGCTCCATATGACCAAGGTCTTCATATTCTCGCATAAATTCCTTGTACTTATGATTTAGATCAGGAGTGCGCGCGAGTTTACGTTCCGTATACAATAACCGACGCTCGGCCACAGCACGTGTTTGACCTAGCGGCGAGCGTTCGGGCGCAAACGGCAGCGGAACCACGTATTGCCCGTTCGATTCTCGAGTATGTTCATTAGAGAATATTTCCTCGGCTAACTGATCCAATGGATTTATTGAAGGTGTGCACGGCACTTCCTCAATTTCCCAAAAATCGCGTAACGATTTATCAATCGATTGTTCTTCGTCATATGAAACTGATAAATTAAGATTTTGCGAATTATTAGTATTTTTATGTGGATATAATTTTCCGCTAATAACATAACCAAAAACTGTTTTAATAACACTCGGAATACTATCCTTAATTACTAGCGGTTTATCTATAATGATATCTGGCACTATGTCGTTACCTAACAAAATATCTATTCGCGAACGCTTAAAAAATAATGGATCCGCTAACCTATAAGTGCCATATTCATTAATGACATTATCTGTGAAAGATACATTAGGCATATCAGCGGACACCTTTGAAATAACTACTAAATTAACGCTAAATGTCGGACTATTCGCATGTCTTGGTTTTAGAGTACAAGTAATCATGCCTTGATTTTTAACGATGCCCCCGCCTATGCCGTGAATAGTAAAAGGACATTTTTTACGTTGTAATCCTAATTTCTGAGCACAATCAGTAGTTATGAAAGAAGTTTGAGCTCCAGAATCGATGACTGCACGGCAGTCTTGATATTGACCAACACAATCAATAACATGCGCGCGGGTAGTACCTAACACTACTCCGTATCCGTATTCGCAGTTATCACTAAATAATGCTTGCTGAATGGGGCAGTTCGTGTCACTTACGAAGTGAGACGAAACAAGCGCTTGCTGCGCGTGCGAAAGGGACGGCTGCACGGTCAGGGTGTTCGCCACGGACGATATTCCCGCGCTTTCCGTCGCATTATCTTTATGTAATAAGTAATGATGCGGTGATGAACATACCCCGCAGGTCATTGTACTTTTACAAGCATTAGACTAATGGTCAGATTTAAGACAATTATGACACAGATTATGTGAATGAACACGGTTCATTCTTTCATCGACCGACAATTTACGAAATTGATCGCATCGATAAATCATATGATTTTGTTTACAAATCATACAAGAAAAATTCGAAATAATATTATTATTACGGTTGTTATTATTATTGTTCGAAGTACGTGCCGTATTGAGAACTGACTTAGACGAAGATTTAGTTTGGCTTTTATTTTGTGTATTACTAGATTTCGACGTGTTATTTGAAGAGCTGTTTATAAAAGTGTGTTCTAGAACTTTAATTTGCTTGTTTACAAAATCAATTAGTTCCGCAAATGAAGGTATCGACTTTTGATCACGGCTTTCTTCGAATAATTTACGCGTATGAGGGTCAAGTCTTTGTAATGCCAAATGACACAATAAGAAATCATCTAAGTTCTTTATGTTTAATGCTTGAATCGCTTTAAGTGAATGATCAAAGGTTTCTATAAATGAAGTTAAATTCGACGTAGTATCTTTAGTTAACGGTGAAAAGTTCAACATTTTATCGAAATACCTACATGCTAGCGTTCTGTGGTCGTGATATTTGTCAACTAAACTTTGCCAAACTAATTTATAATTAGCGGCCGTGATGGGTAGATTTTTAACAATATTTAAAGCAGAACCTTTAACGCATGAAAGTAAATAATGGTATTTATCGATATCTGAGAAATTCCTATTGTGAACCAATGATGAAAACGTGTCATAAAAAGTTATCCAATTTTCAACTTCGCCGTCAAATTGAAATAATGTTAACTTCGGTAACGCGGGTTGTACTACTAAATCATTTTTATCCAACGCAGGAAAGAATTCGTTTTCTGTTTTTGAATGCTTCCTAGCGATTAACTGACATGCATTAAACATTTCGTCAAATGTTTCGAGTTCACTAATCGACATTTTCGCAGTCGGTTTAATTTGTATTTCTATTTCGTACAAATCAAAAATGGTGGATTCAAACTTTGCACGGACACTTTCCATTTCCGACAATAATACCGTAAACAATTGAAATTTATCTGGATCTGTTCCCAACTTTTTTGAATAGTCATAAAGTTTTTGTATTTTCGTAAATAAATATTCTTTTCTAACTAATAAGATTTTTTGCTTCGTTTCTAAAACTTCCGCCATTTTGGACGCGTAGTTTTAGCAAAACTAAATGAAAAAATCGGGCTGGAATAACTAGAATCCGGGCTCGAATGGACCAGAATGTGGAATAGAGGAATGGATTGTATGAAATTTACGTTGCTGTAGTGGTAAGAGAGGTTGTTCTGTATGAACTGAGTTCTGCTCGTTCGCCCAGTCAAGGAACAATCAACCAAGATAAATTCTAGTACGACTCACCTTTTTCTTAGCTGCGGCTGCTTCTGGATATTTTCTGATGATCACAGAGTCTGGCACGTTGTACAAATTTTCCTTAAAACACAATTTTCACTCACGGAGCTAAAATCTTAGATGCTGTTCGAACGAGTTCAAAAACCAACAGGCCGTCTAGTTCCTTTTCACTATGCGTTCTACGCAGAGGGCGCGCAGATCGCCTTGCTGCAGTGACATGTAGCACGGTGCAGCCAATAGCGTGCCGGTATGGCGAGCGCACAAGAATATTCAAAAATTGAATTGTCCAATCATGGGCTATATACAGAACACTAGCATTGTGACCAAAACGCCTGATCCACGAGGTAACGTTCAACAATTTGTCGAGGGAGCTGTATCGATTCAACAAAATATCCGGATCAAACGGAGGGTCCTTCGTCCCAACAGCGAGCACCTTAAGCCCGGGCAAAGGATCCGACATCTTGGCGTTCGAGGCCAATCATCCTCGGGGCGAGTCAGCCAATCCGGTCCCCACCAAAGGGGGGTGCACAATCAGGCTCAGGTGGAGGGGCAGCCTTCAACACTGGGCCCATCACCGCAAAGCCAAAGATGGTCGAGACAGCCACCAAACCGTTCGGCTGCAAGACTTTCACATTACCCAACAATATTCTCCCTAGTACATCGGAACCCAATATCAAATGAGCTGTATTAGGAGAATCAAACCGGCGGTCAGCCAAATCCAGGCCTGACGTCAACCGGACAATATCAGGCGACAGCTGACGTTGGGGATGACAGCCCAAAATACTCGTCAGAACAATGGCCGAAGGAAAAAACTTAGGGTCCAAACAACTCACAGGAGTGAGCCCAAATAAGGTTTGTCCCTCAACAGTCGGGATAGGTGTTTCGCCTATTCCATTAATCGTGCCTGAAAAGGCACGGACATCCAGGCTCACCCGACCCGCTAACCAAGACGACAAAAGGCAACCCTGGGCTCCCGTGTCCAAAATGGCACGGACCACAACAGAGTCCCCCGTGGGTCCCCAGACCCTGACCGATGCCGTTGGCAACAAAACCGTGTCGATCTGGGGAGGTACGTTAGCGGGACAGGCGCCAATTTCCTAGTAATGCCTGGGCGGCGACTGATCGCCGCATCCAGGCTGGGGTCTATCCCGATGAGGATAGTAGTCAAATTCCTCATCCGCGCGATGTCCCGAGCCGCGCGCCATCGCTGGAGGGGCATATCCCACCTGACGCCTGAGCGGCGGGGGGCGCGTCTCCAAACGGGGACGTTCCGCCAACGGAGGGGAGGGAAGGCGGTGCTGGTCTGGCCAACGTCGCCTACCAGCAGCTGCATAGTCGCCTTCACGAGGGGAGGTCAATCGGCGGTCGCGCGGCTCCCGATCAACTGGCGCGGGGGGTGGAGTGCGGCGGTCAAAGTTGCAGGCCCCTCCCCGACTCTGATCCGGCGAGCGAGAAGCCCGGTGCTCATCTCCATCATACCCCCCCCTGCGCGAACCCCCATCAGAGGCTGGTCTGACAGAGCGGTTCGCGTTGGCGCACAAAAGTTCAAGATGTGAGCCCCTACAAATTGAACAAGGGCGGGGGTTGGGGCAATCCCGATGAAAATGATTCCCCAAACACGAAAAGCACAGACGGCGTGCATTGGCAACTCGGCGGCGGGCACTCACGTGCAACTCCAAGAAGGCCGCGCAAGTTGGTACGCCATGTCCCGTGGCCTTACAATAGCCGCAAACAAGATTACTCTGGGTGCCACCAAAACGGGGGGCAGGGCGGCTATCACCAGGCCCGACAGTCCTAGTCCGTCCCTGGGCCCTCGGCCGAGAGGGCGGTTGGCTTGACCCCGTGGCACCACGGGCGTTGTCGAGGAAACGACACTCATCCTCCAAAAATTGGACGAGGTCTTCAAAGGGGGGAAGATGGGTGGCACTATCCCCACCATACTTCTGCTCAAAACGGGACCTCAAATCTGAAGGAAGCCGCTGCAACACTAAGTGTACCAAAAAATAGGACCAATAGTCCACCGGCAACTCCAATCGTTTCAAGGCGTTGGTTGCTGCGAGCAACGGATTCAAAAGGTCAGCACGCAACGCTGACATTCTGGTGATGGCCGGCAACCCCAAGATCTGGTCAATATGGACATCAGCCAGGCAACGTTTGTTCTGGTACCGTCGGGATAGAAGTTCCAGAGCAGTGGGATAGGCCGAGTCGGTCACCGGCAAGTGCTGCACCAAGGCTCGAGCCTCACCTCCTAGGGCTGACAACAAATAAGCCAACTTCTGGGCCGGTCGGAGGTCAGAGCGCGAATCAACCAAACTGTCAAATAGGTTCCTGAAGCTTAACCAATGGTCCAAGTGACCGTCAAAATGTGGCAGCTCCAGGGTAGGCAGTCTACCCAAAAGTCCAGGGCCTGCAACAACAGAGGTCTCTGTTTTGACCTGGGCAGGGTCCCGACTCTTCAAAATTTCCCTGGCGCGCATACTTATTATGTCACCCAGGTTCATCATCTGGTCATAATCCGCAACAACCTTATCACGGGCTGCTTGACCCAATGTTTCCAGGTCCAAGTCCAAAATCACTTCATTGAAGCGAGCAAACAAAGTGTCAACCGCACTCAATCTCGCATTCAACTGCTCATACCGGGCAAGCGTGGCCTCTTCCAGGTCTCGACGCTCAGCGGTCGCAGCAGCTGAGGCAAACCATCTTAGCTGTGAGGTCAATCCACCAATGGCTTGGTTTACAGCTTTCAATGAAGCCATTGGGACAAATATCAAATAAACAAATTAAATTCAATTAAATAATCCACAGGAATAATTTTCCCGGACCCAACTACAATTTAAACCAAATAATAAAACTTAGTTTGAATTATTACAAGTTCAAATCCGACCCTGTACAAGCAATACCTTGTTTATACATTAACAAATTAAAGTACAAACCACAAGGGACACTACATATCATAATATATTATGTAAAACAATCTATGTTGACTATGTTTAATTTGAGTCAGGCTGACGGGCAACAAATCGGACCTCTCAATACTTTTAACTCGACAATAAGTGGTGAATTTAACAATTAAACCACGCTCTGCTACCAGATGTGTGAGACTGCACCAGCAGACTCACGATGTCCGCGATTACGCGGAGCCCTAATCAAAATATATTTGTCCAAATTGACAAAGGATAAACAACTATTCAATACTCTTACCATCACGCTGGCACCGGTGATGTGACGTAGTCCTGGTCACGTCTCATCTGGGTGGGGTGTAAGTATATCTGTGGTGTGTGTGGTGTATGTATAGTTAGGTAAGATTCGACGGTAACCAAAGGACGCGCGCGGCTTGCACCGTCGACTCCAGGATCAAACCTTCAGATCCCACACGTGGCACCTCTCACGAATGTCCAACTGAATTTTATCCCGGTTTGATAACCCAATCGGGGATGTAATAGTCCAACACTGAATTTAGGAAATTACCGGCGTTCAAATGACACAAACAGGCCGGACATAACCAAAAAATCACTCGCGGTCAAGACCCAAAATGGCGAGATTTCTCAATTTTCACTCAATTATCAACAAAATATCAAACACCGATCAAGATGGTATCGGATTAACAATAACTCAAAGTTTTCAACCAATAATTACACGGAACAGCGTGTACCAAAAATTACAAGCACGGAGCGACCATTATTCAACCAATATTGCACTGACAAGCAAACGTCATCGCACCAACCTGAAATGGACCTTTTTGGCGCAGCCGTGAGGCACACAGCACATATTATGTTTTCCTCCTTATTTTGTATCTTTTTATATTAAGTATTGTGTATGTGCTTTATTAGCTGACGTCAAATAAACATTTTTCTTTCTTTCTTTCTTTTCTTTCACCACAGACAACGAAACGTAATCTGTCAAACGTCAAAAAAGGTGCGTTCAGAACTTGGTGGATGAAACACTGACTTTGGCACACCGGACGGCTTCCGTTTTAAAACGGCAGCCACGGGGGCCAAGATGTTTGAGTTGGCGGGGACCAGCTGCGCCGAGAGGGCGGACTCTCTAGCTGCAAAGCTGAGAGACGTCCTCAACCCCGAGGAGGCCCGGGTGTCCAGACCCATGAAGACGGCTGAGGTTCGCGTCGATGGGCTGGATGACTCAGTCAGTCCAGAGGAGGTGGTGGCGGCCATAGCCCGGAGCGGCGGATGCCCGCCAGAAAATGTGCGGGCGGGCGACATTCGCGTTAATGCTGGCGGGCTTGGCACCATCTGGGTGCGGTGCCCGGTGGCTGCAGCCAAGCAGGTCGCCGACGCGGGCCGCCTACTGGTGGGCTGGGTGTCAGCGAGGGTAAAACTCCTGGCACCCCGGGCCATGCAGTGCTACCGGTGCCTGGAGAAAGGTCACGTCCGGGCACTCTGCACCTGCGAAACAGACCGCAGCGATTTGTGTTATCGCTGTGGTCAGCCCGGACATAAGGCGGCCCAGTGCTCCGCGGAGCCAAACTGCAGCCTGTGTACAGCTGCAGGAAAGTCCGCGGGGCACCGAATAGGTGGCAACGCTTGCGGCGCGCCCAGAAAGCGCAGCAAGCGGTCGACCAAGGCTGCGGGAGCTGCACACTCTAGCACCTCTGAGGCCGACTCCCGGCCTGTGGTGGGACGAAACGAGGAAATGCAGTGTCAGTGATGGCACTCCATTTCCTACAGGCGAATATCAATCACTGCACCAGAGCTCAGGATCTCTTGGTCCTGAGCATGGCGGAGTGGTCGATAAATGTGGCGGTGGTCGCTGAGCCGTACTTCATCCCCCCCCGGGAAAACTGGGCAGGGGATCTGGACGGCCTGGTGGCCATCATCGGCGCGACTCTTGTCGACGTATCCCGGGGTCACGGTTGGGTTGCCGCCCTTGTGAACGGGATCGTCACGATTGGGGCATATTTTTCGCCCAACAGGAGTCTCGCCGACTTCGAGAGCTTCCTTGTCGAGTTGGGAGCCGTCGTCGGCCGGTCTCACCCTCGGCCCATTTTGCTTCTCGGTGATCTGAACGCCAAATCTGCGGCGTGGGGATCCCCGGTCACAGACCCGAGAGGCGAAGTGCTTGAGGAGTGGGCCTTCACGACGGGCCTGGCCGTCTTAAATCGGGGTTTGGCCTACACGTGTGTGCGACAGCACGGCGGGTCCATAGTGGACGTCTCGTTCGCTAGCCCCGCTGTCGTGCACCGTGTCCGTGATTGGCGCGTGGAAGCGGAGGTGGAGACGCTATCGGACCACCGATACATACGCTTCGACGTCTCCGCCCAAACCACTGGAGGTCGTATCCAATCGGCCCCCCGGAGAGACGGCCCGCGTTGGGCACTGAAACGCCTCGACAGGGAGGCTCTCGAGGAGGCCACTATCGTCCTAGCCTGGATTCGGGAGTCGGCTACCGTCGGTCCCATTGACGTCGAACAGGAGGCGCAGTGGTTTGGCGACGCGATGACGCAAATCTGCGACGCGTCCATGCCTCGCGTCTCCCTTCTGACCGCAAGGCGCCGCGTGTACTGGTGGTGCGTCGAGGTCGAGCGGCTGCGCGTCGCATGCGCAGACGCCAGACGCCCGTACACGCGATGTCGGAGGAGACGTCTTCGGGACCCCGACGAAGAAGCCGCGCTGTATGAGGTGTACCGCGCGGCGAAGGAGGCTCTGTGGCTGGCCATCGGTGAGTCGAAAACGCGCTCCAGAGAGGAGCTGCTGGCGACCCTAGACGGGGATCCGTGGGGGCGCCCTTACCGCACGGTCCGAGGAAAACTTCGGCCGTGGGCCCCCCCGCTAACGGAAGGTCTCGAGCGGCAGTTCCTGGAGCGAGTGGTCTCGGCTCTTCCCTGAGAGAGCCGAGCATGAGCCACCGCCGATGGCTCTGCCCACAGCTGCAGAGTCGGAAGAAGAAGAGGAGAGCGAAACCATCCCAGAGGTGACACAGGCGGAGATGAGTGCGGCCGTGATGCAGCTCCGGGCAAAAAACACTGCTCCGGGGCCCGACGGAGTGCCTGGCCGCGCTCTAGTCCTCGCTCTGAAGGAGCTGGAGCCCCCACTGAGGGGACTCTTCTTGGCGTGCCTTGAGCAGGGTCGTTTCCCTACCAGGTGGAAGTCTGGTCGACTGGTCCTGCTCAAGAAGGCGGGGCGCCCGGCGGATTCGTCATCCGCTTATCGGCCCATAGTGCTGCTGGACGAGGCGGGCAAGTTGTTCGAGCGAGTAATCGCAGATCGCCTCGTCAGCCACTTGTGCACGGTTGGGCCGAACCTGGACGACAGCCAGTTTGGCTTCCGGTGTGGGCGCTCTACCATCGACGCCATCAGGAGAGTAAGAGTCCTGGCGGAGGAAGCGGTATCCCAGGGTGGGGTGGTGCTGGCGGTGTCTCTGGACATCTCCAACGCGTTCAACACCCTGCCTTGGAGTTGCATTAGGGAGGCCCTGCGATACCATCGGGTGCCTTCCTACCTCCGCAACATCGTGGGGGCGTATCTCTCGGGAAGATGTGTCACCTATATGGGACGCAACGGCGCGGGCCGTCGCGAGATGTCGTGCGGTGTTCCACAGGGCTCGGTTCTGGGTCCACCCCTGTGGAACATCGGATACGACTGGGTTTTGCGGTGCGAGCTCCCGCCAGGAGTGAACCTGACCTGTTATGCGGACGATACGCTGGTCACGGCTTGGGGGAGCTCGTACAGGGAAGCAGCGTTGCTGGCCACGGCTGCGGTCTCACAGGTGGTGAGCCGCATACGACGCCTGGGCCTGGAAGTGGCCCTTAACAAGTCGGAGGCCATCGCTTTTCATGGCCCCCGACGGGCACCGCCATTGGGATCACACATTGTGGTCGGGGGGGTCCGGATCGCTGTCGGGTCAACCATGAAGTACCTTGGATTGGTGCTCGACAGCCGTTGGGACTTCGGCCCCCACTTTCAGCGGCTGGTGCCCAAGTTGATGGGCGTGGCAGGCGCACTGTCAACGCTGCTTCCCAATCTGGGGGGCCCGAGCTCCGCCTGCAGGCGGTTGTACGTGGGGATCGTGCGATCAATGGCCCTTTATGGGGCCCCAATATGGGCGACCGACCTGACGGCTCGCACTATCGCAGTTCTGCGCAGACCGCAGAGAGCAATGGCCGTCAGGGTCGTACGGGGATATCGCACGATCTCCTACGAGGCGGCTTGCGTACTGGCCGGATCCCCGCCGTGGGACCTGGAGGCGAAGGCCCTCGCGACACTATACCAGTGGCGCGAGGAGGCCAAACATCGGGGCGAGAGGCTGGTGCAGCGACAAATAACAGTGTACCGGTCTCAGCTCCAACAGGTCATGGTGGCGGAATGGCGGGGGAGGCTAGAGCTCCCCACCGCCGGCCTCGACACAGTTGAGGCGATCCGGCCAGTACTCGACGACTGGCTCGGGAGGAAGCACGGCTCCCTGACGTTTAGGGCGACGCAGGTGCTCTCGGGGCACGGCTGCTTCGGGAAGTACCTGTGTCGCTTGGGCAGGGAGCCGGACGCCCGGTGCCATCACTGCGTCCACTGTACGGAGGATACGGCGCGCCATACGCTGGCTGAGTGCGCCGCGTGGGATGAACCGCGCCGTGCCCTCGTTGCAGAGGTTGGAGGAGACCTGTCGCTGCCGGCCGTCGCTCGCTTGATGGTCGACAGCGCAGAGTCCTGGGACGCGGTGATGTCCTTCTGCGAAACCATCATGTCGCAGAAGGAAGCTGCGGAAAGGGAAAGGGAGGTGACGAGCCCCCACCCATCCCGCAGCAGACGCGCCGGGGAAGTTCTCGGGGAGTGAATCAGGGTTGGGGATCCTCCTTCATCTTGGATCGCGGCGTTCATCGCCCTCTGGTACGCGTCTGACCATCAGACGTGACTGTGAGCGTGATGAATCGTCGTGATAAGGGATCAAGGGGGAGGGGGGGAATATATATAATTTATTTAAATTCTGGGGAGGGCAGCAATCGTTTTCCGCTTGCCAATGGCAACGAGAGCCGAGGAGGCTCAACCAGACCACGGTCTTTTGAAGACCTGATCTCTTTTACACCGCGCCGCGCGGTGGACGGCGCTGGCGCTGCGTCACAGAGGATGGGAGCAGTGGCTCCAGCAGAACCACACGTGGTTCTTGAGAGGGTGAATGTGTTGTCGGAGTCCCACAACACAGCACATAGTACAGTGGACGGCGCGTTGTCAAGCGACACCACTATGGTAGAGGCAGGCGGCCAGCGAGGTCTGGGTCGCCTTGGTGCTGAGTTGTCGGGTCGTGCTCCCGAAACACTCGCATCTTCGGGACCTCTCAAGCGGCCCCATGAGAACGAGGAGATGTTGCCACCTCGGAAGGTACCTTCCAAGGCGGCGACAAGCAGAGGGCGGAGACCAGCCCGAGATGGGAGGGGTAGGTTCCTCCGAGCCGGCACCTCACGTGGTTCACTCTCTGAGGAGAGCGAGTCGGACTGCCGAAGCGTGTCGCCGGCATGCCAAATGGCCACCAACACGGCTATAGAGGATAGTGCGGAGGCGCCTGTCAGCGCTGAGGTTCCGCTCATGGGGCAGAATTCCTCTGCCTCTGCAGAGGAACTGGAAAAACGAGCCCTAATGGACATCGAGGTGGTTTTGGATACCACTCGGAAGTCCAAAAACCTAAAGGGCACAAGTCAGCGGGCCATCAGAGAGGCAGCAGAGCGGGTCAGACTGGCCATAGAGGGCCTCGCCAGCAGGAGTTCCAGCGAGGAGATCCGACGGCTCCACCTGCTGAACGACCGACTGCGGAAAGAGGTCGATGCCCTCCGTCAGGAGATGGTGGCTCTTCGGGAGGAAGTCGTGGGTCTCCGGGTGCGACCGGAAGGTCCGTCGCAGGCGGAGCCCCAAGATTCTAGGTGTTCCTCTGCTCCTGAGAAGTCCCACCAGCAGGGGCCACCTATGAGCGAGATGCAGGTGCATGCCATCGTCTCTCAGATTGGGAAAATGATGGATGCCCGATTTGCGGGCATCGAGGACCACCTCCTGCCAGCGAGAACTGTTCGTCCGCCACTGGCAGCAGACCGCAGAAATGCGGCTGCTGCTGCTAGTGGCGCTAGTGGTGCAGGTAACAGGCTGCCTCCCGTGGCTCCTCAGGTCCCTCCCCGAGTGCCTGAGACGCAGAGAGAAGCTCCTCCGAGTGGGTCTGTTCCAACGGCCGCCACGCGAGCCCCTGATGCAGACCCATCGGCATCTACCAGTGAGGGCTGGCAGACCGTGATGAGGAGGAAGAGGAATGGGAAGAAGAAGAAGAACAAAGGTTCTTCTCCTTCCGTACCTCAAAAGACTGCGGCGGCCCCTGTCACTCAGGGAAACAAGCGGTCCAGGCGCAAGAAGAATGCCAAGCGAGGACTTCGTGCGCCAAGGTCCGCTGCGGTAGTGCTCACTCTGCAGCCGGAAGCAGTGGAGAGGGGCGTCACGTACGCGGCCGTCCTCACCAAGGCTAGGCAAGCCGTGAACCTGGAGGAGCTTGGCATAACGGATGTCAGGTTCCGACAGGCTTTAACCGGCGCCCGCATGCTGGAGTTCCCAGGGGCCGAGGGCACTGCGGGGGCAGACCGTGTCGCAGAGAAACTGCGAGCGATCTTTGCAGAGGAGGTCAGGGTCTCCAGGCCCATGAAGTGCGCTGAACTGCGCATCTCAGGCCTTGACGACTCCGTGACCGGGCAGGACGTGCAGGACGCGATCGCACGTAAGACTGGCTGCTCTCCGGATGCAGTCCGAGTCGGTCCAATCCGACCTGGCCCGGGAGGCGCCAGCTCTGTCTGGACCCAGTGCCCGGTCGCAGTGGCCAAGCACTTGGCCGACGCCGGCCGGCTCTTGGTGGGTTGGAGCTCTGCCAGGGTCGTGGTTCTCGACGCTCGGCCCATGAGGTGCTACATGTGCTGGGGATTGGGTCATGTATGCCAGAAGTGCAACTCAGGCATGGACCTACGCAAGCACTGCTTCCGCTGTGGTAAGCCGGGGCATCTAGCATCCGCGTGTTCTGCTGACCCGCACTGCTTACTATGCACGGCAGCGGGACGACCGGCCAACCATGCCGCCGGCAGAAAGGACTGTAAGCCACCAGTCCGATCTACCAGGGACGCGACCACTTCCGGCGCAGTGCGATTGGAAGAGCCGTCGCAGGGGGCGATAATGGTTACGGACTAATTATGGACCTGGTCCGTAATCATTCTCTCCTCCAGGCGAACTTGAACCACTGCGCCGGTGCGCAAGACCTGGTTTTGCAGACCATGGCAGAGCGCTCGATTGTTGTGGCCGTAGTGTCGGAACCGTATTTTATCCCAGTTCGCCCTGACTGGGTAGGTGACATGGACGGCTCTGTCGCAATTATCAGCTCCTCGGCACCAATTTCCATTAGAGAGAGGAGTCGAGGATTTGTTGCGGCCACCTGGGGGGACATAATTCTCTTCGGAGTTTATTTCTCCCCGAACAGGAGCCTAGCGGAGTTTGAGGACTTCCTGGACCGCCTCGGGACCACGGTTGGACGAATGATGCCGTCCCACGTCATCGTAATGGGAGACTTCAACGCGAAATCCATCGCGTGGGGGTCCCCCGGGACAGATGTCAGGGGGGCAGCGGTCGAGGAATGGGCGACAGCTGCGGGCCTCTGTCTTTTAAACAGGGGCTCCGTTAACACGTGCGTTCGGCAGCATGGGGGGTCAATAGTTGACCTCTCGTTCGCTACGCCTGCTGTCGCCGCACGGGTTCAGGGTTGGCGGGTCCTAGAGAGTGTGGAGACGCTATCGGATCACCTGTACATCTGTATGGATGTCTCCACCTCCTCGGGCCCAACAGTGTCTCCACGACCTGACGCTTGGCAGTTCCCGCGGTGGGCGTTGAAGCGGCTTGACGGGGATCTCTTAGAGGAAGCAGCCATTGTAGAGGCTTGGCTGTCCTCACCGCCTGCTGCAGAGGGAGTCGATGTCGCGGCTGACTGCTTTCGCCGCGCCATGACGGAAGGCTAAAAAGCCGACGGCGGCCGCAGATACCCACGTCGTTGGGCTCGCGGACGCCCAACGCCAGTTGGATCTGGCTCGGCGGGCGCAGCTTCAGCAAGAGCTGGAGGAGCGGGTCGTTGCAAAGGAGAAGCGGGCGCAAGTCGCGCGGGCCAGATCCGGGTACGGTGCGTCCCGCGTTATATACGCGGACCATTCTCTGGCCGAGCTGGAGAGAATGGCGGAGGAGGACGAGGAGGAGATTGTGGAGGTCGCCTCTAAGTCCTCCAACCTAAAGGGGACCTTTCAGAAGGCTCTCAAGAGCCGGGCTGCGAGCATGCACGGTGTCGTCGCGGAGTTGGTCCGGCGGAAAGCCACCGATGAGACGCGGCAACTGCAGGCGAAAATAGATCGCCTGCAGTCGGAGGTCAGCCAGCTTCATCAGAAGCTGGCTGAAGCCACGGCCCGGCCACTACAAGCCGAGACGAGCACTGCGGCGGAGGGCCCCTCCTCCAACCTTGAGGATATCATCCGAAAGGTTGTAATGGAGGAGAGGGCCTTCACAAGAGCCTGCATAGCAGGGATAGAGGACCGGCTCTTGCCGGAGAAACGCCTCCGACCGCCGCTTGCGGCGGATAAGAGGCAGTGCGAGCCGGGGCCGTCCTCCTCCTCCCAGGTAGAAGCCGCCCTTCTCCCTTCAACCACCCCGTCCAACGAGTGGACGGAAGTGGTCCGTAAGGGGAAGGGCAAAGGGAAGAAGACGGTTACGGCCGTCCCTGTCGTCCCCGCCACCACCGCTCCCAGCCAGTCGCAGACGACCGGTAAGGGAAATGGGAAGGGGGAAGGGAAAGGGAGGGGAAAGAGACAGCTAGTCCCCCCAAAAACCGCGGCCGTCGTGGTGACGCTCACCGCGGAGGCTGCGGAGCGCGGGGAGACGTACGCGTCTATTTTGGTGCGGGCGCGTGGCAATGCCGATCCCACCCAACTGGGGATCGGCAGTGTGTCTTGCCGGCGGACCCAAGCCGCGGCGGGGCTCGAATTTTCGAGTTCCCGGGGGCCGAAGGGGGTGCCCGCGCGGAACTCTTTGCAGCCAAGCTGCAAGAGGTCATCGCGGACTCTGCCAAGGTGGCCCGGCCGGTCAAGTCGGCGGCCATTGAGGTGACGGAGCTAGATGACTCCGTCACCAAGGAGGAGGTGGTGGCGGCGGTCGCAGCGGTAGGGGGCTGTGGTGCCGCGGCGGTCCAAGGCCGGGACATAAGGCCCGGCCGCGGTGGTATGGGCACCATTCGCCTCGAGTGCCCAATCGCCGCTGCCAAAGCCGTCCTTGCGAAAGGACGGCTTCAAGTCGGGCTCAGCTCGGGCGCAGTCCGGGCACTCGAGGACCAGCCTCTGCGATGTTTCCGGTGCTTCGGCATCGGCCACACCAGGCCTCTGTGTCCGTCCAAGGTAGACAGGACGGACACATGCTACCGCTGCGGCAAGGAGGGCCACAAAGCCGCCTCCTGCAAGGCCGCCACGCCGCACTGTGCGGTGTGTGCCGCCAGTGGCCGCCGATCAGGCCACGTACTGAAGGGGAGGAAGTGTATTCCTCCCCCTAAGCGTGGCAAAGCGCAGGCGCCGACCGGGCCTGCGCCTGCTGCTGCCGCTAACACCGCCGTTCCTGCGGTGGCTGCGGAGGAGGGTGCGATGTCCGACTGATGGACACAGTCGAACATCGTATCCTTCAGGCGAACACCAACCACTGCAGGACAGCCCAAGATCTGCTGATGCAGACCATGGCTGAGTGGTTGGTGGACTTGGCGGTGGTCGCCAAACCCTACTCGGTCCCTGGCCGTTGGCTGGG
Organism: Xestia xanthographa; assembly: GCA_905147715.2. NCBI lineage: Eukaryota > Metazoa > Arthropoda > Insecta > Lepidoptera > Noctuidae > Xestia > Xestia xanthographa. The sequence continues at coordinate 31,673,794 of LR990649.1, forward strand.
CGACCGAGACGGCTTTGTGGCGTTGGTGGCGCGGTCTTCCACAGACTCCCCTCCCCTCTCGCTCTTAGAGAGGGGACCGGGATACGTGGCCGCCGCGTGGGGAGAGATAGCGATGGTGGGGGTGTATTTCTCCCCAAACCGCCCTCTCTCGGACTTTGAGGATTTCCTCGAAGTACTCACTGCTGTCGTAGGGAGGGCGGCGCCACGCCAGGTCGTGGTGTTGGGCGACCTAAACGCCAAGTCGGTGGACTGGGGCAACCCGGCTGCCGGTTGCAACGTCCGGGGACGCGCCGTCCAGTTCTGGGCGGCCTCGTGCGGTGTATCCCTCCTCAACAGGAGGATGGTCCACACGTGTGTGCGGCAACAGGGTGGGTCGGTGGTGGACGGGAGTGCCCCAATATCTGCGGGATCTCCTGGCCAGCTACTTGGAGGACCGAGAGGTCCTCTTCGTAGACAAAACTTCCACCGTGAGGCGCTACGGGGCAGAGTCCGGTGTTCCACAGGGGTCGGTGCTTGGCCCTTCCTTGTGGAACATCGGGTTCAATTGGCTCTTGCGGGAAGCCCTCCTCCCGGGCACGAGTGTCATCTGCTACGCGGATGACACTCTCCTCACTGCCCGGGGGAGGAACTTCGGGGATGCGGCCTGTCTGGCCTCGGCTGGCGGATCCTTGGTGGCAGAGAGGATCCGCCACCTAGGATTGAAGGTGGCGCTGCACAAGACGGAGGCCGTGTACTTTCGCGGTCCACGGCAGCGCTGCCCTCCCCCAGCGGGTGGCGAGGGCTTACCGCTCGGTGGGCTTTTCGGCGGCGTGCGCTCTGGCCGGCACCCCTCCTTGAGAGTTTGTAAGATATCTACTTGCTCCTATTTAAAATAAATGGATAAGCAGACTTGTTCAATTAAATTTTAATAGAGGGGAAAGATAAAAAATACAGCTAGTTATAAAAAACTACCTAGCACGCACTCAGTTTTAAAGTTTATGCACCTAGATGGACAATAATGAGTTTACCACACTGTAAGAACGGGAACAGGCGTCAGGGTAGCAGGTCGATACCGGAGTAACCTTGAAGTTGAGCTCTGAAGCAGTAGAAACGGCGGCAGCGCAAATCTCAGAGTTCACCAGGACAGCTCAGCAGCAAGACAGTGCAGAACTCGGGCCAGACGTAGGACAGCCCTGCGAGACCAGTAGACGGACAGGCACGTAGTTAGCCTCCGAACATCGGGAGTAGAAGTCCCAGGAGAAACTTTCGTTGGATCCCCTGGGCAGTTTAAGAATCTCACCACCAAAACCAAGCTGATCTCTGATACTCCTCAAATCAGATTCCAGAGTCGACCTTTCAGCCGTCCGTCAGCTCGTTTCCCCCAAAGTAGTCTTCCTTTTTCAAATCTTAGTTTTCTTAGTGTGGCCATCATCTCAACTGACAAGTGTAGTCGGCCAGGACATATTCATGAGTGCGTAAAGAATTTTATAATAATATAATTTAATATTAAGTTATTCAGTAAACAATCGTAATAATCTACAAAATATAATGGCTAAACACATATTGATAAAAATAATTTAAATTATACAAACCAAAAAGAGAAATCATAGAGCTAGACCATAGACTGAGCAGAAAGAGAATTAAAAAACTAACTGACAGTTTGACAATTTGACGCTTGACGTAAATATCACAACATGAAAATTATAATAATATTTTATTTCAGCTATTTCCAAGTTAAAGAATCGTATTTAAATCGATTTGCTGAGTGTAGATATATAAACAAATAAAAAGCATGATAAATAGTATTATGAATGATGAATATGAGGCGTAAGTATAGCATAATACTATAGTTCCCCAACGACCCCGAGAAAATGTTTGGCCTAGAACAAAAATTTTGCTAAGGTTAAAGTATTACAGCTTTCACAAAACTTACATAACTCATTCAAACACACCGACATCTTACGAAATTAGGTCAGGTAGGATTCACATTCAATGATCACTACTCAACCTGATAAATCAATAACTTTAAGGCTTATTTTAGGAGTTGTAATCCGCTCGCGTCTAAGACCACTAATGAGATGAAAATAGAAAGATTTTAACAAAGGCTTATTTTTAACGGAGTTGTCATCCGCTCCTAATCAACTTTAGTTGATAGTGTGACTGTTCCTAAATTACCCTAGGCTGATAAAATTTTCGTTTTTCCTAATTCATGCTAATATTAGTATTTTGGTCAGTTTCCCCCGGAGGGGAAAAGGTCGCGCCCCGCCATCCGCACGACCCTGTAGGCTTCGTCCCTGACTGGTCGGCCTCCCACTGACAAGAGGACTGATTCCCAATTTGGGGCTACCCTGTCCCGTCCTTTGAGGCAAATGGACAGGGGTGGAATTCAAGGTGAAGTTAATATTGGGAATTCACAGTTAGACATAAATACATGAATAATAACAATTCATAAAAGGCAAAACATCAATAAGGTATGAAGCTAATAAGACAAGAGGGCGCAAATATATGATATATGATGAAAGGTTGGTAGGGAAACGTTACGCTTGCGCTTAAGAAATTATTATTGATTAGTTCGTTACGTTATTTTATTTTATTCCAAACTAGATGCCGCTTTACAAACGCAAACAAGCCCATGTCATTAACATGGTGCCGTTTTACAACGTTTGCCCGGCGTACGTGTAATGTTAGACCTATGGCGCATAGCCCTACTGAGGACTCTGCTACGAACTCTAACAACACACGTTCCCTAAGCACTATTTACATGTCTTTCACAATACTAAGGCAATGGGTTGTGAGGCCATTACCATTGAGGAAGACAAGTTTTTGTATTTCTACCTACTCGCGTACTCTTGTTAATAATTACCCTTACGGCCGTCTACCCCATTTACTATACATAACACAATTTGCACAAGCGCACCGTAGACTTAGTCTGTAGCAGAACATATTGCAATTGTTATCGTTGGACGCCTGAAGTGGTAATTGTTTCGTCACTTCTCACTTCTTTAATCTTCCCCATGTTGAGTTTCCGTGTCTCGCTAAATTGTGACGATTCAGAATACGGCCTACAAGAACGGCCTGGGTTTGGTTTTAACGAGACACAGTTCCTAGCGTTCATTTGAACGGTAGCTACCAATTCAGTTTGTGATACTTTGTGATGCCTAACCCAAACTCCCAAAAGTGTACGCCAAAGATCTCAACGCAATTTTCTGAGCTAGACTTTTACAGGAAGCAATATTCGTCGGCAGCGTTTGATTGATTTGTAACACAAGTACAAGCTGGCGTTATAATACTGAACAATATAATTTGTTTTAATCAATCTATGAACATTATGGTGCTATTTACACCACTGAACAATGTAGATTGTGCTAATTGAAATGCGAATATTACGGTTCGGCCACACATATGTAGTGAGTCAGATACAAGTCAATATTTGTCATTGGTCATATGTCAGGCGGCTGTCGCCGTCGCCCTAAAATCAAACGCAGCTTCTGAATATTCGCTTAGGTATGGAATAAAGTGGACACATAATAACACATGAGATAATAATATACATTTTGATGACGTAAAGCAATAGCTCCGTCATGCTGAAATAAATGATTATTATCAGCCCTTCCGCGCTACCATCAAACGGCATTTTAAGCTAGGATTTAATTATAGTAACACTTACCAAGTGTTTATTGAAGATGGTCAATCTATAGCTCACACATTACCAGTTTCGCCTCCGTCCACCAACGCGCGACTACCTTCTCTGCCGTCTCCCTCACACCTCGTAGTCATACACTACTAGCCTTATTACCACTAATTATATTTGGCCTATAAATATTAACTGACGTGTGAATCTTGGTAGGTACCAAGATTACACTAACTTCACGATCTTAATCTAGGACGTCCTAGTGCTGTAACGACGCATACTAGGTTAGACTAACCAGGGCTTTTAACCCAACTATATTCAACTTATTCAAACATCGCACTCTCGCGCCAACACACTTAAACCTAGACTCGTGGTATTTTACCACGTCCTCCTAACTTAACTCAAATATATTTCGTCCGGACTCTCTCGCCGTGTAAACTCGACTGCCACGAACAAACCACCCCTCTTCGCGATTTCTCCAAACTATCAATCTCAGCCTCTTTTTGCCTGAAGCTTTCTCAGAAATCCCGCGCTTCGCTGGTTGAAGCTTTTTGTGAATATTTCAATTGTTTCAAGGGTCCGTCCAGTAAAACCCATAGCCAGAGTATATTGCAAACACGTGTTGTTTTGCCATTAAGAGCCGCTCGTAAAAATAGGATATTTTAACGTTTCTAAAGAATTCTTTGAAATATTTCTTTTGGCCGGTTCTTATCGTGTGTTTACAAGAGGACGGAAAGTTGCGTTAATTACGGTCCCGTCGTCAAACCATAAAATAGAAATTTAATGGATTTGTAAGTGGCAGATGTGTGTTGTTTTTAAAATAAGAATCAAGACTAAGATATTTGCTTAATAATTAAAGGTATGAGACAGACAGTCACAATAGTTAGTTGACTTTTAGAGTCAATAGTTAACAAGGGCTTATTTTTATGGAGTTGTCAGCCGCTCCAATCGACTTTTAGAGTCAATAGTTAACAAGGGCTTATTTTTATGGAGTTGTCATCCGCTCTGTTCGAGTTTAAATCGAACACTAAGCGAAAATGCATAATTGCATCGAACGCAAGTATGCACATTCGCTCGTTCACCAAAATGTGGGCCAGTTCGTGTTCAGATCTCTTTAGAGACACCGCGTACTCAACAACCATTACCATTACCGAAACCATTACCATTGTCTTGTAATTAAGTGTTGTAGTGATTTAATATATAGCTATTTCTCTTACAATTCGAGACTTTAACTTTTACCATAAACCATATCCTATTATTACGAGAAAGGAGTGTTAGGTCACCATAGCGCCAAGCACTACTTTTTACATGGTCCTTCGAGCATTTATTTACCAGTGACTACCAAGTGAAACAGTGGCACGCGAACCAGAAGATCGCCGCAATTTGAAGAACCACGGATTGCAGAGACTGTCGGTTGGAGCATATAAGGTCAGATCGAACCATTTATTTATACTAACCATTACCGAATATTTTCAAACCAACGTTAAATATGGATTCCGATTCGCTGTTCATCAACCAAACGGAACTTTATGAAATCCTGGACAAGTTTTTAACCAACATAAAGAAAGATGGGTCCGAGAGGAAAACCATCGATAATTACAAGCGCAAGGCTAGTATGTTGGAAGCATACTGGCGCGATTATCAAGAAAACCACAAGAAGTTAATCGAGTTTGCAGATTTAGAACATATTTACTTCAAAAAGGGTTGTTTCGAAACAGCCCAGGATATTTATGTGAAAACAAAGGAAATAATTAACAAAACCATTAGGCAGTTAGGCACGACGCAGCTGAGAGAAGAAAACCCTTATAGAACCAAGACGGAGGAGGTACAACCATTACCAGGTAACCGAGCTAGCCAACTATTAGGCGCAGACCATCGTCGACAGGAAGATGAGGCGGCGCAGCCACAACCAGGTACGTCGTCGCCGCGCTATGAGGAGTCGTCGCAGCGAGAGAGCTTACTATATGAAGATACAGGCTCCAGCAAGCTGAAAGGGTTGATAAAGAGGCAGAATATTAATTTCAAAGCGTTCATCAGAACCGTGAGTAGTATACAAGTCGATAGTTTCGAGAATCAATGGCAATTCGAGAACGCTCTAAAATCACTGGATAGCCGATGGGGTGGGATCGACAAGCTTCATTGGGAAATCGAAGGTGAGAATGGAGACGACGATATTACGTACCAAATGGAATTCTGCATGCACGAGAAAAAGTACAGTGAGCTGACAAACGACATCAACAAAAAGATGTGGGCAGTGAAGCACCGTGAAAAGTCAGCTCCAAAAATGGACATCCCCGTGTTCAATGGGACTTATAACCAATGGGTTCCATTCAAAGACTTGTTTAGCGAAACGGTCGACAAAAACCCGTCGATGTCTAATGCACAGAAAATGCAGTTTTTGAAGAGCAAGGTGACTGGAAAAGCAGAGCGTCTGATTCACCATTTGCAGATTAGCTCTGACAATTATCATGTGTGTTGGGAGATCTTAAACCACAGGTATGGTAACAAGAAATTAATTTTCACGTCCCATATTAATATACTGCTCGGGCTTCCCAACAGTAGGTATAAATTGGGGGTTCTGGATCACTTGCTCTCGCTTCGCTCGAGGAGCGCGTGATCCAGAACTCCCCAATTTATACCTACCTAATCATGATATCAGAGCTGGCCATATTCTTAATAATTACAGATTGACTAAACGATGTCTTTAAATCTACTACGGTTTTTAAACTGATGATCGAATGTTGCTACCGGTTCATTGTAATTGCCTCCAGTTCAAGGCGGTTCGCTCGAACGGGTGATCCAGAACTCTTCAATTTATACCGTCGTGTACTATCGTGATCTGCGATTCGGTCTACCATACAGCTATATACTGAATATTATGTTTCATTCATTCCCTGGTGCAGCGTTGAACTACAGTGGAGCGAAATTATCGCATGTATTTTATAAACAACAATGTGTTCGAGAGCTGCACCGCGTTGAATCGAAATCTAGTGATGAATGTATTAGGCTTTCTGTGTAATGAGAAGTCAGCTTTTACTGGAAAGTATAACTTGACGTACAACTACTGTGTAAAAGTAACTTATAATAGTTATTAAGCGTTGTGATTAAAATGTTTGTACTGTTAATATATGTATTATTGTAATTATATCCCGCTCACAGAGTTCAAATAAAACATTGAAGAAAACGCATAGCATATTGCATCCAATAAATGTATTCATCAACATTCATAAACTTAGGTACATCGAGCAGCAGTCAGAGGATCATGTGAAATGACGTCATGCGCTTGTTGCATCGCTCGATGTATGGAGCGCTACAGCATCCAATACATAAGCAACCGTGCAAGTTAATGTCATCGGTGCTTTGGGTACGGATAGAAATCCAGAAAAAGGATTGAACCCAAGATCGAATATTTAACTGTATTATGGCAATAGAGTAATTGATTATAATATAAAAGAATGTAAAAAATCATAAAAACCAAACCGGAACAAATATTCATATGCTCTGTGCAGGAATCGAACCCGCAAAAAACACTTTTGACGCATTCGATAAGGCATCTATTAAACCTACTATTTACATTGTGATGTAGCACTCTTAGCCAATGCGCCAAATGTGTCTTTAAAGATGTGACAAAATATTGGACCACTTTGTCCTATGGTTACTAAACTTAATATTTAATTTATTAAGTTTTTGGAACTACAAACATAATGTAACACAACAAGTTTCTAATTCCAGTGCAACCAAAATTATAGTTAAGACCTTTTTCTTTGCACTACAATGGCTCCAGTTGTTCTAAAATAGATCTAATTTTTACAAAGTTAAAGTTCATATTGCTTTCAGTACAAATAACACGATTTGCCAATAGTACGTACACAAGCACATTGTTGATATCGACATGTTTCGACTTGACTACCAAGCATGATGTTTAGTTATAACAGGTATTATTATGAAGAAATTTAAACCTTAAAGACATGAATTTACACGCCATAAATAAAAGAATCTGTTTTGTACAGATCGTAGAGAGCCTTTGACTGCAACACAGTAAACAGCTTTTTTTTGTTTGATTGAAGCACAATGTCGGTAAGTAGTAGTTATAATATATTAAATTATTATTATCATAATGTAGGCATTGTACGTATTTATATTAAAAACACTATTTATTTCTGTTTTCAGGACAGTGAGGATCTTTTTAATTTTATCCCAAACCAACAACTCAAAGAACCTGTTACATCACGACTCAATTTGAAGAGAAAAAATGATGCGGCAGGCCCTCCACAGAAACGTGAACGACAGCAAAACTACTCGTACATCAAAACCAGGGCGCCAAATACATCTTCAAGGACATTCGCAATCAAAATTGAGATATACGAGAGTGATAATTTACCAGAAAAACCTTGCGAGTGCAATGCAAATAAGTGTGTGCAATTTATAACTGAAAATGCTGTCACTAGTGATATATACTTAGATTTAGAAAATATTATAAGTAAAATTCGTGAAAATGTATAGTTGTAATGATTTTATGTATATTTTTATATTATGTCTAAAGATAATTAAGATTGCCAATAAAGTACGAACAATTGTTTTTTATGTAGCTTAATAAAAGTCACTTCTAATATTATACGTTTCTAGTATTAAAAATAAGTACCATTTAAGGCACTTATTTTTAATACACATTGATGTTAGATTAGGTCAGTTATCTGTTATTTCTTAGAAGATTAGTTACTCTTTTAATTAATATATTATTATTTTAAATTCTGAGTGTTTTATTTCCCAACGCTTAATATTCCCCCAGCCTAATTCTGTAATAACTTATTACGAGTTCTTTAACAAAAAAAACACTTAAAAATACATCACCATCTCTTTCCATCAATATTAAAATGAGCAGGATAGCTATATCTAACACAGTCTTTACGACTTGAAAGTTTAAAGAATAAGGCAGCATTTCTGTATACATGACAAATAACTACCACAGACCTCATTTTATTGGTTTCTTATATGTTTGTACGTATTCCGCCAGAGTTAATGGACACCTCATTCCTTTTACGATGTTCGTCTCAAGTCGCCTCCAAAAACTCTAATAAGGATAAAGTGCTGTGAAAACACTTTCCTTAACTAGAGTATTCGGAAGCATTCACATTGCGATTTCAGTACGAGAAATGAAAAAAATAAAGTCTACTTTAAGTGCTCAGGTGTTAGAGGTGAAATTCTAATAACAAATATTGTCTTAAATAAAATTTCGAAGTAATTATTGTTGGAAACTAACTTATGAATAAGGCTTTAGGATTTAGGAATATAAAATAAGCATCTGAGATATTATTCCCTACATCTTGACGTTGTTGTGCTGAAGTGCATTTCACTGAGCAGTGAGTTTAAATTTGTTTGTGGCTGTTCATAAGTGTTGAAGTTGAAACAAAGTATGTGAGTATTATATTTTACCTAATCACTTTTTCATCAATATATACGGCTGTAATAGTTAATTGTTTTACGACTGAAATGACTTAATTATGTTTAGATAATATGTATATTCGTTTAATAATTCAAAACTATTGTAGGTTGGTACTTGTACTTGTACTGTATTTGTAGTTTCATATTGATATTTTTACAAACGTTTAATAATTATTGTTTCGTTGCTATATAATGCAATAAACATAACACCTGGGTTCGATTCCTAAGTCATATAAAGTATTTTATTTTCTGATACCGTAAATTATTCCCTATTCGATGAGATTTCAAAACGGGGGCGTACAGTACCTACACCTCTACCTAGCTTTTGAGGAAAACGGGTATTGTTGTTTCATGTTGCTACGAACGCTGTTAACAAAAATATTTATTGCATTTTAATAATGTTTTCAGGGCTCAGTCGATGAATAATCCTTTTTGGGTTGAAGAAGAGGACTCCGAGCCTTCAATGTCTCGAGCAATATAAGCAAAACCAGCGGCGGCTCATAAAAAAAATAAACCTGTGAAAAGAGTTAGTAAAGTGACTCAGAAGAAGAAGGCTTTGCTTTCTAAAAACCCTTTCGCTTCAGAATCGTCAGATAGCGACGGGCCACCAACAGTAACAGCACCAGTTCCAAAAAGAAAACGGAATACCATCGTTTCAGATTCTGAGGTAAGATTTTTTTATAAACAATGTTAAATTTTCATTTCATTATAAAACATTCATAAACTATCAGTGTTTCACAGTGTATGGTTTTCTCTATCAAATGTTTATACTTATTTTGCAGACATAAGAGTTTAAATCGACTTTTCTAATAGATTATCTTTAATTATGGTAACGGTACATTAAACAATGTGGAAGTTTCGAAACTTGCCTATTTTTATTTTTTAACTTATAATTTTTTTTAATTACTTGCCCTCGCGCTTTATTATTTTTAATTAAAACTAGATATCTTATGTATTTCAGGATGAATCGTCTCGACCGCTGATCCGTGCTGCCGCTCTGAAAAGCTGCTTCACTCAACGAGTTGCTGATGGTTATACCTTCCAATCAGACCCGGGCAGGGTCGGAAAGTATTATTTTGAATTAAAAGTTTATAATACAAACGAAGTGGAAAAACTTGCCCCAAACGAGCGTTGGAAACAATCTATTGCAACGTTAAAATTATCAACTGATATAGATAATGTTGTGTGGAAGGCTTTAACACACCTTGTAAATACTGGAAAGGCTGAATTTAAAGAAATTCAGCCTATTCTATACAGACAACCTTCTTAAATGAAAATTCTTTTTATTCAGTTTTATAACTTAACCACACTTTTTTGTAATTTGCTAATAACTTTAATATAAATCTGTTTAATCTTGTTTATTCATAAGTATAAATCTATTTAATCTCATTTTATGTATACAAACTGAAATATATTAGATACAGTCTTTACAAAGAAATGTGAAAATATTTTTTTGATTTTAATATTTATTTTACATGTACTTTTTCAGAGTTCTGAATAGGTACACGAAATTTGAAAACACGAAATTTGAATACACGAAATTTGAATACACGAAATTTGAATACACGAAATTTGAAAACACGAAATAAGAAATTCTGAAATTAAAAACTGAGAAGTATAACCTGAAATAAAAAATTTAGAAATTCAAACTTGAAAAAATACAAAAACCCGAAATAAGATATTCTGATATCAAAAACTGAGATATTTTAGAACCCGAAATAAGAAATTCTGAAATAGAAAAAAAGTTTTTTAGATAGTAATTAGATTGATTTAAAATAATTATTTTACATGTACTTTTTCAGAGTTCTGAATACACGAAATTTGAAAACACGAAATTTGAATACACGAAATTTGAATACACGAAATTTGAAAACACGAAATAAGAAATTCTGAAATTAAAAACTGAGAAATTTTAGAAACCGAAATAAGAAATTCTGAAATAGAAAAAAATAGTTTTTTAGATAGTAATTAAATTGATTTAAAATAATTATTTTACATCTCCTTTTTCAGAGTTCTGAATACACGAAATTTGAAAACACGAAATTTGTTAACACGAAATTAAAAATTTTGAAATTAAAAACTAAGAAGTTTAAAAACCTGAAATAAGAAATTTAGAAATTGAAACTTGAAAAAATTTAAAAATCCAAAATAAGAAATTCTGATATCAAAAACTGAGATATTTTAGAACCCGAAATAAGAAATTCTGAAATAGAAAAAATAGTTTTTTAGATAGTAATTAAAATTAAAAACTGAGAAGTTTAAAAACCTGAAATAAGAATTTTCGAAATTGAAACTTTAAAAAAATTAAAAACCGGAAATAAGAAATTCTGAAATAGAAAAAAAAATAGTTGTTCTACAAGATAAGTTTAATAAACATGTTTTTTTGTAAAGACTGTAATATTTATGTTTCAAAATTATCAGCACTGTAGTGTGATCAGGTTCGCTAGGTTGTAAGAGTTGAAATGATACGTCTGGTTGGTTTCATGGTCGGGTTTAATGTGTGTTAAAAATACATACAATTTATTGTAAATCAGTATTGCTGAAGAAGCACTTTAAATAAGGCTGTTTACATACATGCTTAATATTACTTACACACTACATCATCCCCGTTATGTGAAAAAAAAAAATGAACAGGTTAAACATTTTTTTTTTGTTTTTATCAACCCACTTAAAATTAACTTAACTATGGTTCCGTATACAATTTTGTTCTATTCTTATGAACTCTGACATTTTTACCATTAATATTTATTTTAACATTAGGTGTAAGGTCTTCTATAACAATATATGGGCCGGTGTACAAAGTATCCAATTTATTTCCTATCTCATTTTTCAACAACAGTGCATCACCTGATTTGTATATAATAGGATTTATTGATTTATCATAATTTATTTTTCTACGTTCTTTGTTTACAATTAAATTATTTCTTGCATCTCGTTGAGCTTTTTGTAATCTGTACTTAAATTCCGAAACATAATTTTCAAAGTTGTACAGTGGTTCTACAATATTACATAGATTATTAGGCAATCTACACACTTGTCCAAACACTAACTCGTAAGGTGTATATTTAGTCTCTGAGTGTACAGTAGTGTTATATGAAAAACACCAATACTGTAACCATGAACTCCAACTTGAGGGATGATTATCTGTTTGGATTCGCAAATAACTACCTAATACTTTATGTGAATTTTCTAATGACCCGATACTTTGATGGTGGTAAGCAGTCGCAATTGTTTGTTTTATATTTAAAATTTTGCATAATTCTGACATTAATTTAGAAATAAATTCAGTACCTCTATCACTTGCTATTTCTTTTGGAATTCCATATCGTAAAATAAAGCTTTCCGCGAATGCTTTTGCAACTTCGGTTGTATTTTTAGTTTTTAAAGGGTATGCTTCAACATATTTGCTGAGCTCGCACTGTAATGTTAGAATGTAACTGTAACCTAAATCATCTTTATCTAATGGACCTACAATATCTAAGAAAATTTTCTCAAAGGACGAAGATGCTGTAGATGTGATTGTTAATGGTTCCTTATGGATCTTAGTATATTTTTGTTTTTGACACTTGCTGCATTTTTGTACATAAGCCCTAACGTCTTTTTCTATTGATGGCCAATAATAATATTTTTTAATGTTACTTATCATTCTTCTAACTCCTACATGACCACTACTAGGTAATAAATGAAAGTCATTCATTATTACTTTTTTTTCGTCATCATCATTAATTCTCTGGACGTCCTTTACAACACATATTCGAGGATAATCACTCGATTTATTTTTAGCAATATATTTAGCTATACTTTCAATTAGTTCTTTATTTGTACGCGTTTTCATAATTATTATTTCTTCTATATTTAATTTTTTGCAAAATAATGCCATTTCTTCCAATAAATCGTCTCGCGAGTTTACTGATAAAGAAGATGAACTTGCAAACAAATTGTTTTTACTTTTACAATAAACAAAAGTCCTATTTCTTGAGTAAAATAACAAATCGTTATTATTCAATGATTTTAGTAATCTGCGCAGATTTCTTTCCGGTAAAATAATTAATTCCACATCCATATCACATTTTTTAAGTACTTCAACGACTTTAGGTTGATCAGACCTATTGTTATCGTTCGAAGCCTCCGTACTAGTTGTCAAATCAGGTAATTGCTGAGCTTTTCTGTATTGCGCTCTAGTCATTACATTTACCAAATTGTTATTCATTTGTTTCAACTCGTCTGAAGTTAAAATAACTCTAGAAAGGGCATCAGCAACTACATTTTCCTTTCCTCTGACGTATTCTACTTTAAAGTCGTATTCCTCTAATAAAAGACGAAATTTTGTTAAACGACTGGATGGATTTGTCATGTTAAAAAGATAAAGTAAAGGTCTATGATCGGTTCTAATTACAAATTTCTTTCCATATAGATATGGCCTAAAATACTTTATTGACCAAACTATTGCCAGAAGTTCCTTTTCTATTGTTGCATAATTTAACTCTGCTTTATTTAAACCTCTACTAGCGTATGCGACAGGTTTTCCGTTAGAATTACTTAAAACACTGCCGATAGCAAAACCAGAACTATCTGTTTGTAAAATAAACTCATTTTCTGATGCAAAATTTGGATAATCTAAGACAGGTGGACTTGAAAGTAACTGTTTAAGAGTTTCAAGGGCATTCTGACATTCTGTTGTCCATTCAAATTGAACCTTCTTTCTACATAACTTGTTTAGTGGTAAAACAATAGCTGCAAAGTTGCGAATAAATTTTCTATAATAATTACTAAATGCAACAAAACGCTTGACGTCATCCGCACATGTCGGTGTCGGATAACTTTCAATTACTCGGATCTTTTCAGGGTCAGGCAAAATACCTGAGGATGATATTACATGCCCTAAGTAAAGAATTTGTCGCTTTAAAAATTCACATTTAGAAGGATTTAACTTTAATTTAACTTTTCGTAATCTTTCAAAAACTGACATGAGATTTTTATTATGTTCTGCTAAATTTCGACCAAATATAATTAAATCATCCAAATAAATAATGCATTTTTCGTAATTCAGACCTGACATTGCTACTGTCATTAATCTACTAAATGCTGATGGGCTAATTTTTAATCCCATAGGTAATCTACACATTTGGAACTGACCTTTATCAGTAGTGAATGCAGTATACTTCCTAGATTCTTTTGATAAATTACACTGATAATAACTACGACTTAAATCGCAATGGCTAAAATAAAAAGCACCCGATAAAGACTCTAAAATATCTGTTATATTCGGGAGAGGAAATTTGTCATCCTGTACTCTCTCATTTAATTGTCTGTAGTCTATTACTACTCTCCATTGACGTTTACCGCTCCTATCTAACTTTTTAGGCACTAGCAACAAGGGGCTGGACCACTCACTGCTAGCTTTTTCTATAATACCATCTTGTAACATGTCATCGATCTGCCTATTAAGTTCTTCTTTCTGCATGAACGGAATTCTGTATTGTTTTCTATACACAGGCGTTGCATTATCTTTCAAATGAATCGATTGCTCATAAACGTTAGTAACACTTAATTTATCACCTGGTAAATGAAATATGTCCGAATATTTGGCACAAATTTGCTCGATAGACAGTTCTTCCTCCTTATTTAAGTATGAACCTAGATTAAGTAACGAAAATAAAGTTCTAATTCTCTCTACATTAACATCTGGCCTCTCAAAATGACAAAATTCGTAGTTTTCTAATGTATCAACCTCGATCTCATTCAAACATAGAGACACTTCCTCGTCTGTGGTATTCAAAAGTCTCACAGGAATCTTTCCATTTTTGGGCCTAGCTACTATGCTAGCCAAAAAAATACCTGGAATAATTTCCTTTGGATATATTACACAATCATAATTAATACGCGTAGGTATATATTTAATAACCTCACATCGCGGTGCGATGGTTAAATTATAGTTATAACAATGTAAAGGTAATTTAACTTTACAGTCTCCCACTTTGAGAGATAATGTGTTTGTTTCATAATCTATAACACCACAGTAAAGTTTTATAAAATCTTGACCTAATATTCCTATCGACTTACATGGTAACTTTCTAAATACGTAAAACTTATGTTTAAAAATTATATTATTGTATTCTAGAGTCAAGTAAACAAATCCTATAGACTTTGAACTTCCACCAATACCATGGATAGTTAAATCGCATTTATGCAACTCTAGCTTAGCTAAATTTAATATTTCATAATCAATACATGATAAAGAGGCCCCTGTATCTACTAAAAATTCTAGCTGTATCTTATTTAAACTTAAATTTACCCAATTAATGCTATCACAAGTAAAAACTTGATTAGGAACGAAAAAATTGTCCCAAATTCTGATCCGAAGAAATATCATTACGACTATTTTGCGATGTAGGTAAACCATGTTGTTCATTCGCAATAAAATGATTTAAATTTCTATTATTAGAATGGTTTGCGCAATAATTATAGCCGCGATTTCCACGAACATTCCTGGCACCGTAACTTGACGCTCCACGGCGATGTACATGGGCGCCGCGACTGTCTTGCCACGTGTTCCTTGGCGCAGCAGAATTTTGATGCGCACCATGTGGTTGCCTACCATTGTGGTAACTACCTCGAAAATATCTTAACTTTTCACCTGTTACTGGCATTGTTGCTAATTTACGTTGACTTTCTGTTTATGAATGAACACAGAAATAATAATTCTTTAGACACTTCTTTAGGCAAACTACTTAAAATATATTTGATATTAGATTCCTCAACTTTACATCAAAATTACACAATTCAAGTTGGTAAATTTACTCATTAATACAGTTATTTTATAAAAGTGATTGAGACGCGCGTGGGTATTAGTTACAACTTACTTGTTGGGCACGCTTGCTTACGCATTAATTTCTGGATTCTCGCGCTCTCTGAGTTCCTGGCGACGTCGGTAGCTGACACGGGACAGGACTCGCTCCAAAGCATCACTCCTCAGCTGCTTCTGCATCCAGTTGCTGTGGCATCGCTTGTACAGGCAGAAGAATCCGATAAGTACCGCCAACAGCATACAGGCGCATATTATGGACAGGAGAATGTTGTTCGCCTGAAGGTGTTCCGCCGTCGCTTGTGCGTTGTTGCTTCCAGCTGCAGACTGCGCAATTACTACTTGCTCCTTGCTTTTCGTAGTTCCCATAGTCTTTCGATGTCTCTAATATCTCGAAGCTCGGTGCGACGTTCCAAAAGTAGATGAAGGTTGAAGGTCGTTGTTGTGTGACACGAGGACTGGCAGCGTCGTTGCGGTACGGTAATTAGAGTAGCACGTGGACTGGTAGACTCGTTGCAGTATGTTTGAGTGACATGAGGACTCGCAGGGTCGTTGCAGTATGGTAATTACAGTGACATGAGGACTGGCAGGGTCGCCATGTAGTGTGATCAGGTTCGCTAGGTTGTAAGAGTTGAAATGATACGTCTGGTTGGTTTCATGGTCGGGTTTAATGTGTGTTAAAAATACATACAATTTATTGTAAATCAGTATTGCTGAAGAAGCACTTTAAATAAGGCTGTTTACATACATGCTTAATATTACTTACACACTACAGCACATAGTAGAACAAATATTCATAAATCTAATCGATTGCTCTGCTCCGAATTCGAAAATATTCAAATTATTGCTACAGCGTTTAGAAATAGAATCATAAGTTACAAAGTGAATCCAATTAAATCTAGTGAAGTAACAATAACTCCAGAAACGTTTTTAAATCAAATTTCAAAATCTGTATGTGATACTATCAATCTTATGATTAAAAAACATAAAGCAATTAAAGTCAATTTTGAATTATTTGTGTCATATATTTTGCCAAAAAATAGTGAAAGCTCTATGAAATCTTTCAATACCAAATATATGATAGCAGTTCCGAATACAAATATTTACAATATGTATTTTAAATGCTCTGAAAAATTAATATCTAAATGTTTAGAGTTTGAACTTGCCGAATCTGGTTGGACTATTGATTGTATAAACCATTTGGAAATAAACATAAACAAGTACAATCCTTTAAGAGCTGGGACATACTTAGAATTGCCTAAGGTTATAAAAAACACAAAGTCATGTTTGAATATACGCAATAATGACAATCATTGTTTTCTGTGGTGTATTATTGCCCGTATGTTCCCAAAAAGAATAAATGCAAATAGAATGCAATCGTACCCACACTATACGTTGCTTTTAAACATAAATGATATGTCTTTTCCACCAAGTTTTGATGATATTAAAAACTTTGAGAAAAATAATCCTTCTATAAGTGTAAATGTTTATGGTCTTGAAGCTAATAATCATGTAACGGGTCCTCTATATTTGACACGCGAACGAAAGCTTACACATGTCAATTTGTTGTACATAATGAAAGACGATAAAGCCCATTTTTGTTTAATAAAAAACTTTAGTCGCCTTGTGCATAGACAATTAACCAAACATAAATCTAAAGTATTTTTGTGTGATGAGTGTTTTTTGTATTATGATAATGAAGATAAATTATTAAATCACAATTGTAGTAGAATGAAAACAGTTTTGCCTGATGAACATAGCAAATTAAAATTTTCAAACTTTGAAAAAACCCAAAGAATTCCAATTGTAATATACGGAGATTTTGAAAGTTTGCTTTGCAATTACTCAGACAAACATAAATCGCTTTTTACTGAATCTGTACAGTTACATCAAGCATCATCGTATGCTTATTATATTTGTTGCAAATCTAAACCTGAATTAAATGATTTTATTAGTTATAGAGGTCCAAACTGCGCACAAAAATTTGTTGAAACCATTACAAATGACCTAAAAAGGCTGTATAAAATTTTACAAATTAAACAGCCAATGTTACCTCTTACTTCTGATGAATTAAAATCATTCAAAACAGCTCAATTATGCCACATATGTAAAACCAAGTTTGCACAAAATGATAAAAAAGTTAAAGATCATAATCATTTCACCGGTAGATATAGAGGTCCTGCACACAATGCTTGTAATTTAAATTTGAAACAATGCCAGTTCATACCTATAATTTTTCACAATCTATCTGGATATGATTCTCATTTATTTATAAAAGAGCTGTCGGATATAATTGGCAAAATAACTTTAATTCCTAAATCCAAAGAAAAGTACATATCGTTCACAAAAATCATGCCTATTGATAATAAAAATATAGTTCAGTTGAAATTTATTGATTCGTTTAACTTTTTAAGTACTAGTTTAGATAAATTGGTAAAAATGTTACACTCGGATGATTTTCAACACATGCGCTTGTTTTTTAATCAGGATCGTTTATTTAATTTAGCATGTAGAAAAGGTGTATATTGTTATGATTATGTAGACAAATGGGAAAAATATGATGAAACCCAACTGCCAGAACAGTCAAAATTTTTCAATAAACTAACGGGCGAAAATATTTCAGCTGAAAATTATCAGCACGCTTTAAACGTATGGCAAACTTTTAAAATAAAAAATTTAGGAGAGTATACAGACCTCTATTTAAAATGTGATGTACTGTTATTATGCGATATTTTCGAAAAGTTTAGAGAAATGAGTTTACTTTATTATAATTTAGACCCATGCTATTATGTTTCATCACCATCTTTAAGTTGGGATGCTATGCTAATGTATACTAAAGTAGAGCTTGATTTAATCTCTGATGTAGAAATGTACCAAATGTTAGAAAATGGAATTCGAGGAGGTCTTGCCCAATGCTCATTAAGATATGCCAAAGCTAATAACAAATATCAATCATCGTATAATAAGGACAAGGCAAGCACATACCTTATTTATCTGGACTGTGTAAATTTATACGGCTTTGCAATGATGCAGAAACTTCCAATGTGTAACTTCCAATTTCTTAATGATAATGAAATTAATAACTTCAATATAAATGATGTTGACAAAAACAGTGATAAAGGATACATTTTGGAGGTAGATTTATATTACCCGCCTAACATTCATAATGCTCATTCGGATCTGCCATTTGCTGCCGAAAAATATTCTCCTATGCAAAGCAAATGTAAAAAATTAATAGCAAATTTACACAGCAAACATCGTTTTGTTATCCATTATATACATTTACAAGAGTGCTTAAAAAATGGTTTAATATTGTTAAAAATATATAGAATATTGTCATTCTATCAAGATAACTTTTTAAAACCATACATTTTATTAAATACTACTCTTAGGCAAAAAGCAAAATCGGATTTTGAAAAAGATTTTTTTAAGAAACAAAACAATTCTATTTTCGGAAAAACAATTGAAAACAAGCGGAAACAAGTTGATGTTAGGCTCGTAAAATTATGGAAAGATAAGTTAAATACAACCAACAAATTGTATGGCGCTGAAAGGTATATTAGTGCACCGCATTTTAAAGACTTGTCAATTATATCCGAAAATTTAGTAGCTATTCAATTAAATAAGACAAAAGTTATATTAGATCGTCCTATTTATATCGGATTTTCTATTCTTGAAATTTCTAAAACACATTTATATCATTTTCATTATTCTGTAATTAAACAAATGTATGGAAATAATGTAACTTTATGTTATACTGATACTGACAGTTTACTTTATTTTGTAAAAACTGATGATTTTATGAGGATATGAAAAACAATATTCGTTATTTTGACACAAGCAACTTTGAGGATAACAATATATATGGGTTACCTAAAGCCAACATGAAAATGCCAGGCTATTTCAAAGACGAATTGGGTGGAGAGATTATTTCAGAATTTGTAGGTTTACGAGCTAAGTTGTATTGTGTACGTACTGAAAATAAAACTATAAAGAAAGCAAAGGGAGTAACAAAGCCGATAACGAAAAAATTGGATATTGAAAAATATAAAAGGGCATTAATGTTTAATGATAACCTGCGAGGTGATATGTATGTTATAAGATCCAAAAATCATCAAGTATTTACACAAAAAATAAATAAGCTTATACTTAATAGTGATGACGATAAAAGGCAGAGAATTGAAGGTAATTTCAACACTTTACCTTGGGGACATTATAGTTCAATACTTTAGTACTCGTAGGATTATTCTATTTGTTCTACTGAGCATAAACTATGTTGTAAGATATAAAAGCTATAAGTTTTAAGTGTGTAATCGTATAAAAAATGTAATAAATGAATGTAACTACTTATAATCAATAAATATATAATCTATATTTATTTGTTTTTTTTTTCTTCCTTTCCGAAAGACTTTATCTCTTATAAGCACTGCGCATAAAATTATGTCATGAATAACGTTAGTATAACTAGACTTTTATATCTAAGCCTAAGTTTGTAATAACTATATGCAGTGTTTATTAATTAGAGTCATCTATACTAACTTATGGGTGATTAAAACATGGTATATAGAGTCAATTTTAATTTTATTGTTTTACATTTAATTAAACAATAACTTATAAATTGCATTTAAGGTCTGTATGTAGGCGAACTTAATTTTTTAACTATTTTACCGACGAGATATTCTGCTTCATCCATAATTTCATCGTAATTGTCCTTGACTAGATACTGAACATTCACACAAGCACAATCACTATCACTGCGATCAACACGACTTATTGAATTATTATCACTTAGATCACAAATAGATATTTTTATTAAATGGTGTGCTTTTCCTGGTTCCTTGCGAATAACGTAAGATGTAGAAGGTGCATCCAATAGTTTGGATAAGGTAATTTTAGAAGTTAATTTAGGCTTTTTGTTTTTTACTTTTATTTCTCTTTCTCGAGTATTCTTGACTTTATCCTGCTGATTTTCCTGGAACTCAGAGTGTTCAATATTGTTCCCATCTAATTCTTGAGTAAAATAGAATGACTTAATAACATCATCCACAATATCAAGGCCTTCCATTTTTCTGAAATAAAAAAACATATAAAATTAATTTCCATTTTATAAAATATTAAATTAACATTATTGGGTTATTAGACTTGACGAATTTACTAGTTACTTACAATTTTAAATAGATGAATTAACGATTAAAGATAATTTAATAATAAGACAAAAAAAAAAACTCCTTGTTCACGAACACTGTGCTGTGTAACTCAGTCGATGACATTAAATCGTAGATTTCACATGCAAGTCCGCTTTATATAACATAGGTTCTAACCCATTTCAACTTTCAATGCATACTTACTTTGGATGAGGCCTATATTTAACCGTATCTATTTGTACATACGTATCTTGTAAGATGAGCATAGAACCGTTCCTGCAGTGACAAGTCTAAAGATAGTGCAAAAGTATATATGTCTATGTTAGGTATTTATTAAATTAATTGACAAGATGAAGTTGATCAAACAACCCATATCACTAAACGTTAAAAATATAAATCTTGGCGAGTCTCCTCAAGAGATTAGACATAGCGCTTTATTGCCAAATACGATTCGTTGTATAATTTGCGGTCCCTCTAATTGCGGTAAAACAAACGTTGTGATCAGTTTGTTATTGCATGAAAATGGGCTCAAATTTCAAAACCTTTACCTTTACTCGAAGACTAATTTTCAGCCAAAATATTGTTTTTTACGAGAAGTGTTAAGAAGAGTACCTCAGATAAAATTCAATGAGTTCAATGACGATAAAGATGTCATATCTCCGAGTGAAGCTTTACCAAATTCTGTTTTCATATTTGATGATGTCGTGTGTGAAAAACAAATAAACATCCGGAATTATTTCTGTATGGGTAGACATAAGCAAATTGACTGCTTTTACTTATCGCAAACCTACTCGAAAATTCCAAAGCAGTTGTTACGCGATAATGCCAACTTTCTTATAATATTTAAACAAGATGATGTGAACTTAAAGCATATCTATGAAGAACATGTAAATTCTGATCTACTATGGAATCAGTTTAAAGAAATTTGTAAAACTGTTTGGAGTAACCCTTATAATTTTCTACTTATTAACAAAGAGTCACCATTAAACAAAGGAAGGTATAGACAGAATTTTGATATTTTTTTAAACTTTGAATGAAGGTTCATACATAAATATGAATTACACACATAAATGCAGTTAGTATTATTTCTTTCTTAGCTGAATACAGTTGCTATTTTTTGAAAGATGGAGACAAATATTAAAATGGAATTAGTGAAGTCTGTCAACTCCATAAAGAACAAAATAAAACAAATGAAAAATCATGAACATACTATGAACTTGTCGCTAGATAAAATGCTAAAACCTGTCACAGATCCTCTAAAAAATCTCGCTGATTTTAAAAGATCTGAAGAAAAAATGAATCAAATTGAAAATACAACTCTAAATAACTCTGAAGGAATCGAATCCGATGAAAATAGTACTAGTTCATCTACAAAAATCGATGACTATTACGATGCAAATCTAAATTCTGCTCAATTCATTGAAGAAAATGCTAAAAAGGAATCTATAGATAATTTAGAAATGTCATTAGAGGGTGATGACATATTTGGTATTTATGAAGGTGATAGTATACCATTTGGAATTAGAAGTGAAAACAAAACTTTAATGATGGGTAATTCGGCGGTATCATTTTCTAAAATTGATAGTTTGAATAACGATACTATCATTTTGATTAAAATTGGCGACAAAGCTTACAATTTAACGGCTGGTCTAAAAGAACTTTTACTTCGAAGAAGACCAGATTTAAAGTTAATATCGAACGAAGATAAACTTGTCTATAAGGATATGTTACATTATACAAATGCCCATAAAAGAGATTTTAATCCTAAAGGTCAAATAAGAGGTGACAAAGGTATAAAATATTGTAAAATAATCAAACCCCTATTTTCTGAATCTTCAAACGATGATAAACTTTCTCACACTAAACTTGGTGGAAACTTGCCAACGCTAAAAAAATATAAAAACAACACCGACTTGGTATATTGGGATGATCCTAACGAATTAGTCGAGAGATTGAAACTATTAGTAGCTTCAAGAGATGCTGGCAATACGAACCATGATAATGAAATTTTATCGATAATAGAAGAATTAAAAGAAGCCGGCATAATTAAAGAATAAATAGTCAGAATAATATGCTTTACATTCAGTATTATACATGAATTCAAGACAAATGTGCTGAAATTTATCTGAACATGAGCAAAGCCGATGTGGTAAACGAAATTCATAAAAATGTAAGGGTAAACTTTCCTCGAAGACATGTTATTATGAAAGATATAGACGACCTGTGGCAAGCAGATTTACTCGATATGCAATCAATTTCAAGAGAAAATAAAAATTGTAGATTTATTCTTGCCGTTATTGATACATTTTCAAAGTACGCTTGGGTCTTTCCTCTGAAAACTAAAACGAAAGATGATGTGTGCAACTGTTTCAAAATTGTCCTTGCTAAAGGACGTGTTCCTAAAAATCTGCAAACAGATAATGGAGCAGAATTTTATAACAATAAATTCCAAAAGCTTATGAAGTCTAATCAAATTAACCATTATTCAACCTTCTCAACAAAAAAGGCTTCGATAGTTGAACGATTTATCAGAACATTGAAATCTAAACTTTATAAGGAATTTAGTTTAAAAGGCAACTATAATTGGGTAGATAATACCCTTAATGACATTATTTACAAATACAATCACACTTACCATCGGACAATTGATGAAATCCCCGCTAACGTGGATAGCAGTAATAAACAACGAATATTAGAAAGATACTTAAGGTTGGTAAAAAATGATAGTATAAGATGCAAGTTTACAGTAGGTGATTATGTACGTATCAGTAAGTACAAAGGAACATTTGAAAAAGGATATACCCCTAACTGGTCAACAGAAATATTTAAAATTCGAAAAATACAAAATACAACTCCTATCACCTACTTAATTGAAGATACAATCAGAGGTCAGCCTATTTTAGGAGCATTTTATGCGCAAGAGCTTCAAAAGACAAAACATCACAATGTATATCTAGTCGAGAAAGTTCTTAGAAGAAAAGGAAAGAGAGTTTTAGTAAAATGGCTAGGTTTGTCTTCTGCTGAAAACAGTTGGATTGATAAATCGAATATAGTAGTATAAATAAAAATAAAATTAACTCAAAAGTATGTAAGTAAGTATTTATTATAGTGCTCGATTCAGATTCATTAGTCTTATGATGTGTATTGGAGAGAGCAGTCTTCTCAATTGGATTATAAACAATTTACCATTTGAATTACACTTACCCGGATACAATTATTGTGGCCCTGGCACAAAATTAATTAAAAGGCTTGCAAATCGAGATAAAGGTATTAATAAATTAGACGAATATTGCAAAGAACACGATATTGCCTATCACAAATCATCAAACTTAAAGGATCGTCACAAAGCTGATTTAATTTTGTTAGAAAGGGCGAAAGAGCGAGCAGTTGCCTCGGACGCAAGTGTATGCGAAAAAATCATGGCCCGTTTAGTAAGCAAGGTAATGTCTGCAAAAATTAAAACCGGCTCTGGCCTAAAAAAAAGCAACAAAAAGCGCTCTCGGAAAGTTACATCGGGAAAAGGGTTAAAAAATAAATTTAAAAATGTTATTAGTAAAACGAAAAGACGCTTTAAAAAATTAAAGCCAAAGTGCAAAAAAGTGGCGATAGAATTAGCTATGGCGGCCGCCAGAGAATTAGCTGACGATTCATCCATTAAACTTCCGAGGGTTATTCCTATACCGAAAAGTGGTGGTGTATTACCTTTGATTCCTATTTTTGCTGGATTATCGGCGGTGGGAGCGTTAGCAGGCGGCGCAGCTGGTATTGCCAAAACTATAAATGAATTCAAGATGGCTAAAAAGCAATTGGCTGAATCGAAGAGACACAATGAAAAAATGGAAGCTCTTCGCATTGGAAAAGGTTTACACCTTAAACCGCATAAACATGGGCTTGGAATTTTTATATCCAAGGAAAAAAACTAAGATATCGGCTACCCAAACGAGCCTTAACTAACTTTGACATTTTGAAGTATGGAAATAATATTCCTTATTTTCGAGGTGTATTTATGAGAGATGAGCTCCCTAAACAACCTTTTAAAAAAGAGTGTGGAGTTGTTAATTTAGATAGTTCTAAAAAACCAGGTTCTCATTGGGTAGCCTATGCAAAAAGCAATGATTATATTGAATATTTTGATAGTTATGGAAATCTTAAACCACCAAAGGAGCTTATAAAATACTTAGGTGCTAAAGTACACTATAATTATGATAATATACAGCGCGACCGGGTCCACCCTTTATAGCAGAACTTTTTATGTCATAATATTACTTTGCATAACAGCGGGTAGCATAAACTTCATTTCGCAGAAAATCGTTTGGCAGACACTCATTTATCATACATTCAAAACTCATAATTTTGTAAGTCGGAATCATCTTTAGGCATAAATTTCATATGCATAAGAATTAAAAGTAGAACCATCTTAGCGCAGAAAGTTCACAGCCAGAATCATGTTTTGGCATAAATTTTATATCGATAGTCACTAAAAGCAGAACTATCATATCTCAGAAAGTTTACAGTTAAAATCATCTTTTGGCATACATTTCTTATGCTTAACAATGAAAAGACTCATCTATCACATCCACATCACAGAAAATTCATTAAAACAGTTGATTGTGAACATATGGTTTTTATTTTCCTGTAATTAGGAGGCAAACATGCAAAAAAGCATACGTCTTGCTTGCAGAAAGCATGCAGTATGCAAACAAGCATGCAGTATGCAAACATGCAAACCAGCATACAATATGCAAACATGCAAACCAGCATACACCATTCATGCAGCAAGCATACACCATTCATGCAAGCAAGCATGCAGCATGCAAGCAAGCATGCAACATGCAGCAGGCATGGTTTATGTCACGGCTCCGGCGCTACGGGGCTCCGGCGGTCCCACGCGAGCTTATCGTCGCAGATGTGTTTAACGCTCACCACCGCAGCTTCGGCTTGCTGGCCGGCTTCGCCGGCCAGCCTCAGCAGCGGCGGCGAGTGTTACAACAACCTGCTCCTCAACTCGCGGGCCGCCTCGCCCCTCCGCGCCTACGCAATTTTAAATTACACTCTAGGGGTAGGGCAGACAAGACTACATAAAGTCGGTTTTGGAGCGATTCGTTTCTGTCACTAACTGTTGTAGTCCATCATATTGACTTTTTGAGACAATATTTAAATGTTTGGTTAAAAATGATATTTTATAGAAATGGCAATAATGCCAAATTAAATTATTCCAAATTAAATTCTGCCATCTTCGTAATATGCCAAGTGAAATTGTGCGAAATTTGAACATTGCCAAAGGTAATTATGCCAAGTAAAATTCTGCCATCTTAAAAGTATGCCATTGTAAATTCGGAAATACAAACATTCGGCCAAACAATAACTATATTAAATATTTTTTATGCCTTAGAAATATTCGTATAAAGAAGATTATGCCAAGTGTGTTATGCCAAATAAATTTCGGAGCATCAAGATTCTGCCAGATAGAAGGAACCCAGCGCGACCACCCTTATAATTGCGGACACCTATGTTTACATTTTTTAAATAATTTTTGGTGTAGTCAAAGAATAAAATGAGCAGGATCTCCTAAAAGTGTTCAGTCTACTAGCATGTCCATAACGGTAAACATCTCTGGAAACAAATCAGAATTGGATACATTCTTTCAACCACCACTGTATTTGTCTGGTCAATATGAGTGCGGTTTGTTATACTTTTCAGTATTAAATTCAATACCAAATGTGTGTATTAATAACGATATTATTCCGGTGATCAGAATCGAATGTGATCTTGTACACGGCTCATACTCTAACGGGTTACCAACTCATATAATTCATGAATTTGTATCTAATACTGCTACAGGTCAACGAATCATAGAAATACCGCGAAACCTTATTTACTTTCCAGTGAACAAAAATACTATTACATCGATATCTATTAAGATAGTTGATCAATTTGGGTTCTGTATTAACTTTAGAGAAGAACATAAAAATATTGAACTACGCCTTCATATAAGAGAAATAAAATGATATTACATTATAAAAACACTGTAGTTAACAAAAAGCGTCCTATTTCTTGTACAACCACTAAGGTGCAAAGACGTAAGAAAAAAGTTATAAAATTAACTAAAGCAAATAAAGATTTTCTTAAAGCCCTAGGTTTAAAAGTATGAATATGCTAAAGATTACTGAATTACCACACTTCGATTCTTCGATTGAAAGTTATGAAGTCCATTCGTACAATCCCTACAACAACAGCTTTAGAGAAAATGATGAAATCAGAATTCCCATACACCAGCAAGACGTATATGTGTTGCCATCAGCCAGCTCAATTTACGTCGAAGGGCAAGCCAAGTTCTTCGGTAAAGATGGAAATCTTATTAAGAAAACTATTACGTTCAGTAACAACCCTGTTATGTTTTTGTTTCAAGATATCAGATACGAAATAAATGGTATAGAAATAGATCGCATTAAAAATTCTGGAATAACATCAACAATAAAGTCATACGTTTCAATGAATGATGGAGAAAATAAAGTCGCTGCCTTGTGGGGTTGGAACATGGATGGATTTAAAAGCGATGGTTATTTTAGTGCTATTGTTCCTCTTAATAAGATTTTAGGATTTGCTGAGGATTACAATAAAATTGTAATAAATTGTAAACATGAACTTATTCTGAATAGAAGTAACTCTAACTTAAACAGTTTTATAGTAACTGACGATGTTGCACATTTTCAAATAGATATGCAAAAAGTGCAATGGCGGGTGCCACATATAAAAGTATCAGATCGGGAACGACTGACGCTTCTTAAGCATTTAGAAAGAGATAAACCTATTCAGATAGCCTTTAGAAATTGGGATTTATACGAGTATCCTTTGCTCCCTAAAACTACAAAACATTGTTGGTCTGTTAAGACTGCTTCACAATTAGAGAAACCTCGGTATGTAATTTTTTGCTTGCAAACCGGTAGAAAAAATAGTAAAACCAAAGACAGTTCTCTTTTCGATCACTGTGGGGTTACTAACATAACTTTGTTTTTAAATTCACAATATTATCCTTACGAGCCTCTTTGCTTGAATTTTTCCGAGAACAAATACAGTATATTATATGAAATGTATGTGAAATTTCGTCAGTCGTATTACAACTGTCCTGCAGACCCCTTGCTTAACTTAATCAGTTTCAAGGAGAAGGCTCCTCTCTTTATCATAGACTGTTCAAGGCAAAACGATAGTTTGAAAACAGGTCCCGTAGATGTGCGTTTGGAGATTGAATGTTCAGCACCAATACCAGATAACACAACTGGATATTGTTTAATTATTAACGATCGACTTGTGGAATACAAACCTTTGAGTAACATAGTGCGCAGGTTATCATGACTGCGATTGTAGATGTTCAAGGTTTCAAAACAGAATCAAATTTATTTGTCATTAAAGAAATTGCTATATTATGTAATAATAAAATTCAGGTGTTTTTAATTAAGCCGCCATTTCCATATCACGGTTTGACGGAGCCAGAAAAACGACAAGTTAGTTGGATTGAACGTAATAGGAAGATATACTGGGATGAAGGATTTGTGTCTTACGAAAATTATCGGTATTTGATTGAAAATATTTTAAAAGATAAATGTGTTTACACCAAAGGTACAGAAAAAGTATTATGGTTAAAAGATATTTCAAACAATTATAATAATGTAAATAATTTAGAAGACATAGATTGCCCTAGTTTGACAAGCTTGTACAAAAAATATGAAGATTGCCATGATTTGTATAGTTGTATCTATCATGATTCAATATGTGCTTTAAAAAATGTTTTATGTTTAAATAGATGGTGTATAGATAATAAAATTTTGATGTAAATATTTTCTTGTTTAA
Organism: Xestia xanthographa; assembly: GCA_905147715.2. Classification (NCBI taxonomy): domain Eukaryota; kingdom Metazoa; phylum Arthropoda; class Insecta; order Lepidoptera; family Noctuidae; genus Xestia; species Xestia xanthographa. Next base: position 31,702,643 of record LR990649.1, read on the forward strand.
TTTTTACGATTACAGTTTCCTATCCCTCCCAAACCCCTAAATGTTAATCTTTTTAAGTTGCTAGCAACAACTATACAGCCTCATTATGCTTTTATAATTATCTGCAGCAAGAAGTATAGAGTGAGTAAATAGAACATGTCTCAAAATAAATACAATCCGCGCTATGACATGTATAACACGTATAAAATGCGTGAATTTTCATTTAATCATTATTGGGCAACGGTTGATTCGAGGAGAAGATTAGTGATGGAAATGGCTGACGCTGGATTTTTTTATTGTGGAAATAGTGTAAATGATAAAGCAGCTTGTTTCTCATGTGGAGGTGTTATAGAAGACTGGGAGATTTACGATGATCCTTGGTTGCAGCATGTTCAAAACTTTCCTGATTGCTTTTATTTAAATGCTGTGAAAGGAAAATATTATGTCGACAAATCGAGATGTCTATTTTTAAAAGAAACAAAAATTTAAACTATTTGTTAAAATTGATACATCTACGAAAAAAAAACAATAAATGAAAAAGAAAAAAGAGACTCGTGAAGGATTTGAACCTCCAACAAACTGACTGGTCAGAAAAATATTGAACACTAGTTCATCAAACCATCAAAAAATATTCAACCTGTGTTGAAAATCAGAACACAGCTATATGATAATTATCTCCATTTCACAATTTGACGAAACCAAAAAAAAACAGAAAAAGTCAGTGTCGAGCAAACCCCCATCATGATAGCAGGTATAAATTGGGGAGTACTGGATCACGCGCTCGAGCGAAGCAAGAGCAAGTGATCCAGAACCCCCAATTTATACCTACTCCCAACATACAACAGCAGTCGCTAGCCACGATCAAAAAGCTGCATGACGTAACCAAAGAGACGTTGCACGCTATACAGAATCTGGGAGTTGATATAACAACTTGGGATCCACTTTTAGTGCACCTCCTATCGCAAAAGCTTGATGACGATACTTTCACCGAATACATAGAATCGGTCAAGAATCCGAGAGAGCTACCCGATCTACAGGAGTTCCTGGAATTCTTGGAAACGAAATTTACAGCGTTAGAAGCGTCTCGTCGCAAGCAGGAACCAGCTAACCAAAAAACCACGCCGCATCAATCAACCAAAAACTATAACCAAAACCAGAAGAAAAGTTTTCACCGCAATAACCATCAAACAGGCAACAAAGATAATTCAAAGTCTAACATGAACGCGTTACATGTGTCGCAATCGATAACCCGTGTATTGTGCAATTCAGAACACGGATTGTGGCGTTGCCCTACATTTTTGCAAATGACTCATGAGCAAAAGGCAAACAAAATTGAACAATTAAATTACTGCCAAAACTGTCTATGCAGTCATAACAATAAACCATGTCAGTCGAGCAAACGATGTCGCAAATGCTTAGGTACGCACAACACTTTACTTCACGAAGCATTAGAAAAACAAAGTCCAACTGCGTCAGCAGAAGAAATCTCCAACAAGAGTGTTGCAACCAAAACACGCACATCTAGGTCATCTCACGTGTCTTGGGATGACATATCTGAAGTACTATTAGCCACCGCAATTATAAAAGTCAAGGGAGCTGATGGAACACTGCACAAGATGAGGGCATTAGTTGACCAAGGTTCTCAACTGTCGTTAATCACCGAAAACGCAGCGCAGATATTGGGATTAAAGAGGGATCGTTTTAAAGGTCAAATTTACGGTGTTGGTGAAAAAGAAAACAACGCGAAGGGAATTTTACAGGTAACACTACAGTCTAAAAATAGTGAATTTACTTGTGACACGAACATTATTATAATGAACAATTTGATCAAACGACTGCCAAACAACACGTTTACTAAACCAACAACGTGGAACCATATCCAAGGAATACAATTGGCCGATCCGGAGTTCCATATAAGCAGACCCGTAGACATTTGATTAACATCAAAATCCCTGACGAAAGACAGGCTGATGACGGAAACCGTACAATACCCAAGACCAATCTGGGGGAGGCGATAGAGAAACTGAAGAAAAGCGACTCAGAAATAGAAGAATATATATCGCCGCATGACATCCATCAATACGTAATATGTTACGTGCTGATGTCGATCGCTCTGTGCGTAGCAGCAGTCTGGTTGTGGCAGACCAGGCGATGTCGCTTGTGCCGTAAGGCCGCAGCTGAACACCGTGGCGGAGGATCTCACCGGCGGCAGACCACGGGAACCCCACCGCCTCCGAGACCTCAACGCCGCAGCGAGAGCTGCTGCCAACAGGAATTGGCAGCGGCTCCGCTGACACCGAAACCAACCAGAAGACATGAATCGTATAGTGAAGTGCTCAGTGCCAGTGATCTAAAGGAAAAAAGTGAAGTCGGTTTTCGTTTACACAATTATGCCAAACGCTGGCCTAGCGCGAACTATAGTGCGATCAAACGGGACAGAATTATGAACACAGGCAATCACAATAGTGCTTTTACTGTGGAAGATTCAATAGTGTAACTTCTAATAACTTATAATAATTTAAGTAGACCAATAAGCCTTTATATTTTGCCTTTACTTGTTTGATTATTATTTTTATACTTACCAGTTTTGATTACTAGAAACGAATGTGTTTTAAGTAGTTTTATAATTTTGTGTATACCATTTAGTATTATAGCCTAGTTTTTAGCTATCATCCCGCATTTCTTCTCGCTCTCGGGAATATGTTCGAGTTTAAATCGAACACTAAGCGAAAATGCATAATTGCATCGAACGCAAGTATGCACATTCGCTCGTTCACCAAAATGTGGGCCAGTTCGTGTTCAGATCTCTTTAGAGACACCGCGTACTCAACAACCATTACCATTACCGAAACCATTACCATTGTCTTGTAATTAAGTGTTGTAGTGATTTAATATATAGCTATTTCTCTTACAATTCGAGACTTTAACTTTTACCATAAACCATATCCTATTATTACGAGAAAGGATTGTTAGGTCACCATAGCGCCAAGCACTACTTTTTACACGCTCCAATCAACTTTTAGAGTTGATAGTTAACAAGGGCTTATTTTTATGGAGTTGTCATCCGCTCCAATCAACTTTTAGAGTTGATAGTTAACAAGGGCTTATTTTTATGGAGTTGTCATCCGCTCCAATCAACTTTTAGAGTTGATAGTTAACAAGGGCTTATTTTTATGGAGTTGTCATCCGCTCCAATCAACTTTTAGAGTCGATAGTTAAAAACAAGTTAGTCTTAACTTGTATAAAAGACAAAGGAAGACTAAAAATAATCTTGTAATGGTTTATGAACCGATGGATGAATTAGAAAATAAATAGAGTTTTAATAAATCGAAATTAACTCTATTATAGAGGAAGGAAAGAAGAAAGAGATTAGTTATGAGTAAGTATAATACAAAAATAGCAAAAGTAAGAATATAGGGATAGCAAAAGAATGTAAAAGAGTATAAACGTAGAGTCTACAGGATCTGATTCGTGCTTGAAATACTTAAGGAGTTTAGGAGGGAAAGGGGGAAAGAGGGGTCAGGTCAGAACCGCAACACCGCAGTCAGTAAACTCCAAGTAGACGTCAGGGCAGCTCCCGTAATACAGTAGTCGGTAAGCTCCGAGTAAAACGTCAAGGGCAGCAGTAAGTAAGCTCCGAGTAAACGTCAGGGGAGCTCCCGCAATACAGTAGCCGGTAAGCTCCGAGTAAAACGTCAAGAGGATCTGAGTGTTGGACACGGTCCAAGTGTTTAAAAATTTAAGAGTACACAGAGGGTCTGAAGAAGTCGATTTAATGTACACAAAAAAAAAAAAAAAACTGAGTTGGTGGTAAAATTCGGAACTAAAGCATAAAGTTTAGTACATATGATTGCCACCGCAAAGTTTGATAAACTTTAGTACCTAGTTTTGCCACCACGCAAAGACTGGTACTCCATGCCCATAATACTCCTTGGCCTGTTACCTAGCAACCAATGACAAATATCAATTTGAAAAATATTTTGAGAGCCCACGTAACTAAACTTGTTTTGGTATGATTCCCAGATGAAATATGTATAAATATATATAATAAGTGTTTAGGAGGATAGTGAAATATTTGTATTAACACTCCCAAGAGGCCGAAAGGGTGCCAATTATCTTTCGATAACGATAAGTGTGTAGGGGTGAAGAATACCTAGATGATGTTTAGTTGTAGAAGAGTTGAGTTGAATAGAAGAGTCTTTAAGAGGAGAGCTGAAGAAGAAAAATAAGTTAGTTAATGTTCAAAAGAGTAAGCCAAATAAGAAGTCCAAAAAGAAATACTAGTGCTAGGTTTTTTAGAATTTTGAAAATAAATGAGTGGGTTCGAGTTGATTTTACGTGGGGCGCCAATTTGTAACATGTCTACTTGCTCCTATTTAAAATAAATGGATAAGCAGACTTGTTCAATTAAATTTTAATAGAGGGGAACGTGTGAGACTGCACGAACAGACCCACGATGTCCGCGATTACGCGGAGCCCTAATCAAAATATATTTGTCCAAATTGACAAAGGAAAAACAACTATTCAATACACTTACCATCACGCTGGCACCGGTGATGTGACGTAGTCCTGGTCACGTCTCATCTGGGTGGGGTGTAAGTATATCTGTGGTGTGTGTGGTGTATGTATAGTTAGGTAAGATTCGACGGTAACCAAAGGACGCGCGCGGCTCGCACCGTCGACTCCAGGATCAAACCTTCAGATCCCACACGTGGCACCTCTCACGAATGTCCAACTGAATTTTATCCCGGTTTGATAACCCAATCGGGGATGTAATAGTCCAACACTGAATTTAGGAAATTACCGGCGTTCAAATGACACAAACAGGCCGGACATAACCAAAAAATCACTCGCGGTCAAGACCCAAAATGGCGAGATTTCTCAATTTTCACTCAATTATCAACAAAATATCAAACACCGATCAAGATGGTATCGGATTAACAATAACTCAAAGTTTTCGACCAATAATTACACGGAACAGCGTGTACCAAAAATTACAAGCACGGAGCGACCATTCTTCAACCAAAATTGCACTGACAAGCTAACGTCATCGCACTGATTCGCACAGACAACGAAACGTAATCTGTCAAACGTCAAAAGGTGCGTTCAAAGTCTTGGTGGATGAAACATCTACCCCCCCCGGACGGGCCGTCCCGTCCGCTAATCAATTGGCAGTCTTGACAAGGTTGCGACCGCTCTCTTCATAACCGACCCATCCACTAAAACCTCAGCAAAACGAGGTACCCCGTCGGTGCCAGCCACCAAATTGAGAATGCGCCCCCGGCGCCAATACAGAGGCTTAAGGTTGGCATCCTTAATAAGGACGAGGTCTCCTATCTTGGGCGGATGAGTTTTATCAGTCCACTTGACGCGCTGCTGGAGGATGTGCAGATACTCTAAGCTCCAACGCTTCCAAAAGCTCTGAGTGAGCTGTTGCACCAACTGAAACCGCGATAGCCGATTTTGGCTCACATCAACAAAAGGGTACTCAGGCAGAGCGACAAGTGGCTGTCCAATCAAGAAATGGCCCGGGGTTAGAGCCTCCAAATCGTTAGGGTCCGAAGAGAGCGGGCACAATGGACGCGAATTTAGTACCGCTTCAATGCGACAAAATACCGTAGCTAATTCCTCAAAAGTGAGAACAGTGTCTCCCAACAATCTCCGCCAGAGTCCCTTTGCTGCTTTCACCGCGGCCTCAAAAATACCCCCCCAATGGGGGCAGGCTGGTGGGTCAAACAACCAAGTGACCCCTCGACGGGCCAATTTGTTACCAATGTCAACCTGGCTCTCATTAAGAAAGTCATACACTTCCTTCAAATAGTTACTTGTACCCTTGTAGTTGGTACCGCAATCAGACCTGATCAGAGAAGGTAACCCACGGCGAGACGTAAATCTATCCAAAGTTGCCACAAAGGCCTCCGTCGAGAGGGAGGATACCAGCTCCAAGTGCACTGCCTTAGTTGACAGGCAGACAAATACGCACAAATAAGCCTTGACAATTTTACTATTGCGAAGGGTAGACGTCTTTATCGAAAAGGGACCAGCAAAGTCCGTTCCTACGCCTGCAAAGGGCCTCGCCTCATTGACACGATCAGCAGGCAAGTCTCCCATCTGGGGCTGCATCGTTGGGGCCTTAGTCCGATAACACGGTATGCAACGGAAGACGATGCTACGAATGGTACGACGAGCCGACAAAATCCAAAACTCTCGCTGCAGAATGGCCAACAGCGCATTACAACCGGCGTGCGAGTTCTTAATGTGACGATCAGTCACCAACAATTTAATCAAATGGCCCGCCTTGGGCAACAAAAGGGGGTGACGGACCCCATAAGGAAGGCTAGAGTGCCTCAACCGTCCTCCACCACGCAAAAGACCCGTTTCATCCAAAAAGGGGTTCAACTTACTAACGGCTCCCGACAACTTAACTCTACCGGACTTCAAGGTCTCGATCTCCTTCTCAAAGTGTACGGCCTGCACAGAGCGAACCCACAGGAGGAGTGACTCCTGTCGCTCTTGAGGAGAGAGAATCGGTGACAGGCGCTTGTCCCCTGGATTCCTAGCATTGTGACCAAAACGCCTGATCCACGAGGTAACGTTCAACAATTTGTCGAGGGAGCTGTATCGATTCAACAAAATATCAGGATCAAACGGAGGGTCCTTCGTCCCAACAGCGAGCACCTTAAGCCCGGGCAAAGGATCCGACATCAAAATTGGCGTTCGAGGCCAATCCGGTCCCCACCAAAGGGGGTGCACAATCAGGCTCAGGTGGAGGGGCAGCTTTCAACACTGGGCCCATCACCGCAAAGCCAAAGATGGTCGAGACAGCCACCAAACCGTTCGGCTGCAAGACCTTCACATTACCCAACAATATTCTCCCTAGTACATCGGAACCCAATATCAAATGAGCTGTATTAGGAGAATCAAACCGGCGGTCAGCCAAATCCAGGCCTGACGTCAACCGGACAATATCAGGCGACAGCTGACGTTGGGGATGACAGCCCAAAATACTCGTCAGAACAATGGCCGAAGGAAAAAACTTAGGGTGAAAACAACTCACAGGAGTGAGCCCAAATAAGGTTTGTCCCTCAACAGTCGCGATAGGTGTTTCGCCTATTCCATTAATCGTGCCTGGAAAGGCACGGACATCCAGGCTCACCCGACCCGCTAACCAAGACGACAAAAGGCAACCCTGGGCTCCCGTGTCCAAAATGGCACGGACCACAACAGAGTCCCCCGTGGGTCCCCAGACCCTGACCGATGCCGTTGGCAACAAAACCGTGTCGATCTGGGGAGGTACGTTAGCGGGACAGGCGCCAATTTCCTAGTAATGCCTGGGCGGCGACTGATCGCCGCATCCAGGCTGGGGTCTATCCCGATGAGGATAGTAGTCAAATTCCTCATCCGCGCGATGTCCCGAGCCGCGCGCCATCGCTGGAGGGGCATATCCCACCTGACGCCTGAGCGGCGGGGGGCGCGTCTCCAAACGGGGACGTTCCGCCAACGGAGGGGAGGGAAGGCGGTGCTGGTCTGGCCAACGTCGCCTACCAGCAGCTGCATAGTCGCCTTCACGAGGGGAGGTCAATCGGCGGTCGCGCGGCTCCCGATCAACTGGCGCGGGGGGTGGAGTGCGGCGGTCAAAGTTGCAGGCCCCTCCCCGACTCTGATCCGGCGAGCGAGAAGCCCGGTGCTCATCTCCATCATACCCCCCCCTGCGCGAACCCCCATCAGAGGCTGGTCTGACAGAGCGGTTCGCGTTGGCGCACAAAAGTTCAAGATGTGAGCCCCTACAAATTGAACAAGGGCGGGGGTTGGGGCAATCCCGATGAAAATGATTCCCCAAACACGAAAAGCACAGACGGCGTGCATTGGCAACTCGGCGGCGGGCACTCACGCACGTGCAACTCCAAGAAGGCCGCGCAAGTTGGTACGCCATGTCCCGTGGCCTTACAATAGCCGCAAACAAGATTACTCTGGGTGCCACCAAAACGGGGGGCAGGGCGGCTATCACCAGGCCCGACAGTCCTAGTCCGTCCCTGGGCCCTCGGCCGAGAGGGCGGTTGGCTTAACCCCGTGGCACCACAAGCGTTGTCGAGGAAACGACACTCATCCTCCAAAAATTGGACGAGGTCTTCAAAGGGGGGAAGATGGGTGGCACTATCCCCACCATACTTCTGCTCAAAACGGGACCTCAAATCTGAAGGAAGCCGCTGCAACACTAAGTGTACCAAGAGATAGGACCAATAGTCCACCGGCAACTCCAATCGTTTCAAGGCGCTGGTTGCTGCAAGCAACGGATTCAAAAGGTCAGCACGCAACGCTGACATTCTAGTGATGGCCGGCAACCCCAAGATCTGGTCAATATGGACATCAGCCAGGCAACGTTTGTTCTGGTACCGTCGGGATAGAAGTTCCAGAGCAGTGGGATAGGCCGAGTCGGTCACCGGCAAGTGCTGCACCAAGGCTCGAGCCTCACCTCCTAGGGCTGACAACAAATAAGCCAACTTCTGGGCCGGTCGGAGGTCAGAGCGCGCATCAACCAAACTGTCAAACAGGTTCCTGAAGCTTAACCAGTGGTCCAAGTGACCGTCAAAATGTGGCAGCTCCAGGGTAGGCAGTCTACCAAAAAGTCCAGGGCCTGCAACAACAGAGGTCTCTGTTTTGACCTGGGCAGGGTCCCGACTCTTCAAAATTTCCCTGGCGCGCATACTTATTATGTCACCCAGGTTCAACATCTGGTCATAATCCGCAACAACCTTATCACGGGCTGCTTGACCCAATGTTTCCAACATTGGGTCAAGCAGCCCGTGATAAGGTCCAAGGTCCAAAATCACTTCATTGAAGCGAGCAAACAAAGTGTCAACCGCACTCAATCTCGCATTCAACTGCTCATACCGGGCAAGCGTGGCCTCTTCCAGGTCTCGACGCTCAGCGGTCGCAGCGGCAGAGGCAAACCATCTTAGCTGTGAGGTCAATCCACCAATGGCTTGGTTTACAGCTTTCAATGAAGCCATTGGGACAAATATCAAATAAACAAATTAAATTCAATTAAATAATCCACAGGAATAATTTTCCCGGACCCAACTACAATTTAAACCAAATAATAAAACTTAGTTTGAATTATTACAAGTTCAAATCCGACCCTGTACAAGCAATACCTTGTTTATACAATAGCAAATTAAAGTACAAACCACAAGGGACACTACATATCATAATATATTATGTCAAACAATCTATGTTTAATTTGAGTCAGGCCGACGGCAACAAATCAGACTTCTCAATACTTTTAACTCATAATTCAATATAAGTGGTGAATTTAACAATTCAACCACGCTCTGCTACCAGTTGTGTGAGACTGCACGAACAGACCCACGATGTCCGCGATTACGCGGAGCCCTAATCAAAATATATTTGTCCAAATTGACAAAGGAAAAACAACTATTCAATACACTTACCATCACGCTGGCACCGGTGATGTGACGTAGTCCTGGTCACGTCTCATCTGGGTGGGGTGTAAGTATATCTGTGGTGTGTGTGGTGTATGTATAGTTAGGTAAGATTCGACGGTAACCAAAGGACGCGCGCGGCTCGCACCGTCGACTCCAGGATCAAACCTTCAGATCCCACACGTGGCACCTCTCACGAATATCCAACTGAATTTTATCCCGGTTTGATAACCCAATCGGGGATGTAATAGTCCAACACTGAATTTAGGAAATTACCGGCGTTCAAATGACACAAACAGGCCGGACATAACCAAAAAATCACTCGCGGTCAAGACCCAAAATGGCGAGATTTCTCAATTTTCACTCAATTATCAACAAAATATCAAACACCGATCAAGATGGTATCGGATTAACAATAACTCAAAGTTTTCAACCAATAATTACACGGAACAGCGTGTACCAAAAATTACAAGCACGGAGCGACCATTATTCAACCAAAATTGCACTGACAAGCTAACGTCATCACACTGATTCGCACAGACAACGAAACGTAATCTCTCAAACGTCAAAAGGTGCGTTCAAAGTCTTGGTGGATGAAACAGGGAAAGATAAAAAATACAGCTAGTTATAAAAAACTACCTAGCACGCACTCAGTTTTAAAGTTTATGCACTTAGATGGACAATAATGAGTTTACCACACTGTAAGAACGGGAACAGGCGTCAGGGTAGCAGGTCGATACCGGAGTAACCTTGAAGTTGAGCTCTGAAGCAGTAGAAACGGCGGCAGCGCAGATCTCAGAGTTCACCAGGACAGCTCAGCAGCAAGACAGTGCAGAACTCGGGCCAGACGTAGGACAGCCCTGCGAGACCAGTAGACGGACAGGCACGTAGTTAGCCTCCGAACATCGGGAGTAGAAGTCCCAGGAGAAACTTTCGTTGGATCCCCTGGGCAGTTTAAGAATCTCACCGCCAAAACCAAGCTGATCTCTGATACTCCTCAAATCAGATTCCAGAGTCGACCTTTCAGCCGTCCGTCAGCTCGTTTCCCCCAAAGTAGTCTTCCTTTTTCAAATCTTAGTTTTCTTAGTGTGGCCATCATCTCAACTGACAAGTGAGGTCGGCCAGGACATATTCATGAGTGCGTAAAGAATTTTATAATAATATAATTTAATATTAAGTTATTTAGTAAACAATCGTAATAATCTACAAAATATAATGGCTAAACACATATTGATAAAAATAATTTAAATTATACAAACCAAAAAGAGAAATCATAGAGCTAGACCATAGACTGAGCAGAAAGAGAATTAAAAAACTAACTGACAGTTTGACAATTTGACGCTTGACGTAAATATCACAACATGAAAATTATAATTATATTTTATTTCAGCTATTTCCAAGTTAAAGAATCGTATTTAAATCGATTTGCTGAGTGTAGATATATAAACAAATAAAAAGCATGATAAATAGTATTATGAATGATGAATATGAAGCGTAAGTATAGCATAATACTATAAGTTGGAGGCATGGGTGCTTGCCAGAGTCTACGAGTGGACGGCGCACCGGAAGGCGCTCGGGGAGCGCCCCGTCGCCGAAGAGCGGGAGGCCGTGCGGCAGGAGGCGAAGGACGCCATCGTCCTCCATTGGACGGAGGACCTCGCCAACGCCGCCTTTGGCCGCCGGACGTTGGACGCGCTCGGTCCGGTCCTGAAGGGCTGGCTCGAGCGGTCCCACGGTTTCCTCTCTTTCCGTCTGGTGGAAAAAGGCTGGTGAGAAAACTATTCCCCAGGCGGGTACCCTCCTACCCAAGGAGGGAGAATCCCGCCCTTCTTCGGAAGGCAGCCCCTTCGTATCTGGGGGGGGCACCATTAGTCCCGTGGGCCGGCAGACCACTGCCGACCTGCGTCAACCTGCGCTTGCCTCGCAAGAAAAGGTGCTCCAGATTAGCCTGGAGCGCCTGTGCGACGCAAGCGAACCGCTTGCCGTCGTGGACGGCAACAAGAGCCGAGGAGGCTCCGGTCCTGGCGAGGACCGACTGTCTGGCCAGGACACGTGTGGGCGTAACTCCTTGAGGAAGCGCCCACACAGCGAGGATTTTCGGTCGACAGGGCTCTCTTCTAGCGAGGAGAATCTGTCGGCCCCCAAGGTGCCAACGACACAGAGAGGGCGGGGTCGGGCGAGCGGAGCCACCGCTCGGTTGCCGAGCCGTGACCGAGCGGGTCGGTTCATGCCAATCTCTCGGCCCGCAACGCCAGCTCCTGTAGAGCGTGCGGCGGAGGGCGTGGAGAGTGACCCCGGGCCCTCGATAGGGGACCTGAGCGAGGACTCCTCGCTGTCCTTGGTTGGGTCCAACAAGGCGGAGGCGAACGCTGCCAAGCGGGCGCAAAAGAAGGCTGTCGCGGCTGACGAAGTCAGCGAGTTGGCCCGACAGGCCCGAGAGCGGAGATCCGCTCGGATGGCTGCCGGGGGGAGCGTATCGGCGGTGGCGCTCGGCCGCCAGGTTATGGACGGCGTGGATGTCGTCCTGAAGGTTGCCACCAAATCGGGCAACCTGAAGGGCACGTTCACGCGCGCCCTTAAGGAGGCGGCTGACGAGATCAAGGAGGCGGTTGAGGTCCTCCTTAATCGTACAAGCACGGAGGAGACGGCGAAGTTGTGGGAGGAGAACAGCCGTCTCCGAGCCGAGCTGGAGGACCTCAAACGCCAGTTTGCCGCCCAGAGCGCAACTCCCCTGGCCGCTGGCACCTCTCCCGGCGCGGCCCCGGCGTTGGCCCCGTTTTCGGCTCCGTCGTCGGCCCCTGCACTTGCGGATGCGGAGGTCGAGAGGATCGCGCGCATCTGCATGATGCAATGCGGGAGTATGGTGGGTGCTCGGTTGGAGGCCATAGAGGCTAGACTCCCGGCCGAAAACCTTCGCCCACCGCTCGCTGCGGACAGACGGAGGGAGGAGGGGCCACCGAAATCGGGGTCAAAAGCCGCCGCGGCTGGGTCGAATCAGGCCGGGAAGGGGGCCAAAAAGTCCCCGCCCACCTCCCGGACAGCCGCGCCCCGGACGACCGGGGCCCCGCCGACCGCGCCCCCGCCGACCGCGCCCCCGCCGACCGCGCCCCCGCCGAACGCACCCCCGCAGGCCGCACCCCCGGCGACTCCCTCAGCGACCGCACCCGGGTCCACTACGGAGACCTGGACGACGGTCGTCAAGAGGGGCCGCCGTAGGAGGAAGACGACGGCGCCGCCGCCACCGGAACTCGCTGGAGCACCGGCATCCAACAAGGCAAAGGGACCGCCTAGGATCAGAGCCCCACGCTCCGCGGCTGTAGTCATTACGCTGCAGCCCGGAGCCGTCGAAAGGGGCGTCTCCTACAAGGCGGTCCTTACGGAGGCGAAGGCTAAAGTCGCGTTCCCCGACCTGGGCATACCGTCCGGCCTCAGAATGAGGCAGGCGATTACGGGGGCGCGACTGCTGGAGGTGTCGGGTGCCTCTAGCGGCGAAAAGGCGGACGTTCTGGCCGCCAAGCTGCGGGAGGTCCTGAACCCGGAGGACGTTCGGGTGTCCAGGCCGATGAAGACCGCTGAACTGCGCGTCGACGGCCTGGACGACTCGACGACTCCGGTTGAGGTCGCGGCGGCCGTCGCCAAGGCCGGTGGATGTCCGCCCGGGGACGTGCGGACGGGGGACATTCGCGTCGACGCCACCGGGCTCGGCGCGATTTGGGTGCGGTGCCCGGTGTCGGCGGCGAACAAAGTCGCTGACGCTGGGCGTCTGTTGGTGGGGTGGGTTGCAGCGAGGGTGAGGCAGCTGCAACCCAGGGCTTTGCGGTGCTACCGTTGCTTTGACATTGGGCATGTCAGGGTACGGTGCACCTCGTGCGTAGACTGCAGCGAGCTGTGCTATCGCTGCGGTCAGGCCGGCCACAAGGCGGCCCAGTGCTCCGCGGCGCCAAACTGCAGCCTCTGTACAGCTGCAGGGAGGCCCGCTGGGCACAGAGCGGGCGGAAAGGCTTGTGGCGGGCCTGCCCAAAAGGGGAAGAGAGGGGGTGCCAAGGCTGCCGGGGGCTCTTTACCCCCCCCCTCAGCCTGGTCTCCCTTCGGCCGACTCCCGACCTAGGAATGGTGCGGAGGGAATGGACTGTGCCTAATGGCGCTGTACCATTTCCTCCAGGGCAACATCAACCACTCTGCCAGAGCTCAGGATCTCTTGCTCCAGAGCATGGCAGAGTGGTCGATTCACGTGGCTGTGGTCGCCGAACCGTACTTTGTCCCCCCCAGGGATAACTGGGTGGGAGACCTGGACGGTTTGGTGGCCATCATTGGCGGGGCTCTTGCCAACCCGTCCCGAGGTCACGGCTGGGTGGCCGCCCTCGTGGACGGCATTGGCACGGTTGGGGCGTATTTTTCGCCCAACAAGAGTCTCGCCGACTTCGAGAGGTTCCTTGTCGAGTTGGGTGCCGTCGTGGGCCGACTCCACCCTCGCCCGGTGCTGTTGCTGGGGGATCTCAACGCCAAATCTGCGGCGTGGGGATCTCCAGTGACCGATGCTAGGGGCGAGGTACTGGAGGAGTGGGCGGTCACGACTGGCTTGACCGTCCTAAATCGGGGCACGGAGTACACGTGCGTGCGGCAGCGGGGCGGTTCTATAGTGGACGTCTCGTTCGCTAGCCCCGCTGTCGCGAGCCGTGTCCGCGACTGGCGGGTCGCCGCGGAGGTGGAGACGTTGTCGGATCATCGGTACATCCGTTTCGACGTCTCCGCCCAGACCGCGGGCGGCCGCGGTTTACCGGCCCCGCGTGCGGACGGTCCGCGCTGGGCGCGTAAGCGCATCGACAGAGAGCTTCTCGAGGAGGCCGCTATTGTTCAGGCCTGGTTCCGGGAGTCGGCGACGGACGGACCCGTCGACGTCGAGCAGGAGGCGCTGTGGTTCCGCGGGGCGATGACGCAAATCAGCGACGCGTCCATGCCCCGGGTCCACACACAGTCAGCAAGGCGCCAGGTGTACTGGTGGACCGCCGAGATCGCGCAGTTGCGCGTCGCCTGCGTGGCGGTCAGGCGCCAGTACACCCGATACCGGAGGAGACGTCAACGGGTCCCTGACGAAGAAGCCGCGCGGTATGAGGTGTACCGCGCGGCGAAGAGGACTCTGTGGCTGGCCATCGGCGAGGCGAAGACGCGAGCCAGGGAGGAGATGTTGGAGACTCTAGACGGGGATCCGTGGGGGCGCCCTTATCGCGCGGTTCGAGGAAATCTTCGAACCGTGGCGCCCCCGCTTACGGAGAGTCTCCAACCCGAGCTGCTGGAGGAGGTGGTCGCAGCCCTCTTCCCGGCGAGAGCGGAGCACACTCCGCCGCCGATGGCTTTGCCCACAGCCGCAGAGTCCACCGAAGAGGACGCCATCAGCGTCCCAGGGGTGACACAGGCAGAGATGGGGGCAGCCGTGATGCGGCTCCGGGCCAAAAACGTGGCTCCGGGGCCCGACGGGATCCACGGCTGCGTGTTAGCTCTCGCTCTGAAGGAGCTTGAGCCCCAACTGAGAGGACTCTACACAGCGTGCCTTGAGCGGGGCCAGTTTCCCACTTTGTGGAAATCTGGTCGTCTGGTCCTGCTCAGGAAGGCGGGGCGCCCTGCGGACTCGCCGTCCGCGTACCGGCCCATAGTGCTGCTAGATGAGGTGGGTAAGCTGTTCGAGCGGATAATCGCTGCCCGCCTCGTCGGCCACTTGTGCGGAGAGGGGCCGGATCTGGACGGCAGCCAGTTCGGCTTTCGGCACGGGCGCTCTACCATTCACGCTGTGTCGCGAGTGAGAGTCCTGGCGGAGGAAGCAGTGGCCCGGGGCGGGGTGATGTTGGCGGTGTCCTTGGACATCTCCAACGCCTTCAACACCCTGCCCTGGAGTTGTATTCGGGAGGCACTGCGGTACCATCGGGTGCCTCCCTACCTCCGCCACATCGTTGGGGCTTATTTGTCGGAGAGCTGTGTCACCTACGTGGGACGTGATGGCGGACACCAGCACCGCATGTCGTGCGGTGTTCCACAGGGCTCGGTCTTGGGCCCGCTCCTGTGGAACATCGGGTACGACTGGGTGTTGAGGGGCGAGCTCCAACCGGGCGTGGACCTTACGTGTTATGCTGACGACACGTTGGTCACTGCCCGGGGGAGCTCGCACAGGGAGGCAGCGTTGCTGGCGACGGCTGCGGTGTCACAGGTGGTGAGCCGCATACGTCGCCTGGGCCTGGAGGTGGCCCTCAACAAGTCGGAGGCCATGGTGTTTCATGGCCCCCGGCGGGCGCCGCCGCCCGGATCACACATCGTGGTCGGGGGGGCTCGGATCGCTGTCGAGTCCACCATGAAGTACCTGGGATTGGTGCTCGACAGCCGGTGGGATTTCGGCCCCCACTTCCGGCGGCTGGCGCCCAAGTTGTTGGGCGCTGCTGGGGCGCTGTCAACGTTGCTTCCCAATCTGGGGGGCCCGAGCGCCGCCTGTAGGCGGCTCTACGTGGGGATCGTGCGATCCATGGCCCTGTATGGGGCCCCGATCTGGGCGACTGACCTGACGGCCGGAAGCATCGCAGTACTGCGAAAGCCGCAGAGAGCGATGGCCGTCAGAGTCGTCCGGGGGTATCGCACGATCTCCTACGAGGCGGCTTGTGTACTGGCTGGATCCCCGCCCTGGGACCTGGAGGCGAAAGTACTCGCGTCACTGTACCGGTGGCGCGAGGAAGCGCGGGCGCGAGGCGAGGGGCTGACGCAGCGCCACATGGAGCTGCGTCGGTCTCAGCTTCGCGAGGTCCTGGTGGCGGAATGGCGGGACAGGCTTTCGCGCCCTACCGCCGGCCTCGGTACCATCGAGGCGGTCCGGCCAGTACTCGAGCGCTGGCTCGGGAGGAGGCACGGCTCCCTGTCGTTTCGAGTGACGCAGGTGCTCTCGGGGCATGGTTGCTTCGGGAAGTACCTGTGTCGCATTAACAGGGAGCCGGACGCCCGGTGTCACCACTGCGTCGACTGCCGGGAGGACACGGCGTGGCATACGCTGGCAGAGTGTGCCGCTTGGGAGGAGCCGCGCCGTGCCCTCATCTCAGAAGTAGGCAATGACCTCTCGCTGCTGGCCGTGGTCGAGTCCATGGTCGACAGCGAGGAGTCCTGGGACGCGGTGGTTTCCTTCTGCGAAACGGTCGTCTCGCAGAAGGAGGCTGCGGAGAGGGAGAGGGAGGTAGAAACCGCTCTCCCCACCCGCAGCAGACGTGTCGGGCGTCGGCGGAGGGCGGATAACGCCCTCTTCCGGCCCCCCTAAACGGGTCCAGGGGCGACGGACTCGGGGACGTCCGTCGCCCCCTACACATCAGGACCCGAGGTGGCGGCGCGTTGTGTTCCACGCGCGCCCCTCTTAGACGTCGCGGGGGGAGTCTAACACCTCACTCCCCCCCCTGACCAGACGGGGCCCGCAGAGGCGGGCCGGCACCAGCCGGGGGTTGCGGAAGGATCGTACGTTCCCGCGACCCCCGGCGTAGGTGTGAGATGGAACACCGGGGTGGTTTTTAGTCGGTTAGAGTCCGACAGACCCCTCCGCCCACCCCAGGGCGGAGGACATCCGTGTGGATTTTCCACCTCGGCAACAAAAAAAAAAAAAAAGGTTAGGTTAGGTTAGGTTGGGGGACCCCCCCACAGAGCTAACGTCCACGTCGTGTCCCCTGGAAACAGCCCAGTTCTGACCACCGTAACGGAGTGGCAGACTGGGTTGGCCAAAGTGCTCTGTGCCATCGTAGCGTATTTTATCTTTGTCTTGTTGTGTGACCTACGATCCTGCGGAGGCTATGCCTAACCCTACGCGGGACGCCTGCGGGCGATTTTTAAAACAAAAAGGCCCTTCTCAGGGCCAACCCAAAGGCCCTTCTCAGGGCCAACCAAAGGGCCCTTCTCAGGGCCACTCCGACGCTCCGGCGTCAGAGACCAGCCGCGCGCCGTCTGCGGCTAGTTTCTTTGGAGGGGTAAACGAGTCGTCTGACAACGACTCGCTTATCACTGTGTCGGATGCAGACGACTGTCGGTCGCGGAAGCGGGTCCACCGGGGCGGTGGGTCTGAGGGCTCCTCGGCCTCGGGGTCGACGAGGTTGCCGAAGGCTAAAAAGCCGACGGCGGCCGCGGAAACCCATGTCGTTGGGCTCGCGGACGCCCAACGCCACTTGGACCTGGCTCGGCGGACACAGCTTCAACAAGAGCTGGAGGAGCGGGTCGTTGCGAAAGAGAAGCGGGCGCAAGTCGCACGGGCTAGGTCCGGGTACGGTGCGTCCCGCGTTCTTTACGCGGACCATTCTCTGGCGGAGCTAGAGAGAATGGCGGAGGAGGACGAGGAGGAGATTGTGGAGGTCGCCTCTAAGTCCTCCAACCTAAAGGGGACCTTGCAGAAGGCCCTCAAGAGCAGGGCTGCGAGCATGCGCGGTGTCGTCGCGGAGTTGGTCCGGCGGAAGGCCACCGACGAGACGCGGCAACTGCAGGCAAAAATAGATCGCCTGCAGTCGGAGGTCAGCCAGCTTCATCAGAAGCTGGCTGAAGCCATGGCCCGGCCACAATTAGCCGAGACGAGCACTGTAGTGGAGAGCCCCTCCTCCAACCTTGAGGATATCATCCGCAAGGTTGTAATGGAGGAGAGGGCCTTCACAAGAGCCTGCTTAGCAGGGATTGAGGACCGGCTCTTGCCGGAGAAACGCCTCCGACCGCCGCTTGCGGCGGATAAGAGGCAGTGCGAGCCGGGGCCGTCCTCCTCCTCCCCGGTGGAAGACGCCCTTTTGCCTACAACCACCCCGTCCAACGAGTGGACGGAAGTGGTCCGTAAGGGGAAGGGCAAAGGGAAGAAGACGGTAACGGCCGTCCCTGTCGTCCCCGCCACCACCACTCCCAGCCGGTCCCAGACGACCGACAAGGGAAAGGGGAAGGGGAAAGGGAAGGGAAAGGGGAAGCTGGTCCCCCCGAAAACCGCGGCCGTCGTGGTGACGCTCACCGCGGAGGCTGCGGATCGAGGGGAGACTTACGCGTCTATTTTGGTGCGGGCGCGTGGCAATGCCGATCCCACCCAACTGGGGATCGGCAGTGTGTCTTGCCGGCGGACTCAAGCCGGGGCTCGAATTTTCGAGTTCCCGGGGGCAGAAGGGAGTGCCCATGCGGACCTCTTTGCAGCCAAGCTGCAGGAGGTCATCGCGGATTCGGCCAAGGTGGCCCGACCGGTCAAGTCAGCGGCCATAGAGGTGTCTGAGCTGGATGACTCCGTCACCAAAGAGGAGGTGGTAGCGGCGGTCGCAGCGATAGGGGGCTGTAGCGTTGCGGCGGTCCAAGGCCGGGACATAAGGCCCGGCCGAGGTGGCATGGGCACCATTCGCCTCGAATGCCCAATCACCGCTGCCAAAGCTGTCCTTGCCAAGGGACGGCTCACAGTTGGGTTCAGCTCGGGTGCAGTCCGGGCACTCGAGGACCAGCCTCTGCGGTGCTTCCGGTGCTTCGGCATCGGACACACCCGGGCCCTGTGTCCATCAACGGTAGACAGGACGGACACGTGCTTCCGGTGCGGCAAGGACGGCCACAAAGCCGCCTCCTGTGAGGTCGCCACGCCGCACTGCGCGGTGTGTGCCGCCAGTGGCTGCCCGTCAGGCCACGTTATGAAGGGGAGGAACTGCAATCCTCCTCCAAAGCGGGGCAAAGCGCAGGCGCCGACCAAGCCTGCCGCTGCCGTTAGCACCGTCGTTCCTGCGGCAACTGCGGAGGGAAATGCCATGTCCGACTGATGGATAGGGTCGAACATCGCATACTTCAGGCAAACACAAATCACTGCAGGGCTGCCCAGGATCTGCTGATGCAGACCATGGCTGAGTGGTTGGTGGACTTGGCGGTGGTCGCCGAACCCTACTCGGTCCCTGGCCGTTGGCTGGGCGACCGAGACGGCTTGGTGGCGTTGGTGTCGCGGTCTTCCACAGACTCCCCTCCCCTCTCGCTCTTAGAGAGGGGACCGGGATACGTGGCCGCCGCGTGGGGAGACATGGCCCTGGTGGGGGTCTACTTCTCCCCAAACCGCCCTCTCTCGGACTTTGAGGATTTCCTCGAGATCCTCACCGCAGTCGTAGGGAGGGTGGCGCCGCGCCAAGTCATAGTGTTGGGTGACTTGAACGCCAAGTCAGTGGCCTGGGGCAACCCGGCCGCCAGTTGCAATGTCCGGGGGCGCGCCGTTGAGTTTTGGGCGACCTCATGCGGTGTGTCCCTCCTCAACAGGGGGGCGGTCCACACGTGTGTGCGGCAACAGGGTGGGTCGGTGGTGGACGTCTCGTTTGCCACCCCCGCGCTAGCCGCGCGCGTCGCCAGCTGGCGGGTAGAGATGGTGGAGACCTTGTCGGACCACCGATATGTGCGGTTCGACATCTCCACCCAGGCGGGTGGGATGGCCCGCGCTGGGCAATCTCCCTTCCCACGGTGGGCACTCACCCGCCTGGATCGGGAGGCAGCCAAAGAGGCGGCCTTTCTCCAGGACTGGCTGTCGCCCCCCTGTCGAGGTCCTGGACGTGGATTCCGCAGCGGTCCGGCTTAGGGGGTCCTTGACCGAGGTGTGCAATTCCAGCATGCCTCGGTCTCGCCGTCCGCCTCCCCGTCGTGCCGTCTATTGGTGGACACAGGAGCTTTCGGAGCTCCGGGCCGCCTGCGTGGCGGCCAGAAGGGCATACGCGCGTAGCCGACGGCGCAGTGCCCAGAACCGAGTCCGGGCAGAAGAGGACCGCCTATACGCCTCTTACCGAGAGGCCGTGACGGTTCTCAAGTCTGCAATGGGCGCTGCAGAAGACTCGGCGAGGGCAGAGATGCTGGAGGGTCTCGACAGGGATCCTTATGGGAGACCATACAAAGCGGCGCGGAGCCAGCTACGCCCCTATGGTCCCCCACTGACGGAGACACTCGAACCAGCGTTGCTGGATGGGGTGGTTCGGTCCCTGTTTCCGCGCAGGACCGACTTCACCCCACCAACGATGGATCCCCCGCAAGGGGCGGTTTCGCCGGAGGAGGAGGTCCCCCCGGTGACGGCGGCGGAGTTCTACGCGGGGGTTCTCAACCTCCGCGCGAAGAAGACGGCCCCCGGACCGGACGGTGTCCCCGCACGGATGGTGGCGATCGCCGCCTCCGAAATGGAGGACAGGTTTCGGGACCTTTTCAGCGCGTGCTTTACAACTGGGAGGTTCCCGAAACTGTGGAAAGAGGGACAGCTATGCCTCCTCCGAAAGGAGGGACGCCCGGTGGACTCCCCCTCGGCATACCGGCCCATCGTCCTGCTCGATGAGGTCGGTAAATTGTTCGAGGGTATTGTCGCCTCCCGGCTTGATAGCCATTTGCGGGAATTAAGGCCGGACCTGTCGGACGCCCAATTCGGTTTTCGTCGAGAGCGTTCGACGATCGATGCGCTGGCCCTACTCAAGGGCAAGGTGAAGGAGGCGGTGGAGGCGGGGGACGGAGTGTTGGCGGTGTCATTCGACATTGCCAATGCATTCAACTCCGTGCCCCACTCGACGATATTGGAAGCGCTCCGGTATCACGGAGTGCCCCAGTACCTGCGGAACCTCCTGGCCAGCTACTTGGAAGACCGAGAAGTCCTCCTCGTGGACAAGACGGCCACGGTAAGGCGGTACGGTGCAGAGTCCGGTGTTCCACAGGGGTCGGTGCTGGGGCCCCCCCTGTGGAACATTGGGTTCGACTGGCTCCTGCGGGGAGCCCTCCTCCAGGGCACGAGTGTCATCTGCTACGCGGACGACACTCTCCTCACTGCCCGGGGGAGGAACTTTGGGGACGCGGCCTGTCTGGCCTCGGCTGGCGGATCCTTGGTTGCAGAGAGGATCCGCCGCCTGGGATTGAAGGTGGCGCTGCACAAGACCGAGGCCGTATTCTTTCGCGGGCCTCGGCAGCGCTGCCCTCCCGACGCCCACATTGTCGTAGAGGGCGTCAGAATAACGGTCCAGCCCCAGATGAAGTATCTGGGCCTGGTGCTGGACGACAGATGGTGCTTCGGTCCACATTTCAGCGGGCTGTCGACGCGCCTGTTGAAAGCCGCGGACGCCCTCTCATGGCTCCTCCCAAACCTGGGGGGGCCCAAGGCGAAATGCCGGCGCCTGTATGCTGGCATCCTAAGAAGCATGGCCCTATACGGAGCCCCCATCTGGGCGGACTCCCTTCACAGGAGGGTGAATGCGACCGCCATCCGTAGGCCCCGAAGGGCCATTGCACTGCGGGTGGCGAGAGCCTACCGCTCGGTGGGCTTCTCGGCGGCATGCGCTCTGGCTGGCACCCCTCCTTGGGAGTTGGAGGCTTGGGTGCTCGCCAGAGTGTACGAGTGGAAGGCACACCGGAAGGCGCTCGGAGAGCGTCCCGTCTCTGAAGAGCGGGAGGCCGTGCGGCGAGAGGCGAAGGACGCCATCGTCCTCCACTGGACGGAGGACCTCGCCAACGCCGCCTTTGGCCGCCGGACGTTGGACGCGCTCGGTCCGGTCCTGCGGAGCTGGCTCGAGCGGTCCCACGGTTTCCTCTCGTTCCGTCTGGTGCAGGTGTTGTCCGGGCATGGCTGTTTCGGATCGCACCTGCACCGGATCGGGAGGGAGGAGACCCCGGCGTGCCACGACTGCGGCGCGGCGGAGGACACGGCGCAGCACACCCTCGAGGTGTGCCCGGCTTGGTTCGAGCTGCGCCGCGGTCTGACCGCGGTGGTTGGACCGGACCTCTCGCTTCCCGGCGTGGTCAACGCCATGCTGGGGAGTGAGGAGGCCTGGGCAGCGGTCGCCTCCTTTTGCGAGGACGTAATCTCGCAAAAGGAGGAGGCGGAACGCGCGCGGGAGGACGATCCTCTCGCTGCACCGCTCCGCAGACGAAGAAGGGGGAGAAGGCGCCGTCCTCTCCCTCCTCAGTGTGGCGACGGGCGGGCGACAGGCACGGGGGTGCCTTAGCCCGCATTGCACCCGTCACCACCTTCGCTCAACCTCCCGGCCTCCCAGCACAGGCTGGGGCACCCCCCTCCTGGCCTCGTACAGGGCAGCCACTTCCCGTATACGAAGGTCAAGTGGAAGTATCCCAGCCAGCACTAGTGCCGAGTTAAGGGAGACCGTGCGGTAGGCTCTGCATAGCTTCTGAGCGAAACCCCTCTGGACCAGGCTGAGCTGTTTAATTATTCCCACTTTTTTGGCGGCAGGTGCCCATGCGCTTGCAGCGTAGAGGATAACCGGTTCGACTGCTGCCGTATAGATGACGCGGATGATCTCCGGGTGAAGGCCCCAGCTCACTTTTGCCGCCCGTGCCAGCTGTTTGTAGATATTAACAGCTTTCCTGCATACGTTGGCGACGTGGGTGTTGAAAGTGAGCTGGTGGTCGACGGTGAGCCCCAGTATTTTGATTTCTTTAGACATGCCAATGTCTACCCCGCCCATGCTCAGGAGTGGGACATCGTACTTGAGCTTCCTTGTGATTACCATTGCACAAGTTTTTTGTGGTGCGAATTTTAGGTTATTACGAATGCCCCACCCCCGAACATACTCGAGGGCGGCATTGGCCTGTCTCTGAACCTCTAATGCTGTGTCACCGTCGAAGATCAGAACCACGTCATCGGCGAAAGCCTGGTTTAGGTTAGGTTAGGTTAGGTTAGGTTTTTTTTTTTTTTTTTTTTTTTTTTTTTTTTTTTTTTTGTTTTGGCAGGAGTGGGAAATCCCCGCGGACACCTCGACTATCCCACAGGATTTCTCTTGTGAGACAGTCGAGGTAGTGCCGGACTCGAACCGGCTAAAACCACACTCCTGCCCCACCAGTGTTCCTCTGACATGGTCAAAGCCCTTTGTAGCGAGTTTTTTGGCTTGTTTTGCGACTTATTGATAGGAGGCCGAGGAGACCATGCACTTTGCGTTTAAATGTTTGTCTAATTATGTTTCTTTTAAAACTGTGTTCATTTTTAGATTTTAATGTTCTGCTAATTTTTATTACAATTTTCCAAAAACTTTTATTTACACTTTATTAACTAACTTAAATATTATAATATAAATTATTCTAATTACACCTACATTTTATTTTCTACTTTTCTGCAATTTTAATTATATCTGATCTGTGTCCTTAATTTGTTTTTACTAAGACTATTCTATTTTTATGCCCTTTCTGTGACTGCTTTCTTTTACTCTAAAGTTTGTTTTAATATTCGTCGTTTTAGTTGTGACTTATGATAATATACGGACTATATACTCAATATATAGTTTTATATCATTTTTAATTAGTTTTTTCTGACATAAGTCGACAGATTTTTTGCAACCGTGACACAGCTTGACGTACCACTAAGATTGACTGATGGTACAGTTTAACTCCAGTCACTTTCGCATGAAAGTGACTCCAGTTTCCGTTCCCCATAAAGCCAAACCCAGTGGTTCGCTCTATGCGTCCGCATTCCGGTTGTGTCGACTTAACAAACCTTGTGTACGTGGAAGTGGGCGCTCCGACAACCTTAGCAATACGCTATTGTTGCTCGTGCGAATGCGTCCCACTTCTTGCGCACCGGGCAATCATTGCTGAATGCATTGTGCCGGTGCTCCCCCAGCTTGGCTCTGGTGCAGTTCACGCACGCCGCTGCTTCGCCAATCTGCCTGTCTGGGCAGTCCGCCCTGAGGTGCAGTCCACCGCAGTGGCTGCACAGATCGGCTGGCTCCGTGCACAGACGTTTTCCGTGCCCGTATGCCAAGCAACGGGTGCACTGCACCAGAGGCGTCTGGTCTTCGACGCGTACTCTCTGGAGGTCAATCCGAAGCTTGCCCCCTTCGAGTGCCCTCTTCCAGATTGCTGGGGTAACACTAAGCACAATGCTATTCGTATGCGGGTTTCGACACTTTTTCCTGAATTTGACAGACATTTTGAGTTCCTCGTCCCCGAGGCCGTAAAAGACCTCCCGGTTCTGGTTCTTAAGGGCTCTCAACACTTCCTCATCACTGTGTACGGACAGCACGTCCCTAAGAACCAGAAGCGGGTCCCGATTCTTCACCGCCTCGACGACGAGGTTCTCTCCGGCCGATTCAAGTCGCTTTTTCAATTTTTCTCTCTCCTCCTTCGATTCGCACCCCATAATTACCTTTTGGTCCTTGGCCTTTCGGACCCTCTCTACTCGCACCCAGCCCTCCTTCGCATCCACTGCTTTCCGCACTCTCTCGAGGACTTCGGCCCCCGTATCCCTCTCATGTGTGGAAGAGACCACCAGGGAGTGCAGCGTCGTTCGCTCCGGGGCCTGTGGCCCGGTGTGGGTTTTACTGACGGCCGCTACACCCGCATAAGTGGTCTCCCCCACACTTTCCCTGCTTTCCAGACTGTCTCGGAGCTTTTCCACCTTCTCGGTGTTCTCCTTTATAATCGAGATATGCTCCTTGAGGGTGGTAATGAGCTCAGTCTGACTCGCGAGACTCTCGGGAATGGACTGGGGACAGAAGTCAGCAGTGGGTGCGGGTCTCGGCGCGGCAACAGGTGCGGCAGAGGTCTTGTCGCGCTCGGACTCCTTGACCAGCTCGTAAAGCCTGTTTATGGCTTCGAGTACCGCAGTCTTGAGGTTAGGTTAGGTTAGGTTAGGTTAGGTTAGGTTAGGTTAGGTTAGGTTAGGTTGGGGTGCGTCAGAATTCCTCCACGTGTGCCTAGTGGCTGCTGGTCCCTCTCGATACGTCTGGAGGGAAGAGCAGCTGCTGGGCCGGTGCACCCTGGGCGCGGCAGTATCCTTCCTCGAATAATGAGAAGAAATTCTTATTCCTCGAGGAATGTTACTGTCGTGGCTAATATTCTGGGGAGGGGTCCAACCTGGACCTACGGGGCGTTCTTCCGCGTGTCCCTCTGAACAGCAGAGGGCACAGTGGAGGACGTGACCATGCCGCTGAGGTGCAGGCGCACCAACGTGGCATTCGTTGTCTCTCCTCTAGGAGCATTCTTAGAAGAGACAACTTTCGGCGGGTTCGCTGAGCCGGGTTGGCCGGACAGCGAACGGAGGCATGCCTAATGCCACCGTCGGGGGCTTGGCTTAACCGCCTGGCCCAGAGGAAGGATACCTCTAAGATAAAAAACCACCTAATCCTAAGTTTCGAGGCGTGGCGAGAGGATGAATGGCTGGAGGGTGTCCAGTCATTAGCGCTTCCCCTGTAGGGCACCGGCCGCACCCTACAGTATTAGGCTTACCTAGGTAAAAGGCTCTGCCTAGGTTGATGAATAATTCCTTACTACTCGTGGGAACAAAATGGAAGATTTAAAAAACAAAAAACAAAATAAGATGGTGGAGAAGGCGGACGCAGTGGCAGACTCTGGCGCTGCGTCACAGAGGACGGGAGCAGTGGCTCCAGCAGAACCACAGGTGGTTCTTGAGAGGGTGAATGTGTTGTCGGAGTCCGACAACACAGCACATAGTACAGTGGACGGCGCGTTGTCAAGCGACACCACTATGGTAGAGGTAGGCGGCCAGCGAGGTCCGGGTCGCCTTGGTGCTGAGTTGTCGGGTCGTGCTCCCGAAACACTCGCATCATCGGGACCTCTCAAGCGGCCTCATGAGAACGAGGAGATGTTGCCACCTCGGAAGGTACCTTCCAAGGCGGCGACAAACAGAGGGCGGAGACCAGCCCGAGATGGGAGGGGTAGGTTCCTCCGAGCCGGCACCTCACGTGGTTCACTCTCTGAGGAGAGCGAGTCGGACTGCCGAAGCGTGTCGCCGGCATGCCAAATGGCCGCCAACACGGCTGTAGAGGAGAGTGCGGAGGCGCCTGTCAGCGCTGAGGTTCCGCTCATGGGGCAGAATTCCTCTGCCTCTGCAGAGGAACTTGAAAAACGAGCCCTAATGGACATCGAGGTGGTTTTGGATACCACTCGGAAGTCCAAAAACTTAAAGGGCACAAGTCAGCGGGCCATCAGAGAGGCAGCAGAGCGGGTCAGACTGGCCGTAGAGGGCCTCGCCAGCAGGAGTTCCAGCGAGGAGACCCGACGGCTCCACCTGCTGAACGACCGACTGCGGAAAGAGGTCGATGCCCTCCGTCAGGAGATGGTGGCTCTTCGAGAGGAAGTCGTGGGTCTCCGGGTGCGACCGGAAGGTCCGTCGCAGGCGGAGCCCCAAGATTCTAGGTGTTCCTCTGCTCCTGAGAAGTCCCACCAGCAGGGGCCACCTATGAGCGAGATCCAGGTGCATGCCATCGTCTCTCAGATCGGGAAAATGATGGATGCCCGATTTGCGGGCATCGAGGACCGCCTCCTGCCAGCGAGGACCGTTCGTCCGCCACTGGCAGCGGACCGCAGAAATGCCGCTGCTGCTGCTAGTGGCGCTGGTGGCGCAGGCAACAGGCTGTCTTCCGTGGCTCCTCAGGTGCCTCCCCAAGTGCCAGAGACGCAGAGGCAAGCTCCTCCGAGTGGGTCTGTTCCAACGGTCACCACGCGAGCCCCCGATGCAGACCCATCGGCGTCTGCCAGTGAGGGCTGGCAGACCGTGGTAAGGAGGAAGAGGAATGGGAAGAAGAAGAAGAACGAAGGTTCTTCTCCTTCCGTACCTCAAAAGACTGCGGCGGCCCCTGCCACTCAGGGAAACAAGCGGTCCAGGCCCAAAAGGGGCAAGAAGAATGCCAAGCGAGGGCTCCGTGCGCCAAGGTCTGCTGCGGTAGTGCTCACCCTGCAGCCGGAAGCAGTGGAGAGGGGCGTCACGTACGCGGCCGTCCTGACCAAGGCTAGGCAAGCCGTGAACCTGGAGGAGCTTGGCATAACGGATGTCAGGTTCCGACAGGCTTTGACCGGCGCCCGCATGCTGGAGTTCCCAGGGGCCGAGGGCACTGCGGGGGCAGACCGTGTCGCAGAGAAACTGCGAGCGATCTTCGCAGAGGAGGTCAGGGTCTCCAGGCCCATGAAGTGCGCTGAACTGCGCATCTCAGGCCTTGACGACTCTGTGACTGGGCAGGACGTGCAGGACGCGATCGCACGTAAGACTGGCTGCTCTCCGGATGCAGTCCGAGTCGGCCCAATCCGACCTGGCCCGGGAGGTGCCAGCTCTGTCTGGACCCAGTGCCCGGTCGCAGTGGCTAAGCACCTGGCCGACGCCGGCCGGCTCTTGGTGGGTTGGAGCTCTGCCAGGGTCGTGGTTCTCGACGCTCGGCCCATGAGGTGCTACATGTGCTGGGGATTGGGTCATGTATGCCGGAAGTGCAACTCAGGTGTCGACCTAAGCAAGCACTGCTTCCGCTGTGGTGAGCCGGGGCATCTGGCATCCACGTGTTCTGCTGACCCGCACTGCTTACTATGCGCGGCAGCGGGACAACCGGCCAACCACGCCGTCGGCAGAAAGGACTGTAAGCCACCAGTCCGATCTATCAGAGACTCGACCACTTCCGGCGCAGTGCGATTGGAAGAGCCGTCGCAGGGGGCGATAATGGTTACGGACTAATTATGGACCTGGTCCGTAAACATTCTCTCCTCCAGGCGAACTTGAACCACTGTGCTGGTGCGCAGGACTTGGTTTTACAGACCATGGCAGAGCGCTCGATTGGTGTGGCCGTAGTGTCGGAGCCGTATTTCATCCCAGTTCGCCCTGACTGGGTAGGTGACATAGACGGCTCTGTCGCAATTATCAGCTCCTCGGCACCACTTTCCATTAGAGAGAGGAGTCGAGGATTTGTTGCGGCCACCTGGGGGGACATAATTCTCTTCGGAGTTTATTTCTCCCCGAACAGGAGCCTAGCGGAGTTTGAGGACTTCCTGGACCGCCTCGGGACCACGGTTGGACGAATGATGCCGTCCCACGTCATCGTAATGGGGGACTTCAACGCGAAATCCATCGCGTGGGGGTCCCCCGGGACAGATGTCAGGGGGGCGGCGGTCGAGGAATGGGCGACAGCTGCGGGCCTCTGTCTTTTAAACAGGGGCTCCGTTAACACGTGCGTTCGGCAGCATGGGGGGTCAATAGTGGACCTCTCGTTCGCTACCCCTGCTGTCGCCGCACGGGTTCAGGGTTGGCGGGTTCTAGAGAGTGTGGAG
Organism: Xestia xanthographa; assembly: GCA_905147715.2. Taxonomy (NCBI): domain Eukaryota; kingdom Metazoa; phylum Arthropoda; class Insecta; order Lepidoptera; family Noctuidae; genus Xestia; species Xestia xanthographa. Next base: position 31,731,070 of record LR990649.1, read on the forward strand.
ACGCTATCGGATCACCTGTACATCTGTATGGATGTCTCCACCTCCTCGGGCCCAGCAGTGTCTCCACGACCTGACGCTCGGCAGTTCCCGCGGTGGGCGTTGAAGCGACTTGACGGGGATCTCTTAGAGGAAGCAGCCATTGTAGAGGCTTGGATGTCCTCACCGCCTGCTGCAGAGGGAGTCGATGTCGCGGCTGACTGCTTTCGCCGCGCCATGACGGCTGTGTGCGATGCAGCCATGCCTCGCTCCCGAAGACAACCTCCAAAGCGGGCGGTCTACTGGTGGTCCCAGGAGATAGCAGACCTCCGCGCGGCATGTATAATTGCCCGGAGGACCTACTCACAGGTGCGCAGGTTGCGCCGCCGCGATGAAGAGCTGGAGACTCTTCAGTCCCAACTGCATGAGGCATACCGTAATGCCCGGGGGGCTCTGCAGTTGGCGATCTGTCGAGGGAAAGAGCAGTCGAGAGCTGAGGCACTGGAGGATCTGAACCGGGATCCCTGGGGGCGTCCGTACCGTGCGGCGCGGAAGAAACTTCGCGCCCAAGGCCCCCCACTGACGGAAACCCTCCAGCCTCAGTTCCTCGTCAGGGTCGTGGAGACACTCTTCCCGGATCGAGCGGATCACCCTTCCCCGACCATGGCCGATGCAGAGGCTGAACAAGATGCGGAAATGGAGACTCCCCCAATTGCCGACGCGGAGATGGAGGCAGCAATTCTGCGGGCGCGGTCCAAGAGGACTGCCCCCGGACCGGACGGAGTGCCTGCAAGGGCGCTGGCCCTGGCTCTGGAGGCGGCCCTGGAAGACAGGCTTAGGGAGCTGTTTGACGCTTGTCTGACGTCGAGACGGTTTCCTAAGGCCTGGAAGGAGGGTCGACTGGTGCTGCTGCAGAAGGTGGGGCGCCCGCTGGAGTCTCCATCAGCGTATAGGCCAATTGTCTTGCTGGACGAGGCGGGGAAGATGCTAGAGAAGATTCTCGCTACCCGCATCGTCCGGCACTTAGAGGCAGTTGGCCCGAACTTGTCGGACGCCCAGTTCGGTTTCCGGGCAGGGCGTTCGACAGTGGACGCCATCTTGCGACTCAAGGCCGAGGCGAAGGATGCAGTTGCTCAGGGTGGGGTGTTGTTGGCGGTGTCCTTAGACATCGCCAACGCGTTCAACACCCTGCCATTCAGCTGCATCGAGGAGGCGCTCCGCTACCATCAGGTGCCCGTCTACCTGAGGCAGCTGGTAGCAGACTACCTGCAGGGTCGGTTTGTCTGCTACGAGGGACGCGACGGCCAAGTTGTGCGCAGGGCCATCACGTGCGGTGTTCCACAGGGGTCGGTCTTGGGTCCACTCGTGTGGAACATTGGCTACGACTGGGCCTTGCGCTGTTTGCTCTCCCCGGGGCAGGGCGTCATCTGCTACGCTGATGACACTCTCGTTACGGCCCGGGGAGGGAGCTACGAAGAAGCGGCACGCTCGGCCGTCGAGGGCACGTCCCTTGTCGTGGGACGAATCGAGGCACTCGGCCTCAAGGTTGCGCTCGAGAAGACGGAGGCCCTGGTATTTCATGCGCCCCGACGTCGGCCACCGGCTGGCGCACACCTCACTATTGGTGGTGCGACAATAGCAGTGCGGGCAAGCATGAAATACTTGGGCCTGGTCCTAGACCGGAGATGGAACTTCGGCGAGCACTTCGCTCAGCTTGCGCCGAAGTTGATCGGCACGGCGTCCGCCCTCAGCCGGCTGTTGCCGAACCTGGGTGGACCGAACGTCGTTTGCCGACGGCTTTACACGGGGGTGATCCGCTCGATGGCGCTCTACGGGGCTCCGGTGTGGGCGGAGTCCCTGTCTGCCCAAAATAAGGCTCTTCTGCGAAGACCGCAAAGAGTCATGGCAGTCAGGGTCATACGCGGATACCGCACCGTATCTTCGGAAGCGGCGTGCGCCCTTGCGGGCACGCCCCCGTGGGATCTAGAGGCGCAGGTGCTCGCCGAGGTCTATTGGCGTAGCGCAGACCTGCAGGCGGAGAGTGGCGGACGCCCGCTGCCTGAGTTGGTCACGAGGTGGCGTAGGGAGGCCCAAGCCCAAACCCTGCAGATTTGGAGGGTGAGGCTGGAGACGCCTAGTGCAGGACACTGGACAGTGGGGGCTATCCAGCCGATCCTGGAGGAATGGGTGCGGAGGCGACACGGGACGTTGTCCTTCCGTCTGGTGCAGGTGTTGTCAGGGCATGGCTGCTTTGGCAAATACCTGCACAAAGTGGCTAGACGGGAGGCAACTCCCGTGTGTCACCAGTGCGGCTGCACCGAGGATACGGCGCTTCACACCCTCGAGCATTGTCCTGCTTGGGTGGTGCAGCGCCGTGCTCTCGTAGCAGCAATCGGAGCAGACCTCTCCTTGCCGGCCGTGGCTAAGGCCATGGTCGACAGCAGGGGGGCATGGGAGGCGGTGGCGACCTTTTGCGAGGATGTCGTCTCGCAGAAGGAGGCGGCGGAGCGCGTCAGGGAGGAAGACTCCCTCGCTGACGCGATTCGTCGCAGGAGGACAGGGCGGCGGAGGAGGCGCCATGGCGACCTGATGCCGCCCTAGGAGGTGCCAGCGGGCGATAGATCGGGGAGTCTATCGTCATCGCTTTGCACGGCCCTCACGAGTGGAGGCGATGTCTCAGGTGAGCCCGGACATCGCCAAAGGAGTTTGGTGCCCGGAGACGGGCAGCGCTGGATGGGTCGCGAACGTCATGCGTAGCAGTTCTCGCGGCCCGTCCGCTAAGGCGACAGTAGGCTCACGGCGGTGTTTTTTAGTGGGTGCAAGCCCCACATAACCAAACCGTCTCCCCGGACGGTGCGGTATGCGTTAGGCATTTTTCACCGCAAAAAAAAAAAAAAAAAAAAAAAAGGTTAGGTTAGGTTGCCCCAGATCGGAGGGAGGAGGGGCCACCCGGAGGGAGGAGGGGCCACCGAAATCGGGGTCAAAAGCCGCCGCGGCTGGGTCGAATCAGGCCGGGAAGGGGGCCAAAAAGTCCCCGCCCACCTCCCGGACAGCCGCGCCCCGGACGACCGGGGCCCCGCCGACCGCGCCCCCGCCGACCGCGCCCCTGCCGAACGCACCCCCGCAGGCCGCACCCCCGGCGACTCCCTCAGCGACCGCACCCGGGTCCACTACGGAGACCTGGACGACGGTCGTCAAGAGGGGCCGCCGTAGGAGGAAGACGACGGCGCCGCCGCCACCGGAACCCGCTGGAGCACCGGCATCCAACAAGGCAAAGGGACCGCCTAGGATCAGAGCCCCACGCTCCGCGGCTGTAGTCATTACGCTGCAGCCCGGAGCCGTCGAAAGGGGCGTCTCCTACAAGGCGGTCCTTACGGAGGCGAAGGCTAAAGTCGCGTTCCCCGACCTGGGCATACCGTCCGGCCTCAGAATGAGGCAGGCGATTACGGGGGCGCGACTGCTGGAGGTGTCGGGTGCCTCTAGCGGCGAAAAGGCGGACGTTCTGGCCGCCAAGCTGCGGGAGGTCCTGAACCCGGAGGACGTTCGGGTGTCCAGGCCGATGAAGACCGCTGAACTGCGCGTCGACGGCCTGGACGACTCGACGACTCCGGTTGAGGTCGCGGCGGCCGTCGCCAAGGCCGGTGGATGTCCGCCCGGGGACGTGCGGACGGGGGACATTCGCGTCGACGCCACCGGGCTCGGCGCGATTTGGGTGCGGTGCCCGGTGTCGGCGGCGAACAAAGTCGCTGACGCTGGGCGTCTGTTGGTGGGGTGGGTCGCAGCGAGGGTGAGGCAGCTGCAACCCAGGGCTTTGCGGTGCTACCGTTGCTTTGACATTGGGCATGTCAGGGTACGGTGCACCTCGTGCGTAGACCGCAGCGAGCTGTGCTATCGCTGCGGTCAGGCCGGCCACAAGGCGGCCCAGTGCTCCGCGGCGCCAAACTGCAGCCTCTGTACAGCTGCAGGGAGGCCCGCTGGGCACAGAGCGGGCGGAAAGGCTTGTGGCGGGCCTGCCCAAAAGGGGAAGAGAGGGGGTGCCAAGGCTGCCGGGGGCTCTTTACCCCCCCCTCAGCCTGGTCTCCCTTCGGCCGACTCCCGACCTAGGAATGGTGCGGAGGGAATGGACTGTGCCTAATGGCGCTGTACCATTTCCTCCAGGGCAACATCAACCACTCTGCCAGAGCTCAGGATCTCTTGCTCCAGAGCATGGCAGAGTGGTCGATTCACGTGGCTGTGGTCGCCGAACCGTACTTTGTCCCCCCCAGGGATAACTGGGTGGGAGACCTGGACGGTTTGGTGGCCATCATTGGCGGGGCTCTTGCCAACCCGTCCCGAGGTCACGGCTGGGTGGCCGCCCTCGTGGACGGCATTGGCACGGTTGGGGCGTATTTTTCGCCCAACAAGAGTCTCGCCGACTTCGAGAGGTTCCTTGTCGAGTTGGGTGCCGTCGTGGGCCGACTCCACCCTCGCCCGGTGCTGTTGCTGGGGGATCTCAACGCCAAATCTGCGGCGTGGGGATCTCCAGTGACCGATGCTAGGGGCGAGGTACTGGAGGAGTGGGCGGTCACGACTGGCTTGACCGTCCTAAATCGGGGCACGGAGTACACGTGCGTGCGGCAGCGGGGCGGTTCTATAGTGGACGTCTCGTTCGCTAGCCCCACTGTCGCGAGCCGTGTCCGCGACTGGCGGGTCGCCGCGGAGGTGGAGACGTTGTCGGATCATCGGTACATCCGTTTCGACGTCTCCGCCCAGACCGCGGGCGGCCGCGGTTTACCGGCCCCGCGTGCGGACGGTCCGCGCTGGGCGCGTAAGCGCATCGACAGAGAGCTTCTCGAGGAGGCCGCTATTGTTCAGGCCTGGTTCCGGGAGTCGGCGACGGACGGACCCGTCGACGTCGAGCAGGAGGCGCTGTGGTTCCGCGGGGCGATGACGCAAATCAGCGACGCGTCCATGCCCCGGGTCCACACACAGTCAGCAAGGCGCCAGGTGTACTGGTGGACCGCCGAGATCGCGCAGTTGCGCGTCGCCTGCGTGGCGGTCAGGCGCCAGTACACCCGATACCGGAGGAGACGTCAACGGGTCCCTGACGAAGAAGCCGCGCGGTATGAGGTGTACCGCGCGGCGAAGAGGACTCTGTGGCTGGCCATCGGCGAGGCGAAGACGCGAGCCAGGGAGGAGATGTTGGAGACTCTAGACGGGGATCCGTGGGGGCGCCCTTATCGCGCGGTTCGAGGAAATCTTCGAACCGTGGCGCCCCCGCTTACGGAGAGTCTCCAACCCGAGCTGCTGGAGGAGGTGGTCGCAGCCCTCTTCCCGGCGAGAGCGGAGCACACTCCGCCGCCGATGGCTTTGCCCACAGCCGCAGAGTCCACCGAAGAGGACGCCATCAGCGTCCCAGGGGTGACACAGGCAGAGATGGGGGCAGCCGTGATGCGGCTCCGGGCCAAAAACGTGGCTCCGGGGCCCGACGGGATCCACGGCTGCGTGTTAGCTCTCGCTCTGAAGGAGCTTGAGCCCCAACTGAGAGGACTCTACACAGCGTGCCTTGAGCGGGGCCAGTTTCCCACTTTGTGGAAATCTGGTCGTCTGGTCCTGCTCAGGAAGGCGGGGCGCCCTGCGGACTCGCCGTCCGCGTACCGGCCCATAGTGCTGCTAGATGAGGTGGGTAAGCTGTTCGAGCGGATAATCGCTGCCCGCCTCGTCGGCCACTTGTGCGGAGAGGGGCCGGATCTGGACGGCAGCCAGTTCGGCTTTCGGCACGGGCGCTCTACCATTCACGCTGTGTCGCGAGTGAGAGTCCTGGCGGAGGAAGCAGTGGCCCGGGGCGGGGTGATGTTGGCGGTGTCCTTGGACATCTCCAACGCCTTCAACACCCTGCCCTGGAGTTGTATTCGGGAGGCACTGCGGTACCATCGGGTGCCTCCCTACCTCCGCCACATCGTTGGGGCTTATTTGTCGGAGAGGTGTGTCACCTACGTGGGACGTGATGGCGGACACCAGCACCGCATGTCGTGCGGTGTTCCACAGGGCTCGGTCTTGGGCCCGCTCCTGTGGAACATCGGGTACGACTGGGTGTTGAGGGGCGAGCTCCAACCGGGCGTGGACCTTACGTGTTATGCTGACGACACGTTGGTCACTGCCCGGGGGAGCTCGCACAGGGAGGCAGCGTTGCTGGCGACGGCTGCGGTGTCACAGGTGGTGAGCCGCATACGTCGCCTGGGCCTGGAGGTGGCCCTCAACAAGTCGGAGGCCATGGTGTTTCATGGCCCCCGGCGGGCGCCGCCGCCCGGATCACACATCGTGGTCGGGGGGGCTCGGATCGCTGTCGAGTCCACCATGAAGTACCTGGGATTGGTGCTCGACAGCCGGTGGGATTTCGGCCCCCACTTCCGGCGGCTGGCGCCCAAGTTGTTGGGCGCTGCTGGGGCGCTGTCAACGTTGCTTCCCAATCTGGGGGGCCCGAGCGCCGCCTGTAGGCGGCTCTACGTGGGGATCGTGCGATCCATGGCCCTGTATGGGGCCCCGATCTGGGCGACTGACCTGACGGCCGGAAGCATCGCAGTACTGCGAAAGCCGCAGAGAGCGATGGCCGTCAGAGTCGTCCGGGGGTATCGCACGATCTCCTACGAGGCGGCTTGTGTACTGGCTGGATCCCCGCCCTGGGACCTGGAGGCGAAAGTACTCGCGTCACTGTACCGGTGGTGCGAGGAAGCGCGGGCGCGAGGCGAGGGGCTGACGCAGCGCCACATGGAGCTGCGTCGGTCTCAGCTTCGCGAGGTCCTGGTGGCGGAATGGCGGGACAGGCTTTCGCGCCCTACCGCCGGCCTCGGTACCATCGAGGCGGTCCGGCCAGTACTCGAGCGCTGGCTCGGGAGGAGGCACGGCTCCCTGTCGTTTCGAGTGACGCAGGTGCTCTCGGGGCATGGTTGCTTCGGGAAGTACCTGTGTCGCATTAACAGGGAGCCGGACGCCCGGTGTCACCACTGCGTCGACTGCCGGGAGGACACGGCGTGGCATACGCTGGCAGAGTGTGCCGCTTGGGAGGAGCCGCGCCGTGCCCTCATCTCAGAAGTAGGCAATGACCTCTCGCTGCCGGCCGTGGTCGAGTCCATGGTCGACAGCGAGGAGTCCTGGGACGCGGTGGTTTCCTTCTGCGAAACGGTCGTCTCGCAGAAGGAGGCTGCGGAGAGGGAGAGGGAGGTAGAAACCGCTCTCCCCACCCGCAGCAGACGTGTCGGGCGTCGGCGGAGGGCGGATAACGCCCTCTTCCGGCCCCCCTAAACGGGTCCAGGGGCGACGGACTCGGGGACGTCCGTCGCCCCCTACACATCAGGACCCGAGGTGGCGGCGCGTTGTGTTCCACGCGCGCCCCTCTTAGACGTCGCGGGGGGAGTCTAACACCTCACTCCCCCCCCTGACCAGACGGGGCCCGCAGAGGCGGGCCGGCACCAGCCGGGGGTTGCGGAAGGATCGTACGTTCCCGCGACCCCCGGCGTAGGTGTGAGATGGAACACCGGGGTGGTTTTTAGTCGGTTAGAGTCCGACAGACCCCTCCGCCCACCCCAGGGCGGAGGACATCCGTGTGGATTTTCCACCTCGGCAACAAAAAAAAAAAAAAAAAAAAAAGGTTGCCCCAGATGAAATATCTGGGTCTGGTGCTGGACGACAGGTGGCGCTTCGGCCCGCACTTCAGCGGGCTGTCGACGTGCCTGTTGAAGGCCGCGGACGCCCTCGCGTGGCTCCTCCCAAACCTGGGGGGGCCCAAGGCGAAATGCCGGCGCCTCTATGCCGGTATCTTGCGGAGCATGGCCCTTTACGGGGCACCCATCTGGGCGGACTCCCTCCATAGGAGGGAGAATGCGACCGCCATCCGCAGGCCCCAGCGGGCCATTGCACAGCGGGTGGCGAGGGCTTACCGCTCGGTGGGCTTTTCGGCGGCGTGCGCTCTGGCCGGCACCCCTCCTTGGGAGTTGGAGGCATGGGTGCTTGCCAGAGTCTACGAGTGGACGGCGCACCGGAAGGCGCTCGGGGAGCGCCCCGTCGCCGAAGAGCGGGAGGCCGTGCGGCAGGAGGCGAAGGACGCCATCGTCCTCCATTGGACGGAGGACCTCGCCAACGCCGCCTTTGGCCGCCGGACGTTGGACGCGCTCGGTCCGGTCCTGAAGGGCTGGCTCGAGCGGTCCCACGGTTTCCTCTCTTTCCGTCTGGTGCAGGTGTTGTCCGGGCACGGCTGCTTCGGATCGCACCTGCACCGGATCGGGAGGGAGGAGACCCCGGCGTGCCACGACTGCGGCGCGGCGGAGGACACGGCGCAGCACACCCTCGAGGTGTGCCCGGCGTGGGCCGAGCTGCGCCGCGGTCTGACCGCGGTGGTCGGACCGGACCTCTCGCTTCCCGGCGCGGTCGACGCCATGCTGGGGAGCGAGGAGGCCTGGTCAGCGGTAGCCTCCTTTTGCGAGGACGTACTCTCGCAGAAGGAGGAGGCGGAGCGCGCGCGGGAGGACGATCCTCTCGCTGCGCCGCTCCGCAGACGAAGAAGGGGGAGAAGGCGTCGAGCCCTCCCTCCTCATGGTGACGGGCGGGCTACAGGCACGGGGGTGCCTGCGCCCGCATTGCACCCGTCATCTTCGTCGGTCATTCCCGACCCCCCCACACCCGTGAGGGTGTGAGGGGGGTCTGCCTTGCAATCGTCGGCGGAGGACTGGAAGTAAAGGCTGTGCCGGTTTCCCAGTCCCCCGCCACTCGGACGAAGCGGGAATGCGCTGGGTCGTTTTAGTGGGTATACCGGGTCCGCCCGGGGAGTCCCACATACCCCTCCCGTCCCCCGATGGGAGGGTATGCGTAATGCATTTTTTCCCAGCGACAAAAAAAAAAAAAAAAAAAAAAAAAAAAAAAAAAAAGGTTAGGTTAGGTTAGGTTAGGTTGGGGTGCGTCAGAATTCCTCCACGTGTGCCTAGTGGCTGCTGGTCCCTCTCGATACGTCTGGAGGGAAGAGCAGCTGCTGGGTCGGTGCACCCTGGGCGCGGCAGTATCCTTCCTCGAGGCATGAGAAGAAATTCTCATTCTTCGGGGAATGTTACTGTCGTGGCTAATATTCTGGGGAGGTGTCACATCGTTCGTCGTGCGATTACTCACGGAGCGGGTTTATTGTGCGAGGTGCGATGTGTATCAGGGGTCGGGAATATTGTCATGTGCCGTGCGATGGCTCACGGAGCGGGCTCATCGGACGGTACGTGACTAGGATTCACTCCTCGAAGTTCTCGGGGAGTGAATCGGGGAGGGGTAAAAACGTCGTGTGCCGTGTGATGGCTTACGGAGCGGGCTCATCGGACGGTACGTGATAAGAGATTCACTCCTCGAAGTTCTCGGGGAGTGAATCGGTGAGGGGTAAAAACGTCGTGTGCCGTGTGATGGCTTACGGAGCGGGCTCATCAAACGGTACGTGATAAGAGATTCACTCCTCGAAGTTCTCGGGGAGTGAATCGGGGCGGGGTTAAAACGTCGTGTGCCGTGCGATGGCTCACGGAGCGGGCTCATCGGACGGTACGTGATAAGAGATTCACTCCTCGAAGTTCTCGGGGAGTGAATCAGGGTTGGGGATCCTCCTTCATCTTGGATCACGGCGTTCATCGCCCTCTGGTACACGTCTGACCATCAGACGTGACTGTGAGCGTGATGAATCGTCGTGATCAAGGGGGAGGGGGGGAATATATATAATTTTATGTGTATGTATGTATATTATATTTGATATATTTATATGTAAATATGTTTATATACTTATGATGAGGTGGGGAGACAGGGACCACACCCTTAAAAGGAAAAACAAAAAATGAAAAAGACGATTTGTAAAAAACTACCCCAGGGCGGTACCAGCTGCTCAGCAGCTGGAGAATCCGCCACGATCCCTCCGGGATCGTCATGCCCCTCGTATTCTGGGGGGGGCAGCAATCGTTTTCCGCTTGCCAATGGCAACGAGAGCCGAGGAGGCTCAAGATCACGGTCTTTCGAAGACCTGATCTCGTTTAAACCACCCGACCGAAGGCCGGGTGAGCGCCGTGTGGCGGACGCAGACGCAGTGTTGGACTCCGGCGCTGCGTCACTAAGGATGGGAGCAGAGGCTCCAGCAGAGCCGCGCGTGGTTCTGGAGAGGGTATGCATGTCCGAGTCAGAGGACACACCGCAAGCGGTTGCCACTTCCTCCAAGTTTTGGGGGAAGCGTTCGCGCCATTCGGACGCGGGTTCGGCGGTTCTGTCCTCCAGTGAGGAGAATCTACCGGCCCCCAAGATGCCCACAGGCAAGAGAGGCAGAGGTCGCGGGACGAATAGTCCGGCAGCGTCACGCGAACCCCGGGGCCGCTTCCTAAAGCAGCGCCCCGATACGCCGACGGTCAGTGATTCGGATCGCGTCTCGCCCGCGGTCTCAGTCGACGACCTTGGAGGGGTCACCGTCGCTCTTGTGGGCACAAAGGCGGAGGCCAACGCCGCGAAACGTGCTCAGAATAGAGCGGTCGCGGCCGATGAGGTGGCCGAAATGGCCCGACAGGCCCGAGAGCGGCGGTCTGCCCAGGCGGTCAGTGGGGAGAGCCTGACAGCACAGGCTCTCAGTCGCCAAGCGATGGACGGCGTGGACATTGTCCTGAAGGTTGCCACCAAATCCGGCAACCTGAAGGGCTCATTCACGCGCGCCCTCAAAGAGGCGGCAGAGGGGATCAGGGAGGCGGTGCAGGTTCTACATGACCACACGACCTCGGAGGAGACGGCGAGGTTGTGGACGGAGAACAGCCGTCTCCGAGCCGAGCTGGAGGACCTCAAGCGGCAGTTTACCGCCTTGCGAAATGTCGGGCAGCAGCAGGCGGCTCCCTCGTCGGCCCCTGCACATGCGGCGCCACCAACTCAAAGTTTGTCGGACTACGACGTAGAGAGGGTGGCGAGAATCTGCATGGTGCAGTGTGGGGGCATGGTGAGTGCCCGCCTGGAGGCAATCGAGTCTCGACTGCCCCCAGCTGAGATCCTCCGGCCCCCGCTTGCGGCGGATAGGCGGAGGATAGAAGAGGCTGCGAGGACAAAGCCCACGCAGATCACGCAAAAACCTCCAGAGGGGGGCAAAAAGCCCGCGGCGGGTTCGGGGACGCCCGAACAGGTTGCGTCCGCACCCCTCGTTCCGACGTCCCAGCCCCCGGCGACCGCTTCTCCCGCCCATGTGACGGTGGGTGGAGAGGGCCGCGGCAAAAAGAAGAGGAAGAGGAGGAAGAAGACGGTGGTTGCAACCGCACCTCCTACCTCCCAAGAGGCCGTGCTATCGGCGACCGCACCTCCCACCCAGGAGGCCTGGACGACGGTGGTGAAGAGGGGGCGCAAAAAGAACGCGCCGCAGCCGACACCGCCCCAGGTACCGGCTCGATCAGAGGGCACGAGGCCACCCAGGGTCACTACCCCACGCTCCGAGGCTGTAGTTATTACACTGCAGCCCGAAGCCGTAAGCAGGGGAGTGACCTACAAGTCGGTCCTGGCGGAAATGAAGCAGAAGCTTCAATTTAGCGAGTTTGGCACCCCGGCTGGTTTCGTCTTCAGGACGGCAGCCACGGGTGCCAAGATGCTTCAGGTGTCGGGTGCCGGAAGGCAGGAGAGGGCGGACAAGTTGGCTGCCAAACTCCGGGAAGTCCTCAAGCCAGAGGACGCCCGAGTGTCCAGGCCATTGGTCACGGCTGAATTGCGCGTGGAAGGCCTGGACGACTCGGTAACCCCGGAGGAAGTAGTGGCGGCCATGGCCCAAACCGGTGGGTGTCCGCCAGACAGCGTGGTGGCGGGCGAAATTCGCAGCGGCACGGACGGGCTGGGCACTGTTTGGGTGCGATGCCCGGTCGCGGCTGCGAACAAGGTTGCAGATGGCGGGCGACTCCTGGTAGGCTGGGTGTCTGCCAGGGTCAAGCTCCTGCCTAAGCGGGCTTTGAATTGCTTCCGGTGCCTAGAAAAGGGGCACGTCAAGGCACAATGCACTGCACAGGTCGACCGCAGTGAACTATGTTTCCGCTGCGGTCGACCTGGCCACAAGGCGGCCCAGTGCTCTGAAGCGCCAAACTGCAGCCTTTGCGCAGCTGCAGGGAAACGCTCGGAGCACAGACTTGGCGGGAAGGCCTGCAAGGCACCCAAGTCTAAAAACAAGAGGTCTAGAGCTGTCGGAGAAACTGCATCTCTCCCACAGCCCGACTCCCGACCCAGGGAAGGAGGAGCCGAGGAAATGGAATGTCATTAATGGCACAATACCGTTTCCTCCAGGCGAACATTAACCACGCCGCCAGAGCTCAGGATCTATTGCTCCAGAGCATGGCGGAGTGGTTAATCAACGTGGCTGTGGTCGCCGAGCCGTATTTTGTCCCCCCCCGCGATAACTGGGTAGGGGACCTGGACGGCTCGGTGGCCATCATTGGCGGGACTCTTGACAGTCCGTCGCGAGGACACGGTTGGGTGGCTGCCCTCGTGGACGGCATAGTCACAATTGGGGCGTATTTCTCCCCCAACAAGAGTCTCGCTGACTTTGAGGAGTTCCTTGTCGAGCTAGGTGCCGTCGTGAGCCGGTTCCATCCTCGCCCAGTGCTGGTGCTCGGGGATCTCAATGCCAAGTCTGCGGCATGGGGATCCCCGATCACCGATCCCAGGGGTGAGGTGTTGGAGGAGTGGGCGGTCGAGACCGACCTGATCGTCCTGAATCGGGGCTCGGTGTACACGTGCGTGCGGCAGCGGGGCGGGTCCATAGTGGACGTGTCGTTCGCAAGCCCCGCTATTGCGAGCCGTGTGCGCGACTGGCGAGTTGCCGTAGAGGTGGAGACGCTGTCGGACCATCGATATATTCGATTTGACGTCTCCGCCCAGACTGCGGGCGCCGGTCGCCCAACGGCCCCGCAAATGGATGGTCCTCGCTGGTCATATAAGCGTATCGACAGGGAGCTTCTCGAGGAGGCCGCAATCCTGCAGGCCTGGGTCCGGGAGTCAACGACAAACGAACCCGTCGACGTCGAAGCGGAGGCGCAGTGGTTCCGCGGGGCAATGACGCAAATTTGCGATGCGTCTATGCCCCGCGTCACCCAACCCACAAGGCGCCAGCTGTATTGGTGGTCCGCCGTCATCGCGCAGTTGCGCGTGAAGTGCGTGGAGGTGAGACGCCAGTACACCCGATACCGGAGGAGACGTCGTCGGGTTCCGGAGGAAGAGGCCGCGCTGTATGAGGTGTACCGCGCGGCCAAGGAGGCTCTGTGGCAGGCCGTCGGCGAGGCTAGGACTCGAGCCAGGGAGGAGATGTTGTCGACCCTTGACGTGAATCCGTGGGGGCGCCCTTATCGTGCGGTCCGAGGGAAACTTCGTGGCTGGGCGCCCCCACTCACTGAGAGTCTGCAGCCTCAGCTGCTGGAGGAAGTGGTCGCAACGCTCTTCCCTGCTAGAGAAGAGCATGTACCGCCGCCGATGGCTTTGCCCACAGCCACAGAGCCAACGGATGAGGAGGACGTCAGCGTCCCCGAGGTGACAGAGGCAGAGATGAGGGCGGCAATAACGCGGCTTCGGGCCAAAACCGTTGCCTCGGGACCCGACGGAGTTCCTGGTGTCGCGCTTGCCCTCGCTCTGAAAGAGCTAGAGCCCCAGCTGAGAGGACTCTACTCAGCGTGTCTTGAGCAGGGCCAATTCCCTAGTGAGTGGAAAAAGGGTCGTCTGGTCCTGCTCAAGAAGGCGGGGCGCCCAGCGGATTCGCCATCCGCATACCGGCCCATAGTGCTGCTGGACGAGGTGGGTAAGCTTTTCGAGCGGATTATTGCTGCCCGCCTCGCCGGCCACTTGTACAGAGAGGGGCCGGATCTGGACGATAGCCAGTTTGGCTTTCGGCATGGGCGCTCCACTGTGGACGCCATAATGCGGGTAAGAGTCCTGGCGGAGGAAGCGGTGTCCCGGGGCGGGGTGATGTTGGCGGTGTCCCTGGACATCTCTAACGCTTTCAACACCCTGCCCTGGAGCTGCATTCGGGAGGCGTTGTGTTATCACAGGGTGCCCCCGTACCTCCGCCGCATCGTTGGGGCTTATTTAGCGGAAAGGTGTGTCACCTACAGGGGACGCGACGGCGGAGGCCGGCGCGACATGTCGTGCGGTGTTCCACAGGGTTCGGTCGTCGGCCCACCCCTGTGGAACATCGGCTACGACTGGGTGCTGAGAGGTGAGCTCCAACCGGGGGTGGCCCTGGTGTGTTACGCGGACGACACACTGGTCACGGCCCGGGGGAGCTCGTACAGGGAGGCAGCGTTGCTGGCCACGGCTGCGGTCTCACAGGTTGTGGGCCGCATACGGCGCCTGGGCCTGGAGGTGGCCCTCAACAAGTCGGAGGCCGTGGTCTTTCACGGCCCCCGGCGGGCGCCGCCGCCGGGATCACATATTGTGGTCGGGGGTACTCCAATTGCTGTCGAATCCACCATGAAGTATCTGGGATTGGTGCTCGATAGCCGTTGGAGCTTCGGCCCCCACTTCCAGCGGCTGGCGCCCAAGTTGATGGGCGCGGCGGGCGCGCTCGCAACGCTGCTTCCCAATCTGGGGGGCCCGAGCACCGCCTGTAGGAGATTGTACCTGGGGGTCTTGCGATCCATGGCCCTGTACGGGGCCCCGGTGTGGGCCTCTGACCTGACGGCCGGCAGTATCGCGATCCTGCGAAAGCCGCAGAGGGCGATGGCCGTCAGGTCTGTCAGGGGGTATCGCACAGTCTCCTATGAGGCGGCTTGTGCACTGGCCGGGTCGCCACCCTGGGACCTAGAGGCGAGAGTCCTCGCGTCACTGTACCGGTGGCGCGAGGAGGTGCGGACGCGGGGCGGTGGACCGATACAGCGAGAGATTGATCTGCGTCGGTCTCAGCTCCGCGAGGTCATGGTGGCGGAGTGGCGGGAGAGGCTTTCGCGCCCTACTGCCGGCCTCGCTACCATCGAGGCGATCCGACCAGTGCTCGAGGAATGGCTCGAGAGAAGGCACGGCTCCCTGTCGTTTCAGGCGACGCAGGTGTTCTCGGGCCACGGTTGCTTCGGGAAATACCTGTGTCGCATAAACAGGGAGCCGGACGCCCGGTGTCATCACTGCGTCTATTGTCTGGAGGACACGGCGCGGCATACGCTGGCAGAGTGTGTCGCATGGGAGGAGCCACGCCGTGCCCTCGTGACAGAAGTGGGAGCCGACTTGTCGCTGCCGGCCGTCGCTCGCGCGATGGTTGGCAGCGTAGAGTCGTGGGATGCGGTGATCTCCTTCTGTGAAACGGTCATCTCACAGAAGGAGGCTGCGGAGAGGTTGAGGGAGGTCGAGACCGCTCTCCCCACCCGCAGCAGACGTGTCGGGCGTCGGAGGAGGGCGGACAACGCCCTCTTCCGGCCCCCCTAAACGGGTCCAGAGGGACGGTGGACTTGGGGACGTCCGCCGCCCCGCCGAATAAATGGACCCGAGGCGGTGGCGCGTAGTGTTCCGCGCGCGCCCCTATTGGCGTTGCGGGGGGAGTACACCTCACTCCCCCCGCAAACATGAGGTGGCTCGCAGAGGCGGGCCAGCACTAGCCGGGGATCGTGGAAGGCGCACTAGTTCCCATGATCTCCGGTGCAAGTGTGGGAAGGGAACACCGGGGTGGTTTTTAGTCGGTTAGAGTCCGACAGACCCCTCCGCCCGCCCCAGGGCGGAGGACATCCGTGTGGATTTTCCACCTCGGCAACAAAAAAAAAAAAAAAAAAAAAAAAAAAAAAAAAAGGTTAGGTTAGGTTAGGTTAGGTTAGGTTAGGTTTTTTTTTTTTTTTTTTTTTTTTTTTTTTTTTTTTTTTTTTTTTTTTTTTTTTTTTTGTTTTGGCAGGAGTGGGAAATCCCCGCGGACACCTCGACTATCCCACAGGAATTTCTCCTGTGAGACAGTCGAGGTAGTGCCGGACTCGAACCGGCTAAAACCACACTCCTGCCCCACCAGTGTTCCTCTGACATGGTCAAAGCCCTTTTTTACATTTTTGTGCCTTGTATAGCGACTAGTTTTTTTTTTTTTTTTTTTTTTTTAGAAGGCCGAAGAGACAATGCTCTATTTTCAAGATTCTATCTGTGATGTAATTTCTATTTACATATACTTTGATTTACTTGTTTTTACTATAATTTTTACTAATAACTCAATTTTTTACTATAAACTACTACTTTACTTAATATTTATGTTTACTTAAATAATGATTAAACCATTTTAAAATTTATACAAACTTTCTTTACTAAACTAATCACTGTTTTACCCATTGTTATCTATTGTTAACCCTAATATTTATGCCATATTTTGAAGAACTCTGTGCTTTTGTTGTTTGCTGCTAAAATAAAATTTGTTTTGATCTGTCTTTTTGATTTAATTTGTTAATATCTTCACCATATAGTTATTATATAATTTGATATTATTTCTTTTATGTAAACACAATATTGAAATTTAAATAATTCGGTTTACAAAATGGTATTTTTTTAAAATGACGGCAGAGTTCTTCAGTCAGTTTGACACAACTTGACGATTCCACTGGAGTTGACTTACGGTCCAGCTCAATTCCAGCCACTTTCTTATGAAAGTGACTCCAATTACGGTTTTCCATTAAGCCAACCCCAGTGGTTCGCTCAATGCGTCTGCTATCTGGTTGTGTCAGACTGGTGTACTCGGAAGTGGGCGCATCGACAACTTTAGCAATAAGCTATTGATGCCCTCGCGAATGCGTCCCACTTCCTTCGTACCGGGCATAAATCACTAAACGCATTGTGCGAGTGTTCCCCCAGCTTGGCTCTGGTGCAGTTAATACACACCACTGCTTCACCCCTGTGCTTCTCTGGGCAGTCCACCCTAAGATGTTGACCACCACAGTGGCTGCACAGGTCGGCCGGCTCCGTGCATAGGCGCTTGCCATGGCCATACGCTAAGCAGCGGGTGCACTGCACAAGAGGCGTCTGATCTTCGACGCGCACTCTCTGGAGGTCAATACGGAGTTTGCCTCCTTCGAGTGCCCTCTTCCAGACTGCTGGAGAAACACTCATCACAATGCTGCTCACGTGAGGGTTCCTGGACTTTTTTCTGAACTTGATAGAAATCTTTTGTTCCTCGTCACCGAGGCCGTGAAAGATCTCCCGGTTCTGGTTCCTAAGGGCTCTAATCACTTCTTCGTCACTATGTACTAAAAGCACGTCCCTAAGAACCAGAAGCGGGTTTCGATTTTTTACTTCCTCGACGACGAGGTTCTCTCCGGCTTTCTCTAGTCGCAGTTTTAACTTTCTCCTTTCTTCCGTCGTTGCGCACCCCATAATAACTTTTTGGTCTTTGGCCTTTCTTACTCTCTCTACACGCACCCAGCCTTCCTTCGCGTCCACCGCTTTTCGCACTCTCTCGAGGATTTCGGCCCCCGTGTCCCTCTCCTGTGTGGAAGAAACCACCACGGAGTGCAGCGTCGTTCGCTCCAGGGCCTGCGCCGTGGTGTGGCACTTATTGACGGCCGCTACACTCGCGTAGGTTGTCTCCCCCACACTCTCTCGGCTGGCCAGACTGTCTCGGAGTCTGTCGAGTTTCTCGGAGTTGTCTTTTAACTCCGAGATGTGCTCCTTCATGGTTCTCAGGAGCTCAGTCTGGCCAGCAAGAACCTCGATGGAAGTAGGTTGGGGGCCGAAGTCAGCAGTGGGCGCGGTTTCCGGTATGGCGATGGGTGCGGCAGGGGCCTTATCGCGCTCGGACTCCTTGACGAGCTCATAAAGCCTGTTTATGGATTCGAGTACCGCAGTCTTAATTTCGGCCTTGAGGTTGCGAGAGTTGCCCAAGTTCAGCTTTGCCTTATTTAGGCAAGCTCTCGCCTCCTCAGTGCGACTGCGGTTCTTCGCCTCAGGCTTATTGAGCTGTCTTGAGGTATCGATAGCAGCTCGGCGCGTCCCCGGAGTGGCAAGGCCCCCCTGTGACGCAGAAGGAGTGTCTTCTCCGAAGGAGATTCTCCTCCTTGCGTCCGCAGGTGAAGGCATCGCATTCTCCGCCGATCGCGGCGAGCCACTAGAGCCTTGGGCCCTCACGGTGCTGGATGGGGTGCGAAACATTATAAGTTTGGGAGCAGATACTTCCGGAACAGACCCCTGTAAAGAGGAGGACGGAACCGCAATACCCGCTCGAGAGGAGAAGTTCAAAGGAACACTGGTACTTATGTGACCCTGTAAAGGGGGGAACACAATAAGTAATATAACAATAAATCAATAAAAATATAAAACAACAAAATACGATAATAATTACTAAATTAAATATAATCTAAATATTAATATTAAAATTTCGGTAAAATTTTGGTCAGAATTGTGTAAAAATGAGATTTCCCTACTAAAACCCTATTTTTAGGCCTAAAATAAAATAATGAAGCCAAATATGAAAAATAAATTTTGCCAAAATCCCACGTCTACCTTCTTCCTATAGGCCAGAGGGCGGGTGGGCGGGCAGAATTTATTTGAGCTAGGGGCGCGTGCGAGGTGTCCAGAGACGCGTCTCCGCGCGGGCTAGCTATATAAAGAATAAAACTTATTAGGTGCCGACCAAAAATTTTGAGTTGTGGTCAAAAAACCCGTTTTTGAACCAAAAAATTTTGAATTTCACCCCAAAACCTGGAAACAGGGACGCGGAACGCGGACCAGAATTCAGGGATGAAGGGTGAGGACTATTGCAACTATAAACTAACGTTATTTTTGTAAAAGAATTTGGAAAAACAATTAATTTTGACAATTTACTTTGAAAATTCGAAAAATTCCCGAGTGTTAGTAGGGATAAAGTCCCGACGCGCGTGTAAGCGCGTGCGATATGGTCAAAACGTAGGCGGAGGCCTAGTTTGGTCTAAAAACACTGAAAACCGCTTCAAAATCGCGTGTCTAGAAGCGAAGATATCTGCGTTTGTGTTTTTTACTCGCTCCCTTAGGTAGATTTTGGGTACTAACAGAAGTGTATGGGAAAACGATTTTTTTTGAAAAATATAAGTTTTATTCGGGCTAGGGGCGCGTGCGAGGTGTCCAGAGACGCGTCTCCGCGCGGGCTAGCTATATAAAGAATAAAACTTATTAGGTGCCGACCAAAAATTTTGAGTTGTGGTCAAAAAACCCGTTTTTGAACCAAAAAATTTTGAATTTCACCCCAAAACCTGGAAACAGGGACGCGGAACGCGGACCAGAATTCAGGGATGAAGGGTGAGGACTATTGCAACTATAAACTAACGTTATTTTTGTAAAAGAATTTGGAAAAACAATTAATTTTGACAATTTACTTTGAAAATTCGAAAAATTCCCGAGTGTTAGTAGGGATAAAGTCCCGACGCGCGTGTAAGCGCGTGCGATATGGTCAAAACGTAGGCGGAGGCCTAGTTTGGTCTAAAAACACTGAAAACCGCTTCAAAATCGCGTGTCTAGAAGCGAAGATATCTGCGTTTGTGTTTTTTACTCGCTCCCTTAGGTAGATTTTGGGTACTAACAGAAGTGTATGGGAAAACGATTTTTTTTGAAAAATATAAGTTTTATTCGGGCTAGGGGCGCGTGCGAGGTGTCCAGAGACGCGTCTCCGCGCGGGCTAGCTATATAAAGAATAAAACTTATTAGGTGCCGACCAAAAATTTTGAGTTGTGGTCAAAAAACCCGTTTTTGAACCAAAAAATTTTGAATTTCACCCCAAAACCTGGAAACAGGGACGCGGAACGCGGACCAGAATTCAGGGATGAAGGGTGAGGACTATTGCAACTATAAACTAACGTTATTTTTGTAAAAGAATTTGGAAAAACAATTAATTTTGACAATTTACTTTGAAAATTCGAAAAATTCCCGAGTGTTAGTAGGGATAAAGTCCCGACGCGCGTGTAAGCGCGTGCGATATGGTCAAAACGTAGGCGGAGGCCTAGTTTGGTCTAAAAACACTGAAAACCGCTTCAAAATCGCGTGTCTAGAAGCGAAGATATCTGCGTTTGTGTTTTTTACTCGCTCCCTTAGGTAGATTTTGGGTACTAACAGAAGTGTATGGGAAAACGATTTTTTTTGAAAAATATAAGTTTTATTCGGGCTAGGGGCGCGTGCGAGGTGTCCAGAGACGCGTCTCCGCGCGGGCTAGCTATATAAAGAATAAAACTTATTAGGTGCCGACCAAAAATTTTGAGTTGTGGTCAAAAAACCCGTTTTTGAACCAAAAAATTTTGAATTTCACCCCAAAACCTGGAAACAGGGACGCGGAACGCGGACCAGAATTCAGGGATGAAGGGTGAGGACTATTGCAACTATAAACTAACGTTATTTTTGTAAAAGAATTTGGAAAAACAATTAATTTTGACAATTTACTTTGAAAATTCGAAAAATTCCCGAGTGTTAGTAGGGATAAAGTCCCGACGCGCGTGTAAGCGCGTGCGATATGGTCAAAACGTAGGCGGAGGCCTAGTTTGGTCTAAAAACACTGAAAACCGCTTCAAAATCGCGTGTCTAGAAGCGAAGATATCTGCGTTTGTGTTTTTTACTCGCTCCCTTAGGTAGATTTTGGGTACTAACAGAAGTGTATGGGAAAACGATTTTTTTTGAAAAATATAAGTTTTATTCGGGCTAGGGGCGCGTGCGAGGTGTCCAGAGACGCGTCTCCGCGCGGGCTAGCTATATAAAGAATAAAACTTATTAGGTGCCGACCAAAAATTTTGAGTTGTGGTCAAAAAACCCGTTTTTGAACCAAAAAATTTTGAATTTCACCCCAAAACCTGGAAACAGGGACGCGGAACGCGGACCAGAATTCAGGGATGAAGGGTGAGGACTATTGCAACTATAAACTAACGTTATTTTTGTAAAAGAATTTGGAAAAACAATTAATTTTGACAATTTACTTTGAAAATTCGAAAAATTCCCGAGTGTTAGTAGGGATAAAGTCCCGACGCGCGTGTAAGCGCGTGCGATATGGTCAAAACGTAGGCGGAGGCCTAGTTTGGTCTAAAAACACTGAAAACCGCTTCAAAATCGCGTGTCTAGAAGCGAAGATATCTGCGTTTGTGTTTTTTACTCGCTCCCTTAGGTAGATTTTGGGTACTAACAGAAGTGTATGGGAAAACGATTTTTTTTGAAAAATATAAGTTTTATTCGGGCTAGGGGCGCGTGCGAGGTGTCCAGAGACGCGTCTCCGCGCGGGCTAGCTATATAAAGAATAAAACTTATTAGGTGCCGACCAAAAATTTTGAGTTGTGGTCAAAAAAACCCGTTTTTGAACCAAAAAATTTTGAATTTCACCCCAAAACCTGGAAACAGGGACGCGGAACGCGGACCAGAATTCAGGGATGAAGGGTGAGGACTATTGCAACTATAAACTAACGTTATTTTTGTAAAAGAATTTGGAAAAACAATTAATTTTGACAATTTACTTTGAAAATTCGAAAAATTCCCGAGTGTTAGTAGGGATAAAGTCCCGACGCGCGTGTAAGCGCGTGCGATATGGTCAAAACGTAGGCGGAGGCCTAGTTTGGTCTAAAAACACTGAAAACCGCTTCAAAATCGCGTGTCTAGAAGCGAAGATATCTGCGTTTGTGTTTTTTACTCGCTCCCTTAGGTAGATTTTGGGTACTAACAGAAGTGTATGGGAAAACGATTTTTTTTGAAAAATATAAGTTTTATTCGGGCTAGGGGCGCGTGCGAGGTGTCCAGAGACGCGTCTCCGCGCGGGCTAGCTATATAAAGAATAAAACTTATTAGGTGCCGACCAAAAATTTTGAGTTGTGGTCAAAAAACCCGTTTTTGAACCAAAAAATTTTGAATTTCACCCCAAAACCTGGAAACAGGGACGCGGAACGCGGACCAGAATTCAGGGATGAAGGGTGAGGACTATTGCAACTATAAACTAACGTTATTTTTGTAAAAGAATTTGGAAAAACAATTAATTTTGACAATTTACTTTGAAAATTCGAAAAATTCCCGAGTGTTAGTAGGGATAAAGTCCCGACGCGCGTGTAAGCGCGTGCGATATGGTCAAAACGTAGGCGGAGGCCTAGTTTGGTCTAAAAACACTGAAAACCGCTTCAAAATCGCGTGTCTAGAAGCGAAGATATCTGCGTTTGTGTTTTTTACTCGCTCCCTTAGGTAGATTTTGGGTACTAACAGAAGTGTATGGGAAAACGATTTTTTTTGAAAAATATAAGTTTTATTCGGGCTAGGGGCGCGTGCGAGGTGTCCAGAGACGCGTCTCCGCGCGGGCTAGCTATATAAAGAATAAAACTTATTAGGTGCCGACCAAAAATTTTGAGTTGTGGTCAAAAAACCCGTTTTTGAACCAAAAAATTTTGAATTTCACCCCAAAACCTGGAAACAGGGACGCGGAACGCGGACCAGAATTCAGGGATGAAGGGTGAGGACTATTGCAACTATAAACTAACGTTATTTTTGTAAAAGAATTTGGAAAAACAATTAATTTTGACAATTTACTTTGAAAATTCGAAAAATTCCCGAGTGTTAGTAGGGATAAAGTCCCGACGCGCGTGTAAGCGCGTGCGATATGGTCAAAACGTAGGCGGAGGCCTAGTTTGGTCTAAAAACACTGAAAACCGCTTCAAAATCGCGTGTCTAGAAGCGAAGATATCTGCGTTTGTGTTTTTTACTCGCTCCCTTAGGTAGATTTTGGGTACTAACAGAAGTGTATGGGAAAACGATTTTTTTTGAAAAATATAAGTTTTATTCGGGCTAGGGGCGCGTGCGAGGTGTCCAGAGACGCGTCTCCGCGCGGGCTAGCTATATAAAGAATAAAACTTATTAGGTGCCGACCAAAAATTTTGAGTTGTGGTCAAAAAACCCGTTTTTGAACCAAAAAATTTTGAATTTCACCCCAAAACCTGGAAACAGGGACGCGGAACGCGGACCAGAATTCAGGGATGAAGGGTGAGGACTATTGCAACTATAAACTAACGTTATTTTTGTAAAAGAATTTGGAAAAACAATTAATTTTGACAATTTACTTTGAAAATTCGAAAAATTCCCGAGTGTTAGTAGGGATAAAGTCCCGACGCGCGTGTAAGCGCGTGCGATATGGTCAAAACGTAGGCGGAGGCCTAGTTTGGTCTAAAAACACTGAAAACCGCTTCAAAATCGCGTGTCTAGAAGCGAAGATATCTGCGTTTGTGTTTTTACTCGCTCCCTTAGGTAGATTTTGGGTACTAACAGAAGTGTATGGGAAAACGATTTTTTTTGAAAAATATAAGTTTTATTCGGGCTAGGGGCGCGTGCGAGGTGTCCAGAGACGCGTCTCCGCGCGGGCTAGCTATATAAAGAATAAAACTTATTAGGTGCCGACCAAAAATTTTGAGTTGTGGTCAAAAAACCCGTTTTTGAACCAAAAAATTTTGAATTTCACCCCAAAACCTGGAAACAGGGACGCGGAACGCGGACCAGAATTCAGGGATGAAGGGTGAGGACTATTGCAACTATAAACTAACGTTATTTTTGTAAAAGAATTTGGAAAAACAATTAATTTTGACAATTTACTTTGAAAATTCGAAAAATTCCCGAGTGTTAGTAGGGATAAAGTCCCGACGCGCGTGTAAGCGCGTGCGATATGGTCAAAACGTAGGCGGAGGCCTAGTTTGGTCTAAAAACACTGAAAACCGCTTCAAAATCGCGTGTCTAGAAGCGAAGATATCTGCGTTTGTGTTTTTTACTCGCTCCCTTAGGTAGATTTTGGGTACTAACAGAAGTGTATGGGAAAACGATTTTTTTTGAAAAATATAAGTTTTATTCGGGCTAGGGGCGCGTGCGAGGTGTCCAGAGACGCGTCTCCGCGCGGGCTAGCTATATAAAGAATAAAACTTATTAGGTGCCGACCAAAAATTTTGAGTTGTGGTCAAAAAACCCGTTTTTGAACCAAAAAATTTTGAATTTCACCCCAAAACCTGGAAACAGGGACGCGGAACGCGGACCAGAATTCAGGGATGAAGGGTGAGGACTATTGCAACTATAAACTAACGTTATTTTTGTAAAAGAATTTGGAAAAACAATTAATTTTGACAATTTACTTTGAAAATTCGAAAAATTCCCGAGTGTTAGTAGGGATAAAGTCCCGACGCGCGTGTAAGCGCGTGCGATATGGTCAAAACGTAGGCGGAGGCCTAGTTTGGTCTAAAAACACTGAAAACCGCTTCAAAATCGCGTGTCTAGA